>CM057341.1:177117534-178379285 GCA_030015575.1 Agapanthus africanus
GAGATAAGCTGAATCTCTGTTGCAGAATGGTGAATCTCTTCATGAAAATTTGATGAGGAGAGAGCAGCAGCGGAATCGTGTGAAGTTTACTAGTGTTGAGAATCAAGCCAAAAAAAAAATACTCTAAGTGGGATAATGTCGAGATTGTGATGAATTTGCATCAAGGTGGAGTTTGTTGAAAATTGATGCAAATTAAAGTCTACGGTTAGGTGCCACCTTTTGACATGCATGGCATTGTTAGGTGGTAATAATGTTAGGTGATGACTTTGACATGCATGATATTGTTAGGTGGTGACAATGATTGGTGGTGACTTTGTTAGGTGCTACTTTTGACATGCATGATATTGTTAGGTGGTGACAATGAAAGGTGGTGACTTTGTTAGGTGCTACTTTTGACATGCATGATATTGTTAGGTGGTGACAATGAAAGGTGGTGACTTTGTTAGATAGTAACATTGTCCTAGATGCTATAAAAACACATCTTATGAACGAGACATTTTGTATCAATCACAACCATCATCACAAGAGGCAAAGGCTAAGAGAAATTTGTATAGAGAGATTTGAGAGAAATCTTCTAGGGTTGTTCTTGTGTGTAAACTTGATTCAAGTATAGTAGACGTTTGTAGATTCCGCTCTGCCGTGGACCAGCCATACGATGGGTGAATCTCGTTAACAAATCTATCTTGTTTGTGATTGATTGTTTTCTTATTCCTGCACTTTAATTTATATTGTCTTTCGTCGTTTAATTGCGTAATTGTATTTTTGTGTGATTTGGGTTTTATTGCGAACACTGTTCCGTGGATCGATTCTCCCTCCCAACAAGATCATGATTTTAGGAAAAGATTACATAATTTATTCCATTTAAATTTGTACTTAAATACGATCGATGCATGAGGAAAAAAACTCTGAACTTGTTCAATAGATTTCCTCTCTAATTAAATTTATTTTTAGAGTCAATCTCCTCCTATCTAATTATCTTTCAATATGGTTTTATCTTCAAAACCCCTTAAATATCAAACTCAGCAAATGAATTTTAATATTGATGAGGTTTTGAAGAAGTGAATGAAGGAGGAGAAGGTGCTGAGTGAAAATGAGAGCTTGTGTTTATGTGTTTCGACTTTCGAAGAAGGACATGAGAAAAAGGATGTTGGGTTTGGTAGATACTAGAGAGAAAGATCAGGGTTAGAATGTAAGAGGAAATGAGTATTAAGTTTAATAAGTTCTCACCTGGGTGTGTGTTGTGTGTGTGGATATGGTGTGTTTGGATAAGGCTTACGGACCAGCTCCAAAAGAAAAAGTTTAAGAAGTTTTCAATGAGGGACTTTGGAAGAAGAAATGTGTTTTGTGGTTAAAGAAAAATATATAGGTTTTGGATATGATAGGGTCTTGAAAAAGAAGACACGGATGGAAGAGAAAGAGAAAGAGAAAAATTAGTAGCAAAAAGAAGACGAGAGAAATGTAGCAGTTTTACTATACATCAATTTCAACTTAAATTTAATAGTTTCGACTTAAATATAGGAATCATAGTATAAATCAAGTACTTAATAATGTAAATATATAACTTTATCATATAAATGTATTACTTTATTTACAAGGATAGTATAGATATTAAAGAAGCATAAGTTAATTAGTCAATACATATATATAAAAAAGATTAAAATAAATAAATAGTTGAGCCTAGGGTTTCTGACCAGCATCTTTTTATACCAGAGACTAAACACCATTACTTTTGAATTAGTTTTTAATTTCCTTTTTTACTTTGAATGGGTGGGCCATTTTTATTTATTTTGGGTGGGGATGGGTGGTGGTGGGAGTGGGGGGTGGTTATGGTGGTTGATGTTCATGTGGAGAGAATTATTTTGAACTGTGGGTATGCTTGAGAGTCACACTCATGTGTTGAGAGACTTCTACTATATAGGAATAGTGGGGGTATGCTTGCCCACATGGCCATTGGACACCCCAAGATGAAGCTCTTATGGGAGGTATGTTCTTTCCCCCCTTATTTTTATTTTATTTTATATATTTCTCCTTGTTTTCCAAATTTTCTTTTCGAAACAAACATAACTCTATGAGTTTGGTTTAGAACTGTAGAGATAAACCAAATCAAACTAAGTCCAATTCAACTTACTCCGCGAATCTAATCAAGTAAACCTAGAAATAAAAATAAATACTATAACTAAGTTTACAAGAAACATTTTATTTTATGTTTAAGGCAAATGCGTTCAGCCCATATGGCAATGGTTGCAAGAACCAGCCCAAGGTGTGTCCCATCCTAATGAAACTCTAGGGATACATCCCTACCGTGTTTCCCCTTTTTTTAGCATCGCAACAAAAGTTGTAGTTGATCGCAACGCCATATATATGCCTCTTATATATCTCTATTTCTACTATTTGAAATAAAATAAAATATTCAGAAAAAAAGGAAAAATCCTTACTCTAACACGGTCCAAGCCATCAACTTTTTAGTTAATAAAATTCTGTAGAATCAACAACTGTAAAACCGTTAAAATATTTTTTAACAAAAAAAATATTTGAAGAGCGCTATTGTTAACAAAAAGTTTAACTGTTATAAATTTAAACCAACTTCTTACAAAATTAAAAGATCGTTTAATACATTAATAATAAATTAAATTGGTAAATCATAGATAGATATATTTAAATTTCAACATCAACATAATCATTATTATCTCGATATTTTTTTTATTATAATCATGTTCATCGCACATCCAAAACCGCCAGCACAATCTACTTCTACTTGTCTATATTAATTTGTCATATCTTTTCAGAAAAAAAACAGAAAAACAAAATGATACATTTGGATACCAAACTTATTGGCCCTAGCAGTTATATATGAGAAGATTAGTTGAGAAAGATCCAAAGTCTTATCTTAAATATAAATAAAAGAATATCCCAAAAATAACACATAAGCAACCAACATTAGTACTTCCCAGCAACCAGAGACTCTCAAGGAACCAATCATGTACCTCCACGTGCCCCTGCCTAGTGACGTCATCGAACCCAAATATAAAATTCGTACGGGGGGCAAACTTGTGATTAAACCAAATCTCATGAGTTATGCCGAAACTGCTTTTCTTTCCGTAAGTATTTATTGGGATTTGCACTCTTGTGATTTAAAATATAATTTTTAGTTTTCAAATTCTAGCTAGGTTTCTCGAACTATTTAGGTCTTGAATCTGAAGAGAGAGAGGGGCCGAGAGAGGAATTCGAGCTCTGATTAAGTTCAGGTATTTTTCTCTCTCTCAGAATTTCCCCCTTTTTATCTTAACATTTTGAATTTTTGATATTTTTTCGAGGTTTTTGCTGATTATTTTGAGATATAGATGTTTTTTGTGATTTTATGGCATCTTTTCTCCAGAAAGGTTTGAATTTTTTGGAAGAAATCTCGATATTTCTATTTCTGTATGTAATCTAACCGTGGCAATGAATTCGCGGTCTCGATTTTACTGGAAAAGAATCGATTTTTAAGATAATCATCTGAGAAGTTAAATTTCGCCTTTTGTGATGCTGTTATTTTGTTAATTTTGTGAAAATAAGATAACTTTAATATTGTCAAATAAATAATATCCTATGAAATAATATTTTGTTTGAAGGATTCTCAATGTCTTAAGTAATTGTGGGGCTTTACTAATGCGGTAATTTTCAGGAAAACAAGGACGAAAGACCCAGATAATTAAATATACTATCTTCCTTCATTGAAAATTGACCTCTGGCTACAATTAATTGCTGTTTTTTTTTCTGATTGCAGAATTTCACAGGAAAATTAAGCTTGAGTGATAATTAGAGCTGAGGATTGCAGTTGCTATTGTGAATAAAGAGATTTTAGAGTGAGAATAAATATGGAAAGATCTCTGCTCGGCATGTTGATGGAGGGAGAAGGCAATGGAGGAGGATCGATCTTTTCTGCCATTAGCTTTGCCGTTCTGCCAATTATCAAAGTCTTCACAATGTGCTTCATGGGTTTTCTTATGGCTTCTAAGTATGTAAATATTTTTCCTGCTCAAGGGCGAAAGCTTCTTAATGGGGTAAGCACAATTCATATTCAATTCAATCAATTTCAGGCAATATGTGAAATAAAGTTCCATTGATATTTTGTTTTCCGACAATGCATTTCTGTGCTTTTTTGTGTGGGGATTTCAGTAGAAGGGATTGGGTTGCAGATTTAGTATGTAATATCTAGTTTTAGAGACAATTTTTGGGAATTAGCAATGTTTTCAAAATATTTAGCAAAATGGTGTTCCCCAAAAAATATTTAAGAGAATGGTGTTGGGCTGGTTATTAGCCCGATTTGGTTGTTGTTAACTAAAACCGCACTTTTAAAGTGCGGTTTTAAGCTAAAATCTTCAAAAAAATCTTGCAAATTAAGAACCGCACTTTAAGTTCCCCTCCACAACAAACAAAGATCCCTCCAACCGGCAAAGATTACGAGTTTTATAAGTTTCTTAGCTTAAAACTGCACTTTGAAAGTGCGGTTTTAGTTAAAAATACCTAAAGCGGGTTAATCTCCAGCCCAACACCATTCTGCTCATTATTTTTTGGGGAACACCATTTTACTAAATATTTCGAAAACTTGATAATTCCAAAAAATTGTCCCTAGTTTTAGGTATCGGTTTTGATGGTAGAAGTTAGAAATGAATTCGTTTCAAAAGGGCCAATTTCTGGTGTTCAAGTTTTCACTCTAGAATTAACTTTTGCTATCAGTTGTGTATGTCATAGCTTGGTTTCGAATGGAGCTACTTTTAATTTTTATAAATTATGACCAATTACCGTCTACCAGTAGTTCAAGTTCCTGACATCCAACCAATGTATATGGATATAATTTGCATGTGGGTCATCTGTGAAGAACTCTGGTTAGAAGGAAAAATTACAGGAGAGGAAATAATGCATAGAACCCTGTAAAGCTCTCCATCAACGTGCTAGTTTCCCTTGAGCCTTTCCCTTGTGTCCATCATTCCTTTGGAAGACATCACGAGAATTATCTTCGTAATCTAAATCCCTGACCACTTATTTGTTCTTGTGAAATACATAGATACATATATATGTATGTGTGTACGTTTTAGAAGGGCATTCAAAAAATTTGACATCATGTACCGACAAGTTGACAACTAGTTATGTCGTGGTCGTTGATCATATTTGTTACTTATATTACTTTAATCCTCGTTTTTTTTAATTTCAATTTAACTAGTGTTTTGAATAGGGCATTAATTCATTACTTTTTTCAAGTTTTGATTCTAGTTCTGAACCTGAACTTGATTATCACCTTTTTGTTTAGAGCCTGACTCCAGTTTTCATCCACGTCGAATTTTGTTTCTGGCCCTTGTTATGATATCAATCATTATTCAATACCAGTAGAAGGATAAACTGAGATTTACAAGTATAATTGGGTAATGATAGATGATATATTTGATATTTGATTGTCCATCAAGATGGGGTCTTATTTCATTTTGTGTGCGCTCAGGGATTTATATTCAATTCAAAATTCTGTCCACGTCTTTCATGTCCTTGTCAGTGACTTCCAAGTATTATGAGGCCATAGTCAGTCTATTTACATGCTATTGTTTAACGCATCCGTATCTGGTTTCTTATGCATATTCCGAAAGAATTCCATACTCTTATTGTAAAACTCGGCTTGGGCCCACAACACATGGGCTTTTAATATAGCGGGACTCCATCCAAAAGACTCAAGTCTTATAGTGGTTTATCCCATCTTATATTTTATACCCATAAGCATCCCACAATTTTCCCGACGTGGGACTATATTCCCACATTCTGAACACTTATTATCTCCTAAAGTCAACATTATTCTTGTTAAGGGGATGGACTGAATAGAGTTTTTTTAGTGGGGGTGGGGCGTGGGGTTGTGTTGGGGGGGGGCAAAGAGGAGTGAAGAGAGTTGATAGAGCAATGGAACTATGAACACGACGGTCACAAGTCCAATGCATGCAATCAACAATGAATAAGAGGAGACCAACCCAATTCATCTAGGTGAGGATGTGAGTCCCGCATGGTTCACACCTTATAACTAAAAAAACTTGTTATTCTTGTAATTTACATGAATGCCTATCCCTGTCTTTAAATCAACTGTCTAAAGTTAAATCGTTAACTCAGAACTGCTTGTATTTATGCCATATTTTGTTGCACAAGTGTCATATAACCGAAGGTAAATTTCGATGTCCTTATTGACATGGATTTTTTCTTCAGTTTCCAAACAACTTCAACGAAAACTTGACTATGGTTTTTATTACAAAGAAATCAGATATTTTATTGTATTTTCTATTGTTACAAAGAGCCCTCTATATTTAAAGGTTATAATACCAACACTTACTACAAATCACATAACGTCTCACCTACTACACTTTAATCTACATCCCACATACTACACTTTAGTTCAAAGTTTAACACTCCTCAAATTGGAGTATATATATCATCTATGCCCAACTTGTTACAAATAAATTGTATCCCATCACGAACAAGTGGTTTAGTGAGTATATCGGCTAACTTGTGACTTGTGCGCACATGTCATGTCTTAATTTCTGGGGACTCCTCCTCAGTTCCAACAATCTTATTTCGAACTATATGACAATCTACATCGATATGTTTGATCCGTTCGTGGAACACTGGATCTGAAACAATATAGATAGCAGTATGATTGCCGCAATATAACCTCATCAAGTTGTATTGAATCACACCCAGTTCTTCCAGAAATTGTTTTGACCCATACCATCTCATAAGTGATCCCCGCCATAGCACGGTACTTGGACTCTGCACTAGAACGTGATACCACACGCTGCTTCTTGCTATTCCACGACACTAGATTTCCACCTACGAACACAGAACACACAATACCCTGTAGTGGATCTTCTAGTTATCGGGCACCCTGTCCAGTCAGCATCATAAAAAACCGCTATTCTGTTGTGTCTTCCATCAGTGTATAACAATCCTTTTTCTTGAGAACTTTCAGATATTGAGAAATCCTAGTAGCTGCATCCCAATGGCCCGTGTGGGGTGATTTCAGAAACTGACTCACAATACTAACTGGATATGAGATATCTAGTCGAGTGACAGTGAGGTGATTTAACTGACCAACCAAGCTTTTATATCTAGCTAGATCATCTAGTAACGTTCTCTGATCTGGTAATAATTTGGAATTCGGATCCATCAGTATTGGATGAGGTATGTAGTCTAACATTCTATTCTCAGAAAATATTTCTAGTGCATATTTCCTCTGTGATAGATGGATTCTCTTTTTAGATCGAACAACCTCAATCCCTAAGAAGTACTAAAGTCATCCAAGATCTTTAGTTTGAAACTGCTTCTGAACATACGCCTTAAGATCACCAATACCTTTCTCATCATCACCTGTGATAACAATATCATCCATGTATACTACCAGAATGATGCGACGGCCATGCTGATGTCTATATAATACTGTGTGATCACTATTGCTTCACCTCATCCCAAAACCTTTAATACTTTCTGCAAATCGTCCAAACCAGGCCCTCGGAGATTGTTTGAGGCCGTACAAACATCTTTTCAAGCGACACAGCTTTGATGACTCTTCTTGAACAATAAAATCAGACGGCTACGTCATATAAACCTCTTCCTCAAGAATATCATGCAAGAAGGCATTCTTGATGTCAAGCTGATGCAGAGGCCACTGAAAGGTAGCAGTAATGAAACCAATAGACATACAGAAGTCATCTTCGCGACAAGGGAAAAAGTATCAATAAAATCCTGTCCATAAGTCTGAGGATATCCTTTGACTACTAAGCGGGATTTTAACCGGACGAGGGAATCGTCGGAGTTGAACTTGACAGAGAATACCCATCGACAACCAACGACACGCTTTCCAGGTGGAAGTAGAACTAGATCCCAAGTATTATTCTGTCGAATATGAGTCATCTCTTCAATCATAGATTGTTTCTAGCCAGGTTGTGCAAGAGCCTCAGATGCATTCATGGAAATGGTATACTTATCTATAGATGAAATGAAAGTAGTGTGTGGAGAAGACAAATGAGCATAGGAGACATAACGACAAAGTGGATTGGCAGTGGAACGAAGTGCTTTGCGAATCGCGGTGGGATTATCAAGATCAGAAGGTGCAGATGATGTGGGTTCAGAAATCAAATCAAGAGTGGACTCAGAGGTTAGTATAACAGGAGTAGGCTCAAGAGTTAGTATAACATGAGCTAGGGTCAGAAGAATATCGTGTTCCGATGGAGTCGTCTCATGTGCTGGATCCATAGTAGTGTCCAAAGATGGTTTGCATACTTGATTGGGAACAGTCTTGTCCTGTGAAATTTCATGATATTTAAGAAATGCTATTTCACTGTTGTTATACGGAGATAGACTCACATGAAAGAAAGACTGCGACTCAAGAAAGGTAACATCGGCTGAGATAAAACAACGACGAAGGGTAGAATGATAACAGCGATATCCTTTCTAAGAGTGAAAGTATCCCAGAAAGACACGCCGAAGGGATTGAGGATCCAACTTAGTTCGACCAGGTCTATGTTCATAAACAAAGCAAACACAACCGAAAATTCGTGGAGGAACAGAAAACATCAGGTCATTAGGAAATATGGCAGAGAAAAGTGTTTGATCATCTAACTCAGAGGAGTGCATACGATTAATGAGGTAAGTGGCCGTAAGAATTGCATACGTCCAGTAACGATGAGGAACTCGTCGATGAATGAGTAGTGTTTGGACGACTTCTAGCAGATGGCGATTTCTGCGCTCAGCGATACGGTTCTGTTGGGGTGTATATGAACACAAGGGCTCATGAAGAATACCAGATACAAACATGAAATTCTGAAATTCAGAAGAAAGATATTCTTTCGCATTATTAATACGAAGTGTTTTCACAGAAATATCAAATTGTGTTTTAAATTCAACACAGAATTTGCGAAACATAGAAAAAACTTCAGATCAAGATTTTAGTAAATATAACCAAGTTGCATGGAAATGATCATCAACAAATGTGACAAAATACGGATCACCAAATAACGACTCAACAGTACATGGTCCCCATACATCAGAATGGACTAAACTGAAAGGAGTACTAACTTGCTTATTGACTCAAAAAGGGTAAGATACACGATGGTGCTTACCTAACCGACATGACTCACACAATAACTCAGTAGTTGCGGAAATTTTTGGATGTACCTTCTTCAGGTTCTGTAATGGTGGATGTCCCAACTGACAATGCAAATCTAAAACTGTAGAATCGCTCAAGCATGCAACTGATTCTGAAAGACCGCTTATCCGATACAAACAATCAGACACATGTCCAGCTATGTTTGGTTTGGCCGAATATCGACAGCCTTCAATTCAGGTAGTTGTGAAGTTTTTTCTGATACAAGTAATCTTCGATCTCCATCTTTCAAAACCCAAAATCCTTCCCATCAAATTTATCGATCTTCACTTTTTCTTAATCCGATACCATCTTTCGTTTACCACCCAGCAAACTCAACTTCTCTTTCGGATCTAAATCAACACCTTCAACCCTACTTTTTGCAACTTGAATACAATTTTTATTCAAGTCTTGTACATGGTAGTTAGGTTCATAGCTTGTAATTGTTTGAGTTCTATGCTTCAGATCCTGCAACCTCTTAAGTGAGCTTGCAAGTTTAGATTTTAGTATTTGAATTCATTATCTTGTACTTTTGATTGAACTTCAATAAAACTTCGATTTCTTGCATTTGGTTCCTAGTATTTTCTTACCTTTACTTTACTTGCAATATTTCCTTTGATGTCTTCTATCTTGTGTTTTCTTTTTCTTTATGAAATGGTTTGTGAATAGTTTCCTTGTTAGGGAAAGAGAAGGGTGATGTTTGAGTTAGGATTTCTCTTTACCTTTTCCTTTGCCCGACACCTTGCAAATTGAACCCCGACCAAAACTTACGCCTTTTCTCCCTAGTCATAATTAGTGCCCTATGTGGCAAAAGATAAAAAATATGTACGCATGATTCATGCATTTGCTTTCAATGCATTCAACAAAACTTATTCATACATTCAATATCATTATTTTCCATCACATCAATATCCCTTTCACAATTAAATCATTTATGCTCCTTGCCCTCCCATTATTTCTTTGCATGCGGTCGTCTTACTGCCGCGTGCGCTGATTATATGTATGTCAGCGCATGCGTCAGCTTTCTGGATCAGGACGGACTTTTTCTGGACTAATTTAAATAGTTTTAAGTCATTCCAACAATCACCATCTTGATTTAATAACTCAACTTTTCAAAAATACTTTGGCAAGCGAAAGATGGCGTCAAAATGCAAATACCCAGCGGCAGTGGCCAAAAGTGGTGGCGATTCTAAACTGTAGCATCAAAGGCTCGGACACATGAGCAAGAAAGTAATGAAATTGCTAGTATCAAAGGGACGACTACTTGAATTGAACGCCGTCGATATCGGCTTGTATGAGGATTTGGTAACCCTGAATGTAGCCTCATGCTTCTAGCACGCTCGTTCAAGGTTCTGTTCATTCTTTCAGTGACACCATTCTTTTCCGGAGTTCCTGAAATCGTTTTTTATCATCCTGGTTCCGTTTTCTGTACAAAATTCTTTTAACTCCATACTGTTCACCGCCGAAAGACGCGACCGGGACGTTTGGACGTCCGGCCTGAATTTTGGGGGCAGATGCTATTTGGTTTTATCCATCTACCTCTCCGAAGATGCCAAGTTGATTTATGACACCGTATATCGAAGGTTTAGACAGATACGGCTGTTGTAGCAGACTTCGTCAGATTCCCCCTCGTGTACGGGGGGTTTTTGATTGTGAGGACGCTCTTCCCTGTAGGCGCAAGCCCCTGCAGTTAATTAAGCTACCGCGTAGTGGTAACCACTTTCTCATTCTCCAGATGGTCACTTCGTATCGTGTGTGTTTGTTTTATTTTTAGTTGCCCGTGGATTGTATACGGAGACTAATTTGTGTTGTCGCCCGTAGGGCGTGGATTAATCTAAATCCGTATTTTCTTAGATTTGGGTTTGGGTTGGTTTAAAAATCATTAATCTTATTTTAGATTAAGATCAACTTAAACGTTTGTTGAGAATACGTTAGTCTAATCTCAAACTAAGATCTACTCAACATGATTTGAGGATCATTTAGATCCAACGAAAGAGCATTTAAACTCTCATTTTAGTTTAGGAACGTTGCGGTCCATTGTTAGTTTTAGGACATTGCGGTCCATAAGTTTAAAGACGTCATAGTCCGTAGGATTTAGTTTAGGGACGTCATGGTCCATGAGTTTAAGGACGTCATAGTCCATGAGTTTAAGGACGTCATAGTCCGTGAAGTTTAAAGGCATCATAGTCTATGTGGTTTTCAGTCTAAGGACATCATAGTCCATAAATTTCAGTTTAAGGACGTCACGGTCCGCAGTTAGTTTAAGGACATTACGGTCCATAGTTAGTTTAAGGACATTACGGTCCATAGTTTAGATGTAACCATGGGTTTGGAAATGCACCAGATAGTTATTGGTCGTCGGGACCCACCACCTCTCTGAAAATGTTGAAGAATTACAACGACATGTATCAGAGGTGTGGAGATATGTACCCTTGAACCAAATTCCAAATTGAGGAAACATCAGCCATGAGCATGGAGGCTCGGTTTATTTAGAGATTTAATCTCAGGAAAGAATTAGCTAATCTGGGGTTGAAGTTGGCCTCTTATAATGTTAAACACTAGTATATGCTTAGTGCCCACGTGTTCCCACGTCATATTCTAAGGCAGTGTTAAACATTGAGATCTGAGATGCTCACGTGTGGCACGTGACGCGCCATAGCAGTGTTAAACCCTGAAAGTTGGGGCGCTCACGTATGGCGCGTGAGGCGCTATAGCAGTGTTAAACATTGAAAGTTGGGGCGCTCACGTGTGGCACGTGAGATGCTTAGAGTTGGACGCTGCCTCTTTTATTCTTTTATTCTAGTGCTGAGTACCGTTAGTGGGTCAAGTGGGATCACGTGAGGCGTCCCAAAAATAGGGTTTATTTCCTTTTCTCTTTTATAAGTGCTGAGCACTTCTCATGGGTCATGTGGGGTCACATGAGGCGCCCCAAATATAGGGTTCATTCCCTTTTCTGTTTTATAAGTGCTGAGCACTTCTCAGGGGTCACGTGGGGGTCACGTGGCTAGATCTCAGTCTTTCCTTTTTCGTTCCTCAAAAGTGCTCATGTGGGAACACGTGGGCTTTTGTTGTATAGCGTTGAACGCTAATGAATTACCAGGCTGTTCTTGAGGAATCAAGTTCTCTTTTTGTTCTTTATAGGGATTAAATTCTTTTTAAAGGGTTAAACCCTAGTTTCAGAGGAATTAACTTCTCACATGTTTTGTAAGAGTTAAACTCTATTGGATCCAGTTCTTTCCCCCAGGTTTTGAATCTGCATAACAGATCTCCTCGATGAGAATTAAATTCTCAACTTGTGGGGAGATCTGCTTCTGCAGATCTTCAACAAGAGGAAGAACTAAGTTCTTTTTAGAAGAGTTAAACTCTTGGTTTGAGAATTAAATTCTCTTTTTGTGGGAGCTTTTGGGAGGGGTTCCTCTTCTTTAGAGAACTAAATTCTCTTTTTATTTTTCTTCCCCTCCTTCTGTCTCCTCTTTTTTTCCTTCTCCCCTTACTCCTATTTATATGAGAAGAAAAAGAATCAATTTGTTAAGAGAATCCCTCATTGAGAGATCATGATTGATTTCATGATTTTTTTAGATCAATCGGTGAATTTTATTCACCGTTGGATTTTTAATCCAAAGGCCATCTGTTTAACAGAGAAGATTTCTTGTTTGTTTAACAAGATTATGAATATCTTGTTAGTTTTGACAAGATTAGAATTAATTCTATCATATCTTTTTATTTTAACAAGATCAAAAATATATTTTCTTAATATAGAATTTAATTCTATCATCTAGATATCTCGTTAGTTTAATAAGATCAGAATTTTATTCTAACATAGAATTCTGATCATATGAATATCTTGTTAATTTAACAAGATTAGGAAAATATTTTTCTATGATAGAACTTTATTCTACCAGATGATCACTGTTGAATTTTTGATCCAAAAGTCCTCTGTTTAACAGAGAAGATCTTTTTAGTTTGAGAAAGATCAGGAAAATATTTCCCAAAATAGAATTTAATTCTAGAATTTGATAGGAGCATTTTAAATTGGGGCGCTCACATGCTTTGCATGTGAGAACTCATGTGTTTAACATGCGACCCCTGCTGTGGGTTTTAGCCTGTTTTTGTTTAGCGCTCATATGCCATATGAGCGTTGGCGTGTTTTACACGTGAGGCATGTTTGGCCATTGGTGATTTATGTTCAGCGCTTATATGCTTTGCATATGAGCGCTCACGTGTTTTACACGTGAGGCCTGTTTAGCCCTTTAAGTTTATTTTATTCAGCGCTCATATGCTTTGCATATAAGCGCTCACGTGTTTAACACGTGATGCCTGTTTGGCCCTTAATTGTTTTATTCAGCGCTCATACGCATTTCATATGAGCACTCACGTGTTTTACATATGAGGCCAAATTTTGAGGACTCTCCCCCCTTTTTATAAGGGAACAAGTAGCTCTTGGCCGAAAATTTTGGCGGGAACAACTGTCATGCTCACCACCATTGTCAGATTTTAGACACTTGATTTTTAGACCAGTTTGATTTTCAACTTTAGCTTTCCACATTTTAAAAGTAGCAAACACATCAGATTTATTTTTCAAAAAATAAACACATGCCTTTCTAGTTGAATCGTTAATGAAGATGACATAGCAGCGAGAGCCTCCAAGAAATTGAACCGGGGCTATCCTCCATACATCAGCAGATACAAAGAAAGAAGATTGAGATCTATTAAAGAAGATTGAGATCTATTAGATCGTCAAGTCTTAGATGACCCATCTGATGTTGGCAAAGTGTTGCATTCAACATTATCAACGAGAAGACTACAGCGGATCTGATATCAATAAGTGGACGACGGAGGAGGGTGGCGATAGGGTATTTTTTTTGTTACAAATTTTTGTAACCTGGCTCTGATAACATGTTACAAAGAAATTAGATATTTTATTGTATTATCTATTGTTACAAAGAGCCTTCTATTGTAGAGTTTCGGTTCTATTGTCACAATCACGGACCGTGGCAGAATAAGAAAACAATAATTTTTCAAACATAGAACCAAAACCTAACTAAGATCATCAAATAGATGCAATTACAAAAAGAAAAGAGAGCAAGTTTAGAGTGCTACAACCTTTGTAGCGTGTCCGATCGTCATCGGAAGACCCAAGCTAGATTTCGCGATCTCCGGAGAGTCTACTGACCGACCGCCTCGCCGTAGATGATCCGCGGTGAAGGGTGGCCATCCGAAACTCTGTCTTCACTTCTCAAGTGAAGAAACTCACACATAGAACTAGCTGGGTTAATGTGTGAGGTAATGTGATCAAGAAAAACATTTATCATTTCTAACCCCCACCATTTTTATAGAGAGGAGGAAGAAGACGACTCATGGAAAATATATTAATTAGAATTAACATAAAAGAATAAGAAGAGAAGAGAAGAAGTGAATCATCAAAGAAAAGAAGAGATTAGAAGTAAGAAGTCCACTCTTCTTATTTCTTTTCATTTCATTTCAAATCTTTTCTTTTCTCTTTATGTTTATTCTTAACATATATCATATCTCTTTACTATATATAAATACATATTTATAAAGAGAAAACATGTATCAAATACATTTCTATTTTACGTATCATATACGCAAAATATATAAGTATCACATACTAATATAATAAAAATAGAGAGAGTATCCACTACACAATACTAGAAACTATATTATAATACGGTTATTAAGTCAACACCTGACTTAATATTCCGGTTTTTAAACCGGCTAGTATTTTTCGGACATTTTATTAAATCATACATTTAATCGAACTCCCGTACGTATCCTATACATTCCCGTATGTATCCTATACATACGTCACATCAATATTTTTCCCAGGATGGCACTTTCGTTGCGGGACTCTAAAGACCTGTTAATACGCTGGCAGTAGCTTATATAGGATCATATCCGATTGAATTCGAAACCTTTTTGGATCCAATCTCCTGACACTAGCTGTACGTAATGGCGGCCTCATGAAAGAGGTAGTTACTGATTCTAGCTTCCCAGTTAACATGAGAGACAGATTCCCCAGTACATATGGTATGGAGTGTTGTGAGATTCCCCAGTACATATGGTGATCATAAATGTTTCTCCAATGTTTTACCGATTGCAGCATAGGAACATCACTTTCTATCATAAGTATATCATCCACATGCCATATGAGGAATCTGACAACACTCCATACTATCTTTATTCAAATGCCAGGTTCATCTCTCATTTTGGTGAAGTCAAATGCTTTGACCGTATCATCAAAACAGATGATCTTTCTACGTTATGAATGCTTTAGTCTAAAGATAGACTTAAGCAACTTACACGCTTAGTGCTGCTCCCACTGACTAAGATAACCCTCTGGCAGAGTCATATACACGTACACTTCTAAATCCAATTTAGAAAGACGTTATAGTTATCCACATGCCAGATATCATAGTTATGAAAGACAACAATAGCAAGTTATATCCGTATGGACTTCAGTCAAGACACTGAAGTAATAGTTTCATCACAATCCACATCGAGTATTTGATGAAACCCTTTTACTGCAAATATAGCTTTATTAGGTTGGTACCTTTCCATTTGCACCGATCTGGTAAGATCTATTTGCTCCTAATGGGTTTTATCCCTTCAGAAGCACCCAACAAAGTCCACACTTTATTACAGTGTATAGAGTCCAACTAGGATAACTCGGTATCCAGCCATCAGTCAAAAGTCACCATTTCAAATGGCCTGCTGATACAGTAGAGTCATCATCTCATGATGCAAGCCTCCCTGTCCCCGTTTACGAGAAAACCTAAGTATCTCTCGGATGGCCTAGGTCATCTACTAAATCTGCAGAGTGGCCAAGGTTTGTCAGGATCAATTGAATCTCGAGGTTTTTACTAAATTTTTAGTAACTGTTTGTGGTTCTGGAATCACTTCCAGTTCTACCATACTCCTACTAATTTCTTTTGCAATAAATTCTTTTTGTAAAAAGATGGAAAGTTAAGAACAAAACACTTTTGATCTTGCAAATGGTAGAAAGTTAAACCATCGACAATGTCCGGGATAACCCACAAACTGCTATTACTGAAACGTGCCTTGAGTTTATCCGGATTCTGGTTTTAAGTATAAACCGGACAACTCAACATCTTAACAATCTTAAAATAATAACCCATTCTATATCACATATAGAACTTGAGACACTTATTTAGGTGGAACCAGTATCAATTGATATGCATCTATTTCTAATGTATCCCCTTAATTAAAAAGGACGATTCAACATTACTTATCATGGAGCGCATCCGTAGATGAGCAATCTGAAAGAGAATCAAATTCTCGATTATTTAACTACGGAATACTTGGCATAAATATCCATATTTTCGAACACTTCGAAGAATCTTGATACTTTCAACGTTTGGTTCTCTGCTTTATTCTTATATCCTATGAACTTCTCGAAATCTTTGGACCATGCATTTCAACATGAATGCGTGTCTAAAATCAGAGAACTCATAGGAAAACGGAACGAAATATGAGTGCCAACCCCTTGATGGACACCGGACAACATACATTATTATGTATAAGTCCTATGAGATCATTAGCTCATACTATGTGTTGTAATTTGAAAACTCTATTTTGGTTAAGAATATTTTCTCTGTTATCTTCATGCATCTTACCCAATCATCTAATGATAAAAGTAAATATTCAGAACATAATTTCTGAAAATTTATTTCCTACTTTATCAAATAAAGAGACGGATATATGAGTTTTTAAAAGTTGGTGCATAATAACAAATATTCAAAATCAAAAGTTTGCCGAAGGCAAATCCAATATCTAACCCTTCTGTGCATCTGTGACAACTTACAGATGTGTGATGTTAATCCGGTATCTATACCCAAGAATCAAAATTAATTGGAAAACAGCTTTTGATTACTATCACATAGAAAACACAAAATATCAAAATGTTTCAGGGGTGCCCGGGTATTTCTAGTAATGCCTCTTTTACTGCCCAGGTTCATGACAGTAGTTGCATTTTCCTTTCCGCTCATTTCAACGCCTCTCTATCTTACTTCGTGTATACCAGACTTATGCTAGTTGGGTTTTTCTTACTTTTCTATCAGCTCCAGTAGCGGGATTGGAAGAAGACTATCCAACAAGCGTAACCGGTATATACTTCTTATCTAAGAAGCTCTCAAACTTGAGATAAGATAGAGAGGAAAGATGGTCTTCCATGCAATATAGATCTCTATATCGGATATAAAGTGTTCTGGAGGAAGCAAAGGGGAAGTGCGGGGGGTAAGGACATATGGGACTATGTCGTGAAAATAGGGCAATCATGACAGTCTAAAGTCGATGATTGTAAAAAGGTTTGGTCAACTTGGTTTACGAGTTTTAATTTAAGGTCGGTTTTGGGTCGCTGCTAGAAAAGGAAAATAAACACTCGTCGTGCACTCTAGTCAAGATTAGATTGGTAAATTAATTCATCTAATCTGGTCTCCCACTGTTTTGTCGAATTCTCCTTCAAATTCTAAAAAGAGAACCAGTCGGGATCATATCCCGAGAGTAACTATTACTCACAGTGGAAATCGGGATCCAAACCATCATGGAGTGGTAACCTTGACAGGGTCAACAAGTCACCCCACACCATAGAAGGCATGCAATCTCATTGCAAATTTCAACACTTGAAACTCCTAATATTGGTTTTTACCCCTAACGGCTTATGAGCTTAATGAGGTCAAGTTCAACCCTTCATTTTGTGATTAATTTAGACTCATCCGCACGACCTATAACGAGGTTAACAAAGTTGTATGACTGTTATAACTAATCGCATCGCATGCTAGCAGGAAAACATCACTTAGCTACCGTACACTACGCCTCAACGAGGTCGACAAACGTAGCACGGATATTAAGTAATCTACTTCCTAAAATGACTGAGAGCTACGGATGATTTTAAAGAAAACTCTCAACATTATGAACTTGTCATCATAGAAACCGAGTGGTTTTGCCTATTTATAGTTACGTAAACTATTGCTTAAGTGCGAAGTCCACGTGAAGGGATTAGGGCTTATACCTTATTGAATGAGGTGCAGGATATTCCTAACTGAATACCTTGATGCAAAACAAAAGACTATGGCTATTTAATTTGCAAATTTATAGTAACACAATATTTTACCAAAGAGGTCGCTCCCTGTAAAGGGATCTAGACTCTTTTCTCATCGAATGAGGTGCATGATATTCCTAACCAAATATCTCGATGCAAAGCAAAAGAATCGACTATAACATCAATATCTAATATTTGGTTTCTACAACGTATAGGTTTGTATTTAACTTTGCATTAATCGTATTAACGCAATCCCATCATTTAGGTAATCGTATTATTTAGCATCTTTTCACACAATTTTCACATAAAAAGCATGAAAAGTAAATAGAATGCACGTATATGCCATCTGCATTTTCCACAGAGTTTCGGGTCTTCACCGTAATGTTACTTAACTTACGGCAGGACGGGGACAAGACTAGCGCGGTTGCAAAACATATACAACATTTATATATATCACTATATATATCATCGCAGGCAGATAATCATCATTACAGGCAAGCGATAAATGTCATCACGGGCAGGTAATCACATTACAGGCATGCAATGAATATCACGGAAATAGAATGGCTGGATTTTTTAGGAATCCCGTGTTTCGTTCGACCCACAAACGAAACACAGTATTCTCCGGTCGCATGAATAACCCATACATAGCCAACTGAAGACCCTTACGAGTGCGGTAAGCCACCAGCTAACCTAAGAAACGAGATAACCCAGCATCATCACCAAGAGGGGGCCACCTAGCACTTTCTCGAATCCGATAACTTAAACACTTCTCCTCGTGTCTATCCTATACCCATACCAGCGCGGCAAGCGACCCACCAATCCTAAACTTGAGTGACCCGATCTCAACTTCTTGAGATGGCCACCCGCTGCAATCTAGAACCCGGCCGTTCGTGCGTTTCTTCACGGGGTAATCCTAAATCTGTATTAAATACAACGGTGACAACGACTGCAATCTGAATAATACAACCACGGAAATGACGACCACAAGTCGGCCGCTTATCCCGAATAAAAGAATATATATGAACCGGAAACGACGGCCACAAGTCGACCACTCGTCCCGAAATAGAATACTCATTTGACAAATGCAAGAATTGAAATTATAACATGAATTACAAACAATTCACACGAGGGGCTATTCGTCGCGACAATCTAAACCAAACCATACATAACAATACATATCCGTATATGTACAAAATAATTTGATTAAACAATTTAATCAAACTATTTTGCTTGTTGATGGTCCAATAAACATTAAACATCTCCAATACTAATCCGGCACACACACACACCACAACCAAACCTCCATAATTTTTTTTGGAAGAACCAGACTGAGCCTAAAAAGAAGGGATCGGATGGTGGGAAAATTTGTTGGGAGTGGTGAAAAGAAAAACAAGCAATATTACATTGATTAATAAATTAATTAATGTAATGTGCAGTGTGTGGATAAGGATAAGTGGCAGCATGAAGTTTGCAATAGTTAACTAAAAAAACACATCAACATGTTGCAACAGAGAACAAAAAGGGCTCGGTTTCAAAATTTTCTTGCAACATGTTTGCAACATTAATTTTTAAAAAACTTATGCAAACAACTTTGGACATATAATCATCAAGAGCAATTATATGTATTTGATTCGGGTCGTAGGGCAGACAGTGAACCCATCAAATGGGGTCGCCGTCACTGTGGCACCTACGGGTCCCTCAGCAGCTACTTTTTTACGCATGCTCTCTCACGAGGACTGCAATCCGCCGGAACCTTTCCAGTCTTGGGACACCCTGGGGTAAGAGCCTATGCTTCGCCTCACAGTCACACAGTGAGAACCTCCATAAGTCGCCATCCAATGTCTGGTAGCTCTGATACCACCGTAGGTTTCTGTTCTATGGTCGTGACAGTCACGGACCGCGGCGGAATAAGAAGAAAACAATTTTTCAAAAATAGAACCAAAACCTAACCAAGATCATCAAATAGATGCAATTGCAAAAAGAAAAGAGAGCAAGTTAGAGCGCTACAACCTTTGTAGCGTGTCTGATCGCCATCGCCATCGGAAGACCCAAGCTTGATTTCGCGATCTTCGGAGAGTCTACTAACCGACCACCTCGCCATAGATGATCCACGATGAAGAGTGGCTATCCGAAACTCCATCTTCACTTCAAGTGAAGAAACTCGCACATTGAACTAGCTAGGTTAATGTGTGAGGTGATGTAATCAAGAAAAACACTCTTTTTGAATTCTAAACTCATTTCTAACCTCTATCTTTTTTGTAGAGAGGAGGAAGAAGATGAAGAAGACGGCTCATGGAAAATATATCAATTATAATTAACATAAAAGAATAAGAATAAGAAGAGGAGAAGAGAAGGAGTGAGTCATCAGAGAAAAGAAAATAGAAGTAAGAAGAAGTCCACTCTTCTTATTTCTTTTCATTTCATTTCTCTTTATGTTTATTTTTAATATATATCATATCTCTTTATTTTATATATATATAAATACATATTTATAAAGAGAAGAAAATATGTATCAAATATATTCCATTTTACGTATCGTATACGCAATAATAAAATATCGGTATCGCATACTAATATAATAAAAATAAAGAGTGTGTATTCAATATACAATACTAGAAACCATATCATAATACAGTTATTAAATCAACACTTGATTTAATATCCCGGTTTTAAACCAGCTAGTATTTTTTGGACATTCGATTAAATCATACATTTAATCGAACCCCCGTACGTATCCTATATGCATGTCATATCAACATTTTGCCTGGGCTGGCACTTTTTTTGCAGAACTTTAAAGACTTATCAATACGCTGGTAGTAGGTTATATAAGATCATATCCGATTGAATCCCAAATCCTTTCGGATCCAATCCCCTGACGGGGCAACCCACAAGTACGTCAGTGACACTAGCTGTATGTAACGGCTATCCAGGTATGAGAAAGATAAAAGCAGGTCGACGAACAAACTCATCCAGACCGTACAAAGTCTATAAGTGAGTCATCATACAGTCCGGTCTCTTCGTCTACGGGTATCGTAAATCGGGTCTAGGGTTTGGAATCTATCAGACCGCAATAACTCGATAAGTCGTGCGGCAGAGGACTTATAACCAATCGGAGATACAACTGATAACACTTATTAGTTTATCTCCACTGCCACCGACTTATGGTTGCAGTCATGTCCTGCACATCGCGACATCAACTCCCTATACCTGGAGAGACGGATCCCCTCAACCGCTCACTGCCTCTATGTGCTTCGGGATTATACCCAACAAAAATCTGTTTGCACGACTCCTTAAAACCGTGGTAGGGTAGAAGTCCACACATAAGAGACTATGGCGATCTCAGGTCTAGGGATTACCATGTACTCATGTTATCAGAGAACTGCTATCTAACACTGGTATATTACCAATTAGGAGTTTTCGGTGAGTCCATCCAGTGTAACCCATCTAATGAGCACATGTATACAATCCTCGATGTCAAACACCAATAGCTGCAGGATCAGCTGTCGCCCTCCAATCGGGTCAGGAAGCGTACACACTAGTCTAAACTGGAGTACCGATACCCAGTCTCGATACTCTTATGACTAGAGACTTTTAAGGATGTGTTTATCGACTATCCAGGCCCCACTAGTATGATCTCCATCATCGTCCTGATAGTCAAGTAAAATCCTAAGAGTTTTATCTCATGTCTAAACGATACGTGATAATGAATAAATACATCACATGAAAGATAAAGAGAAACCAGATAGTATACTATCATCTCGAGATTGTTCTCTCGTATAGGCCCTCCTTAAATTTCAATAATTGCCTTGAGGGCATCTATATCCAACATCTATATAGAGAGAGGTTATAATACCTAAACCTACTACAGATCACCTATCATCTCACCTACTATACTTTAGTCTACATCCCACATACTACACTTTAGTTCAAAGTCTAACAGTTTTCTTGGATTCTTTTTTTTATTTCAGCATGCTCATGTTCATTAGAAACAATTGAAATTATTATACTTCTAATCATGGATTCCCAAAGGTAAATTCACAACTTTCTAGTCTTAATGAGAAATTTATATAGAAAAGTAATCTTGGATCTAAGTTTTTGAAGAGAAAGGTGGATAATTATGCCACCCAGATTTCATTAGAAAATCTTGGATCTAAGTTATACAGAAAGGGTTGCCTATTTTATTGGAAGGGAGGATCCTAAGCGCCACCACTGCCACCATCATCACCGTTACAATCTTGGCCGTTTCACATGAAATGCGGATGGCTATGAAGCAACATTCCATCAACATCTGACATCATCAGATATTTCCTTGGTATCAACCCTATCTTATTTGGGGACAAATGCCTTGTTGAGGAAATTTGACCAAGGGACTGTTTGGTCTCCAAAACTTTTTAGTCGAATGGTGTAGTCAAGAAGAAGTGGAAAGATGATAGATTTTCGACAGGCGTGTTCAACTCTAGATCATATATAAAGCCACATTCCCTAAAATTCAGGCTGCGTGATGGGATTTGAACTTCTTGATTAAAAATAATTCATCGAAAAATGAAAAGAAATTAACTTCTTAAAAAAAACACTACCACTGCTTGATGAAATGCCACTTTTGACTTCTATGTCGTGATATCGTATGTCTTTGTACTTCCTTAAAATGTGCAAAAAAGATAGCAACTCTCCCTTAGATAATATAAGATCTGGCAGAAAGCAGTTCTTGGACTATCCATTTCCCACATACGTGTTAGACTACATAATAATAGATCTCCTGCGGTCCTACCGGGTTTTGAATTCTTTTTTATTGTAGGCATGTTATTGTTGATATTCTATGATTAATGGAAATATGCTTAAAGGAATTAGAAAATAATATCATGTCTTATTTAGGCTATCTATGTGCTAATTCATTCTCGCTTCTATCAAGTTACCAGATTCTCTATCAAGATTCCTAACAACTTATTTATTCCTTTTGCAGCTGGTTTTCTCTCTTCTCCTACCTTGTCTTATATTCTCTCAACTGGGACGAGCTATCACCTTGAAGACGCTGCTAGATTGGTAAGCTCCCTTTTTGAGTAATTAGAAAACATTTAAATATTGGCTCGTGGTGTGGTTCATATCCTTCCATTTTGGAGTCCTTTTTTGTCAGGTTGTTTTCTTAATTTAAAAAAAAATCGTAGTTACTGATAATTTGGTGTTAATTCTTGCTTATACTGTTGCTTAGTCACACACAATTAGTGTTTTACGGTGCAGTACCTAGCAGTACTGCCTAAGGCCTGTGACTCAGTTTGTCACAATTTTTTAATGTATGGTTATTATTTTAAATTTGTTACTTCAGATGTTCTAGTATATTATCTATGTACCTAGCAATACCACCGAGGACCTGTGACTCAGTTTTTCACAATTTGTTGATGTATCATAAATCTTTTAAATTTTGTCTTTTAAGATGTTCTGCTTTATTATTCTCTATGTGCTATGACGAGTACAAACTTTCTGCGTTTCAAATAAACAATGTCAACAGATAACAACATTGCTGATACAGGTGGTTTATTCCCGTCAATGTCGTTTTGGGTTCAATATCCGGGTCGTTGATTGGATTCGCTGTGGCATCTATTGTTCAACCCCCATATCCATACTTCAAATTCACCATTATACATATCGGAATAGGTACGCATCTCAAAGAAATTCTGACATTTACCTTTTATGTTTTGAAGAAAAATATCTTTTTTCTTTGCTGATTGCTATTCATCTCCTGATTATGTGACTATATTTGATTAGCCAGTGCTCTTTTATGTATATTTCCTTCTCATCGTTCTCTGATATGATAATATCACATTAGCCACATGCTTTTCCATTTTTTATTTCCTTAATAGCACATCTGATGTGCTTTTCTGTTCTCTATTTAATTCAGAGCATGCATGCAATGGATTTTTGTTCTGTATTTGTATGTATAGTAGGTCTCTGGTCACTTCACAACTTACATGTTCTATGTATTGGTTGCTTCTATGATGGAGACATGTACTGAAATGCGTCAAAGCAATTTTGATATAACCACTGATGTATTCATGTGGATACACATAAAAGGTAGCCTAACATTTGAGAAACTAATTTTTGCGCGAAGTATTTCATAATAATCTTGAAATGTGTCAAGTTATTATTCTTCTGCTTATTTCTTCAAATAATCTTTTCATTTTAACCCTCTACTAAAGTTGCACTAAGAAATTCCTATTTGTCTTGTAATTAAAAAGTCAAAAGTGGTGGAGCACCAATCTGCTCTTGCAGATCAAGTGCTGCAATGAAACTTCTCGAGCTAGCTTAATCTTTGTGTCAACTTTTAAATGGATTGATTTAAATTGGAAAATTGGGATGACAAGGTGATAAAAACGCTTGTGGAGAATCACAATGATTCTTTTGACGTTTCTTTAAAGTAGATGATGCTTAGTGCATTGAACTAAAGCAGGAAAATGCAATAGCTATGAACTCGATACACTAAATAGGGGACAGAATAAAGATAAATGTGTTTTTGTTGGTATTGTGAGTGGCCGGAGTTATACTAAATATTTGATAGTGTATTAATTGAAATTCATGATTTTCTGTTCAATAAATGTAATAGTGTCTAGGTTGGCAACATTTAAAACTAATTTTCCTTTAATTTCAGTTTTTTGATGAGTCTGTGTTTTTTTATTGTGATTAAGTCATTCTTATCAAAAACATTGAACACCTTGTCTTAAATAAATGGTCTCCATATTGCTTTTACCATATAATATGCTTCCTGATGGCAGTAACATTATAGGTTGGACATAATTTTTTTTTTAATGCTATTTATGACTTCCTTAATCTTGTATTCAGGGAACATTGGAAATATTCCTCTCGTGTTAATCGCAGCTTTATGCCGAGATGAATCCAACCCATTCGGTGATACATGCGCCCAAGATGGAAATGCTTATATCTCATTTGGTCAGTGGGTAGGTCCTTGAATTTTTTGGGGAACTATTTATACTTACTTTTTTTGATGTGAAATTTTTAGTCGGATTCTTATATTATAGTCTATTATGCTCATCTTTGTTGAAACTTCCATATTCTACAATGTGTGTTTTATCATCAAATTTCTATCTCATCTTCAGTAAGATACATGCTCTCAGATTCCTTTAAATATTAATATTATTTTGTACGATTTCAAAATGACAGTTGTGCATTGATATGCATATTGGTATGTATTTGTTCTCACTAGTTTCACGAATGGAAGCAGAAATATATGAAATAATATTCCTAATCATATGAGCGTTCTTTATCAACTTTGTTATCATCATCATAATCGTGTAAGAGTTTCCCATCAATGAGGTTAGCTCTGGAACAGTAGGCTCTTCAACCTGTGTCAATCATCTCTGTTCCTGGCTCAGGAAAGGGTTCTCCCATAAATCGTTCAAGCTCAAATAACACAATATGTGACCCATTTTATATTTTTGATGTTAAGCTTATGAAACCAGAAAGCCACCTCCAAAATTCTCCCAGAATTCAGAATTGGGGAAAGTTGGTAGATTACATAAAGGAGTTGCATTAATTACTAGGTATTTAACATATGTTTGCTCATACTTTATGATATTATTATGTTAGCTATGTAGTTTCCTATTTAAATGCATTATGCAACTTGTAAAACAACTATAACCTCAGAAAATATGTTAAATGCATTGTATAACTCATGACATTTTTTTAAAACTCTATAATAAAATTCTTTAAACATGATTAGATTAGATATGTGGCATAGACAGGTCTCCGTCGAACCGGAATGAAGAGGAGGGAATGTTTAGAAGAGAACTATTGATAATTTAATCTCATATATAATTTTTATCAGATTTGTATATATCTCTTCTAAAAATCACCTAACTTCATATATTGACTTCTCAGAATCGCTGATGGCTATATTAACTGCCGTTTTGGAATATTATATTATGTTCTCGTTAGTTTACAAAGAGAATATTTTTAAATGTCTTAAAATATAATAGGGGTGTGTTTGCAAATATCAAATTAAGAGGGTGATATATGGAATTAGACAAGGGGGTTGATGCAAATTGACAAGAGCTTCGTTGAGTTAAGATTTTTAATGAAATTTAAGTCTATTCTTAGTCTGTTAGTTTGAGCCAGGCTAGATTTATTAGTTTGAGTCTAGCTGCTAGTTAGGCTAGTTAATATTTTTGTTCTAGAATATTGTTGAATAGATTTGGTTAATATTAAAGCCGATATTTTTGTTTCTAGAAGTTTTCTAAATAAGATTTGATTGTTGTTAAATTTTATCCCTTATCTAGTTTACTACTATTGAAGAAAATCTATGTAACCGAAGAAAACATATATGGTTGATGAATAAAATTTTCCTTGGATTCATTGTGTTCATTTCTTTATGTTGTATTTCTTGTTTAACTTCTATTCTCTTCCCATTCTACCCAAACTTGGTATTAGATCTTCAACCATGATGCTTACCTTTTTGCTAACTGGGTTTTTTGCTCATCGTTCATTCACCCTAAGTTTCAATACCACCACTGGCATTTTAATATACTGTGATCCTAAACGTGAAGAAATTGCTTTATATGGAGTCTAATGCTCCTTTTTTAAGACCCCTATTGAAGATCGACACTATATATTGTCAATTATGACTACAATTATGAAGATGACTGTTTTGATGATGACCATCATTGTAAAAAAAATTCGTTCTAAAACAATCAAGATTTCCAATATGAAGGATCAATGATAACCATACTGAATAGACCATTCGAGTTCAAATCGAACGAGATCGTCTCCTTTTGAGAGGGGGGGGGGGATTGGTCCAGATCAATGCAGAAATTCATTGAGTTATTTAGGATTTTTAATTGACTTTTGGTATATCTTTTAGTTCTTAGTTTGAGTATATTTTATTTGTTTATTACTTTGGGTTGGTTTAGATATATTAATTTAATTTAATTTAATTTATGTTTAGTTGTCTTTTAGTTTCTAGAATTAGTTAGATTAAAGTTGGTTGTTATAAGTCATTCTTTAGTTTCGGAAAATGATTAGGTTCTTAGGTCTTATCTTTATTATTTAATTTGCTTTTATAAAGAAAAGACCTATGTAACCAAATAAAATATATTTAGTTGAATAAAATTCTTAAACAAATGTTTTTCTCAATTCTTTGATGCCACTCCCATTTTCCATTTCTGAACATCTTCTAATTTTTTCTTTAAGTTCTGTCTTTTATCTAATTTCTTTTCATTTTCATCTAATTTTATTTTTATTCTCTTCTCATTTCCTATTATACACCAATTTTATTGTAATCGGAGGAAAAGGAGAACAAACGAGAAAAATTTGGGGAAAAGAATAAAAAGCATAGTAAGGAAATGGGAAATAATAGAATATACAAAGGGAACAAGAAGAAGACAACAAAGTTTAGAGAAGAAAATAAGAAAAAATAGAGAAGAGATGAAAAGTAGCGATGTAAAGGTGATCTATATAGTGAATAGAGTAGAATTTAGAGATGAGGATGTTAAGAAAAAGATGTATGATGTCATAAATTATATTCTTCGGTCAACCATGTTTTCTTTGCTTACATAGGTAGGTACTAGATAATTGAGCATGTGATAACCCAGTCTTATTTAAATCAATTTGAAAATATAAAATATTGATCAATAACTAAACTTGATTGAAATAATGCTAAAAACAAAAAATTAATTCAAATATATTGCGTAAACTTCAAACAAATAAAGATATACTCAAACCAACAATTAAAAGATGCATTTAACATTAACAGAAAATCCTGACTCAATAAAGCTTTGGATTGATCTACATCAATTCTATCCTCTTGAAAGGTGTCCTAGTTAGAAATATAAAGGTCTATTCAATATAGTTAATTGTTTTTTTTCCTGGTTGAAATCTTGGTAGCGACTTTGGAATTTTCTTCTCAGAACAGTTGTCATATTCAAAATAGTCATCATACTCAGAGTCATCATCTTTAAAATTGACTATTGGGTCGGTCATATAAGAACAATCTATCAGGTCGAGCAATAGACTTTTTGAGCACTTTCTTCAGAATTAGGATCATGATATATTGAATTTCCTAAAGACAGAACCTTGGGCGGATCAATGGAAAGCCCATGATTCGGTTAGTGAATAATGAGAATGATGATTGAAGCTCTAATACGAAATTGGTGTAGAGTTGAACGAGAAAGGAGAAAAAATGGTGTAGAGTTGAAAGAGAGGAGAAAAAATGGTGTAGAATTGAAAGAGAGAAGGAGAATACAAACATGCTTTAGTGATATATAAGAAGTTAAACAAGCGATAGAACTTGGAGAAGAGAATGCGAAGAATTTAAAGAAAGAATGTATGAGGGAATTAAAAATGAAGAGAAATCACTTTATAAATAAATTCATTATTCATTTTATAAATTTTATTCATTAATCAAATATGATTTCCTTGGTTACATAGGTTATCTTTTGGAGGGATAAATGAGATAATAAATATAATATTTAATAGTATTAGCATCACAATCTTACGTAAATAGATTACATAAATTGAAATGTTAGCTTCATAACAGTCTAAATCTTATCTAAAATAATTGTAGAAAATGAAAGGTAACTAACTGTATTGACTCAAACTAATCAACCCGAATTGACTCAAACTAAGAAACCAATAAATATGTAGTCAAATTAATAGACTCTTATAGATTTCGAGCAGTAACCAATGACTATGGTGTGTCTTATTTGGAATCTCAGAACCTCTAGATTTATCCAATCGAGTAACGTGGAATTGAAATGCAGTAGAATTACAGATACCAACCTATAAGTGACAAGTAACTTAGACGTGGTCGGTTTTGCCATTCTATGATTCTTAACTCATGAATTACAAAAATACGATGAGCCTTTGGACTTCATGAAAACTTGGGATCCAAATTAAACCTTCTTAGAAGTTACAGAATGCTTCAAATTTTATTCACCTGACATATCTGCTAGGTAAATGTGTTACTGCTGTGAGCCTTAGTAAAAATTGGAAACCCTTCAAGATTTTACGTTGTCAATTAATGTGGCACAAATGCCGACTAGTGTCAGTTAATACGGGCATTGTTACCCTTATATATAATATACTGGCCAGTTCTTGAGCCTTTGTAAATTTTAGGCACCTTGATTTGCTCACTTATCTTCTGTAATGGCATTTCTTCTCTTAATTGCTTTGTTTTAAATTAAACTTTGTTCAAAATGCGCTCCTGCATCTCCAAAGGGATTCACAAGCAGGATGATCACCTTATGTGGTGCAGCTAAATATCATGTGGCTTTGTGAGTTGCTATATGTTATATTGAGTACTAATTAGTGGGATACTGAGTCTCTAGTCTTGGTAGCACATGGATTTTGCATGTGCTATTAGAGCAAGTTGCACGTTTGTTTGTTAAAGCCCATGCAAAACAACCCTTTTAAGTACCTTCTAGGAATACTTTAGACATCCTTGATTGGGATATGCTTGTTTCTGAATGCAGATGGCATAAATTCATTTATTTTGAAATATTTCAAGTGAGGTTTTACTAACAATATATTATGTTTTTGTCTGCAAGATCATAATTCCTTAATTGGGTATTGACAAGCTTTTTGGGTTATACTTTATAAGAAAATAAGTTCAAGATTTGCTGTGCAATGCAAGTCATTCTATGTTATTCATTCTCTCATTTTGTCTATCTATAGATATGTTCTTTACGATACCAAGTCTTTCTTTTGTATCCATCAAAATATTTTTAATGTTTTTGCATCTTAATACCGTACGTAATCTCATGAACTTGTGTATTGTAGGTTGGTGCAATCATATTGTACACATATGTGTTTCAAATGCTTGCTCTTCCTCCTGGAGAAACCTACGACAGCCTTGCTGAGGATAAGCTTCCAATTAAGGCCCCTGTCAGCAATCCTATTGCTGAATATGTGCCTTTGCTAGGTCCAGAAGAGCCAGAAACAACAGAATTAGATACTTCAGTTAAGAAAAAGGTATTTTTCGTACCTGCAATTTTCAATTAATTCCGTCTGGAAAAAGCTTTTGTTGTTTCTTGTTACTATTGGTGGGAATATTTTTTTCAGTGTGATTTTGTGAAAGCTTGTTGCCTATAATTTATTGCTAACACAAGTAACTTCTATATATGATTAGAGCGAATTAAAAATTCCAAATTTGTGGGCATTTTTACTTCTGTTACTTGAATATTGAATATTGTATATAGAAAGCTGTTCAGAGTCACCAAAATTGCTTATATAGCATCTGTAAGTTGTAGATGCCATGGAAAACATTTTTCCTTTTCCAACATATTTGAACTTCAATTTCCATTTCATAGAAATCGTTTTTTTTTGGGGGGGGGGGGGCGGGGTGGGCGGGCGGGCTTTCTTAGAACTTTTTGGTTAAAAGATGTGTTAGCATATGGCTCTAATTAAAGTATCATACCTTATGCAACCAAAGAATAAACCTGTAGTAATCATCTTAGACTAGGAAGAGCATAGAAGATGGGGTTTTCCCTATGGATGATTGGTTTGTTGGATTCTATCATTGGCCATATTTTTTGTAGTAACTGAGCTAGAAATTGGGTTCTAGGAGACTGTCACGTCATGTTGTATAACTTCGTAAAAGTTTCCCTTGCATAGTTTAAAGTAGCCAGCATAAAGTTGTGAACAATCTCCAGCCACATTTTAGTGGGAGAAGGCTCAGGTGCACATAAAAGCGCCTGTACACCTACCTTCCTTTTAGGCTGAAATTTGGCTCACTTAATCCAAAATTGACTGATCCAGATCAAAAAAGGCCCCAAGAAACAAAATTTTGAATCTGGAACTTTAGCATTGATTGATTGGTAGAGGCACACCCATACAGAAAATTTAGCTAATTCTATCGATAACTATTAGCAACTGCAATGGATAGCTCTTTTTCTTTCTTTTTGGATTGTGCACTGTAGCTTGGAATCCCCCCCCCCTCCCCTCCCCCCCAAGATCATTATAAACTGCAAGACATATTTCGCATAATATAGAAGTCATATTCCTAATCAGAATAAGTGGATTTTAAACCGCCAGTTTTGGCTTAACTGTTTTAGAGACAATTTTTTTGCTTGCTTTCGGGGATTATTGGGCGTGAGGAATTGTGTTTTGGAATTTTGGGCTGATATGTGATGCAGGCCTGGACTACACGGCTCGTAAATGCAATGGCCCACATATTCAATTTAAACTACCCCCTAAAATATAAGACAACAATCGATCTGTTTATAAGGTCTCTGAATGCCAACTAATAATACCGTGACAATCCTAAAGAAGAAAACAAAGAATTAAAATTAAATGGTTCCTGGTGACATGAAACAATCCAATTAATTCTAGAAAATATGCCGGAAACAAAGAATTGTATAAACTTCAGCTAGCAAGTCATTTTAAAAATGCTTTGATATATTTTTTAAATAGTGACAGCTATATTGTCCTGTCTCCTTCCATGGCAAAAAAGGTTGTCCGAAATGACGAAATCATTGAACTTAAAGAACTAGAGAAGGACATCCATGATTAGAGAGCACAAGAATGTTTTCTCACTTTGGGGAGTCATTTGAGGTCCTCAGGGGTTCGGATAAAGTATTTGAAAGGAAATCAGGGTCTTCTAGGATTGATTAATCTCTGCTTGGGTTTAGTAGGCTCCAATTTGTTGATTCGGATTTTGAGAGAGTTCTGGATTCCTGCTAAGGTTTGGCCTAACAGAATTTGAGATGAGAAAAACAATACGGAAAGATGTTAAAGGAGGTAGAGAAGGTAACTAAAGATTAATAACCGAAGGCTTCACAGTTTCTTTAAGGACATCACACCTAGAATTATCTCCAGTAATTTAAAAAATACAACAATTCTGCACCGATCTAGGGTGAGCTGCCGTTGATCAAGGTTTGTGTAATCCTGCTTCAAATGAAAGATTATTAGACCCTTAAATCATTAATCTCCAACATTGCTATAAAGTAAATAAGAGCTAAAGAAGAAACGCATTGACTCTCAAATGGCCCAAACCCTACCAATTCATCTGCCAACTATAGGAAATCTAAGAGTAGTGGTCAGTGATGATGTATTGAAAAGACACGAGATGCTCCAAGTTTCCCTTCACTATGCATATCTGAGGCAGTTTCAGGTGTTGGCTATAGTCTTGTGACACTTAATTTATAGATACTGGTAAATTTATTGAAGGTCGTGTAAGTTAAGGAACCTATACCATAGCTTGTTCTTATTTACATTCTCCATAGAGACTAATAAATGTTTATGTTTGTTTATTTACTAATGTTCTACATATGTTTGCTATTTATTTTCATTCTCAATCCTGTAGTTATTATTATATTTTTCGTTCTTTCATGAAGCGCTGAAGCTGACAAGTACACATGGTTGCATTTGTATCATTTTTTTATGTTGTATTTGGATTAGCTGATGTTGGCGTACTGATACTCTCCCTGATGTAGATACTTACCACGCTCGGGTATATTGTTAAAAAGTTGAAGCTTAAAGAAATCTTTCAGCCACCTATACTTGCCTCTGTAAGTATTTATCCTCCCAAATGTGCCGATTCGCATGCAATCAATAGCTTGAGCTGAAAACGTGAAACTTTTAATATTATATGAATCTTTTCCGAGGTATATTATTCATGTCCTTGATAACCCCCCATCTACAGAATTAAGCTAATCTGAAATTTCTTATTAAAGGCAATTTATCTTCGTCCAGACTTATGTCTTATTCATGAAAATTAATACTCCATATTATTGATAAATCATCCCAAACTTTACTGACCTATCAATCTGTTTATAACCAAATAACTTGAAAGTTTCCATGTCAATCAACTAATTTATACTTAATAAAAACCTTCCAAATTCTGATGTATTGAAATTGATATTCAATTATCATAAAATAGAAGGATGTTTCTTGCTTGTAAAATATGCTTGATATGTGCTATATGTTTTCTAATTTTCTATTATAGTTTTTCAAAGATGTCTTAGTGGAATTATATTTCCGTAAATATTGCCTTACAAATTAATTTGTATGTATACATGCTTGCTACAGGTTATGGCGATCATTATTGGTGTGGTACCATTTTTGAAGCGCTTGATTTTGACAGACGATGCTCCATTATTCTTTTTCACTGACAGCTGTCTCATTCTTGGGTAATGATGAACTCTGTCCCTTCAGTATTCTTTGTACTATTTGGGTTCTTTTAGCAGTTACATTAGTTTGTCATTTTAATCATATTTTATTATTATTCCATCGCGATGTTATCTAATATACCAACCCATGATCTGGAAATTGATTCATCCTGTAAATCGACCTTGTTATATAATAACGGAATTTAAGAGACTTCATAGTTAACGTTATTACTTTGTGCACATCACCGATGTCTGTCTGGACAAAGGGCCAGATTTTCCTTGGACGAACGCTGTTGTTATCACATATTAGCATTGTCTGTGCTAAATCACTCTTGTTAAGTTAGGAAATATTGTATTTATTTCAGATACTAACTCTATATTGTGCAGTTTTTATATCTAATTGTGTATGAGTCTTCTTCATTCTCTCATTTCATAACAGAATGAATTATTACGATAGAAAGGTGTAGTAGCTGATGAGAACTAAAATAGATTATTAATTCTGGCCTTTACTGGACTGATGCGTCTCCTTCTAGTTGTCTGGTTTCTTGGTTTATTTTGATTTTTGTAAGTTTGTTATTGTTATCTTCTCAATTTGCACTTCCATTTTGTTTAAATCAATTGCAGAAATGAATATGACATCACTTATGTTGGAATACAGCATGCTTGTATTTTATATGTTTCGGATTTTACTATATGAAACAGTTTTTTGGTTCATACTTTTTGTCTCTTGGGGCAATTAACATTAGATTTACCTTCGCTTGCTCTAATTCAAATATCTAATTATTTCCCCTATCTTGTTGCCAGGGAAGCTATGATTCCATGCATTTTACTAGCTTTGGGTGGTAATCTTGTTGACGGTAAGCATTTTAATATGCACACTTCTTTTCTTTAACAGTTTCCACTAGTACTAATAGTGCTGTTGGTTGTATATTTCTCGTGTTATTTTCTTCGTGCTGGACTTTGGTAAAGCAGTTTATAAGGCAATCGCCCATTTCATGGAAAATGCATTTTATTCTCGGTTTAGTCTTGCATGCATGTGGGTCCTGTGCATAATATTTAGGTGCAAAATTACACTATTCTATGTTCCTTGCATAATGGTTTCTATCCTATAATCCCCTTCATGCTTGAATTTCTTAGGTTGTGGTAAAGATGACGCGTGGATAGGTTCAATGTGCATCAAGCTTTGAACTATGTCTTGGGTTTGCCTCATCTACTAATATAGTGCTAAAGGAAAGGGGTCTTTTGAATTTGAAATTGATCGCTGATGTAGCTTCCCCATTCTTTAAGAAAAATCAATAAAAAACATTAAAAATCCAACCAAGATTCATAAACGCATCTAACCCCATCACTTATTATCCATAAAGCTAACCCCATCATTTAAAACTACTTGGGCTATATCATAATCATAGTTTTTAATGAAAAATAAAAAAGCACAAATAAAGTAACTGAAGTTTGACATATACATGCATCACACATGCAAATTGCTAGTATTATTGACAAGGAAATCAAACAGTTGGGGTAAAATTTAGAGAAACCATGACATATTACAATTTGACCTGCAAATTTTTAAATGAAATAATGAAAGTGTTATTAAATCAATCTTCAAGCTGAAAATCTTTCTAGAATTTTTTAAAGGAAATCCCTGTATGTACAATTTGATTGTTAAACATATGGAAATAACTATGCATAAATATTATCTATCAAGTGATGCTTGTATCCCACCATACTACCGTAGTACACAAAAGGAGCAGCAACAAAAAAGCCATGTTATTCTCTCTTTTTTTTCTTTTTTCTTTTAAGCGGAACATAGACTAAGAGGTCTGGCCCTGCACTCAGAACATCCAGACAAGAGAGCATGTCAAGCATTTGCACGAGCAAGCAAGCAAGCTTTCGTACCCAATTTATTTGTTTTTTTTATTTGAAGAAAAGTAGTTCCAAAAAACAGCCCATCTCACTAATCAATTATTAGCATTTTGGGTCAAATTATAGAATTATTTTTCATTGTTCAGCCATATATAATCCTCTTCAAAAAAAAAACCCGTCACATCTTTGTCACGTGAAATTTTTGGTTTTGCTATATTTATTGGAGAGTTTCCCTTGTACTCTTATATTGAACAGAGAAATCTAATTAATTTAAAGTACAATTTTCTCTGTCTATATAACCTGAATATTTAGTGAGATACTCTTCCTATATATGATGTCTAGTAAATTTCTATTACATCTCTATCCTCATTTTCTTCAGTAGTTGATATTATGTGACAATCAAATAACACATATGAAGGACTCTCATAATATTAGAGTAAAATATGTGAGGTGGTGGTAAGCCCACCATTTTTCTGATAACTGATAGGCCATCCTTTTGCATCCATAATCACAAAACATTGATTTGTTACTTTTAGTGGCAGCTCAGAACCGTATGATTGCATGATGGTGCACTAATTACTGATTGCTTTTAGAATACAACCTAAAAAAGGAGCTTGATATAAATTGATACATTCTGGACATAGTGTGGTGGATAAGTTTGATGATTAGTAAAGATTCATGTTGCTTCCTTGGAAAATGGTTAATGACAGATAATTGTAGTTTATAGTTGACTATGCATGACATGATCCCTATTGCCAAATATAGAAAGAAAAATTTCCTACATCTTCACAATACAAGCATTTAAAGGTAATATAATTCTGTCTAATTTTGGGGTCTAGTTAAAAATAATTGACTGTTTTCCCCTTTATTGCCTTCAGGTCCAGGTGCAGGAAGTTCAAGGCTTGGATTCCGCACAACTGCTGCTATTATATTTGCTCGGTTGGTACTTGTACCTCCAGCAGGGATTGGTATCGTCACAATGGCTGACAAACTTGGATTTCTCCCTCCGGGAGACAAAATGTTCAAATTCGTTCTCCTCCTTCAGCATACGATGCCAACTTCGGTGCTTTCTGGTATGTATTACTTGTTTCAAAAGCATATCCATTGGATGAATTAGTGATCTTTTTTTAAGAAAGCTATATTTATTTCATTGAACTGCCCTTAATTATCACCATTTACTGTACTAAATGTTTTCTTGTTATAGTGAACTCTCTTTAACTTTGGTTTTACTGGAGTGTTTTAACTAAATGTCCTTAAATATTATATAGCATCTTAAGGGAGCTTATTGTAATTAAAAAGACTTTAAGGTAGGGGAGAGGGGGGGTGTTGCGGCAGGGGTGTTCCCCCCCCCCCCCCCCCCCCCCACACACACACACACACAAAGGAGGAGAACAAGAAAATTTGGTAACTTTTCATTATATATATCTAATATAATTGTTCGTTTGATGTACACAATTATAAAATTTATGGTCTACTAGCAAAGGCATAGGATTGTTGTGTGTTGTCCCGAGTTCGAGGCAGTGACTGGTGCATTTTCCCCCACACTTTGCCACACCTTCATACTTTAAAAAGGAAATTTTAATTTAAAAAACCTATGATGTTCATATTTCTAACCAAACCCTTACTATATTTATATTAGCTTATAGTTTCTTAAAAATTTGTTTATATTTTGAAACAGTAATTTTCCATTGCTTTTTTTTTTTTTGGAAAGAGTTTTTAAATGGTGAAATCTATATTAAATATTACTATAAAAGATAAAAGAAACCTTTTTCTCTAGCCTGTCATATGATTCTTCTAAAAAAAGAAATAACCAACCTTATTCTCATAAGTGGGAAAAAGATATAGCTTGGACGTGAGATTGAATATGAGAAAATTTGTTAATCATATTGTGCCATCTCTACTTTTTTGATTGAGATTGTGATCAGTTTTCTATAAATTATTTTTATATGAATATTTTAGTAACGTAAAATGTAAAGAACAGTTGCATATAATTTACCAGCACTCAAACTTAATATTTGTATATAAAGCTTCTCCATATTCGGATTTAGAGCCGCCCCTGCTTAAGAGTGGCTTAGTGAAATTTAGCCAAATAAATGGTAATGCTTTTGTTCTGAAGTATATCCTAAGTCCTAACCCAAAACACACAACTGGAGCAATTCTTGTGTGGAAGAAAACGAACTCTTAGCTTGGACTAACTGAAATGGAGAAGAGAAAAATCGTAGACAAAGTGGAACTGAAAAGTACATTGAGACAACAATCAGTAATTATGTATAATTACTTGGCTAAATGGGACAAAATTTGAAAACCCGCCTAATTTCTTGGGCCACTTGTTTATTCCATATTACCTCTACCCCACCCTCACCCCTTTTTCCCCAATGCACGCAAAAAAAATACACACTCAGACACGGGAAAAAAGAACACCCCCCCCCCCCCCCCCCCCAAATTTTTTTTGATGTTTATAATCTGTCATGAAAGGTTAATCTGCAAAGAAAAATAAAATCGCAGAAACAGAGTCAAATGTTGTGAAACCTTTGGTAAAGTTTAGGTTTTTTAAAGTCGGGTTGGGTTTCTGATATATGGGCAAAAATTAATGGACATTCATGCATCTTTAGCCTAATTACTGCTGTAGTTTATTCTCATCCTCACTACTCATCGAAAGGAGCCAAGAAAAAAACAAAAGTGGGTTTGGAGCTATTACTAAGAAAGTATATAGCAACCATCCTTTATATTCCGTGACACACTTATCACCGGGTCCTGACCTGAGCGTGTCATGCTCTTGTGATGTTCGACATGAAATTTAAATGTCTTTTACCCCGAAGCCCTTTTTTCCTTGATATCGGTACATGCTTGCACATAATACTTCAGTAATATGCCATACAAATATTCAAAAAAAAGGGGCATCTTTCTATATATTGTCATGGTTACATTTTTTAAAAAAGAAAAGATATATGATAAGAGGATATATAGCTCCAAATAATTTGCATTTAAATGTTATCTTCTTCAAGCCATACTTTTAAAGTTAGAGACAGAAAGCTTAAAATACCGCTTACAAATGTAATCTTCCTGAATTAATGGTTTTGCTGTTCTTCTATTGCACTACACTTCATTTCTAGTATTAATTTGAACATTTTTTTCTTGCACACCTTCCATTCGAAGGTGGGTTGCGAGAAAACCTAAAACTGTAGATCTAACTAGATCAACATTTGACTTCTGTATTTATGTTTGCAGGTGCTGTGTCAAATTTAAGAGGTTGTGGGAAGGAATCGGCTGCTATTTTGTTCTGGGTTCACATCTTTGCAATCTTCTCGATGGCTGGATGGATGACATTATATCTTTCAATACTTTTCTAGAAAACTTCGTCCTTCACCATTCCACTAATTTATATCCCCTTATTTCGTACAAATCGAAGAAGAGAGATCGCTCGATGGAAAGGTATGCAAGTTACAAGATAAATTTCGTTCTCATATAAGGAGCGCGGAAGGCTTGAGCAAACTAGGAAATGTAGTAGTAATGTTCATAATGAATCCTATTTATTTCATCATCGAGTCTCCTTTTTTCTTCATTTACAATTTATTGTACATAGAAAAATTGTGGCAACATGGTGGAAGGACCACATGGGCTATGCAAAATGTTCCCGTTTATAGCAGATTTAGTTTGCTTCTTTGTGTAATTAGTCTAGGTACCGTGAATGTTTCAGAATATATATATTTTTTATTTTTTGTTATGCCTATAGCTTTTTGGGCCCATTTAGCTGATGTTTTCAGTAACCGTTATACAATGTCTGCCTTTGATTACACAATATTCTTCAATTTGAGTTTCCAAACTAAAAAAATGCCGAACATACAGTATTTCTAATGCATTGTCGATGAAACTGGTTATTCGAATGAAATTAATTGAGCTGAATCAAAATTTTGAGATATTCTAAGTTGAATTTGATTTGTGTTCGATTAGAATACAAGAACAAGCTATAAGCATTTTTTCTTGACGAATGGAGCAAGGCAACTTGCCCGTGTAACACCCTAGTTCATTTATACCAGTTGTATTTTGGGTATTTTTTTATTTATGGCTATTTCTTGATTTATTGTGTTTTGGGTGCGAATAGTGTAATTGGTATCCGTGTTTGCATCCGACCCGACCCGCATGCTGGAAACCCGTCTTGATTCCTGTTTATGATTTATCGCAGCTAGTTATGAGAATCCGTGCACTTTCATTTGTATAACTGCATTATATCTGGCATCTGCATTCAATATAAAATATAAAGTCAAATAAAATATTTTAAAAATATCTTGCATGGCCTGCATCATATCGGATATCCTATTTTGGTTTTGGTTGACACGTATATTATCCGTATTTTCAAACCGTAATTTTAGATCTGATCCGGACGTGTTTTGGAGTAATTTTGTATTAACCAAAATCTCAAAATTAACAAATATTATATTAATATACTTAATTGTTTACATATTTTAACCTTATATTTTATTAACAAAAAAATATTTTTCCTATCAATTCCTAACACCCTCGCTCCCTCTCTCTCTCTATATAATCTTCAAACAAATCTCACAACTCTCTCTCTCTTATATATTTTTAATATTTTCTTTTATAATTTTTTTAACCCATTCGCACAACCACACAGACCTCTCTCTTCTCCTTCCTCCTCGTTTTCCCGCCGCTTTCGCTCTCGAAACCATAGCCCTGCCCCCGTCTCGCGCTCGTCGCCGTCGCGATCACAAAAGACCCTCGCTGGCATCTTTGTCCACGCCTCGACTTACTCCCCTCACCTCCCCACGACTCCTCCCCTGCAACCCTCACCGCAACCATCTCCCCCGTGACGAGACCCACCACATCCATCTCCTCCACTGCCAGAAAACTTCGCCGTCACCCCCTCGCCATCATCCCCTCCGTCTCCTCACCTCCTCCCGACACCACCACCGTCACCTGCACACCCGAAACCCACTGCAACCTAACCCATCCTCGCTGCACCAGTCGCCACCGTCGCCTCGCCGTCGCCGACATTGCTCCGACCTCTTCGACACCTCTTCTTCATCGCCTCTCCTCTCTCTCCAACCCAGTACCACCCTCTCCCCTGCGACCACAAAACCCACTGCAACCCATCACCCGATCCCCCAGCACCCCTCGCCGCCACAGCTCCGACCATCTCGCCGTCGGCCTCACCCCATCACCACCACCTCTCCCCTCTCTCCTGACACCACAACTACCATGCCCGACTCTTCCCTGCAAGAATCCGACCCCAACAATTAAGAACGCTTGATCCCCACTGTCATCGCCGTGGACCTCGCTGTCGACGGCCCACGTCAACGTCAACCCTCGTCTTCCTCTCTGAACCCAGAGAACAACCACATCCCCTTCTCTTTCTTCTTCTTCTCTCTTCTCTGGCTTTCTTGATTTCTTGGTTTCCCGGTCATCGCCGGAGCCGTGCTCATCGCCGACAATCCGGACGACCCTGTAGATATCCCCAGCCAGCGTGGTTACGTTCTTGCTTCGCCTGGTCCTGTTCCCGTGCGCGTGTGTACATTGCGACGTTTACCCGACGTCGGACGCAGCGTACGCATCCCGTCGTAAGATCCGATCAGGCAAGTTTATCTTGCTACGTGCTTTGTTATTATATTTGCATCTATATGAATAAAAATATCACATATTTACTGCATTGCACATCCATGTTATCCATGTTATTGTTTTACTGTTTTCGGATAGACGTTCGTATCCGTATCATTTATCACATATATAGTCGTATGCAAGTTGTTGGATATCTATGCCCTGGAGGCCTACATTGTATAGGAAGCTTGGGATATGTATGTACATGACAGTCTTGCTTGATATGATAGTGCGCTATTTGGTTTGTCTTTATCTTAACATATGATATATTTTGTGTTGTATTCATTTATATATTCATGTTGATAAAGCCCATAGGGTGTTTGCCTGACTACCGGCGTTATGATGGCAGTCATACTAGTGGGAGCTGGATAGTCAATAGGCACATCCTTAGATGTCCCTGGTCGCAGGAGTATCGAGATTGGGCATCAATACTCCGGAGTAGACTAGTGTATACATATCTAGACCATGAGGAGAAACGATGGACTGGTCCCGCAGCCATTGGTGGAGTGCACCTAAGATTGTATACAGATGCTCACTGGGTGTGAGTACACCGGACAGGACTCGCCGAGAACTGACTGGATGGTATTATACCTAACGTCAGATAGCAGTTCTCAGATGACATGTGTGCAGATAGTCTGTTGACTTAAAGTCATCATTTGTCTCGTGTGAGTTCCCACTGTGCTTTGATTATTACCCTACCACGGCTCAAAGGAGTCGTGCAAACAGGTTTTAGTTGGGCACAGTCCCGAGCCACGTGGAGGCAGTGAGCGACTGTTAGGGATTCGTCTCTCCCGGTATAGGGAGTTGATATCGCACAGTGGTCGGTTGGTCATTACCATAAGTCCCTGGCCAGGGCTGATTGAGAATTACTGATAGATTGGTCAGTAGATTCTCGGATGGTGATAGAGCCGTACCGACACGACTTGTACGGTTATTAGGGGTCTGACGTCCACCACCTCCCTAGACCATACATGCGATACTCTTAGACGAACAGACCGGACTGTGCGGATATTGTCACGGACAGGCTCAGTAGGATTTCAGATGGGTTACCTCATCAGCTTTCTTATCGACAACTACCTGGGGACCGTTACGTACAGCTAGTGCCGCTTGCGGTCTGTGGTTAAACCCATTGCCAGCGTAGTAGTCGAGTCTTTAGAGTCCCACACAGAGATTTCCCAAACCCAGGCGAAAAGATATAGAGGTCGTATGGTTTTACGACAAAGGTTCGGACGCATACGCGTTTGAACGCACGTACGACATTCGGACAGTTTTTACTAGCCGGTTTTGGTTTAAGCCAGATTCTAGTATCAGGTTATTGGATTTGTATAGTCTAAAGTTTTTCCGTGTTTTCACGGATGGGAGGGGCGTTCTCGTAATTTTCCGAGAAGCTTCTAGAAGGTGATGACTTGGAGGGAGAGGTGGCATTATCATTTAATGAATTAGTGACTCATTGTGAGTGATTCATCATGTCATTAATGCATCATTAAATGCTTAATGACTTACATGATGAATCACCCACTTGCATTATTGAAACATGATGAATAATCTCATATTATTCATTTTCTTTTAATTCATTATGTTTCATATATCTAGTGAGAAGCTTTTTCATTATTATTATTATTATCATTATCATCTTCTCACTCTCTCTCTTCAAGTTCTCTCTCCTTCATCAAACCCTAATCCTACCCTCATGAGTTGAGAACAAGGATTAAGAAAGACTAATTACTCCATAACTTATCTCTACATCACCTTAGCTACTCTATTTAGCAACTAGAGAAACTAAGTAACCTCAAGTTTAGAGGTTATAGCTTGGATTAGGGTTCTCGGGTGGATCGTCTATCACGGAAGAAAGCCGAAGAGGATGTGGAGATCCAAAGAGGCCGTAGATAACATTAAGACGAAGGACTAGAACCGTTTGGTATAATCTCTTAACATAGTAGTTTAGAACTCTATAGCTTTTGTTAAAACTTGTTTAGCAAACGATTCATATGGTTATTCGATATTTAACCATAGAACAAGATTGTTATTCATATTTCCGCCTCCCTATTAGTATTGGGGTGTTGAACATCGACTTACACAAGTTTATCTTGCTACATGCCATATTATTATATTGCATCCATATGAATAAAAATATTACATGTTTATTGCATTGTGCATCCGTGTTACAGTTTACCGTTTTTATGATACCCGTTCATATCCGTACTGTACATTACATATTTAATTGCATGCCGGAACCTGATTGCTTCATGTTACTGCTATATTCATATACCATGCTTGCTGGTATGCATCATACGACTCATGGACTCATTATATATTATCATTGATTTCCATTCGTGCATCCGTGCTTTTACCGCGATTCGATACTTGTTACATTTTACTGTTGGGCATCCACTTGATACATATGCACCACATGACATGACCTGATACACTACTGCTTAATTTGATACCTGATCCTGTTATTAATGCCGACAACACTGACTTGTTGTTCCGATGGACGTTACTGTCTGTATAAACAAAACATGTACCTACTTGATCCTGTGTCGGCATTAGCTCCAGATTTATCAATACCTGACTTGAACATATAACCTTGGGGGTAAGGGAAAATCAATAATGAAACCTGACTTGTAACTCAACAGTTCGACGCTTATACTGATCAGTTTTGGGGGCTAGGCCAGTCCCGGGATGCTGCTGCTGACATCATTCGTCTGTACATGTTTCCTGTTTTGTGCTTAGCGGCACGTCTCGGATTCAGCCCCGAGAGTCTGAACCGTGGTCCCGGGTATGCACAGGATACTATTGAGTTATATCAACGATTCATTAAATTGATTTCAAAGACTTGAGAGTAATTAACCCAGTAGCATAGATTACTCACCGCATGCACATACACTTCACTGTTCTATATTCGTGTTACTGTTATACACTCATTACTGTTCATACTCATGCCTGCATATCTTGTTACCTCATGATTATATTTTATTGTTTGATATTATGCCGCACCGACGTCTGGATTTTGCATGGCCCAGATCCTCTGTCTCTTTCGCATGCTGATCAGGAATATTTTCGCCGTCAGGCCGAGCAGTGAGGATCCTGCTAGTATCTAGTTTAGTTTAGTTTTATTGTTGTACTTTCATTTCCTGATGTGAGCCCGTATTTGTGACGTACTTTCCTGATGCTATTGTTTATTGGATTTATTGTTTCCGCATATTATTTCTTGACTCGTTTATTCTGGCATATGGATATGTACTAGATAGTTTATTTTATTTTACTGTTTTTGATATCTTATAGACAGTCGTAATGTGACTGTGGAGGGATATTTCCCAGCCACAGGTAGCATGGTTGGCTCTGTCACGTACCGATCTTAGCGCACTCCGGGAAGCGGCGCGTGACACGCCCGTCTCAAAAGCTATATTAAAAAAAGAAAGTTTACAAAAATTCAAACCACAACTTATACAGCTCAAGAAAAACAAAACATTGAGAAAAAGGCAAAAAAAAAACCAAAAGGGAAGGAGAGGCAAGAAGCATCCATATCATCAGCTCCATTTTCAAGCAGTCCTGAAAAAGCAAAACCAAAACAACACCAGATTACTGCAGAAAAAAGAGCAGGAGCAAGATACAGAGAAGGAAGGAAGAAACATGCAATTCACAGAAAAGAGAAGAAAGAACACATGCAATTCACAGAGGGTTGTGGCGGGGGACCGACAAAGAAACTCTCAAAGCTTGAAACAGGCAAAAAGCTTCAGTATATAGAAGGAAACTCAATATCATAGCCTCAAACTTAAGTGTACCACCAAAGAACATCCCCAGCAAAACCAATGTTGTACCGAAACAAGGGACAACAAGCATCATATATAGTTTTGCATTATAAAAGAACCAACCATCCAACCCCCTCAATAATCTGCAATCAAAAGTAAGAGCACTTATCCCCTTAATCCCCTCACCAGATTCAACTAAATACTGAGGTAAACAAGCCTAGCAAAGATGAACCGAGGTATCAGGTGTAACAATTTAGGCAATAGGACCACATACTAAAACTGATATGACCAAACAAACAACACAGGCAATAGATCAAGTGTAAGAATAAAATGAACCAAAGAAATGTCGATGGTGTCAATATAGACCCAACTTTTTTCCAACTTAAACCGATGGACTAATTCTATCCAACCTTTTTCCTGTTTAAGAAGATGGTGTCAAAATTTTAAGACCCGACATTTTTCCAGCATACCATGAGTCATTAAGAGGTAAAGACATGAAACAAAGCCATGATGGAGAAAGTGAGGTCATAGAGCAGCACAAATAAAAACAATTACATGAACTAAGCCTAAAAGTTACACCTGACCGCTGGGAACAAAATAGAAGACCAGTGACCAAAGTCAAGAAAAAAATGTGAGGGTTTCAGAAAGTAAGGCCAAATACAGAGATTCCAGAAAACTGTGTAGAACTGAGAGACTCAGGTTTATCAAAACCAGAGGCAAAACATACATATAGCCACAAGTCAAACCCAGAATGATGAAAAACAAATTGGGGTAGAAAAGGAGGTACCATTTTGAAAATATAGTAGGCTCAAGGGAAGTTAGAAAAGGATACATCATCAGCACTGATCAAGTTGAGAGAGATTAATTGCCATAAGGTAAATCAATCACGCCCCGCTTCCCAAAATACAAAAAATATGGAACGCGACTCGGCCAGTCATGCTACCTATGGTAAGGATAAGCTGAACTATGTGCCTCCTTCTTAACTTCTTCATGAATCTTTCCTTTCGGCGCACTTAAGCGACTTTCGTATCTTAATGATCTATCTTCATAAATTAGTAAATCTGTTCGAAGACCTGCCTCCACTTGGTTTCGAAACTTCAGTAATCGAGTGTCCTGCAATTGCGTAGCCTTGAAGCGATCTATCAATGATGACTACACTTGTAGCTGCATCAGTTTTCCTAAAGAATCCGGTAATACTAGCTCCAGCTCGAATCTCTGAAAATCTGCTATAATATCCTTTTGCGGGGTTAAAATCCTTATGGCTGGCAATCGACTCAAGGCATCCAGCACTACATTCAGATCCAAGTCATAATCAACCATCGGCTCTAACCACCTTTGATGTCTCATGTTGAGCTCTTTTTGCATGAACACGTACTTTACACTCTTATGATCGGTAAATATTTCGACCTTCTCGCCTAACAAGTAGTGTCTCCATAATTTAAGCACAAATATAACAGCGGCTAGCTTCAAATCATGTGTTGGGTAATTCTTCTCATGTGTTTTCAGCCGTCTTGACGCATAAGCTATCATACGTCCATGCTGCATCAATACGCAGCTCAAACCTTTTCCCGATGTATCACTGTGTATCACTAACCCTCCGGAACCATTTGGCACAGTTAGAATAGGAGTGGTTGTTAACTTATGCTTCAGTAAGTCAAATGGCTGCATACACTTCTCGGACCAAACGAATAGTACTTCCTTTCTAGTCAACTTCGTCAACGCCTCTGCTAACCGCTTGAAGTCATGCACGAACCTTCAATAATAACCCGTGAGTCCAAGAAAACTTTGAACCTCCGCTATGGTGCTCGGAATCGGCCAACCTCGCACTGTCACAATATATTCCGAGTCCACTGCGATTTCATCTCCTGGCATGACATGATCCAAGAAGTTTACTTCATCAAGCCAAAACTGAACTTGGACAAGTGCGAGTTTTGACATACAATCTCTCTTTCCTCAATGTCCAAAAGTACAGACCTTAAACGTTCTTCATGCTCCTCCTTATTCTTCAAAATTCCGAAGGACTATGTCGCTACTGGACAAGGTATAGATAACGTGGTTGTTAGATTCAAAGTTCAAGATAAGACATGAATTTGTAAGTAATTGAACAAAGGGGAAAACAAAGTAGTATCAAGGAAAATGAATCTAGAGTTGGACTCTAAGTTACCTAAGCAGAGTACCGAATTATAACCATGTCGTGGTACATAGTTACAATCACATAACTCCATCTAAGTCGTCCAAATTCTACTATCAGAATCAATGGAATAAGATTTAAGAAGACAATAAGGAATCAAGAAGATTACAAGATAAGATCAAACGGAGATGAAGGGTTCGCAGTTTCATTTTCTTTTCGTCGAGATGTGATCGTCCGAGAAAGCAAGAAGGAATTCAAGAGAATAGGCTTTAAGAATGAATTCATGGTGGAAATAAAACCCTTCTCCAACAGTTCCGAAACTTGTTTCTTTACTTCTTTTAGTTCCACCTATGCCGTCGGGTACTACGATTTGGAAATCGACGCTGCTCTAGGAATTAAGTCAATCGCAAATTCTACATCTTGCTTTAACACTATCTCGGGTTTGCCGCCATGAACTCCCGAACTACTAACAGTGCTTCCTCTTTCTTCACCTCTATCACCAATAAAACAATATTCTTCGGCTTAGCCCTAAACTCGACTGGCTCGACGGATCTATTGTGTCACGTCCCGCTTTCCAGAGTGCGCTAAGATCGGCACGTGACAGAGCCAACCATGCTATCTGTGGCTAGGAAATATCCCTCCAAAGTTACATTACGGCTGTCTATAGATATCAAGAACAGTAGAAATAAAATAAACTATCTAGTACATGTCCATGAGCCAGAATAAACGAGTCAAGAAATAATATGCGGAAGCAATAGATCCAAGTAACAATAACAATCTGGAAAGTACGTCCCAAATACGGGCTCACAACAGGAAATACAAGTGCTGAAAGAAAACTAAACTAAAATACTAACGGGTCCTCACTGCTCGGTCTGCTGACTGAAATACTTCTGAACGGCCTGCGACAGGGAGAGAGGATCTGGGCCATGCAAAACCCAGACGTCAGTGCGTCATAATATCAACAATAATACAATCAGGAGGTAACAAGACATGCATGCATGAGTATGAACAGTAATAAGAGTATAACAGTATCACGAATAAGGAACAGTGAAGGGTATAAGCACATGTGATATGCTGTGAGTAATCTAAACTGTGCTACTGGGTTATCTACTCTAAAGTCTTCGAAATCAATTAATGTAATCCTCATCGTAACCCATCGGTGATTATTCCGTAACGTCCGGAACAACGGCAAACAATATGTATTCCGTAACGCCCGGAAAAACAACAAACAATATGTATTCCGTAACGCCCGGAAAAACGGCAAACAATATGACAGTCCTTTGAGTTACATTCGGTTACATTCTTGATTTCCCCATACTCTCAAGTTATGTGTTGAAGTCAGGTATTGCCAATTGATATTTAATGCCAACACAGGATCAAGCAGGTACAGCTTTTGTCTATGCAGACAACAATAACGTCCATCAGGACAACATGTCAGGATTGTCGGCATTAGAAACAGGATCAGGTAACATGTCAAGTAGTGATATATCAGGTCATGTCAGGTAATGTACATGTATCAAGTCATGTCAAGTAGTGGTGTATCAGGTCATGTCAAGTAGTGCACATGTATCAAGCGGGTGCTCATAATCAAACTGTAGCAAGTATTGAATCAGGGTGAAAGTACGGATGCACAATAAAAACATGGATGCACAAATATCGATCAGGGGTTACATCATGACAAAGTAGGATGCACAATATTAAGCATGGGGTACTAATGTATTAATAATATGAGTTAATGTAATATGACATGCAACTAGGTATGCGGAATTAATGGTATGGATACACAATAAAGCATGGATGCATAAATAACTAACACGGGTTACAACTACAGCTCCAAGACTAAGTGGGATGCATATTATTAAGCATGGGGTGTTACTACAATAATATCATGAATTAATATGATCTATAGATGCAGTTATATATATTTTAAATAATATGGATGCAAACGGGTATCCGAAAACGACAAAACTTTAATATGGATGTATAATGTGATAAACGGGTAACATTTTACTCATATGGATGCATAATAATATACCTAGCATGTAGCAAGATGAATTAGCATGTGACTAGATATGTAAATAACGATATGGATGCATACGGATATCCGAAAACAGTAAAACTGTAAAATGGTAATGTGGGATGCAAAACTAACATTATGTGATATTATTATTCAAATGGGTGCAGTATATTGTAGTATACATATAGCAAGATTAACTTTCCTCGATTGGATCACACGACGGGTGCGTACGGCACGTCTGACATCGGTAAATCGTCGCAACGCACACACGGCACACGAGACGGGTCCAGGCGAGGCAACAGGATAACCACGCAGGTAGGGGACGTTCACTGGTTCTCCCGGATCGGCGGTGGAGAGCACAGCTCCAGCGATCACCGGAAAGTGCGAAATCAAGAAAGAGAAAGAGAAAAGAAGAAGAAAGAAGAAGAAAAAGAAGAATAAAAAGAAGGTGGTCTGGGGTTGGTGTTTACGGGTTCTCTGGTGTACGGGGACAGAGACGGGGCGAGGTCAAGATGGTCGGCGGCAATGGCGGACGGTTCTAGGGTTGCAGGGTGTTGGGTCGGTTGGTACAGGGTTCTTGGGTTTGCAGGTTGCAGGGGATGGAGAGAAAAGAGGAGAGGAGAAGGAGAAGGTGACCAGGGGAGGTCGAGGGCAAGGCGAGGGCGGCGACAGGTGCAGTGACGAGGTCGGGGCTGTGGGTTCTTGGTTGGGTTGCGGTGGGTTTTGTGGTTGCAGGGGAGAGGGTGTGAAGGTGAGGCGGAGGTGACGAAAAGGTGGTGGTGATGAGGGTAAGCGGTCGTCGGTTGATCGGAGCTTCGGCGAGGAGGGTTAGGGTTCTAGGTTGATGGGTTGGGTGATGGGTTTAGGCAGTGGGGATTCTTGGTCGAAGGGGTGTGCAGGATTAGTGGGTGAAGGCGAGGTGTTGGGGAGAAGAAGAGAGGAAAGAGGAGGAAAGTGGTGGCGAGGGTTGAGGTGATCGGCGACGAGGGGTTGCTCGGGTGAAGATGGGTGCACGGTGAAAGTTAGGTTCTTGGTTGGAGGTCGTCGGAGATGGGTGTCGGGGAAAAAGAGGAGGAGAGGGAAGGAGGTGAGGTCGAGGAAGATGAAAGGAGATGAGGGGCGAGGTCGGGGGAAAAAAGAGAGGAGGTGGCTAGGGTTTCGTGGGGATCTCGTGGCGAGCTCGGTTTAAAAAGAAGAGGGAGAAGAAAAGAAGAGGAGGGAGGTGACGAGAACGCGGAGGGGCTGTGACCAGAGTCGAGAAGCGAACAGTCTTCGCGAGAGGAGAGAGAGTGGGCTCGAGAGGAGAGAGAAAAAGAAGAGAGAGATGCGCTGAGGGGAGAGAGAGAAAGAAAGGAAGAGAGAATGAGTGGGGCAGGAGATAGAGAGAAAGGCTGTTATTAAGTTAAGATTTTAAATTTAAAAAATATGTTTAGTTATATAAATTTAAACTGTGTTAATTTTTAATAAAAATATTGTATTAATAAAATTTGATTTTTGGTAAATACAAACTTAGTTCAAAACACGCCCGGGTCGGGTCTAAAAATCCAGTTTTAAAATACGAAAAATATATGTGTCGACCAAAACTAAAATTGGATATCCGGGTAACGAAAATGCATACCCCCAAGAACGGATGCACGTACGTGCGTGTAGCCATCCAAACAAGTCCGTTTCACTGAACGGGACGAGAACAAGATGCACGGATGTTACGACAGGGTTAGGGGTATCATGTAGGCCATGCAATGTATTTTTTGAAATATTTTATGTGACTTTAAATGTTATACTTAAAAATACAGATGCCAGATAAATGCCAGATAAATGCCAGTATGCAGTATACAATAATGTAAGTGCACGGATCCATATAATAAGCCAGGATAAATTATAAACATGAATCAAGACAGGTTTCAAGCAAGCGGGTCGGGTCGGATGCAAATACAGATGTCAAATATACTATTCGCACCCAAAACACAGTAAATCAGGAAAAATACCATAAATAAAGAAATACGTGAACTAGAACTGGTATAAATAAACTAGGGTGTTACATTATACCCAACTACAAAAAGAATTTCGTCCTCGAAATTCCCAAAATAGGAAAAGATAAACAATCAAGAATCTACAAGAATAGGTGTGGAAACTTCTATCGAATCTCGTTTTCACGTTCCCAAGTTGATTCTCCGTGCGAGCGATTTCCCCAAGTTACAAGTACGAGAGGGATAATCTTGTTTTTAAAGACCTTTTCTTTTCGATCAACAATCAACATCGGTCGTTCCTCAAAGGTCAAATTCTCTCTTACAGTCAGCTCCGAATGATCCAGCACATGTGTTTCATCTCGAACATACTTACGGAGTTGAGATACATGAAACACGTCATGAACTTTCGCCAAAGATTGTGGTAACGCCAATCGATAAGCCACTTCTCCAACACGCTCCATAATCTCGAAAGGCCCCATGAATCGAGAACTGAACTTGTCTCGACTCCCAAAACGAATCACTCCTCTAGTCGGTGATATCTTCAAGAATATTAGATCACCAACAGCGAACTCTAGAGGTCTTCTCGACGTATCGGCCCAACTCTTTTGCCGATTTTGTGCTGCCTTCATGTGATTTCGGATAGTATTAACTTTCTCCACGGTTTGCACAATCAAATCCGGTCCCAACAATCTTCGTTCTCCAATATCGTCCCAATAAACATGTGAACGACACTTGCGATCATACAATGCTTCGAATGGAGCCATCTGAATAGTCGCCTGAAAACTGTTGTGGTACGAAAACTCCACTAAGTGTAGATGATCCTCCCACGAACCCTTGAAGTCTAACATGCAAGCTCTCAGCATGTCTTCAAGAGTTCAGCATGCTCTTCAATGCTCCTTGAGTCGACTAGAATATCATCGATGAACACCACTATAAACTGGTCCAAGAACGGTGAAAAGATTCGGTTCATCAAGTCCATAAATATCGCCGGTGCATTCATGACTCTGAATGGCATCACTAAATATTCGTAATATCCATACCGAGTTCGGAACGCATACTTGCAAATATCTTCTGATTTAACTCGGACCTGATGATATCCGGATCGCAAATCCAGCTTCGAGAATTCTCTCGCGCCACTGAGTTTCTCGAACAATTCGCCAATGCGAGGGATCGGGTACTTATTCTTAATAGTCACCCGGTTCAATTCTCGATAATCGATGCACATCCTCCTTGTGCCATCTTTCTTCTTGACTAGAAGAACTGGAGCTTCCCAAGATGAATTGCTGCTGCGAATCCAACCCTTCTCAAGCAATTCGGTAACCTGCTTCCTGACTTCTTCCAACTCCACTGGTGCCATCGGATAGTACGCCTTTGAGATTAGCGCTGCACCAGGAACAAGATCGATCGCGAACTCCATATCTCGTTTTGGTGGTAAACCCGAGATGTCCTCGAACACGTCCATGAATCTCGAACTACAGCTGGCGCTTCCTCCTTATCAACTTTCATCGACGAAAGAACATTGTTTGTCGGCCTAGCCCTAAACTCGACTGGCCCGACAGAACTGCTTCCTCCAGCAAAAACAAACTCCGGATGTCCGGGAATCTAGAAAATCACTTTCTTTACCATACAATCAATGTGAGCATGGAAAGTGCCGAGAAAATCCATTCCCAAGACAACTTCATAACTGCCAGTATCAATCACCAAGAAATCTGCAAACAACTCCCGTCCACAAATAACAACTGAACAGTCCTTACATTCTCTACTAGCTATGATCTTCCCATTCTTAGTGTGTATGTCCCAACAACTAGACAGGGTCGTGCAATAAATTGAATGCGCAGCAATAAACTTGGACGACATAAAACAATGGGATGCACCAGAATCGAATAATGCTAATGCGGGAAAATCATGAACAAGTAGGAGACCTGAAACAACTTCATTTGAATCCTTGGCCTCTTCAGCCGTCAGGGTAAAGGCTCGAGATTGATTAGGTCCCTGAGTTATCTGCTTCTGCCCCTGAAACTGCTTCTGCGGTGGCCTCTGAGTATCTTCCTTCAAACGTAGCTTCGACGGACAAGTATCAATGGTGTGATCAGCTGATCCGCAAATAAGACAATGTCCAAGCCTCTTACGACAATCTCTTCGATAGTGACCTGGTCGTTGGCAGTAATCACACAACACCTTTCCTTTATGCTCGGGCAAAACTGGCCTCTTCATCGGTACAACACCACGCCTGTCCACCGGGACACCTCTGCGTATAGGCATTCGGTTCGACGCAAACGTCGGTTTCCGCACCACAACTGCCTGTAGCTGTGTACCCCCAGTCTTCACTGATAAGCTCTGCTGCTCTCTGGCCGCTTTAAGCACTTGCGAAAAAGTGGTCAATCCCAGAGATATAATGTGCCTCTGGATTTCCACGTCCAAACTGCGCATGAACCTCCGTGCCGTATCAGCATCGTTGGCAACCAAATGTCCAGCGAATCTACTGAGCCGTGTCCACTCAGCCGCATGCGTATCCACGGATCCGCCATTCTGCTTCAAACTGATAAACTTTTCTTCCATTTCCTCCCATGCAGTCTGCGGAAAGAACTTCTCCAAGAAACTCTGTGAGAAAGTTGCCCAACTGATTGGCTTAGGCAAACGAGTCTCTTCCATGAGCCACCACTCACAGGCATAATCCACCAATTGGATGCGTACAACATCCACTCTCTTGTCTTCCGGGATCTGTGCTGCAACGAGCAGATTCTCCGTATCGACTAGCCACTGCTCTGCTGGCAACGGCTCCTCCAAACCAGTGAAAGTGGACGGACCAAGTCTCCTGAAATCCGCCACGGTACCCACACGATCTACCGGTTTGGCCGCAACATTGTTTACGGACTGCTGGACGGTCCGCAAACCTTCCTGAAAAACTTCGGCTTGCCGCTGGTTCAGCTCGGTTTGCCGCTTCTGGTTCTCCAGCATCCCATGAATTACTCCAAGCAAAGCGGCGTCATCAACACGCCTCTGGTATGCTCGCAGATTTCTGTCCGCCATGATTCTGCAACCAAGACACCGAAGAGGATTAGTATGATAAACAAGATTCAAAACTTGCGATGAATGATGACCATAAATCAAGGATATGAATCAAGACTAGAACTCCAAGTTACTTAAATAGAGTACCGCATTGTAACCATGCCGCGGTACATAGTTACAATTACATAACTCTACTCAAGTCGCCCAAATCCTAGTATCAGAACCAAAGGAACATGGAGAAACAATAGGGAACCAAATGTTTTCAAGCCGAGATGCAGAGTTGTTTGCATATCGTCAAGACAAGGGTCAAGAGAAAGATATGATTCAAGAATCACGATAGCAATGTGGCAGGACATGTTCCTAATCACGGATTTTCTGATTCGTGTATTGGGTCCAATACCCAACTACAAAAGAATCAAACCCGATTAACCTAAATCCTATGCCTCTAATACCAAACAAACCCTATCACGCCCCGCTTCCCAGAGTGCGCTAAGATCGGCACGTGACAGAGCCAACCATGCTACCTATGGCTAGGAAACATCCCTCCACAGTCACATTACGGCTGTCTATAGATATCAAGAACAGTAGAAATAAAATAAACTATCTAGTACATGTCCATGAGCCAGAATAAACGAGTCAAGAAATAATATGCGGAAGCAATAGATCCAAGTAACAATAACAATCTGGAAAGTACGTCCCAAATACGGGCTCACAACAGGAAATACAAGTGCTGAAAGAAAACTAAACTAAAATACTAACAGGTCCTCACTGCTCGGCCTGCTGACTGAAATACTCCTGAACGGCCTGCGATAGGGAGAGAGGATCTTGGCCATGCAAAACCCAGACATTAGTGCGTCATAATATCAATAATAATACAATCATGAGGTAATAAGACATGCAGACATGAGTATGAACAGTAATAAGAGTATAACAGTATCACGAATAAGGAACAGTGAAGGGTATAAGCACATGTGATGTGCAGTGAGTAATCTAAGCTGTGCTACTGGGTTATTTATTCTAAAGTCTTCGAAATCAATTAATGTAATCCTCATCGTAACCCATCGGTGATTATTCCGCAACGCCCGGAACAACGGCAAACAATATGTATTCCGTAACGCTCGGAAAAACGGCAAACAATATGATAGTCCTTTGAGTTACGTTCGGTTACTTCTTGATTTTCCCATACCCCCAAGTTATGTGTTCAAGTCAGGTATTGCCAATTGATATCTAATGCCAACACAGGATCAAGCGGGTACAGCTTTTGTCTATGCAGACAACAATAACGTCCATCAGGACAACATGTCAGGATTGTCGGCATTAGAAACAGGATCAGGTAACATGTCAAGTAGTGATACATCAGGTCATATCAGGTAATGTACATGTATCAAGTCATGTCAAGTAATGGTGTATCAGGTCATGTCAAGTAGTGCACATGTATCAAACGGGTGCTCATAATCAAACTGTAGCAAGTATTGAATCAGGGTGAAAGTACGGATGTACAATAAAAACATGGATGCACAAATATCGATCAGGGGTTACATCATGACTAAGTAGGATGCACAATATCAAGCATGGGGTACTAATGTATTAATAATATGAGTTAATGTAATATGGCATGCAACTAGGTATGCGGAATTAATGGTATGGATACAAAATAAAGTATGGATGCATAAATAACTATCACGGGTTACAACTACAGCTCCAAGACTAAGTGGGATGCATATTATTAAGCATGGGTGTTACTACAATAATATCATGAATTAATAAGATCTATAGATGCAGTTATATATATTTTAAATGATATGGATGCAAACGGGTATCCAAAAATGACAAAATTTTAATATGGATGCATAATGTGATAAACGGGTAACATTTTACTCATATGGATGCATAATAATATACCTAGCATGTAGTAAGATGAATTAGCATGCGACTAGATATGTAAATAACGATATGGATGCATACGGATATCCGAAAACAGTAAAACTGTAAAATGGTAATCTGGGATGCAAAACTAACATTATGCGATGTTATTATTCAAATGGGTGCAGTATATTATAGTATAGCATGTAGCAAGATTAACTTTCCTCGATTGGATCACACGACGGATGCGTACGGCACGTCCGACGTCGGTAAATCGTCGCAACGCACAAGCGGCACACGGGACGGGTCCAGACGAGGCAAGAGGATAACTACGCAGGTAGGGGACGTTCACTGGTTCTCCCGGATCGGCAGTGGCGAGCTCGGCTCCGGCGATCACCGGAAAGTGCGAAATCAATAAAGAGAAAGAGAAAAGAAGAAGAAAAAGAAAGTGGTCTGGGGTTGGTGTTTAGGGGTTCTCTGGTGTACGGGGACAGAGACGGGGCGAGGTGAAGGTGGTCGGCGGCAATGGAGGACAGTTCTAGGGTTGCAGGGTGTTGGGTCGGTTGGTGCAGGGTTCTTGGGTTTGCAGGTTGCAGGGGATGGAGAGGAAAGAGGAGAGGAGAAGGGGAAGGTGACCAGGGGAGGTCGACGGCAAGGCGAGGGCGGCGACGGGTGCAGCGATGAGGTCGGGGTTGTGGGTTCTTGGTTGGGTTGCAGTGGGTTTTGTGGTCGCAGGGGAAAGGGTGTGAAGGTGAGGAGGAGGTGACGAAAAGGTGGTGGTGATGAGGGTAAGCGGTCGTCGGGTGATCGGAGCTTCGGCGAGGAGGGTTAGGGTTCTAGGTTGATGGGTCGGATGATAGGTATAGGCAGTGGGGATTCTTGGTCGAAGGGATGTGCAGGGTTAGTCGGTGCAGGCGAGGTGTTGGGGAGAAGAAGAGAAGAAAGAGGAGGAAAGTGGTGGCGAAGGTTGAGGTGATCGGCGACGAGGGGTTGCTCGGGTGAAGATGGGTGCACGGTGAAAGTTAGGTTCTTGTTTGGAGGTCGTAGAGATGGGTGTCGGGGAAAGAGAGGAGGAGAGGGAAGGAGGTGAGGTCGAAGAAGATGAGAGGAGATGAGGGGCGAGGTCGGGGAAAAAAAGAGAGGAGGCGGCTAGGGTTTCGTGGGGATCTCATGGCGAGCTCGGTTTAAAAAGAAGAGGGAGAAGAAAAGAAGAGGAGGGAGGTGACGAGAACGCGGATGGGCGGTGACCAGTGTCGAGAAGCGAACAGTCTTCGCGAGAGGAGAGAGAGTGGGCTCGAGAGGAGAGAGAAAAAGAAGAGAGAGAGATGCGCCGAAGAGGAGAGAGAAAGAAAGGAAGAGAGAGAAAGGTTGTTATTAAGTTAAGATTTTAAATTTAAAAAATATGTTTAGTTATATAAATTTAATGTGTGTTAATTTTTAATAAAAATATTATATTAATAAAATTTGATTTTTTGGTAAATACAAATTTATTCCAAAACACGCCCGGGTCGGGTCTAAAAATCCACTTTTAAAATACGAAAAATATATGTGTCGACCAAAACTAAAATTGGATATCCGGGTAACGAAAATGCATACCCCCAAGAACGGATGCACGTACGTGCGTGTAGCTATCCAAACAAGTCCGTTTCACTAAACGGGACGAGAACAAGATGCACGGATGCTATGACAGGGTTAGGGGTATTATGCAGGCCATGCAATGTATTTTTTGAAATATTTTATGTGATTTTAAATGTTATACTTAAAAATGCAGATGCCAGATAAATGTCAGATAAATGCCAGTATGCAGTATACAATAATGTAAGTGCACGTATCCATATAATAAGCCAGGATAAATTATAAACATGGATCAAGACAGGTTTCAAGCAAGCGGGGCGGGTCTTATGCAAATACAATGTCAAATATACTATTCGCACCCAAAACACAGTAAATCAGGAAAAATACCATAAATAAAGAAATACGTGAACTAGAACTGGTATAAATGAACCAGGGTGTTACATACTGCCTCCTAAGAATTCAAACTCCGGATGACTAGGAATTTGGAAAACCACGTTTGCTCTGCAATCTATTCGAGCGTGAAAGGTGCTAAGAAAATCCATCCCCAAAACTACGTCATATCTGCCGGTAATGACTAAGAAATCCGCAAACAACTCTCGTCCACTTACTACGACGGAATACTCCTTACATTCCCTCCTAAAAATAATCCTCCCATTCCCGGTGTGTATGTCCGAGTTTCTAGATAGGCTCGTGTGTGGAATAAAGTGTGCACAAATAAACTTAGAAGACATAAACAATGGGGTGCATCAGAATCAAACAAAACCAACGCTGGAAATTACAAACTAGTAGGTTACCTGGTATCATACCCTCCGAAGTCTCTACCTCCTGTGCGGTCAGGGTGAAGGCCTGATCTGGCCCTTGCATGATTTGCCTCTGCTCAAAAGCATGTTCCTACGGTACGAGCGGTATTTTCGGAGCATCGCCTCCCAACTGATACCTTGAAGGACAGGTGCTGACCTGATGGACAATAGCTCCGCAAATCAGACACTGCCCATTCTTCCATCGACATTCTCTCTGAAGATGGTCCGGTCGTTGGCCGAAGTCACAAATCAGGTTTTTTCTTCTGAGCTGAAACAAACGGTCGCTTCATGGGAACTGTTCCTTGTCTTCGGATAGGAATACCCCTATGACCTGTAACTCTGGTTGGCGTCTGTACTGCCTTACGTGCCGGAATATCTTGCTGATGTGCACCCTTCTCTGTGTCTGTGGATCTCTGTTTATCTCTGTTGCTCGCTAGTCGCTCATTCAATGATAGTGGTAGCGGTCTGTTGGGTTGTCCTTATGCCCATCTGAAACATTTCAGCCTGTTGTTGGATCAACTCTGTCCTGCGTTGCTGATTCTCCAGCATCCTTTGTATGATACCAAGAAGCGCGTTATTGTCATCAAGTGAAGCGAGTTGATTCCATCTAGCATAGCTATTGTAACACCCTAGTTCAGTTATACCAGGCTCGATTTGATTATCATATTTATATTGTGGCTAATTCTTGATTTTATTTGCTCTTGGGTGCGGACAGTGTTTTAGTATTCTGTGCTTGGTATCCGACCCGACCCGCATTCTTGAACCCGTCTTGGTTCTTGATTACGTGTTATCCCTGCTGGTGTTGAGGATATGTTCTTGCATATGGTCCGTTTACTTGCATTATATCTGGTAACTGCATTTTTTTAATAATACAATTATAATCAAATAATATATTTTAAAAATATCTAGCATGGCCTGCATCATACCCCTGACCCTGTGGTAACATCTGTGCATCGTGTTCACCTCCCTTTTAGTGAAACATACTCGTTTGGATCGCTACGTGCATACTACGTGTATCCGTTCTTGGGATATGCATTTTGTTTAACCGGACATCGCTTTTGGGTTTTGGTTGACACGTATATTATTCGTATTTTCGAACCATAATTTTAGACCCAATCCGGGCGTATTTTGGAGAAATTTTGTCTTAGCCAAAAACACAAATTTTCTTAATATTATATTCTAATATATTTAACTGTTTTATATACAATTTTAGTACAAATATATATTTCCATATATATATATATATTTTCAGATATCATTCATTCTTTCTCTTTCTCTCTCTTCTTTATTATTTTATATATAATCTTTATATATTTGTTAATAAATCACATCTCTCTATCTTTCTTCATACATGTATTTATATCAATTCTTTTAAAACCCAAACCCCATACTTTCCCCACGTCCCCCAGAACCCATGTCTTCTTCCTTCTTGTTCTTCCCGCCGCCCTCGTCATGAACTGATGATGCTCGTAGGTGGGAACTCCCCGGATCGTGACACGCGGCAGATGATATATCCCGATGCACACGGAGAGAGGGAAAGGACTGCATATTGGAGGCATCCTCTGGGCTATCGTCCCGCTGCATGGACCTGACCTTCGAGAATTCCCTGAATAGTCCTATGGTCGGTGGGTATACGACCATTGGCTCACCTCCGAGCCCTCGTACACGCCGAGCTTCCTCAGCCCTCCCAGCTCGCCTCCGAGCTATCACAGAACCGAGTTTCTTCAGCCTCCCGCTCGCCTCCGAGCCTCCCGCCGAGCTAAGCTTCCTCGGTTCTATTAAGCAACCCAGAACGTAGATCACAGGTGTCTCTGCCACAGCTCCGCGAATCTCACCAGACGCGAGATATCCGCCTCCCCACAATCCCGCGTTCCACGCCGTCGCATCCCCCATTAACGTGCGTATCTCGTCATTAATGTGGGATCCCTCCATTCTCGCAAGAGCAACACCAGGGGCATAATGGCCGGCGAGAATCTCGCGCCCGCTAGCCCATAGCTGCCGCTATATAAACCCCTCTCTCAAACGACTCGGGTAAGGCGATTCTTATCCAATAGGCCGCTACTCTGCCCAAATACCTTGACTAACTTGATCGTCAGAGGGTCCACGGTGGTACAACCATCCCGGGACTTCTTTGCAGGTAGCTCGGGTTCACATCAAACCAAACACATTGAGATCCATATGCCTCAGGAGACAATCCTCAAACCCAATCTCAGCCGTTCGCCAACGCTGTCGGCAGATCGTCGAAAGACAACATCTCAAGAAGATCTAGAGCTCCATCAGTTGGCGCCATCTGTGGGAAGAGAAAATTCCACTCATCAAAAGTTGATCTTCCGATCTCGAGCTAATGGCGAGTGATCATCGTGATGATCCCAGCACTAGCTGTCGTCCTCCCCACAATGGAGACGCGGACGGATCCTCTCCTCCCCCTAACGCCGTTCACGCCCTGTCTGCACGGATCGTCAGGCTCACGTCCATCGTGGATGCTCTTGTCCGTGTCCAAACATCTAGACAAACCCCCAGGTCACCGTTCCCCCATCTCGGGGCCGTGACCTCCGCAGATGGGGAGATGACACTGCCCACGCTGGCACAATTGAGCATCGTCTCGCTATTTCCGGCGGCCACAGATCCCCCGTGGTGACCAATTCAATGACCCGCTAGGCACCTCACAGCTCCATGCCGAGATCTCATGAAAGAGCACCCCGCCCCAAGGCCCATCGCTCTCCTATCCCTCCCAATGAGGTGTCGGTCAGCTCGCCTGCTCTCAGGTAAGGCCGACACCCTCTCCCTCGACAGGGTCGCGCGAACGACACTCACCACGGTGGCTCGAGGACGACCTCGCCAAGGGACCTGAGGAACCTCATAGAACGGAACCGGAACCACGGCCAGGCGCAAGCTGCCAGCGGGAGGGGCCATAACTCCGAGTACGCTGAATCCTCGGGATACCACGACCGCTGTTCAGTTGATAAAACTGCACATTTGTATTACATTTTTCCTACCATTTTCATATTAAAAAAAAGACTTTATTATAATATATTATACATATGAGGGTTTACGTGTAAAAACACCATTTTCCATGTATTAATATATTTTAATTAGTATTTGGTAGGAAAATGTATGCAAATAAATCTATTGACCAAATCCTAGTTGAACTAAGTCTACTAAATATTATTTGAGATTATTGTGCAGAATTTTCCAAGTTGTTATGCAGAATTTATCAAACAAATCAAGTTGTTGAAGAAAACTTGCCAAATTAAGAAGCAAAACTTGGAGACCAAGTCTGGGAGCAACCGAGAAAAGATTTCTGAATTCTGAAGGTGCCTAGGATTGCCACATGTCACAATCACAAAGCCTAAGAAAAATGATCGAGAGATCCCCACCATTGGCCGCGGAACCGCGGCCAAACCCCCCTGTTGGCCGCGGATCTGCGGCAATCTAGAGAGATCATTTGCTAAGATTTTGTGGCTTAAATCTCTGCTATATTTTACCAACTTTTGAAACAAAAGATTGTGGCTTTGGACTATTAAAGGGCACCGAGAGCCTCTTGGAAAAGTTATCAAGCCGACGCGATCACGAAATCCCAGACGGCTCACGCATCCAGGCTGATCATCAACGGTTCGTCTACCTCCTTGGAAGAGATCGAGAAGCAAACTAGTCTTTGTAATCATTTTCTAAGGAATCAAAGTGTAGATTGTTCAAGTTGATTAATAAAGGTAGTTATTTTATTTAATTCTTTTGCATTTTACATTATGTTTTCCCTCTCTGTCTTTTCATCTTCTTCTCCCAACATGCGCGAGTAATTCTCCGCTTGTTAGGGTTCGTAGGATTAGGGTAGGCTAATGGACGATGAAAATAACTAAACCCTTTTTAAGTCCTATAGAGTTTAGGAACTTTATCAAAAGAATCATTAACATCCTAATCGGGCGCGCTAGCAATTCTTTGCTAGTTCCGACCGCGATTAGAGATTAGATTAATGATTATTTTGGTAAAGGCTAGATATGAACGGAGTTCCGTGTCGAGATAAGGGTTAAGAGTGGGATTCATTTTCCCTCCAGAAACCCTAATCTACACGCATCACCGTCGTTCTAGTTCTAAATCTATTAATGGATAAAAAGGGTAACTTTTAATTAATCGTCCATAACTACTAAATCCTAACGAACCCTACAAGCCCTCTTATTATATTAATTACATATTTAAAATAATCTAGATCTATATTTTACATTCTTGTTTAACGTAGATCTAGAAATCTTTCTATAAAATTCTTTATCCCTCCTCTCTTTCTCAACACATCTAAAGTAAAAGTAAAAGGTTCCACGTTTCCCAGAGGACGACACGTACTCATCTCGGTCTAGCTACGTGCGACACCGTTATTGATTGCGGTTAAACTATAAACAAACACTCTTTCGAACCAATCAAATGACGCCGTTGCCGGGGATCCGTGCGTAATTTTTTTATTTTTACTATTTGTGTTGAATTCTTAGACGAGTCATATCATTATTAAAACAAAACTGCAAATTGTATATTTAACGATTGTTGTGTGAATTTTTGCGAGGAAATATGGAGTCACGGACTTGAGGAAACAGGAGATCTAGGGTTCACACTTCTCTGGTAAGATTCTAACTCCCTTCTCTTTCCTCTAAAATCCAATAAAATCTATTTTCTGCAGGATTCTTTGCAAAATATCGCCGCTCAAAAATCTTTTTGCAAAGTTTTGTTTTTCGGTTTGTTTTTGCATATTTTAATACGGATCTTTAAGGGGCAAGGACCAAATCAAGATTAGGTGGGGATTTCATCACCCTTCCTAAGCCCCACAAATCACAAACCAAGCATATAGATCAACCCTTCATTAATTTAAAAAATATGTAGACTAGACTCTAAGGACTGTCGCGCTCAATAAGGACAGAGGAAGGTCGTGGGTAATCTATCGTTTATCCACATTATTTTTGTAGTGCCTAGGCAAGTGTGTCGAAGGCTAGTGGTTTTTAATTAGGACCACGACATGGTTCCTTCCCACTTACCTGGCACTTACCTGGCTACAAGGGTAGTACGGAGGCGGTAGAGGATTTATCCTGCGGCTTATCTTTTGGAAGTCTAGGAGCGGTCTAGAGACTGGACCTAGGTAACCGTAGTTCTAGGGTTGTGCATTTTTGTGATTTGTCTAAATCCGTCCTTTTTTTAAAACAAACCAATTACTTTCTCTCCTTTTTACCCCTTCCCCCTTCTTCTCTTCTTATAATGGGTGACCTAAACAGAAGAACACTTGCCGAGCTTTGCTGTCCACAACCAGATATCTCTTGTTTTCGAAATCCCTTCGGTATACCGTCCGGCTCTTCCATGTCCTTAAGAGATCATATAGAACAAGCAGGAAGAAACAGTTGGCCACCTCAGTCTAGGTCTTATCAACCGTATCCTAACCCTACACCTGTTTCAGTTCATACCCAGAGTGAGGAAGCCCCTAAATGAATGTCCATTGCTGAGCACATAGCTAGGTCTAGAGGTTAAAGTTTCAACCCGGACCAATATCAACCATCACCACCACTGTCCAGAGAAGAGTTTGATATGCGGTTTGTATATAGCCAACCAACCAACCCATATCAATATTCTTCTTATAATAATATTGATCCCACTCCTACCCAAGTTCAGCAACCATTCTGTTCCTATCAATCCAATCCGACTTTTCCACCTACTCTAGACAGTTCTTCTAATCAGTCATTTGGGAGTTTTAATTATCCACAGGAATTTCAATCTTATACTGAAACCCCCTATCAACCCAAAACTAGTCTGGAGCAGACATTAGAAAAATTTATGGAACTGACGAATCAAATTATGAAGGATTTGCGTAGTAAGACAGAACTGTACACCCTTCCTAATCAAACCTCCCCATTCCAAACTGAACTCCACAACTCCAGTTTCATAGATTCATCAAGTACAATGTCTGATAAGTTGTGTGACTTTGTAGTGTTTGATTTACCCGACTGTGAAGGGTCCATTTCAAGTGAAACCATACCCAACCCTTATGATCTCTACATCTCCACTCTTGAACCAAAACTGATTGAAAACCATATTTTTGATGAGGTGTTTGAGAATTCTAACCTTCACTTGAATGAGGTGATTGACGTTGGGGATATATTGATTGATGAACCCGAAATTTTGGATGATTTTGTCCCGCCAATTCATCAAATCCTTTCACTTCCGTGTGGTTATCATCTTGAGCCTTTAATTCTTCCCGAACCCCAAATATGTCTTGAAGTTGATGATAATGGTATACCCGAAGATCAGATCGAAATACAGCCTCCATCTTCCACATCTGGTGCAGCAACACTCGACATACCAATTTGTTTACCCATTTCACCTTCTACTTTCTCCGGTTCTTCTTCTGTTCCTATAGTTTTAGTGAGTTTTGATAAATCACAATTCGTTAATTCAAGTTCAGTAATACCAGAAATTCAACTTGATTTGGATATTTTTGAAAAAGAGGTAGATGAGTTTTTTGAGTCCTCTACCTCAGTGATTTTTTATGAATCAAGTAGAATAAATTCTGGCATAAAACTCTTTGACAGCAAAATGTTCAATCACACCATTGATAAAAGTTTTGAAGAACTTTTTGCTGACGAACTTGAATTTTTAAACAATACGGATTTTGTGATTGATCAATCTCCACCTATAGAGGTTGAACCGTCACCATTCCTTCTTCCTAATCATTCACATTCCTCCTCATTCTTTCTTTTCTCTAAATTCAAACCCTTTCCTGACCACCTCTTATCCCTTCCCCACTTTTTCTTGACTCGATACAACACATTCTTCCACCAACCTATACGATATACTGATAAAATCTTTGAATGGTTGGTGTTGACTTTTGGTCTTTGTAAAGTCTTACTTTGACCAAATGACTCACCCCCTCTTAAAATGCTTCGTATTGTCTAACTCATGTTTGAGGGGGGGTATATTTTTGGCTCTTGATCATAACTTTTGTCCTCAAATTTGTGAGCCAAAAATAAGTTTGGGAGAGGATTTTCACTTTCATATATTCTTGCCCCCATTAATAATTTCCTCCCAAGTCTACAGGTTTTTGAGCTTAACAGATGACATCAGTGAGGACACTGCTGTAAACAGGTTTGGGGGAGGTTTGTGCTTATTTACACATCAATTTGCATCATATTTTGCATAAGCACAACATTTTCAAAAATTTTCAAAAAAAAAAAATTCTTTTATAACAAAAGAGTAGATAGTGAAAAATTACATCCAAAAGATAGGAATAGTTTAAGAAAACCAAGAAAATTAGAAGTTTTCTTAAACGAACTAGTAATAAGTAGTTATGAGCTGTTGTCCCAAGAGTTAGTAACATGAAAGAAGTCACTAATCTGAGGATAAAAATAAGTCTGAAAAATAGTTTCTATTCTGGAAGCCGAACATTTGAATGTTGATACCCTACTATATGCACTTACACACGTCTTGAAACTCGGGATAGTAGAGGATACCTTGAAATGCTCTTGTCTAAAAGCCAAAGTATGAAGGAAATGAAAAAAAAATTATAAAAATGGTGAAAAGAAAAAAAATGAACACTGGTTTTGTTATCGCCAAGGCAGCAATAAAAAAATATAGCAAGAGTGCCTCTTCACCTAGTGCCCTAAGGCCAACTGGTCTGAGAGTCACTGCTAAGCCTTAGGTGGTGCAAGACGAGAAAAATATTATCACCTAATCAGCAAGCACATAAGTAATCGGTCTGTTAGTATCTCAAGAAGTATTAACGGTCGCATGAAAATGTGTGGGCAAATCTTAATATTCATTAGATTAAAAAGTACTAAGGCAGATGGACAAGAGTATGATAGCTTGAATTGAATTCTCCGAGTGTAGGGATGTTCTTTACACACACGTGGGGTTATATGATCAATGTTTGGATGAAAGGTGGGAATGAAGAATAAAGACGATGTTTTATTGAGGGATGATGTGATTTCTAACATTTTATCATGACTATTAAGATATGGCTCATGACAACTGAAAAGCTAGTATAGTTGGAAACTCTTTTTTTCAAGGCCTTTCTTTTATGGTTCTTATCTTTATATGTAAATTTCACCATCTTTCTTTTGTTATTGGATTTTGTGGGTGTAATCCGCTGAAAACCTTCAGGAGACAACACTCCTCCTACTAGGGACACCTAGAGGTTTAACGGCTTGTTGCACGTGCTCAGTGCAATCGTGTCTGCCTACGAAAGTGTGCTTAGTTTTCTCCTTTCTTTTTCTTCTCTTAACTAAACTAGTTTGGTCGGGACGATCAAAGATAAGTTTGGGGGTATTTGTTCAGTTGATAAAACTGCACATTTGTATTATATTTTTCCTACCATTTTCATATTAAAAAAAGGACTTTATTATAATATATTATACATATGAGGGTTTACGTGTAAAAACACCATTTTCCATGTGTTAATATATTTTAATTAGTATTTGGTAGGAAAATGTATGCAAATAAATCTATGACCAAATCCTAGTAGAACTAAGTCTACTAAATATTATTTGAGATTATTGTGCAGAATTTTCCAAGTTGTTATGCAGAATTTATCAAACAAATCAAGTTGTTGAAGAAAACTTGCCAAATTAAGAAGCAAAACTTGGAGACCAAGTCTGGGAGCAACCGAGAAAAGATTTCTGAATTCTGAAGGTGCCTAGGATTGCCACATGTCACAATCACAAAGCCCAAGAAAAATGATCAAGAGATCCCCACCATTGGCCGCGGAACCGCGGCCAAACCCCCCTGTTGGCCGCGGATCTGCGGCAATCTAGAGAGATCATTTGCTATGATTTTGTGGCTTAAATCTCTGCTATATTTTACCAACTTTTGAAGCAAAAGATTGTGGCTTTGGACTATAAAAGAGCACCGAGAGCCTCTTGGAAAAGTTATCAAGCCGACGCGATCACGAAGTCCCAGACGGCTCACGCATCCAGGCTGATCATCAACGGTTCGTCTACCTCCTTGGAAGAGATCAAGAAGCAAACTAGTCTTTGTAATCATTTTCTAAGGAATCAAAGTGTAGATTGTTCAAGTTGATTAATAAAGGTAGTTATTTTATTTAATTCTTTTGCATTTTACATTATGTTTTCCCTCTCTGTCTTTTCATCTTCTTCTCCCAACATGCGCGAGTAATTCTCCGCTTGTTAGGGTTCGTAGGATTATGGTAGGCTAATGGACGATGAAAATAACTAAACCCTTTTTAAGTCCTATAAAGTTTAGGAACTTTATCAAAAGAATCATTAACATCCTAATCGGGCGCGCTAGCAATTCTTTGCTAGTTCCGACCGCGATTAGAGATTAGATTAATGATTATTTTGGTAAAGGCTAGATATGAACGGAGTTCCGTGTCGAGATAAGGGTTAAGAGTGGGATTCATTTTCCCTCCAGAAACCCTAATCTACACGCATCACCGTCGTTCTAGTTCTAAATCTATTAATGGATAAAAAGGGTAACTTTTAATTAATCGTCCATAACTACTAAATCCTAACGAACCCTACAAGCCCTCTTATTATATTAATTACATATTTAAAATAATCTAGATCTATATTTTACATTCTTGTTTAACGTAGATATAGAAATCTTTCTATAAAATTCTTTATCCCTTCTCTCTTTCTCAACACATCTAAAGTAAAAGTAAAAGGCTCCACGTTTCCCAGAGGACGACCCGTACTCATCTCGGTCTAGCTACGTGCGACACCGTTATTGATTGCGGTTAAACTACAAACAAACACTCTTTCGAACCAATCAACCGCCTCGATGCCCTCGAAAAGAAGATCGAAGGTATACATCGGGAGATTCGTCCTTCAAGCGAGAGAGCCAGGTATGCCGCCGACTCGCTTACGAAGCCCTTCACTGAAGAACTGCTCGCTGTCCGCATCTCCTCCAGAAAAAAGCCTCCAAAGGTAGCCCTCTTCGATGGAAAGTCCGACCCGAAAGACCACCTAGACACGTTCACGGCGGGGATGAGCTTCTAGGACAACTCTGACGTCGCCCAATGCCGAGTGTTCCCCGCTACTCTCATCCGCGCAGGATGAGTTTGGTTCCGAGGACTCATGCCACGCTCCATCTCTACCTTCGTTGAGCTGGACGCCCAGTTCCTCGGGCATTTCGTCGGAAATAGACGGTAGAAGCGGACCGTCGATTACCTCTTCACTATAAAGAGTGAGGATAAGGAATCCTTCAAAGAATACGTCACCCACTTCTACAACGCTCTTCTTGAGGTTCCAGAGCACCGGGACGAGACTGTCATCACAGCTCTTAGGTCGGGTCTTAGGCACAAGGAATGGCTCCGTTCCTTTGCATTAGCATAACCTAAGACCATGGACAAGGTAAAAGCCTGGACCGAGCGAAAAATCCAGCTCGAGTCCGAGGTAAATGCGAACCTACCCCGGAGCGACCAGGCCGATCAAAAGAAGAGGGGTAGAGAAGAGAAGAAGAAGGTTGACCGGCCAAAGCCATAGTCCCCGAAGTTCCAGGAGATTACACCGCTCAACATCTCCTAGGCGGAGCTGTTGGAGGAGGCAAAGGGCGAGCGATTTTTCAAACTCCCTCCGGTCACCAATAGGCGGCCAAACGGGCATGAGGCCCTTACTGTACCTTCCACAGGTCGCAGGGACACCCAACCGAGAACTGCAAACAGCTCCGTGACTATATCGAGGAGTTGATTCGCTCGGGGCACCTGGCAAAGTACTTGTGGGAAAAGTGACAAGCAGACCGAGAGCAAGAGAACCATCCCCCTCCCGGCGAGTTGACAATTAGCCAAATCATGGTCGTATCAACGGGGAGTGCGCCAGTAACCGGTGAGATTCGACGCCTCCTGCCGGTCGAGGGGACTAGCAGGCAGCCCCGGAAGAAGAGCAAAGCAGCCGAGCCCATCACCTTCACCGACGAGGACCTCCACGGGATATCCTTGCCTCACAATGACCCCTAGTGATTACAACACGGGTCCATCGCTATGAGGTTCAAAGGATACTGGTCGACTCGGGGAGCTCGGCAGACATCCTTTTCTACGACTGCTTTTTACGTATGGGGCTTGGCCCGTCGGACCTGAGGCCAACCGCCCACATTCTATCGGGGTTTACTAACCACTCCATCCCAGTAGAAGGAGTGGTCACCCTCCTACTCAACATCAGAGAGGGAGGCCGTACGCGAACCATACCAGTGGAGTTCATCGTCGCTAGAATTTCATCGACCTACAATATCCTCCTGGGATGCCCGATGCTAAACTCCCTTCGGGCCCAGATCTCGACCTACCACCTCGCGATCAAGTTTCCACTCGACCAAGGCGGAATAGGCCGGGCCTACAGGAACCTGCAGACTGCAAGGATTTGCTTAACAGCGACATCTATGCCCGATGAACAAAGCGACGACCTTGAAAGCGTGGGTGATTTCCATGGGTCCTTGGATACTCGGGACGAAAAAAGGAAATCCGAGGGGCCCCGGTGGAGCCGCTAACAGAGGTCCCCCTCGTCGAAGGGTACAATGAACGAACCGTCCAAATCGGATCACTCTTAACAGGGGTCCGGCGCGACGACTTGGTCCACTTCTTCAGAGGGAACTCGGACGTGTTCGCTTGGGCGCCTGCCGACATGCCCGGGATCGACCCCAAAGTAATATCACATAAGCTCGGGGTTGACCTGATGATCCGATCCATCAGGCAGAAGAAACGAAGCTTCACTTCGATCAAACAAAAGGCGATCGAGGATGAAATTGACAGGTTGCTTGCAGCCAACTTCATTCAAAACGTGGCCTACTCAGAATGGCTGGCGAATGTGGTAATGGTTAAAAAAGCAAGCGGAAAGTGGCGCATGTGCGTCGACTTCACTGATCTCAACAAGGCCTGCCCAAAAGACAACTATCCCCTCCCTCAGATAGATCAGCTCGTCGACAGTTCGACAGGCCATGAATTACTCAGCTTCATGGATGTTTTCTCCGGCTACAACCAGATCCATATGAACCCGTCGAACGAAGAGCTCACTTCATTCACAACGAACCGAGGGGTATACTGCTATAAAGTGATGCCCTTCGGCCTCAAAAACGCCGGGGCTACATATCAACGCTTGGTCAACAGGATGTTCAAACCACAGATCGGGAGGAACATGGAAGTTTACATCGACGACATGCTCATTAAGTCGACCTCATCAGATGAGCATTCCAAAGATCTTGGCGAGACTTTCGACATCCTCCGCAAATATAAAATGAAGCTGAATCCCGCCAAGTACGCGTTCGGGGTCACTAGTGGAAAGTTCCTCGGGTTCATGGTTACCCACCGAGGAATCGAGGCTAACCCAGAGAAAATCTGTAACACCCTAGTTCATTTATACCAATTCTGTTTTGGGTATTTCTTTATTTATGGCTCTTTATTGATTTATTGTGTTTTGGGTGCGAATAATGTAATTGGTATCCGTGTTTGCATCCGACCCGACCCGCATGCTGGAAACCCGTTTTGATTCCTGTTTATGATTTATCCACGCTAGTGCGGAGGATCCGTGCACTCTCGTGTTCTATATCCTGTATACTTGCATTATATCGGGAATCTGATAACGGGACAGAGTCATTCGTGACTCTCACTGCCTGATCCGTGGTCCCGGGGGATAATGGGACATATTCTTTTGAGTTAAATGGAGGAGTGAACTAATTGATTTCAAACAAACTTTAGAATAGATAACCTAGCAGTATAGTTCATATTGCTCACCGCACATCACATACACTGATACACTTCACTGTTCTATATCCGTGTTTACTTATTACAGTCATGTTACTGTTTATACGCATGCATGTATATCTCATTACATCTTGATTCTTGTTATTGTTTGATATTATGACACACTGACGTCTGGGTTCTGCATGGCCCAGATCCTCTATCTTTGTCGATAACGGGACATATTCTTTTGAGTTACATGGAGGAGTACACTAATTGATTTCAAACAAACTTTAGAATAGATAACCTAGCAGTATAGTTCATATTGCTCACCACACGTCACATACACTGATACACTTCACTATTCTATATCTGTGTTTACTTATTACATTCATGTTACTGTTTATACGCATGCATGTATATCTCGTTACATCTTGGTTCATGTTATTGTTTGATATTATGACGCACTGACGTCTGGGTTCTGCATGGCCCAGATCCTCTATCTTTGTCGTAGGCTGACCAGGAGTATTTCAGCCGACAGGCCGAACAGTGAGGAGCATGCTAGTGTTTAGCTTTGTTTATTTTCCTTTCCGTACTTTCATTTCCTGATGTGAGCCCGTATTTGGGACCTACTTTCCAGATGTTATTGCTTATTGGATTTATTGCTTCCGCATATTTATATTTCTTGACTCGTTTATTCTGGCATATGGACATGTACTAGATAGTTTATTTTATTTTACTGTTCTTGATATCTTATAGACAGCCGTAATGTGACTGTGGAGGGATATTTCCTAACCACAGGTAGCATGGTTGGCTCTGTCACGTGCCGATCTTAACGCACTCTGGGAAGCGGGGCATGACAAAATCAGCGCCATCCTCAACATGGTCGCGCCAAAGACTAACGTCGAAATCATGCGGCTCACTGGGAGAGTAGCCGCTCTAAGTCGCTTCATGTCAAGGTCCGGAGAAAAGTGTCTCCCATTCTTCAAAGCCCTGAGAAAAATCCAAGGTTCGAATGGTCGGAGGAGTGTCAGATCGCTTTCGAGAAATTGAAAATGCACCTAGCGACTCCCCCACAGCTCACCCGGCTAATTAAAGCAGACGGGCTATCACTGTATCTAGCGGTGTCCGATCAGGCTGCAGGCTCGGTGCTCGTCCGAGTAATCGAAGGAGTCCAGAAGCCGGTCTACTACGTAAGCCACGTCTTTAAAGACACGAAAATAAGGTACCCGACCATAGAAAAGATTATCTTGGTGCTTATCGTGGCCTCAAGGAAACTACGGCACTACTTCAAAGCACACACCATCCTTGTCCTCACTGAGCGTCCCTTAGGGGCTATTCTCGCTTCCCCCGAGTCATCTGGTCGCTTGGAAAAATGGAGGTGGGAGTTATCTTAATTCGACATCAAGTACCGTCCAAGGCAGGCTATCAAGGCACAAGTCCTGGCTGACTTTATTGTCTAATGCACTATCCCCAATAAGGGGGCAGTGTTGGCGCCGGCCCCGGGGTCTCAACCCTCGATCGAGGAGAGGCCCGACTCCGTCCCCGATTGGCTCCTTTACGTCGATAGGTCATCTACCGAGGACGGGAGCAGTGTCGGCCTCATCATTCGAGGGCCGAACAAGGCAGAGATGGAGTATTCTTTGAAGCTCGTTTTCAAAGCCTCAAACAACACCGCGGAGTATGAGGCCTTGCTGGCTGGACTACGAATCGCCTCCGGATTAGGGCTGAAGATGGTTCGAATCCGCAGTGACTCTGCCCTGGTCGTGGGCCAGGTGACTGGACGTTTCGAGCCACGAGAGCCTCTGATGGTGAAATATTTAGCCCAGGTAAGAAGACTACGAAAATACTTAGACGAAGTTCAAGTGGAGCAGATCCCCTGGCACCTAAACGCCCAGGCCGACGCTCTGAGCAAGCTAGCTTCCTCCTATACGACCAACAACAGGAGAAATATCCTCTTCGAGGTCTTGCCACGGCCCAGCGTGGAAGACAGAGCGACAACATGTCACGCCCCGCTTCCCGGTATACGGCGAAGAGGACGCGACGAGGTCCGCTACGTATATACTCAGAAGTACATACGCTAAGCGTATCTAAGCAATATAAAAGTAATCACAAGAGACAAGAGATATAAAAATAACAACAACTTTATTTAATAACATTCTTTTGTACAATGCATGAAAAGTAAATACAATTGAAATAAAAAGCGATGCCTAAACAATGGAATAACAGGAAATAAAAAATACCGAATAGGAAAAGTACAATGTTTAGAGCTCAGGGTCTTCGAGAAACTGATCCAAGTCTTCACTGGTGGGCTCGATCTCCGCTGTGTCCAGATCACCTGACGACATTCAAAGAAGAAAGAAATAGAATGTCGTCAGCGAACAGGTCGCTCGGTAAGTCCCAAAGTTAAGGGAGAAGTAGAAAAGACAGAATAAGAATGTATCTTTTAAAGTTGTATAATATTGTAGAATATTGTGTTAACGCTGTTGTTTGTAGCTTGGTACAGAAGGATGCCAGTGTATACGAGAGGGGTCTCTATATGCTAGAGACCAGGGCAAACTGAAAGTACAAGGAACCGTTATGCCACGGTACAACATCAACAGGATTCATGTTAGGTGACTTAATCTTACTGTCTCGTGCCACTTTTAACACCTTTTGTACCAATTTACCCCTTAAACCCCGTAGTGTTTTGATTGTATTGTTATATTGTATTGTATAAGTTGTATAGTTGGGTGACTGACCGAAACCATGATATCAGTAACGGATGTAAACTGAATTCATGTAAATGGAAAGTATATCCTGTAGGGTTGCTAGGCACACGCACAAGGTTCTACGAGGCATCAACCATGCCCGATTTAAAAATTAGCCGTGCTGAACAACCCGAAGCCGGATCTTTAAACTAGAGTTTAGGCGAAACAAACATGTTAAACACTTTAACACTAAGTGAGAGGGATTACAACCTTTGTAGATCCGGTCCTTCACTTCTTAAGCTCCATGTTGAGATCCCTTCGCTGCGATCATCGTGTTCCGGACTCTCGAGAGGCTTCACGAAGAGAAAGATGCAGTCTTGCTTCCGATCTTTGATAACAAAAATGATCTACCTTGAAGTTTCATTAACACAAGCTAACACTCACTAAATGAAGTGAACACTCTCATCTAAAGGGTAAGGATAGATGAGAATGATGAAGTAGGATTTTTGCTCTCTTTTATTTTCTTATTCTCACTCATTTTCATCACTTGGAAAAAAAGCTAGAAAACTTTTTCCATGAAAGAAAGAAGGAAGAAGATGAATAATATCATAATCCTTTTGTGATGAATAATGTAAAGAAGATAATGATGAATAATGCAACCATGGTTGCTAAACCTTTGTAGAGAATTAACCAAGATCTAGGGTTTGGGTTGGGTTAAAGCATGAGTCATTTGAAAATATCTTGCACAAAACAAAAAGAAACCTTCTAGAATCATCAAGAAGGAACTAACCCAAAACAAACCCTAACCTTGTTTAATCTCCACTAATCATGTTGAATTAGTTATCATATCATGTTACAATATTATATATCACATATATAATATTTATCGTAACAATATAAAATAATACAATTAACATATATCGCATATATATCAATGTATTACCCGAGTGAGAAAAAGAATCTTTTAGTGAGCTAATATTAGTTAATGTAATTTAATAAATCATATATATTATTATATATTAAATTATCGAATCAACACTTGATCCGACAATCCGGCTATATCGCATATAACCGACTAATACGATGACCCGGCTATATCACATATACCCGGCCGATATCTCATATCGCGAGAATCCAATACGGTATCATATACCGCATTATCCTCGGTCCCGCACATATCACATATGTGCTCCTACTCCGTTTTTCCTGAGTCAAGAAACCTCTGTGTAGGACTCTAAAGAATCGTCAATACGCCGGCAGTAGGTGATGATCATATCAAACACCCACAAGCTGCAAGCGGTCAGCTAAACGTAACAGCCACCCAGGTATTGAGCGCTCAGAAGATCAACAAGCAAGCCTGTACATTCTCCTGTGAATCCAATCAGTAACACTCCCGTACAGTCCGGTCTCGTCGTCTGATATGTCGCATATCTCGCCCAGGGGTGGTAAACGTCAGACCCCAGTAGCTCGATAAGTCGTGTCGATATGAGGTCTATAACAGTTCGAGAAACTACTGATAACACTTACCAGTAAATCTCAGCAACCCTGGCCAGGGATTTCCGGTTATAGCCAATCGAACACAGCACAACATCAACTCCCTATACCGGGAGAGACGAATCCCCTCCTATCGCTCATTGCCTCCATGTGATTCGGGACTGTACCCAAAAGCCACCTTTTTGCATGCCCACTTGGACGTGGTATGATGGAAATCAAAGCACAGTGGGAATCACACAAGACTCTATGACGATCTCGGGTCAACAGACTACTCTGTACCAGTGTCACCGGAGAACTGCCATCTGATGTGAGGTATAATACCATCTGGGAGTTCTCGGCGAGTCCGTCCAGTGTACCCAGTCTCCACTGAGCACCCATACACCATCCTTGATGTCAAACACCGATGGATATGGGATCATCCATCGCCCATCATATGGGTCAAGATGCGTATACGCTAGTCTACTCTGGTGCATCGATGCCCTGTCTCGATACACCCTCGACTAGGAACTGTTATAGGATGTACTCGTCGACTACCGTGGCCCCACTAGTATGATCTCATCATAGTCCCAGTAGTCGAGTACATATCCTAAGGGCTTTATCAACATGTAACATAGAGACAATCAGAGTACATGTTAAGATAAAGTACAACCAGATAGCATACTATCATGTCGAGCAAGAAAGTCCTCCCTATATATGTCCAAGCATCCATTACAATATACATCATATGTACAGTAATGGCCTCTAGGGCATACATATAACTAACATATCCATGGTTTGGTTCAGTCAAGTTGAATAGATTGATAACTGGATTCATGGATTCGTGTGTTCATGTTGAATTGTAATATTGTAGATTTAGAGATTGACATGAATCATATTCAAGTCAGATTAATCAGACTCAAACCCGAGTCGGAGAGAAGAAATGTAAATCGAAGTCCTATATTTACTAGGGTCCTTAGGGTAATTTATAAAACTTAAGGGGGTTTTATGTAAAAATACTTTTGTATAGTTTTCAAGATACACCCCAAATATTTAATATTCGTCTTTAGAGTTATAATGAGGGTGGATTTTATATTGTAACATTTCTAGTGAAAATATATCCTAGTTTTATAAATAAGGGTATTTATCGGTAATATTGATTTATTTGAAGTTCATGGTATTTTAATGTAAAATTTATTCTTGTGATTTTTAGAAAAAAAATGGAACATTTATATTATAATAAAATAGATATTTAAATGATAAATATACATATATTTATATAAAAATAATTTTAATAAATATTTTATATTCTAAAAATCGTGTTTTCTTAAGATGTCGTATTTTAAACCTTTCGAGACCGAATGCTCCTTGCGGAGGTCTGAATCTCGCACTACTAAGCCCGATGGTGCACGATAAACTGTACTATCCCGAACGAGTTCCCCAAAATGGGTTGTAGTGGCGCTTTGAAAAGATTTTAAAAATACAAACCTTTAGAATATGGTTTTATTAAGTAAATGGTATTTATTTGCAAAAGTCGATTTTCCGTATTTTAGATTCTAGGGTTTTCTATTTCAAATAGACTATTTCTAAATGGTCTAAACAACAAGTTGTTAGAAGTCTCAAATCGCCTCTTCACCGCCAATTGTGGCCAGGTAAGTACAAGTGAGGAAGGGGAGATCCGCTCACGAATCGTGAGACGGGCCTTTTAAAATTACCTTTGCTCACTTGCCTAGCCTAGACACCACAAAGTCAGGTTTAGATAAACGATTGATGTCCACAACTTATCGTATTTTCCTATTAAAAGATATTTGTTTTAAAAGTGTAACAAACCTAAAACTTTTAGAAAAGGTTTTATTAAGAAAATGGTATTTAAATGTAAAATCTTGTTTTATCGTATTCTAAGTTTTCAAGATAGCGTGTTATGTTTGCATATGAGTGTGTGAGGAGGTATGTCATTACCTCGTGATCTACTTTAAGGTATATCAAAGTTATGGGGGTTAAATGTGAAAAAGAAACATTGTGGTATTTAAGTGAAAAAATATGATATATTGAAAAAGCTATCATTTCATGTGAGGAAACTTGTTCAAATTATTTGTTAAGTGATTAATAGTCAACATAAAGATGTTTAAGCATGAATGTATTGGTGAGAAGTGAGATTTTATAGAAAACCGAATCGGAAATCGGATTTGTTCCGATTCCGTCGGGTTTTGTAAATTCGTATTTTTATGAGAGAAAAGAAAGATAGAAAGGGGGACTTATGGGTTTGGACAACACTAGAGAGTGAGAGGGAAGTAGAGGATCTGCCGGTGCGTCGATTCGTCGTCGAGAGTTCCTAGCACGATCACCGGAAGTTCGCCGTCGATTTCGTCAGCGCTTCGCCTTTCGCTCGTTTCCAAAGTACCAAATTTTTCTTGAGATTTTGAAAGAGTAGGATCAGAATTTTGGGATGAGAGGGTAGGAAGTAGGGGTGTATTTATAGGGTTAGGCTAGGGTTAGAGTTTTTAATTAAAAATGTAAAAAGAAATATGAAAAATCATTAAAATTTAGAGTAAAAGAGGTTTAATGTGCTCTCTGGACTTTAACTCAGAATTTAGAGTATGCATGGGAGTGGGGAAGGTGAAGGGGCGCAAATGATGACTCGGCCGACCGGCCAAGTCCGGGCCGAGTCGGGGTGCCGGAAGTTGGGGGGTCGCCGGAGATAGCCACTGGAACTTCTAAATTTTTATGTGTAGTGGGAAATTTTGGAGTCATGGTTGTTGGATTGTTAGGCTTCTATAAAATTTAAAACAAAACAATATTAAAAATAATGTGGGGAAGGGGATTTGAACTCTGGTGGCTTGGTTCAGCAGTGCAAGGTATTACCAATGAGCTACAAGCTCTTTCTTGTAATTATGGTGTGAAATAAATACTTAAAGAGATATCAGCAACATTAAATACTCCAAGTATACTTTGAATTTAAATCAATTCTTTGTACATTAAAAATGGAGTTGTACAGTCTACCCTCCTTACAAAAATTTCGTCCTCGAAATTTACAACTTTTATTTGAGGACTAGTTTACAAAGAGGTGTGGATATCTAGTACGCATTTCATCCTCCCTTTCCCAAGTGGACTCTCCTGGAGTGTCTTTCCTCCACATCACTCGGACCAAGTTAACTTCCTTGTTCCGAAGTGTCTTCACTTTCCTGTCCAGGATCTCCACAGGCTGTTGCTCACAAGACAAATCGAGCTATATAGTGAGCTCGGAATGATCGAGAACATGGCCGGGGTCACTCACATACCTTCTGAGTTGGGATATGTGGAACACGTTATGCACTTCTTCCAATGAAGGTGGAAGCGCTAAGCGGTATGCCACTTCACAGACTTGTTCGAGTATGTCGAACGGTCCAATATATCTCGGACTTAGCTTACCCCGTCTTCCAAACCGGATCACTCCGCGGTTCGGAGATATCTTTAAGAATACGTGATCTCCTGGCTGGAACTCCAAGTGTCGTCTCTTCGCATCAGCCCAGTGCTTCTGTCGATCTTGGGCTATACGCATTCTTTCCCTGATAGTACGAACCACATCAACAGTCGCTACTATCATCTCTGGTCCAAGAAGTTCCCTATCTCCGATGTCGTCCCAACTTAATGGTGATCGACACTTCCTTCCATACAATGCTGCAAAAGGTGCCATTCCTATTCTTGCTTGGTAGCTATTGTTGTACGAAAACTCCACAAGATGTAGGTGATCTTCCCACGATCCTTTGAAGTCTAACATACACGCTCTGAGCATATCCTCCAAGATCTGAATAGTTCGTTCGGACTGACCATCTGTTTGTGGATGATAAGCCGTGCTGAAGTTCAGACTTGTTGCCAATATTGCTTGCAGACTTTGCCAAAATTGCTATCGAAACCTGGTGTCACGATCGGAGACAATGCAGACCAGTACTCCATGAAGTCTCACAATTTTATCCATGTACTTCTTTGCTAGTGTCTCAGTTGATTGGCCAACTCGAAATGGGATGAAGTGAGCCGTCTTTGTGAGTCGATCCACAATGACCAATACGGCATCATTACCCTTTGTGCTGCAGGAAGAGTAGTCACAAAATCCATCGTGATGTGCTGCCACTTCCATTCCGGGATTGGTAACGGTTGAAGTAATCCAGCAGTCCTGTGATGTTCAGCCTTTACTTGCTGACACACCAAGCATTTTGCGACGCTTCTGGCTACTTCACGCTTCATTCCATGCCACCAATAATTTTGACGTAGATCTTTGTACATTTTGGTACCTCCAGGGTGTACTGAGTAGGGAGAGTTGTGAGCTTCTTTCATTAACTCTTCCCGAACAGTACCTTTTGGTACACACAATCTGCTACCGTATCTCAAAGATCCGTCTTCATGAATGATGAAGGCTGTTCTGAGTCCATTCTCCACTTGTTCTCTGATCTTTTTCAACTTAGCAACACTTGCTTAGGCTGCTTTGATCTGATTGACAATGGTTGATTGAACTTGTAAATTCATCAAACTTGAAGCATTACCTGGCATAACTACTTCAATCTCCATCTGATATAAGTCTTGTTGAAGCATCCACTGAGCGGTGCGATTCATCGATAATGGTTGGTGAATAAGTGTATCACGTACCACATTCACCTTTCCTGGGTGATATTGCAAGTGTTGGAGATAGTGCCCTCAGAGTCAATTATTGGATCACAGGCACGTGATTGCAATGATTGAGGGAGGACCTATGCCGGTAGGACAGTCTTACTCAAGATGATAGTATGCTATCTGGTTTATCTTTATCATCGTGTACTGCTTTACGTGACCTTACAGGTCACTATTGCGCGTTGATAGAGCCCTTAGGATTCTTGCTTGACGGCCAGCAGTATGATAGCGATCATATACGTGGGAGCTGGGGTCAATAAGCACATCCTTAAAAGGTCCCTAGTCGTGGGAGTTTTCGAGATAGGGCATCGATACTCGAGAGTAGGCTAGTGTATACAGTCGAGACCCCGACGAGGGGCGGTGGCCGGTCTCACAAGCCACTGGTGTCAGTTGGTTCACCTAAGATGTATACAGGTGCTCGTTGGGTTATGAGTACACCGGGCATGACTCGCCGGGAACATGCTAGTTGGTCTTATACCTGACGTCAGATAGCAGTTCCCTGGTGACATGTGTACATGTTAGTTCATCGACCTGAGATCGTCATTTGTCTCGTGTGAGTTCCCATTGTACTTTGATTACTACCCTACCACGGCTCAAATGAGTCGTGCAAACAGGTTTTAGTTGGGTATAGTCCCGAGCCACATGGAGGCATTGAGCGGATCTGCAGAGGTTCGTCTCTCCCGGTATTGGGGGTGAGGTCGCGCTGTGTCTAAGAGAGCCATTACATGAAGTCCTTGGATAAGGCAGGAGATTTACTGGTAGGTATTCCAGTAGTATCTCAGGGTGTTCTGGGCTACACCCCAACACTACTTGTACCGCTTTTGGGGGTCTGACTTTTACCAACCCCCTAGGCCCGCCATGCGATGCTCATAGACGAACGGACCGGACTGTACGGGTATTGTCACTGACAGGCTCAGTAGGGTGTCAGGATGAGTTCGCTCATCGACGTCCCTTTTGGTCAATACCTGGTAGCCCGTTACGTATGACTAATACCTCTGACGTGCTAGTGGTTAAATCCACAATCAAAGTATTGACGAGTCTTTAGAGTCCCCCACAGACCGTTTCTCAAGTTTCGGGCGAAACGCTGTAGAGGCCGTATGGAGATATGGCAGGGTTCGATCATATACGTGCGGTATTGCACGGATCATGACCGGACGGATAATACTAGCGGGCTTTGGTTTAAGCCGGATCCTAGTATTGTACAGTGTAGATTTTGTCTCATTGCATTTGTATTCGGTCGGAATACAAATGCGGGTATGTATATACAGTCGCGGGGTTTTTCCTGTAAGTTATTACGGGATCGTTTTTATGATGTTGCCAGTTTGCTTTCCGGTTTCGGCCATTTTCCTTTGTTTCTTTCTTTGGCTGAATTTTGGTGAAGGGGGTTATTTGCAATTGTGCATTTTATTATGGAGGAGACTTTTTGTGATAGCTTCATGATGGTTCAACCATCATTTGACTTTTGGTTCATCATGGTTCTTGCCTCTCATGATTACCTTTTTGTTCATCATGGTTTACTTGGTTATTGGTGATGGGAGTTGATATGGATTTGGTAGTGATCATTATTCATCTTGATAACCCTTTCTCTCTCTTGGATTATGTTTGGGCTCATTCCCTCTTCTCATTCTCCATGTGATGGCCGGCCACTTGATAGATGGGGCTGTCCAAACTTTTTGTGGGGTATTTTTGATCTCTTTTGGCTTGAAAAAATCCTATAGCTCCATCTCCAAAAGTCTATTCCTCCATCTTCACAAAATGGCAACTTCCAATAACCCCATGAGACCCAGTGTTCTACACTTAACCTACAGCATCCTTGGACACGTCGACTCGCCAACTTCATGCCCGAGTTGCCTCGGTCCAGAGGTGGGAGCCCGTAAAAGAACCCGGCGATGTGGTGCCCTTTCCGACGAGGAGATGAAGACCGGAGATTCCGCGAGGAGATTGGGATGGAGGCCGAAGACAGAAGGACACGGATCGCTCGGTATAGCTCTCTACCCCATTCTCTAGTTTGCTAGGAGTAGGTTAATGGCCCGATCCGGGTTTTTAGTACACGGTAGCGCCAGTTTCTATGTTTAAGAAAAGTATCGTTTCCGCATTTTGGCCTCGTTCAGACGGCCGGGGCGCTGCCGTGCACTTACACTGGTATCAGAGCCACGCCATTAACCTAGTCTAGCTTGCTCTAACGTGTTTACATGTTCGATCGAACGGATTTTCCAAAAACCGCGTTTCCATGTCAAGTTTCTGTCGAATTTTTTCAATGCTCGAAAAATTATTTGGTACATTGTAAAAATACGTGCTGGGTTTTTTATGCATTCAGTGAAAATTTGGTAGCTCGATGGAACTGTTCCACCGCGGAACCGCGGCCAAACCCACGCATTGGCCGCGGTTCCTCCGCCATTTAAACTGTTCACTGCACCAAATTTTTACAGTGGGCTTATGACATGGAAATAGGGTTTTTGGTATGTTCTGTTTGGGCCCAGATTTTCTTTGAGTGCTACAGTTGTGCTTGGGGCCCACTTCGGGAATTTTAGTCGATCGAAAATTTTAAACATGTTAGTTCACAGTACTTACATTATATCTGCGACCGTGAATGTCATTTGATCGGTAAATCCTGTCTAACTGCTATAGCCCTTTTAGACAGATTTGTGAACGTGACATTCACGTTGATGTTCTGTATTGTGCTGTGATGTTGCGGATTGGTCGTGGGGGATAGCCTGGATGCAATTTTAGTACAGTTTGGTTGTATATGTACATTAGATATTGCAGGGCGAGCGTCCGACATGTGGACTGCCGTCACTACCTGTTTGTATATTATTCTTTTGGGGCACGACCGGGCTGAGGTCGATGTACCCGTTGTATGTATATTTTACTTTCTGTACTAGGATCACCCCGCGGAGGGGTGCACGGATAGCCGGGTTCTAGAGGGAAACGGGCCCGCATCTGATGGCTTTGAGACGGAGGGGGCTTTACTCTAGAATTGGCGGGCTATTCGCCGCACTCATAGGGGGTACAGTTTGACCCAAGGAGGGGTGCCCAAGTTACCGGATTCCGTGAAGTGCTGGGTGGTCCATTCACGTTGCTGAAGGGGGTTGCCTCGCTTCAGGTTTTGGCGGGTAACTTGCCGCACCCGTAGGGGTCTAGGATTTCATTGCACAGGCTATCCACACGACCAGGGGAACGTTGGGTTTTAGTAGCGGCTCTATGAAACCCGGGGATCCCAGATATCTGTATTGTTCTGTGATGCTTATTACATTTCTGTGATGTTGCATTTTATCACGCCTTGAGCGAATATTATATATTGGTATATATACTAGTATATGTTGTATATGTTTTGCATCCGCGCTAGTCCAGTCCCCGCTCTGTCATTAGTTAAGTAACATAACGGGTAATGACGGGACCCAGTGGCGAATGCGGATGGCATATACGTACATCATTATTTTCCTTCTTTATTGGTGTGATCAATTGATGGGACTGCATTGATTCGGATCAATGCAAGCTAAAACAAACCTATTCTGATGTTGTTGGAACATTTTTCAAAAAGCTGTTATTGCAAGGACGTTCTCTTTTGTTTTGCACAGTGGTATTCGGTTATGAATATCCAGCACCTCAGTCGACGAGGCAAGGGCCGAGATCCCTTCACCGGGAGTGACCCCTTGGACAGAAGTTTGCGTCAGGGCAATAACTTCACTATAGTCGATTACTTTTGCTTTGCATCGTGGTATTCAGTTGGAATATCCCGCACCTCATTCTATGGGGAAAGAGCCGAGATCCCTTCACCAGGAGTGGCCTCTTTAGCAAAGGTTTTCGCCACTATATTTTTATAAAAAGCTATCCGGTTCCTTCAACGATATCAAGTTCATTATGTTAAAGGTTTTTCGCCAAAAACCATTCGTAGCCCTCCATCATTTCAGAAAGGTAGCACTTAGTATTCATGCTATGTATGTTGGCCTTCGTCAAGGCATAGTGTATGGTAGCTATTTGTTTCTTTTCTGCAGCATAGATAGATGCGTTGGTTTGGGACAGTCGTACTGCCTTGTTGGCCAAAGTCAAGGATAGGTACGGGTGGGTTCAAATCAACCTGGATAATGACGGGTAGAACTTGACATGTGACTTATGATATGTTGGCCTTCGTCAAGGTCATAAGAGCATGGGGTAAAAATCACATCGGGAGTTTCTAAAGAAACTGAAACTTGCCAGATATGCGCATACCTTCTGGAGTGTGATAATGTGAGTGGATTCCATCACATTATCATGCGATGATAGTTGGATCATGATTCCCACTGATGAGTTGGTTTACTCCTCGGGTGATCCCGACTAATTCTTCTTTCAGGTTTGGAGGAGAATTTGACGTTACAGTGGGAGGTTTCCAGATTAGATAAATTGGTAACCATTCTGATCTAGGTTAGAGTGCACGCTGAGTGTTTCTTTTCTCTCTCTCTTTGGCAGCAACCATGACCCGACACTTGACTATGACTCAGTGACCAAGTTGACCGAACCTTCTTAAATACTGGCTTTTGGATTGTCAGAGTTGCATACCTCATTGCCATTCCTACTTTTACCCTTTTCTCCAGGACACCCCGTATTACTACGAACGTCCACTTCCATTGGATAAAACCATCGTATGGTTATATACGAACTCGAAGGAACTTATTCGAGGATGGTTTCCGGTTCTGGAGAAAATGGATAGGACTATTCATTTGTCTTTTCCTTTTACCTTCTCTCAGGTTACGAGTGTTCCTTGGATTAGGACAGCACACCTATTACGCTTATTGGATAGTCTTCTTCCAAACCATAGGCTGGTGCCGAACGGTGGGGAATGAAGAAAACCAATTAGCCTAACGATGGTGTGCAGAAGGTATTAAGTAAAGACAAATAAAGGGATTAGTAAGAGGGCAAAGTAAATTGCGACTGCTATTCACGACCGAACCAAGTATTTCATCGCCACTCCTGCTTCACCTTTGTATTTCTCTAGGACACTCCGTATCACTACGAATATCCACAGTTATTTGGATACTCCATCTTATGGTTATATACGAACTCGAAAGGAACTTGTTCCAGTTCGGGGATGGATTCTGGCTCAGGAGAAATAGGAATAAGGTTTTATTCAGTTGTCTTTTATTTTCACCTTCTCTCGGGTTGCGAGTGCTCCTAGGATTAGGACAGTACACACATTATGCTTATTGGATAGTCTTCTTCCAAACCATAGGCTGGTGCCGAACGGTAGGGAAGGAAGAAAACCATTTAGCCTAAGAGGGTGTACAGAAGGTAATGACTAAAGACATATGAAGGGATTTGAAGAGATGACAAAGAAATATACGGTTACAGTTGTGAATCTGGATAATGGTAGAGGCATTACTAGGAATACCCGGATACCCCTACGAAACATTTCAATGTTTCAGTTTCACTGTGTACTGTTAAAAGAAAACTGATTTCCCAATTAGCCCTTGCTCCAGGGTATGTATTTACCAGGTATGATTCTCACATCTGTATGGTTTTACAGATGATGAGTGGGAGTAAGTTATTGGGAATTAGGTGATCATCCTCATTATATCGGAATTCGTTGTAATTGGTGATATTTGAGGAAATCGCCTGGGCTGTTTGCCGGACGGCAAATATTTGGTTTTGAATATTCGTTGCTATGCACCAATTTCAAATTGATATATCTGTACGTCTATTTTTATAGAGTGAGATATAACTTTTTGAATTATGTCCATGACATTTACCTATATCAGTGGATGATTAGGTAAGGAGCATTAAACAACGGTGTACTGTTTAATTCTTCTTAACTATAAGTACAGTTTTTAACCTACGACACACAGGGATTGAGTTATTAGACTCAGGGGACTTATACAGAGTATTGTATGTTGTCCAGTGTCCATAAGGACAGAGGGGTTGGTACTCGTACTATATTCTGTTTACTTATGACTTCTCTAATTTTTAGACATGTGTTTCATAGAAATGCAAGGTCCAAGTTTTGAGAAGTTATAGGTATAAGAATAAAGTAGAGAACCAGGCATTGCAAGTATCAGGATTCTTCAAGGTGATCGAAGATGTAGATACTTGAGTATGGTATTCAGTTGATAGTAATGATTAAGAGAACTTGCTTCTCTTTCAAGTTACTCATAATTGGAAGCAATCCTAAGTTGAGTAATGCTCATCGGCCTCCTTCCATTTAGTTGACATGCACTGGAGACAGCTGCATGATTTGAATCTGGTTCCAATTAAATCAGTGCCTCTGTTTCTATATTTGATATAGAACGGTTCATATCTTAATGATGTTAAGGTACGGGGAGTTGTCCGGCTTATGCTTAAAACCAGACTCTGGATAACTCAAGCACGTTTCCGTAATGGCTGTTTGTGGGTTGACCCGGGCTATGACGAGGGTTGACTTTTTACCATCTGGAAGATCAATGGTGATATTGTTCTTGACTCGCCACAGTTTTAAAAGAAATGGATTTTTTCTTCAGAAAACAGTAGTGGGAGTATGGTAGAACTGGAAGTGATTCCAGAACCGCAAACGATTACTAAAAATTTGATAAGAACCTAAAGATTCAATCTAGTTTGACATTCCATTGGCCACTCCGCAGATATGGTGGGTAACCTCAGGCACTCGAGAGGTACTTCGGTATGCTCAAGGACGGTGACAGGGAGGTTCTTGTTTACCTAGACTTGCCATTGCTATTGTTCCAGACTATGAGACCCGGCAGGAGGATGAGTATAGCGTCGTTCTGAACTGGCTTTAGAAGCGTACGTGTATATGACTCTGCCAGAGGGTTTTCGTAGTCAGTGGGAGCAGCGGAAGCATAATGGACAGGTGGCTTATGTCTATATATGGACTAGAGCAGATATAGCGGAGATAGATCATCTATTTCTGATATGACAGTCATAGGTTTGACTTCATCAGAATAGGGGATGGATCTGTTAAGAAGGTAGTAGGGTGTGATGTCCTGGTATTTGGATGACATATACAGAGTAGGAAGTGAAGTTCCTATACTACGATCGGTTATACTTTGGTTGTCACACAGTGGTTTCTCCACATAGGATATAGATATAATATCAGACATTCTGGTTACTAGATCTATGGTTTTAGATCTAGATTTGGGTAGTTTCCCAATCAGGGTACTTAGACAGTATTCTAAAGGTGTTTTAGAATGGACGACTCCTGGCATGGTAGTGTACCTGCAGGTGATGGAGTCACCCTCTCTGAAGGTGTCTTACAGACTAAAGGGGAGAGGGATGTACATGATTGGCAGATCACTTGCTTAGGCAATTGAGTCAATCATGAGATGTCAAGTATCACACCAGACGTTGTTTTTGCACTAGATGCAATAAGTTGATATTAATCCTATCTTGGAGAAACATTCGGAAGCAGTTTTAGAACATAAGTGGATGTTCTAGGGATTTGATAACGACAGCCTCATTCGGGAGACAGTTATCATTCCAGGCTTCCAAGGTCACAGAGTGACTGTCAGAGTTATAGTTTTCCCTCTGACGAGGGGCAGTGTTTTGGACAGGTGATCCAAGCGGACACTGAGGGAGGCATTACGCTGGATACTGATTAAGTTCAGTTGACAATACAGTCTAAGAAGTTTGGATTTGGTGTTCATTTATGAGCTAGGTCCCATCAGATATCCAGACATATTCTAAGACAGGTATTACTCATTTCGGGAGATGGCTTTCTCCGCGAACTTGAGATAAAGAGAGACATAGAAAGAAACATTAAAGCGGATCCACTCACTGAGGCTATTCCTCGAACGCATTAGTTTCGCAAACGGGTTTTGTGAGACTGATTAGTAGAGGAGTTGGGTGTTCGGTATCACACGGGCTGTGAGTATGCGACATCTCAATAATTAGCCTTGAGTGAAAGTGGGAGATTGTTGGAGATAGTGCCATCAGAGTCAATTATTGGATCACAGGCACGTGATTGCAATGATTGAGGGAGGACCTATGCCGGTAGGACAGTCTTACTCAAGATGATAGTATGCTATCTGGTTTATCTTTATCATCGTGTACTGCTTTAGGTGACCTTACAGGTCACTATTGCGCGTTGATAGAGCCCTTAGGATTCTTGCTTGACGGCCAGCGGTATGATGGCGATCATATATGTGGGAGCTGGGGTCTATAAGCACATCCTTAAAAGGTCCCTAGTCGTGGGAGTTTTCGAGACAGGGAATCGATACTCCAGAGTAGGCTAGTGTATACAGTCGAGACCCTGACGAGGGGCGGTGGACGGTCTCACAAGCCACTAGTGTCAGTTGGTTCACCTAAGATGTATACAGGTGCTCATTGGGTTATGAGTACACCGGACAGGACTCGCCGGGAACATGCTAGTTGGTCTTATACCTGACGTCGGATAGCAGTTCCCTGGTGACATGTGTACATGTTAGTTCATCGACCTGAGATCGTCATTTGTCTCGTGTGAGTTCCCACTGTACTTTGATTACTACCCTACCACGGCTCAAAGGAGTCATGCAAACAGGTTTTAGTTGGGTACAGTCCCGAGCCACATGGAGGCAGTGAGCGGATCTGCAGGGGTTCGTCTCTCCCGGTATTGGGGGTGAGGTCGCACTGTATCTAGGAGAGCCATTACACGAAGTCCTTGGCCAAGGAAGGAGATTTACTGGTAGGTATTCCAGTAGTATTTCAGGGTGTTCTGGGCTACACTCCGACACGATTTGTACCGCTTTTGGGGGTCTGACTTTTACCAACCCTCTAGGCCCGCCATGCGATGCTCATAGACGAACGGACCGGACTGTACGGATATTGTCACTGACAGGCTCAGTAGGGTGTCAGGATGAGTTCGCTCATCGACGTCCCTTTTGGTCAATACCTGGTAGCCCGTTACGTATGGCTAATACCTCTGACGTGCTAGTAGTTAAATCCACAACCAAAGTATTGACGAGTCTTTAGAGTCCCCCACAGACCGTTTCTCAAGTTTCGGGCGAAACGCTGTAGAGGCCGTATGGAGATATGGCAGGGTTCGTTCATATACGTGCGGTATTGCACGGATCATGATCGGACGGATAATACTAGCAGGCTTTGGTTTAAGCCGGATCCTAGTATTGTACAGTTTAGATTTTGTCTCATTGCATTTGTATTCGGTCGGAATACAAATGCGGGTATGTATATACAGTCGCGGGTTTTTTCCTGTAAGTTATTACGGGATCGTTTTTATGATGTTGCCAGTTTGCTTTCCGGTTTCGGCCATTTTCCTTTGTTTTTTCTTTGGCTGAATTTTGGTGGAGGGGGTTATTTGCAATTGTGCATTTTATTATGGAGGAGACTTTTTGTGATAGCTTCATGATGGTTCAACCATCATTTGACTTTTGGTTCATCATGGTTCTTGCCTCTCATGATTACGTTTTTGTTCATCATGGTTTAGTTGGTTATTGGTGATGGGAGTTGATAAGGATTTGGTAGTGATCATTATTCATCTTGATAACCCTTTCTCTCTCTTGGATTATGTTTGGGCTCACTCCCTCTTCTCATTCTCCATGTGATGGCCGGCCACTTGATAGATGGGGCTGTCCAAACTTTTTGTGGTGGATTTTTGATCTCTTTTGGCTTGAAAAAATCCTATAGCTCCATCTCCAAAAGTCTATTCCTCCACCTTCACAAAATGGCAACTTCCAATAACCCCATGAGACCCAGTTTTCTACACTTAACCTACAGTATCCTTGCATACGTCGACTCGCCAACTTCGTGCCCGAGTTGCCTCGGTCCAGAGGTGAGAGCCCGTAAAAGAACCCGGCGATGTGGTGCCCTTTCCGACGAGGAGATGAAGACCGGAGATTCCGCGAGGAGATCGGGATGGAGGCCGAAGACCGAAGGACACGGATCGCTCGGTATAGCTCCCTACCCCATTCTCTAGTTTTCTAGGAGTAGGTTAATGGACCGATCTGGGTATTTAGTACGCGGTAGCGCTAGTTTCTATGTTTAAGAAAAGTATCGTTTCCGCATTTTGGCCTCGTTCAGACGGCCGGGACGCTGCCGTACACTTACAGCAAGTTGATGTCAAAGTCCTCCATGAGTTCTAACCATCTTCTCTGCCGCATATTCAACTCCTTCTGAGTAAACACGTACTTCAAGCTGTTATGATCTGTGTAGATGTTCACTCGTTCACCAAGTAGATAATGGCGCCAAATCTTGAGAGCAAAGATGAAGGCTGCCAATTCCAAATCATGCGTCGGATAATTGCGCTCGTGAATCTTCAGCTGTCTTGAAGCATAAGCCACAACTTTACCGTGCTAATGTAGAAAACATCCTAATCCCTTACCGAATGCATCGCAATGCACTTTGAATCCTCCAGATTGATCCGGTATAACGAGAATAGGTGCTGATGTCAACCTTGACTTGAGTTCTATGAAAGCTTGTTCGCATGCTTCTGACCACACAAATTCTTCATCTTTATGTGTGAGCTTGGTCAGGGGTGTTGCTATCTTCGAAAATCCTTCAATGAATCTTCTGTAATATCCAGCTAAGCCTAAGAAACTCCGAATATCCTTCACTGACTTTGGTGTAGGCCATTCGCTAACTGCAGAAACTTTTGCTGGATCCACCGAGATTCCTTCTCCTGATACGATGTGTCCAAGAAAACCAACTTGCTTTAGCCAAAACTTGCACTTGCTGTACTTGGCATAGAGCTGATGTTGTCGAAGAGTTTCTAGGACAATTAGTAGATGTTCTGCATGCTCCTTCCGATTCTTAGAATACACCAGGATGTCGTCGATGAAAATGACAACAAACCTATTTAAGTACTCTTGGAAAACTTGATTCATTAGGTTCATGAATATTGCGGGTGCATTGGTCACTCCAAATGGCAACACTAGAAATTCGTAATGTCCATAGCAAGTTCTGAAAGCTGTTTTGTGAATATTAGTTTCCTTGACCTTCACCTGATGATAACCTGAACGAAGATCCAATTTAGAGAAAACACTGTTAGTTGTATGTATGCCCTAGAGGCCAGTATTGTACAGATGATGTATATTATATTGGATGCTTGGACATATATAGAGATGACTTTCTTGCTCGATATGATAGTATGCTATCTGGTTGCTCTTTATCTTAACATGTACACTAGTCTCTTTAAACTGTCTTTTAGTTACATGTTGGTAAAGCCCTTAGGATGTGTACTTGACTACCTGGACTATGATGCAGATCATACTAGTGGGGACATGGTAGTCCATAAGTACATCCTTCAAGGTCCCTAGTTGTGGGTGTATCGAGACGGGGCATCGATATACCAGTGTAGACTAGCGTATACGCTTCTCGACCCATGAGATGGGCGATGGATGATCCCATATCCATTGGTGTTTGACATCAGAGATGGTATACGGGTGCTCAGTGGAGACTGGGTACACTAGACGGACTCGCCGAGAACTCCCATATGGTATTATACCTCACGTCAGATGGCAGTTCTCAGGTGACACTTGTGCAGGTTAGTCTGTAGACCCGAGATCGTCATAGAGTCTTGTGTGATTCCCACTGTGCTTTGATCTCCACCTTACCACGTCCATGAGGGCGTGAAAAACGGTGGTCTTTGGGCACAGTCCCGAGTCACATGGAGGCAATGAGCGATAGGAGGCGTTTCGTCTCTCCCGGTATTGGGGGTTGATGTTGCGCAGTGCTCGATTGGCCGTAACAGGGAAGTCCCTGGCCAGGGCTGATCAGAGATTTGCTGGTAAGTGTTACCAGTAGTTTCTCGACCCGTTATGAGCCTCACATCGGCACGACTTATCGGTTATTGGGGTCTGACGTTTACCACCCCTAGACTTGATATGCGACATATCAGACGAACAGACCGGACTGTAAGGTAAGTGTTACTGGTTGGATTCACAGGAGTGTGAGCGGGCTAGCTCGTCGATCTTCTGATCGCTCAATACCCGGATGGCCGTTACGTTTAGCAGACCGCTTGCGGCTTGTGGGTGCTTGATATGATCATCATCTGCTACCGGCGTATTGACGAGTCTTTAGAGTCCTATACAGAGGTTTCCTGGCTCAAGCGAAACGAAATAGGAGCGCATATGAGATATGTGCGGGGAGCGAGAATAATGCGTGTATGTGATACCGTATTTCATTCTCGCGATAAATGTTTCGATTGGTTATATTCGATATGACCTAGTTATCGAATCATTGATTCGATAAATCGATACATTGGATACTAGTCGGTTATGTGTGACATGACCGGATCATTGAATCAAATGTTGATTTAATAATTTAATGTATAATTATATATTTGATATATTACTTTGCATTAACTAGTATCGGTTCATTTTTAAAAGGATTTTCTCACTTGATGCACATTGTATATGTGATATTTTTTGTGCACTTGTTTGTATCATGTTTGATGATACTTGCTCACTTGGGTTTGTGTAAAGATTAAACCATGGCTATATGAATGGTTAGGGTTTTGTTTATTTACTTAGTTATTTATTTAGTTATTCATTTTGGATATTATTAAGAATGGTGGCTTATTTTGTTTCTATGTTGAAGCTTCTTGAAGCTTTGACAAAGTCCACCATTCTTATCTCATCCTTAACCCTAACCATTCCAACTAACCTTAGTTTAATCTCTACACTTGACCATGGTTAGTATATGATAAGTATTCATATTAGTTTCATTTTTAAATAAGAAACTTATCATATTCTTTCTTCTTCTTCATCTTCTTCTTCAAGAAAAACCTTGCCTTCATCAATGGCAACTTGAGCTAAAGTGTGAGAAATCCAATTCTAAAGTGAACCCACCTCCTATTTCTTCATCCTCTACCTCTTGCCAAGTGGTTTTGGGTGTTTTCTTCACAAGTTTCACAACTTGGTGAAGTTGGAGCTTGAACTTGCGATGCCTCGACGTAAATCATCTTCGGCACGAAGCCGACGACCTAGTCCGCCCAATTCTTCGATGAAGCCGACGATTGAGTTCGGGATTCGAGATGGACAGCGAGAGGACGCCTACGTGGAGCTAAGGAAGTGGAGAACCGGATCTACAAAGGTTGTAGCCTCTCTCCTTTAGTTAAGATGTTAACTAGTTTCGTTTTTCGCCTAGATTTCTAGTTAACGATCCGTGTTAGGGTTTCTCGGCACCCATAAAATTTGAAATTGGCATGGTTGATGCCTTGTGAGACCTCTTGAAAGTGTTGGATTTTTCTGTAGTTTAAGGACGTTCTGAGTAGTGCAAGTAACGCGATGGTCCCTCTAGAAGACAACAAACCTTAACTCGATTATGTGACCGTCTTGAACTGCCCTTTGAACCTTCGGGTTTGGGGCAGTACGGCGTGCCACATGTGAGGCGTTGGCTTGACCCTTCTACGGCTGGACCGTTGGTACTGTGGCATGAAGTGAATGTTTTTTAACTTATTTCATGTGTTGATCGGTTTCGGGAAAACTTGGGTGTTCGAATGTTCGATCGGAAAATTTAATATTTTCTATTTATCCGGAATGAGATACAATAATTGGAATTCACAAACAGTTATGAGATAACTGTATGGATGTTATAAATCTAGCGGTTAGTCTCACTTTATATTGAAAAGAGTTTTCGATAATGGGACTAAAATGCGGGGTTTATAAGTGTTAGGCATGCGATGTCTAAAGAGGTTGCGGATTCCAATTGTTGTAGTTTTACACTTTCTTTTCTGTGACCGTAAGTGTAATATGTGATATCGCCGGTTTCGTTGCTATATGTCAACGACAATTGGGATGCGCATATTTACTTACGTTGATGACATGTGATGTTATGTGTTGCTGGATATGTTATATTGGATTGTCGTGTTTGAATAGCCGGGGGTTTTTATGTGAGATGAGTGTTTTTCATTTTCATTCATGTAAAAACTTGTATGTAATATTCTTTTATTTGGGGCACTTCCAGATTGCGGAAGTGGTCACCTTTTGTATATTATTTACTTTTCCGCATTAGGATAGACCCAAGGAGGGGAGCACAAGTAACCGGGTTCTAGGGTTCAGTGGGAGACCAACTCGAGGAGTCGAGTCCGGGTCTCCTAACCCTAGAATTGGCAGGGTTGCTTGCCGCTCTCGTAGGGGTCTAGGGGTGTGGGATTGGCTATTCATTACGACCGTGGAATCCGTGTTTTATACTGGCTCGTATTGAAAACACGGACGTCCTAATATATCCAATGTTTCATATGTTTCTTCTGCTGCGATATCTGTGATGTGATCATGTGATGTTCTGTGATAGATACAGTATATAGTATATATGATATATTATATAGACGTTACTTATATTTTGCACCCGCACTAGCCCTGCCCTGCTCTATCGTTAGTTACCTAACCTAACGGTGCACGATGGGACATTCAGGCGAATGCGGATGGCATAAGTGTACGTCGTATTTATCTGTGATGTTTAGGTGACTTAAATGATGGGACTTCATTAATGTGATTAATGAAAGAAAAGAAACCTAAGATGTTGTAGAATCGAATTTCAAAATAAAACAGGTAGCTACAGTTCTTGCTTTGCACAGTGATATATATGATATATCCCGCACCTCATTCGACGAGGAAAGGGCCGACGATCCCTTCACCGGGAGTGACCCCTTTAGCAAAACTAGAAAAGCCTCAAAATCACTCCATTTCAAAACTTCATTTGATTCTACAACGATATCAAGTTCATTACGCTCATGGTTTTCAGAAAAACCTGCGTAGCCCTCCGTCATTTCAGATAAGTACTACTTAGTATTCAAGCTGCGGTAGTTTGGCCTCCGTCAAGGCGTAGTGTATGGTAGCTAACTAGTGCTTATCTGCCAGCATATGATGCGATTGGATTAGGGTATTCGTACGGCGTAGTTTGGCCTCTGTCAAGGGCCGTACGGGTGGGTTTAATTCGATCAAGAAATGACGGGTTGAACTTGACTAGCGCCCTGTGGGTAGTTTGGCCTCCGTCAAGGTCACAGGACGCTAGGGGCAAAATATTATCGGGAATTTCAAGTGTTGAAATTTGCAATGAGATTGCATACTTCTATGAGATAGTTGGATCCCGATACCCACTGCGAGTAAGAGTTACTCCTGGGAGAGTTTTGCACACTACAATTAGCCGATCAAGTAGGTGTCTAGAAAGGTGTCAACGGGGTTACGCCTCTGGGAAAACGAGGTTTACATTAATTAGGTCCGTGCGAAAGCACGGGGAACCTCCCTCAAAGTACCGACACTGGCCTGGCTGAAAGATCGACGAAGTTGTAGGGTGTAATTAATCCCAGCTAGTCTTTCCTTTTAGGGTTTGAAGGAAGATTTGATAAAAACCAGTGGGAGCCATCCTGATTTGATAAGATAATAACCAATCTGATCTTGCACGAGCATACGCTAAAGTGTTTTGTTCTCTCTCTCTCCAGGTAGAGACCATTTCATGCCCTAAACAAGATAATAATATGGATGTATTGACCGAACCCGCATGTTATACTGTGCAGGGGAACGTTGAACCCGTTCTATCTTATAAGCGTTATAAGAATGAACATGAAACAGGAGAATATCTGGATTCTCACACCGCCCAAACGGAGAACATGCATGTTGATGCATCATCTTCAGGTGTGTTTGTCATTGAGAACTGTTTCTCGGTTCACCCTACATCCTGGGTATTAGATACCGGATCAGGATCCCACATATGTAAGCAGTTACATGGGCTACGGAAAGGTAGAGAACTGGGTAAAGGTGATCATTCCGTTCAAGTAGGGAACGGTGCAAATGTTGCAGCCAAAGCAGTTGGCGAATATCACCTAGTATTACCAAGTGGTGATACAATGATTCTGAATGAGTGCTATTATATACCGAACATGATGTGCAACATTATATCAGTTTCTTTATTGAGTAAAGAATGGTATAATTTTGTAGTACAGTATAATGTTATGAACATATTCCTAGATCAAAAGTTGATTGCATCAGGCTCGTTACATAATGGCATATTCATTCTAAATCAAAATACAGTCCTCAATATACAAAACACACACAAGAGGAAAAGTTCAGAAATGAACGAATCCTACTTGTGGCATTGTAGACTTGGTCATATCAATGCGACACGACTGGCTAAGTTACATAAGGATGGTTATTTGAATCCGTTCGAATTATCATCTTATGATACTTGCCATTCATGTCTCAAAGGAAAAATGACCAAAGCTCCGTTTAGTGGACACGGAGAAAGAGTTACTGAACTCTTAGGACTGGTACATAGTGATGTATGCGGTCCCATGTCTACACATGCCAGGGATGGTTCTTCGTACTTCATTACATTCACTGAAGATCTCTCTAGATTCGGATATGTGTTCCTGATGAAACACAAATCAGAAGCTTTTGAGAAATTTAGAGAATATAAACAAGAAGTAGAGAACCAAACGGGCAAAAGTATTAAGATCCTTCGATCTGATCGAGGAGGAGAATACTTAAGTAACGAATTCAGAGATTATCTAAAAGAGAATGGGATTCTCTCTCAGCTTACTCCTCCTTATACACCACAGCACAACGGTGTATCGGAGCGGAGAAATCGCACCCTATTAGATATGGTGCGCTCTATGATGAGTGCAGCTGAGTTACCTATTTCCTTCTGGGGATATGCACTGGAGACTGCTGCATACCTATTGAATAGAGTTCCAACCAAATCAGTGCCTACCACTCCATATGAGATATGGAATGGCAAGAGACCATATCTTAATTTTATTCAGATATGGGGTTGTCCGGCCTATGTTAAAACACAAAATCCGGACAAGCTCGAGGAAAGATATGTTCTATGTAAGTTTGTTGGATATCCCAAACATTCGCGAGGGTATATCTTCTACCACTCCGAGGAACAAAAAGTGTTTGTTTCTCGACATGCCACTTTCTTAGAAAAGAGTTTTCTTATGAAACGGATAAGTGGCATTGAGGTAGAACTGGAAGAGGTTCCAGCGACACAAACTATAACAGAAGACTTGGTAGAACCAGAGGATTCAGTAGAACTCAACGAACCCCAGCCTCTCCGCCGATCTAGTAGGGTATCTCGTCCACCTGAGAGATACTACGGTTTTCTCATTGACGGTGGAAGCGAGGATTGCATCATGGAGGATGATGACCCAACTAGCTTCGAGCAGGCCATCACGAGTAGGGACTCAGTGAAATGGCTGGATGCTATGCGGTCTGAGATGGAATCCATGTACACCAACAAAGTATGGACTTTGGATGTTGCTCCTGAAGGGGTAAAACCCATTGGGAGCAAGTGGATCTTCAAGAAGAAACTTGGTGTAGATGGGAAAGTGGAGACTTTCAAAGCTAGACTTGTTGCAAAGGGTTTTCGTCAAAGACCAGGTGTGGACTATGACGAAACCTTTTCTCCAGTGGCTATGCTTAAATCCATCCGGATCATGCTTGCCATCGCTGCATATCATGACTACGAAATCTGGCAAATGGATGTTAAGACCGCCTTTCTAAACGGTGATTTAGAAGAGTGCGCGTACATGACTCAGCCAGAGGGCTTCGTAGACAGTGGGAGCAGCGGGAAGGTGTGCAAGCTGCTTAAATCCATTTATGGATTAAAGCAAGCATCGCGGAGTTGGAACATCTGCTTTGACGTCGTTATCAAAGAGTTTGATTTCGTCAAAAATCCAGATGAACCTTGTATTTACAAGAAGGTGGCAGAGAGTAAGGTTGTCTTCCTCGTATTGTACGTAGACGATATACTCTTGATAGGAAATGATATTCCTATGCTGCAATCGGTCAAGCTCTTCTTATCACAAAGATTCTCAATGAAAGATCTTGGTGATGCCTCCTGCATATTGGGGATTAGGATCTATAGAGATAGATCCAAACGGATATTGGGATTGTCCCAATCCAGGTACATTGACACCATACTAAAGAGGTTTAGTATGGAAGAATCCAAGCGTGGGAACTTACCCACGATCTCTGGAGTCACTTTCTCCAAAGAGATGTCTCCCAAGACTGATTTGGAGAGAGCTCGCATGCAAGGGATACCCTATGCTTCGGCTGTAGGCTCTATCATGTACGCGATGCTATGTACCAGACCCGATGTAGCATACTCACTAAGTGTAGTGAGCAGGTATCAAGCTGATCCTGGAGAGAGTCACTGGACAGCTGTGAAGAGCATTCTCAAGTACTTGCGAAGAACTAAAGAGATGCTCTTGGTGTATGGTAACGGAGAACTCCAAGTGGAGTCCTTTACCGATTCGAGCTTCCAAAGTGATAAGGACGACTCTAAGTCGCAGTCGGGCTTTGTCTTTACCCTTTACGGAGGGGCGGTTAGCTGGAAGAGTTCCAAGCAGGAAACCGTGGCAGACTCGACGATGGAGGCTGAATACATCGCTGCCAACGATGCTGCCAAAGAGGCTGTCTGGATCAAGAAGTTCATTACTGAACTTGGAGTGGTTCCATCCATTGAGCATCCAATACCTTTGTATTGCGATAACAATGGAGCGGTGGCTCTGGCCAAGGAACCCAGGTCCCATCAGCGATCCAGGCATATTCTGAGGCGGTATCACCTGATCCGGGAGATAGTTGATCGCCGGGAGATCGAGGTCAGGAGAGTTGACACGAAGAACAACACGGCGGATCCACTCACGAAGGCCATTCCCCAGATACAGTTTGAGAGACTCTTCGGGATGCTCGGTATGCGATACTACAGCAGCTGGCCCTAGTGCAAGTGGGAGATTGTTAGTTGTATGTATGCCCTAGAGGCCAGTATTGTACAGATGCTGTATATTATATTGGATACTTGGACATATATAGAGATGACTTTCTTGCTCGATATGATAGTATGCTATCTGGTTGCTCTTTATCTTAACATGTACACTAGTCTCTTTAAACTGTCTTTCAGTTACATGTTGGTAAAGCCCTTAGGATGTGTACTTGACTGCCTGGACTATGATGCAGATCATACTAGTGGGGACATGGTAGTCCATAAGTACATCCTTCAAGGTCCCTAGTCGTGGGTGTATCGAGACGGGGCATCGATATACCAGTGTAGACTAGCGTATACGCTTCTCGACCCATGAGATGGGCGATGGATGATCCCATATCCATTGGTGTTTGACATCAGAGATGGTATACGGGTGCTCAGTGGAGACTGGGTACACAGGACGGACTCGCCGAGAACTCCCAGATGGTATTATACCTCACGTCAGATGGCAGTTCTCAGGTGACACTTGTGCAGGTTAGTCTGTAGACCCGAGATCGTCATAGAGTCTTGTGTGATTCCCACTGTGCTTTGATCTCCACCTTACCACGTCCATGAGGGCGTGCAAAACGGTGGTCTTTGGGCACAGTCCCGAGTCACATGGAGGCAATGAGCGATAGGAGGGGTTTCGTCTCTCCCGGTATTGGGGGTTGATGTTGCGCAGTGCTCGATTGGACCTAACAGGGAAGTCCCTGGCCAGGGCTGATCAGAGATTTGCCGGTAAGTGTTACCAGTAGTTTCTCGACCCGTTATGAGCCTCACATCGGCATGACTTATCGGTTATTGGGGTCTGACGTTTACCACCCCTAGACTTGATATGCGACATATCAGACGAACAGACCGGACTGTACGGTAAGTGTTACTGGTTGGATTCACAGGAGTGTGAGCGGGCTAGCTCGTCGATCTTCTGATCGCTCAATACCCGGATGGCCGTTACGTTTAGCAGACCGCTTGCGGCTTGTGGGTGCTTGATATGATCATCATCTGCTACCGGCGTATTGACGAGTCTTTAGAGTCCTACACAGAGGTTTCCTGGCTCAAGCGAAACGAAATAGGAGCGCATATGAGATATGTGCGGGAGCGAGAATAATGCGTGTATGTGATACCGTATTTCATTCTCGCGATAAATGGTTCGATTGGTTATATTCGATATGACCTAGTTATCGAATCATTGATTCGATAAATCGATACATTGGATACTAGTCGGTTATGTGCGACATGACCGGATCATTGAATCAAATGTTGATTTAATGATTTAATGTATAATTATATATTTGATATATTACTTTGCATTAACTAGTATCGGTTCATTTTTAAAAGGATTTTCTCACTTGATGCACATTGTATATGTGATATTTTTTTGTGCACTTGTTTGTATCATGTTTGATGATACTTGCTCACTTGGGTTTGTGTAAAGATTAAACCATGGTTATATGAATGGTTAGGGTTTTGTTTATTTACTTAGTTATTTATTTAGTTATTCATTTTGGATATTATTAAGAATGGTGGCTTATTTTGTTTCTATGTTGAAGCTTCTTGAAGCTTTGACAAAGTCCACCATTCTTATCTCATCCTTAACCCTAACCATTCCAACTAACCTTAGTTTAATCTCTACACTTGACCATGGTTAGTATATGATAAGTATTCATATTAGTTTCATTTTTAAATAAGAAACTTATCATATTCTTTCTTCTTCTTCATCTTCTTCTTCAAGAAAAACCTTGCCTTCATCAATGGCAACTTGAGCTAAAGTGTGAGAAATCCAATTCTAAAGTGAACCCACCTCCTATTTCTTCATCCTCTACCTCTTGCCAAGTGGTTTTGGGTGTTTTCTTCACAAGTTTCACAACTTGGTGAAGTTGGAGCTTGAACTTGCGATGCCTCGACGTAGATCATCTTCGGCACGAAGCCGACGACCTAGTCCGCCCAATTCTCCGATGAAGCCGACGATTGAGTTCGGGATTCGAGATGGACAGCGAGAGGACGCCTACGTGGAGCTAAGGAAGTGGAGAACCGGATCTACAAAGGTTGTAGCCTCTCTCCTTTAGTTAAGATGTTAACTAGTTTCGTTTTTCGCCTAGATTTCTAGTTAACGATCCGTGTTAGGGTTTCTCGGCACCCATAAAATTTGAAATTGGCATGGTTGATGCCTTGTGAGACCTCTTGAAAGTGCCTAGGAACCCTACAAACACAAGATCCACTTAGCTAATCGAATAAATCGTCGATGCGCGGGAGTGGATACTTGTTCTTTATAGTGACTTCGTTCAAGGCTCTGTAATCGATGCACATTCTGTATGAACCTTTCTTCTTCTTCTTCACAAATAGTACTGGTGATCCCCAACTTGAAGTGCTGGGACGAATCCATCCTTTCGCCAGTAATTCGTCCAATTGTGTTCGGACTTCCTTCAAACCTTCCGGACTTAAACGATAGGGTGCTTTGATCACCGGTTGTGCTCCTGGTACTAAATCAATACTGAATTCAAGAGCTCGATCGGGAGGCAAACCTGATATATCGTCAGGAAATATATCGTTGAACTCTCGAACCACATCTGGCTTTGATTCTTCCTCCGCTTGAGCTGCTGCAACTACTGCTTCTCTTGGCTTCACTTTGTAGGTACTTGGCTCCAGTGTACGGTCTCCGCTTTTGAAATAGAAGACCGGATGGTCTGGAATCTCGAATACTACCCTCCTTTGACGACAGTCAATGGTAGTATAAAAAGTTCCAAGCCAATCCATTCCTAGAACCACATCAAAGTTTGGTATGTCCAGCACTTTGAAGTTAGCATAAAACTCTCTGTTGCAGATGACGACTGGACACAAACAGTATCCCATGGTTGCCTTTAGAACTCCATTTCCTGAACTGAGATTCCAGCTGGATACAAGCGGTGAGACTGGAATCGCATGGGTTCGGACAAACCGTTGCGACATAAAGCAGTGGGATGCTCCGGTATCAAACAGTGCTAGTGCAGGGATTGAAGATACTAAGATTGTACCTAAGGTATGTGGGATTTGTTTTAGGTATAGGGAAAGTGTGTAGATAAACAAGACTAAAGAAAAGTTTAAGAAGAAAAGTTTACCAGTGATGACTTGGCCAGTGGCCTCAGCTTCTTCCACTGACATAGTGAAAGCCTGGCGCCTTGGTACATTCCTCCTGGCCGGAGGAGCATTCCTCGGAACGTTACTTTGAGCTTGATGGAACTGACGAGGAGGTGGTGCAGTTTGTGGTCCTCTGGGTGGTGCACGTAGTACAAGTCTTGGAGCAGGTGCTTGAAGAGCTGGTCGATGCGGACAGGTAACTGCTGGCCTGGGTGCAGCAACTGGGTTTTGCTTTTGGGGACAAGACCCAATATCATGAGTAGCTGAGCTGCAGATCAAGCAAAGATGGTTGGCTCGCCGGCAGTCTTTCATCATATGTCCAGTTCTCTTGCAGTAGGTACAAAAGGCTGGGCTGGGACGGTTGTTCTGTACTCCGGGTCGCCTTGGCACAAAAGATGGCCTGGACGAGGCTCCTCCTGCCATCTGGTTGGCAAGACGCTTAAATCCAGCAGATTGAGGTCTTCCTCTCGCTTTTACCACTGCCTCATAACGGCGGGCAGCTTTCAGAGCCGATTCATGAGTCGGAAAATCTCCTGTTGCCAGTGCAGCCTGGATTTCCGAATCCAAACCTTGTTGAAAGCGACGGGCTCTGATCTCATCCGTCGGTATAAGGTGTGCCGCAAATCTGTTAAAAATATTGTGTTAGCTGTGTAATATATGATATAAAAATTTCGAATTATTGAGACATATCTTACCGACTGAGCATGGTGAACTCAGCGTCATATTCATCTACTGACTTGATCCACATCGAACCTTGTTGTAGATGGATGAACTGTTGTTCCATGTCGAACCTGGCAGTCTCAGGGAAGTACTTAGCGTCGAACATGTCGCGGAAAGTCTTCCATTCTATAGGCTGTTCAAGACGGCTTTCTTCCGCCTTCCACCAGTTGCGAGCATTGTCCGTGAGCTGCAGCTTCGCCACACGAACCCAAGCTATGTCTGGCACTTGTGCTACCGCCAGATCATCCTCTATGCTCTGTGCCCATTCCTCAGCTTCAAGTAGGCTTCCCTTTCCGGAGAACTGTTTGGGGTGTAAAGCCCTAAATTGCTTTACCTCAGGTGCGTCTGCCTCGGGACGGTTCATCAAAAGAGCAGTCTGCTGCTGCTGTCCCTCGAGGAGGCTTCGGATTGCCTCAATCAGAACTGTCTTTTCATTGATCGGAGCAGGGACGGCAGGTGTGAGTGGTAGGGCTGGAGGTGTGTTGTTCACATTGGTACTGGTGTTGTTCGGAGAATCCATAACCTTGAAGAAAAATTTGGGTTAGGACAGATTCAAAATATTTGAAATGATAAGATTCAATGAATATGAAATTGTAAGATTCAAGGAACATGAATTGTAAAGAATGTTTTAGTTGTTGGTTCTTGTGTTATATTGCTTAGGTTATTCACGCAGAACAGAACTGCATACTATGATCCTATACAGCTCTGACCTGCATGGGCCACCAACAAAACCTGTCACGCATCGCTTCCCGGTATACGGCGAAGAGGACGCGACGAGGACCGCTACGTATATACTCAGAAGTACATACGCTAAGCGTATCTAAGCAATATAAAAGTAATCATAAGAGACAAGAGATATAAAAATAACCGCAACTTTATTTAATAACATTCTTTTGTACAATGCATGAAAAGTAAATACAACTTGAATAAAAAGCGATGCCTAAACAATGGCATAACATGAAATAAAAAAATACTGAATAGGAAAAGTACAATGTTTAGAGCTCAGGGTCTTCGAGAAACTGATCTAAGTCTTCACTGGTGGGCTCGATCTCCGCTGTGTCCAGATCACCTGACGACATTCAAAGAAGAAAGAAATAGAATGTCGTCAGCGAACAGGTCGCTCGGTAAGTCCCAAAGTTAAGGGAGAAGTAGAAAAGACAGAATAAGAATGTATCTTTTAAAGTTGTATAATATTGTAGAATATTGTGTTAACGCTGTTGTTTGTAGCTTGGTACAGAAGGATGCCAGTGTATACTAGAGGGGTCTCTATATGTTAGAGACCAGGGCAAACTGAAAATACAAGGAACCGTTATGCCACGGTACAACATCAACATGATTCATGTTAGGTGTCTTAATCTTACTGTCTCGTGCCACTTTTAACACCTTCCGTACCAATCTACCCCTTAAACCCCGTAGTGTTTTGATTGTATTGTTATATTGTATTATATAAGTTTTATAGTTGGGTGACTGACCGAAACCATGATATAAGTAACGGATGTAAACTGGATTCATGTAAATAGAAAGTATATCCATGGTTTGGTTCAGTCAAGTTGAATAGATTGATAACTGGATTCATGGATTCGTGTGTTCATGTTGAATTGTAATATTGTAGATTTAGAGATTGACTTGAATCATATTCAAGTCAGATTAATCAGACTCAAACCCGAGTCGGACAGAAGAAATGTAAATCGAAGTCCTATATTTACTAGGGTCCTTAAGGTAATTTATAAAACTTGAGGGGGTTTATGTAAAAATACTTTTGTATAGTTTTCAAGATACACCCCAAGTATTTAATATTCGTCTTTAGAGTTGTAATGAGGGTGGATTTTATATTGTGACATTTTTAGTGAAAATATATCCTAGTTTTATAAATAAGGGTATTTATCGGTAATATTGATTTATTTGAAGTTTATGGTATTTTAATGTAAAATTTATTCTTGTGATTTTTAGAAAAAAAGTGGAACATTTATATTATAATAAAATAGATATTTAAATGATAAATATACATATATTTATACAAAAATAATTTTAATAAATATTTTATATTCTAAAAATCGTGTTTTCTTAAGATGTCGTATTTTAAATCTTTCGAGACTGAATGCTCCTTGTGGAGGTCTGAATCTCACACTACTAAGCCCGAGGGTGCACGATAAACCGTACTATCCTGAACGGGTTCCCCAAAATGGGTTGTAGTGGCGCTTTGCAAAGATTTTAAAAATACAAACCTTTAGAATACGGTTTTATTAAGTAAATGGTATTTATTTGCAAAAGTCGATTTTCCGTATTTTAGATTCTAGGATTTTCTATTTCAACTAGACTATTTCTAAATAGTCTAAACAACAAGTTGTTAGAAATCTCAAATCGCCTCTTCACCACCAATTGTGGCTAGGTAAGTACAAGTGTGGAAGGAGGGATCCGCTCACGAATCGTGAGACGGGCCTTTTAAAGTTACCTTTGCTCACTTGCCTAGCCTAGACACCACAAAGTCAGGTTTAGATAAACGATCGATGTCCACAACTTATCGTATTTTCCTATTAAAAGATATTTGTTTTAAAAGTGTAACAAACCTAAAACTTTTAGAAAAGGTTTTATTAAGAAAATGGTATTTAAATGTAAAATCTTGTTTTATCGTATTCTAAGTTTTCAAGGTAGCGTGTTATGTTTGCATATGAGTGTGTGAGGAGGTAGGTCATTACCTCGTGATCCACTTTAAGGTATAGCAAAGTTAAGGGGGTTAAATGTGAAAACGAAACATTGTGGTATTTAAGTGAAAAAATACGATATATTGAAAAAACTATCATTTCATGTGAGGAAAGTTGTTCAAATTATTTGTTAAGTGATTAATAGTCAACATAAAGATATTTAAGCATGAATGTATTGGTGAGAAGTGAGATTTTATAGAAAACCGAATCGGAAATCGGATTTGTTCCGATTTCGTCGGGTTTTGTAAATTCGTATTTTTATGAGAGAAAAGAAATATAGAAAGGGGGACTTACGGGTTTGGACAACACTAGAGAGTGAGAGGGAAGTAGAGGATCCGCCGGTGTGTCGATTCCTCGTCGAGAGTTCCTAGCACGATCACCGGAATTTCGGCGTCGATTTCGTCAGCGCTTCACCTTTCGCTCGTTTCCAAAGTACCAAATTTTTCTTGAGATTTTGAGAGAGTGGGCTCAGAATTTTGGGATGAGAGGGTAGGAGGTAGGGGTGTATTTATAGGGTTAGGTTAGGGTTAGGGTAGGTGTAGAGTTTTTAATTAAAAATGTAAAAAGAAATATGAAAAATCATTAAAATTTGGAGTAAAAGAGGTTTAATGTGCTCTCTGGACTTTAACTCAGAATTTAGAGTATGCAGGGGAGTGGGGAAGGTGAAGGGGCGCAAATTTTATGTTGATGACTCGGCCGACCGGCCAAGTCCGGCCGGCGGCGCCGGCCAACTCGGCCGAGTCGGGGTGCCGGAAGTTGGGGGGTCGCCGGAGGTAGCCACTGGAACTTCTAACTTTTTGTGTGTAGTGGGTAATTTTAGAGTCATGGCTGTTGGACTGTTGGGCTTTTATAAAATTTAAAACAAAACAATATTAAAAATAATGTGGGGTAGGGGATTTGAACTCTGGTGGCTTGGGTCAGCAGTGCAAGGTATTACCAATGAGCTACAAGCTCCTTCTTGTAATTATGGTGTGAAATAAATACTTAAAGAGATATCAGCAATATTAAATACTCCAAGTATACTTTGAATTTAAATCAATTCTTTGTACATTAAAAATGGAGTTGTTACACAACACTTCAAGTTTACGTTGCCCAGGAAGAAGACCGGGATTAGAGGAAGCCCCTCATAGAATTCCTGAAGGAGGGTACGCTCCCAGAAGATCAAGGGGAAGCACTCCGCCTCTAAGCCAAAGCCCGCCATTTCGTTTGGAGCAGTGGAAAGCTCTACAAGAAATCCTTCACTCAATCTCTGCTTCGGTGCATCGACCCCCACGAGGCCGACTACGTCCTCCGTGAGGTTTACGAAAGGGTCGGCAGAGCACATCAAGGGGCCCGCACCTTAGTCCAGAAGACGCTACTCCAAGGATACTATTGGCCAACCATCTATCAGGACGCTCAGAAGCTCGTCAGAAGGTGCAGGAGCTGCCAGCTCCATGGCAACATACCCTATCTTCCGGCTACCGAGCTAATGGCCCTGACCTCCCCATGGCCGTTTGCCCAGTGGGGAATGGACATGGTAGGCCAACTCCCTACTGGTACGGATGGGCACAGATACATCCTCGTCGTGGTGGACTACTTTACGAAGTGGATCGAGGCCGTCCCCATCAAAAAACCGAACACCACCACGACCATCAAATTCCTGCAAAACAATATAATATCCCGGTTAGGGATCCCGAGGTGTATCGTTACCGACCACGGGACGAACTTCGAAAATGACAGTGTCAAAAGATTCTGCAGCGAATACCATATACAGATGAAGTTTTCCACGGTCGCGCATCCTCAATGCAATGGGCAGGCCGAGGTCGCTAACCGGGATGTCATCCGAGGTCTTCGAACTCGTCTGGAAGGAAGACAGGGCAGTTGGGTCAATGAAGTTCCTCGGGTCCAATGGGCCCTACGCATATCGAAGAAGACCCCTACTGGAGAGACCCCTTTCATCCTCAGCTACGGTATCGAGGCGATGGTCCCAACAGAGATCGGACTACCCAGTTACAGAGTCGAGCACTTCGACGACGAGGCTAATACCATAGCGCTCTGAACTAATTTGGACATCTTGCTGGAGAAGCGGGACCGGGCGCAGATCAAAGCCGCCGCTTACCAACAACAAACTTCTCGCTACTATAACGTCCGAGTCAAGCTCGCACCTTTAAGACTGGGGATCTGGTCTTAAGGCGAAATGAGTTCGTAGACCAAAGTAAGTTGCACAAGTTTTCCCCGAAGTGGGACGGCCCATTCCTCGTCTCTGAAGTATTGCCCGGCGGGGCCTATCGCTTGCAAGACGCGGCGGGTCGCAAATTTCCATGGCCTTACAACGCCGAGAAGCTCAAGTTGTACAAGTGAATTTGAAAATTGTATCTGTGAATATATGTTTTTTCTTTGCTAAAGCGATGTAAATTTTTCTAAGTCTTTTGAATTAGAAGAAAATCCTCCTATATGTTTCCCTCTTCCTCGGTTCAAAGGTCACTGGTTCCGTTTCGTGAAAATACTCAAACGCACCAAGAAGACAAAAAGGAAACAATAGTACGTCGCAAAAAGATAATTTTATTTATCAAAGGTATTATGGGCTCCTCAGCCTTACATGAAAATTAAAATTACAACAGAGGGGGTATGGGGTCGAGAAAGCACTGCTGGTGGTACTCTGTGGAGATCTCCGCCAGCCGAGCCCTGGCCCCTTCAGCCCGCTCCCTCTGATGCTGCCAACGTACCCGGGACGCCACGGAAGCACTGGAACTTCCATATGCCGGGAAAGAGTCCGCGATCTGCCTCTTTTGGAAACACTCTAAAAGAAAGGCCGCCGACCGATCTTGCCTGTTCTTCGAGATAAGGCCGAGGGCATAGAGCGTGTACAGCTTATCGAGCGTATCATCCTGCAGTTCCTCGGAGAGGGGGTTGTACAGCCCCGAGGACCTCCTCTAAATTGCATACATCAGCAATTGGAGGGGGGACGACCGACGACGAAGTAGACGGCCTAAATGGTCCTCTATGCGCTGGACAACACCCCGGTACGTCTCCTCGGAGAGGGACCGGTTGTACAAGTAGACGTCATCGGAAGTGGCGATCTCTTCAATTGTGTAGATATGCCCGGCCATCTCAGAACAGCAATGCTGAAAGAAACCCATCTCCTTCTCTATTTATAGACTCAACAGAATCCCCCAAGGGCCGAAATTTGCACGCGCATGGGCGCGAATCCTGGGATATTTTCAATTTTTCCAATATTGGACTGCCAAGTGGCGAGCATCCCGTGCCTCACGGCAGACCGAAGTCGGAACGAATCGGATCTTGGAATGCCTCGCCTATGCGTCAGCCACGTGCCGCTCGCGACGGTGTAACATTTCAGAAAAATATAAAATATTATTTTTAGGAATTTAATATTAAAATAATATTTTTCCCGAAAATTGCCGATTTGCGAAATTGGGGTTTTCAAAAAAGGGTATAAATATATACCAATAATTGTGAAATAAATAGAAATTAAAATGATTTATTCATTTAAATATATAATTAAAAGATTTGGCATTTTTAAAATTTATTTTGTGCAGTTTCGATAAAAAAACCCGATTAGTGCACTGCTAATCGTGATTAAGCCAAATCCGTGTTTTTACAGTTTCCATGGTTAGTGCACCATGACATGCTCATTTTGTTACATGTTTCATTTTTATTTGGGCTTTATATTAGGGTTTATTGGTGGAAAGAAAAGAGAAATGATTAAAGGAAAAGTCAATGGGGACATAATGAGTGGTTAGGGTACCTTGGAGAGAGAAGAGAGAGTGTGTATTAGTGAGAGAGAGGAGGGCTGCCGCCTCATCTCATATCCCTACCATTTTTCATCTCCCTCTTCATCTTTTCAACCCCACAACCCTCCTCAAAGAACCCTAGATCTACCTCCAATAAATCCTCAAAACCCTACACACCCTTCACAAATATTAATCCCCTCTTCAACCTCTACACATGGGACCAAGAAAAATTCAGTTTTGATGATCTTGGGGGATTCATGGATGCTATACGAGGTAATCCCTTCACTAATTAGGTTAGTTTTTCATTTACTTTAGTGTTCATATGTGTTTATATGTGATATTGTGAAGATTAGTGAGATATTGGGAAACCCTGGAAAAGGGTTGAGTGTTTGTTGAAATTGGTGATGTGTAGTGGCTGCCTACAACCCTTAGTGGTGTTTTACTGACCTGGAACGGGGGATGAAACACAAAATACGGATTTGGGATTTGAGTTCATGTCGATTTGTGTGATTTTAGAGGGTATTTTGAAATCTGGAGCAATCCGGGGACACTAGAAATGATTTTGGGCTTGCTGAGAGTCGTGCACGCACCTAGGAAGCTACCACCAAGACCTGAGCCCCAAACCCCAACCCATGGCCCCGGATTTAATCATTCTGGCCGCAATTTTCGGCCAGAGTAGGTTAGAATGGTTCCAGATTTGGTCCATGGCTCCTTTTGCACTAAATTAGACCCCTCCTATATGTAGTTTTGGCTAATTGTCACTTGGGGAAAATCTGGAAGCATTTTGGTGTGTTTTAGGCGATGTTTTCCGTATTTTTAAATGCACTTTCTTGATATTTGGATTTCTATTTGGTTGTCGGGTGTTCGTACATCGACAACAGGGGTTGTTTGTTTAATTTGCACGTTTAGGCCATAGGTTCTAACCTGTGAGCACACTGTGCGCTGTATCGGTTTTCTGCATCGATATTAATACGTATTGCGATTGGTTATTATTGTAGGTACCCTCGCATAGATTCCGAGGGGAAGAAGCTTGGCGTCATCGATTTGGGCGAGCGAAGACCAGGTGAGTAGATCTATATCTACCGGGGAAGTCGGGTAGATGGCGTATAGCACCCCCGCAAACTTTTGATGGGAAACCGATTTATAGAGTATGGTTAGGAAACCTAGATTAGGAAACTAGGGTTAGAATATAGATAGCTATGTAATCATATTAGAAACTAGAGGATAGTTAAGTGTGATATGCTACTACCACTACCCTAGAATGATATTTAGCGATATTACCGCTTAGGGTACTGTAGGACTAGATAGCCGATGTAGATGCGTTATCCGAACCATACCTTTTTCTAAACTAAATAATCGTATGTACATTTTTAAATGTATATCTTGAGTGATGTTACGGATTTTCAAATGATATCTTTTCCTTAAAAACACCGTAACCCCTGTTTTCAAAACTACGATTTACTTCTTTAAAAATCTGATTGTATGGTTCGGGTGTGTTTATTAGATTAGATACTTATACTTAGTAGAGATAGCATGTTTATGTAAACTCGACATGATATGAGACATAAGTGCGATGAAAGAATATAAGACTGATATGATGATATGATATGATGGTATACGGATGCGGGTCGATCGAGATGACTTATACCCTGTCCGTCCCCTGATATGAGATTATTGCAGATGCGACCTGGTACATAGGTATATAGGGTTATATATATATATATATATATATAGAATGTTGTGAATCATGGATGATAGGCCGTATGTGATATTAGGCCGTACCCTCATTTGTCTTATAGGATGATAGGATCCCTGTTAGCTTAACGCCGCCGCACGATGATATTCCGTGTGTGATGAGTTGACTTGATGATTGATCCTTACCCTTGACTAGAGGTTGCCGTATGATGGACTATACCGTACGCGGTGTTATTGGGCTAGATGCCGATTGATAGATTCACCGACTCGGACATATGATAGTTATGTATACCTTATAACTGTTAGCTGATGATTTACCTTGTGCCGCATTCATGATATTATTATTGCATCGCATATATCTCTGATAGTACACCTGCACCATTATCGATGATGCGTATGTTACACGTACACATATTTGCCGGCTCACACACTTCATCATCGATAATTGCCATGTCACCACACAGTAGGGTTGCTGCATCATGACATATACATTGATACACCCATACTTGTGCACATACACATTGAATTTTCATATATGTGCACATATACATGTATATCTATACTTGCGCATATACATATTGTACCTACATAGATAGCAGGTTTAATTGTAAATTTGGGAACCGCATGCTATACTTTAAAAACTGGAATCATTTTAAAAGAGCGGTTTTCCCCTTAATATGTCATATCACTGTCCCATGTTGCATGATACACGGATATGCTCACCTTTCTTTTTATATGTCGCATACATCATGCTCTATTACTTTACGCATTGAGATATGCTATTTTTATGAGATTTCTGGATTTGAGAACCGTGGTCATTTTAAAAGAAAGCATGTACTGTTTTAAAAACCCGGTTTCTCTTGATATGATATTTCAGTGCGTCCACCATGCGTTTTCTCGGTTCTGAGACATGTGACATGTGGAACCCGATTCGAAGAGTGGACGAGGCCGATTGCGGGTACATGGTGGACCCGGTATGGTACCCCGGGGCGAGAACGGATCTGCTGTGTAGCTAGACAGTGAGCCTGGCAGAGGGACCATTACTTACCGGTGATTTGTTGGACTTGGTGATTATCCGGAGGATACTGACCAGAGTCGATAGATGGATACGAGATGACCCGTACTGCCGGGGCCGAGGGCCGATTCCGCAGACGTAGCCCGTGGGTCGATCCGAACTGACGGAGCCCGATATATGAGGATTTACGTGCCGATGCTGGGCATGGTTTTCATGATGCTTTCGGGTGTCGATGCTAGGCACCCAGGTTCCATGATTTTGATATGTCGGCAGGGACACCGTTGGTATATATATATCCTCATACTTTCATGCACGCCCTTTATGACATTTACGTGCCTACAAACATTGATATTATGGTTGGACGGGATCTACCGGCATACATACACCGATTACATGGGTGGAAGAGATCTACATGCATACATGCATTGATTATTATTGTTGGATGTTATCCGCATGTATTTAGGTAGTGACTACCTTGTTGGCACATATACGATCCGGTCACCCTAGACATCATAGTATTACCTTATGATATAGTTGACCTAGGAGTCGTTGTTTATTCGATTTCTACTTGTAGATATATTTCTATTCACGAGTTGGCAACTCACCCCCGTTGTGCCACAGTTCTTGCAGGTTGACCGCTTGGATCAGTAGCGGCTTCGCTGGCACACAGTTGCATTCGGGTGTTTTGCATTGGTAGGTGGGGCATTTGGATCGTACCCACTCTTATATTATATTTCATATTGTATCTAGTTAACTCCATCAATCAATCAAAAGTTGTAATTGTATAAGTGATGAGACTTAGTGAGACTTGTAGTTGCGAGATTTGAGCGATGGGTTTTATATTCACTTTTGGGGTAATATTTTGCTCATTTCTTTATCTTTTGTGGTGAACTTCGCCGTGGGGCGTCGTATACTTATTTATACTGTATTGCGTGGTTGTGATCCGCCGTTTGTCGAAGAGCTAGCTCCCGCTTGGGGATGCCTTTATTCTTGTTATGTATTTGTGATTTTAGATCAAGTATACAAAGGAGGTGCTGCCAAAAATTTTCAAAAGATGAAACATGTTTTCAAACTAGAAAATTTCATTGCATCATTCATGTTTCTTTCTATGCATTAAGCACGCTTGATTTTATTATACCTTTATTTTAAAAAACTCCACCTCCTTTATTTTCTTAAAAAGGTTTAGATTTCTAGGGTTCAGCTTACTTGAATTCCGTTACGCCTTTAGACGTTGCGTGATTCAAGTGCTGGTCACGAGCTAATATTTTGGGTCGTGACAAAATTGGTATCAGAGCGCTAGGTTTAACCTTGTTTCGAGTCTATGTTTGACTATGCGGAGTCTAAGGCGGGAGTGTATTTCGCAACCTAGGCTTGACCTTACGGAACTTAGACTTGAACGGGGGAGTATTAGACCCGAACTTTCGTTTCATAGGCTGACCCTGATTGATGGAGTAGGTAGCTTGAGTAGAGTGACGTACCGTACGTATGTTCCGCGGCATATTTACGATACGATACTCCACTTAAGAAACCTCAGGATGTACATAATATTTTTGAGACCAGTGATTCTCTTGTATCCATGATTATACATCCATTGGAGATCCTCGATTCTATTACTTCCATGATCATACTTCATTGATGTTGTTCCTTCTTATGATCATGTATCCATTCTGGATCTGTCGTTTCCTCTCATGCCATTGATCTATTTTATTCGATATTCGATTGAGGTTCCTGTCACCATAGCTTGAGCGCAGTTTAAGCTACTGCTAGTGTTACGGTCAGGGCGAGCTCGTCTGGTACGAGGGCCGACCATTGTGTTTTCTGGTGACATGGGAACGTCTCGAGTTCGTATTGATGATTGTGACCTCTTATGGAGGCGAGTGCTTGGTTTTACACCGGATGATCGGGCCAGTGTTAGAGCTGCCAGTTGCGAGAGGACTGTTGATGTACGGCATACCTTATAGATTATGATGTCGCCTACCACGCAGACAGGTGACCCAGCTGTTGCTGAGATGATGGGATGTTGCTTCCGAAGCTTACGAGCTGATATCGCCGGAGCTTCCAGGCAGATGTGAGATAGATGATAGCTAGTCTACCCCGATTTGAGAGACGAAGGCGATTCGTCCGATTTATGCACCAGAGCAGGCCCAGTTGAGTTAAAGATTTCCAGTGTGGAGAGTCTTACTCAGATCTAGAGCAGACCAATCCAGAGATGATCGCCGATGTATCGCCTTTCCTGTAGGATTGAGGCATTGCTTAGCATGAGAGCAGAGAATAGTCACATGTGGTATTGGCGAAGCTAAAAGGTTCGAATGAGTGCCAGGACACCATTTTCCCAAGTTTAATGTGTTCGGAGGAACATGCAGGTAATTCTGTGGACCTTCTAGAAGAATGAAACCCTAACTCGACATGATGACCATGGAACCGCTTTGAACCTTAGGGTTTGTGGCAGTTTAGCGGTGCCATCATTGTGGCTTGGGTTTGCCCTTCTACGGCTGGTCCAGAGGTGCTGTGGTATGTACCAGATATTTTTAGACCGCGCTCAGGTGTTGAGCCTTCGGGAAATTTTGGGACCTTGCTGACTCGATCGAAAAGTTTGACGTCGTCCGGATATCATGTGATAAGAGACCAGTAAGCTGACCGGCTTTAGATAGAGGACCTCACCTAGATGCATAGTAAGTTGATCGAGGACGGACGAGTAGTGAGTATTCCTCCGATGGACGGGACGAGCTCCCGAGGACGTGTTCGGCCAGCCATCTTCTACAGAGTTATGAAGATACCGAGTTCGTGACTTCGAGTCCGTGCGAAAGACTTCGGATTGAACGTGGCCGAGAACAGTTGCAGTGCGCAGATAGCATGGCGTGACGTCATAGTGGACGATGATACAGGCGAATGGAACCAGAGGTTCGTGCGAGACGCTGACGAGCTATTGTTACTCCCCGTCGAGATCAGAGACCTGATATGCTTACAGAGGCGCTGGGATACGTCCAGTTTCTGAGGAACGGTGTGCGGAACACGCAGATGTCCAGAAAATGAGAAAGGATTATGTAAGAGTACCAGCCTCCGTACAATTCGGCATAGGCGAGATTGGAAGAGACCTTGAGCAGGATTCCTTCCGGGACACTGCTGCAATGGGATTTGCACCCAGGATCAGATGTGTCACGTTCATTCAAAGAGCCAGAGGCCGACGCCAGTGACATACTGCCTTACGAGTGGTCATGATGATTGACCGGGAGATGACCAGAGAAGTGCCAGAGCGGAATCGTCCCCGTTAGCACACCTGACAGGGACGATGAGTCGTTGGATTGTGGGATTGGTAATCCGAGGAGAAAATGAGTACCCAGAGACAGAGGACGCCAAACCGTGAGCAGGAGGCGAGCGGATGTTCTTGTTCTGCCGGTTATTAGGCGCACCGATTTATTTTTCGATATTGTAGGAAGTGTACCTCGATGTCCTTTATTGCGATATGCGTTGTGATCCGAGTATCACGCTTATATCGCTTGGATTTAAGTTTTGATGACGAGTTTCCTGATATTGATTTCGTGCACCATGGTTGCACCTACTGGGTATTTACATTTTTGCACATAGTTACCGCACCATGTATATATTTTATACACCCTTGTGTTGATTTGCGATTTGTGCCTATCCATTGCATTTGATGTTGATTTTGTACCTCCGTAGCATGTGTTTATGATTTCATGGATTTCATACGGATGATTTGATTTTTGCACTCGGTATAGCTTATATGTGCTTTTAGTGCATTGATATGCGTTTTGTACACGCAGTTGCACACGTTTACGATTTTATACACCTTGGTGTACTCGGTGTTGCTGTGTATGCATTTGAGTTACTGATCGGTATTTTGTGCACAGGATGCACCGAATTTGTATTTTATGCACTAGATTGCATTCTGCTTTTGTTGTACCGGACGGGTATTTATGCGTTGTCGCACTGGATTTATACCCTATACCTTGGTTGCACTCAATTTATATCCTTGAGCATTCGTTTTACCAGATTTGTATTTTTCGTACGCGTTGGCACTTGCCGTTCGTTTTCGTGCATGTTACAGCACTATATGCTTTTACGGACCCGACGCGTTTTGGTTGGATTTTGCGCATATTAGGCGCTTGATTTTGGATTTTGTGCGCACCGGATGCACTTGAGTGAGATTTTACTCGTGCATGTGGGATGCTCTTGAATTGTATTTTCTTCCATGCATATTGGATGTGATTTCATTCGTGTGGGACATATGCACTTGAGTTGGATTTTCGGGCATGTCGGGCGCATGATATGAGATGTGATTCTGGGCACACCGGATGCATGGGATTGAGATTTTAGTGCACTTTAGATGCGCTTTGTATTGTTGTCGTGCACACCCGTTGCACTGGACAGATGCTTTCGTGCATACCCGTTGCACTTAGATTTGCTTTGTGCTTATTGTGGCACCCGTATTTGGATTTGGTTTCCATGCGCACAGACGCATGTGATTATTGGATACGCCTTTTGAGGCTGATTTTGCTTTTGAGCACATTGTTTTCATGTTGGGCACTATATTGTGTAGTAGCCAGACATGGCTGATCTAAGGACAGTACCTGAGTACTCTGCATGCATTAAAAGTTTACCAAGAGGTTTTCGAAAAAGAGGAGCTATAGTCTCGCTATTTCCTACGTGTACGTAAGCGACACGAACGTTTATAAAGGAAAACCTTTTGGGATATTTTGAAAACGACGGAACGTGTATTTAAGAAAACATACTTGGACATATATTATTATTTTAAAATGAGCGTCCGTCAGTTATGCCATGAGTTACGCATTCCCGCGGCGATTTAGAAAATATTTTGCATGTGTTTTAATCAGATTTTTGAGTTTTCAAGGATGCGTACTACACACGTATTATAGTAATTGACTAGTGTATATTGGATTTCGGTAGTGTATTTCGAGATATGCATCTCTATTATAACTCCGAGAATATGCGTGCAAATCCGATGATTTGCGTGACGCTTGACGTTTGAGTTTTTACTCGTTTTTATGTGCACTGGACGCGCTGTGTTATTTCTGCGTTTTCCATGATTTCGGATCCCCGTTGTTTTGAGCCGATTATTGAAATGTTTTAGATTTTGGGGGTTAAATTTAAATTTGGGGACCGAATTTATTTAAGGGGGGGAGATTGTAATATTTCAGAAAAATATAAAATATTATTTTTTGGAATTTAATATTAAAATAATATTTTTCCCGAAAACTGCCGATTTGCGAAATTGGGGTTTTCAAAAAAGGGTATAAATATATACCAATAATTGTGAAATAAATAGAAATTAAAATGATTTATTCATTTAAATATATAATTAAAGGATTTGGCATTTTTAAAATTTATTTTGTGCAGTTTCGATTAAAAAAAACCCGATTAGTGCACTGCTAATCGCGATTAAGCCAAATCCGCGTTTTTACAGTTTCCATGGTTAGTGCACCATGACATGCTCATTTTGTTACATTTTTCATTTTTATTTGGGCTTTATATTAGGGTTTATTGGTGGAAAGAAAAGAGAAATGATTAAAGGAAAAGTCAATGGGGACATAATGAGTGGTTAGGGTACCTTGGAGAGAGAAGAGAGAGTGTGTATTAGTGAGAGAGAGGGGGGGCTGCTGCCTCATCTCATATCCCCACCATTTTTCATCTCCCTCCCCATCTTTTCAACCCCACAACCCTCCTCAAAGAACCCTAGATCTACCTCCAATAAATCCTCAAAACCCTACACACCCTTCACAAATATTAATCCCCTCTTTAACCTCTACACATGGGACCAAGAAAAATTCAGTTTTGATGATCTTGGGGGATTCATGGATGCTATATGAGGTAATCCCTTCACTAATTAGGTTAGTTTTTCATTTACTTTAGTGTTCATATGTGTTTAGATGTGATATTGTGAAGATTAGTGAGATATTGGGAAACCCTAGAAAAGGGTTGAGTGTTTGTTGAAATTGGTGATGTGTAGTGGCTGCCTACAACCATTAGTGGTGTTTTACTGACCTGGAACGGGGGATGAAACACAAAATACGGATTTGGGATTTGAGTTCATGTCGATTTGCGTGATTTTAGAGGGTATTTTGAAATCTGGAGCAATCCGGGAACACTAGAAATGATTTTGGGCTTACTGAGAGTCGTGCAGGCACCTACGAAGCTACCACCAAGACCTGAGCCCCAAACCCCAACCTATGGCCACAGATTTAATCATTCTGGCCGCAATTTGAGGCCAGAGTAGGGTAGAATGGTTCCTGATTTGGTCCATGGCTCTTTTTGCACTAAATTAGACCCCTCCTATATGCAGTTTTGGCTAATTGTCACCTGGGGAAAATCTGGAAGCATTTTGGTGTGTTTGAGGCGATGTTTTCCGTATTTTTAAATGCACTTTCTTGATATTTGGATTTGTATTTCGTTGTCGGGTGTTCGTACATCGACAACAGGGGTTGTTTGTTTGATTTGCACGTTTAGGCCATAGGTTCTAACCTGTGAGCACACTGTGCGCTGTATCGGTTTTCTGCATCGATGTTAATACGTATTGCAATTGGTTATTATTGTAGGTACCCTCACATGGATTCCGAGACGAAGAAGCGTGGCGTCATCGATTTGGGCGAGCGAAGATCAGTTGAGTAGATCTATATCTACCGGGGAAGTCGGGTGGATGGCGTATAGCACCCCCGCAAACTTTTGATGGGAAACCGATTTATAGAGTATGGTTAGTAAACCTAGATTAGGAAATTAGGGTTAGAATATAGATAGCTATGTAATCATATTAGAAACTAGAGGATAGTTAAGTGTGATATGCTACTACTAGTACCCTAGGATGATATTTAGCGATATTACCGCTTAGGGTACTGTAGGACTAGATAGCCGATGTAGATGCGTCATCCGAACCATATCTTTTTCTAAACTAAAGAATCGTATGTACCTTTTTAAATGTATATCTTGAAGGATGTTACGGATTTTCAAATGATATCTTTTCCTTAAAAACACTGTAACCCCTGTTTTCAAAACTACGATTCACTTCTTTAAAAATTTGATTGTATGGTTCGGGTGTGTTTGTTAGATTAGATACTTATACTTAGTAGAGATAGCATGTTTATGTAAACTCGACATGATATGAGACATAAGTGCGATGAAAGAATATAAGACTGATATGATGATATGATATGATGGTATACGGATGCGAGTCGATCGAGATGACTTATACCCTGTCGGTCCCCTGATATGAGATTATTGCAGATGCGACCTGGAACATAGGTATATAGGGTTATATATATATATATATAATGTTGTGAATCATGGATGATAGACCGTATGTGATATTAGGCCGTACCCTCATTTGTCTTATAGGATGATACGATCCCTATTAGCTTAACGCCGCCGCACGATGATATTCCGTGTGTGATGAGTTGACTTGATGATTGATCCTTACCCTTGACTAGAGGTTTCCGTATGATGGATTATACCGTACGCGGTGTTATTGGGTTAGATGCCGATTGATAGATTCACCGACTCGGACATATGATAGTTACGTATACCTTATAACTGTTAGCTGATGATTTACCTTGTGCCGCATTCATGATATTATTATTGCATCGCATATACCTCTGATAGTACACCTGCACCATTATCGATGATGCGTATGTTACACGTACACATATTTGCCGGCTCACACACTTCATCATCGATAATTGCCATGTCACCACACAGTAGGGTTGCTGTATCATGACATATACATTGATACACCCATACTTGTGCACATACACATTGAATATTCATATTTGTGCACACATACATGTACATCTATACTTGCGCATATACATATTGTACCTACATAGATAGCAGGTTTAATTGTAAATTTGGGAACCGCATGCTATACTTTAAAAACTGGAATCATTTTAAAAGAGCGGTTTTTCCCTTAATATGTCATATCACTGTCCCATGTTGCATGATACACGGATATGCTCACCTTTCTTTTTATATGTCGCATACATCATGCTCTATTACTTTACGCATTGAGATATGTTGTTTTTATGAGATTTCTGGATTTGAGAACCGTGGTCATTTTAAAAGAAAGCATGTACTGTTTTAAAAACCCGGTTTATCTTGATATGATATTTCAGTGCGTCCACCATGCATTTTCTTGGTTCTGAGACGTGTGACATGTGGAACCCGATTCGAGGAGTGGACGAGGCCGATTGTGGGTACATGGTGGACCCGGTATGGTACCCCGGGGCGAGAACGGATGAACAGTAATGAGTGTATAACAAGTAACACGGGTATGAAACAGTGAAGTGTATACGTGCGGGTGAAGTGCGGTAAATAATCTAAACTGTGCTACTGGGTTATCTATTCTAAAGTTATTCGAAATCAATTGATGTACTCCTCATGTAACTCAAAGAATATGCCCCGTTACCCCCCGGGACCACGGATCAAGATATATGAACCAAGAATGGCTCTGTCCCGTCCACGGATCAAGAAGAATCACGAATGATTCTGTCCCGTTACCCTCCGGGACCACGGATCAAGTAATATCCTTTTAAGTTACACTCGATTACACCTTTGATTTCCCCATACTCCCAAAGTTATGTGTTCAAGTCAGGTATTGATAAATCTGGAGCTAATGCCAACACGGGATCAAGCAGGAACATGTTTTGTCTATGTAGACAACAGATACATCCGTCAGGACGACAAGTCAGGATTGTCGGCATTAGTAACAAGATCAGGTATCAAGTCAAGCAGTAGTGTATTAGGTCATGTCAGGTAGTGCACAGGTATCAAACGGATGCTCATAATAAAACTGTAGCAAGTACGGATGCACGATAAAAGTACGGATGCACAGTAAAACACGGATGCACAAATAAATATCAGGGATTATATCTACAACTCCATGACTACGTATGATGTACATCATCAAGCATGGGGTGCTAATGTAACGGTAACATGATATAATGTGATCTGGCATGCAACTAGATATATAATAAATGATACGGATGCGAACGGATATCGGAAAACAGTAAAACTGTAACATGGATGCACAATACCATAAACATGCAATATTCTTATTAATATAGATGCGAGTATAATAATATAGCCTGTATCAAGCTACTTGCATGCAACAAGATATGTAATTAATGATATGGATACGTACGGAAATCCGAAAATAGTAAAACAATGATATGGATGTACAATGCATTCAACATGTGATATTTTTATTCATTTGGATGCAACATATGTATCATAGCATGTAGCAAGATAAACTTGCATGCGACTAGATATGTAAATAACGGTATGGATGCATACGGGTATCGAAAAACTGTAAAATAGTAATATGGATGCATAACTAAACAATATGTAATATTATTATTCGCATGAATGCAAAATATAGTAGTATACCATGTAGCAAGATAAACTTGCCTGATCGGATCTCACAACGGGGTGCGTACGCTGCGTCCGACGTCGGGTAAACGTCGCAATATCTACACGGCGTACATAATAGAACTAGGCAAGGCAAGAACGTGACCACGCTGGCTGGAGATGTCCACAGGGTCGCCCGGATCATCGGCGACGGCACGGCTCCGGCGATCACCGGAAAACCAAGAAACAAGAAAAGAGATAGAAGAAGAAGTAGAAGAAGAAGGAAGAAGAGGCTGTGGTGGTGTTCAATGGGGTTGTATCGGGTCAGAGGAGATAGCAAGGTAACGTCGACGATGGAGGTCGAGGTGATAGGGATGGAGACAACGGAGGTTGGAGCTCCGGTGACGTGGGCATGCAGGTGAGGGTGAGGTGAAGGCTGTGGGTTGCAGGGTGTGCGGGGGTTCACGTCGGGGAGAAGGGGAGTGGAGGAAGAAGAGGAGACAGGGATGGAGATGAAGGTGAGGCTACGACGGAGAGGCGACGATGAGACGATGGGGTTCTTGAGTTCGTCGCGGCAGGTTCTTCGGTTTGTTGTCGGGAGTAGGTTGTGCAGGGGGAGATGGTGTCGGAAAGGGCGAGGAGATGGTGTCGGAAAGGGCGTGGAGACGAGGGTGAGAAGGCGGCGACGGCGATGAGGCGAGCGCGAGGCGATGGGTTGCTGCAGTTGGGTTCTCGCGACGAGGGCACAAGGCAGGAGAAAGAAGATGAGGGAGGTGAGAATAGGAGACAGGGTGGTGAATATAAATATAGGGAAGAGAGAAAGAGGGTCACGAGAGGAGAGAGAGTGATATTTAAAAAAATATATTTTACTATATTTTGTTAAACAAATCCTATGTATATCAAAATAGTCATCAGTTTAGGTAAAGAAATATAATGTTGTATATTTTTTTGAGATTTTTGGCTAATACAAAAATAGTCCAAAACACGTCCGGGTCGGGTCTAAAATTATGGTTTGAAAATACGGATAATATACGTAACAACCAAAACCAAAATAGGATATCCGGCTAACGAAAAAGCATACCCCCAAGAACGGATGCACGTAGCATGCACGTAGCTGACCAAACGAGTCCGTTTCACTGAACAGAACGAAAACACGATGTACGGACGCTACGACAGGGTTAGGGGTATCATGCGGACCATGCTAGATATTTTTTTAAAAATATTTTATTTGATTATATTTGTATTATTAAAAAAATGCAAATGCGAGATATAATGCAGGTGAACAGGAAATACAACATGAAAGTGCACAGATCCTCATAACTAGCAGGGATAGATCATAAACAGGGATCGAGACGGGTTTCCAGCAAGCGGGCCGGGTCGGATGCAAATACAGATACCAATATACTATTCGCACCCAAAACACAATAAATCAAGAATAGCCACAAATAAATGAATGCCCAGAATAGAATTGATATAAATGAACTAGGGTGTTACATTATACCCAACTACAAAAAGAATTTCGTCCTCGAAATTTCCGGAACAAGAAAAGATAAACAAACATGAAACTACGAGAAGAGGTGTGGACACTTCTGTCGAATCTCGTCTTCTCGTTCCCAAGTCGATTCTCCATGCGAGCGATTCCCCCATGAAACAAGTACGAGAGGGATAATCTTGTTCTTGAGGACCTTTTCTCTTCGATCAACAATCGACGTTGGTCGTTCCTGATAGGTCAAATCCTTCCTTACAGTCAGCTCTGAATAATCTAGTACGTGCGTTTCATCTCGAATATACTTACGGAGTTGAGATATATGAAACACGTTATGAACACTCGCCAAAGATGGTGGCAACGCCAATCGATAAGCCACTTCTCCAACACGCTCAATAATCTCGGAAGGCCCCACGAATCGAGGACTAAGCTTGCCTCGACTCCCAAAACGAATCACTCCTCTAGTTGGTGATATCTTCAAGAATACAAGATCACCAACAGCGAACTCTAGAGGTCTTCTCGATGTATCGGCCCAACTCTTCTGCCGATCCTGTTCTGCCTTCATATGATTCCGAATAGTATTAACTTTCTCCACGGTTTGCACGATCAAATCCGGTCCCAACAATCTTTGTTCTCCAATATCGTCCCAACAGACGGGTGAGCGACACTTGCGGCCATACAATGCTTCGAATGGAGCCATCTGAATAGTCGCCTGAAAGCTGTTATTATACGAAAACTCCACCAAGTATAGATGATCCTCCCATGAACCCTTGAATTCTAACATGCAAGCTCTCAACATATCTTCAAGAGTTTGGATCGTTCTCTCCGACTGGCCATCTGTCTGAGGATGATAAGCAGTGTTAAACTTCAATCGCGTCCCCAAACTTTCTTGTAAACTCCTCCAGAAGTGTGATAAGAATCGGGTATCACGATCGGAAACGATGCTCATAGGTACTTCATGCAATCTCACAATCTCCTGGATGTACCGTTTTTCTAATGCTTCCGTCGACTGACCAACTCGAAATGGTATGAAATGAGCTGCCTTGGTCAATCGATCAACAATCACCTAAACTGCATTGTTGCCCTTTGGACTCCGCGGTAAAATAGTCATGAAATCCATGGTTATATGTTTCCACTTCCATTGAGGAATAGGAAGTGGTTGCAATAAACCAGCTACCCTTTGATGTTCAGCCTTAACTTACTAACACACCAAGCACTTCACTACAAAACGAGCAATCTCCCTTTTCATGCCTTCCCACCAGAAATGCTGTCGTAGATCACGGTACATCTTCGTGCCTCCTGAATGTACGGAATATGCGGAACTATGTGCCACCTTCATAACTTCTTCACGAATGTCTCCTTTCGGCACACACAAACGGCTACCAAATCACAACGAACCATCTTCATAAATCAACAAGTCTGTTCGAAGTCCCGCTTCAACCTGTTCTCGAAACTTCTGCAATCGTGGGTCCTGTGGCTGCGCTTCTTTTATATTATCGATCAATGATGACTGTACTTGCAGCTGCATCAAATGTCCTGAAGAATGCGGTAACACAATCTCCAACTCGAATCTCCGAAAATCTTCGATAAGCTCCTTCTGTGCAGTCAACATCCGAATTGCTGGCAACCGACTAAGCGCATCCGGCACTACATTAACCTTTCCCGGATGGTACTTGAGATCAAGATCATAGTCAGCCATCAGCTCCTACCATCTATGCTGCCTCATGTTAATCTCTTTCTACGTGAACACATACTTTAGGCTTTTGTGATCGGTGAATACTTCGACCAATTCGCCCAATAAGTAGTGTCTCCAAATCTTCAAAGCAAAAAATCACTGCTGCAAGCTCCAAATCATGAGTTGGGTAATTCTTCTTGTTGGGTTCCTAGGCACACTAAGGAGGTCTCACAAGGCATCAACCATGCCAATTTCAAATTTTATGGGTGCCGAGAAACCCTAACACGGATCGTCGACTAGAAATCTAGGCGATAAACGAAACTAGTTAACATCTTAACTAAAGGAGAGAGGCTACAACCTTTGTAGATCCGGTTCTCCACTTCCTTAGCTCCACGTAGGCGTCCTCTCGCTGTCCATCTCGAATCCCGAACTCAATCGTCGGCTTCATCGGAGAATTGGGCGGACTAGGTCGTCGGCTTCGTGCCGAAGATGATCTACGTCGAGGCATCGCAAGTTCAAGCTCCAACTTCACCAAGTTGTGAAACTTGTGAAGAAAACACCCTATACTACTTGGCAAGAGGTAGAGGGTGAAGAAATAGGAGGTGGGTTCACTTTAGAATTGGATTTCTCTCACTTTTGCTTAAGTTACCATTGATGGACTTAAGTTTTTCTTGAAGAAGAAGATGATGAAGAAGAAGAAAGAATATGATAAGTGTTTTTAAAATGAAAAAGAAAATCAAAACTTATCATAATCTTAACCATAGTTAAGTGTAGAGAATGAACTAGGGTTAGTTCAAATGGTTAGGGTTAAGCATGAGACAAGAATGGTGACTAAGTCAAAGCTTCATGAAGCTTCAATAAGAAACAAAGAAAGCCACCATTCTCATCTTTATCTTTTCCAAATAAATAAATAAACAAACAAATAAATAAATGAAAATGCAAAACCCTAATCATCAACTTAACCATGGTTTAATTCTATACACTTAACCAAATGAGCAAGCATCATCAAATATGATACAAAGATGTGCACAAAAGTATATCACATATACAACTTGCACATCAAGTGAGAAAATCCATTTAAAGTGAACTAATACTAGCTAATGCAAAGTAATATATCAAATATATAATTATACATTAAATCATTAAATTCACTCTTGATTTAACGATCCGGTCATATCGCATATAACCGACTAGTATCCTATGTATCGGCTTATCGAATCAATCCTTGATTCGATATCTAGGTTATATCGAATATAACCAATCGATACATTCATCGCGAGAATGGAATACGGTATCACATACACGCATTATTCTCGGTCCTGCACATATCTCATATGCGCTCCTATTTCATTTCGCTTGAGCCAGGAAACCTCTGTGTAGGACTCTAAAGACTCGTCAATACGCCGGTAGCAGATGATGATCATATCAAGCACCCACAAGCCGCAAGTGGTCTACTAAACGTAACGGCCACCCGGGTATTGAGCGATCAGAAGATCGACGAGCTAGCCCGCTCATACTCCTGTGAATCCAACCAGTAACACTTACCGTACAGTCCGGTATGTTCGTCTGATATGTCGCATATCAAGTCTAGGGGTGGTAAACGTCAGACCCCAATAACCGATAAGTCGTGCCGATGTGAGGCTCATAACGGGTCGAGAAACTACTGGTAACACTTACCAGCAAATCTCTGATCAGCCCTGGCCAGGGACTTCCCTGTTACGGCCAATCGAGCACAGTGCAACATCAACCCCCAATACCGGGAGAGACGAAACCCCTCCTATCGCTCATTGCCTCCATGTGACTCGGGACTGTACCCAAAGACCACCGTTTTGCACGCCCTCATGGACGTGGTAAGGTGGAGATCAAAGCACAGTGGGAATCACACAAGACTCTATGACGATCTCGGGTCTACAGACTAACCTGCACAAGTGTCACCTGAGAACTGCCATCTGACGTGAGGTATAATACCATCTGGGAGTTCTCGGCGAGTCCGTCCAGTGTACCCAGTCTCCACTGAGCACCTGTATACCATCTCTGATGTCAAACACCAATGGATATGGGATCATCCATCGCCCATCTCATGGGTCGAGAAGCGTATGTACTAGTCTACACTGGTATATCGATGCCCCGTCTCGATACACCTACGACTAGGGACCTTGAAGGATGTACTTATGGACTACCATGTCCCCACTAGTATGATCTGCATCATAGTCCAGGTAGTCAAGTACACATCCTAAGGGCTTTACCAACATGTAACTACAAGACAGTTTAAAGAGACTAGTATACATGTTAAGATAAAGAGTAACCAGATAGCATACTATCATATCGAGCAAGAAAGTCATCTCTATATATGTCCAAGCATCCAATATAATATACATCATCTGTACAATACTGGCCTCTAGGGCATACATACAACTAACACTTCTCATGGGACTTCAACTGTCTCGATGCGTAGGCTATAACTTTTCCATGCTGCATCAAAACACATCCCAAACCTTTCTCAGATGCGTCGCTGTGAATCACCAATCCTCCGGAACCGTATGGTACGGTCAAAATAGGAGCGGTTATCAACTTTTGCTTCAACGCCTCAAAAGCTGATGCACAACTATCCGTCTATATGAACGGTACATCCTTCCGTGTAAGATTGGTCAAAGGCTCAGCCAATCGAGCAAAATTCTCCACGAATCTTCTGTAGTATCCTGCAAGTCCCAGAAAACTTCTGATCTCCGCTACATTCCTCGGAATCGGCCAATCTTGAACTACTGCAATCTTTTCAGGATCAACGGTGATTTCGTCTCTGGATACGACGTGCCCCAAAAACTTCACTTCTTCAAGCCAAAACTCGCACTTGCTTATCTTTGCATATAATCTTTCTTGCCTCAACGTCTGTAGTGCGATCTTCAAGTGTTCTGCATGCTCTTCTAGGCTCCTCGAGTAGACCAGAATATCATCGATGAACAACACTATAAACTGGTCCAAGAACGGTGAAAAGATTCGGTACATCAAGTCCATAAATATCGCCGGTGCATTCGTGACTCCGAATGGCATCACTAAAGACTCGTAATGTCCATATCGAGTTCGGAACGCAGTCCTGCGAATATCCTCTGATTTAACTCGAATTTGATGATATCCAAATCGCAAATCCGGCTTCGAGAATACCCTCGCGCCACTGAGTTGCTCGAATAATTCGCCAATGCGAGAGATCGGGTACTTGTTCTTAATAGCCATCCGGTTTAATTCTCGATAGTCGATGCACATCCTCCTGGTGCCATCTTTCTTCTTGACTAGAAGAACTGGAGCTCCCCAAGGTGAATTACTGCTTCGAATCCAACCTTTCTCTAGCAATTCGGTAACCTGCGTCTTTATTTCTTCCAACTCCACTGGTGCCATCGGATAGTACGCTTTTGAGATTGGCGCTACCCCAGGAACAAGATCGATTGCGAACTCCACATCTCGTTTTGGTGGTAAACCCGAGATGTCCTCGAACACATCCATGAACTCTCCAACTACAGCTGGCGCTTCCTCCTTATCAACCTCCATCGACGAAAGAACACTGTTTGTCGGCCTAGCCCTGAACTCGACTGGCCCGACAGAACTGCTACCTCCAGCAAAAACAAACTCCGTATGTCCGGAAACCTGGAAATCACTTTCCTTGACCTACAATCAATGTGAGCGTGGAAAGTGCCGAGAAAGTCCATTCCCAAGACAACATCAACAATGGGATGCACCAGAATCGAATAATGCTAATGCAGGAAAAACATGAATAATTAGGATACAAGAAACGACTTCATCTAAAACCAAGACACTGAAGAAGATAAGCACGGTAAACAGGATTCAAGCTTGTGATAAAACATGAACTGGTAAGCAAGATAAGCAAGGTAAAATAACGATCATACAATAAGGAAATGAATCAAGACTATGACTCCAAGTTATTTAAATAGAGTACCGCATTGTAACCATACTGCAGTTCATAGTTACAATCACATAACTCCGTTCAAGTCGTCCAAATCCTAGTATCAGAATCAAAAGAACAGGAAGGGAGAAACAATAGGAAATCAAAAGGATTTCAAGCCGAGATGCAAAGTAGTTTGCATATCGTCAAGACAAAGGATCAAGAGATAGATAAGATTCAAGAATCATGAGATCAATGTGGAAGGACATGTTCCTAATTATGAGTTTTCTGATTCGTGTATTGGGTCCAATACCCAACTACAAAAGAATCAAAATCGATTAACCTAAATCCAATGTCTCTGATACCAAACAAACACTGTCACGTCCCACTTCCCAGAGTGCTCTAAGATTGACACGTGACAGAGCCAACCATGCTACCTGTGGCTAGGAAACATCCCTCCACAGTCACATTACGGCAGTCTATAAGATATCAAGAACAGTAAAATAAAATGAACTATCTAGTACATGTCCATATGCAAGAATAAACGAGTCAAGAAATATAACTGTGCGGAAGCAATAAATCCGATAAGCAATAACATCTGGAAAGTACGTCCCAAATACGGGCTCACATCAGGAAATGAAAATACGGAAATAAAACTAAACTAAACTGGATACTAACAGGATCCTCACTGCTCGGCATGTCGACTGAAATACTCCTGATCAGCCTGCGAAAGAGATAAAGGATTTGGGCCATGAAAAACCCAGACGTCGGTGTGTCATAATATCAAACAATAATAAATGAACAGGATACACGAGATATGCAGGCATGAGTATGAACAGTAATGAGTGTATAACAAGTAACACGGGTATGAAACAGTGAAGTGTATACGTGCGGGTGAAGTGCAGTAAATAATCTAAACTGTGATACTGGGTTATCTATTCTAAAGTTATTCGAAATCAATTGATGTACTCCTCATGTAACTCAAAGAATATGCCACGTTACCCCCCGGCACCACGGATCAAGATATGTGAACCAAGAATGGCTTTGTCCCGTTACCCCCCGGGACCACGGATCAAGAAGAATCACGAATGATTCTGTCTCGTTACCCCCCGGGACCACGGATCAAGTAATATCCTTTTAAGTTACACTCGGTTACACCTTTGATTTCCCCATACCCCCAATGTTATGTGTTCAAGTCAGGTATTGATAAATCTGGAGCTAATGCCAACACGGGATCAAGCAGGAAAAGGTTTGTCTATGTAGACAACATGATACATCCGTCAGGACAACAAGTCAGGATTATCGGCATTAGTAACAAGATCAGGTATCAAGTCAAGCAGTGGTTTATTAGGTCATGTCAGGTAGTGCACAGGTATCAAACGGATACTCATAATAAAACTGTAGCAAGTACGGATGTACGATAAAAATACGGATGCACAGTAAAACGCGGATGCACAAATAACTATCAGGGATTACATCTATAACTCCATGACTACGTATGATGTACATTATCAAGCATGGGGTGCTAATGTAATGGGAACATGATATAATGTGATCTGGCATGCAACTAGATATATAATAAATGATACGGATGCGAACGGATATCGGAAAACGGTAAAACTGTAACATGGATGCACAATACCATAAACATGCAATATTCTTATTAATATAGATGCGAGTATAATAATATAACCTGTATCAAGCTACTTGCATGCAACCAGATATGTAATTAATGATATGGATGCGTACGGATATCCAAAACAGTAAAACAATAATATGGATGTACAATGCATTCAACATGTGATATTTGTATTCATTTGGATGCAACATATATATCATAGCATGTAGCAAGATAAACTTGCATGCGACTAGATATGTAAATAACGGTATGGATGCATACGGGTATCGAAAAACTGTAAAATAGTAATATGGATGCATAACTAAACAATATGTAATATTATTATTCGCATAAATGCAAAATATAGTAGTATAGCATGTAGCAAGATAAACTTGCATGATCGGATCTCACGACGGGGTGCGTACGCTGCATCCGACATCGGGTAAATGTCGCAATATCTATACGGCGTACAGAACAGAACTAGGCAAGGCAAGAACGAGACTATGCTGGATGGGGATGTCCACAGGGTCGCCCGGATCGTCGGCGACAGCACGGCTCCGGCGATCACCGGAAAACCAAGAAACAAGAAAAGAGAGAGAAGAAGAAGTAGAAGAAGAAGGAGGAAGAAGTTGTGGTGGTGTTCAATAGGGTTGTATCGGGTCAGAGGAGATGGCAAGGTAACATCGACGAGGCAGGTCGGCGGTGAGGGTGCTGGCAACGGCGACGTGGGCGAGACGGAGGTTGCAGGGAGTGCAGTTTCTTGGTGTCGGGGGATGTGCAGGGAAAGCTCGGAGTGAAGGGACGATGAGAGGAGGTCGAGGTGATGGGGATGGAGAAGACGGAGGTCGGAGCTCCGGCGATGTGGGCGTGCTGGCGAGGGTGAGGTGAAGGCTGTGGGTTGTAGGGTGTGCGGGGGTTCACGTCGGGGAGAAGGGGAGTGGAGAAAGAAGAGGAGACAGGGATGGAGATGAAAGTGGCTACGACGGCGAGGCGACGATGAGATGATGGGGTTCTTGAGTTCGTCGCGGCGGGGTCTTGGGTTTGTCGTCGGGATTGGGTTGTGCAGGGGGAGAAGAGGAGATGGTGTCGGAAAGGGCGTAGAGACGAGGGTGAGAAGGCAGCAACGGCGACGAGGCGAGCGCGAGGCGATGGGTTGCTGCAGTTGGGTTCTCGCGACGAGGGCACGAGGCAGGAGAAAGAAGATGAGGGAGGTGAGAATAGGAGACGGGGCGGTGAATATAAATATAGGGAAGAGAGAGAGAGTCACGAGAGGAGAGAGTGTAGGGATCAGGATATTTAAAATATATATATTTTAATATATTTTGTTAAACAAATCCCGTGTATATCAAAATAGTCATCAGTTTAGGTAAAGAAATATACTGTTATATATATTTTTGAGATTTTTGGCTAATACAAAAATAGTCCAAAACACGTCCGGGTCGGGTCTAAAATTATGGTTTGAAAATACGGATAATATACGTAACAACCAAAACTAAAATAGGATGTTCGGGTAACGAAAAAGCATACCCCCAAGAACGGATTCACACAGCGTGCACGTAGCTAACCAAACGAGTCTGTTTCACTGAACGGAACGAGAACACGATGTACGGACGCTACGACAGGGTTAGGGGTATCATGCAGGCCATGCTAGATATTTTTTAAAAAAAATATTTTATTTGATTATATTTGTATTATTAAAAAAATGCAAATGCCAGATATAATGCAGGTGAACAGGAAATACAACATGAAAGTGCACGGATCCTCATAACTAGCAGGGATAGATTATAAACAGGGATCGAGACGAGTTTCCAGCAAGCGGGTCGGGTTGGATGCAAATACAGATACCAATACACTATTCGCACCCAAAACACGATAAATCAAGAATAGCCACAAATAAATTAATGCCCAGAATAGAATTGGTATAAATGAATTAGGGTGTTACAGCAGCGGCTACCAGGATTTTTCCGAAGATCAGTAACCCGTATATTTATTTTCTTTCTGCTAATATTTAGCATGTGCACCTTTATGGGACATTAGGACTTTTGTATCTTTTTATATTTTGTCTTCTTTTCGAACCTAATGTATTGGGTATTTATTTGCATCGATTATCCAGTGGACCCAATTTTTTTAGTATTCCTTATGGTTTCATTGCAGTATGATTATTAGTATTATCCCTTTTGGTATTGGATTTTATTTTTGACAGGTTAATCTAGACAGCCTTATGTGACTATGGAAGTATCTTCCCTTACCGTAGGTAGCATGGCCGACCTTCGTCGCTCTCTGTATTCCGTATTTTGGGAAGCGGGGAGTGACAGCTATGAAGTCGAGGATGAAGGACGAGGTTAGCAATGGAACAAGATTCAATAAAATGAGAGATTCAAGAATTTGGATGATAAGGCAATAATGTGGCAAGATATGTTCTTATAGTTCAAGGGTTTTAAGGTCAATTTATTGGGTACAATGCCCAACTACAAATTGAACTCAAGCCCAAACTAAACCTAAATATAGGCTCTGATACCAACAAAACCTAAATCTAGGCTCTGGTGGTATTCATCGATGATATTCTGGTTTGCTCGAGGAGTAAAGAAGAGCATGAAAAACACTTAAGGATCGCACTGCAAATATTGAGACAAGAAAAGCTGTATGCTAAGATGAGAAAGTACGAGTTTTGGCTCGATGAAGTGAAGTTCTTGGGTCATGTTGTATCCGGAAAAAGAATCGCAGTAGACCCTGAAAAGATTGCAGCTAATCATGATTAGCCGACTTCAAAAAATGCAGGGGGGATCAGAAGTTTCCTTGGGCTTGCTGGATACTATCAAAGGTTTGTGGAGAACTTCGCTCGGATAGCAGAACCATTAACCAAGCTAACACAAAAGGTGGCAGCGTTTGTTTGGTCCGAGAAGTGTGCGTTAGTTTTTGAGACTCTGAAGCATAGGTTGACAACCGCTCCTATTTTAACCGTGCCAGATGGTTCCGGATGATTAGTTATTCACAGCGACGCATCGGGAAAGGGTTTGGGATGTATTTTGATGCAGCATGGAAAAGTTGTGGCTTATGCATCGAGGCATTTGAAGACTCATAAAAAGAACTACCCAACTCATGACTTGGAACTAGCAGCAGTTATCTTTGCGCTAAAAATCTACTTGTTGAGCGAGAAGGCCGACATGTTTACCGATCATAAAAGCCTAAAATATGTGTTCATACAGAAAGAGCTCAACATGAGGCAGCGTAGGTGGTTGGATCTGATGGCCGACTGTGATCTTAATCTAAAGTACGATCCGGGAAAAGTTAATGTAGTACCAGATGCTTTAAATCAGTTGCCAGCAATACGGATGCTGACTTCGCAGAAGAAGATTATAGCAGATTTTCAGAGATTCGAGTTGGAGCTCATACTACCAGATTCTTCGGACAGTTGTTACAATTGCGAGTTCAGTCATCGTTGATTGATAGTATTAAGGCAGCGCAGTTGCACGATCCTAGATTGCAGAAATTTCGAAGACAAGTAGAGGCAGGACTTCAAACGGATTTATTGATTCATAAAGATGGTTCTTTGAAATATAGAAGTTGTTTGTGTGTGTCTAAAGGTGAAGTTCATGAAGAAGTCATGAAGAAGGCTCATAGTTCCGCATATTCGGTACATCCAGGAGGTACGAAAATGTATAGAGATTTGCGATAGCACATTTGATGGGAAGGCATGAAAAGAGAGATCGCTCATTACGTGTAGAGGTGCTTGGTGTGTTAGCAAGTCAAGGCTGAACATCAAAAGGTCGCTGGTTTGTTGCAACCACTTCCGATTCCCCAATAGAAATGGGAATATATAACCATTGATTTCGTGATAGTTGCTATCTGGTTTATTTTTATCATCGTGTACATACATTGGTGATATTACAGATCACTATTACATGTCGATAGAGCACATAGGATTCTTTCTTGACTACCATCGTTATGATGGCGATCATATATATGGGGGCTGGGTAGACCATAAGCACATCCTTAAATGTTCCTAGTCATGGAAGTATCGAGACTAGGCATCAATATTCTGGAGTAGATTGGTGTATACGTTTCTAGACCCCGCCGAGGGGCGATGGTTGGTCCCAGAGCCATTGGTCTTTCGCATCTAAGATCGTATATAGGTGCTCATTAGGGGCGAGTACACTGGACGGACTCGCCGGGAACATGCTAGATGGTATTATATATATTTTCAAATAGCAGTTCTCAGGTGACATGAGTACAAGTTAGTCCTTCGACCCGAGATTGTCATTTGTCTCGTGTAAATTCCAACTGTGCTTTGATTACCACCCTACTGTAAGTCCATGTCACGCACCCCACGAACTTGCGGGGAGGCGGAATATATGAAAAACGATTATCAAAGCTTCATAACTCGGACTTGAGCGCAAGAATCGTTTCTAAACCATTACTAGCAAACTACGAAAGGTTTAACTACTCGGATTCGAAGTTATACCTCACGTTACTTGTCCTTCGGGTCTTTCATCGCGGTCCTCCACTCCTCGTAGGCTCCTTGGAACATCGGCACCTAAACGGCCTCCTCGAATCAAAGATGATCCACCCGAGAGCTCCTACGCCAAGCTTTATCTCTAACTTGAGATAACTAGGTTGCTCAAAATGCTAATCTAAGCTACCTAAGGGATATAGAGTGAGGTTATGGATGTATTAGTCTAGCTAACCCTTAATCTCAACACATGAGAGGTTAGGGTTAGGGTTTCAAGAATGAGAGCTTGAGGAGAGAGAAGGTGAGAAGATCAATTACTTTAGATGAATGAAATCATTTTAGTATATATGAAACATATGATATTATTAAGTAAATAATAAATAAAGCTTTATCATCATGTTTCATTAATACCCTAAGTGATTCATCATATGAGTCATATAAATCATTAAATGAAGTATTAACTCATTACATGAATCACTACATGACTCACTAATCCAATTAATGCAAATGCCACCTTACCCTCCAAGTCACCATGCTTCTAGAAGCTTCCCGGAAAATTACGAGAACGCCCCTCCAATCCGTGAAAACATGGAAAAACTTTAGACTGTATAAATCCAATAACCTGATACTAGAAACTGGCTTAAACCAAAACCGACTAGTAAAAACTGTCCGAACGTCGTACTTGCGTAAACACACGTATGCGTCCGAACCCTTTTCGTAAAACCATACGACTTCTATATCGTTTCGCCTGGAGCAGGGAAACTCTCTGCGTGGGACTCTAAAGACTCGACACTACGCTGGCAGTGGGTTTAACTACGGACCGCAAGCGGCACTAGCTGTACGTAACGGTCCCCAGATAGATGTCGATAAGAAGGACGATGAGGAAAACCATCCGAACCCCTACTGAGCCTGATGTGACAATCTCCGTAAAGTCCGGTCTGTTTGTCTAAGACTATCGCATATTGAGCCTAAGGGGCGGCAAGCGTCAGTCCCCTAATAGCTGTATAAGTCGTGTCGGAGCGTAGCCCATTACACCCTGAGAAAACTACTGGAACCTACCAGTAAATCTCGCTTTCCCTGGCCAGGGACTTTGCGTAATGGCTCTCTGACACAGCGCGATATCAACTCCCAATACCGGGAGAGACGAATACTATCTAACCGCCACTGCCTACAAGTGCTCGGGACTGCACCCAACCGCTACTTGTTTGTACGACTCCTTTGAGCCGTGGTAGGGTAGCAATCTAAGAATAGTGAGACACACTCGAGGCGAAGTAGCAGTGTCAAGTCTGCGGACTATGCTGTACTCATGTCACCTGGGAACTGTTAACTGACGATGGGTATAATACCAACCAATCAGTTCCCCTGCGAGTCATGTCCGGTGTACCCGTAACTTAACGAGCACCTGTATACTATCTCCAGTACAACGTACTGACGGCTGTGGGACAGACCATCTCCCCAACTGGGATGAGAAGCGTACACACTTAGTCTACTCCGGAATATCGATGCCCTATCTCGATAATCCAATGACCAGGGACCTGTATAGGATGTTGCTTACAGACTACCCAGCCCCCACTAGTGTGACTGCCATCACAACGCTGGTAATCAAGCAAAGATCCTATAGGCTCTACTAATATGTATAAGTGATACGTTACAAGAAACATATGCACATATTAAAGTAGACACAAACCGAGTAGCATACTACCATTTTTAGCAAGACTATATATACAACTGTGAATATCCTAAGCTTCCATTAAGTAATATACATACAAGTATGATACAATAATGGCCCCTAGGGCATATACACTAACAATCTCCCACTTGCACTAGGTCCATGAGCTGGCATATCGTAGACCTATCATCTCGAATAGCCTCTCGAACTGCATCTGAGGAAGGGCCTTTGCGAATGGATCAGCAATGTTATTCTCTGTCTCTACTCTTTTCACCTCGATCTCCCGACGATCTACGATCTCCCTGATCAGGTGGTACCGTCTTAAAATGTGTCTGGACTTCTGATGGGACCTGGGTTCCTTCTCTAAAGCTATAGCGCCGTTGTTGTCACAATACAAAGGTATTGGATCAACACTGGTAGGAACCACCTGAAGTTCTGTGAGGAACTTCTTCATCCAGACTGCTTCTTTTGCGGCATCGCAAGCAGCTATGTACTCTGCTTCCATCGTTGAGTCAGCAACTGTCTCCTGTTTGGAACTTTTCCAACAGACCGTCCCTCCATTGAGGGTAAAGACATAACCCGACATGGACTTGGAGTCATCTTTGTCACTTTGGATTTATCCAGTAACTCACTGCCGGCGTACTGTCGAGTCTTTAGAGTCCCACATAGAGGGTTTCCCTGGTTCAGGCAAAATGATGTAGTAGCTGTATTTTAATACGTGTAGTGTTCCGATCGAATGATTGTACTAGTTACCCGGACTTTCGATCGGACGGTTAATAATACTAGCTGGCTTAGAATTGAGCCGAATTATTAAATCAGGTATTGATTTAATAATTTACATATATATATTTCGATATGTATATTCTAGTATTATGTTCTTTGTGTTATTCTATCTCTTTGGGTGTTCGTATTTTGATACGAATATAGGTATGTATATACAGTTGAGTGTATTCCGTATTTATACGGAAAACATTCTAGAAGGTGGACACCACATTTTAGATTTATCAATTTATTCTTTAAATGGAAAATGAGGTGTAAAGGTACTGAGGTGAAAATGGTGAGAACCATGCATGAATAGTGTCGACAAATGAATTATTGATTCATTTGTGCAAACTATTCAAGTATGGCTGCTATATGTTTATTGGAAAATATGTTTTATAAAACCATGCTCCATATTTTTTTCTCTCACTTTGTTTTTGGTTGGATGAAAATCATTCTCATATTTTTGGTTATCTCTCCTCACTAGCCTTTCTTGAGCTTCTCATCCTTCTTCTTGATGTTCCATCCTACCATTTCATGTGTTGAGAATCAAGAGTGGATGAGAGATAGAAATACATTAAGAACAACTCACCACATCCTTAGGCACTCTAAATTAGCAACCTAGAGTTTCTAGTTCCTCCACTAGATTTTTAGTATGGAGTTAGAGCCATGGACCCTATCTCTCGGGTGGATCATCTTCAACGGAAGAAGACCGGCGGCCAAGCTTGATCAAGGAGACCTTAAGGAGCTAAGAAAGAGGGTAGAAGACCGAAGGACATGGATCTTTTGGTAAAACACTTCTATCACAGTAGATAGATCTCCTTTTGTTAGTTAGTTTAGGTATGGTTTGATTCTAAGACGGGTTTTTAGCGCCAGTTTTTAAACACCAAATTTTGTTCCGCAACGGCCACGGTAGATGGCCAGGGCATTAGGAAACCCAATATGGTATCAGAGACACCCCATAAACCTTTACTAGCTATTTTGTACAAGTTTAAAATATCGATCGACAAAATTTTCCGAATCGCGTTTCCATTTTGACATGCCCTATGCTGTTTTTGAAAGTTGTTCAAAAAATATTTCAGATTGCCTTAAAAATACGTGTAGGCATTTTTAGAGACCCTGAAGAAATTTAGGCATATAAGCCCAACATACGGCCGTGGAACCGACGCCTAACTTGCTTGTTGGCCGCGGTTCCGCGGTCGAAATGGGGCCGTTGTGCTCCAAATTCTTTCTGGCACTCTATAGTATGGAAATGTGATTTTTAGGATGTATAATTTTGGCCCAGATTTGTTTGAGTACTGGTTTGCACTTGGGGCCAATGTGGAAAAGTTTTAGTCGGTTGAAAATTTGAATACGTATTTATCAGTGCATATGTTAATATTTGCGACCGTGAATATCATTGAGCGGTATAACCCGACTAATTGCTATATGTTCAATTAGACGGATTTGATAACATGACATTCACGTTGATGTTCTGTATTATACTGATATTGTGGATGGATTGTCATGGTGGATAGCCTATAGTGTGTAAGTCTATGGTAGCGCCCCAGCCGTCTGTCCGAGGCCAAAATGCGGAAACGAAAACTTTTTCAAACTAGAAACCGGCGCTATCATATGCTTAAAACCCGGATCGAACTATTAACCTACAACTAGCTATCTAGAGAAGGGATAGAAAGGCTATACCGATCGATCCGTGTCCTTCGGTCTTTGGCCACCATCCCAAACTCCTCGCGGCAACTCCGGTCTCGATCTCCTCGTCGGAAAGGGCACCACATCTACGAGTCTTTTTACGGGCTCCCGCTTCTGAACCGAGGCAACTCGGACACGAGGTTTTCTAGCCGACGTGTCCAAGATTGCTGTAGAATATACGTAGAAACCTTTGTCTCAAGGGGTTATAAGAAGTTTCCATTTGGAGTGGAGGTGGAGAAATGAGCTTTAGAGATGAACTAAGGATTTTGTGCAAGGAAAAATGAGATCAAAATTCCCACACCAAATGAAAGAGGGGCTGCCCTTTCATGTGGCCGGCCATGCCCATATGAGGAGGAAAAAGGGGTAAGCTAAACAAAAGAAAATGGATGATAACAAGGAAAAAGGGTCACACCAAAGTCTTTCTCAAATCCTATCACATTAATGCAAGCAATGAGCACAAATAATGCACAAAGAAAACAAAGCAAATCAAGGAGCTTGCTGGAAAAGCGCTGGAGCCCCAGCAACCACAAAAGACACCCTCCTTTTATAAATCCCCACTTTGCAAATAAGCCTCCCTTCAATGCAAAAATCAGCCAAGAAGAGAAAGAAAGGAAAATGGCTGAAATGGAATGCAACCTGGCAACTTCAAAAAACGATCACATAATAAATTACAGGATAACCCCGCGACTGTATATACATACCCGCATTTATGTTCCGACCGAATACAAATGCAATGAGACAAAATCTACACAACATAATACTAGGATCCGGCTTAAACCAAAGCCCGCTCGTATTATGCGTCCGAAACACTACACATGCACAAGTGTACGCGTATGTTCGAACCCTGCCATAAATCCATACGGCCTCTACAACGTTTCGCCCGAAACTTGAGAAACTGTCTGTGGGGGACTCTAAAGACTCGTCAATACTTTGGCTGTGGATTTAACCACTAGCATGTCAGAGGTATTAGCCGTACGTAACGAGCTACCAGGTATTGACCAAAAGGGAGGTCGATAAGCGAACTCATCCTGACATCCTATTGAGCCTGTCAGTGACAATATCCGTACAGTCCGGTCCGTTCGTCTATGAGCATCGCATGTCGGGCCTAGGGGGTGGTAAAAGTCAGACCCCCAAAAGCGGTACAAGTCGTGTCGGAGTGTAGCCCAGAACACCCTGAGATACTACTGGAATACCTACCAGTAAATCTCCTACCTTGGCCAAGGACTTCGTGTAATGGCTCTCCTAGACACAGCGCGACCTCACCCCCAATACCGGGAGAGATGAACCCCTGCCGATCCGCTCACTGCCTCCATGTGGCTCGGGACTGTACCCAACTAAAACCTGTTTGCACGACTCCTTTGAGCCGTGGTAGGGTAGTAATCAAAGCACAGTGGGAACTCACACGAGACAAATGACGATCTCAGGTCGATGAACTAACCTGTACACATGTCACCAGGGAACTGCTATCTGACGTCAGGTATAATACCAACTAACATGTTCTCGGTGAGTCCTGTCCGGTGTACTCATAACCCAATGAGTACCTGTATACATCTTAGGTGAACCAACTGACACCAATGGCTTATGAGACCGGCCATCGCCCCTCGTCGGGGTCTCGACTGTATACACTAGTCTACTAATGGAGTATCGATGCCCAGTCTCGAACCTCCCACGACTAGGGACCACTTTAAGGATGTGCTTATAGACTACCCAACTCTCACGTATATGATCGCCATCATACTGCTGGTAGTCAAGCAAGAATCCTATGGGCTCTATCAACGTGCAATAGTGACCTGTAAGTTCACCTAAAGCAGTACACGATGATAAAGATAAACAATGGTAGCATACTATTCTCTATCAACGTGTAATAGTGAACTACAATGTCACCTAAAGCATATACACGATGATAAAGACAAACCAGATAGTATACAAACCTCTCGAGTAAGACTATCCTACCGGTATAGGTCCTCCCTCAATCATTGCAATCACGTGCCTGCGATCCAATAATTGACTCTGAGGGCACTATATCCAACATAGTGCAATGGTAGTAGTACAGTTCTGATTATTTTGTATATTCATTATTGCAGGGTGAGCATCCGGCATGTGGATAGTCGTCTCTGCCAGATTGTATATTCTTTTATTGGGGCACAACCAGGTTGAGGTCGATGTCGCCATTGTATATATACTTTTCTTTTCTGTACTAGGATTACCTCGCGGTGGAGTGCTCGAGTAGCCGGGTTCTAGAGGGCAACGGTCCCGCATCGCATGGCGTTGAGACGGAGGGGGCCATACTCTAGAATTGGCGGGCTATTCGCCGGACTCGTAGGGGGTATAGGATGTCCCACAGAGGGGTGCTCAAGTTACCGAATTCCGTGAAGTGCTGGGTGGCCCATTGACTTTGTTGATTGGGGTTGCCTCACTTCTGGGATTGGCGGGTAACTTCCGCACTCATAGGGGTCTTAGTTTTACATTGTACAGGCTATCCACACGACCGGGGAACGTCGGGTTTCATTTGCGGCTCAAAGGAAATCCGGGGCTTCTGGATTATCCGTTATTCTATTTTACTTATCATTTTTTGTAATGTTGCTTATATCATGCCTGGGATGAATGATTATATATATTTATATATATACTAGTAGATGTTGTATATGTTTTACACCCGCGCTAGTCCAGCCCCCGCTCTACCGTTAGTTAAGTAACCTAATGGTGCATGACGGCCCCCGCGGCGAATGCGGATGGTATATACGTACATTGTATTTTCGTTCTTTTCTCCTGTGATAGGGATTAATTGATGGGACCGCATTAATTTTTATTAATGCAAGGAAAATAAACATAAATGATGTTGTTGGAACCAATTTTTTAAAACTGATATTACATATGTTTCCTTTTGCTTTGCACGGCGATATTCAGTTATGAATATCCACACCTCATTCGATGAGAAAAGAGCCGAGATCCCTTCATAGGGAGTGACCTCTTGGGCAAAAGTTTGCGTCATTGTAATAACTTCACTATAGTCGATTCTTTTGTTTTGCACAGCGGCATTCCGTCATGAATATCCAACACCTCATTCGATGAGGAAAGAACCTAGATCCCTTCACTGGGAGTGACCTCTTTGGCAAACGTTTACGCTGCTATATATTTGTAAAACCACTCGGTTTCTTCAACGATATCAAGTTCATTACGTTAAAGGGTTTTTCGCCAAAAATCCAGCCGTAGCCCTCCGTCATTTCCTACGAGTAGTACTTAGTATTTGTGTTGCGTTTGTTGACCGTGTCAAGGCGTAGTGTGCGGTATCTAAGTGGAGCATGCGATGCGATTGGTTAGGACAGTCGTGCGGCCTTAGTGACTGTGTCAAGAGCTCGTGCAGGTGGGTTTAATGCAATCAAGATAATGACGGGTTGAACTTGAATAGGACCTTTTGATTTGTTGACTGTGTCAAGGTCACTTGGGTCCTAGGGGCAAAAACCACATCGGGAGTTTCAAATATATAGGAAACTTGCTAGTGCTGCTTACCTTCTGGAGTGTGGTGACTAGAATGGCTTCCATCAAGTTATCATATGATGATAGTTGGGTCCCGATTCCCACTAATGAGTAGGTGTTACTCCTCGGGTGATTTTCGGACGATCCCGACTAATTCTCTTTTTAGGTTTGAAGGAGAATTTGAGGAAACAGTGGGAGCCATCCTGATTAGATAAAATGATTAACCAATCTAATTTAGGTTAGAGCGCACGCTGTGTGTTTCTTTTCTCTCTCTCTCTCTCTCTCTCTCTCTCTCTCTCTGGCAGCGATCATGATCTGTCCTTAAACTATGTAACACCCTAGTTCATTTATTCCAGTTCTATTTCAAGTATTTTTTTATTTATGGTATTTTCCTGATTTACTGTATTTTGGATGTGAATAGTGTATTTGACATTTGTATTTGCATCCAACCTGACCCGCTTGCTTGAAACCTGTCTTGATTCATATTTATGACTTATCCTGACTTGTTACGTAGACTCGTGCACTTCCATATTTACATACTGCTCATTGGCATTTATCTGGTATCTGCATTTTTAAATATAACAATTAGAGTCACATAAAATGTTTTAAAAAAAATATCTTGCATAGCCTGCGTGATGCCCCTGACCCTGTGGTAGCATCCAAGTATCTTGTTCTCGTCTTGTTCAGTGAAATGGACTTGTTTGGATGACTACGTGCACGTGGGTGCATCCGTTCTTGGGGGTATACATTTTCGTTACTCGGGTATCCAATTTTAATTTTGGTCGACATGTATATTTTTCATATTTTGAAACTGAATTTTATACCCGACCCGGGTATGTTTTGGACTATGTTTGTATTTACCAGAATATCAAATTTTATTTATATAATATTAATTTTATAAACTGATAAAAATTAAAATTTAGTTAACTAATAAAATATTTTTTTAAATTTAAATCTAAACTAATTTCCTAACAAACTAACAACCTTTTTTTCTCTCTCCTCTCTCTCCCTCTCTGTGTGTTACTATATAAATATTAATTCTTTCAATATTTACAACCCCTACATCTCTTCTCCACACATATATATATTTGATATACTTTTTAAATCCCATATAAAGAAAATCACTGTTCCCTTTCTTCTTCACGTTTTCCCACCTACGAACGAAACCCACGCCTCGCCTCTGCCCTCGTCCCGCGTGCCGTGTGTGCGTTGCGACGATTTACCAACGTCGGGCGTACCGTACGTATCCGTCGTGTGATCCGATCGAGGCAAGTTTATCTTGCTACATGCTATACTACTATATAATGCACCCAATTGAATAATAACATTTCATATTGCTTAGTTGTACATCCCACATTACCATTTTCTTTACCATTTTACTGTTATACAACGTCTGTATGCATCCATATCGTTATTTACATATCCGGTCGCATGCTAATTCATCTTGCTATATGTTAGGTATATCATTATGCATCCATATGAATAGAAATATCACATGTTGATTGCATTATACATCCATATCAAAGTTTTACTGTTTTTTGATACCCGTATGCATCCATATCATTTAATATATATAGATGCATCTATATATCACATTAATTCATATTATTATTGTAGTAACACCCCATGCTTAATAATGTGCATCCCACTTAGTCTTGGAATTGTAAATATAACCCTAATCGATAATTGTGCATTCATACCATTAATTATATATCTATTTGCATTCTGAGTCACGTTATTTCATATTACTGCTACATTAACACCCCATGCTAGATAATGTGCATCCTACATAGTCATGAAACTATAGTTGTAACCCCTGATAGTTATTTATGCATCCATGTTTATTTGTATATCCATACCATTAATTCTGCATAACTAGTTGCACCCCATATTACTTAACTCATATTATTAATACATTAGTACCCCCTGCTTGATATTGTGCATTCTACTTAGTCATGATGTAACCCCTGATCGATATTTGTGCATCCATGCTTTTATTGTACATACGTACTTTCACCCTGATTCAATACTTGCTACAGTTTGATTATGAGCACCCACTTGATACCTGTGCACTACTTGACATGACCTGATACACCACTACTTGACAGGACTTGATACATGTACACTACCTGACATGACCTGATATATCATTACTTGACATGTTACCTGATCCTGTTTCTAATGCCGACAATCCTGACATGTTGTCCCGATGGATATATCCCGTTGTCTGTATAGACAAACATGTTCCTGCTTGATCCTATGTTGTCATTAGTCTCAGATTTATCAATACCTGACTTGAACACATAACTTAGGGGTATGGGGAAATCAATGATGAAACCTGACTTGTAACTCGACGGTTCGATGCTTATACTGATCAGTTTTAGGGGCTAGGCCAGCCCTGGGATGCTCCTGCTGACATCATTCATCTGTACATGTTTCCTGTTTAGTGCCTAGCGACATGTCTCGGTTGTTTACCCCAATCAGAGCAAAGCTCTGTTCAAATTCCAAGGCGGGAGATGAAGCAACGCATCATCTTCCCCCAATCAGAGCAAAGCTCTACTTTGAAAATCTAAATGCTAATAAATGAAGAAACGCTTCAGATCCTCTGCGCTGCACGCAACGCGCCACGTGTCAGCGGCAGATGCATCAGCGCAGCGTCCAAGGCAGCGCACCCAATCAGAGCAAAGCTCTGTTCAAAGCAAAATCAAAGGAAACAACGCTTCAGTTGCGCAAGCACTGCGCTGCGCGACACGTGTCAGCGCAGATGCGCTAGCGCAGTTGTGCTGCGCTGTGCGCTGCGCGACACGTGTCAGCGCATATGCGTTCGCGCAGATGCGCTCGCGCAGTTGCGCTGCGCCTTGCGCTGCGCGACACGTGTCAGCGCAGATGCGCTAGTGCAGATGCGCTAGCGCAGTTGCGCTGCGCTGTGCGCTGCATGACACGTGTCATGCTCTGGAGCATTTGCGCCAAACAGAATTAAGATTCTAAAAGAAATCTTTCTGTTCTTGTTAAAACAAGAAGATTTTCTTCTGTAAAACAGAAGCCCTTGGATCAAAGATCCAACGGTGGGGGAAATTCCCCAAATCACTCAGAGAAATATCTCTTTAACAAATTTATGGGCACTATAAAAAGGACCCTAGACCTCAATTCAAAGGGATGAACATTTTTTGAGAAATTAAACAGAGAGAACTCTGAAGAATTGGAGAGAAATCCTCAAGAACAAAAAAGGTAAAAAGCCTTTAGAAAAAGTGAAAATTCTCTTATGAACAGATCATTGATCTAAAACCAAGATCAATGATCTTTAATAAAAAACAAAATAAAAATAGTGCTTTGCACTTTTTATGAACCTCTGGTTCCTGAAATAAGAGAAAGCTTGTTTTTCTTTGATCTAAATTAGATCAAGAAATCAAATAGTGCTCTGCACTTTCTTTATGAACCTTTGGTTCTTGAATCTAAAAGATTCTCAAATTAATAGTGCCTTGCACTTATAAATCTGCACTGTTGCGCTCTTGGGCTGGCGCAAGCCACCAGAGAGCGCCACGTGTCAGCATCTGAACCAGTTGCGCTACGCGCTTTTGAAATAGAGCTTTGCTCTCTGAAATTGGCGCAAATCACCAGAGCGCGCCACGTGTCAGCAGCGCAAGCGTAGCGCACTGCGCTGCATGACACCTGTCATCATCACAAGCGCTTGCGCTCTTTGATTGGCGCAAAGCGCCTGAAAATGCAATGAATTTCCTCTGCTAAAGGTCCAGGCCCAAGTCAAAAAGACCCAGCAGGCCAAAATAAATTGCAAAGCAATAAAAAGGGGCAGAGCCCAAATGAAATTGATGCTCTGCATCATTTATAAATGGGCAGAGCCCCAAAACAAATTGATGCTCTGCATCCTTTATGGGCAGAGCCCAGATCAAAGTAAAAAGAAATGCAATGCAAAAACAAATAAAAACGATGAGTATTTTCCAACTGGACTTAGCCCAATTTTGGCCGTAAGTCCTCAAATTAAATTGACTGAACAGGATTGCTCTCTTAAATCAATTTACCTCCGGTTCGAGGGTACATCTCCGAACTCCTCTGACACCTGTCGTTGTAATCCTTCAACGATGTCAGAGAGGTGACGGGTCCCGACGACCACATACGTATATGGACTGCGGGATCCTTAAACTCGGGGACCGAAACGTCCTTAAACTAATGTCGGACCAAAACGTCCTTAAACTAATGATGGACTACCACGTCCCTAAACTGGAACATAGACCACCACGTCCCTAAACTGGCGATGGACCACCACGACCCTAAACTGGCGATGGACCACCAAGTCCCTAAACTGGAGAGGGACCCCTATGTCCCTAAACTGTAACATGGACCACCATGTCCCTAAACTGGAAATCGACCGCAACGTCATTAAACTAAACAATAGAGCCAATTGCTCTCTTGTCGGATCCAAACAATCCCGTTAAGTTGATCTTAGTCTGGAAATTAGGCTAACGTATCCTTAACAAAAGTTTAAGTTGATCTTAGCCTCAATATGGCTAACGTATCCTTAAACTAAAAACACCAAACCCAAATCTAAGTAAATACGGATTTGGACTAATCCACGTCCTACGGGCAACGAAATAAATAGTCTCCGTATACAATCCACGGGCAACCACAAACAAAACAAACACCCACGACACGAAGTGAAATTTTGGAGAAGGAGAAAGTTGTTACCGCGATGCGGTAGCGTAATTAACTGCAGGGGCTTGCGCCTGCAGGGAAGAGCGTCCCCACAATCAAAAACCCCTCAAGCGAGGGGGAATCTGACGAAGTCTGCTACATCGGCCGCATCCGTCTAAACCTCCAATACACGGTGCAATAAATCAACTTGGCATCTTCGGAGAGGTGGACGGGTAAAACCATATAGTATCTGCCCCGAATCTCAGGCAAGACGTCATCACGTCTTGGCCGCCGTTCGGAGGGGAACAGATTCTGGCACGCCCGGTGGGACCTTTTCCTCTTTCCACTCCACACTTCGTGTGTCGTCTTCGCGAACCAATCGCGGTTTGTTAAATGGTTGCCTTTGGATTTCAAGTTACTAAAATTTGGTCTTTTGCCTAGCGCAAAACTCAAGCATCAATGGCCTCTAACTGCACCAACTGCTCGAAGTGCCACTGCAACGGACGCTCCACCTCCCTCGGAGGTGTAGCATATGGGCCCCAAGCGGCTTCCTTCCTCGCTCTGCCGGTAGACCAGGTGACCCAGGCCACCACCGGCCTGTTTTTGGGGACCATGATCCCGCCTACAAGCTTCTCTATGCCAATACCTGCACCGGAGGTGAACAAGAGATCGGTCTTCGACCGGCTCACTGCTATGACGGCCCCTGTCAACGGGTCGCCAACTACCAAACCAACAGCCTCTGTTTTCGCCAAGCTGGATCAAAACTCTAAATTGGCTGTCCCAAGGAAGGCAATAACTGCTGCTCCAGAAGTCGTCAAGACGGCTTTCCCTATCAAAGAGTCAGTCTTTTCAAGGCTGACGATTCCAGCCCTTGCTCAAGGATCCGTCTTCGACAGGTTGAATATCATCCCTCAAAAGACAACTTCAGTCTTTAAGAGGTTAACACCAGCGGCGCCTCATTCAAACAGGGGGCAAAAAGAAGCTATCTCTATCTCCGAGCCAGTCCCAACGGCTCGTCATGCCCGACGTCGCCATTGGCAACGAGTGAGGAAGGCAGGGGGCAACTCCCCCTCAGGGCTAACTCCACTGGCTCCAGTGGTGGAAATCAACGCCGCTGTTCCAACTGGGAACAGCTTTGAACTGCTGAGGAGGGTACGTAAGAATTCTCCAACCGCTACACTGAAAAGATCTCCCCCACCTGCGGAGAGAGTTCCGGAAACAAAATAGGAATAGCCCCCTCAACGGCTGTCCTCAAAAATATACAAGGTTTGGCGAAGGGTTCAAGACTTCGTGATCGACCCAGATCACTCTCATCAACGAAAGAAGATGAAGATGCAAGAAGGAAAAGACTGTCCTATTGAACAGCAGAGGACAACAACCGCTAGGGTGCCCACTGCAACGGCCCACAAAAGAAGGAGGCCGGAGAAAACCCCCGCACCGGCGACAAATATCAGAGGTAGTGAACCCAAACGCCCTAAGTCAGGGGGCATTGTAGTTCATACCGTCTATGTGGCGTCTGGTAAAGAGGACAGTCGCATATCTACGGGTCATCGACCACTTACGCGATCAGTGACCAAGGCGCAGGAGCAGCAGCAGAAGCTCCAAGAGATGATGAACGCTATGGCCGCACTTATAGAGCCAAAAGAAAACCCCGAAACGTCCTCGGATGAACGCCAAGTGGAAGTGACCGACGCCGAATTCCTTCGTCGAATATTGGAGAAGAAGGACAAAGAGCCTGCTGAACAAGCAGCCAACATACAGCGTATGGGCCTCCTCTTCCAAGACATGATAGGGATGATGATACAACAAGAGCCTCCGGCTGAAGAGCCCCCGATCGTCCTGGGTGACGATAGGGGAGAGACATCAAATCCTCCGCCAGCTCTGTCGACGGCTAAAGAGGATGCAATCTCCAAAGCTGATTTGGACGAGTACATCGCCCAACAAATACGGGTTCATCATGCGACTGAAGCAGCCGGCCAGATCGTAGAAACAGGGCGGCCATATCCAAGTTGGTACGATCAAATCAAGTACCCACCCGGTTACACAATTCCTAAGTTCCATGTCTACAAGGGGACGGGCAATCCTCACCAGCACGTTGCCCAGTTCAGGGCACTCTGCGGCAACACCAGCGGTGATGATAAGCTTTCGCTTCGCCAGTTTGTTGGAAGCTTATCAGATACAGCGTTTGAGTGGTACTCTGAGCTCCCGAACGACTCTATCAAGACTTTTGCAGAGATGGAGCTGTTGTTTACTCAGCGTTTTGCAAGCGCCAGTGAACGCACCCCGATGACGGCACTGATTAACGCCAGGGTAAAACCAGGCGAGACATGGGTTCAATACGCTATACGGTGGCGGAACTTATGGTCGAAGTGCGAGCAGCGCATTGAAGAAGCTCCCGCGGTGGGTATGTTTGTGGGAACCCTTGATCCGCAAGCAACCATCTCGCAATTTATGATGTTTTTCAAGCCGACTACCTTCCAGGCCTTGATTGACAAGCTAGCGCAGATGGATCAGATGGGCCATAAACCCCCTCTTCCAAAGCCGGACTCCCGAAATGACAAAGGGAAAGGAAAGGCAATCGTTGTCGCTAATGCTCAACAACAACCGAGCGACTCGAAGCCGGTTGCTCGTCAAAATAATATGCGTCCGTATGTAGCCCTTGAGGAGAGGCTAGGACGTTCTTACTCTTTTCCCCGCGATAAAACGAGAAGGTTATTCGAGCTGGCGTTGCGCAACCGACTCATAAATCTGCCAGACCCAAAATGTCCGTTGCAACCAAGTGATGTCAACGAGCCCAACTACTGTCCTTATCATCGAGTACTGGGTCATCCGATCGAGAATTGCTACGTTTTCAAAAATTGGCTTGAAAACTAGTACCGACGGGGCAAATTCGCGTTATCTGACAAATGGAAAGTGAATCCCCCGCAGCCCCATACCTCTAAGGGGACGAATACGCCGGGGGAAACATGCTCCGTCGTTGAAGAAGCTCCTTAGGAGGTTGTATTATCAGCCAAGACAAAGAGGATGCTAAACGACCTTCAGACATATCCAGCGATCAAGTGGAAGAACTCGTTGGAGCCGCAAGTCATTGAAGGGATGTTGAAACCACGTCCAACTCCAAAGACCGATGGTGGTGGCTCAAGCACTCGCAACCAGTCGTCAAAATCTTTGAAAAAGAAGATGAAGAAGTCAAAGAAGCCCTTGAAGCCTGGCGACAAGTGCTCGGACTTGCAAAAACAAATTGACGCACTAGAAGAATACAACCAGAAGGCACGGACTCCCATTACACTCCAAGAGTTTCTCAACCACGTCTTTCAAGAGGAAGGTGAGGGAGAAAGTTCGTCAGATGAATCTGAAGAATGCGTGGCGAGCTGTCATGTGATTTCCCATTCATTCACGAACGATGAGGAGACTTCTTGTACTGAAACGCTGGGGGCAGATCCTGAACCAAAAATTCTGGGGCCATCAGATGAAGTAATTGACGCATTTCTTAATGAAGCTCGGTTGAAAAGTAAAGCTGATCGAGAACGCGAGACGGCTATCTTTGAAAGGGCCAAGCGCCAGCGACTTGATGAAAGAGCTGAGACGATCCCGCTGGAGCAAAATGCCTCCACCGTCGACAAAAGCCAATTCAAGATGAGGAAAAGGTTCGCTAAGGCTATATCAATGGGCATGAAGCTACCATCCTCCGAAGGAAAAATTACTGGTGAAATAGAAATGCACCCCTCCTAATTGCTTATATCATCAGAAGGTTTCGCACCCCACCCAAGAGTGCAAAGCTTTCGATAGATGGTGGCAAGGGTTCGTTGCTCATCGGCAACGCTTTAAGCGGGAAAAGCGTAAAACTCGTCGGGAGCAAAGAAATACGACCGAAGGGATTAAAAGAACTACCGGCAATTGTCGCATGGTTAACACCGGCGGGTCACAAGTGCCTACATTCGGGAGAGATTCTGACGAAGAGCTAGAACTTGCCCCTCTCTTTAAAGAGTCCACTTCGGGAAAAGAAGAAGAGCCGAAGGTCTGCGAAAATATCCAGCTACATAATCGGACGCTGCCCGAAAAGAATCTCGAACCCTCAAACAGAAAAGATAAAGGGAAAGAAAAGGTCTCTGAAGATATCGTCTTAGATGACCAAGTGGTGGAGGAGCTAAGCGCCAAGGACCCGCCAAAGAAAAATAAGGTGGATTACAACGTTCTAGCGCATCTGAGGAAACTACCCTCGCAGCTCAACATTCTTGACGCCCTTTTGCTATCAAAGGAGGCGAGAGATTCATTAATCAAGGCACTACAGGATCCGGAACAATTCCAAGCTTGCCTGGCAGAAGAAAAGATGAAGGATGAATTGGAGGAAGTGCACACGGCCAATGTCACTTTCGGTGATGAAGACCTTCTCCTCGGGACTTGCGAACACAATCGCCCCCTCTATGTCTCAGGATAATACCACGATATAAAGATAGGCAAAATCCTGATCGACAATGGATCCTCCGTTAATCTCCTCAATGTGCGGGTGTTAAAAGAAATCTGCATGAGCGTCCAGCACCTTGCTCGTGACAAGATCACCATCTCCGGGTTCGACTCCCAGTCATCAAGAACTCTTGGGTCAGTGATACTAACGCTACGCTTCGGGCTACTCGTCACGGACATTAAGTTCCACGTCATAGACGCCAAGACATGCTACAACGCTTTGCTCGGCCGACCATGGTTACACGAGTACAATATCATCCCTTCTACACAACATCAGTGTATGAAGCATTTTAAGGATGGTTTCGAGTATACCGTGACGGGAGAACTGAACCCGTTCTCTGTGAACGAGGTCCGCAAATACGAAGATGCCAAATATTTCTTACCGGATTTCGAAGATACGGAGAAGTGTCACAAGCCGGAGAATAAAGCTAATGCCACCATCCCTGTCTTCGGCAGTGATACCGAGGAGGAAGAGGAGATAGTTTATTCGGGTCCATCCCAACACAACAAGCCAGGACCGTCCGCTCCTACGTTGATCTTTGGTAGCGACTCGGAAAATGAGACCCATGCTGTATTCTCTGCTCGACCTTCAATACGAACGTTCGCTGATGAAGAACAACGTCTACAAGTCGCCATGGTGCCGCTTAAACACCGTAAAGAACTGGATGCACTTGATATTTACAATGTAGAAGAGCTACAAACGTTCTATATCCCTCCCAGACGAGAAAGCGAAAAAGCAATTCTATTCTACCGCTCTGAAGAAACCAAAGTGGAGAAAGAAATCTGGCATGGCGCGGATCCTACTCTTGACAGGCTTCAACCCATTCGTCTTCCCAGATATTATACGGAAGGTTTGAAAAAACTGCTGAAACGCCAGGGGATATCCTTCAAGCAGACCGTTCGAAAAGCCAAGTTTTATGACAAAGTCTGGAACGTTCCCGGGACTCAACGCAAACTGCCTAATGGGAAAATGGAGACGAAAGGACTTGGATACATCCGGTCAAAGAAATGAGAGCTACTAAACAGCTGCTACGTCGTATATGACTTCGATGAAGAAGCGGATGCTCAATGGGAAGACGCTAATCCTGAGCCAGTGAAAGTTCCAGATGCAAAAGAGCCCAGTCCGTCGTTCGAAGAACAAATGGACAAGCTTATAAGGGAAGCGGGTCAAAAAGTCCGGGACGATCATAACTGCGAAATGGTCATCTACGAGAAAGCCAAAACGCAACGCCTTCTCCAACAGGCCATGAAGGATGAAAATGCCGCTCCTTGTCAACCTGTTATAAAGAAGACTCGGCACAAAAGCAGAAATAAGTCGAAAGGCCAAAAAGGCGCTCAATAACAACAAAGCAGAGCTAAGAAGCCACGCAAACGGGAGTCGAGCGTTATTGATCTATCCCTTATGAAGAAAATGGGTCGAGCATACTCGTTTCCTCGGGACAAGACGAAGAAGATACTTGACCTCGCTCTAAAACATCAGATGCTTACACTGCCGGAGTCCAAACACCCCGAACAAGCAGGCGAAGTCTCACACCCAGACTATTGCTCTTATCACCGAGTGGTAGGGCACCCTCTCGAGGACTTGTTCACCTTCAAAAATTGGGTCGAAAATCAGTATCAGCTTGGCAAGTTCGCTCTGTCCGACAACTGGAGGGTAGCAACGCCACAGAAGCACGAGCCCAAGGCCACGAAAGAAGAACCAGTTCCACATTGGGATTGGAAGCGAATCTGTACTTGTCACACGATAACGATATTAAAAAGAGAACATGGATGACCTTCCCTGGTGCTTCGAAAACAATAACGACGAGATAATCTCAGAATTTCCACCGGCGCCAAAAGAGCTGGAAGATGGAATCCATACCACTGTAGATAACCTTAAGAAAATTGAGTTGGGAACGGCAAATGACCCGCGACCGACATTCATCAGCGAGCTGCTATCTGAAGAAAGGGTGGCTGCGTTAAAAGACGTGCTTCTACAGCATAGAGATTGCTTCGTGTGGAACTATTCCGAAATGCCGGGACTAGATCCAGAAATTGCTGTGCACAGATTGGCGATATCCCCGGACATCAAGCCAGTCAAACAGGCGCCGAGGAGAATGCGGCTCGAGCTTGAGATAAGCATCAACGCCGAGGTCAAAAAGTTAATCGACTCTGGCTTCATCTAGGAAGTTCAATACCCTGAATGGATCACCAACATCGTCCTGGTGATGAAGAAAAATAGGACAGTGCGCATATGCGTGGACTTCCGGGATCTCAATAAAGCCTGCCCGAAAGACGATTTCCCAGTGCCAGTCACCGAACTAATGATAGACAACACGTCCACTCATGAGGTTTTCTCCTTTATGGACGGCTCGTCGGGGTATAATAAGATAAAGATGGATCCCGAAGACCAAAGCACACCGCCTTCAGGACTCCTCTGGGAATATTCTGTTACAAGGTGATGCCCTTTGGTCTAAAGAACGCCGGTGCCACCTACCAAAGGGCCATGACGAAGATCTTCGATGACCTTATACACGAAATCGTCGAATGCTATATCGACGATCTCGTGGTTAAAAGAAAATCATACGAAGAACATCTCGAGCATTTGAAGACTGTATTTCAACGCCTTCTGCAATACAACTTGAAAATGAACCCTCTCAAATGTGCATTCGAAGTTTCCACAGCCAAATTCCTGGGATTCATCGTCCGACACCGGGGTATCGAGATAGATCCGTCAAAGATCAAGGCGATCATGGAAATGCCTCTGCCAAGGACTCTCAAACAGATGCGGTCTCTCCAAGGGAAGCTTGCATATAAACGGCGATTTAATCCTTACAGTCACCTGATGAAGAAGGGAACCCCGTTCGTCTGGGATCAAAAATGCCAAAGCGCACTAGACGAGATCAAGCAATACCTGCAGAACCCGCCGGTGTTGGCTGTTCCGGTCAAGGGAAAAACCCTCATTCTTTATACAACCGCCCTCGAAGGTTCCTTAGGCGCATTATAAGCACAAGAGAACGATCAAGGGAAAGAAAGAGCACTATACTACTTAAGTCGAGTTCTGCTGGGGGCAGAAAGCAACTACTCTCCCATTGAAAAACACTGCCTGGCGTTGATCTTCGCGATAACAAAGCTCAGGCACTATGCGTTGGCGCACGAGGTCCGTCTCATTTCAAATGTGGACCCCCCCTTAAATACTTGATGTCGAAGGCCATGTTGAAGGGACGACTCGCTAAATGGGCCCTGCTCTTGATGGAGTTCTCGATAACATATCAACCTCTCAAGGCAGTGAAAGGCCAGGCTATCGCCGACTTCCTCGCTGAGCATCCGATGCCGGCCGACTCTCCTTTAAACTGCGATCTTCCAGACGAACATGCGTTTGATGCGATCGACGGTGATAATACCCGATGGGAACTTTATTTCGACGGAGCATCTTCTGTGAAGAAGCGCAAACAAAGTACCCCTATAATCAAATCGGGGGTAGGACTCATCTTTGTAACTCCACAAGGAGGGATAATGCGCTACGCGTTCTCCCTGACGGAGCCGAGGACAAACAACGAAGCCGAATATGAAGCTCTGATAGCAGGCCTCGAGATCGCCATTGACATGGGAATTGAAAACCTCCTCATATACTGAGATTCTCAACTGGTCGTTAGTCAAGTAAACGGCGACTACCAAACGTGCAAACCGGAGTTGGTGAAGTACGGGGAAAAGGTGCAACAACTGTTGACCCAAATTCCCTCCTATACTTTGGAGAACATACCGCGTGCGGAAAACAGCAAAGCAGACGCGTTGGCCAAACTTGCTAAAGAACTGGCTGACGAGAACCTCGATGACGTTAGAATCGTGGTACAAAGCCGTCGAGTGCTTTCCCCAGCAGAAATATCTCCGGAATCATCCGAAGAAAAGGGAGCGAGCGAGCAGATGACCCTGCAAGTAAAAGATTGGAAAAATGCCGAGGATTGGAGAGAAGTCTTCATAGACTACTTTAAATCCCACTGAATGCCTGAAGAAGCGTCCACAAGACATCAGCTCATGAAGCGGGCTCTATCTTTCGCCTTCGTCAACGATACTCTGTACAAGAGATCGTTTGATTCTCTGTGGTTGAGATGCCTGGGACCTGACGAAGCGAAAAGAGTCGTTCAGGAAGTTCACGACGGACTCTGCGGTTCTCACCACGCGGGCCCAAAGATGAAGTTGAAGATAAAACGGATGGGCTACTACTGGCCCACGATGATTCAGGACTGCCTCGAATATGCGAAGCAATGCCACTCATGCCAAATCCATGGGGACTTCATCCACCAGCATCCAAATCCACTACATCCAACGGTGGCTAGCTGGCCATTCGAAATGTGGGGGACTGATATAGTCGGCCCCATCGAACCAGCATCGTCTAGAGGACATCGTTTCATCCTAGCGACGACTGACTACTTCTCTAAGTGAGCGGAAGCAGTACCGTTGAGGGAAGTGAAGACGGAGAATATCCTCCATTTCTTCAAGACGCACGTCATATATCGGTTTGGAACTCCGCGACGGATCATCTCCGATAACGGGCCAGCTTACAGAAGCCACAAGATCAGTCGCTTCGCGCAACAACACAATATAGACTGGAGATATTCCTCGGTTTATAATCCGTGAGCTAATGGTCTAGCTGAGGCCTTCAATAAGACCTTGACAAAGATCATGAAGAAAACGGTATCCCGAAATAAGAAGGACGGGCACGAGAGGATGCAAGAGGCTCTCTGGGCGTATCAAACCGCGTTCAAGACAGCCACTAACTCAACGCCATATGCGTTGGTATTCGGTACAGAAGCAGTACTCCCCCTCGAGATAGTGTTACCCTCTCTACGAGTGGCAGTCCACTACGAGCTAACAGATGAAGAAAACGCTCACCTTCGGCTTAAGGAACTTGATGCCCTTGATGAAACCCGGCTCATAGCGCAACAAAATCTGGAGGCTTATAAAGCAAAGATGACGCGTTCATATGAAAGATTGACCCGGCAGAGAACATTCCGCCAAGGCGAACTCGTGCTAGTGGTCAAAAGGCCTATGATCCCCAATCACGCCAAGCGGGAAAAATTCGAGCCGAACTATGAAGGCCCGTACATCATAGAAAAAGTCTACCAGGGTGGAGCCTATCTACTCATGGATATGCACGGTGAAAGACCTTTCAGGCCAATAAACGGTCGCTTCCTAAAGAAATACTACGCTTAATGAGCCACAACCTAGGTCAATGATAGATGACGACGACTATGTCCGCTCGCTATCTTCCTAAGCCCAAACACTATAAGTCGCAACTGGCCTTCTTTAGCACTGGACCGAAATGTCCTTAAACTAATAGCGGACGGAAACGTCTCTAAACTACTGTCGCAGCATCCTTAGGCTAACGAGATGAATAAAAAAAATATATAAAAAAACATATAAACGGTATGTCCATAAGCAAAAGGGCACGGATGAAAACCCGAAAAGGCTCCGTGAGTAAAAACAGCAGGGCTACCGGCGAGTGTTCGTGAAAACCCGAGAGGGCGCGACCTCGTAAAAAAAAAGAGAAGAAGAAAAAAAAATAATAAATAAATAATAAATAAATAAAAATGAAAACGGTATGTCCATAAGCAAAATGGGCACGGATGAAACCCCGAAAGGGCTCCGTGAGTAAAAACAGCAGGACTACCGGCGAGTGTTTGTGAAAACCCGAAAGGGCGCAATCTCGTTAAAAGACACTTACAGGGTCCTCTCGACCTTGTAGGGAGAAACCACCCGTGTGAGATCCTTACGACTCATAAGGGAGCAACACACTTAGGGATCCTCATGATTCATAGGGAGAAAATACACTTGTGAGATCCTCACGACTCGTAAGGAGAACTCTCTTATGGGACCCTCACGGCTCATAAGATTTGAAAGTCTTAAGTTACAGAGACCTAAACCTGTGCTTAAGCAACCCCCACAACCTTCGATATTGCCCTACAAGTGGTCCAATACTGACCCTTGTATACAATCCACGGGCGCGAATAAACATTTCCCTAACCAAGTCCCATCCGTGACCGGGGATATATGCACATGATGAACGACCCTTGTAAATCCTCTCGATTTACAAGGAGAAAATCCTACTCTAGGATCCTTACGACTTACAGAGGAACATGCACTTAAGAATCCTCATGATTCCTAAGGAGAAAATACACCTACAAGATCCTCACGACTTGTAGGGAGAAATACCTTTGTGAGACCCTTACGGCTCATGAAGTTAAAAGCCTTAGTCGACAGCGCCTTAACCCTGTTCGCTAAGCCACCTTTGTTTGACATCAACGGAAGCAAATGATGATTCGCTCCTGGCAATATCGCAGTTGTAGCGGTGATGATGCCGAAATCGGTGTCTAATTTCAGGTTTACGGCGGAAAACCAGTAGGCCGCACATGCATACGAAATAGCCGAAAGGATGGGGCAACTTGCAATAAAAAGCAGCAAGTAAAAACGTATGCATACAAAATAGCCGAAATGATTGGGCAACTCGCAATAAAAAGCAGCGAGTAAGAATAAAATAAAAAGCCGAAATGATTGGGCAACTCGCAATAAAAAGCAGCGAGTAAAAATAAAATAAATAGCCGAAATGATTGGGCACCGCGAAAAATAGCCGAAATGATTGGGCAATCGTGACCTTCGCGACATAAAAGCTGAAATGATAGAGCATCGCGGAAATAAAACAAAAAAAAGGAAGATGATAAAACTTTGGCCCTACAGTTAAGATCACATCGATCCCTGTATACAATCCAAGGGCGTAAACAAACAAGAGGGAACCATACTTTCCCAACAGGCTCCGCCAGAAAATGAAGCCAAATCTCGACGGTTCATTCCAACTCCGAAGAAACCAGTGTCTTCAGCAAATACCTCGACTCACGGATACAAACACTCCTTGACGAGAGCCTCCTGATCCGTGTCGACTCGCAGAGCAACCAGTGCCTCCGTGGGAAATTCTCGACTCGTTTCAACCCTAAGGAAACAAATAATCCTTGGCGCTAGGGAAACAAATAGTCCCTAGCAAATTCCTCGACTCACGGATACAAACACTCCTTGATGAGAGCCTCCTGATCCGCGTCGACTCGCAGAGCAACCAGTGCCTCCGTGGGAAATTCTCGACTCGTTTCAACCCCAAGGAAACAAATAATCCTTGGCGCTAGAGAAACAAATAATCTCTGGCGCTAGGGAAACAAATAATCCCTAGCAAATTCCTCGACTCACGGATACAAACACTCCTTGACGAGAGCCTCCTGATCCACGTCGACTCGCAGAGCAACCAGTGCCTCCGTGGGAAATTCTCAACTCGTTTCAAACCCAAGGAAACAAATAATCCTTGGCGCTAGGGAAAAAAATAATCCCTAGCAAATTCCTCGACTCACGGATACAAACACTCCTTGACGAGAGCCTCCTGATTCGCGTCGGCTCGCAGAGAAACCAGTATCTCCGCAGGAAAATTCCCGATTCGTCTCAACTTGCAAGATGAAGCCTCACGCAGCAGGGACTAAAAAACTTGCTTCCTGAACAATGGGATCCTGCAAGTCGATCTAAAACGGTCTCTTGCATACTATTCACGGGTCTCACTCTCCAAAGTCGAGTTTCGACAAGGAGGGAAACAACCACTTACGAGTCCTCTCGACTTGTAAGAGGGAAAAATTCTCTTACAGAATCTTTACGACCTATAAGAGGAAACACACTTAGGAATCCTCACGATTCCTAAGGAGAAAAACCCACCTGCGAGATCCTCTCGATCCGTAGGGAGAAAAGTCTCTATGAGACCCTCACGGCTCATAGAGTTGAAAAGTCTTAGGCGGCAGACCCGAACCTGCGGCCCAAGCCATCGATATCCTTTGGAAAAAAACTGAGTTGTCGTCCAATTATATTTATCAAGACAGCATGCTGATAATAAGGGAAAGAAGAAAGCAACAGAAAGAGTATCCGATTTACATTCGATCAAGCGTTCGAGAAACATTCAGTCATGCATAAGCAAAAGACTCAAAACAAAAGATAAGACAGGCTAGGAAAAACAAAAATTTCCATTAATATTGCCAGAAGTTCTTACAATCATAAAAGCAATAAACGAAAAACATTATTACAAGGGAATAACCTCGAACCCAGGACATGGATTGAGGAACTCGAAAGCGACCCTATCTATGACTTTCCAAGCCTCGCGGACTATCCTAGTGTGCTTTCTTTCGCGAGCACAAGCATCAGGGTCCCCCCTGATGTCTTCCACCCTCCGATAAGCAGCGAGTATGGCAGACTGTTGAAAGACCTCGTGCAAGAGATCGATAAGATTGTCTCGCCGTCTCTTTGAGATAAAGTTCAACAGGTACACCGAGTGCACCTTATCCTCAGCGGCATCCAGCGCCCTAAGCGGCACACCGGAACAGAACAGGGGAAGCGCTTCCCAGATGGCTCCCACGATAAGCTTAAGAAGGGAGGAACGTCGGGGAAGCAGGGGACCATTGTATGCGTCGAAGCGGCTCATGATTTCAGCACACTCCGCGTTTGTGAACTCTCGATTTTGAGAGCGGCCAAGTCGGCGGATGTCCCCGTAAGAGATGATCTCGTTAAGAGCATACATATGGGCGTCCATTGTTCCTGTGAAAGAAGATCAGCAAAATTAGCAAACCGACTGATTAAGCGAATCCTTGTTAAAAAATGAGCACGAAGAGTTAAACTCCTCGAGAGCAATGCTCTACGAACAGGAGTAACTATCAAAATCCTAATAGGGGAAATTTAAAGAAGTCCCAAGATTCTGAGATCATTATTTTTTTTAATTTTCATTATCCATACTCAAACTCTTAAGAGTTCATCTTTTTTAGATCGAGAGATCTATGTTTTGCCAAAGATGCAAGGTTATATTCATGGGTTGAGAAACCCTGAAACAGATTCCTGAGAGCAAGGCTCTATTTGGTGAAACCCCAAAAGGGTTTTCTTTAGATCGAAGATCTATGAGAGCAAAACTCTATTAATTAAAATTAATTTAATTCAAGGTTAATTTTACCTGAAAAGTTTCCTTTGAGGAAAATTTAACTCTGAGAGTTCCTAAAGGCAAGAGCAGAGCTCTGGGTTCTGAAAGTAAAATTCTTAAAAGATGCTAATCATCTGTTGAGGACCAAAGGTCCTATTTATAGGCATCAAATGCCCTTTCAACTTCCAAAAGCTGCCGCGACGGTTGGGATTCTGCCACCGTTGCGCTTGCGTTTGGAGGCCACGTAAGCGCAACGGTGGGGGGGCATTTGTTTATCCCAATCAGAGCAAGGCTCTGTTCAAATTCCAAGACGGGAGATGAAGCAACGCATCATCTTCCCCCAGTCAGAGCAAAGCTCTACTTTGAAAATCTAAATGCTAATAAATGAAGCAACGCTTCAGATCCTCTGCGCTGCGCGCAACGCGCCACGTGTCAGGCGCAGATGCATCAGCGCAGCGCCCAAGGCAGCGCACCCAATCAGAGCAAAGCTCTGTTCAAAGCAAAATCAAAGGAAGCAACGCTTCAGTTGCGCAAGCACTGCGCTGCGCGACACGTGTCCGCGCAGTTGCGCTGCGCTGTGCGCTGCGCGACACGTGTCAGCGCAGTTGCGCTGCGCCTTGCGCTGCACGACACGTGTCAGCGCAGATGCGCTAGCGTAGTTGCGCTGCGCTGTGCGCTGCATGACACGTGTCACGCTCTGGAGCATTTGCTCCAAACAGAATTAAGATTCTAAAAGAAATCTTTCTGTTCTTGTTAAAACAAGAAGATTTTCTTCTGTAAAACAGAAGCCCTTGGATCAAAGATCCAACGGTGGAGGAAATTCCCCAAATCACTCAGAGAAAGATCTCTTTAACAAATTTATGGGCACTATAAAAAGGACCCTAGACCTCAATTCAAAGGGATGAATATTTTTTGAGAAATTAAACAGAGAGAACTCTGAAGAATTGGAGAGAAATCCTCAAGAACAAAAAAGGTAAAAAGCCTTTAGAAAAAGGGAAAATCCTCTTATGAACAGATCATTGATCTAAAAACAAGATCAATGATCTTTAATAAAAAAAACAAAATAAAAATAGTGCTTTGCACTTTTTATGAACCTCTGGTTTCTGAAATAAGAGAAAGCTTGTTTTTCTTTGATCTAAATTAGATCAAGAAATCAAATAGTGCTCTGCACTTCCGTTATGAACCTTTGGTTCTTGAATCTAAAAGATTCTTAAATTAATAGTGCCTTGCACTTATAAATCTGCACTGTTGCGCTCTTGGGCTGGCGCAAGCCACCAGAGAGCGCCACGTGTCAGCATCTGAACCAGTTGCGCTATTGAAAAAGAGCTTTGCTCTCTGAAATTGGCGCAAATCACCAGAGCGCGCCACGTGTCAGCAGCGCAAGCGTAGCGCACTAGCGCAGCGCACTGCGCTGCATGACACGTGTCATCATCACAAGCGCTTGCGCTCTTTGATTGGCGCAAAGCGCCTGAAAATGCAATGAATTTCCTCTGCTAAAGGGCCAGGCCCAAGTCAAAAAGACCCAGCAGGCCAAAATAAATTGCAAAGCAATAAAAAGGGGCAGAGCCCAAATGAAATTGATGCTCTGCATCATTTATAAATGGGCAGATCCCCAAAACAAATTGATGCTCTGCATCCTTTATGGGCAAAGCCCAGATCAAAGTAAAAAGAAATGCAATGCAAAAACAAATAAAAACGATGAGTATTTTCCAACTGGACTTAGCCCAATTTTGGCCGTAAGTCCTCAAATTAAATTGACTGAGCAGGATTGCTCTCTTAAATCAATTTACCTCCGGTTCGAGGGTACATCTCCGAACTCCTCTGACACCTGTCGTTGTAATCCTTCAACGACGTCAGAGAGGTGACGGGTCCCGACGACCACATACGTATATGGACTGCGGGGTCCTTAAACTCGGGGACCGAAACGTCCTTAAACTAATGTCGGACCGAAACGTCCTTAAACTAATGATGGACCACCACGTCCCTAAACTGGAACATAGACCACCACGTCCCTAAACTGGCGATGGACCACCACGACCCTAAACTGGCGATGGACCACTAAGTCCCTAAACTGGAGAGGGACCCCTATGTCCCTAAACTGTAACATGGACCACCATGTCCCTAAACTGGAACATGGACCACCATATCCCTAAACTGGAAATCGACCGCAACGTCATTAAACTAAACAATAGAGCCAATTGCTCTCTTGTCGGATCCAAACGATCCCGTTAAGTTGATCTTAGTCTGGAAATTAGGCTAACGTATCCTTAACAAAAGTTTAAGTTGATCTTAGCCTCAATATGGCTAACGTATCCTTAAACTAAAAACACCAAACCCAAATCTAAGTAAATACGGATTTGGACTAATCCACGTCCTACGGGCGACGAAATAAATAGTCTCCGTATACAATCCACGGGCAACCACAAACAAAACAAACACCCACGACACGAAGTGAAATTCTGGAGAAGGAGAAAGTTGTTACCGCGATGCGGTAGCGTAATTAACTGCAGGGGCTTGCGCCTGCAGGGAAGAGCGTCCCCACAATCAAAAACCCCTCAAACGAGGGGGAATCTGACGAAGTCTGCTACATCGGCCGCATCCGTCTAAATCTCCGATACACGGTGCCATAAATCAACTTGGCATCTTCGGAGAGGTGGACGGGTAAAACCATACAGCATCTGCCCCGAATCTCAGGCAAGACTTCCTCACATCTTGGCCGCCGTTCGGAGGGGAACATCGATTTCAGCCCGAGAATCTGGACCGTGGTCTCGGGCATGCACGGGATACTATTGAGTTACATCAACGATTCATTAAATTGATTTCAATGACTTGAGAGTAATTAACCCAGTAGCTCAGTTCAAATTACTCACTGCACATCACATATACTTTTACCCTTCACTGTTCCTTATTCGTGTTACTATTCTACTTTTATTACTGTTCATACTCGTGCCTGCATGTCTTGCTACCCTCTGATTATATTATTGTTGATATTATGACGCACTGACGTCTGGGTTTTGCATGGCCCAGATCCTCTACCTTTGTCGCAGGCTGATCAGGAGTATTTCCGCCGTCAGGCCGAGCAGTGAGGATCCTGTTAGTATCCAGTTAGTTTAGTTATTTCCGTACTTTCCAGATGTTACTGTTTATTGGATTTATTGCTTCCGCATATTATTTCTTGACTCGTTTATTCTGGCATATGGACATGTACTGGATAGTTTATTTTACTTTCCTGTTCTTGATATCTTATAGACAGTCGTAATATGACTGTGGAGGGATGTTTCCTATCCACAGGTAGCATGGTTGGCTCTGTCACGTGCCGATCTTAGCGCACTCTGGGAAGCGGGGCGTGACAAACTAAAACTCCTAAACCAAGTTAACCGAACCTTCTTAAAGACTTTAACTTTTGGATTGTCATGATTCACGACAAAGTCGCATATATCCCTGCCGCTCCAACTTTCCCTTTGCATTTCTCCAGAACACTCCGTATCATTACGAAGATCCATATTGCTTGGGTATGCCATCATATAGTTACATACAAACTCGAAGAAACTTGTTTCAGTTCGAGAATGGTTTCTGGTTCTTGAGAAATTGAATAGGATTATTCGGTTATCTTTTCTCTTTACCTTCTTTTTGGTTGTGAGGGCTTCTGGTATTAGGAGAGTATACCTATTACGCTTATTGGATAGTGTTCTTCCAAACCGTTGGCAGGTGCTGAAAGGTAGGAAAGGAAAAAAACCAATTAGCCTAAGTATGGTGTACAGAAGGTAAGAAGTAATGACATATAAAGGGAGTTAGAGTGAGGGCAAAGGAAATTGCGACTACTATCATTCACGATGAAGCCGCATATATCCCTGCCACTCCTACTTCCCTTTTGCATTTCTCTAGAACACTCCGTATTACTACGAAGATCCATATTACTTGGGTATATGTCACCGTGTAGTTACATATGAACTCGAAAAAACTTGTTTATGTTCGAGGATGGATTATGGTTCTGGAAAAAATTGAATAAAATTATTCGGTTATCTTTTCCCTTTACCTTCTCTCAGGTTGTGAGAGCTCCTAATATTAGGAGAGTACACATATTACGCTTATTGGATAGTCTTATTCCAAATCTTAGGCAGGTGTCAAAAGATAGGGAAGGAAGAAAACCAATTAGCCTAAGTATGGTGTACAGAAGGCAAGAAGTAAAGACATATAAAGGGATTGGAGTGAGGGCAAGGAAAATTGCGACTACTGTCATGAATTTGGATGGTGGAAGAGGCATTACTGGGAATACCCGACCACACCCCACGAAACATTTTCATGTTTCAGTCTTACAGTGCGGTGTTAATTGAAAATTATTTTCCTAATTAGATTCCGACTCCAAGGTATGTATTTACCAGACTTTATTCTCACATCTGTATAGCATTACAGATGCTGAGTGAGAGTAGAACATTGGGAATTGGGTGATTATATTTTCAACATCAGAATTCTTTGTAATTGGTGATATTTGAGGAAATCGCCTGGATTTTGCCTAACGGCAAATATTTGGTTTTGAATATCCATTGTTATGCACCAATTTCAAATTGATATATATGTACGTCTATTTTATAAAGTGAGATATAACCTTTTGAAATTATGTTTATGACGTTTACCTATATCAGTTGATAGTTACGTAAGGTGCATTCAACAATGGTGTAATTCTTCTTAACCATAACATAGTTTTCAATTTACGACGCACAAGGTTTGAGTTATAAACTCGGAGGACTTATACAAAGTATTGTATGTTGTCTGATATCCATTAGGACAAAGGGGTTGGTACTCGTACTATATTCCATTACTTATGACTTCTCTGGTTTTAGACACGCATTTCGTTGAAATACAAGATCTAAATTTTAAGAAGTTATAGGTATAAGAATAAAGTAAAGAACCATACGTTGCATGTATCAGGATTCTTCGTGCTGATCGAAGGTGTAGATACTCATGCTAGGTATTCCGTCATAAGTAATATATTTAAGAACTTGCTTCTCTCTCAGGTTACTAATCCGTGAGTAAGCTCCATGATGAGTAATACTGCTTAGCCTTCTTCCATTTAGTCAATATGCACTAGAGCTGCATGTATTTTGAATCTGGTTCAAATTAAATTGGTGCCTTTATTTCTATATTGGATATAGAATGGATCCATATCTTAATACCGTTAAGGTATATGGAGTAGTCCGGCTTATGCTTAAAACCAGAATTTGGATAAACTCAAGGCACGTTTCAGTAATGGAAATTTGTGGGTTATCCATTAACGAGGGTTAACATTCTACCATTTGTAGGATTAATAGTTATATTATTCTTGACTCGCCATCTCTTTAGTAAAATGAATTCTTTTCAGAAAACACAAGTGGGGGTATGGTAGAACTGGAAATGATTCCAGAACCACAAACAGTTACTAAAAATTTAGTAGAACCTAATAATTCAATTGGATTCGACAATACATTAGCCACTCCGCAGATATGGTGGGTAACCTCAGCCATCCGAGAGGTATTTCGGTCTCCTCAAAGACAGTGGCATGGAGGTTTTTGATGACCCAAGCTTGCCACTACTGCAGTCCTAGACTATGAGATCTGGCAGGTGGATGAATATAACGTCATTTTAAATCAGCTTTAGAAGTGCACGTGTATATGACTCTGCTTGAGGGTTGTTATAGTCAGTGGGAGCAGCGGAAGCGTGGTAGGCCAGTAGCTTATGTCTATTTATAGACTAAAACAAGTATAGCGAAGATAGATCGTCTATTTTTTATGCGACAGTCATAGAGTTTGACTTCATCAAAACAATAGATGGACCTGGTAAGAAGATGGAGGGAGTGATGTCCTGATATTTGGATGGCGTACTCCTTATAGGAAGTGATATTCCTATATTACGATCGGTTATATTATGGTTGTCACAAGATGTTTCTCCACATAGGATCTGGATAAAGTATCAGGGATTCTGGTCACTAGATCTATAGTTTTAGATCTTGATTTGGGAAGTGTTCCAATTTGGGTACTTTAACACTATTCTAAAGTGTTTTAGAATAGACAACTCCTGGCATGGTGGTGTACCCGCAGATGATAGAGTCGCCCTCTCTAAAGAGATGTATTCTAGACTGATGAGGAGAGAGATTTGCATGATTGATATATCACTTGCTTAGGCAATTGAGTCAATTATGAAATGTCAAGTACCACACAAGATATTGCTTTTGCACTGGATGCAATAAGCATATATATTAATCCAATCCTGGAGAAACATTAGGAAGCAGTTGTGAACATAAGTGGATTTTCTTTGTATATGGCAACGACAGCCTTCTTCAGGAGGCGGTTATCATTTCAGGCTTCCAAGATGAACTGGATGACAAAATAACTGTCAGAATTAACAGTTTTCCCTCTTTTGAGGGGCAGTATGTTGGACAGGTGGTCCAAGCGGATACTGAGGAAGGCACGGCGCAGGATACTGATTAAATTCAGTGGAAGATACGGTCTAAGAAATTTGTTGGATTTGGAGTTCATTTGTGAACTGGGTCCCATCAGATATCCAGACAAATTCTAAGACATGTATCACTCATTTCAGGGGATAGTCTTTCTCCATGAAGTTGAGATATAGGGAGATAAAGATAGAAACATTGGAGCGGATCCACTCACTGAGGCTATTTCTTGAATGCAATAGTTTCACAAACATGCTTTGCGAGACTGATTAGTAGAAAAGTTGGGTGTTCGGTATAACACGGACTGTGAGTATACGACACCGCAATAATTAGCCTTAAGTGCAAGTGGAAGATTGTTGGAAATAGTGTCCTTAAGTCAATTATTGTAATCGCAGGCACGCGATTGTGATGATTGAGGGAGGACCTATACTAGCAGAACAATCTTACTCAAAATGATAATAAGCTATCTGGTTTGTCTTTATCATCATGTACATGCATTATGTGGTATTACAGATCACTATTACATATTGATAGAGGCTATAAGATTCTTGCTTGACTACCAGCATTATGATGGCGATCATACATGTAGGGGTCGGGTAGTCCATAAGCACATCCTTAAATGTCCCTAGTCATGGGAGTATTGAGACTGGGCATCGATATTCTGGAGTAGACTGGTGTATACGTTTCTAGACCCCGATGAGAGGCGATGGTTGGTCCCACAGCTATTGGTCTTTCACACCTAAGATCATATACAGGTGCTCACTGGGGGTGAGTACACTGGATGGACTCGCCGGGAACATACTAGATGGTATTATACCTATTGTTAGATAGCAGTTCTCAAGTGACATGAGTACAGGTTAGTCCTTCGACTTGAGATCATCATTTGTCTGATGTGAGTTCCCACTGTGCTTTGATTACTACCCTGCCACGGCTTAAAGGAGTCGTGCAAACAGGTTTTAGTTGGATACAGTCCCGAGCCATATGGAGGCAGCGAGCGGATCGTCGAGGATTCGTCTCTCCTGGTATTAGGGGTTGATGTCGCACTGTGCACGGGTGGCCATCACCAGAAATACTTGGCCAAGGTGGACGAGAATTACTGATTTAGATCAGTAGTTTCTCAGTGGGTGATGGGCTTCACACCGATATGAAATATCGCGTTATTAGGGGTCTGACTTTATCCACCCCCTAGACTCGATATGCAATACTCTTAGACGAAGAGACCAGGCTGTATGGAGATTGTCACAGATAGGCTCGGTAGGGATCTGGATGAGTTTGCTCGTCGGCCTTCCTTTTCGACAGGTACCCGGGTAGCCATTACGTACAGCTAGTGCCGCTGACGTGCTTGTGGTTATGGATTTATCCAGTAACTCACTATCGGTGTAATGTCGAGTCTTTAGAGTCCCACACAGAGGATTTCCCTGGTTCAGGCGAAATGATGTAGTAGCCGTATTTTGATACGTGCAGGATTCCGATCGAATGATTGTACTAGTTACCCGGACATTCGATCGGACGGTTGATAATACTAGCCGGCTTAGGATTGAGCCGGATTATTAAATCAGGCATTGATTTAATAATTTACATATATATATATCGATATGTATATTCTAGTATTATATTCTTTGTGTTATTCTATCTCTTTAGGTATTCATATTTTGATATGAATACAGATATGTATATACAGTTGAGTGTATTTCGTATTTATACGAAAAACATTCTAGAAGGTGGACACCTCATTTTAGATTTATCCATTTATTCTTTAAATGGAAAATGAGATATAAAGATAGTGAGGTGAGAATGGTGAGAACCATGCTTGAATAGTGTTAACAAATAAATTATTAATTCATTTGTGCTAACTATTCAAGTATGGTTGCTATATGTTTATTGGAAAATATGTTTTACAAAACCATACTTCATTTTTTTCTCTCACTTTGTTTTTGGTTGGATGAAAATCATTCTCACATTTTTTGTTATCTCTCCCCACTAGCCTTTCTTGAGCTTCTCCTCCTTCTTCTTGATCTTCCACCCTACCATCTCATGTGTTGAGAAGCAAGAGTGGATGAGAGATAGAAATACATTAAGAACAACCCACTATATCTTTAGGCACTCTAGATTAGGAACCTAGAGTCCCTAGTTGCTTCACTGAATTTTTACTGTGGAGTTAGAGCCATAGCCACATCCCTCGGGTGGATTATCTTCGACGGAGGAAGACCGGCAGCCAAGCTTGATCAAGGAGACCTCAAAGAGCTAAGGAAGAAGGTAGAAGGCTGAAGGACACGAATCTTTTGGTAAAACACTTCTATCACAGTAGATAGACTCTTTTAGATTGCTAGTTTCATATTTGGTTTCGATTCTAGGTAGTTATTTCTAGCGTCAAGTTTTTTAAACACCAAATTTTTCATTCCGCAATGGCCGCGGTCGACGGCCAGGGCGCTAGGAACCCCAACATATGGGTGATTGTCGATCGACTGACCAAGGCAACTCATTTTATACCATTTCGAGTTGGTCAAACGACAGAGGCTTTGGCAGAGAGGTACGTACAGAAGATTGTGTGATTGCATGGAGTACCAGTGAGTATTGTTTCTGATCGTGACACCCGGTTCCGATCACATTTTTTGAGGAGTTTGCCAGAAAGTTTAGGAACTCGCTTGAAATTTAGTATGGCCTATCACCCTCAGACAGATGGACAGTTCGAAAGAACGATCCAAACTCTTGAAAATATATTGAGAGCTTGTGTGTTAGACTTTAAGGGTTCGTGGGAGGATCATTTATATTTAGTGGAGTTCTCATACAACAGTTTTTAGGCGACTATACAGATGGCTCCATTTGAAGTACTGTACTGTCGTAAGTGTCGCTCACCGGTATGTTGGGACAATGTTGGAGAAAAAAGATTGTTAGGACCGGAATTGATTGTGCAAACTGTGGATAAAGTTAGCTTGATTTGTTATCATATGAAGGTGGCACAAGATCGATAAAAAGTGTAACATTTCAGGAAAAAAAATACTATTTTTGGGATTTAAATAATTAAAATAATAAATTTTAAGAATATTAGAAAAATATGGAAATTGGTTTAATGAAATAGTATAATTATATACCAATAGTTCGGAAAATATATGGAAATTTATATGAAATATTTGGATATTTTATAAATATTTATACAAATATTTGTATATGAGTTTATTGCTAAACTCGATTAATACTTCACTAATTATGCATTAATCTTGTTTATGTATATGGTCGCAAAAATACTTGTTTCATTTCTTTATTATGAACCATGGCTTTATTTCTTTTTCTAAAAATAGTTTTGGTTTTATTTGAAAAGAAAATAAAAGAAAAGGAATGGGAAGATATTTTGTTGATGGGGGACACATAGGTATGGGCAAAGAATGAGAGAGAGAGAGAGATGCATGTCTCTAGATATTTCCTCACCCTTCGTCTTTTTTTCTCACCTCCTTTCTTCTTCTCCTCCCTCCACCTCCTCTTCCACCCACAAAACACCTTAAAAACTCAATCAAAAACCTCATCTCCCTTTACAAAAATGGTGCATAAGCTCACTACAAGCACGATGGATGAAATAAGTTGAGATTTTGAAGACTTTGGGCAACTCAAGAAATTTCTTGAGTTGCCAAATGAGGTATAATTCCACACTTTTAGTTAAGATTTTAGCTTTCCTTATATCCTATAGTGTTTAAAGTTCAACCGATGAAGACTAGTGATCTTTGAAAATTTCTAGTTGAGATTTAGGTAATATTTTGATGTGTGAAGGTGAAATTGAGAATTAGATAGTGACTAAACCCCTGTAGTGTTAGTCTTTTGAACTAAACCTGAGACAAAACCCCAGACTTGAACTTAGAATTTTCTGATATCGTATTTTGTGGATTTTATGGTGATATTATAGAATATGGAGCAACTTGGAGTGTTTATAGGAAAATCAAACAACTACTTTGACCTAGTTAGACTGCCATAGGATCACCATAGAAGAATGAGACACCAGCTCTTTGGTTTGACCGGTGCTGCCGGGTCCTGTAGCTCTTCTCGCCGGCCACCTTTGTGGGTATAGGTGTAGGGGTTTGGTCTGTACACACACCTTATAACCTAGCCCCTGTATTGCTAATTTTGTCCCAGTATACCTGAGTAAAAATCTGGGAGCATTTTGAGTTGGTTTTGGCAATGTTTTCCGATTTCTAAAACTTGGATTTTAGTATGTGAATTTGGTTTTGGTCGTTGGACGTTTGCACGTCAACGATGAGGGTTATTTGGTTGTTTTTGCATGCGTAGGCTATAGGTTCTAACCTATGAGCATTTCGCGTGTCGTGTCGGTTTTCGGATAGGATTTTAATGCGATACGATGTGTTTGATATGTAGGTATCTTCGCATGGACTTCGGGACGACAAGGGAGAACAAGGATTCATCGACTTCGGCAAGCGAGAATTGTAGGTGAGTAAATGTATATCTAAGGGGGAAGTTGGGTGGATAGCGTATAGCACCCCTGCAACCGTAGAATATGTTATTATATATATATTGTAGATATGTGTTGATGCTAGACTTGGATACCTAGAAAATAGGGTTACTAGGAGACTATAGGTTAGATTAAGTGTACTTGTAGGATAGTTTACTCTTAGTTTAATTCCTTAGTCGTGAGTCGTCGGTTTACTTTATCGCGTGCACACACACTTGTTATGATATGTTTGTATATGTATGTGTGTGTGTGTATGGGTATGTGATACACACACACACACTATACATATACGTGTATGATGAGGGTATGATGTATTATATAGTTTGAGTCGATACGATCGAGCAGGATGTCAAGAGATAATTGATATATGATTTGGGATGAGACATCGTTTATGATGCGATATATTAGCGGATTGTTGGGCGTTATATACATACATGCGATAACATGTGACTTGATATATAATAGATTATACGAGACCTTAGATCTGTACCCCTGATTATTGATATTGTACGAAGATTGATACCGTACGAACTATATGAGATATATGATTACCTGCCACGAGGAGCGAGGGCGACACCGTCTGCGGATACATGGTGGACCCGGTGCGGTACCCCGTGCATGATTGACGAATATAGAGAGATAGAGACGTTGAGCCTGGCAGGGGAGCACTACCGACCGGTGATAGTTTGGGCCGATCTGAACCGACGGAGCCCCAGATTCAGATGGTATGAGCCGATCTGGACTGACGGAGCTCGAGATACGAGGATTATGTGTCGCTGATGGATACGATTTTCATGATATTTTCGAGTGTCAATACTTGGCACTCAGGTTTTATCATGATTTTGTGTGTCGTTACTGGACACACGTTGATTGATGCAATTATACATGATACACATGACATGTAGTTACTTCGTGACACAGACACGAGTACTTGGCTTTACATATATGCTTATATTATTACCTTTACCGCTACTCGATGTTATCCCGTTACTTTTATTTCTGTAGCGCACTGTATGACTTAGGAGATATTCATACATTCGGTTTCTACTCGGTGATGTCTTCTACTCACGAGTTGGCAACTCACCCCCGTTGTGCCACAGTTTCTTGCCGATTTGACCGCACGGGTTTTCGTAGCGGTTTTGCAGGCACATTGCTTTTCTTCCGGATGATTTTCTTTGGTTGGTGGGGTTCACATACGTCGTGACCACCATTATACTTGTATATTTATTTCAATTGTATCTAGTTAAAAGCTCTATCAACCAGACTTTGTATATTTGTAGACTTATAAACATCGTTTGTATATTCTTTTCGGACTTAGAGTCACGCTCGTGTATTTATTCTTATTGCAAGTTCTTGATGATGTTTTTATGGTTTCTTTATTTTCTTCCTGTGTTTGATCCTTGCCTTCGGCGTTGTATATTTATATCATTACATGGTTGTTACCGCCAATTGGCGAAGAGCTGGCTCCCGCTTGGGGATACCTTTTATTATTATTACTTGTATTTGTTTTTGGGTTAAAATATACAAAGGAGATTTCTGCCGAAATTTTCAATGACGAAACATGTTTTCAAGATAGCTACAATTTTGTTTTCATATACTATTACTTATCTTTTAAATAAAGAACTTGTTTTCATTATACTGTCATTTTAAAACTTCACCTCCACTATTTTCCCTAAAGGTTTAGATTTCTGGGCTTTTGATTTACTTGAATTAGGTGGGGTCCTATATACTTCACATAATTCAAGTACCAGTCACGTGCCTTTTACGGGTCATGATAAAAAGACGGGCTGATACTGAAAGAAGACCATTAGAGTTTGCTGTTGGTGATCATGTGTTCTTGAAGATATCACCGACTAGGGGAGTAATCCAGTTTGGTAGTCGAGACAGGCTTAGTTCTTGATTCGTGGGGCCTTTCTATATTATTGAGCGTATTGGAGAAGTGGCGTATCGATTGGTTTTACCACCATCCTTGGCGGGTGTTCATGACGTGTTTCATATATCTCAACTTCGCAAGTATGCTTGAGATGAGACACACGTCCCAGACCATTCGGAATTGACAGTAAGGGATGATTTAACTTATAAAAAGCAACAATAGTTGTTGTAGATCGACGAGAAAAGGTTCTTAAGAATGGAGTGATCCCTCTAGTGCTTGTTTCGTGGGGAAATCGTTATCATGGAGAATCTACTTGGGAACGTGAAGACGAAATTCTATAAAAGTTTCCAAACCTTTTTCCTTAGATCTGTATTTTCCTTATTCTTGTTTTTTTCCTGTTTCTGTGAATTTCGATGACGAAATTCTTTTTGTAGTTAGGTATAATGTAACACCCCAGCACAATCGTACGTTATTTAACGATATTAATTAATATTTTGAGTTTCTTTTAATTATTATTGTTTGGGTTGTGGTTGGTATTTGGATAGTATGTGTGTTTATCGGACCCGACCCGCTTGCGTAAAATTCGCTATTGGTTGATATTTAGATATAGTATATTTTTATTGATATTTATCCATAGAATAAATCTATATGAATCTCAAATAATAGATATACAATATTCAAACTGTATGTATTATTGGCAGCCATACGTTATGGGTATTTTATATCTAACTTTTAACTATTAGTGTGCTTTTATCTTATGTAAATATCCCATGATATTTTATTAACGGTTATCTACTACATATAAATCCTAAACATCCTAAAATACTGCATATGATATATTAGATTAGAATATATTTTCCTATCCATTATATTATGTTGTAAGCGGGCTGTTAAGATAATACCCATGTGTAGATAATTTTTGATATATTTTTTAGATTTAGTAGACATGGATGGGGGATCATAATATCTTTATATAATATTATTTAGTTATTTAGTTATATACAAATCCCTCTATATATATATATATATATATATATATATATATATATATATAATATACTTATAAATAATGTCACGCCCCGCTTCCCTGAGTACGCTAAGATAGGCACGTGACAGAGTCAACCATACTACCTGTGGGTAGGAAATATCACTCCACAGTCACATTACGGCTGTAGAGATATCAAGAACAATAATAATAACTATCTAATACATGTCCATGAGCCAGAATAACGAGTCAAGAAATAAATAATGCGGAAGCAAAAGATCCAATACAATGATAAACCGGAATGTACGTCCCATAATGCGGGCTCACATCAGGAATGAAAATGCATAAATAAAACTAAAATACTAACAGGTCCTCACTGCTCAGCCTGCTGACTGAAATACTCTTGCTCGGCCCGCGGCAATGGTAGAGGATCTGGGCCATGCAAAACCCAGACGTCAGTGCGTCATAATATCAACAATAATATAATCAGGGGGTAGCAAGACATGCATGCACGGGTATGAACAGTAATAAAGGTATAACAGTAACATAAATAAGGACAGTGAAGGGTAAGGCACATGTGATGTGCAGTGAGTGATCTAAACTGGTCTACTGGGTTAACTACTCTCAAGTCTTTGAAATCAATTTGATGAATCATCGATGTAACTCAATAGTATCCCGTGCGTGCCCGGGACCACGGTCAAGACTCTCGGGCTGAATCCGAGACGTGCCGCTAGGCAGTAAAAAGGTAGTATGTAAAGACGAATGATGTCAGCAGCATCATTCCGGGGATGGCCTAGCCCATAAGACTGATCAGTAAAGGCATCGAACTGTCGAGTTACAAGTCAGGTTTCATCATTGATTTTCCCATACCCCCAAGTTATGTGTTCAAATCAGGTATTGATAAATCTGGAGCTAATGCCAACACAGGATCAAGCAGGTACATGTTTGTCTGTATAGACAATAGGATATGTCCGTAGAGACAACAGGTCAAGGTTGTCGGCATTAGTAACAAGATCAGGTAACATGTCAAGCTGTGGTACATCAGGTCATGTCAGGTGGTGTACATGTATCAAGTCATGTCAAGTAGTGCACAGGTATCAAGTCGTGTCAAGTAGTAGTGTATCAAGTCATGTCAGGGGGTGCACAAGTATCACGTGGGTGCTCATAATCAAACTATAATAAGTATGGGTACACAAAAACAAGTATGGGGTACTAATATAACAATAAAATGGAATAATATGATGTGGTATGCCAATAGATATAAGTTCAAAGATATGGATGCACAATTATCGATTAGGGTTACATTTATAGTTTCAATACTAATTAGGATGCACTTTATTAAACATGGGGTGTTAATATCACAGTATTATGTATTTATATGATTTATGGATGCAATTATATATATTCGAAATGGGATGGATGCAAACGGGTATCCGAAAAGTTATAAAACTATAAAATGGTAATGTGGGATGTACAACTAAGCAATATATGATATAAATATTGATACGGATGCAGTATATTGTAATCTAGTATGTAACAAGATAAGTTTTCATGACTTAGATTTGAAATGATATGAATGGATGCAAACGGAACATCGAAACGTTATAAAACTAAACATGGGGTACTAGATTTAAACTACAGGTATGATATTTATTTAAATAGGTATAAAATGAGTTATATAGCATGTAGCAAGATTAACTTGCCTCGACGGATCAAGAAACGAATGTGTACGGAACGTCTCACGTCGGTGAAAAGTCGCGACGCGTGCACGGTGCACGGAACGGTTCCAAACAACGCATAAGGGTGATCACGCAAGCAAGGCACGTTCGCTGGGTCGTCTGGATCATCGGCGTCGTCACGGCTCCGGCGAACTACAGAAATCAATAATTATAGGAAAGAAAATAAAAGAAAGAGAAGAAAGGAAAGAGGAAGAAGAAGAATGAGAGGAAGAGAAAGCTCACTGTGGTTTGGTGCTCTGGGGTTTCAGGGGACAGAGGAGACAAGGTAGTGGTGTAGGGTTCACCGGCGGTAAGGGGTGATCGAGATGGAGGATAGGGTTTCGGTGTTGGGGTTCTCGGTTGGGGTTTGGGTCTGCTGGGTTTCTAGGTTAGTTTGTGGGTGCAGGGTTCTGTGAAGGGAAGAAGACAGAGGAGAGAGAAGAGAAGAAGAAGGAGATGGTGACGGGATGAGGTGGTCGGCGGCGAAGGAAAGGTGGCGGTGATGGGTTCTGGGGTGCAGTGGGTTGCTCAGGAATGAAAGGAGAAGCCAGAGGAGGAGGAGATGAGAGGAGGTTGATAAGGCAAAGGGAGTTGAGGTGATGGGCTTAGGGTTAGGGTTGAGAAAAGGTGATGGGTTCTTGAAGGAGCTCGGGTTTTAAAAGAAAATGGAGGAGGGAGAAAGAATATATGGGGAGATTGCGAAAGGAGGTGACGGGATCTCCTAAGGAGGTGACGGGATCACTCTCACCGCGAGATGAGAGAGAGAGGTGCGAGATGGGAGAGATAGAGAGAGGGCGAGAGGGGAGAGAGAGAGAGGGGAGGAGAAAGAAAGTTGGCAGTATGTGGGGGAGAGAGAAAGAGAGAAGAGAGAGAAAGATTATGAGGGGGGGAGAGAGGGACTGAGCGCGAGGAAAGAGAGAAAAGTGGGGGCCACGAGACAGAGGAAGAGAGCTGGAGGGAGAGAGAGAGAATCTGGGTTGTTTTAAGATTTAAGATTTTAGATAAAAAAGATTTTAGTTTGTTAAAAGGAACCTTATGAACTGTTAAAAATATTTGAACTACATTTTAAAATTTTAAATAAATTGAATTTTGGCGGGATACAAAAATATTTCAAAACGCGTCCTGGTCGGGTCTAAAAATTCAGATTTAAAATATGAAAAATATTTGCGACTTTCAAAATTCAAAATGAATGTTTAGGTAACGAAAATGCATACCCCCAAGAATGGATGCACGTACGTGCGCGTAGCCATCCAAACACGTCCGTTTCACTGAACGGGACGAGAACAAGATGCACAGATGCTACCACGGGGTTAGGGGTATCATGCAGACCATGTTAAGTAATTTTAAATTATTTTACGTGACCTAAAATGTTATATGATAAAAGATGCAATGCCAGATAAAATGCCAGTATGCACTAAACATGAAAATGCACGATCTACGTAACAAGTCAGGGTAATTCATAAATATGAATCAAACAGGTTCAAGCAAGCGGGTCGGGTCGAATGCGATGTAAAATGTAAAATACCATTCGCACCCAAAACACGATAAATCAAGAAAATACCACAGATAAATAAATACGGGAACTGGAATTGGTATAAATGAACTAGGTTGTTACACCTAATATAAAATAATATATATATTCCTTTTATTAAAAACTCTCTTTCCTTCTCTCTGTGCCCCATCTCTCCCTCCCTCTCCTTCGTCTCTCTCTCTCTCTCTCTCTCTCTCTCTGTTCCGCTCCTTTTCTCTCATCACCAAGCCCGATAGCCTTACCTCGTCGCCTCCCCCGTTTCCACTTCCGACCACCATCATCACCCGCATCTCCCTCTTCCTCCAGCTGTCCTCGCTCGAGCCCATCGCCAAAACCACCGAGAACCTATTGCCTCACCTCGCCCTCGACGCCTCCAGCCACAACTGTAACAACCCTAATTTTCCTATACAATTTTTTTTTTCAAAAATCCATAAATGTGTATTTTAGCCTGAGCACAAGTTATAAGTAATTATTTTGCTTTTTAATTAAAAGTTAAAAGAATGTAACAACTCCATTTTTAGTGTACAAAAATTTGCTTTAAAATTAATGTATACTTGGGGTATTTACATTTACTGTTATTATTTTAAGTAATTAATTAGCTCCATAATTACAAGAATGAGCTTGTAGCTCATTGATAATACCTTGCACTACTGAACCAAGCCACCAGAGTTCAAATCCCATACCCCACATTATTTTTAATATTAATTTTTTAAAAACCTTTAGAATACCAAGGGTTTACACGTGCATATCTAAAAAAAACCCCACTACACCCAAAAATGTAATATTGCCATGGGTTAGATGAACCGTCGGGGGGATCCCGGCCGCCTGACTCGGCCGGGAATCGGCCAAATCGGCCTCGACTCGGCCGACTCCGTCCTCAGACCGAGTCACGGCTGAGTCGGCCGATTCCGGCGACGACCCCAACATGAAAGTTGTGTTTTTTCACATTCCCTATACACCTGCAAAATTTCAGCCTCAGACCATTTCCAGAGCTCTTTTAAAACCCCAATTACTCCACTTTTAATACATTTTATCACATTTTTCATTTTAACCTTTCATCTACCCTAACCCTATAAATACCACCCCTACCCTCTCACCCCTAACTCTGAGCCAACTCTCTAAAAAAATTCCAAGAATCTTGTGCACTTTGAAAACGAGCTCGAGGTGAAGCTCCGACGAATTTCCGGCGGAACTTCCGGCGATCGTTTTAGGAACTACCGGCAACGACGCAACACATCGGCGTTTCCCCTATTTCTATTTCACTCTCTTGTGTGACCTAAAACCCGTAAGTACCAATTTCTACATATCTCTTCTATCAAAAAATACGGTTTTACAAAACCCGACATAATCGGAACAAATCCGATTTCTGATTCGGTTTCTTATAAAATTCCACTTCTCACTAATACAATCATACTTAAACTTCCTCATGTTGACTATTAAACACTAATCAACCAAATTGATCAAGTTTTGTCACGCCCCGCTTCCCAAAATACGGAATACGAGGGGTAGACAAGGCCAGCCATACTCCTACGGTCAAGGAAATGTCCTGCCGTAGTCACACTTCGGCTTCTAATTTTTCATGAACAGTAAATGATACGCAGGTAATGAGAAATGCAGTAACTGAAAGAAACAATATAAAGACTGACCTGAAGTGGAACAAACGAATGTAACTCGGAATGGCAAGTCAAGAAGTCTGTGATGCACGTCTAGTTCTGGTCCAGGCTAAATCTTCTCCTCACACTGAGCATGCATACTCAGGTCGTCAGAGCGACACAATAGCAATATAATATATATAAAATCAAGTGACAGTTCTAACAGTGGTAATAGATATGAATAACAGTAAATCAATGACAGCATGAATATGAATGTGCAGTAATCAATGCAGCGGAGCAGTAAAGCAGTAGAACGATATGTCACGTATGTCAACACAGTATATAAGGTATATAAATGCCCGTATCCTATCAGTCTCTAAGTCTCACTGTACAGGTCACTAAGCCTATCGTCAGTCCAAGTGTGAGAGTCAACCACTCGCGAGTGTCCTCCACCCAAGGGTAGAACCCAAGGGCAAGGGACCACGGGCCCAACATGTAACATGTATATCACGGTGAATATCACATACCCTGTAAATCTCCATATATCTCCCTAAATATATAAGCCGGCATGGGACTCCCGAGATTCTGTTGAACTCACACTTAAACTACCCCACACCCCGTGGTCTACATCAAACGCTAACCATAACCCTAAATACTAATCGATCCGTGACAAGTCTGCGCGAGAATTGGAGGCATGATCTCCATCAAGCACGTCCCGACTAATACCTAAGATAAATGACAGTGTCTGATGCCTTATCTGTGACACCCGTGCAAGCGCTTCCATAAGTGTCCCATACCACTTATAGTCACACGTACACGCATCCCACAGACGTCGACAATGCAATAGAATAATAAGGTTACTGATTGTGTACAAGTACGAATCACTTTCACTTAATCACGTATACACGAACACTGACGTGCTTGCCACAATCATCACTAAAATCTAACACTGGGTAAATGCACGATATGACTAGGTTATCACTGCAATGATATGAGTATGATATGATACGTAAACAGTATATGAAGCACGATTAAGGTGTCATAAAAACAGTATTCTATCACTTGCACGATTTATCATGAAACATACGTATATAATTTAGCGAAACGATAAACAGGTAGTAATTAGTATGTTCAGTTTTCCATCCATCGAATTTGGTTTCATGCCCATCGGGTTCCAGGATTGCTAATTATAGCCATTTCATTTTAAGCGCTCGCGGCTGGAAATCCGGTTTCAGAATCAGAAATCCATTTTGCAACGCATTTTAATCCCAGTTGGGATCAGATTTTAGAGACACTACAGTTGGATGAATTCTAGGGTTTTCAGTAAAGTTTTCAACGCAACATACGGATTGTCAATCGCATCTATACGTCAGGAGTTATACACTGTTTAACACTAATATGTCAGTTCTGATTCTGCTGGGACTGTTATGCATCCCGATCTATTAAATTACAGATTAAATATCAAACGGTAATGAAACAGAATGAAACCAATTGTTTTGTCTAGCTAACAGATTTACCTATAATAATCAGTGGAGTTCCGCAATCTACGAGTTAAGGAGATCTTGTGGTACCCATTACGGAACAGCAAGCAACAACTGGAGTCGCTCTGGACTGCAGTCCAGAGTCGTACTCCGATCCAAAAATCATCACAATTTAAGTACAGGAATACCAGGAAACCAGTATGGGGTTATAGTTCGCCGAGTTGTCTTCGATTTGAGCCCTCGAACGCACCATTCTATTATGTATATAATTTATAGTGAATTTAACGGTTTTCAGGTACAATAAAATTCCAGTTTTACGGTTAAACTTGGGGGTAGTTGTTTTAGTCATTAACGGTCATATTTACCAGCGAAATTTGCACACGTTATCCATACCTACAAGGGCCAAAGTAATTACTCCAGTTCCGTCAATTTAGGAAAGTATTTCCTTTGGGAACACGCGTCGAACGGGTATGGTACATAATTGGTCTAGACTTGTAACTTTAATATCTATGTAATTAACGACTGTAACTTAAGTAAATAGCATGTAAGCAAGTAAAATACTTGCCTGGAGACGTTATGGTGATGCACGGCAGCGGCAACGACGATCTCTGTAGGTGCTCGACGGAATGCCGGGGCTCGACTCGTGAATGTTGGAAGCGGGGAGGTGCTCTGTGGGTCTCCTGGGTGTGCTGGGATCGTCGACGGTCGGTGTCACTCCGATGACGGCAGCAGTGGCTCGCAGTTTGGTGGTCGGTGCTCGGCTGTGGAGCTTGGGCCTTGCACTCCAATGGGTTCGACGATGGGTGACAGAGATATTAGAGAGAGGGAGAGAACCGAGGGGTTGCGGGAGAGAGAGAGAGAGATCTGAGATGAGAGACGAGAGAGAGAGGGCACAGAGGGAGAGGGAGAGAGAGCTGAGAAAGGGAGAGCACAGAGGGAGATGGAGAGAGCTGAGAGATAGAGGGTGAGGGAAACAGAGGGATAGAGAGTGAGAGAGAGAACTAGCGAGAGGTAGAGTGAGTGAGAGAGAAAGCACCGAGAGAGATATTGAGAACAGAGGGAGAAGTTAGAGAGGGATGGTGAGAGAGGTGACGACGACGACGTCGACGACGTCGACGATGATGATGATGGGTCGATGATGGTGCAGGTGAGGAGATGGGTTGCTGGGATCGAGATTCTATCGTGGGGGTGATGGAGGTCGCGGTGTTGGGAGAAGGAGGAGTTGGTGGTCGGTGGTGAAGGGGAGAGCGGGAGAAGCTTGGGATGGCGATGGTGGTCGGCAAGTCGCTGGGTTCCGGGACAGTGGACAAGAGAAAAAGGAAGAAGGTGAACGAGTGAGGAGGTGATGGGGCGACGAGGTTAGAGAAGATGAGGAGGTCTCGATGGCGATGGCTGAACGGCGGTGAGGAGACGGCGGCGAGCGCGACGCGCTGGCGTGAGCGTGGGTTCGAGGGAGAAACAGGAAGGGAAGGAGAGAGAGAGAAGTGATGGGAGTAAGGAGGAGAGACGACGAGGAGGGGTCAAGGGCGTGCGTCGTGGGGAGTAACGGCCAAGCGACGAGGGCGAGTGCGTGGGCGGAGGCGACGGAAAGGGGTCACGAGCGGGAAAGGCGGAGAGAGCCGTTGAGGAAGATGAAAGCGAAGCGGGTCGGGTCTGAAGCGGGTCGGGTATAGGCGGTCAGAGTGAAGGCTGAAGGGAGTGGGCTGGGCTGAAGGTTTAAATTTAAATCTTAATATTTCCAAAGTGGGCTGAGGAGGGTGAACGGGCTGGGCTGACAAAATAAAAGAATTATAATAAAGCGGCTGCTGGGCTCGGGAAAGAGTTGGGCCGCAGGAAAAACAAAGGGAAATGAAATGAAAGGGTCGGCTAACAATGGTAATAGTATTAGGAAAAAATGGGTAGTGGGCTGAGGGAAAAATAGGTTATAAGAAATAGGATATGGGCTGAGGGATTTAGAGGAAAAATCAAATGGAAAAATAAAGGGATTGGAATTTGGGTTTGAGAAAATAGCGGGGGGAAATGGATTGGGAGTTTAGGGTTTAATGGAGTTTCAAAAATAAATAAATAAATAATTGTAAATAAATTATATAGGTGAAAAGAAATACGGATATAGGCGTATAAAAAGGGGCTGGGTGTTACAAGTTTCATCACATGAAATGATGGCTATTTCAATTTATCGTATTTTTCACTTAAATACCACATTGTTTTAATTCTACATTTAACTCCATTAAATTTGTTATACCTTTAAAGTAGAGCACCAGGTAACGACCTACCTCCTCACACACTCATATACAACCTAACATGATACCATCGAAAATTTAGAATACGGGAATAACAACCATTTTCATTTAAATACCCTTTACTAAATAAAGGCATTTTCTAAAAGATTTAGTATTGATACACTTTTTAAATAAATACCACTTACTTCATAAAACCGTTTTCTAAAGGAATAGTATTTATACAATCTTTGCAAAGCGCCGCTACAACCCATTTTGGGGAACCCGTTCGGGATGGTGCGGATTATCGCACATCCTCAGGATTAATAGTACGAGATTCAGACCTCCGCAAGGAGCATTTGGTCTCGAAAGATTTAAAATACGACATCTTAAGAAAATGAGATTTTTAGAATATAAAAAGTATATTAAAATTATTTTTATATAAATATATGTATATTTATCATTAAAATACCTATTTTGTTATGATATAAATATTTCACCATTTTCTAAAAATCACAAGAATCAATTTTACACTAAAATACCACGAATTCCATATAAATCAATATTACAAATAAATATCTTTATTTCTGAATTTAGGATATTTTCATTAGAAATGCCATAATATAAAATCCACATTCATTACAACCCTAAAGACGAATAATAAATGCTTGGGGTATATTTTGAAAAAGTATATAAAAGTATTTTTACATAAAACCCCCTCAAGTTCTATAAATTACCCTAAGGACCCTAATAAACATAGGTTTAAGTGGAACCAATCTCTTGAGCCTCAGGGAGTCGGAGAAGTGGGTGCTTGCCTATCTAAGGTAGACAAATTAATAAAAATAATCAGGACTTCAATTTACTTTGCTGATTGTCTAACTCAGTTTGAATCACAGTATAATCTGACTTGAATATGATTCAAGTACAATCTTCAATATTACAATTCAACATGAATCCATGAATCCAATTATCAATCTATACAACTTGACCGAACCGAACCATGGATATACATTACATTGACATGGTTCTCCAGTTATTCCATTTACATGATTCTACGGTTACATCCGTTTACTGATATCATGGTTTCGGTCAGTCAACCAATTATGCAATCAATACAATTTACAAGGAAAACAATACAATCAAAACACTACGGGGTTTAAGGGGTAGATTGGTACGGAAGGTGTTAAAAGTGGCACGAGACGGTAAGATTAAGACACCTAACCTATATTCCGTTGCTATTGTACCGTGGCCCAACGGTTTCTTGAGTTCCTGATACCTTAATCTCTGGGGTAAGTAAGACTCCTCTCGTATACACTGGCATCCTTCTGTACCAAGCTACAAACAACAGCGTTAACACTAAATACAACAATATAGAAATATAATACAACTGTAAAAGCTACTCTCTCTCTCTCTTACTCTCTGTCTATTCTAATTCTCCTCTTATCTTTGGGACTTACCGAGCGACCTGTTTGCTGACGATATTCTATTTCTTTCTTCTTTGAATGTCGTCAGGTGTTTTGGAACTGTCAGAGATCGAGCCAATTGCAGAAGACTTGGATCAGTACAGCGAAGACCCTGAGCTCTAGACATTGTACATTTTCTATTCAGTACCTTTAATTTCCTGTTATGCCATTGTTTAGGCATCGCTTTTATTTCAGTTGTATTTCCTTTTCATGCATTGTACAAAAGAATGTTAATAAATAAAGCTGTTGTTTTTATTATACCTTGTCTCTTGTGTATATTCTCTTTTATATTGCTTAGTTACGCTTAGCGTATTTGCTTCTGAGTAAATACGTAGCGGACCAGTCGCGTCCCCTTCGCCGTATACTGGGAAGCGAAGCGTGACAATAACCCAAGAACCCATATCCTTCTTCCATCATCCTCTTCGAAACCCACCTCCGATCACCACCAAACACCCCAGCGCCTTCTCTCCGATCACCTTGAACTCACCTCTTCGCCGTCGCCATCTTCCGCTTCATCTTCCTCCTCAAACCCAACTCAAACCCTAGCCGAGAAGACGAGACCACTATCGACAGCACCCCTCTCCTTTGCAACCGAAGCCCTTCGTCGCGCCTAAACCTTAGCCACGCCATCGGCTTCACCCTCAACAGAGAACCTATCTCGGCCGCTGCCCCATCATCGATCATCTCGATAGCTCGCCATCGATCAACCCTTATCGACGTCATCTCATCCAAGTCCTCATCGTTAACTGAGACCACCAAGACAAGCAGCAGCCCAATCGTCGTCGAACTTCATCTCCGAGCCAAACAAGCTTGGATTTTGGCTTCATGTTTTTCGTTGTTCCGTGTTTGTTGGTGTTCATATCTGCATTTGTCGAGACCGAGACAAGTTTCTGTCAGTCGATGTACAACACCCCACGACTTGCGGGGAGGCGGAAATATGAAAAACGATCTTGTTTTATGCTAAACATCGACTAACCGCATGAATCGAAGCTAAACGATAACTAACATCAAACATAGAAGTTAACAACTACTATGTAAAGGGATTATACCTAACGAAACGTGTCCTTCGACTTTACGAACTCCACCTCCTCCTCGGCCTTCTCCAAGTAGTAGACGATCCACCACGAGAGCTAAACTCCAAGCTTTGCCTCTAAACTTGAAGCAACTAGGTATCTTTAAGTGCTAATCAAAGTACCTAAATGAAATAGAGTATGGTTATGGATTAAGTAGTCTAACTAATCCTTGTACTCAACACATGAGAGGGGAGGATTAGGGTTTTAAGAGGGAGAGCTTGAGGAGAGAGAAGGTGAGAATAATAATGAAATGAGAAAATGAGTTATCATAATATATATCAAGCATTTTATTTTATCAAGAAAAGAAAAGATAATGTTTTACAACCATGCTTGATAAATATCTAATGGTGATTCACATCCATGAGTCATTAAGCAATTATGAAGCATTGATGACATGGATGAATCATCCATATGACTCACTAATCTCATTTAATGTATATGCCACCTAAACCTCCTTAGTCACCATCTTCTAGAAGCTTCTCGCACAATTACGAGAACGCCCCTCCTATCCGTGAAAACACGAAAAAACTTTAGACTGTATAAATCCAATAACCGGATACTAGTAACTGGCTTAAACCAAAGCCGACTAGTAAAAACTGTCCGAAAGTCGTACGTGCGTAAACACACGTATGCGTTCGAACCCTTGTCGTAAAACCATACGACCTCTATATCGTTTCGCCTGGAGTAGGGAAACTCTCTGCGTGGGACTCTAGAGACTCGACTACTACGCTGGCAGTGGGTTTAACCACAGACCGCAAGCGGCACTAGCTGTACGTAACGGTCCCCAGGTAGATGTCGATAAGAAGGCCGATGAGGAAACCCATCCGAACTCCTACTGAGTCTGATGTGACAATCTCCGTACAGTCCGGTCTGTTCTTCTAAGACTATCGCATATCGGGCCTAAGGGGCGGCAAGCGTCAGTCCCCTAATAGCGGTATAAGTCGTGTTGGAGCGAAGCCCATTACACCCTGAGAAACTATTGGAACCTACCAGCAAATCTCGCTTGCCCTGGCCAGGGACTTTGCGTAATGGCTCTCTGACACAGCGCGATATCAACCCCCAATACCGGGAGAGACGAATCCTGTCTAACCGCCACTGCCTCCAAGTGCTCGGGACTCCACCCAACTGCTACCTGTTTGCACGACTCCTTTGAGCCGTGGTAGGGTAGCAATCTAAGAACAGTGGGACACACTCGAGGCGAAGTAGCAGTGTCAAGTCTGCGGACTATGCTGTACTCATGTCACCTGGGAACTGTTCACTGACGACTGGTATAAAACCAACCAACAGTTCCCTGTGAGTTCTGTCCGGTGTACCCGTAACCTAACGAGCACCTGCATACTATCTCCAGTACGACGTACTGACGGCTGTGGGACAGACCATCTCCCCAACTAGGATGAGAAGCGTACACACTAGTCTACTCCGGAGTATCGATGCCCTGTCTCGATAATCCAACGACTAGGGACCTGAATAAGGATGTGCTTGTAGACTACCCAGCCCCCACTAGTGTGACTGCCATCACAACGCTGGTAGTCAAGCAAGATCCTAAGATCTCTATCAATACGTATACTCACATATTAAGATAGAAAAACCAAGTAGCATACTACCATATTTAGCAAGACTGTTATATACATGTGAATATCCCAAGCTTCCATTAAGTAATATACAAACTAGTATGATACAATAATGGCCCATAGGGCATATACACTAACAATCTCTCACTTGCACTAGGGCCATGTACTGGCATATCGAAGACCGATGATCTCGAGTAGCCTCTCGAACTGAATCTGAGGTAGGGCCTTCGTGAATGGATCAGCAATGTTCCCTTCAGAAGCAACTCTCCGAACCTCGATCTCCTGACGATCAATGATCTCCCTGATCAGGTGATACCGCCTTAAGATGTGTCTGGATTTCTGATGGGACCTTGGTTCCTTCGCTAAAGCTATAGCTCCATTGTTGTCGCAATACAGAGGTATTGGATCAACTATGGTAGGAACCACCTGAAGTTCTGTTAGGAACTTCTTCATCCAGACTGCTTCTTTTGCGGCATCGCAAGCAGCTATATACTCCGCTTCTATCGTTGAGTCAGCAACGGTGTCCTTCTTGGAGCTCTTCCAGCACACCGCCCCTCCATTGAGGGTAAAGACATAACCCGACATGGATTTGGAATCGTCCTTATCACTCTGGAAGCCGGAATCAGCAAAGGCCTCCAACCTGAGGTTTTTTCCGCCGTAAACCAAGAACATCTCCTTAGTCCTTCTCAGGTACTTGAGAATGTTCTTTACTGCTATCCAGTGCTTCTCCCCTGGGTCTGACTGATACCGGCTTACCACGCTCAGTGCATAAGCTACATCTGGTCTGGTGCACAACATCGCATACATTATAGAGCCTGCCGCAGAAGCGTAGGGTATAATAGACATGCGTTCCCTTTCCAAATCAGTCTTGGGAGACATCTCTTTGGAGAGGGTGATTCCGTGACAAGTCGGTAGATTACCGCGCTTAGAATCTTCCATACTGAATCTTTTCAGTACAGTGTCGATATACCTGGACTGCGAAAGTCCCAACATCCTCTTGGATCTATCACGATAGATCCGGATCCCCAGAATGTAAAAGGCATCACCCAGGTCTTTCATGGAGAACCTGTGTGACAAGAATCCTTTGACAGATTGTAGCATAGGAATGTCATTTCCTATTAATAGAATGTCATCCACGTACAAGACGAGGAATACGACACTTCTGGCTACTACTTTACTATATATGCACGGTTCATCTGGATTTTTGATAAAATCATATTCTTTGACTGTCTCATCAAAACAGATGTTCCAACTCCGCGATGCCTGCTTTAGTCCATAAATGGACTTGAGCAGCTTGCATACTTTCCCGCTGCTCCCACTCTGATTGAAACCCTCTGGGTGACCCATATAGACGCACTCTTCTAGATTTCCATTCAGAAAAGCCGTCTTTACGTCCATCTGCCAGATTTCATAATCATGGAAGGCAGCAATAGCAAGAAGGACCCGAATGGATTTGAGCATAGCCACTGGAGAAAAAGTTTCGTCATAGTCCAAACCAGGTCTTTGACGAAAACCCTTTGCAACAAGTCTAGCCTTATAGGTTTCCACCTGCCCATCTACACCAATCTTTTTCTTGAAGATCCATTTGCATCCTATGGGTTTTACCCCATCTGGAGCAAAGTCCAAAGTCCATACTTTGTTGGTGTACATGGGCTCCATTTCGGTCCGCATTGCATCTAGCCATCGTACCGAGTCGCCGCTCTAGATGGCCTGCTGGAAGTCAGTAGGTTCATCATCATCTATGATGCAATCCTCTCTATCCCCATCTATGAGAAAACCGTAGTATCTCTCAGGCGGATGAGACGGCCTACTACTCCTGCGGAGGGGTGCGGGAATGTCCTGTTCTTCTTGAACTTCCGGTTCTACCAAACTTTCAGTAGCAGTTTGTGGTTCTGGAATTTCTTCCAGTTCTATTTCGCTCCCACTTATTTCCTTTTCTAAAAACTGATATTCTAGAAAATGGGCATTACGAGAAACAAACACCTTTTGTTCCTCTGCGTAATAGAATAGATATCCCTTGGAGTTCTTTGGATATCCCACAAACTTACACTTTACTGATCGTGCCTCGAGCTTGTCCACATGCTGCTTTTTAACAAAAGCTGGACATCCCCATATTTTCAGATACTGAAGATAGGGTTTCTTCCCACTCCACATCTGATATGGCGTGGTAGGCACAGTCTTGGTAGGAACCATGTTCAAAAGATATGCTGCTGATTCTAGCGCATAACCCCAGAAAGATCGCGGTAACTCAGCATTACTCATCATGGATCGTACCATATCCAATAGGGTTCGATTCCATCTCTCCGATACACCGTTATGCTGTGGAGTGTATGGAGGAGTAAGCTGAGAGAGAATTCCTTTCTCTTTTAGGTAACCTAGGAACTCGGCACTCAAGTATTCACCATCTCGATCAGATCTTAGTGTCTTGATACTTTTGCCGGTTTGGTTTTCTACTTCATTCTTATACTCTTGGAATTTCTCAAAAGCCTCAGATTTATGTTTCATCAGATAAATGAATCCGTATCTTGAGTAATCATCCGTGAAAGTAATGAAATAGGAAAAACCACCTCTTGCATGTGTAGACATTGGACCACATACATCACTGTGTATGAGTCCTAAGAGCTCGCTCGCTCGTACTCCTTGTCCAGTAAATGGAGTCTTTGTCATCTTTCCTTTGAGACAAAATTGACAAGTGTCATAAGTTTGATATTCGAACGAGTCCAAATATCCTTCTCTATGCAACTTAGTCAACCTTCTCTCATTGATGTGACCCAGTCTACAATGTCATAAGAAAGATTTATTTAAATCTGGAGACTTTCTTTTTAGTGTGTTCTGGACATTGAAAATTTGGAGTTGGTTTAAAACATTTATACCGTTATTTAGTGTACCGGACCCAATCAAACCATGATTAAGGTGGATGTTAACAACATCTCTTACAAACGTGAAATCATAACCTTTATTTGATAACAAGGAAACTGATATGATATTACACGTTAAGCTTGGTACAAAAAAAACAGTTATGTAAAACCAAAATGTGTCCACTCGTCAATCCTAGGTGATAATCCCCGACGGACGCAGCTCCCACGCTAGCTCCGTTAGCAACCTTTAGGGTCATATCACCTTCCTTCAGCACTCTACGGTTTCTCAGTGCCTGCAATGAATTGCAAATATGAGATCCTGATCCGGTATCCAATACCCAGGAAGTAGAGTTGATCGACAGACAATTCTCAATTACAAACACACCTGAAGTCGAAGCCACAGCTTGCTTCGGTTCCTGGTTCTTGGCGTTCCACGCCTTGCAATCCTTCTTCCAGTGCCCTTTCCTGTGACAATGGAAGCACTCATCCTGGCCTACTACCGGTACCGCAAACTTTTTCTTTCCCTTCCCTCCCACCTTACTTACACCTCCTCTAGGTCTGGGGACGGCCTTCTTCATCCTTCCTTTGGCCCTAGCCTTGGACCCGGAAGAAGATGCACCGCAAACAAACATAGCGGGTGTTTCCCTTGCCTTCTGCAAGGTGCCCTCTGCACTCCTTAACATGTTCAGGAGTTCCGGAAGTTCAACTTCTTTTCTTTGAATGTTGAAGTTCAGGATAAACTGGGCGTAGGTGGAAGGAAGGGACTGGAGAATAAGGTCTGTATAGAGCTCATTATCCAAAGTCGTCCCAAGGTCTGCGAGCTCTTCTATATAGCCGATCATCTTTAGGACATATTCTCCTACCGATGACCCGACAGCCAACCTCGCTCGAAACAAGTTCTTAGAGGTCTCGTATCTTGCTATACGAGATTGCTCTCCATAAAGTTCCTTTGTATGGAGAAATATGGCATCTAGTTCCATATCCTCGTGCCTCCTCTGATGTTCATTGTTCATCGAGACAAGCACGATGCACTTGGCTTTCGCGCAATCGAAATCCCAGGTTTTGCGGATTTCCTTATCCGCATTACTGGATTTGGGACCCGGGACAGCAGGTGCCGTAGCGGTGAGGATGTACCCCAATTTGTCATAGGTCAAAGCCATTTTGACATTCCGCAGCCAATCTTTATAGTTTGGCCCTGTCAGTATATTTTTCTCTAAAAGTAACTTAAGTCCAGTCATTTTCAGGGTCGCTGCAATTAGGAGAGAGAGAAGAAAACTCTTTAGCATGATGCTCTTGCAAGTTTAGAGTGGTTTTTAGTTTATCTAAACTGGATGGCTCCCACTGTTTCTCGAATCCTTCCTCAAACCATAAAAGAAGAATTAGCCAGGACTATTCTTACTGAACAATTCTTGCTTAACCTTTCAGCCAGGCTAGTGTCGATACTTCGAGGGAGGTTTTCCAACGCTTTCGCGAAGTTCCTTAATTAAAGAACCTCTTTTCTCTGGGGGCGTAACCCCGCTGACACTTTTCTTGACACCTACTTGGTTTATAGCATTGATCGTTAAGTGACGAATATCCTGATAAGTAGCATATACTCACAGTAGGATCGGGATCCAAATATCATCGTATGATAATGTTGAAGGAATGCTACCAACATTCATCAAACTCTAAATGGTATGCATCTCTTTGCAAATTTCAGTTTCTTTAGAAATTCCCGATATAAGTTTTTGCCCCATGCTCTTATGACCTTGGCGTTAGGTCAAAATGTCATAAGTCACATGTCAAGTTCTATCCATCATTATCTTGTCAATTTGAACCCATCCGTATATATCCTTGACGTTCGGCCAAAATGATAATACGACTGTCCCAAACTAACTCATCTATCTATGCAACAAATGAATATCCAGTAGCTACCAAACACTATGCCTTGGCGTTAGGTCAAAATACATAGCTTGAATACTACTGAATACCCAGATGAAATGACGGAGGGCTACGAATGGTTTTGGCGAAACCGTGAACGTAGTGAACTTGATATAACCGAAGGAACCTGATAGCTTTTAAAAGGAGTGGTTAAAACTCCGCATTTAAAAATATCTGTTTTTAAAATTAACCGAGTGGTTTCTTTTAAATTGTTCCAACGATTAAACTTTTGGTTTATTTTCTTTGCATTATAAATAATGCGTCCCATCATTAACCTATCATTGCAGAAAACAACGAAAAATACAACGTCCTCTTATGCCATCCGCATTCGCCATGGGGTCCCGTCATTACCCGTTAGGTTACTTAACTAACGACAGAGCGGGGGCTGGGCTAGCGCGGGTGTAAAACATAAGTGACGTCTAAATAGCTATCATATATAGATATTGTACATTCGTCAGACGCAATAATAGGCATTCCAGATCACAGATGAACTTTATTGGATTTACAAGCAATCCGTGTTTGTTTTGAGCCTGCAACAAAAGACGGATTGCACAGTTGTGATGAATAGCCATTACCCCACCCAAGACCCCAACGGGTACGGCAAACTACCCGCCCGGTAGTTTGTGCACCCCACCTTGGGTCTGTCCTAGGAGCATAAACAGTAAAATGAAATAATACAACGGTGGCTACATCCGCAACGTGGATGTGCCCCGCAAAATAATATTACAACAAATTATATTTACATCAAATGAATTAAATAATAACCCATCACATAACCCCGGCTATACATCACAACAGTCCAACACAGTTCATATACACAAACAGATAAAATCCATTACAGAAATGTGCAACCCCCTGCCAACCGACATACTAGCAGTCAGGAGAGGTTTACGAACACATTATACAAACACAGATATAATCCAACAAGCAAATACCGTATAATTTCGATTGATTAAACACATTTAATTTTGCTCCAATACTTCTCTGTAAATCTGAAACCTGAGCAAAAATTAAAAATTCCAGAAAATACCAAATATCACAGAGAACCAACACAGGAAATTTGGGCTGGTGAATCGTCAACTCGGCGGCGGAATCGCGGCGGATCGGGGGGATTCGCCGCTGTTCCGCGGCGCTTTAGCCGATTCATGAGCCCAATTTTCTTGGGTGTTCTTGTACTATCATTAAAGGCTTTCTGAAGGTCCCTGAAAAATTTTTGGACCTCATTTAAAAATCGACAGAAACTCATGATATCGGTGTTTTCCGGTTTTGTTTTTTCCGTTCGAAATTCATACAATTTTGCAAGTGAGTTAATTATTATTTAGCGAGGCTCTGATACCACTGTAAGTCGATGTACAACACCCCATGACTTGCGGGGAGGCAGAAATATGAAAAACGATCTTGTTTTATACTAAACATCGACTAACCGCATGAATCGAAGCTAAACGATAACTAACATCAAACATAGAAGTTAACAACTACTATGTAAAGGGATTATACCTAACGAAACGTGTCCTTCGACTTTACGAACTCCACCTCCTCCTCGGCCTTCTCCAAGTAGTAGACGATCCACCACGAGAGCTAAACTCCAAGCTTTGCCTCTAAACTTGAGGCAACTAGGTATCTTTAAGTGCTAATCAAAGTACCTAGATGAAATAAAGTATGGTTATGGATTAAGTAGTCTAACTAATCCTTGTACTCAACACATGAGAGGGGAGGATTAGGGTTTTAAGAGGGAGAGCTTGAGGAGAGAGAAGGTGAGAATAATAATGAAATGAGAAAATGAGTTATCATAATATATATCAAGCATTTTATTTTATCAAGAAAAGAAAAGATAATGTTTTACAACCATGCTTGATAAATATCTAATGGTGATTCACATCCATGAGTCATTAAGCAATTATGAAGCATTAATGACATGGATGAATCATCCATATGACTCACTAATCTCATTTAATGTATATGCCACCTAAACCTCCTTAGTCACCATCTTCTAGAAGCTTCTCGCACAATTACGAGAACGCCCCTCCTATCAGTGAAAACACGGAAAAACTTTAGACTGTATAAATCCAATAACCGGATACTAGTAACTGGCTTAAACCAAAGCCGACTAGTAAAAACTGTCCGAAAGTCGTACGTGCGTAAACACACGTATGCGTTCGAACCCTTGTCGTAAAACCATACGACCTCTATATCGTTTCGCCTGGAGTAGGGAAACTCTCTGCGTGGGACTCTAGAGACTCGACTACTACGCTGGCAGTGGGTTTAACCACAGACCGCAAGCAGCATTAGCTGTACGTAACGGTCCCCAGGTAGATGTCGATAAGAAGGCCGATGAGGAAACCCATCCGAACTCCTACTGAGTCTGATGTGACAATCTCCGTACAGTCCGGTCTGTTCGTCTAAGACTATCGCATATTGGGCCTAGGGGGGAGGCAAGCATCAGTCCCCTAATAGCGGTATAAGTCGTGTCGGAGCGAAGCCCATTACACCCTGAGAAACTATTGGAACCTACCAGCAAATCTCGCTTGCCCTGGCCAGGGACTTTGCGTAATGGCTCTCTGACACAGCGCGATATCAACCCCCAATACCGGGAGAGACGAATCCTGTCTAACCGCCACTGCCTCCAAGTGCTCGGGACTGCACCCAACTGCTACCTGTTTGCACGACTCCTTTGAGCCGTGGTAGGGTAGCAATCTAAGAACAGTGGGACACACTCGAGGGAAGTAGCAGTGTCAAGTCTGCGGACTATGCTGTACTCATGTCACCTGGGAACTGTTCACTGACGACTGGTATAAAACCAACCAACAGTTCCCTGTGAGTCATGTCCGGTGTACCCGTAACCTAACGAGCACCTGCATACTATCTCCAGTACGACGTACTGACGGCTATGGGACAGACCATCTCCCCAACTGGGATGAGAAGCGTACACACTAGTCTACTCCGGAGTATCGATGCCCTGTCTCGATAATCCAACGACTAGAGACCTGAATAAGGATGTGCTTGTAGACTACCCAGCCCCCACTAGTGTGACTGCCATCACAACGCTGGTAGTCAAGTAAGATCCTAAGAGCTCTATCAATACGTATACTCACATATTAAGATAGAAAAACCAAGTAGCATACTACCATGTTTAGCAAGACTGTTATATACATGTGAATATCCCAAGCTTCCATTAAGTAATATACAAACTAGTATGATACAATAATGGCCCCTAGGGCATATACACTAACAGTTTCTAACTTGCTACATGCTATACTTTACGCAATATACATATATATTTCGTATTATTATTATTATATTGTTATATATATAATTCGTATACCTAGATAGTTAACATTAATAAGTTTCACAATATACTATTTATGCAAATATATCTAAATAATAAGACCTAGTAATTATAACAAACTATTCTAGTATAGACAAATCGTTAAATTGAGCTGGTAGGAAGTGATATGGTTGTTTCTTTACATTGCATTTTCGCACCTAGATAACGGTTATGGTCGTATTCATCATGACCTGTTTACACGATATTATTACAAAATAAACACTTTATCTAATTTACTGCGCTATTACTGATATGTTTGTAACCTGCTAGACTATTACTATTTTGTTATCATGTTAATATCTGTTGCCTGAAATACTTACCGATGCCAATAATCCTGACTTGTTGTCCTGATGAACGTAACATGTTGTCTTGATACACATGACATGTACATGTCTGTTCCTATGTTGGCATTAGGTAGAAATTATCTTCATACCTGACTTGGAAAAGGAAATATGGGGAAATCAAAAGTGTAACTGAAGTGTAACTCAAAAGAATATTATATGTTTCCGTGGTTCCAGGGGTTAACAGAATAAAATCATTATTGATTTATACATCTTGCATCCGTGGTCCATGGGGGTAATGGAATATATCTTGCATCTGTGGTCCCGGAGGTAACGGGATATATACTTTTACGTTACATGGAGGGGTATATTAATTGGTTTCAAATACATGTAAAATAGATAATCTAGAAACACAGACCTTAGGATACAAATAATATGTTTGACTACCCATAACTTGCTTGTTATATTACATGTGACTGCTTGTTTATACTCATACCTCACTTTTGCACGTGACATCCTATATAACATATTGTTTAGTTTACTATTATTATGATATTATGACGCACTGACATCTGGGTTTTGCATGATTCGGTTCCTTTGATCTTATCACAGGAGGTTCAAGAACACTTTGACAGGCAAGCCGAGCAGTGAAGAGTTTTCCGCTTATTTAAGTTAGTGATACTTTAGATTTATTTTCTAGTTATGGATTTGTTGTTGTGATCTCATAAGGGACGAGGTTAGGATATTATTTCTTTGTTGGATCTTTATTTTTTCCCGCTACTTTTCGTTATTATTTATTGTGGTGGTTTGGACATGAGATAGATAGATATTTATTTACTGTTCTTGATATCTGATTGACAGCCGTAGCGTGACTATGGAAGGATATTTTGTAACAACCCTAATTTTCTTTTACACTTTTTCCTATACAAATTTTTTCAAATATTTTTTTTAAAATCCACAAAGGGGTATTATAGCCTGAGCACAAGATTTAGGTAATTATTTTTGTTTTTAATTACAAGCTACAAGAATGAAATAACTCCATTTTTAGTGTACAAGAAATTACTTTAAAATTTAATGTATATTTGGAGTATTTACTCTTGCTGCTATCATTTTAAGTAATTAAATAACACAATAATTACAAGAAGGAGCTTGTAGCTCATTGGTAATACCTTGCACTGCTGAACCAAGCCACCAGAGTTCGAATTCCATGTCCCACATTATTTTTAGATTATTTTTCTTTTAAAATTCTTGGAAGCCCAACAGTCCACAGACCATAACTCCCAAATGATGAACTGAAACCTAAAATCGGAGTATGCCAAAAGCCCCACCAGAAGACCCCCTTCAATTTGGCCGCCGGACTCGGCCGAGTCGCCAAAACCAAAAAGTTGGCTTTTGGCATTCCCAACTCTCCTGTTTACTCCAATTTAATTGATCGGTTTTTAAATGATAAATACATCCTATTTAATACAAATTTTTAATGATTTTTCTTTAATTTTTCAATTTTTTTAAATAAATAAAACCCTTCACCTACCCTACCCTAGCTACCCTATAAATAGACCCATACTCCCTACCTTCTCATTTCAAAACCATAGAATTACTCTCTTGAAATTTCCACAAGAAAGTGTGCTTTGAAATCGAGTTCACGGCGAAGCGCTGACGGATTCCGGCGACGTTCTTTGAAGCAACCGGCGACAAAACCACACTTCGGCCTTCTCCCTAGTTCCTCTTTACTCTTTAGAAGAGTTTGAAACCCGTAAGTCCCATTCTTCTCTCTTTTCTACTTCTCAAAATACGGAATTATGAAACCCGACGGAAATCGGAACAAACCGATTTCCGATTCGGTTTTTCTACAAAATCCCACTTGTCACCTAATCCATAATACCTAAACATATCCATGATGACTATTAATCACATAAAAATCAAATTAGACAAAGTTTCTCATATGAAATGATAACTTTCTTGTAATATCGTATTCTTTTCACAATAATACCATAAAGTTTATTTTTTCTACTTCTAATCAATTCCCTCATTCCTAAACATGTTCATCTTGATCACTAAACTTGTAAAAATCAATTTGAATGAGTTTTCACACATGAAATGATAACGTTTTCAAATACCGTATTCTTACACTTAAATACCCTTATGTTTAATTTAACATGTTTAACTTCTAAACTTCACTAAACCTTAAAATAAGTCACGAGGTAATGACCTACCTCTACACACACACAAATATAACCTTAATTGATATCGTTAAAAATTTAGAATACGAAAAATACAAGACTTTTCGCTAAAATACCATATTCTTTATAAACCATTTCTAAAAGTTTTAAGTTGTACACAATTCTAAAACAAAATCTTTTAAAATGAAATTACGATATGTCATGGACATCGATCGTTTATCTAAACCTGACTTTATGGTGTCTAGGCAAGTGTGTCTAGGCTAGTGGTTTTTAATTAGGCTCACTACTGTGGTTCCTTCCCACTTACCTGGCACTTACCTGGCAGCAATTGGCGGCGAAGAGGCGATTTGAGACTTCTAATGACTTATCGTTTAGACCTTAGAAATAGGCTGGTTGGCTTAGGAAACCCTAGAAACTAAAATACGGAAAACTATATCTTTTTACGAATAAATACCTTATACTTATAAAACCGTTTTTCTAAATGAATAGTATTTATTAAACCTTTGCAAAGCGCCGCTACAACCCACTTTTGGGGAACCCGTTAGGGATAGTACGGTTCATCGTGCACCCGCGGGCTAGTAGTGCGAGATTCAGACCTCCGCAAGGAGCATTCGGTCTCGAAAGGTTTAAAATACGACATTTTAGAAAAATGAGATTTTTGGAAAATAAAATATTTATATAAAAATTATTCTTGTATTAACATATATATAATTATCATTTAAACACCTATTTTATTATAAGATAAAGTTTCCACATTTTTTCTAAAATTACAAGATTAAAAGTTACATTAAAATACCATGAATTTCAAATAAATCAATATTATAAATTAATACTTTTATTAGGATATATTCACTAGAATAACACAAATAAAATCCACACTCATTATAACTATAAGACGAATAATAAATTCTTAAGGTGTATCTTGAAAACTATACAATAGTACTTTTTACATAAAACCCCCTCAAGTTTTATAAATTACAATAAGGACCCTAACAATTATAGAACTTCAAATTAATTTTCTTTTAGTCTGACTCGGGTTTGAGTCTAACTATTTCTGACTTGAATATGATTCAAGTCAATCTATATTCTTTAATATTCCAACTCAATATGAACACATGAATCTCAGAATCCTGTTAACAATTATTACAACTTGACTGAACCAAACTATGGATATATTCCTTTTACATGTTTCCCAGTATTCCATTTACATGACTCTACGGTTATAACCGTTTCCTGATATCATGGTTTCGGTCAGTCAGTCAATCAATCATGCAATCAATACAACTTTACAAGATAACAATACAAACAAGATATCACGGGGATTAAGGGGTAGATTGGTACGGAAGGTTTTAAAGGTGGCACGAGGTGGTCAGATTAAGACACCTAATCTATATTCCGTTGCTGTTGTACCATGGCATAAACGGTTTCTTGAGTTCCTGATACCATAGTCTCCGGGGCAAGTGAGACTCCCCTCGTATACACTGGCATCCGTCTATACCATGCTACAAACAACAGCCTGAACGCAATACTACAACAATATAACAATATAATACAACTATAATAATAGACTCTCTCTCTATCTATTCTCCTCTTATCTTTGGGACTTACCGAGCGACCTGTTCGCTGACGACATTTTGTTTCTCTCTTCTTTGAATGTCGTCAGGTGATCTGGACCCGGCAGAAGTTGAGCCAACACAAGAAGACTTGGAGCAATTTGCCGAAGACCCTGCAGTATAATTTCATTGTACACTTTTCTTTTCAGTACTTTCCATTCCCTGTTATGCCACTGTTTAGGCATCTTTATTTCAGTTGTATTTTCCTTTTCATGTATTGTACAAAGAATGTTAATAAATAAAAGTTGCTGTTCTTTTTATACTCTTGTCTCTTGTGTATTTACTCTATATTGTTTAGCTACGCTTAGCGTATGTACTTCTGAGTACATACGTAGCGGACCTCGCCGCGTCCCCTTTGCCATATACTGGGAAGCGGGGCGTGACATGTTTCCTCTCCATAGGTAGCATGGTTGATTTTGTTACGTTCCGTATTTACATATTTTGGAAACCGGGACATGACAAAGAGGGGGTATCTAGACAAGGGAAGGTTGCTGAGAGACTTTACCCTTGATAGGATCTCTTTCCAGAATCTCAGAAAATAGAGGAGTGTGAACCAGGATATAATTTTTGTCTTGCAGGGCATTAACTTCCTCAGTAATCAAACGTAAAGTGGTAGCAACATCAATACTTGGTGAAAGGAATTCAACATCAGCATCATTTATAAGAGTGGTAGTATGTGATGAAGTGACTACATTACTCACAACGGGTTCTTCATCACACTGTGGTGCATTACTGGGATTAGTCAGAGAGGTAAAACTGTAGGGAGTAACCACATTCAAAATATAGGGACCACATGTTGTCTATATAACCCATCTTTATTGGAAACAACATTTAAAAGAACTTTCTGAGGAATATATGCAGTGTCAAAAACCTTAATAGGAATTTTCAAACCCAGAAAATTAGTTCTACTGTAAAAATTAGGACATAATTTGACTATAGAACCAAAATTTGAAACTAAAAGAGAGCAAGTTTCATCAGACCGCATGTGAAGAGGCAAATCGCATAAAGATATCCAAATATATTTGTCTTTAAGGATTTTAATACTTCCAATATTCTTGGTCCAAGGAGAAGAGATTACTTTGAAAGAATGAAAAGAGATTTCATTAGCACTCATAGCAAGATGAAAAATGTGTTTGTTAGAAAAGCTTACCAAAAGCTTATTTGCAGTAGAAGAGCTAATGAACCAATCTTTCATGTTACCTCTCCAAGTTTCTGCAAACTTATCAATAATGGTTTCCACAAAGAAAGAATCCTCAACAAGGGCATAAGCAGATGTAGATAAAGAACTTGTTAAAAAAACAAGGAATTATTCGAAGGTGGAATGAAAATATTGATATTAGAAACTTTATTTTTCCTTTTTATCCCATTTGAGGTGTTGTGATTTGTAGTAAGAGGATGGGATAAATTAGGGAAATTGTAACACCCTAATTCATTTATACCAGTTCTATTACGAGTATTTCTTTATTTATGGCATTTTCCTGATTTACCGTGTTTTGGGTGCGGATAGTGCACTTGACATCTGTATTGCATCCGACCCGACCCGCTTGCTGGAAACCCGTCTTAATTCCTGTTTTTGGTTTATCCTGGCTTGTTTTATGGATCCGTGCACTTTCATTTTTTGCATACTGGCATTATATCCGGCATCTGCATTTTTTTAATATAACATTTAAAGTCAAGAAAAATATTTTAAAAATATATTGCATGGCCTGCGTGATACCCCTAACCCCGTCGTAACATCCGCGCACCTTGTTCTCGTCCCGTTCAGTGTAACGGACCTGTTTGGATGGCTACATGCACATGCGTGCATCCGTTCTTGGGGGTATGCGTTTTCGTTATCCGGAAATCCAATTTTGGTTTTGGTTGACACGTATATTTTCCGTATTTTAAAACTGGATTTTTAGACCCGACCTGAGTGCATTTTGGAGTAAGTTTGTATTTGCCAAAATATCAAATTCTATTAATATTATATTTTAAATATTTTAACAGTTTAAAATTTAATTAACTAAAATATATTTTTAAAATTTAAAATCCTAACTAAAAACAAAACTCTCTCTCCTCTCGCCCTCTCTCTCCTCTCGCTGGCTCTCTCTCTTTATCTCTCTCTGCAGGTATATATATACATTACTTCTTTTATTTTTTTACCCTTTTATTAAACCCACATCCCTTTCTTTCTCCTCCCTTCTTCTTTTAATTCTCGTCGCTTCATCACGAGAACCCATCACCTCTGAACCCTACCCATGCCTTCGCCCGCGCCTCGCCATCGCCGCCTCCACCCTCGTCGCTCACCTCTATCGTCTCTTTCTCCTCTTCACCCTACCTTCTCCCCTACTCCAACCACCACCTCTGTTCATCTTCACGACGATGAGAACCCATGCCTTACCCATTCTCGTCGCCGACCCTGTCTCCACCGCCGTCCATCTCCTCGACCTTACCTTTCCCCTCTCCCCGTTGCAAACCCTCATTCCCGACTCCTTCAACCCGACCTTCACCTCACCTTACCTGCACATCGCCGGAGTTCTGACCACCTCTCCGTCGGCCTCACCTCATCATCACCACCTTCTCCTCCTCTTCCTCCACTCCCTTCTCCTCAACACCAGAGCTTTCCCTATACCAAGAAACCCCAACAGCTTGCCCGCAACCACGCTGCCCTTCACCGTGAAACCTCGCCGGAAAACCCTCGACAGCCTATCATCGACTTCACCCCCTTGCAGCCTCCTTTGACCCCAGAACACCACAACAACCAAACCCAGTCCCTTCCTCTCTTCTTCTTCTTGCTCTTCTCCTTCTTTCTTCTTCTTTTCATTTCTTGATCCGTATTTTCCGGTCACCGCCGGAGCCGTGACCGTCACCGACGATCCAGGCGACCCAGTGGACATCCCCAGCCAGCGTGGCCACCTTCTTGATTTGCTTGGTCCAGTTTTGTACGCCCGTGTGTGCGCCGCGACATTTACCGACATCGTACGCGCCGTACGTATCCGTATTGTGATCTATCGAGGCAAGTTTATCTTGCTACATGCTATACTACTATATTTTGCGTTCATGCGAATAATATTATTACATATGTTTAGTTATGCATCCATATGAATAAAATGTTACATGTTTATCACATTATACATCCATATTAAAGTTTTACCATTTTCTGATACCCGTATGCATCCATATCATAGAATATATACGTAACTGCATCTATAGATCACATTACTTTATACATTAACACCCTGTTCCCGCCAAAAATTTCTGCGCAAAAGAGTCCAAGGTATCAAATGGCAGCGATACGCTTAAGGAAATACGAACCAGTATCTTCCGGGCTGTTTTTTGACAAACTCCCGAAGGAGAAACGGATAAATTCTGATTGTATTGAAAGCGTCTCGAAAAACCCTTCGATTTGATATATTATGGGCTTCATAATTCATCCGGGATCAAAAGTTATGAGCAAATGTCTATGCACATGTGATTTATGGAAGAAGATGCGAACCAGTATTTTCCGAGCTGTATTTTGACAAACTCCGGAACGAAAAACAGCTAAATTCTGATGATATTGAAAGCATCTCGAAAAGACCTTCGATTTGATATATTATGGGCCTCATAATTCATCCGAGATCAAAAGTTATGAGCAAATGTATTATACACGTGTAATCTAAAGTAATGCTCTACTACATGGGGAATGCATTTTTTAGTCCCACATCGGGAAAAGGAGAGATGGCTTCTCTACCACTCCCATATAAATAAGAGGGCATACCTCGTAGAAAGGTAGAGTAAAAATCCTCAAAGGATTCAATACTCAAAGGAGCTTAGTTCTCCGAGATAGGAGCATGCTCCTCCATAATGCGCATATGCGCAAGCGTCATGTGCGCTACGTGCAACGCACGTGTGCCTGCCATGCGGCACTACGTGCAACGCACGTGCGCACTACATGAGAATATTTAATAATATTAAAAGGAGCTTGTTCTCCATATATAGAAGCTTTGCTTCTCCTCATAATGCGCATGTGCGCCACGTGCAACGCACGTATGCCCGCCATGCGGCACCACGTGCAACGCACGTGCGCACAACAGATAGTGCCTTGCACTTGCTATGAACCTCTGGTTCTCAGATAAATAAATAAATAAAAATAGTGCCTTGCACTTGCTATGAACCTCTGGTTCTCAGATAAATAAATAAATAAAAATAGTGCCTTGCACTTGCTATGAACCTCTGGTTCTCTGAGACAGAAAGAAAGAAAAGAATTTCTTTTCTCTTCTTTGATCTAAATTTAGATCATTAAAAAGTGCTCTGCACTCATTTTCTTGAATCCAAAAGATTCTTGGTGCTTTGCACTATTTGAAGGGTCAGGCCCAAATCAAAATGACCTGACAGGCCAAAATAAATTGCAAGGCAATAAATGGGCAGAGCCCAAATAAATTGATGCTTTACATCCTTTATATAAGGGCAGAGCCCAAATAAAATTGATACCTTGCATCATTTCTAAAAGGGCAGAGCCCAAAACAAATTGATGCTCTGCATCCTTTCTGGGCAAGGCCCAAATAAAAATAAAAAAAAAGAAATGCAATGCAAAAGCAAATAAAATGTTGAACATTTCAACTGGACTTAGCCCAATTTTGGCCATAAGTCCTTAAATTAAATTGACTGAGCAAAATTGCTCTTCTAAATCAATTTACATCCGGTTCGAGGGTACATCTCCGAACTCCTTTGACATCCGTCGTTGTAATTCCTCAACGACGTCAAAGAGGTGACGGGTCCCAACGACCACACATCGATATGGACTGCGGGGTCCTTAAACTCGTGGACCGAGACGTCCTTAAAACTAATATCGGACCGAGACGTCCCTAAACTAATATCGGACCGAAACGTCCCTAAACTAATATCGGACCGAAACGTCCCTAAACTAATGACGGACCGAAACGTCCCTAAACTAATATCGGACCGAAACGTCCCTAAACTAATTTCGGACCGAAACGTCCCTAAACTAATAATGGACCACTACGTCCCTAAACTGGCGATGGACCACCACGTCCCTAAACTGGAATATGGACCACTACGTCTTTAAACTGGCGACGGACCGAAACGTCCCTAAACTAATAATGGACCATCACGTCCCTAAAACTGGCAATGGACCGCCACGTCCCTAAACTGGCACAATAGGGCCCAAACGCTCTTTTGTTGGATCTAAACGGTCCCGTCTAAGTGATCTTAACCCCAAATACGGTTAACGTGTCCTTAGATATTCAAATGAACGATAAAACTCCAAATCAACTTTGGTTCAAGGGTACACCTCTGAACTCCTGTGACACCTGTCGTTGTAATCCCTCAACGACGTCAGAGAGGTGACGAGTCCCGACGGCCAGATAATTAAATCAATCACTATGTTGAGTTGATCTTAGTCTAAAACAAGACTAACGTACCCTTAACGAACGTTTAAGTCGATCTTAGTCGCAACGCGACTAATGCATCCTTAAACTAAAAACACCAAACCCAAATCTAACTAAATACGGATTTGGATTAATCCACGTCCTACGGGTGACGACATCACTCAGTCTCCGTATACAATCCACGGGCAAACACAAACAAAACAAACACACACGACACGAAGTGAAATTCTGGAGAAGGAGAAAGTTGTTACCGCGACGCGGTAGCGTAATTAACTGCAGGGGCTTGCGCCTGCAGGGAAGAGCGTCCCCACAATCAAAAACCCCTCACCTTGAGGGGGAATCTGACGAAGTCTGCTACATCGGCAGCATCCGTCTAAACCTCCGATACAAGGTGCCATAAATCAACTTGGTATCTTCGGAGAGATAGACGGATAAAACCAAATAGCATCTGCCCCGAACCTCAGCGCCAGGACCTCAGCAGTCCTGTGCGGCCGTCTTTCGGAGGGGAACAGATTCTGGCACGCCCGGTGGGACCTCTTCCTCTTTCCACTCCACACTTCGTGTGTCGTCTTCACGAACCAATCGCGGTTTGTTAAATGATTGCCTTCGGATTTCAAGTTGCTAAGATTTGGTCTTTTGTTTGGTACAGAACTCAAGCATTCAATGGCCACCAACTGCACCAACTACTCGAAATGCCAGTGCAACGGACGTTCCACCTCACCGAGAGGTGTATCATATGGGCCCCAAGCGGCTTCCTTCCTGACTCTGCCGGTAGGCCAGGTTACTCAGGCCACCACCGGCTTGTTCTTCGGGACCATGGTCCCACCTACAAGCTTCTCTGCGCCGACATCCGCACCAGAAGCGAAAAAGAAGTCGGTATTCGACCGGCTCACTGCTACCACGACCCCTGTCAACGGGTCGCCTGCTACTGAACCAGCAGCCTCCGTTTTCACCAGGCTGGGTCAGAATTATAAGGTGGCTGTCCCAAAGAGGGCAACGGCCGCTGCTTTGGAAGTCGTTAAAGCGGCTTCTCCCATTAGAGAGTCGGTCTTCACAAGATTGACGGTTCCTACTCCTCCCCCAGCTGGTCAGAAGGCATCAGTCTTCGATAGGCTGACATCAGCAGTTACCCCACGCTCAAACATGGGGCAGCAAGAAACCATCTCAATCTCCGAGCCGGTCCCAACGGCTCGTCGTGCGCGACGTCGCCATTGGCAGCGAGTAAGGAAGGCAGGGGGCAACTCCCCCTCAGGGCTAACCCCACCTGCTCCGGTGGTGGAGGTCGATGCTGCTGTTCCAACTGGGAACAGCTTCGAATTGCTGAAGAAGGTGAGAAAGAACTCCCCGGTGGCTACGTTGAAAAAGTCTCCTCCACCCATGGAAAAAGCTCCGGAGAAGAAACACGAACAGCCCCCTCAATGGCTGTCGTCGAAAATTTATAAAGTTTGGCGGAGAGTTCAAGACTCCGTGATTGACTCAGACCACTTCCGTCGCCAGAAAAGGGAAAAAGGGGAAAAGGACAAGAACCGCCCCATTAAACAGCAGGGGGCAACAAATTCTAGAATGCCCGCTTCAACGGCTCCTTCAACCTCAAAGGTCCATAAAAGGAAGCGGCCAGAAAAAGCTCCCATGACGCTGACAAAGTCTAAGAGCGGTGAACCTAAACGCCCCAAGTCAGGGGGCATCCCAGTTCATACGGTTTATATGGCTTCGGGGAAAGAAGAAAGTCGTACTTCTATGGGTCACCGACCGCTTACCCGGTCAGTGACCAAGTCTCAGGAGCAGCAACAAAAGCTCCAGGAGATGATGACTACAATGGCTGCACTCACGGGGCCAAAAGAGAATCCTGAGACATCCTTAGATGAACGTCAAGAGGAGGAGACTGATGCCGAGTTCCTTCGCCGAGTGCTCGAAAAGAGAGACAAAGAGGCTGCTGAACAAGCAGCCAATATACAACGCATGGGCCTTCTCTTCCAGGATATGATAGGGATGATGATACAACCAGAATCCCCGACTGAAGAACCCCCGATCGTCCTTGGGGATGATAGGGGAGAAACATCAAACCCTCAGCCCGTTCTATCGACGGCTAAAGAAGACACAATCTCTAAAACAGATCTGGACGAATATATAGCCCAGCAGATAAAAGTTCATCACGCGGCCGAAGCAGCCGGCCACGTTGTAAAAACGGGGCGGCCATATCCGGGCTGGTATGACCAAATCAAGTACCCGCCAGGTTACACAATTCCAAAGTTTCATGTCTACAAGGGGACCGGCAATCCCCATCAACATGTTGCCCAATTCAGGGCGCTTTGTGGTAACACTGGAGGCGACGACAAGCTCTTGCTGCGCCAGTTTGTTGGAAGCTTATCAGATACGGCTTTCGAGTGGTATTCCGAGCTCCCCAACGACTCCATTAAAACCTTCGCAGAGATGGAGCTGCTCTTCACCCAACGCTTTGCAAGTGCCAGCGAACGTACTCCGATGACGGCGCTGATTAACGCCAGGGTAAAGCCCGGCGAGACGTGGGTCCAGTACGCTATACGTTGGCGTAATTTATGGTCTAAATGTGAACAGCGTATAGAAGAAGCCCCTGCGGTGGGAATGTTTGTTGGAACCCTTGATCCACAAGCAACCATTTCGCAGTTTATGATGTTCTTCAAGCCGACTTCTTTCCAGGCTTTGATCGACAAATTGGCGCAGATGGACCAGATGGGCCACAAACCCCCTCTCCCGAAGCCGGACTCTCGAAACGATAAAGGAAAGGGAAAAGCAATCATCGTCGCTAATGCCCAACAACAACCGAACGACTCGAAGCCGGTTGCTCGTCCAAATAATACGCGTCCATACGTGCCCCTTGAAGACAGGATGGGACGTGCTTACTCCTTCCCCCGTGATAAAACAAGGAGGCTATTCGAGCTGGCATTGCGCAATAGGCTCATAAATCTGCCAGATCCAAAACGTCCGTCACAACCAAGTGACGTCAACGAGCCTAATTACTGCCCTTATCATAGAGTGCTAGGACATCCAATCGAAGACTGTTACGTCTTCAAAAATTGGCTTGAGAACCAGTACCGTCAGGGCAAGTTTGCGCTATCTGACAAATGGAAAGTGAATCCTCCGCAACCCCACACCTATAAGGGAACGAATACGCCAGGGGCAACATGCTCCGTCATTGAAGAAGCTCCCTGGGAGGTTGTATTATCAGCCAAAACGAGGAGAATGCTAAATGATCTGCAGACCTGTCCAGCGGTCAAGTGGAAGAACCCCTTGGAGCCGCAGGTTATTGAGGGGATGTTGAAACCACGTCCGACTCTGAAGGCCGATGGTGGTAGTTCAAGCGTTCATAACCAGCCGTCAAAATCTTCGAAAAAGAAGAAGAAGAAATCTAAGAAGCCCGTGAAGCCTAGCGACAAGCGGACGGACTTACAGAAGCAGATCGACGCACTGGATGAGTACAACCAAAAGGCGCGGACTCCCATTACGCTCCAAGATTTCCTTGATCGCGTCTTTCAAAAAGAAGATGAGGAAGAAGCTTCATCGGATGAATCCGACGGAGATGTGGCAAGCTGTCATATGATCTCTCACTCGACCTCGAACGATGAAGGGACTTCTGGCACCAAAACGCCGGGGGCAAATACTGAGTCAAGGGTTCCGGAATTATCAATAGAAATGATTGACGCGTTTCTCAGTGAAGCTCGATTGAAAAGTAAAGCTGATCAAGAACGCGAGACGGCGATATTCGAAACGGCCAAGCCCCAGCGACTTGAGGGAGGAGCTGAGATGATCCCACTGGAGCAAAATGCCTCCACCGCTGACAAAAGCCAATTTAAGATAAAAAAGAAGTTCGCTAAGGCCATATCGATGGGCATGAAGCTACCACCCTCAGAAGAAAAAGTTACTAGCGTGGTAGAAATGCATCCCTCTTATTGCTTATATCATCAGAAGGTCTCACACTCTACCCAAGAATGCAAAGCGTTCGATAAATGGTGGCAAGGATACGTCGCTAATCAACAATGCTTTAAACGAGAAAAGCGCAAGGTTCGTCGGGAGCAAAGAAACACGACCAAAGTGCTTAAAAGAACCGCCGGCAACTGTCACATGGTTAACACTACCAGGTCACAAGTGCCCACATTTGGGAGCGACTCTGATGAGGAACTAGAGATTGCCCCTCTCTTTGAAGAGTCAACTTCGGGAAAAGAAGAAGAACCGAAGTCTTGCGAAAATATACAGCTGCGGAATCGGACACTGCCTGAAAAGAACCTCGGACCCTCGAATAGAAAAGATAAAGGGAAAGAGAAGGTCTCTGAAGACATCACTTTGGATGACCAAGTCGCGGAAGAGTTAACCGCCAAAAATCCGCCAAAGAGGAGTAAGGTGGATTACAATGTCTTAGCGCATCTGAGGAAGCTACCCTCACAACTCAGCATCCTCGATGTCTTGTTACTATCAAAGGAGGCGAGAGACTCTTTGATTAAGGCGCTACAAGATCCGGACCAGTTCCAAGCCTTCTTGGCCGAAGAAAAGATGAAAGACGAATTGGAAGAAGTGCACACAGCCGACGTTGCTTTTGGTGATGAGGACCTTCTTCTCGGGACGTGTGAACACAATCGCCCTCTTTATGTCTCAGGATACTGCCATGACATAAAGATAGGTAAAATCTTGGTCGATAACGGATCGTCCGTCAATTTACTCAACGTACGAGTGTTAAAGGAGATTTGCATGAGTGTCCAACACCTCGCCCGAGACAAGATCACTATCTCCGGTTTCGACTCTCAATCCTCAAAGACTCTCGGATCTGTGATATTGACGTTACACTTCGGGTTGCTCGTCACAGACATCAAATTCCATGTTATAGATGCCAAGACGTGCTACAATGCTCTGCTCGGCCGACCATGGCTACACGAGTACAATATCATCCCTTCTACACAGCATCAGTGTATGAAGTATTCCAGGGATGGCCTCGAGTACACTGTGGCCGGAGAGTTGAATCCGTTTTCCGTGAATGAAGTTCGCAAGTATGAAGATGCCAAATACTTCTTGCCGAGCTTCGAAGACACGGAAAGGTGTCACAAACCGGAGAACAAAACTAATGCCACCATCCCTGTCTTCGGCAGTGACACCGAGGAGGAAGATATAATTTATTCAGGTCCATCCCAATTTACCAGACCAGGACCATCCGATCCTTCGTTAATCTTCGGTAGTGATTCAGAGGATGAAGTTCATGCTATATTCCCTGCTCGGCCTTCGATACGGATTTCCGATGATGAAGAGCGAAGTCTGCAGATAACCATGGTGCCACTTGAACATTACAAAGAACTGGATGTACTCGACACCAACAGCGTAGAAGAATTGCAGACATTCTATATCCCTCCCGGACGAAAAGGCGAGAAGGCAATCCTATTCTACCGTTCTGAAGAAAACAAAGTAGAAAAAGAAATTTGGCATGGCGCGGATCCCACGCTCGACAGGCTTCAGCCTATCCGTCTTCCCCGATATTATACCGAAGGTTTGAAGAAACTGCTAAAACGCCAGGGGATGTCCTTCACACAGACCGTTAGAAAAGCCAAATTCTATGACAAGGTCTGGAACATTCCCGGGACCCAATGCAAACTGCCTAACGGGAAAGTAGAAACCAAAGGGCTTGGGTACATCCGGCCAAAGAAGCGGGAGCTAGTAAACAGCTGTTATGCCATGTATGACTTCGATGAAGAGGCGGACGCTCAATGGGAGGACGCTAATCCTGAACCAGCAAAAGTTCCTGATACAAAACCGCCCAGTCCATCGTCCGAAGACCAGATGAGCAAACTTATAAGGGATGCGAGTCAAAAAGCCCGAGATGATCACGATCGTGAAATGGCAATCTATGAGAAAGCTAAGACACAGCGCCTCCTCCAACAGGCAGTAAAGAACGAAGATGCCGCTCCTTGTCAACCTGCTACAAAAAAGGTTCGACGCGAGAACAAAAACAGGTCGAAAGGCAAGAGAGGCGCTCGACAACTACAAAGCAGAGCTAAGAAGCCGCGCATCCAAGAATCGAGCGTTATTGACTTAGCCCTCGGGAAGAAAATGGCTCGAGCATACTCTTTTCCTCGGAACAAAACAAGGAAAATATTCGATCTCGCTCTAAAACATCAAATGCTTACATTGCCAGAGTCTAAACACCCTGAACAAGCAGGCGAAGTCTCCAACCCAAAGTATTGCTTTTACCATCGAGTAGTAGGGCATCCGCTTGAAGATTGCTTCACCTTTAAGAATTGGGTTGAGGACCAATATCAGCTTGGCAAATTCGCGTTGTCTGACAGTTGGAGGATAGCGCCGCCGCAAAAGCACGAACCCGAAAACACAAGAATAAAACCAACTCCGCATTGGGATTGGCAGAAAATTTGCACCTGCCATGTGATAACAATATTAAAAGAAGGGTCCGAGGACATGAACAACCTCCCTTGGTGTTTTGAAAGCGGCAGCGATGAGGTAATCTCAGAATTTCCCCCAGCTCCGAAAGAACTGGAAGATGGAATCCATACCACTGCAGATAATCTCAAGAAAATTGAGTTGGGAACGGAAAATGACCCGCGACCGACATTCATCAGCGAACTGCTATCTGGAGAAAGGGTGGCTGCGTTAAAGGATGTGCTTCTACAGCACAAAGATTGCTTCGCGTGGAACTATTCCGAAATGCCGGGACTAGATCCAGAAATCGCTGTGCACAAATTGGCGATATCCCCGGACATCAAGCCAGTCAAACAAGCGCCGAGAAGAATGCGACTCGAGCTTGAGATGAGCATCAATGCCGAAGTCAAAAAGCTGATAGATTCAGGCTTCATCCAAGAAGTCCAATACCCTGAATGGATCGCCAACATTGTCCCAGTGATGAAGAAAAATGGGACAGTGCGCATATGCGTAGACTTCCGGGATCTCAATAAAGCCTGCCCAAAAGATGATTTCCCAGTGCCAGTCACCGAACTGATGATAGACAACACATCCACTCATGAGGTTTTCTCCTTCATGGATGGCTCATCGGGGTATAATCAAATAAAAATGCACCCTGAAGATCAGAAGCACACAGCCTTCAGGACTCCTCTTGGTATATTTTGTTATAAAGTGATGCCCTTCGGTTTGAAGAACGCCGGTGCTACTTATCAGAGGGCCATGACGAAGATCTTCGACGACCTTATACACGAAATCGTCGAATGCTATATCGACGATCTCGTGGTTAAAAGCAAATCATACGAGGAACATCTCGAGCATCTGAAGACTGTATTTCAACGCCTTCGGCAATACAACTTGAAGATGAATCCTCTTAAATGTGCGTTCGGGGTTTCCTCGGGCAAGTTCCTGGGATTCGTCGTTCGGCACCGAGGTATTGAAATAGATCCGTCAAAGATCAAAGCGATCATGGAAATGCCTCCGCCGAGGACTCTCAAACAGCTGCGGTCTCTCCAAGGGAAACTCGCGTATATACGGCGATTTATAGCCAACCTTTCAGGAAAGTGTCGTCCTTACAGCCACCTGATGAAGAAGGGAACCCCATTCGTTTGGGACCAAAAATGCCAAGGCGCACTGGATGAGATCAAGCAATACCTGCAGAACCCGCCGGTGTTGGCTGCTCCAGTTAAGGGGAAGCCTCTTATTCTTTATACAACCGCCCTCGAAGGTTCTTTAGGCGCATTATGGGCACAAGAGAACGATCAAGGGAAAGAAAGAGCACTCTACTACTTAAGTCGAGTCCTGCTGGGGGCAGAAAGCAACTACTCTCCCATTGAAAAACACTGCCTGGCGTTGATCTTCGCAATAACAAAGCTTAGGCACTACGCGTTGGCGCACGAGGTCCATCTGATTTCAAAAGTGGACCCTCTTAAATATTTAATGTCAAAAGCCATATTGACAGGACGACTCGCTAAATGGGCCCTGCTCTTGATGGAATTCTCGATAACGTATCAACCTCTCAAGGCAGTGAAAGGCCAGGCCATCGCCGACTTCCTCGCTGAGCATCCGATATCCGCCGATTCTCCTCTGAATTGCGATCTTCCAGACGAACATGCGTTCGATGCGATCGACGGTGATAATATCCGATGGGAGCTTTATTTCGATGGAGCATCTTCCATGAAGAAACGCAAACAAAGTACCCCTATAATTAAATCAGGGGTAGGACTCATCTTTGTAACTCCACAAGGAGGGATAATGCGCTACGCGTTCTCCCTAACGGAGCCGAGAACAAACAATGAAGCCGAATACGAAGCTCTGATAGCAGGCCTCGAGATCGCCATTGACATGGGAATTGAAGATCTCCTCATATACGGTGATTCCCAACTGGTCGTTAGTCAAGTAAACGGCGACTACCAAACATGCAAGCCAGAGTTGGTAAAGTACGGTGAAAGGGTGCAACAATTGCTAACCCAAATCCCCTCCTACGCTTTGGAAAGTATACCGCGCGCGGAAAACAGCAAAGCGGACGCACTGGCCAAACTTGCTAAAGAATTGGCTGACGAGAACCTCGATGACGTTAGAATCGTGATACAAAGCCGTCGAGTGCTCGCCCCAACAGAAATATCTCCGAAATCGTCTGAAGAAAAAGGAGCGAAAGAGGAGACAACCCTGCAAATAAAAGACAGGGAAAATACCGAGGACTGGAGAAAAGTCTTCATAGATTACTTCAAGTTCCACCGAATACCTGAAGAGGCGTCCATAAGACATCAGCTCACGAAACGAGCTCTGTCTTTCGCCTTCGTCAATGATACTCTATACAAGAGGTCATTCGACTCTCTGTGGTTGAGATGCTTAGGACCTGACGAAGCGAGAAGGGTCGTCCAAGAAGTTCACGACGGACTCTGCGGTTCCCACCAAGCAGGCCCTAAGATGAAATTGAAGATAAAGCGGATGGGCTACTACTGGCCCACGATGATGCAGGATTGCCTGGAATATGCGAGGCAATGTCATCCATGCCAAATTCATGGGGACTTCATCCATCAGCATCCCAATCCACTACATCCGACAATGGCTAGTTGGCCATTCGAAATGTGGGGGACTGACATAGTCGGTCCCATCGAACCAGCATCGTCAAAGGGACATCGTTTCATCTTGGCGACGACTGATTACTTCTCCAAATGGGCAGAGGCAGTACCGTTGAGGGAAGTGAAGACGGAGAACATCCTCCATTTCTTCAAAACGCATGTCATCTACCGGTTTGGAACCCCGAGAAGAATCATCTCTGATAATGGGCCAGCCTATCGAAGTCATAAAATTAGCCGTTTCGCACAGCAGCACAATATAGACTGGAGATATTCCTCAGTTTATAACCCGCGAGCTAACGGTCTAGCTGAAGCCTTCAACAAGACCTTGACGAAGATCATAAAGAAAACAGTGTCACGAAATAAGAAAGATTGGCACGAAAGATTGCAAGAGGCTCTTTGGGCATATCGGACTACGTTTAAAACGGCCACAAACACAACGCCATACGCGTTGGTATTTGGGACGGAAGCAGTACTCCCTCTCGAGATAGAATTACCCTCTCTACGAGTGGCAGTCCACTACGAGTTGACAGACGAAGAAAATGCTCACCTTCGGTTTGAAGAGCTTGACGCCCTTGATGAAATCCGGCTTCTAGCACAACAAAATCTGGAAGCCTATAAAGCAAAGATGACGCGCTCGTATGAAAGATTGAGCCGCCCGAGGACATTCCACCAAGGCGAACTCGTGCTAGTGGTCAAAAGGCCCATGATCCCCAATCGCGCCAAGCGGGGAAAATTTGAGCCAAACTATGAAGGACCGTATATCATTGATAAGGTCTACCAAGGTGGGGCCTATCTACTCATGGACATGCACGGTGAAAGGCCTTTCAGGCCAATAAACGGACGCTTCCTAAAGAAATACTACGCTTAATGAGCCACAGCCTAGGTCAATGGTAGATGACGACGACTATGTCCGCTCGCTATCTTCCTAAGCTCAAGCTTTATAAGTAGTAGCCAACCCTCTCAACGGCGGACCGAAATGTCCTTAAACTAATAGCAGACCGAAAACGTCTTTAAACTAATACTGCGACATCCTTGGGCTGACGAGATGAATAAAAATAAATAAAAATAATAATAAAAATAAAAATAAAATAAAAAAAAGCGGTAAGTCCATAAGCAAAATGGGCACGGATGAAAACCCGAAAGGGCTCCGTGAGTAAAAACAGCAGGACTACCGGCGGATGTTGTGAAAACCCGAAAGGGCGCAACTTCGTTAAAGAACCCTTATGGAGTCCTCTCGACCCTGTAAGGAGAAACCACCCGCGTGAGATCCTTACGACTTACAAGGGAACAACGCACTTAGGAATCCCCACGATTCCTAAGGAGAAAATACGCTTGCGAGATCCTCACGACTCGTAAGGAGAACTCTCTTATGGGACCCTCACGGCTCATAGGATTTGAAAGTCTTAAGTCACAGAGACCTAAACCTGTGCTTAAGCAAACCCCCACAAACTTCCAATATTGCCCTACAAGTGGCTCAATACTGACCCTTGTATACAATCCACGGGCGCGAATAAACGTTTCCCTAACCAAGGTCCATCCATGACTGGGAATACGTTCGTATGGTAAACAACCCTTATAAATCCCCTCGATTTATGAGGAGAAAACCTTCCTGTAGGATCCTTACGACTTACAGGAGAACAAAACACTTAGGAACCCTCACGGTTCCTAAGGAGAAAATACACTTACAAGATCCCCACGACTTATAGGGAGAAATACCTTCACGAGACCCTTACGGCTCATGAAGTCAAAAGCCTTAGCCGACGGGATCCTAACCCCGGTCGCTAAGCCTCCTTTGTCCAACAACGATAGAAGCAAATGATGATTCGCTCCTGGTAATATCCCAGTTGTAGCGGTGCTGATGCCAAAATCGGTGTCCAATTTCAGGTCGACGGCGAAAGCCGGTAGACCGCTCATGCATACGAAATAGCCGAAATGATAGGGCAACTTGCAATAAAAAGCAGCAAGTAAAATGTATGCATGCAAAATAGCCGAAATGATCGGGCAACTCGTAATGAAGAGCAACGAGTAAAAAACAAAATAATGAAAAGCCGAAATGATTGGGCACCGCGAAAAATAGCCGAAATGTTTGGGCAATCGCGACCTTCGCGATATAAAAGCTGAAATGATAGAGCATCGCGGAAATAAAATAAAACAAAAAAATAAGAAATGATAAAACTTCGGCCCTACAGTTAAGATCACATCGATCCCTGTATACAATCCAAGGGCGTAAACAAAGAAGAAACCATACCTCCCCAGCGGATTCCGTCAAACGACGAAACCAAGCCTCAACGGTTCATTTCAACCGAAGAAGCCAGTGACTTCAACGAAAATTCTTCGACTCACGGATACAAACACTCCTTGACGAGAGCCTTCTGATCCGCGTCGACCCGCAGAGCCACCAATGCCTCCGTAGGAACCCTCGACTCGTTTCAAACCCCAAGGACACAAATAATCCTTGGCGCTTGGGAAACAAATAATCCCTCACAAAACTTCTCAACTCACGGATACAAACACTCCTTGACGAGAGCCTTCTGATCCGCGTCGACCCGCAGAGCCACCAGTGCCTCCGTAGGAACCCTCGACTCGTTTCAAACCCCAAGGACACAAATAATCCTTGGCGCTTGGGGAACAAATAATCCCTCGCAAAACTTCTCAACTCACGGATACAAACACTCCTTGACGAGAGCCTTCTGATCCGCGTCGACCCGTAGAGCCACCGGTGCCTCCGTAGGAACCCTCGACTCGTTTCAAACCCCAAGGACACAAATAATCCTTGGCGCTCGGGAAACAAATAATCCCGGCAAACTTCTCAACTCACGGATACAAACACTCCTTGACGAGAGCCTCCTGATCCGCGTCGACCCGCAGAGCCACCAGTGCCTCCGTAGGAACTCTCGACTCGTTTCAAACCCCAAGGACACAAATAATCCTTGGCGCTCGGGAAACAAATAATCCCGGCAAACTTCTCAACTCACGGATACAAACACTCCTTGACGAGAGCCTCCTGATCCGTGTCGACCCGCAGAGCCACCAGTGCCTCCGTAGGAACCCTCGACTCATTTCAAACCCCAAGGACACAAATAATCCTTGGCGCTCGGGAAACAAATAATCCCGACAAACTTCTCAACTCACGGATACAAACACTCCTTGACGAGAGCTCCCTGATCCGCGTCGACCCGCAGAGCCACCAGTGCCTCCGTAGGAACCCTCGACTCGTTTCAAACCCCAAGGACACAAATAATCCTTGGCGCTCGGGAAACAAATAATCCCGACAAACTTCTCAACTCACGGATACAAACACTCCTTGACGAGAGCCTCCTGATCCGCGTCGACCCGCAGAGCCACCAGTGCCTCCGTAGGAACCATCGACTCATTTCAAACCCCAAGGACACAAATAATCCTTGGCGCTTGGGAAACAAATAATCCCTCGCAAAACTTCTCAACTCACGGATACAAACACTCCGTGACCAGAGCTTCTTTGACTCACATCTTGGGCAGTAAGGATTCAAAACTTGCTTCCTGAACAAATGGGACCCTGCAAGTCAATCCTAAATGGTCTCTTGCATACTATCCACGGGTCTCACTCTCTGAAGTTGATTCTCGACAAAGAGGGAAACAACCGCTTGCGAGCCCTATCGACTCGTAAGAGGGCAATGGGACCCTGCAAGTCAATCCTAAATGGTCTCTTGCATACTATTCACGGGTCTCACTCTCTAAAGTTGATTCTCGACAAAGAGGGAAACAACCGCTTGCGAGCCCTATCGACTCGTAAGAGGGCAATGGGACCCTGCAAGTCAATCCTAAATGGTCTCTTGCATACTATTCACGGGTCTCACTCTCTGAAGTCGTTTCTCGACAAAGAGGGAAACAACCGCTTACGGGCCCTCTCGACTCGTAAGAGGGAGAAATTCTCTCATAGGATCCTTTCGACTTATGAAAGAAAACCACACTTGGGAATCCTCACGACTCCTAAGGAGAAAATCCACTTACGAGATCCTCTCGATCCGTAGGGAGAAAAGTCTCTATGAGACCCTCACGGCTTATAGAGTTGAAAAGTCTTAGGCAGCAGATCTGAACCCGCGGCCTAAGCCATCGTTATTTCTTAAGAAGGTCGGGATACTCGTCCCAATCGTCCGTCAATTATGGTTATTAAGGTGGCGTACTGATTATAAAAGAAAAGAAAGACAGAGAAATGACACAAGACATTACAAAATGTGTATCTTTTATTCATAAAAATTGGTTGAGTACAGGATACATTGTGCTAAAGAATAAAAAAAAACATATACATATAATTTACAAAGACAAATGATACAAGGGGAATTATGGGGAAGGAAGCGTCTTGCACAGATGTAGCAATTGCTCGCATACGTCCTTCCATGCCTTCTCCTGATCAGCTGCCACTGCCAGCTCCGCCTCTACTTGAGCCCGCTGTTGCGTGAAGGATGCGAGCTCTTCCCCAACAACCTGATGAGCTGCTTCTTGGCCTTGGGCATCGCGCTCAGCAGCATCAAGTTTCCGCTTCAGCGCTAGCCTATTAGATATGCGCTTAAGAAGACCTTCAAAGACAGCTTTCACCTCAGCAGCATTCGTCCTAATTTCGGCACGAAGGCAAGCGGTCGCGTTTGAAGATTCCTGATGCGCCTTTAGCCGTAAAGCTGCCTTCTGCTCCAAATGGCGGAGATAAGAGGTGCTTTGCTCAAGCCAAGTTGTCCGTTCGGTGCTCGCGGCCAAAGCCTCGGAAGAAGGGCGTGTCGACTCCAACCGATGCAGGCGAGCTTCGATCTCTCTGCAGTGGTTAACCCACGATTCGACGACGCCTTCATTATGGAAAGTTACGAGCGCCGCCAACATTGGGTTAACGTCCACAGCGAAATCTACGGCCGAAGGAAGGGCATCCATGTTGAGCTCTTCGATGTACCCGCTCAACATACCCAGGCTCATTACAGCACCCTTTGAAGACGGGCGTCGCGAGAAAGGACCCGCCGGTGAGAGGACATGAGACTCAAAAGGAATTGGAGCTGGGACAATAGCTGCAAAAAACGAAACATGGTCAAACAATGATTCGAAAAGTCGATGAAAGATCATATAAAAATAGGAAAGGAATATCTGTACCAGTCGCAACGGACGTCAAAGCCGGAAGCGCCGGTGGCAGCACAGGCCCGGCGTCCCCTCCTTCGATCTGAGGCACTGCAGTCAGGAAGAGGAAAAGTCAGATACGATCCTATATTCCCTCGAAAAAGACCAAGACGGCACTTACCGGTACCCTTAGAGGGAGAAGCGAGCTCGGATGGGAAGGAGAAGTGTGGGAGCAACACCTGATATAGATGATCAAAGAGCCCTCCTGAAAAGGCACAATAGTGTAGCATTAGTACAAAAGCCACATTTTTGAAAGATTAATGCATGAGTCGTGAATCCGTACCTTCCAACATCCGTGACGGCACGAGGGAAAACGGGGAGGTGACCACCGCCAAAGCAGTAGTTGACGGTGCTCCCTCAAGCAATGGAGCGTCGGCACTGACCGCACCTGCAAAGACAAGCTTGTTAGAAAAGATTGCAAGATATATATAAAAAAGGGGGGAAACGATGATAACCCGAAACTTACCCGACGAACTGCCAGCCGAGACGGAAGCAATTCCTTCCCCCACTGACATCAGGCCACCACCCGTAGCCTCATCACCTGACTCGATGGGAGCCGTTGTTGTGCTCACAAGCCCGGGAGACGGCGGGGGACCATAGACAGGGAGGGCCAAGATAGGAACATTGCCAGATTCCTGAGAAGGAGCGCCTAGCTCGTCCTCAGGAACCATAGCCGCCTCACCTGCTGCTCCCTCAGGATCAGCGATTACAGCTGCCCCGTCCATCGGCACCACGAGGTCCCCAGCCTCAAGTACCTCGCCCTCTACCGCCTTCGGCTCGGTTGAGACAATCATCTCATCTGCCGCCACTTCGGGTACGGCATCAATGACCTTCTCCGCGGTAGGTTCCTCAATCTCGACTCCAGGCTCCATGACCTCGACAAAGTTGTCCACTGTCGGTTCGGGGTCGGCGAGTACCGCTTCCTCCGCTCCCCTGGGCTCGACGGTCGTTTCCGCCTCCCCCTCAGTTGGACTTGACCCTACAAAATGGAATACGTATAAGCCAACAGCTCTACAATTCGTACGATGAGATTCTGAAAGGAGTACTACCTGAAGTGGATTTGTCATTGGCACTCCGAACCGCGCGCGCCACTTGCCGACGAGTAGTAGACAGGGCCACAGGGGGCTCTTCAGAAGGAGTATTATCGTGAGGAATAGTGCTAGGGCCCGCTCCTGCGGCCAAAGCAGCTCTGCGCGCCTTAGCTTCGCGTCTAAACCGTTTCTGCTCCTCTCGAGCCGATGAGACAGATGTCACCAGGGCCTCCTTAAGGGAGGCTTCTTCGCCCGTATACAGGGATGCCTCTAGATCCTTCAAGGCATCCCTCGTCGCTCTATCAAGCTGAGGCTCTTGCGGCAGTTTCGACGGAGCTGGGACTTCGATGACGGGCTTGGGAAGGGTCCTTGCGCCGATTAATACAACCCCTGTAAAGAAACAAGAGAAGGTCAGGTCGACTATCATAAAAAGACAACAAACTTTCCTTATAAAAGAGAACAGGGTAAAACATACCGACGCTTTCTAGGGCACGCTTCTTCTCCTCCGCCTGGAAGGTCTTCAGAGAGGCAGCCATGGCCTCCTCAGTAGATCCACCTGCTGAAAATGAGGCAAATATTAGCTAAAGATAATAATAAAAAAGTGGGATAAAATGACGAATAAGGAGGCTGAGGGTTACCCGACTCAGCGAGTCTGCTTAACATTGCTTCGAGCCTCGCCGATCGCTCCGAAGCTGCAATGGCGGCGGCTAGGTTGGTGTCCTCAGGGTCCACCACGAAACCCTCATTGCTGCCGTACTCACATATAGTCTCGGCAGGATGAGCCGCGGGCTCTAAGTTAAGAATCGCGTCGAGGGATAAGGTGGACTTCTTTTTCTTCTGTTCACCAGCCTTGGATCCACTCGGAGCAGCTTTGCGCTTGCCAGTTTTGGCAGTCACTTTCGGGCGGCGAGTCCCGATGTCCGCTCCTGCACCCGACTCCGGCGATGCCGCTTTAACCGTCTTTGTCGGAGCACGGGGTGCCGTTGGGGCATCCACCGTAGTAGGCAGTGGCAGTCCACGCGGAGGGGCCAACACGCGTGGTCGATCAGCTCCGGCCTCTTTCGTCGGAGGGATAACTTGAACCCTGGGCTGCAATGGAGCCTTGCGATCGCCGCCGGGAGGTGCAGCCCTACGATCAACCAGTAGGCGTTTCTCCATCAAGATGATCGGGCCCATCGCGTGCGCGTACCAGGCCACATACGAATTGAGTATCTTAGGGGTACAGCTGGGCTCACTGATAAAAAAGTAGGAGCCTGTATTGAGCCGGATGAAGTGATGCATTGCATTCCGTACCCCTTCCGGACCGACTGCAGGTGTTCCCAAGAAGGCTTCCAACGGGACCCCTTGGTTATAACTCGATTGCCGGGCAAATCGATGCGGGTTATACCTCATGAAGAGGGCCGTTTCATTCTGCCTAAATACCAAGTAGCCTGGCCGAATGGAATAAAGGTGAAGGATTTCCCGAGCCTTCAACACGGAAACACCGCCTTTAAAGTCATCACGCAGCGGCACCACCGACTTAGCGGTCTCGGAACCCATGGTGATGACCTTATCCACAAAAGAGGTCTTCGCCCCGACTAAATGCGAACGCAGAAGCAGTCCCTTGGACTCCCGCGGAGGTGCAAACACGATGGAAGCCCCGACCAATCGCATGATTCTTGGAAGTTTGAATCTCTCAAAGAACGAAGGAGTTTTATGGGCACCGAACACTCCTCGAACATGCAGCTCCATCCAAGAAGTGAAGTAGTGCATCGGGAAGTTAGCAGGCTGTACCCCAGGTTCATTAGCGTCCGCCGCTACGCTAAGTCCATTGTAGAGGTAAGCCAACCCGGCGATCCCCACTGATAACTGCAGACCGGCCACCATTCAATGCGCCGGGTAAAAGACAGAAGACCGCATAAGGCGTGGGTGCATGGGAAGCGCGAAGCTGCACAGCCACAGACCTAAGAACCCGATGAAGAAGGTCTCCTCATCCATGCCCGGAACAGCGATCTCTGAGAAAGGGACGCTAGCAGTGCCGGGAAGGTAAAAACTTCGCTGATCAATTTCCGATGAAGGTCGGCGGTCCAGGCCGAAACCAAAAGGGTCAGCAAGTTGAGCGAACTTATCATCTTGCTCCGATAAAAATTCCGGGCGAATAAAGCGAGCGATGAAGTCCGCGAAACTAACGCCTCGGTCGCCCAATTCCAAATGAAGCTCCTCGTAAATCTTCAACACCCTCACCAGGCCCGGATGCTGATGCTGGATGGCATTTTCCGGAGTTAAGTCGAGTACCACCTGCTTGGTAGCAAAGACGTACTCGTCAGGAGGAAGCAGCTCCTCGTAATGCTCCCCCCTCGCCGGTAAACCCGAAAGCTCAACGAATTCCTCTAGAGAAATGGAAACTTCCCTATCCGCCGCCAGAAAAGTATGCGTGGGGATATTCCATTGTTCAATAAAAGCCTTTGTCCACCACGTTGGAGGAGCAGGATATTCGAAAAGCGAGACATAGACAGCGGAGTACAAACCAATCTTTGTCAGGTGAGCTCTTTTCGCCGCTAAAATGTACCGGGTCCATGGCAGGTATCCAGCAAGCGGTCGCGGATTCAATCCAATGTTGTAAGCCTGTCCCCAAGGGCGTGCTTCACCCTGACAGATTCGCCTTCCTAAGATATCTATGGCCGGCGGCGGCTGTACCGGAATAGCGCCGATTGCAGGCTGGAGAAGGTCGTCCGAATTCCAATTTTTAACCTCCACGGCATACTCCACCGGGGGTTTGTCCGCATAGGGGATCGTAACTATGGGTTCAGAAGGCGAGGCGGAACTAAAACTACGGCGGCCTTGGATAATCTGACTGTACCACCTTCCCCATAGATGAAGTCTCTTGTATTCAGGATCTTGATCTTTAATCAAAGCGAACACTACCCGGTCCACTGGTGCGTGTGGGAACCCTCCTTCTGAGCGAACGAAGGGAAAAGACAAGTCGTCAGACATCTTTCCTGCATAAAATATATATATATCATTAGTGGCCAGATGCTTAACATTTAATAAAAATAATACAAAAAAAATAATCTGGCTCCACACTGCGATGCAGTGGGTAGGGGACCAAAGGGGGATCCACAAAATCAAGATGACGGCGCATCATTTGATGAGACAATCCCACCATTGAATGGGACTATCAGTCAATAGGAAAGACCCCCAAGAGAATATCCTCATTGGGGGGGACCCTTAGAGACAAGGAGAAGATCTCCTCTTTTCAGAGCAAAGCTCTATCACAGAGTGACATTTGTCAAACTCCTGTTTCAAAAGAATAAAACTTCTAAAAAAAAAGAGCCTAGCTCTGTAGCAGTAATAAAAATTTATAACTCCTAAGAATTAAAATTTTGGGACCTTAAAGATCCATGGAAACCTTTAAAAAATTTTCTAATTGATCTGTGAGCAAGGCTCTGTTCATGGGTTAAAACCTAAGAACAGGGTCTCTGCAGATTTTGAGAGCAAGGCTCTGTGAATAAAAACCCCAAAGGGGTTTCCTTTAGATCAAAGATCTATAAGAGCAAGGCTCTGTTGAAGAAACCTCAAAGGGGTTTCCTTTAGATCAAAGATCTATAAGAGCAAGGCTCTGTTAATTAAGTTTAATTTAAATTAAATTAATTTAATTTTACCTATAATGGTCCTGAAGTTAGAACTTGGAAGTTCTTAAGGAAATCACAAGAGCAAGGCTCTGGAAGTTCTCAAGTAAGAGCAAGGCTCTGAAATTCAATTTCTTGAGAATGGTAAAAAATTACCAAGGACCAAGGGTCCTATTTATAGGCGCCTGCGCCTGTTCAGATGACCCCTAGATCCGACGGTCAGGATCTTGCCACCGCTGCACTCACGCCCGCGCCACGTGAGCGCAACGGTGGGGGGGCATCTGTTTCCCCCAATCAGAGCAAGGCTCTACTGAATTTTGAAAATTCAAAATTTGAAGCAACGCTTCGGTTTCCGTGCGCAGTGCGCAATTTGCCACATGGCAGAAGCCAATTCGGCAGCGTAACGCCCGAGACGGTGCGTCCCATCAGAGCAAGGCTCTTCAGAAAACGTAATTAAGACTTAACTGCGCAAAAGCATGGCAGCGCGACACGTGTCTGCGCAAGCGCATGGATGCACGACACGTGTCTGCGCAGTTGCGCAATCGCAACTGCGCAAGCGCACGGATGCGCGACACGTGTCTGCGCAAGCGCACGGATGCGTGACACGTGTCTGCGCAGTTGCGCAATCGCAGCTGCGCAAGCGCACCGATGCGCGACACGTGTCTGCGCAAGCGCACAGATGCGTGACACGTGTCTGCGCAGTTGCGCAGTCGCAACTGCGCAAGCGCACAGATGCGCGACACGTGTCTGCGCAAGCGCTCGGATGCGCGACACGTGTCTGCGCAGTTGCGCAATCGCAACTGCGCAAGCGCTTGGATGCGCGACACGTGTCTGCGCAGTTGCGCAACCGCAACTGCGCAAGCGCACGGATGCGTGACACGTGTCACGCGCTGGTGAGTTGCGCAGCAACTGAATGAAGATTTAGATAAATCTTTTCTGTTCTCCTGTAAAATAGGAACCCTTGGATCAGAGATCCAATGGTGGGAAAATTCCCAAAATTATTCAGGAAAGATTTTGTTAACAAATCCAACAAATTTGTGGGCACTATAAATAAGACCCCAAGCCTCATTCAAAAGGCATAATCAATCATCAAGGAGAGAAGGATAAACTTCTGGAAAAAAAAAAGAGAGCTCTTGAAGATTAATCAAGAACAAAAAAAGAAGGTAAAATTTCTGAAGAACAGAAGATTAAAAAAGGGAATAATAAAAAATAAATAGTGCCTTGCACTTGATATGAACCCCTGGTTCTGAAAAATCAAAGAATAATAAATAGTGCCTTGCACTTGATATGAACCCCTGGTTCTGAAAAATCAAAGAATAATAAATAGTGCCTTGCACTTGATATGAACCCTTGGTTCTGTAAAATCAGGGAAAACAAGAAGAATTTTGTTTTCCTTTGATCTAAATTTAGATCAAAAGTGCCATGCACTTTTTGTTCTCAAATCAAGAATTTCTGCACAAGTGGGCCTGGCCCAACTCAAGAAAATTATTGAGTTCTGCAATTCATTATTTAAAAGGGCCTAGCCCAATTGCAGAATAATAAAAGGGCAAAGCCCTGTTTGGAAAACTCCTGAGTTTCTGTAACTCATTACTTAAGAGGGCCTAGCCCAATTGCAGAAAATAAAAGGGCAAAGCCCTGTTCAGAAAATTCCTGAGTTTTTGTAACTCATTATTTAAAAGGGCCTGGCCCAAATCAGATTGCAAAATAATGAAGGGGCAGAGCCCTGTTTAGGTTGATTCTTTTAATCGGGCAGAGCCTAAAATAAAAATTGGACTTAACCCAATCCTGGCTGTAAGTCCTTAAATTAAATGCCTCTCATAAACCAAGTCACGACCGGTCCGAGGGTACATCTCCGAACTCCTTTGACATTTGTCGCTGTAATTCCTCAACGACGTCAAAGAGGTGACGGGTCCCAACGACCACTCATCTAATATTGGATCGAAACGTCCTTAAACTAATATTCACTCCAAAATGAGAATAACGGACCGAAACGTCCCTAAACTAATATCGGACCGAAACGTCCCTAAACTAATATCGGACCGAAACGTCCCTAAACTAATTTCGGACCGAAACGTCCCTAAACTAATAATGGACCACTACGTCCCTAAACTGGCGACGGACCACCACGTCCCTAAACTGGAATATGGACCACTACGTCTTTAAACTGGCGACGGACCGAAACGTCCCTAAACTAATAATGGACCATCACGTCCCTAAAACTGGCAATGGACCGCCACGTCCCTAAACTGGCACAATAGGGCCCAAACGCTCTTTTGTTGGATCTAAACGGTCCCGTCTAAGTGATCTTAACCCCAAATACGGTTAACGTGTCCTTAGATATTCAAATGAACGATAAAACTCCAAATCAACTTTGGTTCAAGGGTACACCTCTGAACTCCTGTGACACCTGTCGTTGTAATCCCTCAACGACGTCAGAGAGGTGACGAGTCCCGACGGCCAGATAATTAAATCAATCACTATGTTGAGTTGATCTTAGTCTAAAACAAGACTAACGTACCCTTAACGAACGTTTAAGTCGATCTTAGTCGCAACGCGACTAATGCATCCTTAAACTAAAAACACCAAACCCAAATCTAACTAAATACGGATTTGGATTAATCCACGTCCTACGGGTGACGACATCACTCAGTCTCCGTATACAATCCACGGGCAAACACAAACAAAACAAACACACACGACACGAAGTGAAATTCTGGAGAAGGAGAAAGTTGTTACCGCGACGCGGTAGCGTAATTAACTGCAGGGGCTTGCGCCTGCAGGGAAGAGCGTCCCCACAATCAAAAACCCCTCACCTTGAGGGGGAATCTGACGAAGTCTGGTACATCGGCAGCATCCGTCTAAACCTCCGATACAAGGTGCCATAAATCAACTTGGTATCTTCGGAGAGATAGACGGATAAAACCAAATAGCATCTGCCCCGAACCTCAGCGCCAGGACCTCAGCAGTCCTGTGCGGCCGTCTTTCGGAGGGGAACACACCCCATGCTTGATATTGTGCATCCTACTTAGTCTTGGAGCTGTAAATGTAATCCCTAATCGATATTTGTGCATCCATACCATTAATTATATATTTAGTTGCATGTCATATCACTTTATTTCATATTACTGCTACATTAACACCCCATGCTAGATAATGTGCATCCTACTTAGTAATGGAACTATAATTGCAACTCCTGATAGTTATTTATGCATCCATATTTTATTGTGTATGCATACCATTAATCTTGCATATCTAGTTGCATGCCATGTCGCATTAATCCATATTACTGTTACATTAGTACCCCATGCGTGATTCTGTGCATCCTACATAGTGATGATGTAACCCCAGATAGATAATTATGCATCCATGCTTTTACTGTACATCTGTACATTTGCCGTGATTCGATACTTGCTACATCTTACTGTTGGACACCCACTTGATACATGTACACTACCTGACATGACCTGATACACCACTACTTGACATGAACTGATACACCACTACTTGACATGTTGCCTGATCCTGTTTCTAATGCCGACAATCCTGGCATGTTGTCCCGATGGACATATCCCGTTGTCTGCATAGACAAACATGTTCCTGCTTGATCCTGTGTTGGCATTAGCTCCAGATTTATCAATACCTGACTTGAACACATAACTTGGGGGTATGGGGAAATCAATGATGAAACCTGACTTGTAACTCGACAGTTCGATATTTATACTGATCATTTTTAGGGGTTAGGCCAGCCCTGGGATGCTGCTGCTGACATCATTCATCTGTACATGTTTCCTGTTTAGTGCCTAGCGGCATGTCTCGGTTTCAGCCCGAGAATCTGGACCGTGGTCCCGGGCACGCACGGGATACTATTGAGTTACATCAACGATTCATTAAATTGATTTCAAACAGTTGAGAGTAATTAACCCAGTAGTTTAGTTCAGATTACTCACTGTACGTCACATGTGCATTTACCATTCACTATTTCATATTCGTGTTACTGTTATACATTTATTACTGTTCATACTCGTGCCTGCATGTCTTGCTACCCACTGATTATATTATTGTTGATATTATGACGGACTGACGTCTGGGTTTTGCATGGCCCAGATCCTCTACCTTTGCCGCAGGCCGATCAGGAGTATTTCCGCCGTCAGGCCGAGCAATGAGGATCCTGTTAGTATCCAGTTAGTTTAGTTATTTCCGTACTTTCCAGATGTTACTGTTTATTGGATTTATTGCTTCCGCATATTATTTCTTGACTCGTTTATTCTGGCATATAGACATGTACTGGATAGTTTATTTTATTTCATGTTCTTGATATCTTCTCGACAGCCGTAATGTGACTGTGGAGGGATGTTTCCTAGCTACAAGTAGCATGGTTGGCTCTGTCACGTGCCGATCTTAGCGCACTCTGGGAAGCGGGGCGTGGCAGAAATTCTCATGACTGATATTAAATTTCTTATGATTAACCCGCAAATTCTTGTCAGATTTAGAGCAAAATCTAGCCTTATGTCCAGAATGGCTACAAATATAATAGACAGGTAGCAATTTTTTTGCAGAAAGCCACCAAATGATCAAAACTACCGCATTTAAAACATCTCTATCTTTAATAGTTGAGAAAATATTATTAATAGTGGGCAATTTGGAAGAGATGGGGGCTTACCAAACAAACTACCTGTTTTGAGAATATCAACTTAGGATTGATCCATATCACCGTTCTGTCTTTCCTGAGCAATAGCAAAGGGCCCAAAAGGAACCAGATGGATGTATTTTTCTCCAAAATTTGAAGGAGCGAACGGGATTTGCTTAGATCTGAAACCGCAACCATCGTAGAAACCAGCAGTGTAGCCACCAAGAATATATCCTTGCTCAGGGACTCCAGATCCACATTGATCCAACCAGAACACCAGATCTAAGATAGAACAAACTCTAGATCCAACCAAAACAATAGATCCAAGATGGAACAACCCCTAGATCCAACCTGATGGAGGTCTTGATCTCCTTCAGATGTTATCTTCCGTAGATATGTTACGAGCGCTGATGGACGGCTGAGATCTGTTCTGAAAGTTGTCTCCTTTAGCGTGTGTATCTCAATGGGTTTGGGTTTGAGGTTGAGCCGAGCTACCTGCAGGGAAGTCCCGGGGTGGTTGTGCCACCGAGGACCCTCCGACGATCAAGTTAGTGGTGCAATATGGGCAGAGTAGCGGCTTAGTGGAAAGAATTGCATACCTCGATCATCTGAGAGAGGGGTTTATATAGCGGCAACGATGGACAGGCAGGCGCGAGAATCACGCTGGCCGTTACGCTCCTGACGTCACGCTTGCGTGATAAGCGGGATCCCACATTAATGGCGAGACATGCTCGTTAATGGGGGATCGTGATGGCATGGAACGTGGGATCGTGGGCGGCAGATATCTCGCGCATGGCGAGATTCGCGGAGCCATGGCATAGGAGCCTGTGAGCAGTGCTGTGGGTCGGTCAGGATGAGACCGAGGAAGATGAGCTCGGCGGGAGGCTCGGGGATGAGAGGGAGGCCGAGATATCTTGGTTCTGCGGTAGCCCGGAGGCAAGCTGAGAGGGCCTAGGAGGCCAACTGTGCAGGGGCTCGGAGGTGAGCCAGCGGTTGTTTGCAAGGTATCACATGAGTGGTGTGGTTGGTTGCAGAGGGTCGGCTACGTTCATGGGTCGCAGACCCGGGGTATTTTACCGACGTACTGTTCCTGGTCTTTTCTTGCTAGCTTCGGGACACGTCATCCACCACGTGTCACGATTTGGGAGATCACCGATATCGAGCATCATCATTAGCCCCCCACTCTCGTCCCGACCTGTTCACGGGTCGGGTCGAGAGTGGTCTGCCGTGTCACCCGAGGTGAGCTCCTTTTTGTAGATATCGTAAGCGTGCATTCCTGGACAATCAGCTGTATTTCCTTGATGATGTCAGCGGATCAGGGGACAGATTTTGCATTAAAGAGGACGCGCCAGATTGTGTGTACGTTCACCGAAGTGACAGCCCACGTGTCCGGCGCTGGTTGGCTGTCGCGATGGGCCGCAGATTTCCGGCGTCCGATGGGGTGCAATCAAAGTGCGTGTGACACGTGGAGCGATGGAGGCCGTCGGATGCGATGAGTCGTTTTGGCGGGAGATGATCGTCGCCGTTGGATGTGTATGCTGGCAGCTATAAATAGAGGTGGGATCCTCATCAGGGGCCATACTTCTTCATACTTTCCTCGTACAGAGTTTTGTTAGCTCGGCACTCTCTTTTTTAGGAAGAATCTCTGCATTTTTCTCCTCCGAGGATCCATTCCCTTTATCAGGTAAGATCTTTTTTGTGATGAGTCTGTAGGGATGGTTCGAGTAGAGTCTAGGGAGCCCCATATAGATTCTTCCCTTTTATCTTCTGCTCCTTCTTCTCCTGAGTTAAGCCTGTTTTCCCCTCTGGTAGAACAAATGGACTGATCCAGGATTCTTGCTGCCCTCGGTGCCCTGTCCCAGAAGAGAGCCGGGGGCGTGGCCGTGTCTCGGGTTGACCCGAGTTCTGCTCCAAGGGAGTCGCCGGCAACGAAGCCATCCGCCTCGACCCGAGCCCCCGATGATTGCCGCGGCAGTGGCCAGAGGTGTCCGTGGGTTCCCGAACCCCGGACGAGGGAAGCGGGAGAGGACAAAGACGAGGTTCCTCTTAAGAGGAAGAAGACGGTTTCTCGCGCGCCACCGACTGAGATTCCCGAGGGGATTCCTGTGCAGGAGGGGGACGCCTATTTTGTAGTCCCGTCCGGGCTTTTCGTTGTTGCCAGCCAGCCTGCTGATATGGAAGAGTCGGCCAGAGGCAAGATTCCACGGGGGACCCTGAGGGCCCAAGTGGCAGCTATAGCTCAGGGGGCGGTGCAGGTACGTACTCCCTTATGCGTTATTTTGAGTGCCCTTTTCTTAGTTCGAGCGTCTCTAAGTCTCTCTGCTGTTTCTCATTAGGTCCTTCAGCACTGCGCCCTCGTTGCTCGCATGGAGGCCAAGGAGACTGTCCATGCTATGAGGTTGGCAGGGGAGCCTTCTTCGGAGGCCGAGAACCTGCGACTCGAGCTGTGTCTGGAGAGGGAGAGGATGGTCGTCCTCAAAGCCTAATTGGACACCGGGGAGCTCACCGTCTCAAAGTGCCGGGAGTACTATCGCCGACTAAGTGAGTCCCACCGAGCCATCGAGGCTAAGTTGGCGGAGCTGGCCGATCTCTATACAGCAGTGAAGAGGGCGAGGGATGCCAGCAGACAGGATGCCGAGGCTGCGCTTCAGGCGGCGAAGGTTGCCAAAGTTCGAGCTCGAAGGCGGTAGCCGATTACAAGGGGCCGGACCAGTTTTACGTCGATCTCGGCGAAGCCTCTGCCATTGTATGGCACAAGGCTCTTGACGCCGTCAAGGCGCAGTTTCCGGAGTTTGCCGACGGTGAGCTCCGCGCTCAGGTCCCACTTTCGGTGGTCATGCCTCCGGCAGATGGTGACGAGGGAGGTGAGGTTTAGGCGGGGCCTGCGGCCTGAACTTTTTGGCTTTTCCTTTTTCTCTCTTTTTGTATGCCTCCGGGCAATTTGGTAAGGCTGGATAGCCCAGAGTACCTTGTAAAAGATTTTGGAAGTTTGAATGAAACTCAGTCTTTTCCTTCTGTGTGACAATGCTTTTCCTGTGTGAGTACTTGAGCTTGTCAGTTCTGACCTCGATTAGGCGTTAGGCTGCAGGCCGATGGCCCATGTTTTAGATAACGATCGCCCTTCGAGTGCTTGTTGGTTAACTGCTATGAAAGAAGGTTGTTGTCCTCCAGCCCCCGGAGTCGAGGTGGTGATCGTTTACTTAATCAGTTTGGAGGAACCTTTGTTGCAGGAAGGTCATTGCTTTCCAAAGAATTGGCCGAGCATTGTTGCTGCTCGGGGCCTCTTGGCGAGGGCTTTGATCCTTAGTGCGGGTTGGGCCGTAAGAGGCCTGCTAAGGATTGGCCGAGCAGGGTAGCTGCCTGATGCCTCTTGGCGAGGGCTTGGATCCCTGGCGTCGTGGGGTAGTGAACCACCAGCCGGGGATAGCCGAGCGGGGTAGCCGCTCGGCCACCTCTTGGCTAGGGCTTCGATCCCTGGCGTTGTGGGGTAGGGAACTACCAGCCAGGGATAACTGAGCAAGGGCGAGCCCGGTTGCCTCTTGGCGAGGGCTTTGATCCTTAGCGCAGGAGGGGCCGTAAGGGGCCTGCTAAGGACGGGCCGAGCAGGGTTGCTGCCCAGCGCCTCTTGGCGAGGGCTTTGATCTTTAAGGACGGGCCGAGCAGGGTTACTGCCCGGTGCCTCTTGACGAGGGCTTTGATCTCTGGCGTTGTGGGGTAGGGAGCTATCGGCCAGGGATAACCGAGCAAGGGCAAGCCCGGTTGCCTGTTGATGAGGGCTTTGATCCTTAGCACGGGAGGGGCCGTAAAGGGCCTGCTAAGGACGGGCCGAGCAAGGTTGCTGCCTGGTGCCTCTTGGCGAGGGCTTTGATCCTTAAGGACGGGCCGAGCAGGGTTACTGTCCGGTGCCTCTTGGCGAGGGCATTGATCTCCGGCATTATGGGGTAGGGAGCTACCAGCCAGGGATAACCGAGCAAAGGCGAGCCCAGTTGCCTCTTGGCGAGGGCTTTGATCCTTAGCGCGGGAGGGGCCTGCTAAGGACAGGCCGAGCATGGTTGCTGCTCGGTGCCTCTTGGCGAGGGCTTTGATCCTTAAGGACGGGCCGAGCAGGGTTACTGCCTGGTGCCTCTTGGCGAGGGCTTTGATCTCTAGTGTTGTGGGGTAGGGAGCTACCAGCCAGGGATAACCGAGCAAGGGCGAGCCCGGTTGCCTCTTGATGATGGCTTTGATCCTTAGCGCGGGAGGGGCCATAAAGGGCCTGCTAAGGACGGGCCGAGCAGGGTTGCTGCCCGGTGCCTCTTGGCGAGGGCTTTGATCCTTAAGGATGGGCCGAGCAGGGTTATTGCCCGGTGCCTCTTGGCGAGGGCTTTGATCTCCGGCGTTGTGGGGGTAGGGAGCTACCAACCAGGGATAACCGAGCAAGGGCGAGCCCGGTTGCCTCTTGATGAGGGCTTTGATCCTTAGCGCGGGAGGGGCCGTAAAGGGCCTGCTAAGGACGGGTCGAGCAGGGTTGCTGCCCGATGCCTCTTGGTGAGAGCTTCGATCCCTGGAGTTGTGGGTACTCGACGTACCCCCTGCCGACATGACCATAATTTGGCCGATTGTCAACTCACCGGGAGGGGGACGCTGCTTCTGCCCGCGGTCATCTTGCCGCTTGTCCCGCAAACGCTGCCAGGTGTCCTGAATGGATGAGCTCCTCGATATAGTCTCAGAGTTGTTTACAGCTCTCTGTGGAGTGGCCTTGCGACCTGTGGAAACCGCAATAGGGGCCCCGGGTGCACTTCGCTGCCATGCGCGGGATCGGGGGGAGCTTGAAAACCCCCTCGCCCTTAGCTTCCTCAAGCAGTACCGTCTGGGAGGCGTTGAGCGGGGTGTACTCCTGAAACTTCGGGGAGTAGGGCTTTGGCCGCTTAAGTCTCTTTCTCTCTTCCCTTGTCCTTTTCTTTTGGTCAGTTTGCTCTGCTCTGGGGAGATTTGCGTTCACCTCGGACTCGAGCTGAATCTCACGCTCGGTCCAGGCCTTTACCTCGGCCATGGTCTTAGGTTGCGCTAATGCAAAGGAGCGTAACCACTCCTTGTGCCTAAAACCAGACCTAAGTGTTGTAATGACCGTCTCGTCCCGATGTTCTGGGACCTTGAGAAGGGCATTGTAGAAGCGGGTGACGTACCCTTTGAATGTTTCTTTGTCCCCGCTCTTGATTGTGAAGAGATGGTCGACGGTCCGTTTCTGCCGTCTGTTCCCGACGAAGTGGCTGAGGAATTGGGTGGCCAGCTCGTCGAAGGTTGAGATCGAGCGTGAGTCCTCGGAACCAGTCTCGTCCGGAGCGGATGAGAGTGGCCGGGAAAGCTCGGCATTGGGCGGCGTCAGAGTTATCTTGGAAGCTCATTCCTGCGGTGAATGCGTCCGAATGGTCCTTCGGGTCAGACTTACCATCGAAGAGAGAGACCTTCGGGGGCTTGTTCCGGGAGGAGACATGGACGACGAGCAGCTCCTCGGTAAAGAGTTTTGTGAGCGAGTCGGCGGTGTATTTAGCCCCGTCGCTCGCATGATGGCCCTCCCGATGCATAACCTCAATCTTCTTCTCGAGGGCATCGAGTCGGCCGTGGTACCCCGATGACTCGGCACATTCTGATCTTTGGCCTCTGCTGTCGGAGACCTGCCTCGGGCCGCGGCCCCGGTTCCTCTCGATGAGGTTCCTTAGGTCCCCTAGCGAGGTAGCCTTTGAGCTGCCGTGACGAGTCCCGTCCGCGTGACCCCGTCGAGGGAGGGGGTGTCGTTCATGCCTGGGTGCGGGCAAGCTGACCGATACCTCCTCAGGAGGGACAGAGGCGCGATGGGGCTCGGGGCGAGGTGCTCTGGCGACGGACCTCAGTGTTGAACTGTGGGGCGCCCAGCGGGTCATAGAATATGTTTTTCCGTGGGATCTGTAGCCGCCGGAGGTAGCGTGACGGTGGTCGGTAGTGCCGACGCGAGCAGAGTCCTCTCTCCCTCTGTAGGGATCTCGGTCCCGAGGTGGGAGAGCGGCGACCTGAGGAGCCTGCCCCGCCGTTTGGACATGGACGAGCGCATCGACAACGGACGCGAGTCGATCTATCCGAGCGGCTAGGGTGTTGATGGCGTTCGGGGGAGGAGATTCGTCCGCGCCTCCGTTGTGGGGGAGGCGACGGCTAGTGCTTGGATCATCGCGGTGATCGCTCGCCATGAAGTTGGGATCGAAAGATGAACTTTCGTTGAGTGGAACAAGTTTTCCCACAAACGGCGCCAACTGTTGGAGGTCTTGATCTCCTTCAGATGTTATCTTCCGTAGATCTGCTACGAGCGTTGATGGACGGTTGAGATCTGTTCTGGAGGTTGTCTCCTTCAGCGTGTGTATCTCAATGGGCTTGGGTTTGAGGTTGAGCCGAGCTACCTGCAGGGAAGTCCCGGAGTGGTTGTACCACCGAGGACCCTCCGACGATCAAGTTAGTGGTGCAATGTGGGCAGAGTAGCGGCTTAGTGGAAAGAATTGAATACCTTGATCGTCTGAGAGAGGGGTTTATATAGGGGCGGCGATGGACAGGCAGGCGCGAGAATCACGCCGGCCGTTATGCTCCTGACGTCACGCCCGCGTGATAAGCGGGATCCCGCATTAATGGCGAGACAGGCTCGTTAATGGGGGATCGTGATGGCGTGGAACGTGCGATCGTGGGCGGCGGATATCTCGCGCATGGCGAGATTCGTGGAGCCGTGGCGTGGGAGCTTGTGAGCAGTGTTGCGGGTCGGTCAGGATGAGACCGGGGAAGATGAGCTCGGCGGGAGGCTCGGGGACGAGTGGGAGGCTGAGGTATCTTGGCTCTGCGGTAGCCCGGAGACGAGCTGAGAGGGCCGAGGAGGCTAACTGTGCAGGGGAGGGGCTCGGAGGTGAGCCAGCAGTTGTTTGCAAGGCATCACAGGAGTGGTGTGGTCGGTCGCAGAGGGTCGGCTACGTCCATGGGTCGTAGGCCCGGGATATTTTACCGATGTACTGTTCCTGGTCTTTTCTTGCTGGCTTCGGGACACGTCATCCGTCACATGTCACGATCTGGGAGATCGCCGATATCGAGCATCATCACAACCAAAACGCCAGATCCAAGATAGAACATGCTATAAGCATTTGGTTTAATATTCTACTGTTTATTGTCGTTGTTAAAAGGTCTTCTCGTCTTTCTTTCCTGTGTAGTTATTAACTAAACATTTATGTAATAAGATTGTGGATATGAGATTGCTAACCTTTGATTCCTTTACTGCAGTAAATTTTCTTGAGAGATTGATACTCTTGAATTGCCAATTCTCCGTAGAACCCATCTCTCTCTGCTTATTAAGAATTGTGAAGAGATATTCAGAATCCATTTAATAGCAGAAAGATTGTTGTAGCATTAGATGTGGTGCTTTTTATCTTTTGTTTTTTAGGACTCGAATCAGCGACCTCTCACTTAGAGATGAAAGTATTGTCGCTAGGCTGTTTGCTCGTGGTATTTCAAAACTTATTTATCTCGATTTGTTATATAGGTATATGTTGGGGATTTTGAACCCCTTAAACCATCAAACACACTAATAGCAGGATTGGTTGAATACAATGAAGATGAGAACATACCAGGTTTACATGGTTTGACCATCTGGACATATATCCATGTGATAATCATCTTAAATTTGATTTTGTTATGAGGAAAATAACAAGTAAGAGATTCCTCACTCTCACGACACACATCTCTCCCTCCTCTTCCCCCATCCCCTCTTATAGAGAGAGAGAGAGAGAGAGAGAGAGAGAGAGGGAGGATCTTATCCTTAAACCTCACTTCTTACGCTTCTACTTAACACTATGCACCGCTTTGGTCTATATGCCTCAAGTCTATTATAAATTCCTTATGACTCGATGGATTGCCTTGGATGCATAAATAAATATGAGACACAATTTCCACGTTATATCATAAGGATAATAGTTGCAATTTTTGCCTTCAATGGAGATAAAATATTTTCTCATAGGCAATTAAGCGAAGGAGCTAAAGCAATTGTTTGGAGTGGATTGAGAATTTGTTGCTGGTTATCAAAGCGGGTTTTTTTTTGAAATATTATAATTTTAAAATTAAATTATAAAAATTGGGGGGGAAATTTTATTTATGAGAATAGGGTGGTTTCAAACCACCCCCCGGGCCCACCCCCACCCCCAGTATAGGGGGCGGGTTCCCAGAACCCGCCCTCTATAGTTTTCTATAGAGGGCGGGTTCTGGGAACCCGCCTCCTATACATTTGTATAGGGGGCGGGGTTCCCAGAACCCGCCCCCTTTTTTTTATAATTAAATTAATTTTTAATTTTAATTATTAACGTTTATAATTATAATATTATTATTATTATAATTATAATTATAATTATAATTCTTAAAAATAAAATAAAATTAAATAGACAAAAAAAATATTTAAATTAAATAATAAAATTTCACTATATCAAATTTTTTTTTACAGAATGAATCCGTCAAAATTTACAATGCCAAAAAATCCTATCTATTTGTAAAATGTAAATGCTATTTTTTTCCTTTCCCTTTTCCTTTATGAAATCCGAGAAGGCTTGACATAAGCCTATGCCTCCTGGGATGACTGGAGGAACCACCTGTTTCTTGGATAGATGGCGGTGGCGGCGTCGGCGTCTGCTCTGCTGCTTCGGGTTCGGGTTCTGTTTCAGTTTCGTCTTCAGCAACGTCTTGGACAGGCTGTTGATCCACAAATCCTGAACCTGAATATGGGACAGGTGTCGGATATGTGTTGCTTCCCAACAAATTTGCGTAGGACGCTAAATCCGAAGCCCAACTGGGCAGTTGTAGCGAAGAACTTGTCACGGTTTCATGCGGCTGATTTTGCACAAAACCTTGGCCCCATGGCTGTGCAAATCCTGACCCCCAAGGATGCTGTTGTTGCGCTAAACCTAACCCCCAAGACGGCTGTTCTGCAAAACCTGATTGTTGTTGCGCCTGTCCGGTATGCCAGGGTTGCTGTTGACGGTATGGTGATCCAAACCACCGATCCTGCTGCGCTGGATCTCCTTGATGCTGCGGCTCTGGTGCCGGGTCATACTGCGGCTGCGGTGCCGGGTCATACTGCGGCTGCGGTGCCGGTTGATACTGCGGCTCCGGTGCCGGCTGATACTGCGGCTCCGGTGCCGTATATAAATGTTGAGAAATACCATATGAACCAAGTACACCACCAATAAATTGGTCGAGATTTGAAAATTGAGCCTGAGATGCCGGACCAGCATCAGTCGAGTATGGTTCCTGCACCATTGTTTGTACGAGATGCAACCCACGAGCCTGTCGTTACATTAGAAATAAGAAATAAGTATTGACTCATACCGCCGGATGTTCAAAAGTAATATGATATAAAGAGGGCGGCTTACCAAATCTCGTTCCATGTGGCCTCTAGGCTTGTACCGCGAGATGTTTGAGAAGTTTTTGGGAGGAGCAGAAAGATATCTTATGGTGACACGCTTATACCACTGTAGATATACTTTGGTAGCGTCGGTAGCTGTGTGGTCACCTATTTGCTGTAAGGCAATACTATGCTGCCTATCCTCCCATCTCAGCAAATACTGATGATGATGCTCCCTCCAATCACGCTCCGTATTTCCTCCTCGCATGTCTCCCTCTACTGTCATAGGCGAAGGCAGCGGGACAGGAATATGTTGCAATCTATCAAACTGCCGCAATACCCTATCTGGAAGGTGCATAACAACGACATTGATGCAGAGGAGTGGGCATCGAGCCCGCCAAACCGGCTCTCCTTTGAGACAGATGCCGGGTAAGTTTTCTAGACGATCTGCTGTATAAGGCGTCCACAGAAACTGCGCAAATAACATAGTAAAAAAATTGTGATTTAGGTATTTTCAAAATTGTAAAACAAATTAAATTACCCAAATTATGATTACCTGAGCCGCCTCCATGCGATCCAACTCATCTCTATAGTACCTAAGCACTCGACGAGGAGCCTTATACGCTTTCTTCCCATTCCACCAGCAGCCGAGCGGCTTTCAGGGGTTATCCAAGCCAGTTATTTTAATATTCTCTGGTCTTCCTATATACATATGCTCCCACGACCAGATCTAGAAATAAAGTTTTAGATTATAAGAGAGAAAACCAATATTGCAAAATTCTAGCTGTGAAAAATAAAGAATTTACCTGAAGTAATGTACTGCATCCACAAATTTTATTCTTCGTAGGAGCACATGCTTTATTACGATGGACACTCCGCTCACCGCGTATTACGAAGATATCTTTCGGAAAAGAGAGCGCAGAGCACAATACTACAGATCCGAAAGGTTTGACACGGCGGAGTTTCAAGTGACGGGCGGTAATGGGAATCAATATACCGTGAACTTTAGAGATGAAGGGCTCTCTTCGTGCACATGCGGTCTTTTCCAGCAACAACATTTACCTTGTGCCCACGCAATTGCTGCTGCGAGCAGTATGCATACCTCACATTACAGTTTTGCTTCCCATTACTATACAGTTTCTAATTACCAAGATGCATACGATCCAAAATTTCATCCTATACCGGACAGTCGCTATTGGCACTATTATACTGCCAACAGACAAACACCGACTGTATTACCGCCGGAAAAAAATATAAGGTCCGGAAGACCTAAGGTACGTCGAGATCGAATGACAATGGATGCTGCTCCTCAGCAAAGGCAATCCAGATGTAGCCTATGCAAACAACCAGGCCATTATAGGACCAGATGTCCAGGATATGTATCAGGGGCGGGACCTTCAGGATCGTGACAAGTGCACTCAGATTTTTTTGTATTATAAATTTGACGGATTCATTTTGTTATTATAAATTCGACCGTCGATATAGCATTTACATTTTACAAATAGATAGGATTTTTTGGCATTGTAAATTTTGACGGATTCATTGTGTAAAAAAAAATTTGATATAGTGAAATTTTATTATTTAATTTAAATATTTTTTTGTCTATTTAATTTTATTTTATTTTTAAGAATTATAATTATAATTATAATAATAATAATATTATAATTATAAACGTTAATAATTAAAATTAAAAATTAATTTAATTAAAAAAAAAGGGGCGGGTTCTGGGAACCCGCCCCCTATACAAATGTATAGGGGGCGGGTTCCCAGAACCCGCCCTCTATAGAAAACTATAGAGGGCGGGTTCTGAGAACCCGCTCCCTATACTGGGGGTGGGGGTGGGTCCGGGGGTGGTTTGAAACCACCTTATTCTCATAAATAAAATCCCCCCCTATTTTTATAATTTAATTTTAAAATTATAATATTTCAAAAAAAAACCCTATCAAAGCTGATTACAAGATTAAGAGAGCAATTGAACTAGATTCACCACCACCACCACATGCTTGAGTTGTTGATTAGGATGCTGGATTTCTCAACTTTTCATAATTAATAAAATTGATAGTTTTCATTAATTTGGTGGATTTCAATTTTTTCTTTTAACTGGCACGCACGTCTAGCCCAACCCCTCCACACATCACATACACGCTCAGGCTATTCATGAATCCACGAATTTGCCCATTTAAATCGTGATCAAATTTTTTACGGGATCGAACCCATGCTCATCATGAAAGAAGTGACATGCCACTCATTGGTCATCTCATTTGAATTGGAACCAAAATTGCATAAAAAAAACCGTTCTCTTTTCACTGGGACGCTATAACGTCCAGAAACACAATTCATCATTCCGCATACCAAGAACCCAACTCTGTCTGTTGACACTATCACGGCGTCTCTTTTGCGTCCTCCTTATTCCCAATTAGGGAAAAAAAATTTCTCTCCTCTCTCTCTCTCGGAGATCATCCATTATTCTTTCCCCAAAATTCTAGGGTTTCATTCTTCTCGTGATCTCTGATCTCAAATTTTGACATCCTACAATAATGGGCACGAGATTAATTTCAAGGTACCTTGGTCGAGAGAGGCAAATCTCTAGGCTCAGTCGAGCTCTAGTGGCTGAAGGATGCAGGGATCTCAGAGACGATCGAGCCAAATCTGAGTTTGATCGCGTGAATTGGGGGAGCAGCGATGGGGTTTTCAGACATTTTAGAGGATTTCCTACCGATTCTTCGTCTTGTCCTCGATCAATGGGGAGCAGGCTTGCTATAGATTCGGTACTAATTTACTCTCACTCTTCAAAATTGGTTCATTTTCTCTTTTGCTGACTGGTATTATGCACATGCTTCACAAAGAAGCCCTGTTTGGGAATGGAGTTTAGATAACCATGGTTTATTTTTAAGTGGAGGCAGAGAGATGCAAACTGTAGTTTGCAAGCCTCAAACTTCAAAAATGAAGTTATCTAAACTTTGATCAGATTGGAGTTTAGATAAGTGCAGTTTTCTCACTTTCAAAGTTGAGATAACTACAGTTATCTCAACTCCAAAATGAGGCCCAAACATGGCAAAGTTAGGATTTTAGGGTTAAGTCTTTCTAACTTTATGAAACCACAGTTTAGAAGACTTAACTCCATTCCCAAACAGGGCCGAAGGAACGAAGGAAAGCCAACATTTTGATTATGACCTATTATCATCACTATTGTTGTCGGGTTGTATAAAGTTAGTCTTTTGGTGGTGAGAAAACTCTAGAATGAAGATCCGGCTTCTCTTTTTTGATGTTTGAAATTTAAAATTTGGAGCCAGCGAAGAGAACTTACGTTTTCTATCGACTTTATTGAGATGACATGACATGCTTGAGTTCATTATGAAGTGCAATCTTTATTTTTTCTTTTCACCGCTTGTATTTTCATAAATTCTAGACATATATAATGAGCTGCTATTCAATTTGGCATCTTAGTTGGAGTTGCTATTATATCAGTAGAGATGTGTAATTTATCAGTTGGAATAAGGTTATATTTCTTTCTGAACTACCTGCAGCTACTACATTTATTATGAGAAAAAACCCAAGTCCAAGTTTTTTTGTTTTTTGGAACTGGCCCGTAAGCCCTAACCTATGCATACAACACACCGACACAGCCACACACACCACACATGAGCACACATCACACATACACCCAGGGCCCCCACAAATATGCCCCGGAAGCGTTAAATTGTGGCCACTTCCCCGCTGGGGATTGAACCCCCGCACTCTCCCTAGAGAGGGAAATTCCATACCAACTGAGCTTACGCTTATTGGTCAAGTTTGACTAGCTTTAAATTGAAGTCCAAGGTTGACTAGCATTACTGCTAAAAGCACATTCATATATTCTGAACAAAATTTAGTTAACTACCTTTAAATTGAAGCGGAAGCTAACTAAAGAAGAACCTGCAGGTCCTGTACAAAAATCAGAAAAGCCACAATTGGGAGCTGGTTTACTATACACAGTATCACACGAGGGAGGTAGTACTTAATAATGAAAGTTGGAGGCTGTAGTTTCTTGTAGTCCGAGGGGTAAAAGTTAAATTGTTCATAATTTACCATTTTCTTATTTTTTAAAGAATAAATATAAGCGCCTTGCCCACATTACCCCCATATGCCGCCAGCACATGGGTTATATAATCCCCCTTTAGCTTCATTAAAATCTTTGTCCTTCTAGTTTGTTGAGTGCCTTAAGCCTATGACTACTCTTATCATAATTGTCATGCCCTACCAACTCTACCTTCTCTTTCAATGCAATGTCTTCGAGGATGGGGACACTGTTCTTTGAAATGCCTTGAAGTTAGCACATATAATGTTTTTGAGGCTGTGTGCAATGTGCTATATAAAGGGTGTATAGTTCTCTGAGAATCTTGGAATGCCTCCTAATTGCAGTGTTATAACAATTTGTTGTTTTGGTCATTGCATATTCATGTGTATACTTCATTTGGATCGCTTCAAGGTTCTCATTTTGGATCACTAAGCCTTGAACTCCTACTCATGTTACATGCTCGATAATTATAACTTTTAGGCTTATTCAGAATCTATGTTAAGAACACATTTGATGGGGGTTAGAAGTAAACAAACAGACTTTTTGCAATGTTTAGAAGCATGGAAGCGTGGATGTCACAGCATTATACACTAACAGCAAACAAATTCTAAGGTTGCACCATAGCATATGGAATGGAAAGACGTGTAATGTGTTCGTTATGGGGACAGCTTTTTAGTAGAAGCGTCTGTGCTTCATAGGTACCATGTAATTTGCCAAACTGCATGATATTTGTTGTGAAGAAGTTTGCTGGTGAATTTTTGCATGCCACACTAAAATTTTGACATTCGATGTCCTTTCCAGGTATTGGATTTTGCTAGAAGTTTCTTATGTATGCAAAAGAACTCTTAACAAGTTTCTTTTTCTGTGCAAGAATTATTATCTGATTAGATGTTACTAATATGTTGATGACCTGTCCTTATAACAGAGCTATTTTCAAAAGGGGCATTCATTTTTCTCAACAGCTGCTGGTGAATTCACAGCTGGAAAGTCTGCTGGGGAAAGTGGTAAGCAAATTCTAAATGACATGACCAAAAGGGAATCTGTTGATGATGAAATTGCAGACATGAAAATACTCCGGTCCCTTGTGAAGTATTTGTGGTTAAAGGATAACTTTGAGTTCCGTATGAGGGTTGTACTGGCATTGAGTCTCCTTGTAGGAGCAAAGGTCAGTATCATGTTTCATTCGATGGTTCTAGATAGTTTCCTATGGAGATGTCAGATGTGTTTGTTCCAATTGCTTTCATTCTTAGAAATAAGTATGGAACTTGTAAGTTGATTTTTGTGCTGTATTATATGCAACATGAGATTACTTGTCCATTTCGCTTGTTTGAGAAACAGTATATTTTTCTGTACTTCAAGCGCTTCTGCTTTTTCATGGTTAAGAACTTAAGATATATAATTTTATTGACCTTTAATACTCATTTCTGCTGCATTGAGTCCAAATCATAACAAATTTATCTTGTTTTCTTTCCCCCCTTATTAATCAAGAAAACAGTTGCGATCTTTCATTTCAGTTCGAGTGCTTCTACTATTTTATGGTTAAGATGTACACTTTATATGCGCTAAATGTTTTTTAGAAGTGTTTTACCATCTTATTTTCTTGTTAAGATGTTCAATTTGAACTAGTAACAGTACATTTTCCATGTTTTCTTGTTTCTTATAAACCTAGAAAATGGTTGAAATCTTCCATTTTCAGTTTTCCTAAGGACTTGTAACAAATGGTGAAATATTACTTTAGGTTTTCTGAGTTGGGAGGAACATAATTTATCTCATTATGTTCAGAGCCATGGAATATGGTTGAATCAAGTAACCCTTTTGTAACCGAAGTGGATTTCCCTTTTGTAACCGAAGTGGATTTCCCTTTTATAACCGAAGTGAATTTCAAGATTTCAGTCTGGTATCGTCTCTAGAAAAATTTCAGACATCCAGTGGATAATTTGGTTGACCTATAGACAGCTAGGATAGTGCCTTCTGTTATCATCCGTGTCAAAAGTACAGCATCTGTTTATGCAAAGGCCACCTAAGCATGGTATGTGGTTTTTCTTAATGTAGAATTGCCTTAAACCATACCGTCTACGTTTTTGCTTCAGTATATCTTATCTATTTTGTAATTTTATGTATTATTCTTTCAATGTGTTTTCCTTTATTAAACTTTTGATTTACTGGATGACATGACCTCATGTGAAATATGATTGCATTTCGCATTTGGTTTGTTTCTTTCCTCAAGCATGAGATTTCAAATCTTATAACCTGATTATTTCTCAATAATAGTGTTTGGAGGGTTGCTCCTTGGTTTGGATGAGGTTTAATTGCATAGGCAACCCCAAAAAAAGAAGTCTACCTGCCTGCTTGCCAGCTAGCCATAAAGGTTTTGTTGCAGGACCCTAAAAAATAGTAGTTTAAGAGGAATTTGCACAATTGGTTTGGTTAAAGGTTGAACATCAGATAAATCATAGATCGACTCCTGTTCATAAGAACTTGAGATCAATTTATATATTCTTTTGTTATGTCAGCTTTGTTAAATAAAGCTTAGATATGTTGCAGATAAAATTGACTGTCTCATTTCATCCTCTAGTGTTTTCCTATGGAAAAAACATTTCATGGATCATACTATCTATTTACTCTCTTAGTGAACTTTTGTATCATGATAATCATCTTTCTTTATGCTTCCTTTCACTTCACCCATTTGCAATTTCTCTTCTTTTATTCTACTTTTATGTTTAAGGAGTAATGTTTCTGTCCATATTCACTGGAGGAAGCAGCTTTAGTTTTCTTCTTCTTCTGATTAGATATATTAAGGGTTCTAATAAACTCAGCTTGTTGATAAATAATATGGATTGCTTTTCTTAATTTTATTCAAGTTAAACCTCGATATATGTCTGTTAAGTGCCTAAACCCTCGAAGTTATTAGGTGAAACCTTTAAGTATTCATTCCTTATTAGGTTTATTCTGAAGACTCTCATTATCAGTTGTTTAGAGATGAAGCATTGCACTTTTTCTAGATTTTATGAAACTGGTTCTAAAATGATAAATCTGATTTGAGTGCCAGGTAATAAATGTGCAAGTACCTTTTCTATTCAAGCTTGCTGTTGATTGGCTCTCAGCAACTGCCGGCTCCAGCGATACATTGGCCACATTCACTGCTGCAAATTCCACTCTGCTTGCGCTTTTTGTTAGTCCATCAGCTGTTCTAGTTGGCTATGGAATAGCAAGGGCTGGGGCATCAGCCTGCAGTGGTATTTATCAGGAAGCAATCTTTTGTATTTGCCATGACTAGGATTAAATACATGCCTGATCATCATTTTCTTCTTTGTATAATCAATTGCATCTATTATCTAGGCACTAACGCTTTTTATGCAATTTCTCTCAGAATTGCGGAATGCTGTATTTTCTAAAGTAGCATTGAGGGCTATCCGCACTGTTTCTAAGAAGGCACAGTTTTTACACCTATCATCCTTTACTTTGATATTCCAAGTGATCTGAGTTTTAATGCAAATAAAGGGCCTCATAATTATTACTCAATGTTCTTCTTTATTCATTTTCGTTTTAGATTCTTCATTAGGTAGTATATTTTCCTTAATTTACTACTTAAATTAAAAAAAACTGCTAATTATTTTTGCAGGTGTTCGCACATCTGCATGACCTTGATCTTCGATACCATTTGAGGTAACCATTTAGAAAATTCTAATATTTATCTTGTAGAACACGGATTATGACGGATGCATATTTTTACTTTACTTAAATATTTTTCATTATGACTCTAAAACCTTCGGTATTCCCCTGAATCTCCATATTCTGATGTAAAACCTTATATTTTTTTATTTGAACTATTTAAACCTGAACTGCCAACATAAATGGCATTTTTGGGAATATCTTATCACAGTGGTAAATGAGATGCTTGTGTAAGTGAAATCATGCTGTTTCCATCTTCTTCCTCCAGGTCCTACTAGCCATGTTCTATTGTTCGTCCTCTCCCTAACCATCCACCTCCACTACAAATGTTATCCTACTCCAACAAAGGGTCTAAGTTATGTAAATGAGAAAAAAATTAAGGAACTATTTGAAACATGCAAATGATTAGGTGTTATTATTAGAAGTATGAAGGATTTGAGAGTTCTATATAAAAATACCCTTGACAAAAAGGTCTCAAGTCATAGCTTCATTAACCATAATTCTTGCTGTAACGTTTAGAAATATACTAAATCATATCTATAAGTTAACCTCAAATTTATGTCAATATCTAATCATTTCTATCCTCACATATATAAAGCTTTAACGATTATTTAAAATTTTAAAAGACAAGATGAGAGATATCGTACATTGTCAAGAGATAGGTATTGCAATTGTTAGAATACTAAATAGGGGTGTAATTGTTAAATGGTATTTCATATATAAAGAGGATGGGCTAGTCCCAATCTATCCTTTTATATTCCCCAAGACATTTCTCTCCTAATCTTCTCTCTCTTCTCTAATTCTTGATATGGTATGAGAGCCATCCATTTTCCACCTTGAACCCTTCTTCTCACAAAAGAACAAATCCTCACCATCCATCATCAAACTCAACAAATGAACCCAAAACCCTAACCCTAGTCACCGCTGCCACCCAAGCCGACCTCACCACCGTCCTCGCTGAAGCTCACCTCCGCACTAGCAGCCTCGCTGGACCTCGGTCGACTCAGATTGAGGCCTCATCGAAGGTTTCTACTGATCGATGGCCATCACTTGAAGCCTCGACGGACATCGATCTCGATATCGAGATGGAGATCATCGATCTTGCTGTGGAGGCGTCGATCTGGCTTCAAAAGTCGAGTTTGACCTCGAATGCTTCAATCAACCTTCGTTTTTTCTTCGATTCCTCATTGTTTTGAGTTGATTTCTTGCTGTTTTGGGGCCATTTCTTGTTGATTTGGATTTATTCTTGCTGATTGATGGCTTAGTTTTGCTGATTTGGCCATTTCATGCTGTTTGGAGGTGATTTGAGGAGATTTGGGACTGTTTTTGTCGATTTGGGGCAGATTGGTACAGTAAACCGAGAGTTTCTTAGGATTTTGGAGGTTTCTCATGTATATTTTCCGCGATGCTTTGGTGTATTGATTGTGTTGTTGAGGAGTTTGCACTCTAGGAGGCCGTGATCGGAACCGATTGAGTTGATTGTTTGCTTGATTGGTGTTTGGGTAGTTGTGGATCGAATCTTGGAAGATCGATTGTAGTAGTTCTTCGCTTGTTCTTGTTTGACGCGTGGTTCTTGGAGATGGAGAGTAAATATGAGGGCAAGCAGATCTTTTCCACAGATATCTTAGCCAGCAAAATTGTGGACTTCAAACTTGACGATCAGAATTTTTACAACTGGAAAATCATAGTTGAGCGATACAGCAAGGGGAAACGAAAGGACGATCACTTGATGAAGCTTCCCTCCGATCCGGACGATGCCCAACTCAGTCACCTCATGCTTAGCTCGATGGAGCGACGGATCATGGATGAGCTCGTCCACTTAGGAGCCGTGAAGGCGATTTGGGATCAGCTACATAAGCTTTAGGAGCCGTGAAGGCGATTTGGGATCAGCTACATAAGCTTTATTCATCATTGGAGACCCTTTTTAAGGCATACGATTTGGTGCATCAACTATACAAGATTCAGCAAGGGGCCCGTACACTGCATCAGCCTTACGCAGAGTTTGGGAGGCTTGCCCAGCTGGTCTCGGAGGTGTTCCCGATCACGAGTGACGTTGCGAAGATGAGGAGGCATCATGAGGCCCTCCTAGTGATCATCTTAGTGGGCTACGGCCCGGGTATTAGACTGCACGTCCAGCCTTATTTTGGAAGGCAGATATTACTCTTTCAACCACTTACCACACGCTCCACTAGATATTACAGTCGGAGATTTCCGATGAGCAACCTGCATCTGGTAAGCACAATGCTCTTATCAGGCCAGAGAGTTCTCCCACCTATTACTATCCATGAGGAAGAGGGGGAGCTGGTCCTAGAGGAGGTAGAGCCGGAGGCAGAGACCGAGGAGAGCCTCGTTTTTGTGATTCCTGCCATCAGGAGGGACATATTCGCAATACTTGCTGAAAGTTGAATAGGAGGCCTCCTCAGCGTCCTCGTCATGTCCGTGCATGTTGGGACCTCCTGTTCTGCATCCTCCACTACTTCGATGGATTCAGCATCATCCGAGGGTTCCGTCAAGTCTATGAAGGAGAAGATTGCTCGATTGAGAGTTCTTGTGGCCTTGTCTGCTTCTAGTAGCCAGGCTGGACTGGCTACACATCGAGCTTTAGCTGTGATCACTTTGGGTCTTTCGAAAGGTAGCCATACAGTTTTTATTACACCGGCTTCTGTTTGTCATCCCTAAGTGATCGACGCAGGAGCGACATATCATATGACAGGAGACATGGGCATATTATCCTCATACATGCTAAGGCCTGAGTGTATCCCAGTGACCTTAACAAACGACACACCATTGCTATAGAGGGAGTGGAGCCTGTTCGTGCCACATCACAGTTGCCTCTGTCTATTGTCTTGTACTTGCCTGGCTTTCTTTTCAATTTGTTTTCTATTACCCAATTGCCCTGTGATTTGAACTGTGACGCCACCTTTTTCTCCAATGGTTGTGTTTTTCTGAAGCTTGGGATGAGGCGGATGATTGACACAGGGACCAAGGTTGACGAGTTGTACCACATCGATACCATCCGGGCCCTATAGCCCGCCTGACAACATTCACATCTGTTTTTGATGCCCATTATCGGTTTGGTCATCCTTCTCTGCAGACCTTGAATAGGATAGTTCTCTCTTAGTAATTTTTCTAGTTTAGAGTGAGTTTTATGAGTTGGGTAAGATCGCTCTAGCTACCCATCTCGCATCAATAAGAGCTTCAAAACCTTTTGATTTTATGCATTCTGATGTTTGGGGTCATGTCCTGTTGCCCAAGGAAGCTTTCGCTACTATGTGACTTTTATTGATTATTTTTCTCGAATCTCATTATTGTATTTGATAAAATCTAGAAATGAAGTGTTTTCTCATTTTCAGATTTTTCGTTCTGAAGTTTAGACTCAATTTGGGGTTAATGTTGGTACCTTGAGGAGTGATAATGCCAAGGAGTATTTTAGTACACCCTTTAGGGAGTATATGAAGAAACTTGGTATTATTTATGAATCTTCTTGTCCTTATATTCCAGCAAAATGGGTGGCAGAAAAGAAGAATATGCATCTTTTAGAGGTCACTCGTACCCTTTTGTTTTATATGCGAGTGCCTAAATCTTTTTGGGATGTTCTTACTGCCAATTATTTGATTAATCGTTTGCCCTTTTTTGTTCTAGATGGGTAGATTCCTCATTCTATGCTGTTCCCTTCGGCTGTCTCATTCCCCGTTCCTTCTGTTTTGTCCATGATCTATGACCTTGGGGATCTAAACTAGACCCAAGGCCGTTAAGTGTGTCTTTCTTCGGTACTTTCGGACTTAAAAGGGGTATTGATGTTATAGTCATGTGTTACAACATCGATTTATATCGGCTGACTTGACCTTTCACGAGTCTACCTCATATTTTTCTACTTCTCACACCTTTGTAGACATGGACAGTGGCTTTCCCTTGAATATCTCTTATCTTTTGTCATAAGAGAGCACCCCTTCCGATTCGATTATTCACCCATGTGTTGGAGGTTATCCATACATTTTTCGTTGACCCATCTCCTGCTCCTAATACACTACTGTTGGGCCCCACACCACCAGTTACAAGGGTATATGTTCGTCGGGACCGTATGACTCTTGAACCTCATCCTCCTGCTGCAAATCTTCCAGAGTCTCAATCTCCGCTGGAGACTGATATTGATCTTCCTATTGCCTTACGAAAAGGCATCCGAAACTGCATTTCTCACCCTGTAGCTTATCATGTGTTGAGTTCCTATTTATTTTCTGCATATCCGGCGTTCCTCTTCCTCGATCATCATGCTTTACCTAAGTTACTCGCAGATGCTTTATCTCATAAAGGTTGGACGGATGCTATAGCTGATGAGATGCTAGCCCTTGATCAGAATCAGACATAGAATTTAGTCTCTTCCGGTTGGAAAGAAGACGGTGGGGGTGTCGTTGGGTGTACACTGTAAAACTTCATCCTAATGGGACCCTTTTCCGCTTGAAAGCGCGTTTGGTTGCTAAAAGACACTCGCAGACTTCTGTGATTGATTATGAGGAGTCATTTTCTCCTATGGCTAAGACGACTTCTGTTCGCCTGCATTGGCCTTTGCATCAACGCGATGTGAAGAATGAATTTCTTCATGGTTCTTTGGCAGAGGAGGTTTATATGGAGCAACCACCTGGTTTTGTTACTCGGGGGGAGTCTGGCTTAGTTTGCCGATTGAAGAAATTATTGTATGATTTGAAACCGTCTCTACAAGTATGGTTTGGGAAATTTACCGAGGTGGTTATTTCGTTTGGTCTTAGACTGTGTGCTCATGACCATTCAGTGTTCTACCATAATAACACCAACGGCCTTCGTATTTTATTGGTGGTATATGTCGATGACAGTGATTACCGGCGATGATGTGGTCGGTATTGCACAGCTTAAGCACCATCTTCAAGTGAAGATTACTAAGGACCTTGGAAGCCTTAAATACTTTTTGGTATCGAGGTCGCTCGATTGAAGGATGACATCTGTATCTCACAGCGAAAGTATGTGCTCGATATACTGACTGAAACTGGGATGTTAGGGTGCATACTTATAGAGGCTCCAATGAATCCTAATACTAAGCCGCTTCAGGGACAAGGTGATCTATTTGAGGATCCCGGAAGATACCGACGATTGGTCGGTAAGCTTAATTATTTCACCGTCACTCGACTTGATATTGCATATCCCGTCGGCGTCGTGAGCCAGTTCATAGCTAATCCTCGAGTTTCCCATTGGGATGCAGTGATTCAGATACTTCGATACTTGAAGAATGCTCCTGGAAAGGGTCTATTGTATTCAGACCATGGACATTCTCACGTAGCAAGGTTCACTGATGCAAATTAGGCTGGGTCCCCATTTGATCGCAGATCAGCTACATGATCTGTGTGTTTGTAGGAGGCAACTTGGTCTCCTGAAAGAGTAAGAAGTAGGGCGTAGTGTCTTGTTCCAGTGCTGAGTCAGAGTATCGAGTCATGACAAACACTACTTGTGAGCTTGTGTGGATCAACTTTCTGCTTGGAGAGGATGGTTTTGGTCCCACTTCTTCTATGTGACTATATTGTGACAATAAAGCTGTAATTTAGATCGCCTCGAATTCTGTTTTCTACGAGCGAACAAAACACATCGAAATTGATTGCCACTTTGTGCGGGAGATAGTTGAAAATGAACCATCGACACTTATTATGTTCAATCTGCTCATCAGTTAGCAGATTTGTTCACAAAGCCTTTGGGAATGAATATAAACTAATTTATTTGTAACAAGATGGGCATGTATGATATGTATACTTCTGCTTGAGTGGGAGTGTTAGAATACTAAGTAGGGGTGTAATTGTTAAATGGTTTTTCATTCATATATAAAGAGGAGGATGTGCTAATCCCAATCTATCCTTTTACATTCCCCAAAACATCTCTCTCCTTATCTTCTCTCTCTCTTCTCTAATTCTTGATAGCAATCAACCAATATTTTACTGATCACCATGTCTGTTGGCGTACGATGTCCTTTTCCTTTCTTTTGATATTGAACTTTAAGCAGTTTATACTTTCTTTTGAAAGTTGAAATATTCTTATATATTGTATTCTTACGGTTTCAAAATTTGATGTTTCATTAGTTCACACAGCGTAACAGAAGACAATTATTTTCTCCACTATCTTGTTGCATTGGTATTTCATAGAGGAGAGAGTACCCATTTGCGTATTAGATACCAGTCTCATACTCGGACACTCACAAGTCACAAAACTTGGTGGATAGTAGTTGGGTACTTCATAATATTTATAACATATTACAGATGTACCAGAAACATATTTACGAAGAAGTTAATAATTGGACGATCATATTACTGATTTTGATACTTTATTTTCAATTAGGAGGATTCATAAATATAATGATCATAAGTTGTACTGCAAACGTGAACCCCTTGCTTCCACAATTAAATATTATGCTTTCCTTCTTTTTTTAGAGGAAACTCTTCGCCATCCTTTTTGATTCTTGAAAATACACAACGTGAAATTTCCTCTGTATTTTCTATTTGAGTGTGATGGAAGTCACAATATATCTTCATTGCCCCTTGATTGGTAATAGATGTCGGAGGGAGAAAAAATGGGACTGAGGAGGAGAACCCGCTAAGAAAACAACTATGAAATTACTTCATTTTACGGAAGAGGAACATTTTGTTGTTAATCATAGGCTTTAAGCAGGTTGATATCTATATGGCAAGCATTGAACCTACCTAAGCAACCAGTACTTATATATATGGACTGTTTGCCAACCGCCACTGTAGTCTAAAAGAGACAAGCTGTCTGAAAGCTTCGCTAGGATTCAAGCATAGGTTATAATGTTTCTATTCCTCTGTAAACTTAAAGACAATCTTTCAGAAATCTCCAGAAGAATCATTACATTCGTGGAATTAAACTGTTCAATGAGTAGGGGTCAGAGTTTCTGCCCAGTAAAATTATCCTAAACTACGGTCTGCATGATCTATGCTGACCTCACCAGATGAGATCAAAGAGTGCCTAACGATAACTCATGTAGCTTTTAAATATGTTCTTATCAGGGCGAATCCTTCAATTTCTCCTGTTTTCATGCAGTCTTACCTGCACATTCTGTTTGCGAACAAATAGATCAAAATGTTAAATCACATGTGCACTTGTTTGGACTTAGCAGTTTCTCTTTACTTTGCTGATATTCCATATTTCCAGTCGGCAAACAGGGGCATTGAATCGCATAATTGATCGAGGCAATCGAGCAATAAACTTTATTCTTTCGGCAATGATATTCAATGTTGTACCTACCATACTTGAGGTACTTCTCACTGCTTATTCATTCTTTTACCTGCACCAGTACTTTTATATTATTTTCTAGTTCTACCCACCAGTTGTCTACAGTTCACACCACTAAAGTTTGACCTGAGATTTGTTAAGTTTTTATATGTTATATATAATAATTTTATGTGTGGTCTCCACAAAACATGGTTTAGATCTCTCTCCTCTCTCTCTCTCTCTCTCACATGCACGCACGCATGCGCACACACAAAAAACGGGGAAAGAACACGTATTCTTTCTTGTCCCTTTGAAATAGAAGCCTTAGAATACTTATTTTTTTCCTTTACAGATTGCTATGGTATCAGGTATTCTTGCGTACAGTTTTGGTGCTTCTTTTGCATGGATCACTTCTCTTTCTGTCGCTGCATATGTTTCTTTCACTTTAATTGTTACACAGGTATGATGCCCACAACCCTACCATTCACCTGTTTAATAGTTTTCTGGTATATTTACTTGCTTTTCTGATCCCAGTTATAGTTCTTTGCTGGTCCGGTTTTGGCATATAGTCTTTTCATTGAAGTTTCTTCTGCAAATGTAAATCTCGTCGGAGCTACTTCATTGATATTCTCTGTTTTGTTGCCAGTGGCGTACCAAGTTTCGGCAGGCCATGAATAAAGCGGATAATGATGCTAGCTCAAGAGCAATTGATTCACTGCTAAATTATGAGGTAATTTGTAGGTTTTTTCATGTTCTGTTTTATTATTGATTTTTCTATTTCCCACCAGATTTATGCGTGCCGTCAATTTTTTCTCATGCTATATTTTTTACTTCCTAGACTGTCAAGTATTTCAACAATGAAGCATATGAAGTCAAGAAATACGATGTGTATCTAAAAAGTAAGTTATATGTTGTTGTAGATTAGATTTTACAATGGTTTTAATAACTTAGTTACCTGTTCTCATATGTGCTCTCTCTTATTTTCATTTCTGCTCTTCCTCTGTTTTCCCTCTCGAGTTATTTGAAACCTTATGTTATCAGTTAGGCTGATGTATCTATAATTAATGCCAGAATCTCCTGTTAACTTAATATCTTTTTAATTTAAGTTTATGATAGATTTGTTGTTGCTTTATGTAATTTTGTCTTCTTTGTGAAAAAGAATGTTTATATATATATATATATATATATATATATAGTTTGTAACATGTAATTAATTCTCCTGTAACTAATTGTTCACAATGATATAAAAATATATCTCAATTCAATATGTATAAATTTGCTTACATATATAGTAAGGGCGTATGTGTTTGTCAAATATAGTAATACAGAAAACATTGACGTACGCATACATAAGTATAGAATATATATCGAGGTAGTACTTTTTATACTAGTCAAAAGTAATCTTTCTATGGATGACCAATATCATATATGTTAATCTTCATGAGGAAAACATAGATACAGTAATGTTCATATGAATTAACTTAATACTCTTCGCCAAATGATCTATAGGTGTTGTGATTATATTGTCGAGAGACTGTTAATTTTCCAACCATCTGATGCACAAACTAACCGTAAAGGGCATGTAAGTCACAAAATCTCTATTATAAGTTTTTAGAGGCTGGAGATCAAGACGAAGTTCTTCCAAGCAAGTTGGAGAAATGCCCGTCAGTGATACTTCATATTCTTTATCCTCATTTGTGTAGTTATATACACAATTACACAATAGATTTTCAAAGAAAAATGCAGGACAGATGAGGTCCTATATTATAAGAGGTGAGAGGTGCCCAAAAAGGCGATTGCTTGAGCTAAGGCAGGAGAGAACAATTGAAAGTGCCAAAAGTAGTTTAACATAATTTGTATATGCTATGTATATTCTGATTAATTCAATATTGCTAGAATGGATGACATTATCATTTTAGTAAACTATTATGCAAGTTATTGAAGTGTCAAACTATCATTCATATTATTAGAAAAATTATATTATCAAGACATTGGCCCAATTAAATAACTTGGTGTCTTGATGGAGACTCAAACCATCTAATATTAATTACACTGTTTCATAATTAGAAGAAATTTATAATCTTCTAAATAAGAAAAAAGCAGAAAGACAATTAGCTGACCAAATCGCCCCCCAAAACCCAATAAAAACAAGAAATAAAAAAATTAAAAAAACAAAAAACCAAAGAGAAGGGAAAAAAACTTTCTGATGGTCAATAGTGGTGCTTGTGGTCTCCGAAGTGTTATTATTGGTTGTTTGAGGCCTATGGCGGCATATGGTGGAGGCAGAAGAAAGAGAGAGAGGGAGGACATGGCTACTGGAGGCCGAGAGAAAGAAGAGGAAGGGATTGCAAATCGTAAAACTTAATTGTTCTGTAAGGGCTTGTTATTCTTACCCATAACTTGTATTATGTCTCCTTGGGGTATACAGGGGAGGAAATAATGCACTAGGAACCCCTCTAGTTTACATCAGCTTCATTTGGGGTTCCTCACGCGTGCATATGAGGAGAGAGAGACACTTGCATGAGCTAAACTAGCAACTAGCTGTATAGCGAGGCTCCAAAGCCAGACTTTGCTCCGCTTAGGGGCCGGAGCAGCTCAATTGAGATACCTTTAAATGCAAAACATAGATGAAGCCAAGCCCATTTATACACTTATCTGAATGCAAAACATGCATAGCAGTAAGTGTGGTGTGTCCCGCAAATCACAGTTTCAAGGTCTTATGATCTCGCTGATGCAAGCTTAACTTCCATTATGACATGAATCCTAACTCTTCTTTGCAGATGCCCATGTGCTCAAGATGACATTATCTAAACATGAACTTGTGCACAACTGTATATATTATATCTTTAATGAGATCCATTGCTTGCAAGTTTGTTGTCAGAACTTTAAAAAATCAATCAAGTGCACAAATCTCCATTGCCATAATTTAGCAATACAATGCATGAATAACTATGGCCTATACATTGGAAATTGATGATCTGATGTTTATTAATTTATGCTTACTCACTCTCATGCTATTAAGGCATTTTTATGATGATACACAATACTTTTCTATATATTTTAGTTATGAAACCTTTGTAGCACAACTTGAATGTATGTGATGATACACAAATATAGTATATGGAAACCGTAAAACTTGGGATAAATATGAAGTTAAGATTGCATAAAATTATGTGTATGAACTTGACAGTGATATTCTAAATCACTAGAACTTGACAAGGAAACAATAGAATACGTGTATTCTATTAATTATTTATCCGAGTATGAAATAGTGATTTTTGTATCCCATATATATATATATATATCATGGCTTTTCATTTTCGACTTTTATAGAGTAGATTGATATATCCCACTTGATACATTGAAACATACCCTAAATTTATGTGTTGTTATGAACTACTAGTCCAACGAAGCTTCATAAACATATAATATTTGTATGAAAATTACATAACGGAATATATACAGTATGTGCAATGCATATCAAAGAACTGCTTAAGAAATTTCAAGGATGTGTTTGAAGACTGTCAAACAACTTTCAAATGTTTAAGATATATCTAATGTTTTCATCAGTCGATTGATTATTGTTTGCTATATCCAGGGTCTGAAGATGCTGCTTTAAAAACTCAAAGCAGCCTAGCGTTCTTGAACTTTGGGCAAAATGTAATCTTTAGCACTGCTCTATCAGCAGCAATGGTATTGAATTCATATGGCATAATGAGTGGTGCTATGACTGTCGGAGATTTGGTAAATTTTTCTGCTAAAATCCTTTTAGGCGCCTGTTTGTCTCTGATATATGAAAATGTGGATTATTAAGCTTAAGCAACAAAGTAATTACTAAGAAAGATCAGTGTTCAAGATTGAGGTTATTTTATACTGAACCTGCAAAGAGTTTCTAAATTCCTGTAGCTGAAGCTTGTCTATTCTTTTCTTAATGTTCCTTATTACTTGATTAGCTGTCCTAATTAGTCACATATACAAATACTTGTACATCTCTTAAGTTGTAATTACATTCCGGCACCATGTGAGTTATTGTAGCATGTGGAGTCTGACGGCGTGTTATGCTTTCACTGTAAACACATCTTTTTTGTTGGATTTTGGATGTCATAAACAATAATTTTAATGAAACAATGCAGTCAATCCTTTTTTATGTCATTATTAGTTATAAACGGTATCTTTAGGACTTTTCAAATATTTAAGGTGTCTTTATACTCCCATGAAACCAACATTGTTTATTAGGATTGGACCCTATTTCATAATCTTTGTATATCTTTTTCATGCGGGGTACATTTGGATGGTGATTACTTTATTCAGTGATACATCTTTGTCATGGTTAATAACAAGCTTTTAGGATATAGTATCGGAGTTGTTTATAGGCGATTTATATCCTGTATGAACAATTATCCACTTGTGTTTGTTTGAGCCTCATCAGTAATTTTTTTTATTTGCCCTTCTCTTCACAGCATTTTCAATCTTTACTTTATTGAGCGACGAAATAAATAAATAATCGCCTTTTAGCATTATTCGGCTCCATCCACAGGCTTAGGACAATGCATGACTTTTTTATTTTATTTTGGTACTACGCATGTATGCAAGTGTTCAATCAAATTCCTCTGCATTTCTCTTGGATTTACTAAATACATTTTATGTCTCTGCCTTGGCCCCATTAGCTGGGATTGATGCTTAATGCTTCCACATAGTGGATGTGTTTGCTTGATTTATTTGTCTAGCATCAAACAAATGGAACAGGGACACTTAGACGCATTATGAGAAATATGATCAAGATATTAAAAAAGATAAAAATCTCATGTTGGTTCATCTATTATTTTCTTGGCTTGTTTGGTGGCTTTCATTTACCTGGCTGCATTCTTTCTTGATAGGTGATGAAACCTATTAAACTGTCTGCTCAGGGGTCAAAACCAGCAAAGTAGACTGAAGTCAGACAGAAATTAAATCCTTCTCCTATGTAGAATGATGGTGCCAGAATTACTAATTAGCCTGCTTTTTTCCGCAATAGTAATGAACATTAATTAAGGTTATCTATTTTTGCTGCTTTCTATATGAGGCGTTTGTTGGTCTCACCCTGTTGAGTTTGATTATTGCCAAACAAATTCCATGTAAGTGTCAATCATGAAGTATATACAATAAATCATGAGACAAATATTCAAAGTTGGAACATAGCTTCAATTGCCATGTCTATAGAAGAAAGGAAGGTCAACAAAGTTAAGCTCAAAAATCAAGTTTAACCCCATCAGAATAGAAATGAGTTTTCACTAGCCATAGAAATATAAACTCATGAAAAAAATGTAGAATAGTTTGTTTTTGGTTTTGTGTAATGTTTTTTTTAATATGATTACAAGTTTAAGAGGACTAGAAATATTTGGGAATTTGTGCCATGCACTGTATTATTTATTTTTTTATTTGTGCATTTTGTTTGATATTAAAAAATCTGATCATTTCATTACTTCACGTTTCATTTTATCACACATGAAATAATATCAAATAATAAAGCATCATGCTCATTGTATTATTCTAAGTTCGATGTTGCGAAACTCTATTGAGCTTTGGAATATTTCAATTATATTTTAACTGAAAAATCATTCCTATTATTAGATATTTGAGCTCAATTATTTTTATTTATTTTATATGTAGTATATTTTCCGAAATAGAGTCAATAAATTATCTCCATTTTTGTGACATTAAATTATATTTTAGGGCACCGAGTATACATTGAATTGAAGGACTGAGGCCTCTAAAAGTCAAAGATACACCGATTTTTTTCGATGATCGGCACCGGCCATATTGATCTCCATGGCCTAACCTATGGGTACACCAATTTCAAGTTGTTTGGATACCCTTTGCCGGTTTGCCCATTCATCTAGCCTTATGAAATGTTCTATTTTCGGACAACCATTGATTTTGCAATCATTCGATGCAAGGATAAAAGGGTCCAAATTATATGAAAATTGACATGAAGATCAAGATGGCCGGTGTTTATTGTCAAAAAAATCGACGGATGGTTGAACTTTAGAGTGCCAATTAGGAAATTCCCTGCGGCGACAATGTATAGTTTGTCTCTTATTATATTTTTCAATAGTTTTTAGGAGACGATACCTATTTTTCTTGGATTATATATACTAGTTATTTGCACCTGTGATGCTCGCGAAATATGTTAATATTTAAGGACTATGTTCCATTTCGCTCTTGGCTCTATCAGTGTCTAAAGTTGAACATAACTCCATATAGAAAATATATCGTCTTTTCCCCTTCTTTTAGACTTCATCATACTTTATGAGAATTTTGAGGATGTCAACTAGTCATTTATGACTATGGCAAGTCCTCCTTTGTCAAAGTTTTCTGAATCAAGAATTTGACATTTATTTGGTGAGGGTTGATGTCAGGTCGACAGCCAGTCGTAAAACTTCATCAGGTCTTTTATTTTGATGGGGAAAGGCTTTGATGATGATATTTTCTAGTGAAAAAGGCAAGGTCTTAAACTTTTATACAACTTTGAGATTGAATTTAGAGAGAGAGAGAGAGGGAGAAAGAGATTGAATTTAGAAAAGCTAATTTAAAATTTTTATTAAGAAGAATGATGTTGTGAATAGCTTTGGAATGCGAGGAATTTAAAATTTTGAAAATTTGATGTCGTGGAAAGCTTGAAATGAGAAAATCCATCGAGAATTTTTCAGATATATTATATTCTCTCTTTAAACGATAGGCCATCAATTGAAGACGTGATGGACGCTCATAGAGTTTGCATTATAAGAGTAGAGATATAGGTTTATTTAATTATTTTTTTTATAACATACATTCTTCGCTAATATTGTGCTTAAATGTCTTTTTCTTTTTCGTTCTCTCCTAATCAAGGATAAAAGTGAGGTTGTCAACATAAAACATAGTCGAATCTCAATAATGAATTTTAAGAAACATGATGCTCAATTTAATCTTGGAGATGGCCCTTGAATACCATTGTTTTGCTCATCTCTTGTAGCCTTTAAACTTTGATGCTTTATTATATGCGGTAGTTGTTAATTGTGGTGTGTGACTTATTTATTTGTTGATCTTATAAGTTATGTTTGAAACTTGTTCACCCTCTCCATGGCAGCATCTTGGTCTTGCAGCTGTTATATAGTCTAATTTATTTCTATAATTCATATATTATTTGGTTCCGTGTTTACAAATTTTTGAAGTTATTTTTCGACAGCTAAACTTATCTGTATTTGGTTTACTGAATGTTTCAAGGGTTTCTGACTATCTCATTCCCTTTCTTAAGTTTGTTTATTAAATGACTGATCCCTATCTTTGCTTCTTTCTCTCCTTCTATTATATGCTGATTGAAATAGAATTATCATTTATCATAGTATAACTTCCCCCTAGTTTTAATAAGTTTCTGCTTACTTTATCCATTCTTAAGGTTTTCCTAGTCCAATACATATAATTTCTACTTTTCCATTACCTGTTTACACACAGAACAGTCGTTTAAGAGTGGTTGGTTCCTGTGTTTCCGCTAATTGCTTAACCATTTGCGATTTGCATTTAGAGCACTCATTCGCAATCGGGAGACACTAACATTCAGGATTGGAAAAATTATTGTTCCAATTTAAGCCAATAAGAATTAAGTTATATGGGCATAAAGTCTGGTTGTGTTAAAGTTTACTAAATTTTTTAAATTTCTTTTTCAAGAGCTTAATTAGGTAACAGAAGAGATTGAATTATATATATGTATATATCGCACGCACACAAACGTTCCATAAACACTCCATGTTTGGGAGCTATGTTTTATGTCCGTATAAGCGTATCGAAGAATACTACTCCTATTGTACCATGTTCCATGAAAAGTGGCGTTCCTTGTTCCTCGCTCTCGTTTTGGGCTATGTAGCGAAGCATTCCGTGTTCTGGGTAACATGGAGTTGTTCTGTATGTGGGAATGCCGAAACACATGTGTATGTAGTCCTCTTGTTTGTTCAAATGCCATTTATGGAGAAGTGATCTTTTTCTGCATCAAGTTCTTAAAGTAAAATTCAAAAGAAACTGAACTCCAGCTTCTCTCTTGGATTTTACATTCCCCCTTAAATCTGAGTTTTCTGCATGATATGAGCTTGATCTGTCATAGAGAGGGAAAAAAATGAAAACTGGAATGACTTGGCAGATATTCCCTATCTATCCGGGGTTAATCAGTTGGATATAAGAGTAGGAACATTTGGCTGATAGTTGTTGTGTAAACATAAATCTTATACATACAGCATACTGTTAATATTCCACTTTACATACTGATAGGGTGCTGCGATTGCTGGTCTTCTGATTGTAACAAATTATTTTTGGTATGCATACACTATCATTTGCAAGTGTTTGTCACTGGCATTGTATTTTTTTCCCGTGGGAATCGCTAAATGATCACAGAGATATTTTGTGTATCAAAAAAATCATATATTTGTACTGTTCTATTATGAAAATTTTAATCCTAAACGTGTAAATATCTGTAATTTGTTCAGGTCATGATTAACGGACTTCTGTTCCAGTTATCCTTACCTCTGAATTTCCTTGGAACTGTATATCGTGAAACTAGGCAGAGCCTTATTGATATGAAAGCGATGTTTCAATTACTTGAGGTAATACTACCATTTTTGAATCATATGATTTCCTTTTAGCTGCTTTATTTGTGGGTTGTATTACAAATAATTATTCTGAAGTTTCTCTTAATTGTATGTACTTTACTTATATTTATCTGGTAAACCTTATACTTGTCCTGGCATCGTCAGTGGATCAGTATAAATTTTAATAAAATCGAAAACCTTTCCAACTAGGGAATAAGGGTTTTGTATTTTATTAGAACTTCTATTGTTCCTGAAAAAAAACTTGTTTCTTAAAAAAAAAAACCTGTATTATAGAGCACCTTAAAAACCTTTTGTTCTTAGAGTGTCCATCCTTTTCATCTCTTTTTCCTGTCTCATCATTATCATCATCATCATCTCCTCCTTCCTTCTCCTCCTCTTCTCTGCGCCCTTCATTTATTTGGTATAACCCATTTGAACCTGGTAGTCAAACTTCTTATGATGAAACCCATTCGAATCGGGTGCAAGAGAGATTATTAGCTCATTCGTCATGAACCCATCCAAGAGAATATGTAATTACACCATCACACTCATCCAACACCTTGTGGCCATTGCTGCATGAACTAAGAGGGTCTGTTTGGTATGTTTAACGTAACACTTTTCTGGAATCACATTGCTATATTCCTAGGCAATGAAGTTATGATAAGTAGCATTGTTGTGTTTATTATAATTTGAACGTTTCTAGAATATAATATTCAAGTTTTTTAAGACATTAGAAGGATCATTATAAATGTGACACCCAGAGCATAATATTTCCAAACTGGTTTTATGGACTGTTGTGGGGTGAGAGAGATGATTAGAAGTTGGAACAATGATTGTGGCGACAATGATACCACCGGTGGTCATCACGACGGTGATGAAAGAAATGGCATGGAGGAGGAAATGGTTTTGAAGTTGCAGTTAGATATCTGTATGTAGTCATAAAGCCAAGAATTGAGAAGCTATGCAGAAGTGATTTTTCTTCTGACCAAAGATTTTCTTCCCATGAACTATTGGAGCTAAAAAAAACTGCCAGCGCTCTTCATACATAAAATACAAAGCATGTGATTTGGTGTATGAAGGATGTTGACAGAAGATAAATACACCAACTAAAAGTTGCAAATTTTTTGTGATTCAGGCTTTTGTTGGTCATGTTTATAAACTACAGTTCAACCTCAGAATCACTAGCAGAAAAAAGGACATACACACCTAAATATTACGTGACCAAGATTATTTATGAAATCCGTTCGGTACAATCTTTCTGCGCTTATCTATTAGTCTTTGTATTTAATTAACTTTCATGGCTGTATGATCATATAAGTTCACATATCATATATAACATCTCTGTTAGCAAAGTCATTAGCTGCAAAGATCAAGAATTATGTGGAAACTGCATCTTTCCATTTAGGACATTGAAATTATAATAATGATATTTCAACTTTGTTTCTAGGTAACTCATTTGTGTTAAAAATAGCCCTATTATTTTTAATCTTTTCTACTTCCTATTTTCAATTTGCTGTAATGGGATACTAAATTATAGCCTAAAACTGCTTGATATTGCATGTCAAATTCTCTAGTAAGACATCTTATGGTTCCTTTAATTCAGTTTATATTAGTACTCTTTGCTAAGCTTAATCCTTCTTGCTGTTGTTTCTTAATGATACCTAGTAAAGTTGATGCAATCCTTTAAGAGGGATTTCCATACCATTTTCCAAATATCATTGGATTCCTTCCAAAATGAAATTAAATGTATTTGTAAATTGCATAGTTGTCAGCTCTTCTACTTTCTTGTTGCGTGCTTTTTGGATATATGGAGAGGATAATAGATAGCAATGTTGTAAGGAACGGATTCAGAGTTTGTTCGGTTGGCCGGCGAATAAAGAATTTCGTTTTATTTGTTTTATTCAGATTATGCGGCCATCAATATTTTCATATAAATATTACATATAAAAAATTCAAAAATATAAAGATATAGAAAACTAATATACACATGGCCTAATAGTAAGACTTCCGAATTAAATCGGAAGATTGTGGGTTTGAGTCTCAGTTGAGAAAGAAGCATGAGGAGTGAGAAATGAGGAGAGTGTGTTTTGTGAAATAATAAGTGTGAGTCCCACTTGTTTTTTTAAATTAAGTTGTGGATGCCACACTTGAATTTTTAGTTGTGGGTTTTTGTTTTGGGCCTAATAAGCCAACTCGGCCGAATGTTCGCGTTATTCACCCGAATATACGGTGTGGTAATTATTCGGTTTGACTGCATATTTGACCGAATATTGCAGTGTTTTATTCGTTTTGCCACCGAATCCGAATATTCGGCCAAATATTCCGTTTTTTTCAACACTGATAGATAGGGCTCCAAAGTTGGTCAAACCATAGAGTAAGTATTTGTGAAAGATGGCATAATGTGTTAAAAAACATTTCATGATAGCTAACGATTTCTTCCACTTGAATAATGAACCTTTTCTATTGTTTTATCAATGCTTTTTGCAGGAAAGGTCAGAAGTCACGGATGTTAATGCAAAGCCATTAAAGTTGACTGGAGGTAGCATTGAATTTGATGAAGTTTGCTTTGGGTACATATCCCTTTTTTTGTTGATATTTAGATTTCACACCTTGAGGATCATGTACTTCCTTTCCTTACTTTGTTGCATGATTAAATTGTGTGATATGTCTGTCTTCTTCTAGATAGGCATTAACTAAAAGGGTACACTTAAGATGAATAGGGAGCTTGTGCAAAACTTGTTTAGAAATGGGCTTGGTATATATTTATGGTTGGCACTTGCATTGGCATGACTGCAAGGATCTAAAGTAGTTTAAATTCTATAGCTACTGGAAGAGAACTTTTAAGTTCCAAAATGTTGTGGTTGCGTTTTCTGTTGGTGGCATGACTTGAACTTATTACCTCTTTGTCAACAATTCTCATACCCAATCTCCCCCCTCCAAGCCCCAAAAAGCAAAACATTACAATCGTCAGAGATAAATCTACGCGATTCATTAAAAAGTGCAGTTCGTGCTGTCTTCGGTTGAGGGATAATTGACTTCTCAGCTTCGGTTGTGTTATAGATTAAATAATGAATTTGGCACCAATTTAATCATTTATTTATATTATCAATGAAATTTGTTCCAACTTAACAATAGGACAATCAGGGCCTTAAACCTCAAACCAATTTATAAAAGGAATATTAGGAGGATATAACGGGGAGTTATTTAATTTTGGTAAGATATGATATCAAAGATAGGCAGCCATCAAGCTATTTATTGTTCATAGAAACTGAACGATGTATTTGACTATTTTTTGAAGGGCCCAAGTTTACAAATAAAACCTACATATATAATAACTAAGTTGAGACCATTGTGTAAAACTGACAGTGTTACCAGTAACAAGCAATTAATTTTGGGATCCGAATTGGCCATCTTGTCTATATTGATGGTCTTGGCTATATTGGCTGAATGTCAGATTATTTGTCGATTGACCAATATTATTTTAAAACATAATTGAAATCTTGGAATAAATTGTTAAAATAACTATAATCATTTCGACATAATCGTCAGTAACTAATGTCGTCCAGAGAGTTTTTTTTAAGAAAAAGAAAATACATACGAAAGAAAGTATGACTTTTTGACATTTCCCAGTAATCAATGATGTAAAACAAACCAGTAACCCATTGATAAATGCATTAACCTATTAATAAACCCACTAACCTGTTAATAAACTTAATACTAAAACTTCACCAATCAATTGGTGAGCCCAATTCCAAGGTATGAATTCTCGGTACTCAGATGGTTATTTTCGGTTGCCTCAGGTCGAGTTTGACCGAGTTTTGAAACCATGGTAGGAACCCCGTTCCTCTTAGAAGCCCAGGACTTGTCTTGGCGAGGGTACAGTTAGCGCTCTTATCTACGGAACTTCACTCTTCGGGTATCTGTTACGCAATATGTATTGTTGAATTCGTGACATATTTTCTGATTAAACCAGCAGAAACATTTGTTCTTAAATTGGGTGTCATCATTATTCTTAACATATTTTCTGATTACAAAACAGCAGAACCATATGTTTAAGATATTGTGTCTGCAATTGTTTTTTTGGTTCCTTATTGATGCTTTCAGCTACTGGAAAGTGTTATCAGTGGTTTAACAACATATGCATTCGCATGGATTCTTTCGTAGAAATCCGGCTATGTTTTATGTTATGTCTTCTGTCAGCCACCTAATGCAAAATTTCATCCTTTATCTTGGCTTGGGATAGGCAGTGACATGATAAGATGCTTTAAGAACGGTACGATTGAAGTAGTTGTTCAGTGTAACTGTATAACAGATATACTACAGTGTTTTCTTGAAGTTTCTTGTGTTGTAAGTTTGTCAACACCTTGACCTTTGATACTCAATATGCGGTGAAACTGTAAAGTTACTGTTTTATAATCTGTTTTCCCAGGGCTACATTCTCTATTGAATATGTTCTTAGGGGATGCATTACATTATGCTATCTCAGATGCACTTCCACTTTCTGTAATTACTAGTGTTGTAAAATGTGAATTAGGAGTTTGCCTAGGAAACAGTCTTCAAGCCACCTGGATTAGGCAGGCGCGTAGGCTTCTCTAGGCATTATGGAGCACCTAGGTGCCCATGCCTGCTCAGCATATTTTACCACCCTTTTGTAGACTTTAATTCCATCTATACTATAAATTTTGACTTTAAATACTTTTGTGGTTTCGGTTGTCTATAGGCAAACCCATTGTTGTAAAAAGCCCCTTAAAACCGGACTAAAACTTTGCTTTAGCGGAAAGCAGCCATGAGCCACATCACTTTTGCATTAAGCGGTAGTATGAAGCTCTTGTATGGCTTTAGAGTATTGAAGCGCCTGCTTTCACCTGCCTTGTGTACGAAAATCCCTGCTTAATTCTTCTTTTAAGCTAATGAAATAGGATAAAACCAGTATTCTATCAAAAATTGCAAACAATCATATTAAATCATAGAACATTTGAATCTCACCGTCGTTCTAATTTATGAAACTATCTTGAACCATATATATATATATATATATATATATATATATATATATATATATATATATATATATATAAAGAAAAACAACCATTTTATTTTTTAATTTCTTTGTTTCTAAAAGTTTCTATTTATCTAATGTTTTCATAATTTTATTTTTTCTTTTTATATTAAAAACTCTAGGTACTTTTTGCTGCTAAAGCCTAAGCCCTGATCTCCGCTTCGCTACGCGTTGCACTTTCCACAGCATTATGCAAAGATATATTAGAAGCAGAGTCATGAAGTATCATCTTGTTATATTTTTAGATAAATCAATGTGATGTTAAAATGGAGAAAGTCCCATGGAAATCCTAATGAGTTGGATAGTGTGAAGTCAGTTATCAATCTGGGACTTGAGTTTGACTACCACATGCTTAGAAGTTTAGAATGTTCACAATCATTTCAGTTTTTTTTTGCAAGATTTAATAATATGAAGTCTTTAATTTACCTGTTTAGGACTCCCTATCTTTTTTGCTTGGATTTTATGGCAACAGTCACTTAATAAACTAGTTATGTTATAGAAAATAATATGGAATATAGAACAGTAAGCACCGTAAGCGCTTTTTATTCCTTAAGAAGCGCTTCAGATATCATCAAGCACTTGCACACCACATTCTAGAACGATGCATTCATTCTCTTTTATGTATCTAAAACTAAACTCCTATTTAGGTGGGGCACTGAATTTGTGAGCACTTCTATGTCAGGTTATTAGAAAGGAGAAAATCATGTGAAACGAATAATATCTTTCTGATGTTCTCAAATTAGGAAATAAATTTCTTTAGTTCTGGCCCTTGTGGGTCCACAGCTGGGTTCAATTGGGTTGTGACAAAGCCTTTATTCAAAATATCTACTATTGGCGGTCAACTATGTTCACATTAAATGTTTTTGTCCTTCATTTCAAAAAAATTCTATTAATTAGTGAACGTAAATGTTATACACATTTATAATATATGGCTAAGTTAGCTATAACATTGTCGGTTACATTTTTGTTTTTCATGTTTTTGTTCCCATTTATCTTTTTGTCACATTATTAATTACAGTTGTTATGCCATTTTTCTTATTTCAGATACTTGTCAGACAGAAGAATTCTTGATGGTGCATCTTTTGTTGTACCAGCAGGAAGCAGCGTTGCTATTGTTGGGACCAGTGGCAGTGGTAAGACTGATCTTTTGAACACTTCCTCTTTCTTTATCATAATTCTTAGATTTATACTTATCATATGATATTTAAGCACTGTATTATTGAAGAGTTCTGAATTGTTCCATAAGCACAACATCTAATTTAAAATTCTTCCAAGTGTTTTGCTGCATTATCATTCTGTCATTCAGTGTTCAGTAAACTTCGATTTTTCTCCTGCTTATTATGTTCCTTTTGTGATCCTGTCAATTGACTGTTATTCAATGTTTGTTAACTTCAATATGTTCATTTAGCTGTTAAATTTATAAGTTTTAGATACCATACTATAAATACCATAAATCTAGAAGTAAGATTTTGAGAAGTTCACATACTGAATTCACTTGTCAAGATGGTGTTTCCGGTGGAAATCGGGGCTTTCGCGTTCATTTCCATTAAACGGTTACACGCAATTTTCTCTTTTTACAAGTATGTAAATGTATGCAAAAAGGAGAAAAATAATAAAAAATTATAGAGATATGGGGATTCGAGGTGGCGGTAGGATCCTTCGTAAACACGAGGTTCTCTTTAACCGTATGGCACGAAAGAAGCGTCAGACATAACCTTAGCGAAATGCGCTAAAAGGTTTCGACCGATCAACCAAATTTTGGCTTCAAGGCTTCAAGTCTTCGATGCCTTGAACTTTCGGATTTTCAAGTCTTGGTCTTTGAAGTCTTGATCTTGAAAAGCTTCGAGAAGAGTTTTCAATGGAGGAGTCTGAGCGAGAGAGCAATGGCTTCCATCCTTGCGAAGTCTCAAAACTCCAAGAAGAGACAATGGACGAGAGAGAGAAAGATGGCAAAGGCAGAGCTCCGTGCAAAAATTCCCACCCCTTCTGAAAATGAGCCATTAAGGGCTCAATTTATAGGGAAAAGCCCACGGACGATGGGCGACGGGGGCTGCGGACAACGGGCATGCCGGACGACTGGGGCCGCGGAAGACGGGCATGCCGGACGACGGGGGCCGTAGACGACGGGGCTGCGGACGATGGACGACGGTCATGCCGGATGACTTAAGACGAGGCCGGATACGACGGGCCGCAGATGCGGGGCACGAACACGGGCGCGTTCTTGACTTAGTTTTCTTAATGTGGGACCCACACTTCTGCTCTCGAGTCTTTACGGATTCGATTTCTATTTTACCCGCTTACAAGACCCATTTCAAAGTTGTCAAAATCCGTGGTTGGATCTTTGAGAACTTTGAACAGAGTCGGGCTGACAAAAGGGAGGCTGCATCAGGTGAACCGTCCCGTAATATCCGGAGATTTGGAAAGTGGGAACATTGGTCTTTGGGCCATACCATCTCTTCGAAGACGCCGAGAGATTACATCGACGCATATCAAAGGTGTAGAGGGATGTATCCTTAAACTATGCCCTATTCAGTGGTGACCTTCCAACAGGCGAGCTGAAATAGGTATAGCGATAACTTTCTAATAGGCGCGCTGACTAAAGCAGAAAGTTGAACATAGCGGTAACCTTTCAATAGACGCGCTGGTTCAGGTACAGTGGTAAACTTTCAATAGGCACACCGACGAAAGAGATGTCAAACCTTTCAGTAGGCGCACTGATCAAAAAGTGGTTTTGATTATGGCGGTAACATTTCAATATACATACTGGTCCAAGTGTAGTGATAACCTTTCAATAGGCGCACTGGACAAAAAGAGAGAACGAACACGGCGTTAACATGTCAATATGCGTGCCGGTTCAGGTGCAGTGATGGCCTTTTAATAGGCGCACTGTCAAAGAGGGAGAACGCCGCTTGGGGTCTTAAAGCGCTGTAACATCCTAGTTTTGGTTACACTATTTTTTTAAAGATTTATCAGAGTATTTTTGTGATTAGATAAAACTATTCTATTTATTTTTAGAGTTTAATAATGAGTAGTTATTTTAAAGAGTAGTTATTTTAAATCTGGTTGTTAATTTAGCTATATCCAAATTTTATGCATACAATATTTTGCTTAACATTATTTGATATTTGTTGAACCATAAAATATATTGTAGAGTATCGTTGGTATAAGAATAAAATTAAATCACTGTCAAATTTTTAAACACATAAATATATACATAATTATCCAAATACAATTAAATCCCTAAACTATCTCTTTCTCTCTCCAACTTAATATATATAAAATTATTTTTCTCTCCCCAGTTTTCATCATCATCCCCATCTCTCTCTTAATATTTCTTTTCTTCCTCCAAAACCTACCGAAGCTTCGTCGCCCCTCCATCAACACCACCGCATCCTCCGACCCCGACCACCATCACCTCCACCGCACAATGTCTCCATCTCTGTTATTGCCGCAACCACCTTCCTCGCTCTCATCCTCGACACGACCCAAACACCATCTCACCGAACCCAACTCCAAGCACAACCCCATCACTGCCACCGTTGCCTCCCCCTCACACCTAAGCACAACCCCTCACCGATGCCTTCACCCATCCACCGTCGACACCGAACCCAACCCCTCCATCCTCGTCGCCGATACCCTCACCTGCACCCATCTCCAAACCACCAAGCACTTCCTATTCTACAACCGTGAACCCATTAGCCCTCGCCATCGCCTCGTCGTAACCATCCCAGCGACCTTTATCTCCCCAGCCGCTCCCTCCATCGATTTCTTCTCTCGTCGATAGCAATCTCCGACCTTGTCGTTTCCTTCACCGTCGATCTCTTCCGTCGGCGACCCCCTTTCACCATTGCCTCCTCATCACCATCGCAGCGATCCAAACCCCATAGCTGAGCCTTCAAGCTTGGGTTTTTGCGTGGTATCGATGTGTTTATTCGTCTCGAGGCAAGTATTCTTGCTTTTCTTTTTGATCGATGCAACATCGGCGATCCCTCAAATATAACTTTAACCTGCACCGTTCGAATAAAACTATGTTCTCAATTTTATATCGTTATAATAAACTCTTATGCAGTAAAATGATAGAAATAGATTAAGTATAGATCTATATTGAAATTTAAACAAGTACAAATAAAATTTGAAAGATGTTAATATTATATATATATATATATATATATATCTTATTATATATATCTTGTTAGCGAGTCTGTGATTAAGAAAAAATACAATTAGTATATCTATAAATAACATTTGAGACTTGTACTATTCACAAGCTTGTACATCACTTACATGCGATTACAATTGCTTGATAACAACCATATTTGACATGCCATGATCATTCATTACTCCAGTCCGTTTATTTAAAAAAACGAGATCTCTAATTAGAATGCTGAACTATATGCCATGCCACAACCTACTGTTTACAAGTTTCGTTTCTTTACAATTAACATGATATTACAAAGTTCCGGTCTATTCAGTATTCTTAATTAGTGATTCAGTTATTACCATATTAGATATGAATACGCGGGGTGTTGGGTTAGTTTGAGTGTGCGTTCATACAACAAGATTTCACGAGTCCCATGCCGGCAGCTAGTACCGGGCTATATTGGCCGCATGTTACTACAGCTCGTACCGGGCTATATCGATCTCTTGTTCATTCCACATTTGGGTCCGTGTTTCCTAACCCCTGGGGACCTGCCCTTGGGTTAGGAATACTCCTGTAGAGGTTAACACACACACTCGAACTCATGATAGGATAGATTACCTTTTAGTGACCAGTTAGGATGTGACTTGACTGACTTGACCTGTTTACATGTTTATTTCATATTACTATTATATCCATATATGTATTAACATGCGCACACGGGCTTCACTACACACATATTCCTGATATTACACCACATACACACACTTTTACGTTGAGTACCTGTCGGGATGTTCTGACATCCTGAGATTTGCCATCTCAGGTTTAGAGACAGATTTTCAGGCCGAGCAGGATCCGAGCGATTTCCAGGAGTTTGCAGAAGATCGAAGTTCGTAGGTTTATTTCCTTTCTGTTAGCATTTAGCATGCGCGTCATTGCGGGACATTAGGATTTATGTATCTTTTCTGATTTTGTATTATTTAGAACCTATTGTATCATAACTTTATTTTTTGCATCTTTTTATCTTATGAACCTATTGCTAGTATATTTTGTGGTTTCGTGGCAGCATGATTATCAGTGTTATCAATTTTGTTTTGGACATTATCTTGACATGTTTAGCTAGACAGTCTTTATGTGATTATGGAAGGATATTTCCTTACCGTAGGTAGCATAGCTGGCCTTCGTTACTCTCCGTATTTCCGTATTTTGGGAAGCGGGGTGTGACAAGTGTCATGGCGTTTACTGGAGATATAAGTGTGATCTATATCACTTCACTGGGGTTTTTTCATGTATCGTTGGAGTTGACCTTGGTAGAAACTCTGGTTGTGGGAGAAGGGTGTTGCATGGCGACGGGTGTAAAAATCGTTATTCTCTGATTTTAAATCAACGGGTTTAGTTTTACGATTAATTGGGTCAAACTCCCCATTAATAAGGAGTCCGGCTCGCAAAATTAATTGTCTTGCGATGTCCAAAAGTGTGAGGAGGGAGCATTGGTCATTAGGACCCACCATCTCTCCGAAAACGCTGAGAGATTACAATGACATGAATCGAAGGTGTGTTGGAATGTACCCTTGAATCACGTTCCATTCATAAGAAAATGAGAGTAAGCTCTCAACTTTCAAAGAAGCTGTTTTTGCGGCTTACGTGCGCTGCACATCGATTTAAGCGCTGGCGCATGTGCATAGCGTGTGCAACATTTGGTACCGATGCACGTAACACATTTGGTATTAGTACACGTGTGGTGCACGTAGTAGATTTGGTGGAGAATTAAATCCAAATCATGATGATAATTAATTGCCTAACATAAGAGATTGGTTGGTTAAACTAATTCCCTAAATTTAAATTAGGAAATTAGTTTATTATTTAAAACTAATTCCTTAAACTAAATTAGGCAACTAAATGGTTTGAATTTGATCTCTTAAGATATGAAATCAATTCAAATCCAAGGATTATTTAAATTTAATTTCTTGAGATATGAAATCAATTTAAATCCAAGTCCTATTTAAAAAATAAAAATAGGGTTCCTTCTCCTCATAATTCATACCTCCTCATTAATTTTTGTTCTTCAAAACCATGGCGAGAGACGGAGATGCTTTGATCCATCTTTAAGACGAACAATTTTCCGATCATGAAGACGATCCACTGAAGGGTAAGAAAATAAATTTATTTGTCCTTCTAACGAATTTTTTCTGCAGTGAAGAAGACGGAGAGGGGGGTCGCCATCGCCGACTGGGGACCGCCGGAGTTGCACCGCCGCTGGCGGACAGTTGATGTCGAAGAGGTCGAACTTATCAGGACCATGACGAGCACTGATGCGGAGATCGACAAGGTTGCCTCACATCATCTTGGTGAAGAGGAGTTAGATCGGCGGGCGACCATCAAGGGTGTGCGTCGCCATGCTGAGCAGATCCAGCGAGCCATTGCCATGTTGGATTCGGTTATGCATCGCCTTACTTCTACCCTCCAAGGGTTATTTCTTTTTGGCGATGCGGTCTCTTTGTCGAGATTTTTAGTTAGCGTAATTTTACATGTTCTTTTTACTACACTTACTATATCTCTAATCGAGTACATTTTATTCTATGTTTGTGATTGTCCGCACTTTATTTTCCCGTTCCTTATGCGACTTAATACCCCTACGTTAGGGATAATACCGCTTCAGGAATTGACAATTGATTGGGTACATCTGTAAGTTCCTTTTCTCGTCAATGAGCCGATACGCCCCATTTGACAGGGCCGTGTTAATTACGAACGGTCCTCACCACTTTGGTTCCTATTTACCCTTTGACTTGTGGGTGGAGATCATGGGCATCCGCATGGATAATACCAAGTCTCATTTCTGGATGGCTTTCATTCGCACATTTTTATTGAAGGCCCTATAGGTCCTAGCTTGGTACATCTTTATGCGTTGTCGCGCAGCTAGACGCTTCTTATCGAGCATTTCCAACTCTTGAAGACGGAGCCGGATGTTATCATCGGTCGTCATCTGGGCTGCCATTGCTGTGCGATACGATGGGATTTGCATCAACGGGTTCACCGCCTCGCATCCGTAGGTTAGCGCGAATGGCGTGTTTCCTGTAGGAGTCCGTACCGTCGTGCGATACGCCCAAAGACACTCACCAAGTTTGTCGTCCCAGTCTCGGTTATTATCGGAGACGAACTTCTTCACTATCTTGATGATAGTCTTGTCGAAGGCCTCCGCCAGCCCATTAGCGTCCGGATTATAAGGAGTCGAGGCCACACTTTGGATTCCGAACTTTACACCGAACCGCTCAAATGCTTGACTGGTAAATTGGGGACCGTTATCATGCACAATGCGCCTCGGGACCCCGAATCTGTACCTCTTCCGTACAAGACGTGGTGTCTCAGGAAGCCGGTCACCTGACTGGTCTCGACTTCCTTAAGCGGCGCCGCTTTCGTCCATTTGGAAAAGTAATTGGTCACCGGTAAGATAAAACAGTGTCCCCTAGTTAACAAAGGGCTGATGAGGCCGACGATATCCATACCCCACATCTCGATTGGCCATGAAAACATCGTCGGGTGCAAGAACTCCGGGGCTTGGTGAATGAAATCGGCATGGTACTGGCATGCCAGACACCTTTTGGCATATTCCATTACATCGGCTACCATGCTTGGCCAATAGTAGCCGAGATGCCTCAATCGATCTTGCAACTTAGGGCCAGGATGATGGGCCCCACAAGTTCCATCGTGGGATTCTTTCAAGGCGGCTTTGGCTTTGGATCTGACTAGACATCGAAGTAATATACCGTTGAAAGAGCGACGATATAGATTCTTCGTGGTCGGATCGTAATAGAAACGCGTCGATCTCTGTTTTATCGACGCGGTCTTTTTTGGGTCCTAACGGACAATGCCATGGAGGGTGAAGTCTAATGATGGCGAAGCGCCAATCTTTCCGACCGAAGGTGATGTAGAGAAGGTTGCTACCATCTTCAATTCTCGGGTCTCGAGTTTTGGACAGTACAGATGATAGCTAACGACATGTACGACTTGCTTCTTTCCACAGGGTAGGGAAAGGACAACCGCAAGGCCTTCCAATGCATCTGCTTGTGGGTTTTCATTCTGCATAATATGTTCGAGGCTGAAGGTCTTGAATCCATCGATGATTTCTTTCGCAGCTTGGTAGTATGGTAGAAGACCTTTGTGACGGACCTCGTACTCTTCGTTAATTTGCATCACAATCAACTGAGAGTCGCCTTTTGCCTCCAAGCTTTCCACCCCCCAGCTCTTTAGCTAGGGCCAAACCGATGAGTAGGGCATTATACCCGGCTACATTATTAGAGCAAGGTTCGGTCAAGGAAAATGGTCGGAGTATGAGCTCATTTTCGGGCGTAAGGAAGACTATACCTACGCCAGCTACTATTGTGTTCTCTGGGCCAACTCTAGATGCGCCATCGACCCATAGCTTTCATGGCCTTGGCCCCGTGGTGAGGTTGGCCTTATAAACTTCATTAGGTATCTCGTCGTGTAGCTTTGAGTACCTTGGGACTGGAAGGTCAGCTAGGAACTCAGTGATGGCGTGACCTTTAACAGCCTTTCGTGGGACGAACTCCATGTCGTACCGCGACAACAAGATAGCCCACTTCGCTAATCTCGAGTTCAAAGTGCCTGGCTTGGTCATAAGGATTCTCAAATGGGTTTACATTGGAAATCACTTTAATTGTTTGACCCATTAGGTAACGTCGCATCTTTTGGACTGCGAATACTAGTGCCGGGCATTCTTTCTCTACTGGGGTGTATCGGGACTCCGCGCCGACCATTGTGCGGCTGAGGAAGTAGACGACTTGCTCGTGTCCCCGTTTGTTAGGTTGTGCCTGCACCGCGCCCAAAAAGTGACTCGCTGCGTGCACATAGAGCAGGAAGGGTTTCCTAGAGGTTGGTGGCACCAAGACAGGCGGCTTCGTAAGATAGGCCTTGATATCTTCGAACGCCTTCCGACTTCATCCCAGGCGAAGCAAACATTTTTGCGCATCAAACTGGAGAACGGCTGGCATTTGCTCTACATATTATTGATGAATCTTCGGATGTATTCTAAACATCCTTGGAAGCCCCGGAGCTCTTTTAAATTTCTCGGGGACATCTCTATGATGGACCTGCCTTTGTCGGGGTCGACGCGGATTCCAGTAGCTGTTACTACGAACCCATGGAACTTTCAACTCGACACTCCGAAGGACTTAGCGAGGTTCATCTTTGGATAGTGCTCTCGCATGATATCGAAAGCGGTCTTCAGGTCTTGGAGATGAGTCTCCTTTTGCTTGCTCTTGATGGCAATGTCAACGATGTAACACTCGATCGTCTTGCCGGGATATTTAGAGTAGATTCGATTCATAGCCCTCTGATAGGTAGCTCCAGCATTTTTCAATCCGAAAGGTATCACATTATACGCGTAGATTCTCCGTGCTAGGGTTCTGAACGCAGTGTGTTGCGAGTCGTCTTTATGCATCTTGATCTGATTGTAATCCGAGTAGCCATCCATGAAGGACATCCGCTCGAAGCCACAAGTGTTGTCGATCATGATATCGGTGATCGGTAACGGGAACTTGTCTTTCGGATAAGCCATGTTCAAATCACGGAAGTCGATGAATATTTGCACTTTCATTTTTCTATGGCACCAGAACAATGTTAGATACCCAGAGTGGGCGTTGGACCTCTTTGACGAAGCCGGACATTATGGGCTTCTCCACCTCTTTATCGATGGCGTCCATCAACTCCGGCTTGAACCGTCGCCGTGTCTGGACCATAGGTTTGAGTTTGGACCGGATGCTTAAATGATGAACTGCTACATCTTTCAATCCCGACATATCTTTGTATGTCCATGCGAATATATTAATGTATTCGCAAAGCAGTGCAATGAGCTCTTGTAGCTCCTCAGGAGGAAGACCCGCCCTGATGGAAATGGGTTTCGGAGTGCCGTCATTTCCAAGATTTACTTGTTCCACTTTATCATCTGTGGGTGGCTCTCATAATTCAAAGCGGGCCTCCCACAGTTCGTCTTGAAGTATTGTCCATAAGTCGTCTTGAGGTTCTTCTGATAACGCAGACTCTTCTTCGTTATAGGTTATAGAGGCCATGTTAATTGAGAATTCTTGAAAAAGACCATTGATCTCTATATCAGATACAGAATCCCATTAAGTGTCCGAAGAGTGTGAAGGACCCATCAGTACCATCTTCCTGCTAAGATGCTTCAGGAGGGATGATATAACCCAATCCCCGACCTGTTTGGTTGTAATAATTTGCAGCGCGCCCCTTAGGCACGAAGAGTTTGAGCCTTCCGGCTCGTCCTTATGATGGTTAAAACCAAAGCGAGCTTCTAAGTCATATCCTGATTCTTCATCATCTGGCGCGCACTTTCACTATAGTGGTGGAACTCTAGCACTTCTGATTCTGATTCTTCTGAGGTCCAATCATTGTCCGCTTCGAAATGACCAAAGTGTATTGTTGTTTCGTTCTTGAACTTAGCAAGGACAACGAAGTAAGTCCTATTCGGATGCCGAGACTCTCAGAGTTTATGTGATATTCTAATTATGGGCACATTTAGTGTAGGATTAGAATTCAGACGCAACACCTGCTGCGGGACATTGTCTTCGAGTCTAGGTGAGGTCTTTGCACACAACTTGTAATTAAACTTCACTTTATTAATGATGAACTTGGATTCGGGCGCACCAGCCTCATTTCCAGCCTCATTTCGAGTCTAGGTGAGGTCTTGCAAACATTTTTTAGATCTATTACAAAGGGTTTTATAACATCGGGGAATGTTCTCAGACTCGGTGTCCGCTTCATTTCCATCCTCATGGTTCTCTAAAGGATATGCCTTCGGATGAGACTCGTCTAGGGCTACGTTTTGATAAAGCTGAGCGTCCGTGAAGTAGGTCTCGAATCCTTTAAACGGGGTCAGATCCGCCGTTATTGAATTTTGGGCTCCTTCTGCATTGATGCATTTCATTACCTGGTGCAGCGTCGAAGACACGATCTCATTTTCATGGATTTAAGGCCTTCCGAGTAGCATGTTGTAGGATGGGTCAGCATCAATCACAAAACCGTGACGTTCGATCTCAAATCCCCGACATGCAATTTCAATCTTATTTTCCCCAGAGCCAAGCTACTCTGGGCATCGAAGCCGGAGATATTCGTGTTGGTGTGCGCTAGCTTCTGCTCTGGTATGCTGAGGAAGTGTAGCATTCTTCGGGTCATTATACTCACCGCTGCACCGGGATCCACCAAAACATGCGATACCTTTTGGCTGCCGATATACGTTGTGAAGTATAGCGGCCTCTTGTGCTTGATTGACGGGATGTTCATGTCCTGAGAGAAGGTGATGGCCCGATCCTCCTGTGCAATCTGCTTGACGTTCTTTTCAGCATAGAGTTTTTGAACATCCATGATGAATGCCTCTGGATCCTGTAGTGCCTCCTAAAGGGTTGCTCGGGTCTCAGGAGATAACTTGAGCAACTCAAGCATAGTAACTCTGGCCGGGATACTAGCAAGCCGACTCATGATGTCAAACGGACGCAGTCACACATTTTTCTGACCTTTTTCTGACCTTTTTCTGCTGGCACGACTAAGGCAGGGGACTGAGTTTCAACCTGAACGTCCCGGCGGAAGTAAGACTTTCCGAAGCGCGATCGCCTTGCGACGGTTGCGCTGTGGTAGCGGCAAATATCTCCTCGTTCTTCGAATTGGAGAGGGCGTGAGGAATATCTTCATTCTCATCTTGGACGACGGACACCACATGTCAAGTTTTTGACTTTCCTTTCTTTGATGAAGACGTCCACTGCTCGTCGTCCACTAGATCAGGGTGGACCCATATGTCCTTTCCCGTTGGCAACACCAGTGGGACCAATCCTTTGCTTTTCCTGTCGTGGGGTCAGAACTGACCACTTCCCACTCGACCATTGGGATCGGGACTACTTCGTCTTTGACGGCCTCTGGAGGGAAGTCACCAAATTGGGCTAACGTAAAGTTTGCCGAGACTTGGCGCTGTTGCTCATCCAATTGTAACATCCCAGCATCTACTGGTGTCTAGATTTTGTTATGGAGAACGTAGCAATTTCGTATGGGATGTTGCACGTACCCGTGGAAAATGCAATAGTTGGGATCACCCTTGAGGTCAAATTCTTTAGGGCGCAAGGGCGTAGGTATAGGGTGTTTTTCATCACTACATTGAGATGGAAATACGTGCGCGCTTGTCATGCGTACTACAGATTCCCCATGCCTAGGGTAGGCTGGGGTTTATTGATTGCGGGGATCCGAATCTCCGGCAGCCGCGGACTAAACTGCCGTTAATTACCCCTCGCCCTTGGAATGAGGGAACCTCCGATTGACGGGTTAAACTGGTCATGTAAATTTAATGTGCAGTGTTGTGTTTTGAAGGGGTCTTGGATGTATCGGGGGCCCCGCAGAGTTTTTACGGGGGTCCTGCTACCCGGATAGCGGGCTGGGGGTCAAGGGGGCTAGCAGCCCCTTGCGGGGTGCGGGGCAGCGCCCCGGCCCAAATTTTTTTTGAGAGGGATAGTGTTGTAGAGTATGTGTGTGTGTGTGTGTGAATATATACATATATATAAAATAAAAAAAAGGAAAAAGGCATCAAAAGGATGCGTGGGAAAAAGCGCCAGCGCCAGCGCCCCACGTGTCAGCACCTGGGCGCTCGGACGCTAGCGCTCTGGGCGCTAGAGCGCTAGCGTCCTACGTGTCAGCACGTGGGCGCTCGGGCGCTAGCGCTTTGGGCGCTAGCGCTCTGGGCGCAAGAGCGCTAGCGCTTTGAACGCTAACGCCCCACGTATTAGCACATGGGCGCTCAGGCACTAGCGCTTTGGGCGCTAGCGCTCTGGGCGCAAGAGGGCTAGCGCTCAAAGTGCTAGCGCCCTACGTGTCAGCACGTGGGCGCTCGGACGGCAAAAGGGAGTTGGTCCATGCAATGGGAGTTGTACTCCCAGAAAGGAGCACTTATTTTTTTTTTTTGTGTATATATATATATATATATATATATATATGAGGAGTTAAACTCCTCGGATATTCTGAAGCCGATGAAGGGGCTTCTCCCCTTGAGCCCTAATTCTTTCCCAGAGTGGGGTTTCTGGAGATTGTTCTCATTCTTCCTCTGTTGGCAGGATCTTGAAGATCAAGAAATATGAGATTTTAAAAATCTCTCCTTTCTGAGATCTGATGGCAGATCTGAGTTCCTCTTTGTGGGTTTTATGATGAAAAACTATTTAGTTTTGGAAAAGAAAGAAACTCTTGATTTAATTCAAAGAAAGAAGAAGGTTTTAGAACCTTGAGGAAGGAGAAAGAGGCACAGATCCTAATTTTTGAGAGTGAAGGAAAAGTCTATTAGATATTTTCATCATGTTGCCTTATATAGGCTTACATATTTATATATAGCCTCTTGGGCTTTACAAAATGACATTTTGCCCATCCCATATCTCATGTGCCATTTCTTTTTGCACATAAGCCATGGGCTTACAAAAATTTGACTTTATGCCAATTTTGTTTACATTCATGCATAAAAAATTACATAAAAATTATTTATTACATGATTTCATTTTGGCATCGGGGAAGGCCGGCCGCTTCATGTTCGGACTCGACCTGGGCATGGGCCCACTTGGCTTGGGGTTGACTGACTTTGACTTGGTCAACCGGGGTGTAATTTTCGACTTCAACAAAGTGCCCCCATCAATAAATGCACACCACATAGTCGTGTGCATGAAATTGATGGATCTTCTTTCATGTGGAAGCGACTTGCTTTGGTTCCCACTTTTTGGGATGTATTGCCCTTTTTACGACATGGACGGTCGACGTTTGCGTCTCCGAGACGGAGTGTCTGTGGTAGACGTTTTCCTGGCCTGGAGCGATTTGGTTCCCGATTTGTGGGAAGCCTGCACTGCTCTTTTTACGACATGGACGGTCGACGCTCTGATCCGAAGCGATTTGGTTCCCGATTTGTGGGAAGCCTGCACTGCCCTTTTGGCGACATGGACGGCCGACGCTCTGACCCGGAGCGATTTGCTTCCCGATTTGTGAGAAGCCTGCACTGCCCTTTTTACGACATGGACTGTCGACGCTCTGATCCGGAGCGATTTGATTCTCGATTTGTGGGAAGCCTGCATTGCTCTTTTTACGACATGGACGGTCGACGCTCTGATCCGGAGCGATTTGGTTCCCGCTTTGCAGGAAGCCTGTGCTGCCCTTTTTGCGACATGGACGGTCGACGCTCTGATCCGGAGCGATTTAGTTCCCGATTTGTGGGAAGCCTGTACTGCCCTTTTTGCGACATGGGCGGTCGACGCTTGACGCGTCTCCAAGGCGGAGGGTCCGTGGTAAACGTTTCCCTGGCCCGGAGTGATCTGGTTCCTGCTTTGTAGGAAGCCTGCACTGCCCTTTTTGCGACATGGACGGTTGATGCTTGACGCGTCTCCGAGACGGAGTGTCCGTGGTAGACGTTTCCCTGGCCCGGAGTGATCTGGTTCCTGCTTTGCAGAAAGCCCGCACTGCCCTTTTTGCGACATGGACGGTCGACGCTCTGATCCGGAGCGATTTGGTTCCCGATTTGTGGGAAGCCTGCACTGCCCCTTTTGCGACATGGACGGTCGACGCTCTATGCGGAGCGATTTGGTTCCCGATTTGTGGGAAGCCTGCACTGCCCTTTTTACAATATGGACGGTCGACGCTTGACGCGTCTCCGAGATGGAGTGTCCGTGGTAGACTTTTCTCTGGCCCGAAGTGATCTGGTTCCTGCTTTGTAGGAAGCCTGCACTGCTCTTTTTGCGACATGAACGGTCGACGCTCTATTTGACTTGCTCTGCTTCCTGCAGTGTAGGGGGTGAACTTGACTTGCTCCGCTTCTTTTGATGTCGAGATTGGATTCTGACTTGCTCCGCTTTCTACGGTGTCGGAGTTGAAGTTGACTCGTTGATTGTGATTTGGGTTGACATCAACATCGCTACACTGGGATATGGTACCAGGAGCGAATCATCTGTCTTTGAGAGGATTTTAGAATTTTGGTTTTTGTTTGGCATCTGTATTGCTGCACTAGAATAATGCTAGGAGCAACTCATCATTTGCCCCGGGAGGATTTGGGAATTGGTTTTTGCTTGGCATCAGTATCGCTATATTGGAATATGGTACCAGGAGCAAATCATCATCTGCGCTTGCTTATCAGGAAGCGATGGCTTAGGAGACTGGTTTTAGGTCCCCATCACCTAAAACTTTTCAATTTCGTGAGCCGTAAGGGTCTCACAAAGCATTTTCTCCCTACGGGTTGTAAGGATCCCGTAGGTGTATTTTTTCCTTAGGAGTCGTGAGGACCCCCAAGTGTGTTGCTCCTTTGTGAGTCGTAAGGATCTCACGTGGGAATTTTCTCACAAAGTCGCGAGGACTTTACGAGTGCATTTCATCTCTTTTTTTTACGAGTTTGCGCCCTTTCGGGTTTTCACAAACTCGCCGGCAGTCCTGCTGTTTTTACTCATGGAGCCCTTTCGGGTTTTCATCCGTGCCCATTTTGCATGTGGACATACCATTTTTTTTATTTCATTTATTTCATTTATTTTTTTTATTTTTTGGTTGGACTTTGAACGTGGTCTCACCGGTAGGACTTGGGAGAGTTTGGGATTGTTTTACGCCCGTGGATTGTATACGGTTTTGCAGGATGTATGATCCAGACTGTAGGGCCGGAAAAATTTCGGGACTTTGTCGGCGTCTGCATTGCTGCACTGGAATATGGTACCAGGAGTGACTCATCATTCGCCGTTGGGAATTTGAGTTTTGGACGGCGTCTGCATCGCTGCACTGGAATATGGTACCAGGAACGACTCATCATTCGCCGTTGGGATTTGAGAAATTTGGAATTTTGGTTGGCGTCTGCATCGCTGCACTGGAATACGATACCAGGAACGACTCATCATTCGCCGTTGGGAATTTGAGTTTTGGACAGTGTCTGCATCGCTGCAGTGGAATATGGTACCAGGACCGACTCATCATTCGCCGTTGGGATTTGAGAAATTTGGAATTTTGGTTGGCGTCTGCATCGCTGTACTGGAATATGATACCAATAGCGACTCATCATTCGCCGTTTGGGAGTTTGGGTTTGGTTGGCGTCTGCATCGCTGTACTGGAATATGGTACCAGGAGCGACTCATCATTCGCCGTTGGGGTATGCGATTTGGAATTTGGTTGGCGTCTGCATCGCTACACTGGAATATGGTACCGGGAGCGACTCATCATTCGCCACTTGGGGATTTGGATTTTGGCTGACGTCTGCATTGCTGCACTGGAATAAGGTACCAGGAGTGACTCATCATTCGCCATTTCCTGTTGGGGAGCGATGGCTTAGGAGACATGTTTAGGTCTATCACCTAAGGCTTTTCAATTTTATGGGCCGTAAGGGTCCTATAAAAGCAATTTCTCCCTACGGGTCGTAAGAACCCCGTAGGTGTATTTTCTCCTTAGGAATCGTGAGGACTCCCAAATGGGTTTTTCCTTTGTGAGTCGTAAGGATCCCACGAAGGTTTGTTCTCCTCATGTATTGTGAGGATACATGAGCGGGTCTTCCCAATGGAGCATAGTTCCAAGGGCGGAAACCAGCCGCGTAACTGATGATTACGGTGGGGGCATGGGTATGATGAGAATTATTTGAGCCCGTGGATTGTATACAGCAGTCAATTTGGGGACCAACCGTAGGGCCGGGGAAATTTTGAAAAATCGGATTTTTGTTGGCGTCTGCATCGCTGCACTGGAATATGGTACCAGGAGCGACTCATCATTCGCCACTTTTTTTTACCGTGATTGCTCTATCATTTCAGCTTTTCTTATCGCGAAGGTCGCGATTGCCCTATCATTTCGGCTTTTTATTCGCGGTTGCCCCATCATTTCGGCTTTATTTTCATCTTTATTTTACTCGCTGATTTTTATTGCGAGTTGCCCCATCATTTCGGCTTTTATTTTTCTTTTATTTACACATTTTTTTGTTTATATATATATATTTTAAATTCCCAGTTTAACGACTTAGAGATCGACCGTTCCCAGTTTAAAGACTTAGCGGTCTATTGTTCCCAGTTTAATGACGTGGTGGTCGATTGTTTTCAGAGAAAGGCAGATGTCTAAGAGAATCAGTTTCACGAAGTACTTCGGTCTCCGTTTGTATGAAATTGGCGGTCGCTGCTGGACTGTTTGTTAATACGCTTTTAGACAGTTCTATCAATCCTGTCTTGTATTGCTTTTCGACCCAATCTTTGAAGACGAAGCAGTCCTCAATGGCATGGACTATCACTCTGTGATAGGGGCAGTATTTAGGGTCGTCGGTCATATTCGCTTCCTGCGGTCTTTTTGACTCTGGCAGTTGTAGACCGTTCTTCAGGGCGTCTATGAATATTTTAAGGATTTTGTCCCCTTCTGAAGGAATAGACCTTATCTAGCTTCTCTTTGAGTAGAGATTCTCCTCCCTCTCCGAACACTGGCTTCCGAGGCTGGTTGGCACTAGGCCCGCTCATCCCTCGTTTATTTCGGTTAGCTGAAGTGTTGAAAGATTCAGAATCGTCGGGATTTCCGCCTTTGCGATTATCGTCCTTTCTGTTTCTCCAGGACCTATTGTTATTTTGGGAATCCGAGGAGGACTCCTGCTTTGAGCGCTCCAGCATCTGAACTTTCCTGGTCAGCTCTTGGAATGTTTTGAGACCCGCGGTGCATAGAAACGGAGCCATCCAATTGTTGAGATTTCCGACGAGGAGACTGACAGATTGGTCTTGCTCTATCGGCGGTTCACATTTGACGGAGAGATTGCGCCATCGGTTTATAAAGTCCGTGCCGCTTTCGTTGTTCTTTGGCATGGTCCTTACGAGATCGGCAATGGTGATCTTATCGCTGACGCTCATGAACCTATGCCGAAACAGAGACTCCATTTGGACGAAAGTTGTGACGGAGCCATCCGGTATGCTCGCGTACCAGTCGAAAGCAACATCGGTCAAGCTATTAACGAACTGTCGGAGGAGAAGCGCATCATTGCCCCCAGTACTCCCGCATGAGGCTTTAAAGTGGGCGATGTGCTGGTTCGCATTTCCCGTCCCATCGAATCTTCCGAATTTAGGGATGACATAGCCGTTGGGAAATTCTACCAGATCATACTGAGCATGATACGGTCTCCCACTTCTACTGATATCTTTTTGCGCTTTTTGCGCTTCGGCTTCAGCTACCAATGTTTTGACTTTGTTGGCAACCAAATCCATGATTTGATCTTGAGTTAGCGGGCTACTGTCATCGGTAGCCAAGACATTTCTTGAGATAGGATGCGACTGGCTTCCATGTGGTCCGCCTATCTTTGGATTTGGGGGAATAGGCGTCGGCTGTCTCGGGACACCGTTTCCCGGTTCATGAGCAGAGCCCTGCGCTTGATTAGGCGGTTGAAGGCAAGTTGGGCCGTAAGCCGTAAGATGACATTTATCAAGTCGTCGATCTTTGAGTAGAGTTTGGCCATCTCCTTGTCTTTGCTTCTGAGCTGTTTTCGGAGCTCTTGGAGAAGTTGCTGCTCTGCGGTCTTAGGATGGAAAGTTGGCTCATCTTCATTTTCTGAGCCTGACTCCTCATGAACTGAGGGCTCTCTCTGTCTATCATCCTCATCGAAAGCGTTTTCATCATCCAGAGGAAGCGACTGTTCTTGGGAAGTGGCAACTACATTCAAACCAGATTGGATTTGAGATGTGGGGGCCCCGTCTTTGCTCTTGCTGCGCGTGCCCACCATGTAGACAGTGTGGACCACATATCCAGTCATTTCCTCATCTTTGGTGGGGGTAACCCTGTTCCTCGAACCTCATGAGGTTCAGCCTAGCAGGAGCCCTAGCCCTTTTGTTGGCTCTGTACCTGAGCCTTTTCTGTCTTAACTTCTCGATTTTGAAGGCTTGGCGGGCATCCGTTATCCGGGAAGCCATTGTGAGTCGATTAGCGAGGAGCTTAGAGAAGACACCCGATCGAGCAGTTGTTAGGGACACCGCCGGAGCTTGCTCAAGACGCGTTGTAGCTTTGTTGGTGTTGATGGCCTTGCCCCCAGCTGGGGCCAAGGAAAGTCGTTCAGACACCGACTTGCGTTTGGGTTGGGGCGCTCTCGAGATCACCATATTTAGTCTCCTGCCTTTCGAGACTGGTCTGTCTGTTGCTGGAGCTTGAGGAGCTGGAATGGCGTTAGCTGGCACGAACATAATAGAGCCGAACTGTAGCAGCGGCTCCTCCCACTGTCGTCCAAGACTGGCCGGGAGGACCGTCCTGGAGTCCATCTTCATCATGTATGAGACGGGAGCCGTGCTGAGAGCTGAGTTCATTTTTGGAGACATTGTGGAAAAATGATTGCTTGAAAACCTGCATGAAAGAGTATTATTTTAGTATAAATATATGTATGTATATTAATTGAGTTCGCATGAACATTTAACTCGAAATATGGGAGGAGGGATAGGTCCCACCGGGCGTGCCAGAATCTGTAGGGTGTTTTTCGTCAACCCATTGAGATGGGAATACGCGTGCGCTTGTCAGGCGTACTACAGATTCCCTGTGCCTAGGATAGGCTGGGTTTATTGATTGTGGGAATCCGAATCTCCGGCAGCCATGGACTAAACTGCCGTTAATTACCCCTCGCATTTGGAGCGAGGGAACCTCCGATTGACGGGCTAAACTGGTCATGCGAACTCAACGTGCAGTGTTGTGTTTTGAAGGGGTCTTGGATGTATCGGGGTCCCCGTAGAGTTTTTACGGGGGTCCCACTACCTGGATAGCGGGCTGGGGGTCAAGGGGGCTAGCAGCCCCCTTATGGAGTGCGGGGCAGCGCCCCGGCCCAATTTTTTTGGGAGAAGGATAGTGTTGTAGAGTATGTGTGTGTGTGTGTGAATATATACATATATATAAAATAAAAAAAAGGAAAAGGGCATCCAAAGGATGCGTGGGAAAAAGTGCTAGCGCTTTAGGCGCAAGCGCGCTAGCGCCCCACGTGTTAGCACGTAGGCGCTCGGGCGCTAGCGTTTTGGGCGCTAGCGCTCTGAGCGCAAGAGCGCTAGCGCTTTGAGTGCTAGCGCCCCACATGTCAGCATGTGGGCGCTCGGGCGCTAGCGATCTGGGCGCTAGCGCTCGCGCTTTGAACGCTAGTGCCCCACGTGTCAACACGTGGGCGCGCTCTGATCGCTAGCACCCCACGTGTCAGCACGTGGGCGCTCGAGCGGCAAAAGGGAGTTGGTCCCTGCAATGGGAGTTGTACTCCCAGAAAGGAGCACTTATTATTTTGTGTGTGTGTGTGTATATGAGGAGTTAAACTCCTAGGATATTCTGAAGCCGATGAAGGGGCTTCTCCCCTTGAGCCCTAGTTCTTCCCCAGAGTGGGGTTTCTGGAGACGGGTCTCCTTCTTCCTCTGTTGGCAGGATCTTGAAGATCAAGAAATATGAGATTTTAAAAATCTCTTTTTTCTGAGATATGATGGCAGATCTAAGTTTCCCTTTGTGGATTTTATGGTGAAAAACTATTTAGTTTTGGAAAAGGAAGAGAAACTCTTGATTTAATTCAAAGAAAGAAGAAGGTTTTAGAACCTTGAGGAAGGAGAAAGAGGCACAAGCCCTAATTTTTGAGAGAAGGAAAAGTCTATAAGATATTTTCATCATGTTGCCTTATATAGGCTTACATATTTACATATAGCCTCTTGGGCTTTACAAAATGGCATTTTGCCCATCCTATATCTCATGTGCCATTTCTTTTTGCACATAAACCATGAGCTTACAAAAATTTGGTTTTATGCTCATTTTGTTTACATTCATGCATAAAAAATTACATAAAATTTATTTATTACATGATTTCATTTTGGCATGGGGGAGGGCCGGCCGCTTCATGCTCGGACTCGACCTGGGCATAGGCCCACTTGGCTTGGGGTTGACTTTGACTTGGTCAACCGGGGTGCAATTTTCGACTTCAACAGTAGGTAGCTGAATGAACCCTCCTTTGATCAGCGCGTCTGCCAGGGCTATAACAACTTCAACCTTGAAAGACAGTGGAATGTCCCTGCGCGGCTTTGTGCGCGGAGCCGCTTGTCCTTGTCCAGGTGGAGGAGGCACTTGGCTCTAGACTGGCTTACCATCCTTTCTAGGTGCTTGCCATTTTTTGTTAGGATCTTGAGGAGGGATATTGTTCGCCATTGCTTCTTTGGTCTTCCTCTTGGTCCATTTGTTTACGGTGTCACCTGGCTTACTGTCTGTGCGTGACTTGGAGTTTTGGAGGTTTCCCAATTGGGTGGTTGTATCCTCCGCGGCTTCAGCCATTTGAGTGAGCTCAACCCATGAGCTCGCCCTGTTTGCACCTAAATATCTTCGGATGTGGTTCGGGAAGTTGTCCCGACACATATCCATGGAGACATTGAACAAGATCTCACCTTTGAACTGTTTAGCGACACCGTGAAACCTATCGATAAAGTTCGAATTTTCTCGCCGGAGCGATAAGTTTCTCCCTTCAAACTCGAATAGGTTTTACGGGCCTCGATCTCGTAGAACTTTTCTCGGAATAGCTGTCGTGTTGTAATCCACGAAGACAGTGTCCCTTGGGTTATAACCTTCACCTAATCGAAAGCTGCATCTTTGAGGGTCCCGACAAACAATTTGACCAGCAGCGGGTCATTCCCCATCCTGTGTCCGGCTTGCGCCTCAAACTGGTAGACATGTTGCTGAGCTGAGCCGGTTCCTTTGTAGGATTGGAAGCCGACCGGTTTGTATTTCGACGCATAGGGGTATCATCCCATTCCGCTGGTACGGTTTGGCAAAGCCACAGGTCATCATTTTCTTCCATGTCTGAATCGCTGTCATCATCACCCGTATTTCGGCGAGCTCGGTTTTGACGGATGACTCCTCATGGTCACACTGGTTTCCTGAGTCGCGGCGTATTTGCTCGCCTGCATACTCAGGGTTAGATTCTCGCAAGGCCCCAATCGGACCTTCCTCAGCGTAAACTAGGCTTGGCTGGACGTGGCCAACACTAGGTGCCTCCATGTGGAATTGGGGTACCTGCGGATCGTTTAGTGGTCGAACAGTTGTGGGATCGGCTCCACGGTTGATTTCACTCTGGACAGGGATATGCCGTCTCCGCGATTGCTGGTTCCCCATCTCGGCAACTCGTACCGCAGGTGGAATGACAGCGCTCGAGGACGGCGCTGAGTGAATTGGGACACTACCTCCTGCGTTTGATCTTGTCGACATCTGTAGACTGGCCGCAGTTGGTGGTGGTGGAAGAACTCCGGACAGAGGAACCGCCGGCACCCCCAGCCCCAGCTGCTGCATAGTGAGCTACATCTGCTGATGAGATTGCATCATTTGCATCATCACTTTCATAGCCTCGATGGAGGTGTTATGTTCTCGGACCTCTTGTCGGGATCGCTGAACTTGGAGCAACATATTTGCGACATCAGGAGTGGCTTGATTGCTATTTTCGACGTCATCGTCCCCTTGATCATCAGGGTCTGTCCCTGCCATCTGAACTTCCACTCCCCGGGGCTGGTGGGAGCTTACTATACCGTCTGTCACATACGCGGACAGTTCATAGTCGAGTTGTCGACGGTACATGAAATCTTTGGCCCTTTGAGCCAACTGGTCTCGGGTTCTCGTTGCAGGAGTCCCAAATCCATAGAAGGTAGGGAATTACATTGGAGAAATTCCACCCAGCCTCAACCTGCGAGGAGGTTCTTGGCGGTCAACCATGTGCACGGATGCGTAGGTCGACTCATCGAATCTTTTTGTTGCCCTTCTTTTTCGTTCCCTGTTGGCCGGGAACGAGGCCGAGCCTATGGACAATCGGTCGAAAACGGAGATTCGACCTGATTGCACTGGATCGTCCATCGGAACACAGCACGTGGGAACAGACAAAGGGTAATGGGGACAACACTGCATCTGTCCCACGGTTATAATTAGGTCATGGCAGTGTGCATTGCCGGTGAAGGGCTTAGACGCTGGACGGGCGGTCGCCCGATCATTAGCAATGGCTTTTGCACGTACTTCAGTACTTCCGCGCTTGATGGTTGGAGGCGGTGTTGGCTTCGCCTTAATTTTTCTCTTCATTCCTCGATGCGACGGGCACCAACGAGGGTACTCTTTCTCTTTGAGCTGGAAGGAAAATTCCTGCTTGCGTCGGACGCTTTTTCTTTGGCATGAGTTTCCTTTATTAGCCGTAGTGACAGGCGTCATGATTTTGAATCTCAGCCTTAGACGGGACGACATTTCGGCTTGACGGACCGAAAGTTATCATTTTGGCTTGACGGGCCGCAAGTCTCTTCCGCTTTATCGCGCGGCGAGAGACAACATGAGTCCATTCCTTCTTCGTGGAGGTCTTTTCGACAAGTGGAGCATGGTCGGGGCCGGCGGCGGCGGCTGCCAGTCGATGAGTGACGGCGCTGCGGCACGTGCCCGACGCAAAGCGGCACGGGACTTTGACACAGAAGCGGTGCTAGCCGTACCATCAGCCATGGTAACGGCGGCACGCTCAGTTAAGGAACGACCTACTGTTGGTTCAGCTTCAATTCCATCGACTTTCGAGCACATCCAGACTTGGCGCGGGACGTCGAGTCTCTCTTCGCCTTTAAACTTTGGCGAGGGTGTCGATCTTCTATCTCCTCTTCGGAGGAGAGGTAGCGGGCCTTTGACAGGAAGGCTGTTGCATCATCGACGAAGGGGGTGGCCGAGGCAACACAGAAGTTGGCCTTAGGCGAGCGCTTGGGGCTACTTGCCGATCCCCTTTCTCTCAAGTTCTGCTTGAAGGCTTTTCAGTTGATTTTCATCACGTACGTCGTAACGACGTCGCCTTTTTGATGGGTGCAGTACTGCGATGCTAGCTCTTCCTCGGAAAAAAATTTCCCTAGCGAAGTCGCCATCTTGTTTCCGGTGAAAATCGGGGCTTTCGTGTTCATTTCTATTAAATTTTTACAAGCAATTTTCTCTTTTTATAAGTATATAAATGTATGCAAAAAGAATAAAAAAATATAGAGATCTGGGGATTCGATGCGGCGATGGGATCCTTCGTAAACACGAGATTCTCTTTGACCGTACGGCACGAATGAAATGTCGGACATAACCTCACTGAAATGCGCTATAAGGTTTCAACCGTTCGACCGGATTTTGGCTTCAAGGCTTCGAGTTTTTGAATCTTCGAATGTTCAAGTCTTGGTCTTTTAAGTCTTAATCTTGAAGAGCTTCGAAAAAAGTTTTCAATAGAGGAGTCTAAGCGAAAGAGCAATGGCTTTTATCTTCGGGAAGTCTCAAAACTCCAAGAAGAGACATTGGCCGAGAGAGTGAAATATGGCAGAGATAGAGTCCTTGTGCAAAAATTCCTCCCTCTTGAAAATGAGCCAATGGGGGCTCTATTTATAGGGAAATTGGGCTAGACGGCGGATAGCCCACGGATGGCGGACGACGGAGACCGCGGACGATGGACGACGAGGCTACGGACGACGGGCATGCCGGATGACAGACGACGGGGTCTGCGGACAACGGGACCGTGGACGATGGGCATGCCGGACGACGGATGACGTGGACTGCGGACAACGGACGACGGGCCACGGAAAACGCGGACAACGGGCATGCCGGACGACGAGGCCGGGGATGCGGGTCCGGGGCACGGACACGGGCGCGTTCTTGACTTTGTTTTCTTAATGTGGGCCCACACTTATACTCTTGAGTCTTCACAGGTTCGATTTTTATTTTACCGCCGCCTACAGATAGCAGTGGCAGATAGCAGACAGGTTTCTCTTCTAATGTTATTCTTCACGGTTCATAGGTTCATAAGTCGAAAGTGATTTGTCATCTACATATTTTTTGTTGTCATGCTCTATGATGACATTTGTTAAATTGATCTCAACATTCTTATGCAGGTAAATCAACAATTCTCAGACTACTATACAGATTTTTTGACTCCGACTCTGGAGCTGTAAGATTCTGATTCTTCTGTATCTTTTATTACTTTGGTTTTAAAAGACAGTTTATTACTACATTCTACTGCAATTACGACTTTCCCTTGTTATATTTTGAAAACTACACAAAAAGGAATGACACGAATTTTAAGGGGTTCTAATAATAACATAACATTATCACCTTCCTAGAGAAGTTGATGAAAAGAGAGGCCTTTCCAAACCAATGATATTGATGCGATTAATTTGATATGGTTTTGTGATCAACTACTACTCTCTAAAATTGTTTTATCTTGTAGTGTGGTATCATTTCTTTTTACACTTTATTGATTCATTCTTCTCTCCATTTTTCTTTTTGCAAGGAACATAACATGAAATGAAATTTGCAAGAAACTATTTCCCTATACATTGACTTCGGTGGCCACTTTTTCCCTCTCTTTGGTCTATAACATGTTTAATATAATGCAATTTTTTGTAGCAACACCTTTTCTTCTTTTTCATGAAGGTTATTGGAGGGGTATTCTTTGTTGCATGGGCTTAAACCGCATGGTTTTTCCCATTTACCGACAGATCAATTAGGTTGAAAGCCTCTATTTTGTTTGAATAGTTTTTTTTCCGTAACAGACTTGGCACCAACTCAACTGAGTGATGAGAGGGTGACACTCAGCAAAATAGTTTGCTTATAGCTCCTGTGAAGCTTTCTTTATATGTAGTTATGATGCGTAAACTACTTCTTTTTGATGGGACCTTGATGGGATAAACCTGAGTTGAAATGAGGATTAGGAAGATACTAGCCGGTTTTCTAATCTTATAATTTGCTTCTACTCTTTCTATAGTTGACCTGACCTGTAGATTAACCTTGGTAACTCATCATTCCACTTAGCAAATAACTGGTAAAACAGTAGCTTTCCCTCATTAACAATTTTGAATCTTCTATAAACATAAAACCTGACAATTTCTGATCCACCACAATTGCTAAGTCATATAATGGTAGTTTCATATTATGTTTTTCTTGACACCTGTACATCATAAATTCATAGTGAACTCCATTTGAAACCTTATGATAATTACAATAGGGGCAGTGGTTACCATAATCCACGATTCCACATAAAAGATTTCTTTTATTTCAGATGCGTTGTGAACAAGAAATTTTCACCTGTAATTTTACCAATTCCTTGACGGAAAAGGCATCTCCATATTGAACTTGTTGATATATAAAATTTCTCATGCAGAAGATATTTGGTCTCTACCCCCTCCCCCCCCCTAAAAAATCCCTGCTTGGAAAGTCAAGTCCTCCCATCCTCCTTCGGTCCTAACTTTGAGAGGACAAAATACCACCTTCCACCAACACATTCCAACCAGAGACATTGTTGTTGCATTGAATTTAGTTCTACCATATTCTTCACACACATGAGGGGAACATGCGCAATCCGCACCCACTCCTATGGGGAAAAAATACATTTTATGTAACAATGAAATTAGTCTTTCCTTTCATTTTTGTTTCGCTATTCAGGATTCTTGATAGTTTTATTGCATACTAGCTGGCATAGTCGAGATGATGATGATGGGAGTGCGGAGGACCGTGGTGCGGATTGTATCATAGAAAGTTGTTAGATATGTGTTCTTTTGATAGTTAAACATGTGTTAAATATAGGCAGTGATGATTGCAATCTTATATATTTTATTATATATAAAGCTCTATGAGAAAAAGACTCCCACATCAAGCTCTTTTTTGTCCCACTTGCCTACAAAATTAATCCCACTACCCATCCTTGCTTAAATAGGACTTTGATATAATTTATCATGAAGGAATATTCCTTCCATTTCCTTGGCTTCATGTGACTACAATTTAATATCCACCCCTAGATTTTCTTAAAAATAACAAACTGATCTATCTTAGGTTATTGAGATTGGAGGAATGCTTGGAAAATTACAACCAAATCCCATTTTTATGTGCAAGAAACATTATACTCTTTGTAAAGCGAAAAAAAGGAAAGATAAGCCCGGTCCTTTTAAAAACTCATCATTTACTTTCATGTATTTATAGATTAAAAAAACACCCTAACATTTTTTATATTTTAAATCAATAAAACTCTGCATTCATGATTAAAAGGCACCATGTATGTAGTTGATATATTATATATCCCCTTTACAAAAAAAACCCATTAACTAATGCATTGAGTCCTATCATTATTTTTCGTTCGCCGTCCAATTATTCATACAATATATCTCTAAAGCGGCCTTCTATTTTATAATTTATTTGATAGGTATATCTTAAGTTGTTGCATAAGTGAGATATTAATGGAAAGAAAACTATGAGAAAAGTTCAGTATATATTGTATTTACATTTTTGCCGGTTTTGTTTGTGTTATATGTGATGTCTACGTGTTTTGTGTTGTTTAACAAGATTCTGCAAAAATTACACCTCATATGATGCCGATAAGTTTTTTGATTCTATCCAGATACCTTTTAATCTGTTAAAATATCCTAACTAATGAGAATACAAAGTTTTGAGGGTGAAATATAGAAATATTGTTGTTTTGGCAGTGAAATAATGAAATACAAAGTTTTGAGGGTGGAATATGGGAATATTTAAGTTCTAGAGGTGAGGTCTAAAGGTGGCTTTAGTTTTTTTATCTTCAAATTGTCATTATTTTTCATTACATTTGCAGATTAATAAATGTCATTAGAAATAATGCATATCATTTGTACATTAGCGGTAAATCGGGGTTAATTTTAGTTAAGTTAATTTTTAGGCTAATTTTTTTTGTGTAATGTGTTTAATCAAAGCACAATCATCATCATCAACATACATTAATATTATTGTTTAAGCTAAGTCTTATTGAAAAACCGTCCTGCACATCATGCACAAGGGCACTTGCTAGTCTAAAGAAAATGAAAAAAAATGTACTAAATGTGTTGACTGTTTGTGAACTTGGGCATTATGCATGCTATTTTTGTTAAATGTCATCATATATCTGATTGTGTGATTTTGGATGTTTAATTTCTGTAATTTTGTTGTTTTTTTACTATCAGTGGCTGGAAAAATAATACAAACAATATTTGTTTGTAGATAAATTTATTTCTGATTTTTTAAATAAAATGTCTACTGTACCACCGGCAATATTCGTTCATAGTTGCTATTCCTGAGGGACAGTTAATGCCAAAGTGCAGGTCCTTTGGCAATGGTTACATTAGCAAGTGAAGAATTATGGAGGGATTATTGCCGAGGGAACTCTAAAAAACCCCTCGCGAATGTTCATCAGCGAGAAGATTTCTCGTCTTTCCCAAGGGATTCGTCCCTTGCAAATTTGCAGATATTTTGTAGTGTTTGTAGAAGGAAATTCATGATAGGACGCGAGCAAACACGTATCAACTTATATCAAGTTGAAGGGTTTGCGAAGGATAGTTTTGGGGGAGAGTATACAACAATTCAGGTAGTTACTTATGGAGGTCAGAATCTCCCTCAGATATTGTCCTCCATCAATCTTGTTGCCAGCGGTGCTGAACGGTTGAGATTTGAGCATGTGGATCTCAATGGGTTGTTAGTTGTTGTTGACGCCGAGCTACCTGCAAAGAAAGCCTCGGGGTGAGAAACCACCATAGGACCCTTCGACGATCAAGCAAAGTACCGAGAAATATTAGGGTAGAGTAGCGGCGTATTGGAATGAGTTCGAGATGCCTGAATCGTCTGGAGGAGGGTTCTATATAGGGGTCGCATTAGAGCCAGCCAATGTGAGATTCTCGTCGAAGTCCCGGGGTGGGAAACCACCGGAGGACTCTCCGACGATCAGGTTACCGAGGAATAATTGGGTATTGGATTCAATTCGAGTTACCTGAATCATCTGGAAAAGGGGTTTATATAGGGGTCGCATTGGAGCGAACCGATGCGAGATTCTCGCCGTCCGTTACGCCTTCTCGCCGTCTATTACGCCTTCATGTTATGTTTGCGTTGATGGCGTGATACGCAAGCGTGGGATGCGGGGCTTGGAGCGGCGTAGATTTCGTTGTGGCAAGATACACGGAACCGCTACGGGGCGCTCGGGCCCGTGCTCCCGGCCAAATAGGGACGCTGAGGAATCCCAGCTATATGATAACTCGGAGACGAGCAAGGACACTCATGAATGTCAACTACAGGATAGCTCGGAGATGAGCTAGGGAGCTGAGGAAGGTCAACTCTATGATTGATCGGAGACATGCAATGGCTAGTGGTTAGGCGAAGAGGGAACGTACTCAGGGGAGGCCTCCAAAAGGTCGAATGCAACTTCGGAGGCTAGGCGCCGAGGAATGTTTCCAATGCATCATACCTATTTTAGCTCTATAGCCCTCAGGAATCTTGAGAGCTTACGTGGACGACATGTCATCTGCTACGTGCCGTGATCTTGGGAATTCCCACTTATGAGTATCATCATTAGCCCCCTACTCTTGTTCCGACCTATTTATGGGTCGGGTCGGGAGTGGTCTTCTCGGTTTTCTATTTTCATCTTGGTGCCGAGGATTCTTCGCGATGGATTATCCGGGAACGACATGGCGTATGGCGGTTGTATCTTTTTGATCCCCGAGTCCACGGGGCGTATCTTGGGGCGTTTGCCGCTTGTATCTCTTGATCCTGAGTCCACGTGGCGTATCATCGGGTAGGGAGCTGTCCGCCGGTCTCGTGACGAGGGCTAGGGGTTCACGGGTTAGGCCGGGAAGGAATCTACCCGCCGTGAATTGATGCGACAAGCAGGAAGCTGTCCGCTGGCATCATGGAGAGGGCTTAGGATTCACAACTTATGTTGTGCAGGAATCTACCCGCTGTGAATGGTTACGACGGGCAGAAAGCTGTCCGCCGGCCCCATGGCGAGGGCTTAGGGTTCATAAGTTAGGCAGGAAGGAATCTACACGTTGTGAATGGGTGTGACGGGTAGGAAGCTGTCCGCCGGTCTCGTGGCGAGGGCTTAGGATTCACAACTTATGTTGGGCAGGAATCTACCTACCGTGAATGGTTGCGACGGGCAGAAAGCTGTCCGCCGGCCTCATGGAGAGGGCTTAGGATCCACAGCGTTGTTTAGCAGGAACCTATCTGCTGCTGATGGGCCGAGCAGGAAGCTTCCCGACGGCCTCGTGATGAAGGCTTTAGATCCACGATGCTGTTGAGCAGGAAGCTACCCGCGGTGAATGGGCCGGGCAAGAAGTTTTCTGGTTGCCTCATGATGAGGGCTTTGAATCCACAGCGTTGTTGGGTAGGAAGCTACCCGCTGCGGATGGGCCGAGCAGAAAGCTGCCCGGCGGCCTCGTGATGAGGGCTTTAGATCCATGTCTTCGTTGGACAGGAAGCTACCCGTTATGGATAGGCCGAGCACAAAGCTACCCAGCCGCCTCATGATGAAGGCTTTAGAACCACGTCTTCGTTGTGCAGGAAGCTACCTATTGTGGACAGGCCTAGCACGAAGCTACCTGGCTATCTCGTGATGAGAGCTTTGGATCCACAACGTTGTTGGGCAGGAAGCTATCCGCCGCGGATGTGCCGGAGCAGGAAGCTACCTGGTCGTCTTGGATTCACGACATTGTTGGGCAGGAAGCTACCCGCGGTGAATGGGCCTGGCATGAAGCTATCCAGATGCCTCGTGATGAGAGTTTTAGATCCACGGTGTTGTTGGACATGAAGCTATCCGCTGCGGATGGGCCGAGCTGGAAGCTGCCGGGCGGTTTCGTGATGAGGGCTTTAGATCCACGTCTTCGTTGGGCAGGAAGCTACCCGCTGTGGATGTGCCGAGCAGGAAGCTATCTGGTCGTCTCGTGATGAGGGTTTTGGATCCACAACATTGTTGGGCAGAAAGCTACCCGCTGCGGATGGGCAGAGCACGAACCTGTCCGGCGGCCTCGTGATGAGGGCTTTAGATCCACGTCTTCGTTGGGCAGGAAGCTATCCGGCCGTCTCGTGATGGCTTTAGATCGACTTTTTCGTTGGTAGGAAGCTACCCACTTTGGAGGTCGGAATCTCCCTTATATGTCCGCTGTCGATCTTGTTGTCAGCGGTGCTGAACGATTGATATTTGAGGTGAGCGTTGAGCATGTGGATCTCAATGGGTTGTCAGTTGACGCCGAGCTACCTGCAAAGGAAGTCCCGGCGTGGGAAACCATCGTATGATCCTCTGACGATCAAGTAAGTACTAAGAAATATTAGGGCAGAGTAGCGGTGTTTTGGAATGAGTTCGAGATACCTGAATCGTTTGGAGGAGGGGTTTATATAGGGGTCGCATTGGAGTGAGCAGATGCGAGATTCTCGCCGAAGTCCTAGGATGGGAAACCACCGTAGGCACCTCCGACAATCATGTACCGGGAAATAATTGGGCAGAGTAGCGGCGTATTGGATTCAATTCGAGTTTCCTGAATCATCTAGAGGAAGAGTTTATATAGAGGTCGCATTGGAGCGAGCCAATACGAGATTCTCACTGTCCGTTACGCCCCCGCGTTACGTTTGCGTTGATGGCGGGATATGTCCATTAATGGCGGGATACACTAGCGTGAGATGCGGGACGTGGAGCGGCGGAGATCTCGTCGTGGCGAGATACACGGGACTGCTACGGGGGCGCTCGGGCCCCGTGCTTCCAGCCAAATAGGGACGCCGATGAATCTCAGCTATAGGATATAGCTCGAAGATGAGCAAGGACAATAAGGAATCTCAGCTATAGGATAGCTCGGAGACGAGCTAGGGTGCTGAGGAAGCTCAACTTTATGATTGCTCGGAGATAGACAATAGCTGGTGGTTAGGCTAAGAGAGAACGTATTCAGGGGAGGCCTCCAAAAGATCGGGTGCAATCTCGGAGGCTAGGCGCCGAGAAATGTCCCCAATGTATTATACTATTCCAGCTCCATAGCCCCAGGAATCTTGAGGGCTTACGTGGATGACACGTCATCTGCTACGTGCCGTGATATGGGGAATTCCCACTTATGAGTATCATCAGTTACTAACAATGACGATTTGGTTTAGCTTTGTCAAAATCTTTTGCTCAACATCCAGGAGAAGAAGCAAAACAACATACAAGAAAAACCTACGTTTAAATAAGTGACCATGACCAAATAATATAGCTACATAAATACGACATCTGGAAACTGAAAATAACTTGTTCTGAACACAGAATTTCTAGATAATCAACCTACAAATACAAATATACAGTCTATAACAATATGACTCAAACCCCATGCATGCAAACATTTAAGTAATCAATGATTTTGTACACAACCGGTAAATTCCTTGTATATAGAATCTGATACACAACGAGATAAAGCATGAATGATCGATCCTCAGTGGATTAAAAGAAGCTTCACATAACTTAAACTATTTTTGATTTGGTAGTCTTATGTTGTCATTTTAGAATTGAGTTCTTCATCAACATCATCAATTATGATCTTCATTGAAATTAAGATAGAAGAATATCCTGTTATGATAATCAATTCTACCCACTATTAGTTCATTTGAGCCCGTATAGTTTGACGGTATACGATTAGCATTATATAATAACTTTCATATATCATTACATTCAAAGTTAAATTCTTACAGGTTTGCAATCAATGGGTCTTGATTAAGTGGCCGAACACTTGTTGCATTCGAGTTTCTAAGAATTCGTGACATGACTTTGCACTGTTGCTGGAACTCTGCAGGTTGGAGATCTGGAAAATTTGGAAGTGTTTTATTAATTAACCGGGATGCGTTTTGTTGGCTCGCTCATTTCTGAAGCACCAACAGGAAAAGCTCCACGGTGTATAACAATTATTTCTTGGTCGACGTTTATTTTCTGATACATGAAAATAAATAAAGATTTTTATGAGGCTAGATTCAAGGTTTGAGAACTCGGTTTCGGTCTCTCATAATTTTATTAGTTTCGCTGAGTTATGGCTAGTTTCGCTAATCTCGGTTCGGGTTTCTATTTCGACGGTAATACAACATATATAAGTGTAGATATATTGAATACTTAAATTTATGCTTCTATATTACATGATTGATCCAAGTATTTAAAAATCTAGCCATGATGCAAAATATATTGAAAAGTGTACTTAGATAAGTATTAATATAAGGTTTGGGTTCACTTTTTTGCGGTTTTCTAACAACGAAGGCTTACAATGATAGTAAAAATGGTATAAAAAATAAGTTTTTAAAGGCTTTGGCCGAAACGATATTGTATGGTTGGTTTTGTATCGGTCTCGGTTGGTTTCGTATCAGTCTCCATCGAAACCGATACGAAACCATCACGTATCGGTGGTTTCGGCCAAAACCTCGAACCTTGGCTAGATTTCTCGATCACCATGAAATGTAGGTCAACGCTCACTGTTTCATGATGCGAAACTAATCCAACAGTTTAATAACGCATGAGAAGCATACAAAAAGAATTAATGATAATCATTAATTCTTTTTGTATGCTTCTCATGCGTTATTAAACTGTTGGATTAGTTTCGCATCATGAAACAGTGAGCGTTGACCTATATTTCATAGTTATCGAGAAATCTAGGTTCATGAAAACCTATGTTTATTTTCATGTACCAGAAAATTAACGTCGACCAAGGAATGAATGCTTTGCACCGTGAAGTTTTCTCTGTTGGTACTCTCAAACATAAGCAAGGCCAAAAAAATGCATCCTAATTAACTAACGAAACCTTTACAAATTTTCCAGATTTTCAATCTGCAGAGTTCCAGCCATAGTCATAAATTCGCCGTTCGGGAATTATTCGGCGAGGTCAAAATTTCGGATTCGAGGAACTATTCGGAAAAATTCGGTAGATATTTGGAAAAGATTTGGCAAGTATTCGGGAAATATTTGGGAAGGATTTCGAGCAAGAAATTAATATATGAGGTGCTGGGTTTTGATATTGCGAATTATTCGCTGTTTTTGTGAATTATTCGCTGTTTATTTGAATTATTCGAAGCGTTCGCCAGTGGTGATTAAATTGGAGAATTAATCGGCCGATAAAAATTCGCGATTTCGCCGCATTATTTGCGAATTATGTGACTATGGTTCCAGCAACAGTGCGAGGTCATGTGGTGGGTTATTAGGAATTCGAATGCAACATGTGCTCAGCCATTTAATGAAGACCTATTGATTGTAAACTTGCAAGAATTTAACTTTGAATGGAATGATTTATGCGGGTTATTATATAATGCTAACCGTATACCGTCAAACCATACATGCTCAAATGACCTGGTAGAGCGTAGAGTTGATGGTCATAACATGATATTCTTCTATCTTAATTTCAACGAAGCTCATTATTGATACCGTTGATGAAGAATTCGATTCCAAACTGACAACACAAGAAGAAGACTGTCAAATCAAAAGATAATATAAGTTATATGAAGTTTCTTTTTTATCCCTTGGGGATCGATCATTCGTGCTTTGTCTCATCGTGTCTCAGATTCATTATACGGGAAATTTAACAGCTGCGTATGAAATTATTGATTAGTTAAAGTTTTACATGCATGGGGTTTGAGCCGCATTGTTATAATCAGTATATTTGTATTTGTAGCTTGATTACCTAGAAATTATGTTCAAAACAAGTTACTTTTATTTGCTAGATGTCTTATTTATGACTATCAACTTAAGACATACCTATCAAATAACTAATAAAATAGAAGGCCACCTTAGAGATATATCATATGAATAATTGAACGGTGAACGAAAAATAATGACAGACGTAATGCATTAGTTAATGGGTTTTTTTTGTAAAAGGAATATATAAGATATCAACTGCATCCATGTGCCTTTTAATCATGAATACGAAGTTTTATTGAGTTAAAATATGAAAATGTTAGGGTGTTTTTTTTGTTTTTATCTGGAAATACATGAAAGTAAATGTTGAGTTCTTAAAAGGACTGGGCTTATCTTTCCTGTTTTTCATTTTACAAAGAATTTAATGTTTCTTGCATGCAAAAATGGGATTTGGTTGTAGTTTTCCTAGCATTCCTCCAATCTTAATAACCTAAGATGGATAGATCGGTTTGTTATTTTTAATAAAATATAGGGGTGGATATTAAATTGTAGTCACGTGAAGCCATGAAAGTGGAGGGAATATTCCTTGATGGAAAATTATATCAAAGTCCTCTTTAAATAAGGATGGGTAGTGGAGTTTGTAGGCAAGTGAGACAAAAAAGTGCTTGATGTGGGAATCTTTTTCTCTTAGAGCTTTATATATAAGATTAAGTAATTTCTTTCTAGAAAATATAGCGAGTTTTCTACTTACGTCGGGAGATGAGAATTAAGAAGGGTAGCTAAATATATTTTTGGGTGAAAACACATTTCAAGTTGATTATCCTATAATGTAGCTATTTCATCCATAAAACTATTAACTGTTTGTCATTTATTGACTATTTTCACAGATACGAATTGATGGTCAGGATATAAGAGAGGTCACTCTTGATAGTCTTCGCAAGTGTATCGGTGTTGTGCCACAAGACACTGTATGTTGAAGAATGCTTTTTTCAGTACAGTATAATCAATTGATTTTCTGTTGCTGTTTCTTATTGGATCCTTCCATTCAGCTATATTTGGGAATAGTACTCCATATTGTTTTAAAGTTTAAACACAAGCGAGATAATGCTTAAAAGGAAAATTAACTGCAATATTTCTATCGATAGGGCAAAACAAGACTAGTCTATTGGATTTTAGTGGATTGCTTCTGATTGTTAAGCATATACTGCTTGCTTCAAAAAGATAGGTTTACATACCTTGCAACTGACAGTTTTATGAAACTTTTCACTTGTTCATAATTTCCTGTCAGGAATTCAACATTGCTTGTTGCAACTTGATGTTAGCTTGACAACTTTTCCTAATAAGCTGGTCAACATCTTGTTGTTACAGAACCAACCCCATTTTGACTGGAAGAGGTTTACATGGTGATGTTGATGACATTGCCATGGAATAACCACACAACTCAACTGAATTAAGGTTATATAACTTTTACCTGTTGCAAGTCACCACCAATGGACTAAAGTTTAAACATCTGTTTCTCTCTATGTACTTTTGCTGAAGGTAAATTTTCCTAATTTGAATGTACCAGTAAAACATATATTTCTGCGGAAGGATGGAATATTCTTGCAACCTATAAACCTCTGTAGTGTGTTTGTTATAATTCCTATCATCATTATAACATTGAAGCAATTTGTTGGTTGGTCCGAAGGATGAATGGTACCGATGCTCTATTAAACTTGATTTCTTGATGTCACTGTAGGTAATTGTTTTCATATGGTATACATCAGCAAAAATAGAATCATCATTATCATCAAAATCTAAGTTTGCTTCCATCCATGAACAAGACTCTGAATGATTTTATATAGTTTTACGACCGGCGTTCAACTTGACATAAATTTCGTTTCAACACAAGTAGTTTGATTGGAATATATTGCGTCAAAAGATACAGTTAATAGGCATAGAAAGAAAAAGTGTTGGTGAATTCATTAGTATACCGAATACCTTATGGTATATTTCATCTAGAAATTTTTATCTTAATATTAATTACATTTAGAAACTAAGTAATTACAGGTTAAAAGGATATCCATGTGCACACAAAGAGTGTTAGACTACGCCCTTATTGCTTGGATATAGAAACAAAATCCTGTGAAATTTGTATCCATTAATCCATTAGATCTACATTGGGATATATGCAAAAATTATGAAGAAGAGGGAGGGAGGGACTGGCTTTCATTGATAAGATATAGAAACAAGTCCTACAAATTGTCCTGAGGATCTACATTGGAATGTATGCATTAAGTTATGAAGAAAATTTGACACCCCTTTGAACAATAACATAATTTTTTACATACATCCCAATGTGGATCTAATGTTTTGGAACTTGATAAGATTTGTCTGTGAGTCCTAATTATGATTATTGTCTGAGAAGAATATGAGAGGGGAGAGAGAGAGATTAAGAGAGTGTTTAGTGAAATGTAATTGATAGATTAAATTAGCCCCAATCCTCCTCTTTATATAGGCAATGCCATTTAGCTATTACACCCCTATTTAGTACCTAATTCCATATAAAGAATCATATATAATGCGGGTATTTTAATACTCTCCCTCAAGCTGGAGCATACATCATATATGTTCAATTTGTTACAAATAAATTGCACTCCATTTCTTCCCAAAGGCTTTATCACAATATAGCCGCATAGAAGAGGTGGGCCCAAAGCCAAGCTCTTCAAGAAAGTTGGAGAGAAAGCTGATTCATACAAGCTCACAAGTAGTGTTCACCATGACTCGATACTCTGACTCAGCACTGGAACGAGACATTATTTTCTGCTTCTTACTTTTCCAGGAAACCAAGTTGCCTTCTATAAACACACAATATCCTGTAGTGGATCTGCGATCAGACTGTGACCTAACCCAACCTGCATCCATGAACCCTGCTACCGGAGAATGTCCATGTTCTGGATACAGTAGACCCTTCCTTAGAGCATTCTTTAAGTATCGAAGTATCTGAATCACTGTATTCCAATGGACAACTCGAGGATTAGCCATGAACAGTCTCACGACGCTGACATGATGTGCAATATCGGGTCGAGTGACGGTAAGGTAATTAAGTTTATCGACCAATCGTCAGTGTCTTCCGAGGATCCTCAAATAGATCACCTTGTTCCGGAAGCAGCTTAGTATTAGGATTCATTGGAGTCTCTATAGGTCTACATCCTAACATCCCAGCTTCAGTCAGCATATCGAGCATATACTTTCGCTATGAGATATAGATGCCGTCCTTTGATCGAGCGACTTCGATACCCAAAAAGTATTTAAGGCTTCTAAGGTTCTTAGTCTGAAACTTCGTTTGAAGGTGGTGCTTAAGTTGTGCAATACCGGTCACATCATCGCCAGTAATCACTATGTCATCGATACATACCACCAATAAAATGCAAAGTTATTATGGTAGAACACCGAATGATCATGAGCAGACCGTCTAAAGGCCGAACGAAATAATCATTTGTAAATTTCCTAAATCATGCTCGTGGAGATTGTTTCAATCCATATAATAACTTCTTCAATTGACAAACTAAGCCAGACTCCCCCTGAGCAACAAAATTAGGTGGTTGCTCCATATAGACCTCCTCTACTAAAGAACCATGAAGAAACACATTCTTCACACCAAGCTGATGCAAAGGCTTATGATGAGCAGCCGCAAGAGACATTCAGGCGAACATAAGTCGCCGCAAGAGACAAACAGGCGAACATAAGTCGCCGCAAGAGAAAATGTCACCTCATACTCAATCCCATAAGCCTGTAAGTATCTTTTTGCAATCAAATGTACTTTCAAGCGGGAAAGGGTCCTATCAAGATGAAGTTTTACAGTGTACATGCAGCGACACCTTATCGCTTTCTTTCTAGTCGGAAGAGGCACTAAAACCCAAGTCTGATTCTGCTCAAACGCCAACATCTTATTAATCATGGCATATGCCCACCCTTTATGAGATAAAGCATCTGAGAGTGACTTGGATAAAACATGAGAATCGAGGGAGAAGAGGAACTACCGGTATGCAGGGGATAATGAGAACACGCTACATGGTAAGCTATAGGGTGAAGTGCGTTGCCGATGCCTTTCTGTTGGGCAATAGGAAAATCAATGTTAGCCTCTGGGAGAGTAGCAGTAGAAGGCTGAGGTTCAGTAGACGTACGGTTCCGATGAGCGTACACCCTAATAACAGATGGTGTGGGGCCCAACAGAGGTGAATCAGAGATGGGAGGTGGGTCAATGGAAATGGTATGGACAACCACCAACACAGGGGATGGAGAATTAGCTGAATCGGAAGAGGTGCTCTCTTATGACAAGAGACGAGATATTTAAGGGAAAGTCACCGTCCATGTCTACAGAGGTGTGAGAAGTAGAAAAGTACGGGTAGACTTATGAAATGTCACGTCAACCGATATAAATCGATGCCGTAGCACAAGACTATAACATCGATACCTCTTTTGAGTCCGAGAGTACCCAAGAAAGATGCACTTAACTGTCTTGGGGTCTAATTTAGATCTCGTGGGTTATAGCGCATGGACAAAATAGACGCACCCAAAGACCCTTGGAGGAACGGGGAATGAGACCACCGAAGGGAACATAGAATGAGGAATCTGTCCATTTAGAACAGAGGAAGGTATACGATTAATCAAGTAAATGACAGTAAGAACGACATCCCAAAAAGATTTAAACACTTACATATGAAATAAAAGGTTATGAGCGATCTCTAAATGATTGCCCATTCTTCCTTTCTGTTATCCCATTTTGCTGTAGGTATAAGGATAAGAAGATTCATGAATAATACCAAGTTTCTCCATATACTCTCTAAAGGGAGTACTAAAATACTCGTTGGTATTATCACTCCTCAGGTACCAACATTAACCCAAATTGAGTCTGAACTTCTGAATAAAAATCTGGAAATGAGAAAACATTTCATTTCTAGATTTCATCAAATACAACTATGAGACTCGAGAAAAATCATCAATAAAAGTTGCAGAATAGTGAAAGCCTCCTTGGGCAACAATAAGGGCCCACAAGCATCAGATGCACTAAATCAAAATATTTTTCAGCTCTTTTATTGATACGAGATGGGTAGCTAGAGAGATGATACTTTCCTAACTCACAAGACTCACATTCTAAACTAGATAAAGTGCCAAGAAAGGAAACTATCCTCTAAACAAAAGGTTCTACAGAGAAGGGTGGCTAAACCGACAATAGGTATCAAAAGCAGATGTGTGTTGTTGTACGGGCTATTGGGTGTGGCTACTCAGCGATGTTGTACAACCCGTCAACCTCAGTTTCTGTGCCAATCGTTTGTCTCGTCCCAAGCTCATGAAAAACACAACCACCAGAGAAAAAGGTGGCATCATAGTTCAAATATTGGGTCAGCTGGGTAATAGAAAGCAAGTTGAAAGGAGAACCAGGCAAGTGTAAGACACTAGAGTGAGACGACTGTGATGTGGCAAGAACAAACCCCACCCCCTTTATAGTAGAGGTGGTACTGTTCACTAAGGTCACTGGGACATCAGGCATTAGCCTGTATGAGGATAATATGCCCTCTCTCCTGTCATATGATCCGTCGCTTCTGTATCGATCACCCAGGGATGATAAAGAGAAGCCGAAATAATAAAAGTTGTATGGTTATCTTTCGAAAGACCCAAAGTGGTCACATATGAAGCCTGATGTGTAGTAAATCCAGTCCGGCTACTAGGATTAGACGAGGTCATAAAAACCCTCAATCGAGTAATCTCCTTCTCTATAGACTTGACGGATGCCTCGGATGATGCTGAGTCCGTCGAAGTAGTGGAGGATGCAGAAGAGGAGGTCCCAATATGTGCATGGGTATGGTTGAGGAGGCCTCCCATTCAACTTCCAGCAGGTATTGCAAATATGTCATTCATGATGGCGGTAGTCACAAAAATGAGGCTCTTCTCGGCCTCTGCCTCCGGCTTTACCTGCATGACTAGCTCCCCCTCTCCTTCGTGGAGAGTAATAGGCCGGAAAGTTCCCTCGTGGAGAGTAATAGGACGGAGAACTCTCCGGCCTGATAAGAGCATGTGCTCACCAGATGCAGGCTGCTCATCAGTAATCTCTTACTGAAATATCTGGTGGAGCGTGTGGTTAGTGGTCGAAAAAGTAATATCCGTGTAGACTGATACTCGGGCCGTAGCCCACCAAGAAAGATGATCACTAGGAGGGCCTCATGTCGTCTTCTTATCTCCACAACATCACTAGTGATCGGGAACAACTTCGAGACCAGCTGGGTAAGTCTCTGAAAGTCTGAGTAGTACTGAAGCAATGAGCGGGCCCCTTTCTGAATCTTATATCTCTGATGCACCAAATCGTAGGCCTTTGGAAAGTCTCTCCTGTGATGAATAAAGCTCAAGTAGCTGATCCCAAATCGTATTCATGTATCTTAAGTGGACAAGCTCATCCATGATTCGTTGCTCCGTCGAGATAAGCATGAGGTCACTGAGTTGTGCATCGTCGAGTGGTCTTCTTTTCTTTTGATATATCGCTCAACCATAAGTTTCCAGTTGTGGAAATTTTGATTATCTAGCTTGAAGTCCATTTTGGTGGCCAAGATATTGGTGGAAGAGATTAACTTTCCTTTTTATTTGCTCTCCATCTCCAATGCCCCTTAATCAAGAATCACTCCAAGAAAAGGACCGCACAAGATCCCACCCAAAGACCAAAAGAAAGGAATCAAAAAGAAATTCCACCCACAATGTCATGATCGATCTCCCAGGATCTGATCAACGATCAAACAATCAAACAACCACGAATCGACTTAATCGGATCCGAATCTGGACTTTGACGACTCCAAAACATCAACACCCAAGCAATAGAGCAATTCATAACGAAGGTACATATAAACGACATCAAATTATGCATAAAATCACGTAAGTTTCTTGGGTTACTGTAGTAATCAGCCCCAAATCACCTCAAATCACCTCCAACGGCGAGAAATCAACCAAATCAGCAAAAAACGACCTAGATATCGAGCTCTAAGTCTCCAATCTGAGTTAGAAAATTGCAAACCATGTTGAAATCTCCAAGTCGAGCTAGATCTGTTGTAGTCGAGATCAAGAACTGCTCTCTCGAGCCAAGTCGAGTCAGATCAGTCGAGTCAAGAACTGCTCTCTCAAGTCAGATCAGTCAAAGTCAAGGCCAAGAATTCATCTCTCGAAGTCGACGATGGTAAGGACTTGAAGATCGATGGCTACCAACGCTCAATCGAGGTCATCAACCATCGAGCTGAAGAAGCCTCCTATCCTTGTTGAGAAGCCCCAAATGAGGGTCGACGAGGCTCATCAGAGCTCAGGCGACATCGACGGTGGCAGCGAGCTTAGAGTGTTTAGGGAAATGTAATGGATAGATTGGATTAGCCCCAATCCTTCTTTTTATATATGCATTGCCATTTAGCTATTACACCCTTACTTAGTACCTAATTGTATATAAAGACCCGTATACAATGCGGTTATTCTAACAATGTCTATATATGTCTATATACCTGGATTATGATAGTGTCTATATATGTCCATATACACATGTAGATATTCATAATTACATACACATACATATCTATGCTCATGTGTGTGTCTACACATGTACGCACACGCTCTCTTACGAGGAGATTATACATGTATGCATATTATATTCTGTGATTTCTCCTTGGCATATTTGTATGATGTGATTTATATACCTACTATCACTGGTTTGGGATTTTAATTCCTATAGTTTTCTGCATTCGATTTATGTATGCATGTTGGATATCCTATATTGGTTGTGAAAAGATTCTGTTTGATCTGACCTTTACTTCTTTGTTGCCTTACCCTATTGAGAAGCTTTCTTCTGTTATAGATTAATAAACAAGAGGTCCTAGGCCTCAACTTTGGAACCTGTTTTTATAAGAGGAGCTGGTAAGTAGAGTACACCAGAAGGAGCACTAGAGCCTCAACTTTTGAACCTGTTTTTATAAGAGGAGCTGGTAAGTAGTACACCAGAAGGAGCTGTGCTCCATTTTCCATCTGATTGGCATTAAGAAGTAAAAATGTTTTTTTTGGAGCGGAAATTAATATCCAGCTCCTGTACCGAAATTTGTTTGTTTTGCTCACATGTGCTGAAGAGACAGTAATTTGCATAATTAGTGATATGCTATTTATAAATATTAAAAAAAATATGCAGGTACTTTTCAATGACACAATATATCACAATATACGATATGGACGTTTATCAGCTACAGAGGAGGAGGTTGGTGGATTAGAGAATTAATTCACAATTTCTGAGTTCTTGCTTGGTAATACTTGTTAAAATTTTGTTCTTCAGGTTTATGATGCTGCACGACAAGCAGCTATTCATGATACTATCATGAAGTTTCCAGAAAAATATTCGACTATAGTTGGAGAGAGAGGACTCAAGGTGAGAACCTTTAGTTTCTTCAGTAATCATGGTGTGGGTGTTGATGATAGAAACCACGGCTTATTCCTTATGGCTGCAATTATCTATTTCTTTGCTTGAAATTGGTTGGTGATTTTGATTTAGCACCGTTCAGCAACACAACTAATTCTAATTGCCTATCTATAACGTGCAAGTCTTTTTAACTACTTTATTTACAATTCATACGAATAGGGTGTGGCTTCAGTTTTGCACATTTCTTGGAGCTAGCCTCAGTTAAGGCCCATTTGGATAAATGGAAGTACCGGAAATGTCCAAAGAACCTCTTGAAGTAACTTCTAAAAAAAATCCATGGAAGTAGGTATAGATGTTTACTTTATGTGTGGAACAAGAAAAGATATTGATTGCGTATCTGTTCTTCATTATTAGTTCCAAAAAGTTCAGAATTTTTTGCTATTAAAAAACCTTGTTTGTTTGTTTTCTTTATGTGTTTGTTTGTATAGTTTTATAAGAAAAATGAACTGTTAAGAAGTAGCTCCATCTACTTATTCTATAAAGAAAACAAACAAACAAGGTTTTTTAATAGCAATAAATTCTGAACTTTTTGGAACTAATAATGAAGAACAGATAAACAATCAATATCTTTTCTTGTTCCTTGAGCTGCATGGCTTCTTCCAACCCAAAATGAGGGGAAGAAAAACTTGGAAGCAACCATGCCATATAGGTTTCAGTTCCACATCATCACCATGAAGTAATTTCTGAAATCCTTTTTCCGTCAAACCAAATACTTGAAGTATTGGAAGTAGGCCTACTTCCGATTCTTCCATGGTATTTCATGTCAAACAAACAGGCCCGAGAAAGAAAGAGAAAGAAATATACTTAATGTGACTGCATGGGCCCCCGTAAATTTTACTAGGTGTAAGTTGGATACTAGCCGATATCAGATCTTTTGATAATGTTGCAAGATGACTTTCAGTTTAGTACTTTTTCTCTCCTGCTTTCACTTTTTCTAGCTTTCTATTATCAATATCTCTGAACTCATTGAGAAATACTAATAATCAATAATGATAACTGTCCTGTGGAATAGCAGATAAAAACCTACAATCAAATAATCCATAATCAATTAATTTGGAAAAGAATGTGGATAAATCAATGGTAAGAGAAGGTCATCCATTACTTTAATGATGCTTGCGAAGGGAAGATCTGGCATAACATGTCGGGAGCTAATTTAAATATGAATCGTGATGCGTGCAAGGAATGGTCTTTAAAAAATTCTTAAATCTGGCCACAAGTATTTTTTCTATGTCTTAATGTCTGTTTCTGTGTTCTATATCTTGGCTGATTAGTAAACATTAATGAGATTCAGTTTTTTCCCTACAGCTAAGCGGGGGAGAAAAACAGCGTATATCACTTGCTCGTGCATTTCTGAAGGCACCTTCTATTCTGTAAGAATTTTTCGTTCCTAAGTTTTGCAGCTGTTCTTTCATTTTTCATCTGCAGCTAAAATCACCGGTTTTAATTATATCTAATCGCCAGTGCAATGGTTATCATATATTGTTTATTTTACTAAAATTAAGAGATCATGTGCTATATCATTTTTTAATATATAGGACTTCCAATAAGTTTCTATTATTATAGTAATTTGTCTCCGTATTTATTTTTGTTTATATATTATAGTTATCACAAATGCATATATGTTCCTAAGGGCATGTTTGTGAAATAGGAAGAGAATAGAAAGTAGGAAAATAAGAAAGTAGCAAGAAAGTAAAATTATTGGAAAGTGTTAAAAATTGTTTGTTTGGTCACTAAGAACGTAAGAAAGATGATGGGTTGGAACCTATGTGACATTAAAACTGTGGATGGAAAAAAATGTTAGCTTTTAAATATAGTCATGATTATTGCTATAATAGATAACTAATGCATAAAAACTAATAAAATAAATATATAACCCCACACTTTCTCACTTTCTTTCGACTTTCTATCATTTAAGCTAGAAAGTGGATTTGAATCCTATGTGGTAAGAAAGTAAATGCTACTTTCTTACCGCTTTCTTGCCTCCAAACAAATAAATTAATCTTTTCTTCACTTTCTCACTTTCTATTTGCCAAACATGCCTTCGTGGTAGGTGAGTAAAGACGGGAGGTGGAAAGTGTGGGGTTCAAGGCCCCAGCTAAAGCATTTTAGAAAGTTGAATTACGATTGCTTTCCCCATTGTAGGTTTTATACATGGAGCATGGACTTTCTTTTACTAAATGATTCAACACATGCAATAAATTAGTTAGAGCGTTAGTGTCGTCTATCAAGAAATTTGGAAAGACGCAGGTCAGGGGAATGAATTGAACATTAGCAGGCAGATCGCTGTAGTCACTCTTGAATATTTTTCTGATATTGGCACCAATGTTTACTTTGTGGCTGTAGGCACGCTGTAGTAGGGCCAAATTTGTTGGTTATCTTGAAAAGATGGATGTGCCATTGGCTGATTTATGCATTAAACTGTTTTCAAAATCATTGCACATTTATAGTCAGCTGCCTGACCCTGAAAGCAACATTATGTGTATCTTTATTACAAACATGGTTTTACTTCCAACTAATTATTACCATGGTTTCTGCACTTCGGTCACAGTTTTTCTTCTTCTTGAGCATGCTCCACTTACTTTGTGAACTAGGATAAGCTCGTCCATATCATAAATTACCTTTTTGTCTGATTAAGTGGCTCGATGCTCGGTATCAGCATTTCTTAGAGCCCTATGTTTAAACCTGCGATGCTTATCTTTCTTATTTTGGGAATACTATTTACTAATGTTAATAAATAAAGTATTCTGCCCGAGAAACTTTATAAATTCTTCTATCATACCTTATGGGACAAACTTTATAAATCCTTGGATCATATCTTATGGGACTCTGTGTATTTTGGCTGACTAGCAGCATACAGAGTATACGAGGAGTTGCTAAATTTAAGATATGTAATGATACAACTTGGAATTTGGCAATGGATAGTTGGTGATGCATGTTAATATTCTTATCCAAAATTTGGGTCTGGACCTTGTGTATTGACTTTTGACACTTGAACTAATGGCAATGGATATTTGGTGATGTATTTATCTATAAGCATTCTCATGGAACATTCATTTGTATGACATGGGGCCATAATACATCAGATCAGTTTTTTTAGTGTTGTCAAAGGCGTGAAAGGCACTGCCAGGCGCTAAAGTGCGCTTCTCGAAGTTTCAAGACGCTGTGCAGCTGCGAGGCACACGCTTAAACGCTCGAGGCGTGCGTCTTACATGCGCCTTGCGCCTCACGTGAGGCATGTGTCTCGTTTTAAGTGGCTAGCTTTAGGTAATCGGGTCGAATGAGTTTGGCTACCGGGTTTTTTATAACAAACCCGAGCTCAAAACATAAAATTAATTGTCTATTGGGAAACAATAACCCGAGAGCACCTTGAGAGAGGTAGGATTTCTGTCGTTGGTTGGGGGTTTTCGAGCTTAGCGTCGGCTCGCTGGCGGCTTCTCGAGTTTGTCGGCGGTGGCTAGGATCTCTCCATCTTCCTCTTGGGTTATCCTCTTCTTTTTGAGTTATAACTTCTCTTCTTTTCGGCTAGAGCAAACCGAGATCAATCCAAAACACAAAATTAGGTATAGCTTCTCTTCTCCTTTTCTTCCGTTTATGTTATTGGTGTTGGATTTTTGAGTCTCAAATTAAATTTTTGAGTGGGAATTTTATGTGGCTCCCATCTCATTACAAACTTGCGCGTCTAGGGTGCGTCTCGCACTGCACCTTTTGTGACTCAGGCTCATTAGACCCTTTGTGCCTCACACCGCGCCATGCGCATTATCAGCATTGGCTTTTTAAATGGTATTGTAGGGTGTTTTTCGTCACTCCATTGAGATGGGAATACACGCGCGCTTGTCAGGCGTACTACAGATTCCCCCTGCGTAGGGTAGGCGGAGGTTTATTGATCGTGGGGATCCGAATTTCCGGCAGCCACGGACTAAGCTGTCGTCAATTACCTCTCGCCTTTGGAGCAAGAGAACCTCCGATTAATGGGTTAAACTGGTCATGTGAACTCAATGTGCAGTGTTGTGTTTTGAAGGGGTTTTGGATATATCGGGGGCCCCGCAGAGTTTTTACGGGGGTCCCGCTACTCGGATAGCGGGCTGGGGGTCAAGGGGGCTAGCAGCCCCCTTGCGGGGTGCGGGGTAGCGCCCCGTTAGAAATTTTTTCTAATAGGAACAGTGTGGTGGAGTGTGTGTGTGTGTGGTGGAGTGTGTGTGTATATATATATATATATATATATATATAGATATATATATAAAGAGGAAAGGGCATTCAAAGGATGCGTGGGGGAAGGTGCCAGCGCCCCACGTGCCAGGCACACTGGCGCTGTGCGCCAGAGCGCCAGCGCCCCACGTGCCTGGCACGCGGGAGCCGTGCGCCAGCGCCCCACGCGGGCGCTAGGCATCGGCAATAAAATGGACTTGGTCCCTGCACTGGGAGCTATGCTCCCGTTTGACTTATGGAGTTGAACTCCTAAGATATTTTTGGAGTTGATGAAGGGGCTTCTCCCTTGAGCCCTGGATCTTCTCCAAAGTGGGGTCTTTGGAGATGGGTCTCCTTCTTTCTCCTTTGTTGGCCGGCTCTTGAAGAAAAAGAGGTATGAGATTTTAAAATCTCCCCCTTTTGAGATCTAATGGAAGATCTGGGCTCCCCTTTGTGGGTTTTGTGTGAAAAACTATTTAGTTTTGGAAAAGGAAGAGAAACTCTTGATTTAATTGAAAAATGGAAGAAGGTTTAGAATCTTGAGGAAGGAGAAGGAGGCATAGGAACCCTAGTTTTTGGGGAGAATGAAAAGTATATTCTTTATTCATCATCATGTTGCCTTATATAGGCTTACACATTTACATATAGCTCCTTGGGCTTTACAAAATAGCATTTTGCCCATCTCATGTCTCATGTGCTATTTCTTTTTGTACATAAGCCATGAGCTTTACAAAAATTCGGCTTTATGCCCATTTTGCTTACATTCATGCACAAAAAATTACATCAAAATTATATTACATGATTTTTATTTTGGCATGGAGAGGCCGGCCGCGGGGCTCGACTTGGGCATGGGCCCACTTGCTTGGGCTTGGGCCCGCTTATTTGGGGTTGATCTTGACTTTGACCTGGTCAACCGGGGTGCAAATTTTGACCCCAACAAAGTGCCCCCTATCAATAAATGCACACCGTGCATATGAGTTGCGTGCATAAAATTGATGGATCTTAAAGCTGGACTTCGAGGTGGAGGCGGAGCATCCCTCGGGGAGCATGATCCCCTGGGAGCGGAGCATCATTCCGATTTGCGGAGCATAACTCGAGGGTCGGAGTATCATTCCGAAGAGTCGGAGCATCATTCCGAGGATCGGAGCATGATTCCGAGGATCGGAGACATGATTCTAAGGATCGGAGCATGATTCCGATGAGTATAACTTCGGGGATCGGAGCATAATTCGGAGGATCGGATCATCATTCCGAAGAGCGGAGCATGATTCCAGGGATTAGAGCATAATTCCGATGAGCGGAGCATGATTCCAAAGGGTCGGAGCATAATTCCGACAAGCGGAGCATGATTCCAAAGGAGTCAGAGCATAATTCCGACGGGCGGCAGACATTCTGACCGAAGCATAATTTCGATGCAGAGGTTGATTCCCAGACGAAGTATAATTCCGACTTGATTCCGAGACGAAGCATAATTTCGACAGGGAAGGCAGGTACTCCGAGGCGAAGCATAATTTCGACAGGGAAGACAGGTATGACTTGATTCCGAGACGAAGTATAATTTCGACAAGGAAGGCAGGTATACCGAGGCGAAGCATGATTTCGACACGGGGTGCACATTCTGAGACGAAGCATGATTCCGACGCAGAGCTTGTTGGCTGACTTGATTCCGAGACGAAGCATAATTTCGACAGGGAAGGCAGATACTCCGAGGCGAAGCATGATTTCGACACGGGGTATATTCTGAGACGAAGCATGATTCCGACGCAGAGCTTGTTGGCTGACTTGATTCCGAGACGAAGCATAATTTCGACAGGGAAGGCAGATACTCCGAGGCGAAGCATGATTTCGACACGGGGTACATTCTGAGACGAAGCATGATTCCGACGCAGAGCTTGTTGGCTGACTTGATTCCGAGACGAAGCATAATTTCGACAGGGAAGGCAGGTACACCGAGGCGAAGCATGATTTCGACACGGGGTGCACATTCTGAGACGGAGCATGATTCCGGCGCAGTGCTGGTTGGTTGATTTGATTCCGAGGCGGAGCATAATTTCGGCAGAGAAGGTAGATATCCCGAGGCGAAGCATGATTTCGATACGGGGTAAATTCTGGAACGGAACATGATTCCGCCGCAGAGGTTGGTTTGATTTGATTTGGGTTGACATCAGCATCGCTATACTGGAATATGGTACCAGAAGCGAATCATCATTTGCATGAGAGGATTTGGGGATTTTGGTTTTGGTTAGCATCTACATTGCTACACTGGAATAATGCTAGGAGCAACCCATCATCAGCCCCGGTAGGATTTGGGAAGCGATGGCTTAGGAGATAGGTTTAGATCTCTATCACCTAAGGCTTTTTAATTTTATGAGCCGTAAGGGTCTCACAAAGCATTTTTTCCCTACAGGCCTTAAGGATCCCGTAGGTGTATTTTCTCCTTAGGAGTCGTGGGGACTCCAAGTGTGTTGCTCTTTTGCGAGTCGTAAGGATCTCACGTGGGAATTTTCTCTTCACAAAGTCGAGAGGACTTTGCGAGTGCATTTCATCTCTTTTTCACGAGTTTGCGCCCTTTCGGGTTTTCACAAACTCGCCGTCAGTCCTGCTGTTTTTACTCACGGAGCCCTTTCGGGTTTTCATCCATGCCCATTTTTGTAACAACCCTATTTGAATGCTTAATTCAAGAGTTTATCAAGATTCTTTCCCCAAAGTTTTGAATTTTTATTTGGCCTCTAAAATATTTAATTTAGATTTTTCTCTGTAAACAATTTTGATATGGAAAATATTCAGTTTTTATATTATATAAATAATATCTTCTTAGCGACAGCAAAATAATATTCTTTCGTATCTGTTTACTGTTAAAATGAGAACGAGAAAATCTGCACCGAATCTCTAATTGCAACCAATTAAAGATATCTATCTTTATAAATATATTTATAAAATAATTTATATATATACACACTGTCACGCCCCGCTTCCCAGAGTACGCAAGTTCGGGCACGCGACATAGCCAACCATGCTACCTGTGGGTAGGAAGTATCCATCCACAGTCACATTACGGTTGTAAGGATACCAAGAACAAGATAAAAATAAACTAAATACATGTCCAAATCCATAATAACAAGAATCAATAAACCATAAGTGCGGAAGCTAATGATCCAATACAATGAATAAACAGTACGTCCCATAATGCGGGCTCACATCTGGAAATGAAATGAAATAATTAAACTAAACTCTAAAGAACTCACAGTTCAGCCTGCTGGCTGAAGTACTCCTGCTCGGTCGGCGGCAAAGGTACGGAATCTGGGCCATGCAAAACCCAGACGTCAGCGCGTCATGATATCAAGTATGTAGCATAAACACGGTAATAAACAGTGCAAGCATGAACATGAATAAGCAGTAATAAGAAGTAGTAAACAGGGTAACGTGCAGTAGTGACTAAACTGTCCTATCAGGTTTTCTACTCTATAGTCTTTGAAACCAATTGATGAATCGTCGATGTAACTCAATAGTATCCCGTGCGTGCCCGGGACCACGGTCATAATTCTCGGGGCTGAATCCGAGACGTGCCGCTAAGCAGTAAAAGGTAGTAGGATAGATGAGTGATGTCAGCATCAACACTCCGGAGCTGGCCAAGCCCGTAAGACTGATCAGAACAATGTATCGAACTGTTGAGTTACAAGTCGGTTTCACCTTTGATTTCCCCATACCCCAAACTATGTATGTCAGTCAGGTATTCAGTAGTCAAGAACTAATGCCAACACAAGTCAAGTAAAGGTAGGTCTGTCTGGATCGACAGCAGGAATGATTAGGTTTGTCGGCATTAGGCATAAGATCAGGTAACAGGTCAGGTTACTTTCAACAGGTAGAGTCGATATGTACAGGGTGTTGTGTCCGGTGTATCAGTACATGTGTCAGGTGTATCAGGATCGGTCAATATGTAATGCAATCAGGTATATGATGATAACAGGTATAGGAACAAATAATGAACAGTAGCAGGAAACAGTAAATAACAATATAAATCTAGGTAAACACCGTGATGTTTCGTATTCTCTTATTAATCCGGTTCACGCACCTTTGAGGTGCAAAAGCCACAAGACGAGCAATATCGATAATATGCGTAATGGAGTTACATGAATCTGAACTAAGCACAATAATTGTCTCATGAGTGATTTTAACAAATGAATCGGGGATGATCTACTTGGTTTGATTAGTTAAGTATGACTTAATAGCAGACCGGTTAAAGCGAGCAATGATTTCATTGATTCAAAGTTATGGATAATCGTGGCTAGCAATTCTAAGTTATAACAGGTATCGATATTATATTAGTTGTGTGGTTATAATATGATGATTAAGTTGTAGCATGTTAAGCAAGTATTCAGATACTTGCCTCGGCGGTTCCGCAAACCGAAACACGGATGCGATATCGGTAGAAACCACGATACGGAAGCACGGGCCACGGATCGAGTCCCAACAGAGGTCAATGGGATCACACGGACCAGGGGGCTTCGCTGGAGCGTCGGGTTCGTCAAACGGCACGGTCGGGTTCCGGCAACAACCGAAAGGCAAAGTTAGCAACAAGGATACGATATACGCCAAAACGACCAGCGGGGGTTGTACCAAAAGGAAAGAGAAGGAAACTTACAGGGAGACACCAAGGGTGTGACCACGGCGGGTTCGACGGCACTGGAACGCCGGCGAGGCCGCGACGGTGGCTGCAGCAAGGGGAAGGGCCTCGGGTGTGCAGGGTAGTGTGCTGCGGCGAGTGGAGGAGAGAGGGGGTCGGCTCTGGTGGTCGAGGGAACAGGGAGGTGGTCGGAGGTGGCGTCGACGAGGTCGCCGGCGCGCTTCTCCGGCGAACAGGGGAGGTGCAGGCGAAGGGTGAAGGCTCGGGTTCGCTATTCCGGCGAGGGGAGGAGGGAACGACGACGAGGTCTCGACGAGGGGTGTGAGAGGGGGTCGTGGGAGGCGTAGACGGTCGGAGGCGACGTCGACGGCGAGGTCGCGAGGGGATGGAGGCGTCGGGGAGATGGGTTGCAGGCGCGGGAAGGAGCGGGCGAACCGGAGGAAGAGGGTAGGTGGGTGCGGTGGAGGTCGTGGTGGTGAGGGCGGCGACGGCGAGGTCTCGAGGAGGCCGGCGGTGGGATCGCGAGGCTAGGGTTAGGGTTTGCGTGGGGTTCTCGTGGTCGCGTGGGTTAAAGGGAGGAGGCGGCTGATGCATGAGAATATATATAGAGGAAGAGAGAGAGAGAGATTTGAGGGAAGAGAGAGATTTGAGAGAAGAGAGAGAGATGAGGAAGCAGGAGCGGGGCCCACGAGCTCAAATAAGAGCTCGTGATTGGCTGATCACGAATTTAAAAGGGATTTGAGAATGAATTGCGTAGGATCTGTGAGGGTCATTAGTTAAGGAAATTAGATTCGAATAAAAATATATATTTAGATATTAAAATGAAATGGGCCCTTTTTGGCGCGAAATGAAACATTTCCAAATCGCGCCCGGGTTGCTCCCAAATGTTCCAAATTCAAATTATATGATTTTAAGCGGGTTCCAAATTTTGAAAAGAGGTGTTTAGTGATTAAAATGCATGCCCCCAAGTCAGACACTTGCACGCGCGTAGTCGCCCAAACTTGCCCGTTCGGCCAAATGGAACGGAATCTCGACACGCGGACGCTACCACGCGACTAGTGGCGACGAGTAGGCTAACATGGACATCTTAAATTTCATTTTAGGAGTTAAAATTTGTTATGTGCCAAAATGACTTAACCGGGTAAAATTTAGCAATAAACACCAGAAAATCAGGAAAATTGGGAATGAGCAAACCACAACCCTCAACTAGTATTATACATAGTATTATTGGGCTCGGGTGTTACATCATACCCAACTACAAAAGAATTTCGTCCTCGAAATTCCAAGAATACAAGATAACTAACTACTGGAAAAGATGAGGGAATTTCTGTCGGATCTCGTCTTCTCGCTCCCAAGTAGATTCTCCATGCGATCGGTTACCCCAAGAAACTAGTACAAGAGGGATAACCTTGTTCTTAAGAACCTTTTCTCTTCGATCCTTGATTTCGACTGGTCGCTCCTCAAAAGTCAGGTCCGCCCGAACGGTCAACCCCGAGTGATCCAAAACATGGGTCTCATCACGAACATACCTCCGTAGTTGAGACACATGAGGCACATCATGAACTCCTGCTAATGACGGTGGTAACGCCAACCGGTACGATACCTCTCCAACACGCTCCAATATCTCGAAGGGTCCAACGAATCGGGGACTAAGCTTTCCCCGACTTCCAAAGCGAATCACCCCTCTAGTCGGTGATATCTTCAGGAGTACCAAATCGCCCACGGCGAACTCTAAAGGTCTTCTCGACGTGTCGGCCCAACTCTTCTGTCTGTCTTGAGCTGCCTTCATATGCCTTCTGATTGTATTCACCTTCTCGACTGTCTGCACCACCAAATCTGGTTCTAGTAACCTTCGTTCACCAATCCCATCCCAACAACCAGGTGAACGGCACTTACGCCCATACAGTGCTTCAAACGGGGCCATCTGAATAGTTGCTTGGAAGCTGTTGTTGTACGAAAACTCCACCAGGTGTAGATGATCTTCCCAAGAACCTTTGAAGTCCAACATGCAAGCCCTCAACATATCTTCAAGGGTCTGGATCGTTCTCTCCGACTGTCCATCAGTCTGGGGATGATAGGCTGTGCTAAACTTCAATCGAGTCCCCAAACTATCTTGTAAGCTCCTCCAAAAGTGCGATAAGAACCGAGTGTCCCGATCGGACACGATGCTTACCGGTACTCCATGCAATCTGACAATCTCCTGCACGTATCGCTCTGCCAAGGTCTTTGTCGATTGACCAACCCGAAAAGGAATAAAGTGAGCTGCCTTGGTCAACCGATCGACAATCACCCATACTGCATTGTTGCCCTTTGGACTCCGCGGTAAAGCCGTCACGAAATCTATGGTTATACGTTCCCACTTCCATTGAGGAATCGGAAGTGGTTGCAGCAAACCAGCAACCCTTTGATGTTCAGCCTTGACTTGCTGACACACTAAGCACTTAGCCACAAAGCGAGCAATTTCCCGTTTCATACCTTCCCACCAGAAATGCTGTCGAATATCTCGGTACATCTTCGTCCCTCCTGGATGTACGGAGTAAGCTGAACTGTGTGCCTCCTTCATAAGCTCCTCACGCACATCTCCTTTTGGCACACACACACGGCTACCATATCTCAACGAACCATCTTCATGGATCAGTAAATCGGTTCGTAGTCCGGCTCTAACCTGCTTTCGAAACTTTTGTAGTCTAGGATCCTGCGATTGCGCCACTCTAATCTTTTCCACTAAGGACGATTGTACTTGCAACTGCATCAACTGTCCTGTAGCACGCGGTAGCACAACCTCCAAGTCAAATCTCCGAAGCTCCTCAATGATCTCTCTCTGTGCAGTCAATAACTGAATTGCTGGTAACCGACTTAGCGCATCTGGCACGACGTTAACCTTTCCCGGATGGTACTTAAGATCAAGGTCGTAGTCGGCCATCAGCTCCAACCATCTGCGTTGCCTCATGTTCAACTCCTTCTGAGTGAACACATATTTCAAACTCTTGTGATCCGTAAAGACTTCAACTCTCTCGCCCAGAAGGTAGTGTCTCCAAATCTTCAGGGCGAAGATCACGGCTGCAAGCTCCAAGTCGTGAGTCGGATAGTTCTGCTCATGAGTCTTCAGCTGTCTCGATGCGTAAGCGACGACTTTCCCATTCTGCATCAAAACACATCCCAATCCTTTTCCAGATGCGTCGCTGTGAATCACCAGTCCTCCTGAATCATCCGGTACGGTTAGGATAGGGGCGGTTATCAACTTCTGCTTCAACGTCTCGAAGGCCAATGCACATCCATCTGTCCAAACAAACGGTACCTCCTTACGCGTAAGCTTGGTTAACGGCTCAGCTAAACGAGCGAAGTTCTCCACAAATCTTCTGTAGTAACCGGCGAGTCCAAGAAAACTTCTTATCCCTGCAACATTCTTTGGAACAGGCCAATCTCGAACTGCTGCTATCTTCTCGGGATCAACGGCGATTCCATCGCCTGACACGACATGCCCCAGAAACCTCACTTCTTCCAACCAGAATTCGCACTTACTCACTTTCGCAAATAACTTCTCTTGTCTCAGCGTCGGCAGTGCGATCCTTCTTCTTCACTAAGAGAACTGGAGTTCCCCACGGTGAGTTGCTGCTTCGAATCCATCCCTTCTCGAGTAATTCACTCACTTGTTTCTTAACTCCCTCCAACATTACTGGTGCCATTGGATAGTCAGTTTTTGATACTGGTGTTGCACCAGGAGTAAGGTCAAACGCAAACTCCACATCTCGCTTCGGTGGTAAGCCCGAAATGTCTTCAAACACATCCATAATGTCGCGGACGACTGCCGGCTCTTCATCACTCTCCACTACCATAGCCGCAAGAACACTGTTCGTCGGCCTAGCCCTAAACTCGACTGGCCCGACAGAATTTCTTTCTCCAATGAAAGTAAACTTAGGATGTCCGGGAATCTGGAATTACCTTCCTTGCCCTACAGCCAATGTGGGCGTGGGAAGTGCCAAGAAAATCCATCCCCAAGACAACCTCATAACTGCTCGTATCTATCACCAAGAAGTCTGCAAAAAAGCTCCCGTCCGCAAACAACAACTGTACGACCTCTACTATCCTTACTAGCTATAATTTTCCCATTCCCAGTGTGTATGTCCCATAAACTAGACAGGGTCGTGCAGTTGATCGAGTGTGTAGTTATAAATTTGGATGACATAAACAATGGGATGCTCCGAAATTAAGTAATGCCAAAGCGGGAAAACCATGAACGAGTAAATTACCTGAAACCACTTCTCCCGATGCCTTAGCTTCTTCAGCTGTCAACGTGAACGCTCGAGCCTGCTGTGGTCCTTGAGTAAGCGGTTCCTGTCCTTGGAACGGTCCTTGCGGAGGCTTCTGTGTATCATCCTTCGTGCGAGGCTTCGACGGACAAGCATCAACGGTGTGATCTGCCGCTCCACATCTAAAACAAAGTCCCAGCCTCAAACGACACTCCCTTCGCACGTGTCCGAGTTTATGGCAGTAACTACAGATCACGCTGCCCTTCCGATCACCCATACTTGTTTTCTTCATTGGTGCCACGCTGCGCCTGTTCACTGGAATACGTCTACGTACGGACGTGGGGTCCATTGTAAATGCTGGTTCCAGCTCGAGTTGTTCCTTTAGTTTCTCCATCAATCCCCTTATCACTCTTTGCCTGGCGGCTAAGACCGCATGCCCTGGGTCCATCTTCAAATTCTGATCGGCCATACTCCTGGAAATCAAAGTACCTAACATTAGCATGATGATAGATTCTGAGTATAGATCAAGGCTAGAACTCCAAGATACTTAAATAGAGTGCCGCATTGTAGCTATGCCGCGGTATCATAGCCGCAATTACTTAACTCCACCCAAGTCGTCTAAGTCCTAGAGATAACAAGAAGTTAGGTTTTTGAGTTGACAAATGCAAAGTAAGTTTGCACGTCGACATGAGCCGGAAGAATGATTCAAGGATAGTAAAACGGTCACAGTGGCAGGACATGTTTCCTAATCACGGGCATCCTGATTCGTGTATCGGGTGCAATACCCAACTACAAAGAATCAACCCAATTAACCTATGGCTCTGATACCATAAAACCATGTCACGCCCCGCTTCCCAGAGTACGCAAGTTCGGGCACGTGACATAGCCAACCATGCTACCTGTGGGTAGGAAGTATCCATCCACAGTCACATTACGGTTGTAAGGATATCAAGAATAAGATAAAAATAAACTAAATACATGTCCAAATCCATAATAACAAGAATCAATAAACCATAAGTGCGGAAGCTAATGATCCAATACAATGAATAAACAGTACGTCCCATAATGCGGGCTCACATCTGGAAATGAAATGAAATAATTAAACTAAACTCTAAAGAACTCACAGTTCAGCCTGCTGGCTGAAGTACTCCTGCTCGGTCGGCGGCAAAGGTACGGAATCTGGGCCATGCAAAACCCAGACGTCAGCGCGTCATGATATCAAGTATGTAGCATAAACACGGTAATAAACAGTGCAAGCATGAACATGAATAAGCAGTAATAAGAAGTAGTAAACAGGGTAACGTGCAGTAGTGACTAAACTGTCCTATCAGGTTTTCTACTCTATAGTCTTTGAAACCAATTAATGAATCGTCGATGTAACTCAATAGTATCCCGTGCGTGCCCGGGACCACGGTCATAATTCTCGGGGCTGAATCCGAGACGTGCCGCTAAGCAGTAAAAGGTAGTAGGATAGATGAGTGATGTCAGCATCAACACTCCGGAGCTGGCCAAGCCCGTAAGACTGATCAGAACAATGTATCGAACTGTTGAGTTACAAGTCGGTTTCATCTTTGATTTCCCCATACCCCCAAACTATGTATGTCAGTCAGGTATTCAGTAGTCAAGAACTAATGCCAACACAAGTCAAGTAAAGGTAGGTCTGTCTGGATCGACAGCAGGAATGATTAGGTTTGTCGGCATTAGGCATAAGATCAGGTAACAGGTCAGGTTACTTTCAACAGGTAGAGTCGATATGTACAGGGTGTTGTGTCCGGTGTATCAGTACATGTGTCAGGTGTATCAGGATCGGTCAATATGTAATGCAATCAGGTATATGATGATAACAGGTATAGGAACAAATAATGAACAGTAGCAGGAAACAGTAAATAACAATATAAATCTAGGTAAACACCGTGATGTTTCGTATTCTCTTATTAATCCGGTTCACGCACCTTTGAGGTGCAAAAGCCACAAGACGAGCAATATCGATAATATGCGTAATGGAGTTACATGAATCTGAACTAAGCACAATAATTGTCTCATGAGTGATTTTAACAAATGAATCGGGGATGATCTACTTGGTTTGATTAGTTAAGTATGACTTAATAGCAGACCGGTTAAAGCGAGCAATGATTTCATTGATTCAAAGTTACGGATAATCGTGGCTAGCAATTCTAAGTTATAACAGGTATCGATATTATATTAGTTGTGTGGTTATAATATGATGATTAAGTTGTAGCATGTTAAGCAAGTATTCAGATACTTGCCTCGGCGGTTCCGCAAACCGAAACACGGATGCGATATCGGTAGAAACCACGATACGGAAGCACGGGCCACAGATCGAGTCCCAACAGAGGTCAATGGGATCACACGGACCAGGGGGCTTCGCTGGAGCGTCGGGTTCGTCAAACGGCACGGTCGGGTTCCGGCAACAACCGAAAGGCAAAGTTAGCAACAAGGATACGATATACGCCAAAACGACCAGCGGGGGGTTGTACCAAAAGGAAAGAGAAGGAAACTTACAGGGAGACACCAAGGGTGTGACCACGGCGGGTTCGACGGCACTGGAACGCCGGCGAGGCCGCGACGGTGGCTGCAGCAAGGGGAAGGGCCTCGGGTGTGCAGGGTAGTGTGCTGCGGCGAGTGGAGGAGAGAGGGGGTCGGCTCTGGTGGTCGAGGGAACAGGGAGGTGGTCGGAGGTGGCGTCGACGAGGTCGCCGGCGCGCTTCTCCGGCGAACAGGGGAGGTGCAGGCGAAGGGTGAAGGCTCGGGTTCGCTATTCCGGCGAGGGGAGGAGGGAACGACGACGAGGTCTCGACGAGGGGTGTGAGAGGGGGTCGTGGGAGGCGTCGACGGTCAAAGGCGACGTCGACGGCGAGGTCGCGAGGGGATGGAGGCGTCGGGGAGATGGGTTGCAGGCGCGGGAAGGAGCGGGCGAACCGGAGGAAGAGGGTAGGTGGGTGCGGTGGAGGTCGTGGTGGTGAGGGCGGCGACGGCGAGGTCTCGAGGAGGCCGGCGGTGGGATCGCTAGGGTTAGGGTTTGCGTGGGGTTCTCGTGGTCGCGTGGGTTAAAGGGAGGAGGCGGCTGATGCATGAGAATATATATAGAGGAAGAGAGAGAGAGATTTGAGGGAAGAGAGAGATTTGAGAGAAGAGAGAGATTTGAGAGAAGAGAGAGAGAGATGAGGAAGCAGGAGCGGGGCCCACGAGCTCAAATAAGAGCTCGTGATTGGCTGATCACGAATTTAAAAGGGATTTGAGAATGAATTGCGTAGGATCTGTGAGGGTCATTAGTTAAGGAAATTAGATTCGAATAAAAATATATATTTAGATATTAAAATGAAATGGGCCCTTTTTGGCGCGAAATGAAACATTTCCAAATCGTGCCCGGGTTGCGCCCAAATGTTCCAAATTCAAATTATATGATTTTAAGCGGGTTCCAAATTTTGAAAAGAGGTGTTTAGTGATTAAAATGCATGCCCCCAAGTCGGACACTTGCACGCGCGCGTAGTCGCCCAAACTTGCCCGTTCGGCCAAACGGAACGGAATCTCGACACGCGGACGCTACCACGCGACTAGTGGCGACGAGTAGGCTAACATGGACATCTTAAATTTCATTGTAGGAGTTAAAATTTGTTATGTGTCAAAATGACTTAACCGGGTAAAATTTAGCAATAAACACCAGAAAATCAGGAAAATTGGGAATGAGCAAACCACAACCCTCAACTAGTAATATACATAGTATTATTGGGCTCGGGTGTTACACACACACAACTTAATCTCTCTCTCCCTCTCTCATACCCGCATCTCTCTCTCTCTTTCCCCCCGCTGCTCTCGTCCCTCACCCACGTAAACCCTAACCCTAGTCGTCGTCGCCGCCGCCGCAGATCCCGACCCCTCCTCTCGCCTCCATCAACGCCGCGACCCTCTCCTCTCTCCTTCGCCTTCGCTCTCGCTCTCGTCCTCCTCCCGTCGACGCCGCCTCCATCCCTCGCGCGGCCACAACCCCCATCTCCTCATCTCGTCCTACCACCGCAGCCAACATCCCTTCGCACAGCCATCTCCGACTCCTCCACGACCTCCATCGACCTGCACAGAGCATTCGACGTCGCCGCAGCCCTCGTCTTCCCTCGTCGCTGCACCCATCACCCAGATCTCCATAACTCCCTGCAGCAACATCGTCCCTGTTCTTCCATCGTCAGATCTGGACCCTAGCAATCGCTACTGCCACGATTTCCCCCCTGTAAGCACTCTTTGATCCATGTTCTGTTCTGAAAAAAAAGAGAAAAATAAATATATAAATAAATAAAATTGTAGGAAATCAGTGAACAATTGAATGGGGGAAAATTAGTATCAAAACCCTAAAATTGATGTAACTGTGTTTGGTTATGTGACAATATTTTTGTAGACATTTACGGTTAAATCGATGAAATTTATCTAGGCGGATCGTATAACTGAGATCCCAAGTCGCACCTTAGCTGAGATCGTGCCTGCATTTTTGTACATCTTTTTCCGTGATCGCTATCCTCAGGCAAGTACTCTTGCTCTTTTCATTTTGTCGATGCAACATCGGCGATTATCTAAATTAGTTCTTAACCTGTACAAGTTTGGATATTAGAGGAAAGATGTTTCTTTCACAGTTTATCATCTGTCCTTATCGTAACACTTGCTAATATATAATGCTGACTGCTGCTTGCTTTTCGTTATGTAATGCTATGACATGAATATTATGCACATGAATCCTTTTACATGCTTTATACATATTCGAGACTCATGTTGATTACATGTATAGAACATCTTGATTTGACATGCTTACTCGTGACCTTTATTATTTATTTTCTTAAGTGAAATCATTAATTAGAGTGCTGGACTGCATGCCATGACACCACTATTCACCAGTTTTATTTCCATACAATTACCATACTGCAAGTTCCTGTCTTTTCAGCATTCTTAATTAGTGATTTTAATATCTACCATAGCAACTATACATACGTGGGTGTTGGGGTAGTTTGAGTGTGCGTTGTACAACAGGATCTCAGGAGTCCCATGCCGGCAGCTCGTACCGGGCTATAGCGGTCACATGATTACAGCTCGTACCGGGCTATAGCGGTCACATGATTACAGCTCGTACCGGGCTATAGCGGTCACATGTTTACAGCTCGTACCGGGCTATATCGGTCTCTTGTTCATTCCATAGTTGGGCCCGTGTTTCCTAGCCCTTGGGGCACCACTCTTGGGTTAGGAATACTCCTGCAGAGGTTGACGCACACACTCAAGCTTACGATAGGATAGTTTACCTTTTAGTGGCCAGTTAGGTTATGACCTGATCCCTTACTTATGTTTCATAGTATTAGTGCATTTAATTAATTATATACATGCTTCCTTGCGCACAGGGCTTCACTTTTATATATTCTTGTTATTATGTTACACACACTTTATACGTTGAGTACTTGTTGGGATGTTCTGACATCCCTGAGATTTGCCATCTCAGGTTTAGAGACAGATCTGCAGGCTGAGCAGGAACAGAGCGGCTACCAGGACCTTGCTGAAGATCAGTAATCGTAGGTTTATTCTCTTTTACTTTTAGCTTTTAGCTTGTGCGTCCTTATGGGATATTAGGACTTTTGTATCTCTTTCGGATCTTATTTTATTCCGAATCTTTTGTTTTGGATCTTTAATTGCATCAATTATATAGTGGACCCATTTTTAGGATTTCTTGTGTTTTCATTGCAGCATGATTATTAGTATTATTTCTTTTGCTCTTGGACTTTATATTGACAGGTTAATCTAGACAGCCTTATGTGACTATGGAAGGACTTTTCCTTACCGTAGGTAGCATGGCTGGCCTTCGTCGCTTCCCGTATTCTACATTTTTGGGAAGCGGGGCGTGACAAGGTTTTGTTGGTATCAGAGCCAGGCTGACTTCAAAGTTAGTCTTGGTTCTACCGACCTTTTAGGTTAGAAACGCATGTCTAAGTTTTCCCCAGTATGTCATGCTGCAGATTCCGTTGACTCTGACCGTAGGATTCGGGCGACTTACATAGAATTACGATATTGTGCCCATGTACCGCGGCATGGATACAATACGGTATTCTGTATGAGTAACTTAGAGTCCTACACTTGATCTGTATTCTTTGAATTGATTATTTCCTTATCTCTTTGCTTCACTCAGTTTTAATATTTTGAATTTAAACCTCGTTTTCGTTGCTAAATCTCGTCGTTCGTTTTGACCTCAGAATCATGGCCGAAGAAAATTTGCGAGTATATGGGGGAGACGTGACAACAATACTGCACTACTTGGAGTTATACGTGGCATGCTGGAGAGTCAACAGCAGCAGACCGAATTGCTACAAGGGGGCCTACTTGCTTCTCAGCAGACCGCTACTGCGGCCCTAAACAAGGTGGCTGAGGTTCGTGAAGGTAGACGCCCGGGCAGCGTCGCCGATTTCAGGAGACTATAGCCGGCAGTTTTCACTGGCGCAGGCGGACCACTGGATGCCGAGCAGTGGGTTGTCGACATGGGGAATTTGCTGTCAGCCGCCCGGGTTCCTGAAGAGGACAAAGTGGATATAGTCAAGATTCAACTGCAGGATATTGCTAGAATTTGGTGGCTCGCAGAAGAGAACAGGTTGGAGAAACCGATTACATGGACTGATTTCTCTACGGCTTTTCTTGAGAAATTCTTCCCTAAATCGGCCAGGATCGAAATGGAACAACAATTTATCAATCTTCGTCAGAGGGATCGCACAGTGGACGAGGTAGCGGCCGAGTTTATCCGACTCAGTCGTTTTGCTCCTTCAATGGTAGCCCAGGAGGAGGATAGGGCTAGAAGATTCTTACAGTGTCTCACTCTGGAAATACAAGAGAAGTTAGCTTCACATGATCTGAGGACTTATTCAGAAGTATTAGATGCGGCCCGCAGAATTGAGACAATTATGGATAAAAGAAAGAAACTTCAGAGTGGAAGATTCAAACGACCCGTGAATCAAACTTCAGGGAGGATTCCAGTTAGACATCATGGAGGAGTTCAGATGAAGCGTACCGCAACCCCACCACAACGGGAATCTACGGTTTGTGGATACTGTCGGATACCGGGACACATCGAGAGAAATTGCCGCCGCGCTAAGGGTCTATGTCTGATTTGTGGTGCTAGTGACCATCAGATTGGGAGTTGTCCAAGGAGAGCAGAGCGCAACCAACCTCAGAAAGGACTTGTCCCTCAGGAGCAACTTTTTGAGCAGAGGCGAGGAAACACAGGTCGTGGACAGGGACGGGCCTTTACACTGACAGCTGAGCAGGCAGAAGCATCGGAGGATGTCGTTTCAGGTACCGTTCTAATTTTGTTTGTTCCTGCTAGAGCACTTTTCGATTCTGGAGCTCCGCATTGTTTTATGTCTTTGGATTTTGCCACAACACATTCTATTGCACACAAAACACTGACTAGAGGTTGGGACATTCACACTGGAAATGGAGTAGTTACCACCAACCTAGAGTGCAAGTTTTGTCCGATTGTGATTTGCGGCAGGGAGCTTTTTACAGATTTCCTGTTGATTGGGACCGGTAGTTATGATGTCATCTTAGGAATGGATTGGTTGGGCACCTTGCACGCACATATTGATTGTCGGGCCAAAACTGTAAACTTTCGCATTCCTAACCACCCAGAGTTCGTGTTCATTGGAGGGAGCAAATCTCTGGGACCCATAAAGTTTAGAGCAAAGCCGACGTGCGACATACTGGCATCAATGGAGGTTGATATGAGTTCGGCACCGGTCGTAGTTCGGGAATTTTTGGATGTCTTTCCTGAGGACTTACCCGGCTTACCCCCGCCTCATGCTTTGGGGTTTTCGATAGAATTATTGCCAGGAACGGCACCAATTTCTAAGTCACCCTACAGGATGGCACCAGTTGAATTAGCGGAATTGAAGAAGCAGATAGAAGACCTCCTCAGCAAAGGATTCATTCGCCCGAGTACTTCTCCGTGGGGCGCTCCAGTTTTACTAGTAAAGAAGAAGGACGGCTCGTTGCGCATGTGCATCGACTACCGAGAGTTGAACCGGGTTACGATTAAAAACAAGTACCCTATACCTCGGATCGATGATTTGTTCGATCAATTATGTGGTGCTCGAGTGTTCTCTAAGTTGGATCTTCGGTCGGGGTATCATCAAGTTCGTGTTAAAGCAGAGGATGTATGCAAAACAGCCTTCAGAACTCGATACGGTCATTATGAATTCTTGGTAATGCCATTCGGTGTTACTAATGCCCCAGATTTGTTCATGGATTTAATGAACCGAGTTTTCTCCCAGTACCTTGATCAGTTTGTCGTAGTTTTCATCGACGACATTCTTGTGTACTCCAAAAGCAAGGAGGAGCATGCCGAGCATTTGAGGATCGTGTTGCAAATACTGAGGCAAGAAAAATTTTACGCCAAGCTTAGTGAATGCGAGTTTTGGCTTGAACAAGTTCAATTTTTGGGCCACATCGTTTCTGGAGACGGTATATCAGTAGATCCGGCGAAGATTGAAGCAGTGAAGGATTGGCCAGCACCAAAGTCAGTAGCAGAGATTAGAAGTTTCCTGGGACTCGCAGGCTACTACCGCAGATTTGTTAAAGATTTTGCACGAGCGGCTGAGCCATTGACAAGACTTACTCGAAAAGGGATACCATTCGTATGGTCAGAAGAGTGCAACCGAGCGTTCGAATTATTGAAGGAGAAACTCACAACCACACCCATATTGACCGTACCAGATGGGACAGGAGGACTGGTGATTCATAGTGACGCTTCCGGTAAGGGGCTAGGCTATGTCTTGATGCAACGTGGGAGTGTTGTCGCTTATGCCTCGCGTCAACTGAGGACGCACGAGAAGAATTACCCAACTCACGATTTAGAGTTGGCCGCTGTAATATTTGCTTTGAAAATTTGGAGGCATTACCTTTTGGGAGAACGAGTGGAAATTTTTACGGACCATAAGAGCTTGAAATATGTATTCACGCAGAAGGAGCTAAATATGAGACAGCGTAGATGGTTGGAGTTCATGGCTGATTATGATATCGATTTGAAATATCATCCCGGGAAAGTAAATGTGGTACCGGATGCTCTCAGTCGGAGACCAACAGCGATGTGGTTGACTGGCCAGAAGGAACTCATTGATGAATTTCGAAGGCTCAATCTAGAAGTGGTAGAGCAGGGGACGCCCGGACAATATTGGCAACTACAGGTGCTGTCTTCGTTAGTTGATCGTATTAAAGCTGCACAGACTGGGGACCCGCAATTGCAGAAACTCCGCGGGTTAGTAGAGGCAGGATTGAGAACAGACCTATTGATACACGAAGATGGCTCTTTAAGATTCGGCAGTCGATTATGCGTGCCAAAGGGCGACGTTCGAGAGGAAGTGTTGAAGGAAGCACACAGTTCAGCTTATTCGGTGCACCCGGGTGGTACCAAGATGTATAGGGACGTTAAACAACACTTTTGGTGGAATGGCATGAAGAGAGAGATTGCCCGCTATGTGTCGAAGTGCTTAGTGTCCCAGCAGGTGAAGGCCGAACATCAGCGAGTGGCCGGCCTATTGCAACCACTTCCTATTCCCCAGTGGAAGTGGGAACACATCACTATGGACTTCGTGACGGCTTTACCACGGAGTCCTAAGGGCAATACTGCTATTTGGGTCATCGTCGACCGTCTCACAAAGGCGGCCCATTTTCTACCCTTTCGAGTGGGACAATCGACGGAGACATTGGCAGAGAAGTATATGCAAGTGATCGTACGGTTGCATGGGGTGCCTATCACTATAGTATCGGACCGAGACACGAGATTCCTCTCACATTTCTGGAGAAGCTTACAAGAGAGTTTAGGCACTCGTCTTCGCTACAGCACCGCTTACCATCCCCAGACTGACGGACAGTCTGAACGTACGATACAGATACTAGAAGATATGTTGAGAGCCTGTATGCTAGATTTCAAGGGATCATGGGAGGATCATCTTCACTTGGTGGAATTCTCGTACAATAACAGCTATCAGGCGAGTATCCAGATGGCACCGTTCGAGGCATTTTACGGACGTAAATGTCGTTCTCCACTTTGCTGGGATGATGTGTGTGAGCGAAGATTATTGGGACCGGAGCTCGTAACCCAAACAGTTGAGAAGGTCCAGTTGATCAGGGACCGTATCAAGGCAGCACAGGATCGTCAGAAGAGCTGGGCAGATACTAGTCGAAGACCTCTTGAGTTTGGAGTAGGGGATCATGCCTTCCTTAAGATTTCGCCGACTCGAGGAGTGATTAGATTCGGTAGTCGTGGGAAACTCAGTCCCCGATTTATTGGACCATTCGAGATTGTGGAACGCGTTGGAGCAGTGGCTTACAGATTGGCCTTACTACCTTCTTTGGCTGGTGTGCACGACGTATTCCATGTATCACAGCTGCGTCGGTACGTTCGCGATGACAGCCATGTTCTCGATCACTCTGAATTAACTTTGAGCACCGATCTCTCGTATGAAGAGCGCCCTACAGCCATTGTCGACCGTAAGGAGAAGGTATTGAGAAACAAGATCATCCCTTTAGTTCTTGTATCTTGGGGCGGACGTTCTCGCGGAGAATCTACTTGGGAGCGTGAGGACACGATTCGTCAAAAGTACCCACACCTGTTTTCTTGATCTTGTAGTCGTCGTTCCAATTTCGAGGACGAAATTTTCTGTAAGGTGGGTAGGATGTAACAACCCTATTTGAATGCTTAATTCAAGAGTTTATCAAGATTCTTTCCCCAAAGTTTTGAATTTTTATTTGGCCTCTAAAATATTTAATTTAGATTTTTCTCTGTAAACAATTTTGATATGGAAAATATTCAGTTTTTATATTATATAAATAATATCTTCTTAGCGACAGCAAAATAATATTCTTTCGTATCTGTTTACTGTTAAAATGAGAACGAGAAAATCTGCACCGAATCTCTAATTGCAACCAATTAAAGATATCTATCTTTATAAATATATTTATAAAATAATTTATATATATACACACACAACTTAATCTCTCTCTCCCTCTCTCATACCCGCATCTCTCTCTTTCCCCCCGCTGCTCTCGTCCCTCACCCACGTAAACCCTAACCCTAGTCGTCGCCGCCGCCGCCGCAGATCCCGACCCCTCCTCTCGCCTCCATCAACGCCGCGACCCTCTCCTCCCTCCTTCGCCTTCGCCCTCGCTCTCGTCCTCCTCCCGTCGACGCCGCCTCCATCCCTCGCGCGGCCACAACCCCGATCTCCTCATCTCGTCCTACCACCGCAGCCAACATCCTTTCGCACAGCCATCTCCGACTCCTCCACGACCTCCAGCGACCTGCACAGAGCATTCGACGTCGCCGCAGCCCTCGTCTTCCCTCGTCGCTGCACCCATCATCCAGATCTCCACAACTCCCTGCAGCAACATCGTCCCTGTTCTTCCATCGTCAGATCTGGACCCTAGCAATCGCTACTGCCACGATTTCCCCCCTGTAAGCACTCTTTGATCCATGTTCTGTTCTGAAAAAAAAAGAGAAAAATAAATATATAAATAAATAAAATTGTAGGAAATCAGTGAACAATTGAATGGGGGAAAATTAGTATCAAAACCCTAAAATTGATGTAACTGTGTTTGGTTATGTGACAATATTTTTGTAGACATTTACGGTTTAATCGATGAAATTTATCTAGGCGGATCGTATAACTCAGATCCCAAGTCGCACCTTAGCTGAGATCGTGCCTGCATTTTTGTACATCTTTTTCCGTGATCGCTATCCTCAGGCAAGTACTCTTGCTCTTTTCATTTTGTCGATGCAACATCGGCGATTATCTAAATTAGTTCTTAACCTGTACAAGTTTGGATATTAGAGGAAAGATGTTTCTTTCACAGTTTATCATCTGTCCTTATCGTAACACTTGCTAATATATAATGCTGACTGCTGCTTGCTTTTCGTTATGTAATGCTATGACATGAATATTATGCACATGAATCCTTTTACATGCTTTATACATATTCGAGACTCATGTTGATTACATGTATAGAACATCTTGATTTGACATGCTTACTCGTGACCTTTATTATTTATTTTCTTAAGTGAAATCATTAATTAGAGTGCTGGACTGCATGCCATGACACCACTATTCACCAGTTTTATTTCCATACAATTACCATACTGCAAGTTCCTGTCTTTTCAGCATTCTTAATTAGTGATTTTAATATCTACCATAGCAACTATACATACGTGGGTGTTGGGGTAGTTTGAGTGTGCGTTGTACAACAGGATCTCAGGAGTCCCATGCCGGCAGCTCGTACCGGGCTATAGCGGTCACATGATTACAGCTCGTACCGGGCTATAGCGGTCACATGTTTACAGCTCGTACCGGGCTATAGCGGTCTCTTGTTCATTCCACAGTTGGGCCCGTGTTTCCTAGCCCTTGGGGCACCACTCTTGGGTTAGGAATACTCCTGCAGAGGTTGACGCACACACTCAAGCTTACGATAAGATAGTTTACCTTTTAGTGGCCAGTTAGGTTATGACCTGATCCCTTACTTATGTTTCATAGTATTAGTGCATTTAATTAATTATATACATGCTTCCTTGCGTACAGGGCTTCACTTTTATATATTCTTGTTATTATGTTACACACACTTTATACGTTGAGTACTTGTTGGGATGTTCTGACATCCCTGAGATTTGCCATCTCAGGTTTAGAGACAGATCTGCAGGCTGAGCAGGAACAAAGCGGCTACCAGGACCTTGCTGAAGATCAGTAATCGTAGGTTTATTCTCTTTTACTTTTAGCTTTTAGCTTGTGCGCCCTTATGGGATATTAGGACTTTTGTATCTCTTTCGGATCTTATTTTATTCCGAATCTTTTGTTTTGGATCTTTAATTGCATCAATTATCTAGTGGACCCATTTTTAGGATTTCGTGTGTTTTCATTGCAACATGATTATTAGTATTATTTCTTTTGCTCTTGGACTTTATATTGACAGGTTAATCTAGACAGCCTTATGTGACTATGGAAGGACTTTTCCTTACCGTAGGTAGCATGGCTGGCCTTCGTCGCTTCCCGTATTCCACATTTTTGGGAAGCGGGGCGTGACAATTTTTCTTGTGGACATATCTTTTTTTTCTTGAATCTTCATCGCCGGTGGGACTTTGAATGTGGTCTCGCCGGTAGGACTTGGGAGAGATTGGGATCGTTTTACGTTCGTGGATTGTATACAGTTTTGCAGTATGTATGATCCAGACCGTAGGGCTGGAAAAATTTCGGGACTTTGTTACTCATCATTCGCCATTTGGGATTTGTGTTTGGAATTTAGTTGGCGTCTGCATCGCTGCACTGAAATATGGCACCAGGAGCGACTCATCATTCGCCGTTGGGGTATAGGATTTGGAATTTGGTTGGCGTCTGCATCGCTGCACTAGAATATGGTACCAGGAGTGACTCATCATTCGTCATTTGGGATTTGAGTTTGGAATTTGGTTGGCGTCTGCATCGCTGCACTGGAATATGGTACCATGAGCGACTCATCATTCGCCGTTTGGGTATGGGATTTGGAATTTGGTTGGCGTCTGCATCGCTGCACTGGAATATGGTACCAGGAGCGACCCATAATTCGCTATTTTTTTTACAGCGATTGCTCTATCATTTCAGCTTTTCTTATCGTGAAGGTCGCGATTGCCCTATCATTTCGGCTATTTATTCGCGGTTGCCCTATCATTTCAGTTTTATTTTTCATCTTTATTTTACTCGCTGATTTTTATTGCGAGTTGTCCCATCACTTCGGCTTTTCTTTTTATTTACTTATTTACACATTCCTTTTTTTTTATTTACACATTTTTTTACGTTCCCAGTTTAACGACTTAGAGGTCGACTGTTCTCAGTTTAATGACGTGGTGGTCGATTATTCCCAGTTTAACGACGTAGAGGTCATCTGTTTCCAGTTTAACGACGTGGTTGTCATCTGCTTCCAGTTTAACGAATTAGAGGTCATCTGACGGGGAGCTTAGAGAAGATACCCGATTGAACAGTTGTCAGGGGCACTGCTGAAGCTTGCCCGAAATGCCTTATTACTTTGTTGGTGTTGATGGCCTTGCCCCCCCGCTGGGGCCAAGGAAAGTTGTTCAAATACCGACTTGCGTTCGAAGATGGCAATTGAAAATTGTTAACCTGCAAATAGAAACATGATTTCAGTAGGCAATCAATGTATATGTTGATTGAGTTCGCATGGATATTTAACCCGAAATATGGGAGGGGAGATTTGTCCCACGGGATGTGCCAGAATTTGTAGAGTGTTTTTCATCACCCCATTGAGATGGAAATACGCGCGCGCTTGTCAGGCGTACTACAGATTCCCCCTGTCTAGGGTAGGCGGAGGTTTATTGATCGTGGGGATCCGAATCTCCGGCAGCCGCGGACTAAGCTGCCGTTAATTACCCCCTGCCTTTAGAGTGAGGGAACCTCTGATTAACGGGTTAAACTGGTCATGCGAACTCAACGTGCAGTGTTGTGCTTTGAATGGGTTTTGGATATATCGGGGACCCCGCAGAGTTTTTACGGGAGTCCCGCTACCCGGATAGCGGGCTGGGGGTTAAGGGGGCTAGCAGCTCCCTTGCGAGGTGCTGGGCAGCGTCCCGTTAGAATTTTTTTCTAACGGGAACAGTGTGGTGGAGTATGTGTGTGTGTGCATATATATATATATATATATATATATATATAAATATAAAGATGAAAGGGCATCCAAAGGATGCGTGGTGGAATGTGCCAGCGCCCCACGTGCCAAGTACACGGGCATTGTGCGCCAGAGTGCCAGCGCACCACGTGCCTGGCATGCGGGCGCTGTGCGCCAGAGCGCCAGCGCACCACGTGCTTGGCACACGGGTGCTAGGCGTCGGCAGCAAAAGGGACTTGGTCCCTGCACTGGGAGCTATCCTCCCGATTTGACTTATGGAGTTGAACTCCTAAGATATTTTTGGAGCTGATGAAGGGGCTTCTCCCTTGAGCCCTGGATCTTCTCCAAAGTGGGGTCTTTGGAGATGGTTCTTCCTCCTTTGTTGGTCGGCTCTTGAAGAACAAGAGGTATGAGATTTTAAAATCTTCCCTTTTTGAGATCTAATGGAAGATCTGGGCTCCCCTTTATGGGTTTTGTGGTGAAAAACTATTTACTTTTTGGAAAAGGAAGAGAAACTCTTGATTTAATTGAAAAATGGAAGAAGTTTTAGAACCTTGAGGAAGGAGAAGGAGGGGAGAATGAGGCACAGGAACCCTAGTTTTTGGGGAGAATGAAAAGTATATGCTTTATTCATCATCATGTTGCCTTATATAGGCTTACATATTTACATATAGCCCTTTAGGCTTTACAAAATGGCATTTTGCCCATCCCATGTCTCATGTGCTATTTCTTTTTGCACATAAGCCGTGGGCTTTACAAAAATTCGGCTTTATGCCCATTTTGCTTACATTCATGCACAAAAAATTACATCAAAATTATTTGTTGCATAATTTTTATTTTGGCATGGCGAGGCCGGCCGCGAGGCTCGACTTGGGCATGGGCCCACTTACTTGGGGTTGACCTTGACTTTGACCTGGTCAACTGAGGTGCAAATTTTGACCCCAACAGGTATATTAAATAATTATATAAAACTGCACAATTTCTTATTATTTCCCTCCTCTAGTTGAAGCATGAACGACTTTTTGGGTGTTTCAAATGGTCCACAAAAACTCTACAGCTTTAAAATCCTGTAATTGAACTTTATACTATGCAAAATTTGCGGTTTATATGCTTTTCATTCTATATTCAGGCTGGATTATATAAAGTCAACAACTATGTGAATCAAACCTGACATTACGGTTCAGTATTGTTGACCTATTCTGGGTCCTTTATGGAAACAATATTACCTCTGGTGTAATTATTTGGAACCATAGGCAACAATAAAAGACGAGAAAGCTGATCTGAACTGACCAGCCAACTAGGGTTGGGATGGCCGGATCTAGGGTTTGCATCCCTAATTAGGTTGTATGGAAGTAAGTTGAATCTCTGACCCATACCATCTTCGAAAGAAGCTGGAGGCAACGTCATCTTCCCTTCCAATATGGAGTGTTACTCAACTTCTTTTCATTCCCTTCAAGCTTGTTTTCTATACGGGCTTTAGAATGAGACCCAAGAGACTAATAGCGTATCTGATGATGACTCCATTTCCACAAGTAAAAAGTTTTTATGCTGTAGCCATACGAGGGAATCCTTGTTTTGTTACCATCTTTAGATCGTGGTCTGAAAGAGTACTTTATACATAATTTTTGGTTGCTAAACTCTTCCGGGCCTTAACATGATATAAATTGTGTTTCTGTGATCTTAGGCTTTGTGATGAAGCTACTAGTGCCCTTGATAGCACGACTGAAGCTGAAATATTGAATGCACTGAAGTCTCTAGCCGAAAACAGAACTTCTATCTTCATTGCTCACCGTCTTACAACAGCAATGCAATGTGATGAGGTATTCACCGCTTTATTTTGATACTAATCTGTTTTTCTTAGTCAGCACTTTCAGGTGCTTCTTCAATCTTCATCTAAGAAATGTTCTGGGAATTACATTTCTGATTCAGCATATAGATTTTGATTAAGGATGCAGATGTTCTCTTTCTTTTTATCTAAATTGATATCTATAAGCTCCTTTTTTCATCTACCAGCAGGAACATTTCTTATCATTTAATTTCGCTGACTTCCACCAAATGGATGCAAAGCTTGGCTCTTTTACAGTTATACTGTTAACCATTCTATCAAAAAGTCTGTAAATTTTAAGTTGCTACCATGGAGTTTAGTCAACACTGTAAGACGGTATTGGGAATAGTAAGCCTTCTTACCCTTACCCTTTTACTCTTTCTGCTTCCTCTTCTCGAACCCATTGACTCATCATCTAACTTATCAACCTTCATATCTTCTACTTCCTATTTCATCCACACCTTCTAAAACCCATGCACTCTTATACCTTTTGTCTCCTGCCTCATCCCCTCATCCTCAAACTCATCACTCGACTCCTTTCTACCTCTTACCTTATCCGCTCCTCCTTTAACCGAACAACTATTCTTTTTTAGTCTATGAACTTGCACGTTAACATTTGCCATTTGAACTAGTGGGGGTTTAGTATTAAGTTTATTCATGGATTAGTAGGTTTATTAATTGGTTTATGGATTTACAGTAGTTTAATGGGTTATATCGGCTTATTTGACATCATTAATTACTAAAATATATACCAAAAGTATATATTTTTATAAAGTATTATAGTAACCAACTTTTGACATCATTAATTACTAAAATATTTACTAAATTCTTAACAATTGCTTTTGATGCTTATTTAGAGAGTTCTTTTGTCAGACGATATAAAACCCTGTAGTCCGATCCTACACAATCAATATGGCCGAGACGACCGATTCCAATCCCATTAGCGACTTTCTGATAAAGCTATACTAAACCTTGGTTGTGAACGATGCGTGAAGCAAATTAGGGTTATGCAGACATCAAATCAAAATTTTGCAACGAAGGGAGGGGAAGAAGGAATTGGAGTGGTGAGATTGGAGGGAAGAGAACAAAATGTGTAGAGTTTAAAATAAGAAGGAAATAAAGATAAAGGTATTTGGAAATATATGTGCATGTGTGCACGTGACAGAAAGTTAACTGTGTTTATGGATAAAGCTATAGCGACTTTCAATCCCATTAGCGACTTTCTGATAAAGCTATACTAAACCTTGGTTGTGAACGATGCGTGAAGCAAATTAGGGTTATGCAGACATCAAATCAAAATTTTGCAACGAAGGGAGGGGAAGAAGGAATTGGAGTGGTGAGATTGGAGGGAAGAGAACAAAATGTGTAGAGTTTAAAATAAGAAGGAAATAAAGATAAAGGTATTTGGAAATATATGTGCATGTGTGCACGTGACAGAAAGTTAACGGTGTTTATGGATGCTAGTTTCGTGTAAGGAATTTCTGGCAGTGACCTGTAATCTTTTTGGTAGTTTAGTTTTAAAAAACAGGTATAGTTTTTGATAGATAGTGAAATTAATCCTAATTTATCAAGTGAATTATTTCTTGGATGCCGATAATAATGTTGAGTTTTAAAGATGAAGTGGATTCATGCTGGACCTATCCATCTAAATAAACAGACTGGTCTTCTCTCTTTTTGTCGGTTGCATGGCTTAAGTTGTGCCCTATCTGGCAATTCACATGCCCTACCGACTCTTTAACCGTTAGGAGCTATACCAACAATTATGTCTGAAACCAATAATCAGTAACTTTGATATTTAAAAATGTTGCTTGTTTGATTCAACATGAGGATAAAGCGTTATTCCACACTGGAAGAATGCAAGTGCTACTTGTGGTGTTTCATTTGTTTTAAATAGTGTGGAGGTGAGCTGCTGCTTTTCCAATAGGCCATGGGTCTAATTATTTTTGGAAACAATATTAAAAGTCTGCTTGTTTCAGGCGAAGAGATTCAAGAGAACAGACTAATTTTACTTATCCATTCTTAACATTTTTTGTTTACACTTGAAGGAACTCCATATAACCATATCTGACTGTGTGAGCTAGTGCCCGTCCTGAAGGCTGCATAATTTCTTCTCTTTGAGGTAAAGAAGAAATTATGGATGGAGCATGGATCAACTGATAGGACTGTTCAATTGTCGTAAAACATCTATTAATAATGGATCTAATTGATGCAGTAAAATTAATCCCGGAAGGAATTATGTTATGAAATATGGCATATGTATTATACCCCACATAGGTTAGGCTTATTTGCTGCTCACCAAGCGTTACAAGCATCAAAATATTATTTACTTGTTACTTTATTTGACATCTCTGCTCTATACAGATGCTCAGGGTTATTGTCCTCTTATCTTTTTTTAAACAGTTTGTAATATCAGATAATGGTGATATGGGGAAAAAATTGTGAGATATAAGCTCTTAGACAGCATGCACTTATAATATTTGAAGGCAAACCGACTCAGAAACTAGTAATGCTAATGTGTATATTTCAGGCTTATGACTTGACCTTTTATTTATTTATTTTTTCCTTTCCTTATTTCTGTGATCCTCAGATTATCGTTTTAGAGAATGGGAAGGTTGTTGAGCAAGGACCGCATGATCTTCTCTTGACGCGAGCTGGAAGATACGCTCAGTTATGGGGACAGCAGAACCACAGTGATGGTATCGATTCTACCAAGCTAGAAGATTGAAGCTCCATTTACTTTTCAATGCATTTGTATATTCCTCGCCAAGAATTTTTGAGTCTTGGTACATTCATAGATATAAGAGGCCAATGAAGATATATTGGGCACTCAGAGATTTTGGTATTTATGTGCCCAAATAAATGTGAGGGCCTATAGAGACCATTGCTGTATATTAATTTTGTAATGTAACATAGTGCCAGAACCCGTGTTGATAAGCCAACAGTTGTGGAGAGCCCACATGTAACTTTATCTCTGATTGCTGCTGATGTCGTTGTGAATAAATGAAATCTTTTTTCATTTATTTGATTTATTATTATATAGCTGGTGATCGAAAAGGTCATTATCAGTTGCGAGAACCAATTTTCAATAACTATTGTGTTTATTAACATTATTTGATCACTGATGTATCCTCCTATTTGTTGATTAAGTTGTGCTTCATCTTGCAAATTTCGTATGGATTGTGATTGCCTTCAACTTTGAAACACAATTTGTAGACAAGAAACTGATGCTTCTAAATTGAAAGTAGTTCAAGCACCAAGTTTTAGATATTGGGAAGAGAATAATGGAGGGCAAAGGCGATTAAAATTTAATTTTAGATACCGTTTCATCATAATTTTCATAGTCTATAACATAGATGGATCAATTTTCATATGATGCTAATTCTTTATATCCATAGCCATGTTTTATAAGAGTAAACATATTTAAATAAAGTTTAGCTATATTTCTCAATCAGAATATGTTTTATTAAATATTAAACGTCTCTCTAAAATCACATAATGTACTCTCTTTTATCAATATTTCAAGTAGACATAGGGACAATACAGATTGTGTTAACAGTTGCTATTTGCCACCGGGGAACTTAATTAGAAACTAAATCCATTCGAGACTACACCAATACACTTTAAAAATGCCGTGAAACAGCCTTGACCTTGAGCCACCAATATTGGTTGAAATTGTTAGTTTCTTTAATAGCGCAAAACAAAATTGGAAAGAACCCATAAAATCGTTGTACGCAGATTTGAACAACCCAAATTAAACTTTACTTGACATTTTTGACAAAAATACCCCTCATTTTTTTCTTTGAAGAAAGGGTTCAGGGCATTTTGTCAAGGTTCCATGGCGTTATCTAGAAACCTTGAAAAGTCAAAAGTCAATGTAGTCATATAAAAGTTACCCAATTTCAATCCAGTTTCAAATGTTGGGGCTTGATGCAACCCCTTGTCACTCGTAGCTGATTTAAGCTGTGCATCATCATTGTCTTCACAAAGAGAAAGCCTAAGTACGATAAATTATACGGTATGCCGGGCATCCGGACAGGAAAGAGGAAGAGATGGAGAGATCCCTGCCGTTATATGCTTCATAGAAATGGTTAGGAGCTTGAAAAAAGATGGAAATTCAATCCTCAAAACAGAACAGGAACTGAGTGGAGTGTGTGCGCGGACTCGTGCGTGTGCTGGATCGTTTCTCTCGAATATCTTTAAATAAAATCATAATTGTGTGGCTGCATATATTGTAACTAAACCCCATTCTCACAAGATCTAGATATCAGGTTTGTGAATATGTTCCGTATAATTTATTAGTTATCGGCTTTGAGTCCAAAGTTTAGATAGAATTTATTTATGTAATTAGCCCACTTAACTTGGGGGCTTTATGTATTTGGTTATTTCTACTCAGGAATATCTTGATCTGAAAAATTCAGTTACTAGTTTAAATTGTAATGCAAAATGAGCTCAACCGAGAAGGTTTATATACATTCTACGTAGGCGGAGTAGCAATAAGGTTACGTAAATTAACAGTCAATCTTATGTGCGTATTATAAGGATGGAAAATAGATCATGAAACTTAAGTGATTAGCTTAGCCTTTATGTGCTAACTAGACATTATATAGTTAAAGAAGAAGTATTTTGTTGCTATACTATGCATGTATAGTTTGAAAAATGTAAAGCATTTAACAGGACAGCCTGTATGCATCAATAATTTATGGTTTTAAAAATTATAAACCCAAACAAGCGCCTCTTGCCTGAAAGGAATAAAAAGCAATGAAGAGGGAAAAATGATAAGAATCCCTGTTTATATTAAACAGGAATGTGAGGCACACTTATTGTGTTCTTATTGCTTCCCCGCTTGCAAGATGGTTAGATGCTCCTCCTCTTGATTTGAAATCTATACAATAAAATATGTGAATGATATATCGTTTTGGGACCACTTGTGATACAATAAAACCGTTATAATATCGTCGACATATCAGTCGATATGACGATATCGCCCGATATGTCGACCGTATAGACGATATGAAGCATCAGTCCGATACGATTCCGATATCCGATATTTAAAACTAGCATGAACAATAATATGCAAGGTCATGTGCCTGCAATTATCAAATGGAGGCATGTTAAGCCTCTAAGTGAGATCACTTGAGTAATGTACACATCTCCTCCTCTATATATACAAGTCCTATTATAATATTCTAAACATTTTTATACACTGAAGTTATGATGAATATGACCATGTCTCATTCTTTCCTCCTCTGTCCATGAATTACTTGTTTACCAAAACAAGCCAACATTTTGTGTTATATAAAGTTTTTCAGACCCAGTACGTTCTCTCATACAGCACCATATTGTTAGTTTCTTGTAGAGAGTGATAATGGCCAACAAAATCATCCTGGTTGCGATTTTCCTTGTGGCATTTTTTGCCATGTCTTTCAGCTAGTCTTCTCTTCCTTAACGTTTCAAAAAAAATCTATAACTCATTTTGTTTCCGCTGTTTATACTTTCATATGATTCGAAATGTTACTGAGATAATATTTCATATTTGCTTGTTGATGCAGTCATAGCACTTGCCAACGGAGAACTGTGCCATACAGACACATTGTGTTAAATACCGCCGCGGTTGCCACCCAAATGTGTTCGAAATATTAATTTATGCACTTGTAATTGCTAGGCTTCATCTATTACATACATTTAATAAGATATTAATGTAATAGATGAATTAATAAAACTTTATTTGCTTTATTTGGATATTGAATAGGTAATCTTTTCTTTGAGTAAAGTTATCAGATTTATTCCTTTTCTTTTTCTTCAAAGAAAAAACGGATGTTCAAAGTAAACCCTGCTAAGATTTTGCAAATTATGAGACAAAGAAGTTACAAATACAATCCTCAAAACAGCAGATAAATATAAATATATTTATAAAAGGTTTAATAACCTACACATTTTGCTAATTTGCTAAAAGGAAAATTGCTACAAGTCCAATGTATACTGTTGAATGAATCCTCTTCCTCTTACATGCTTACTCAGTTACCAAATAAATGAGACTTCCAAAGATAGTTGTTCTCGTACGGGCAAGCAATCGAAAAGATTCTGGCACATCCTCGGAATCCGAAATCCTCCAATTTTTTCATTTATTCATAATTCTTTCGTACATATAATTAAGTTTGTTCAAGGTAACGCACGGTGTGTTGGGGCCATCAATAATACCGACTTTGCAACACAAATTGTTCCAATAGTATCAATCGGAAAGTAAACTTCGCATGGACACGTACGTGCAAACATCAGCGTATATGATATCTGGGTTTTATGTGAAATTGATCCGTACAATACATATTAGAGGGTTAATTGTCAAAAAGCCGCTGGCTTGCTTCAAACTTGTGTAAAACCCCCTGAGCTTTTTGCTCTTGTTAAAAAGCCCTGGCCCAATCAAAACCCCCAGTTGAGGGAATACAAACCCTAAATGAAATATAGACTAAGGAATTTTTTCACAAAGATTTTAAATAGTAGACCCTTTCCAACAATTTTGAAAACTTTCCAAAGCCTTTCTTAACTTTTAGCTTGCCACACATTATTTTTTGGGGGTGTTGTGCAATTTATCCAAAAGCAAAACATCAAAGTATCGCAGCACGGCGCGAGCAACCCTTTTTGGCAAACAAACCCTTGCCTGAAAATCCCTTCTATTCCCGCCAAATCTCGCCGGAGAAATGCCCCTCTCCGTCACCGACCTCCTCTCTCTCCCACCAAAACTCTACCATCCCCATCTAATCCCCATCCGCCACGTGTCCCTCCGCCCTATTTCCAGAACTGCCCTCCACTTCCCCAAAGCCACTTCCATCTCCGGCTCCGCCGCTGACTTCCCCGGTAACTCACCAAACCCTACTCTTTTTCCCCTAAGAGATCAAAATTTGCAAAAATCACATTTTTTATTTCTCTCACGAATTTCACAGAACAGGTGGCGGGCGACCCTCCACGTCCGCAGCAGCGCAGGCGGAGCGTCGCCGGCATCGACCAAGACGATCTAGTGGACCCCACAGAGCTAGCGGATCCCGACAGCGTGTTCTTCGAGTTCAATGGGGTTAAAATCCATCACAAGATCACTCACCACCAAGAAAGCAATCAAGTCGAGACCGAGAGTAATGAGATGGTGGTAAAAATTGGGATACCAATGATTCTGTTGCATGGTTTCGGGTCCTCGGTGTTCTCGTGGCACCGAGTCATGAAGCCTCTTGCTCGGTTCCTTGGAGCGAAGGTTCTTGCATTCGATCGGCCCGCATTCGGGCTGACCTCGAGAGTGATCGAGGAGAGAAAGTGGTTGGCTTTGAATCCTTACTCGATGGCGTTTTCGGTGCTGGCTACGGTTTCGTTCATAGATATGCTGGGTGCTGGAAAGGCCATCATAATGGGGTAATCTTCTTCTTTGTTCTTGGTTTTTCCCCCTTATGAGCATGGTTTAGTTGACTGAGGCGAAAATGTAGGAAATTTATCGTTTTAAAATATATAAAACTCTGTCCATTGACCCTCGTCACTATTGGTGCAGTGACGAGGACATAAAGATGGCATCAGAGCAACCAAGGTTTAGATTCCTTCGGGAACGCATGCAAATAGTTGATGTAAAAAATATCGTTGTGCTCGACCTGCAAGGCTTGTTCAAATTTAAAATTGTGTCCCTCAACCCTCACCACTAACTTCGGAGTTTTGGTATTTAAGACCGACCTTAGCCCTTCTTAACACTAATTGAATATCTTACTAATTGCTTCAAGAGCAAAATGATGAGGATAATCAAAGCAATTTTGAAGCAATAAGTAGGAAGCCGAAAGCAAGGGTGGTTTCTTGCTAGTCGGCCAAAAGTAAGGGGGCTTCTTGCAATTTTTCCTTTGAATTAGTGCTGTATAATTATGACGAGAATTGGGGTCTCAGGCACTCCGCTGGTTGCCTTGTGGCAGTGAATACCTACTTTGAATCTCCTGAAAAGGTTGCCGCGTTGATCTTGGTTGCTCCTGCAATTGTTGCACCGTTTGTTTTGAAAAAGGGCGAGAAAGAGAATCGATTCGGAGAAAATACACAAGTTAAAGATCGAGACCCAAAGCTCGAGTCGCAAGAGAACCTTTTTATTAGGATTTGGAAGGGGTTACACAAGTTGTATAAGTTTATTGCTGGCTTGGTATTTCAGATGCTGAAAAGGATGAGAGATATGGTTGGTTTGATATATAGGACAGCATTGACTGCAGTGTTGAGATCAGCTCTTGCTTTAATACTGGTAAGCTTCTTCATGGCATAGCTTCATCAATACTTTTGTTTCGAAGTTCTCACGCTCCAGGATATATATCATAGCATAATTTTTTTTAAAATGCAATTTAGTATCAGATGAGCTGAATTGTTTTTGAATAAGGAACTTCGTCGTCATTCTTGACCATAACCATGTATGGAAAGTTTAGGTCCTTGATCAGATTAAACCTAGGTTTAGGAAGCTCCTATTCTATCTCTTTTTCGAGTCATATATATCCTGAACACAGCACCGAAAATGATATCAACACTAACAGCAGAGCTTTAATTCCGAACCTTTCAGGGTGGATCATGCATCCTTTATCCCCATTCTCGGTAAGAATACGGTTCGGTCATATAAATTCTTTTCTCTCTACTTCTGTATATCTTCTTATGGACCTTAATCTTCACTCAATTCCACACTTCTAATAATCTTTAATGAGGTCTTGTGACTACTAGGTCCCCCCCCCCCCCCAAATAATACTACTTGGTAAATGCAATAACAACTTTAATAATTTTTATGATAAACCCCTCAACTAACTTATAAGCACCTTACATATATATAAGTTTTATTTTAGTCCATAACGAGACTAACCTAGTGGTTTCAGCTGCTAGTAAGTGTTGGCGAGGTAGAGATGAGGGATGCTATCTGCAGCTAACCCTAATTGGATTATTATGCACTTACCTACACGTTTTGATGGTTATAATGACAATTGCCCCTCTCCCTCTTCAACCACTTTTAAGCACTAGATGGTGCACGATATCCTCTAGTCCCATTTCAAATCTTGAAGTACGCCAGTTTTAAAAAAATACCGTACAAAAATGCTTGAAGATGTCTTCTTCTGTAGAAGATTTGGTTTTTGCTCCCTTTTTAACATAAGGTACAAAATTAGTGCAGGTTTTTTCTTTAGGCTTACCCCAATTATGAAGAAAAAATTTGTATACTTTTTGTAGCCCAAACTTGTACCTCGGACCTCTTCCCTAGCAGCAGTTTGAATTCTTCTCCATTGTTTTGTCTCTTATACATCTGCATGCTTTATGTCAACCTTTATGCTTGCTTTTGGTTGTGATTTAGCAAAGAAGTAATTGTACCTAAAGACGCTAAATTCTCGATTCTTCGGTTTAAAATAGTATCAATGGTTTCTACAGGTAAGGATGGTGATGGATAAGTTTGGTACACTCGCTGTTCGAAACGCATGGTATGATGCAAGTAAAGTTACAGATCACGTTCTACAGGGTTACACAAAGGTAATAGTAATTTATTTATGATTTGAAGATATGTGTCTCGTTATGATGCCAAATGCCATTCTTAACATAAGTATACTGCAGCCTTTGAGGGCTAAAGGTTGGGAAAAAGCCCTTTTGGAGTATACCATAGCCATGCTTACAGATTCTGCATCAAAAACACTTCCGCCATCGTTGAAGAGGCTTGCTGAGATCTCATGTCCAGGTTAGGACATTGTACTCTTCGATTATTCTGCGCTTTATTTTTAATTTAGAAGCTCCTCGTATTATCTCTTTTCACACAGATCTGTTGAGCTTCATAATTTCATCTAAGACTTGGATACATAGGAAGTACACAAGAAGCTACTGGTTAAAATATTAGATACTGAACTCCAAAATGTTATCAATTGTTTTCATGTCGTCTATTTTTTATGCTCCAATTGACAAGCTTACAATCTGATCTCTTGGCCCTTTAATTTTCATTCCTTGACTTGCCAAGGCACTTGATGGCACTTTATTATCGTGTCAACTCATTAGAGAATAAGTATATATACAATTTCATTGGCTCTGTTTCTCCGTATTTCTATTTATATCCCATGTGTTTTTAGGAACTTACCAACTTCAGATCATCATTCACACCCATTTCACAGATCAAAAGAAAGTGAAATCTGCACTGTATCTGCAGGTGTCAATGTTGTGGTTTAAGTTTTTGCCTTTTTATCACATAAGTTCCATTTCACATCTTTTAATGGATCCAACTGTGCACGGGAAACCAAAGGAGCATAGCTCATGGAGGAAAACTTTATTCTCCAACGTGAGAGGTCGCCGGTTTGATTCCCGAAAGTGGTCACATCAGAAATAGAATATAAGAAAAATGTGCATGGATGGATGGTACCAATAGGTGAAGATAAATTGGACTTTAATCACACGAATCATACGCATGTAAACACTTTTCAAGACTTATCCAAATTGTGGTTCCATGGCATGAAATTTGCAATTGGCCGTCAATCTAACATCAACCCGACCCACACACCAGATATTTTGCAGGAAACGAACCTTACCTTATTGGCCTGCATTTTCAGTTCAGGCTGCTTATGAAGCCTAATTCAACAATTTGCCTATGCGAAGGAAAATTAAGAATTGTAAAAGAATGATAGATTTATATGAGAGAACTGCATTCAACTATTAGTTGGTTGCCCGAACTTGTATTAGAACTTTTGCATTCAATGTTCTAAATATCGGATATCGGTATTGTATCGGCCTGGAGATTTTCATATCGGATATTAGATATCGTGATCGGGAGATATTTTCTAAAAAACATTTTTGTATCATATATGTTATGTATGAAAATAGGTCAGTAGTAGAACAATCATATATAGTGGTTGCCAGTAGGTTTGACTCTTATTTAAGGAGATCAGACGTAAACACAAATAACCGAATATGGATCCATAGAAAAGAAAAGTTGATATGAATTCTGGTCTTTTTGCTCAACAGTTTCAACTTTAATTTATCCTCCACTACATGGACGGATCCAAGAATTTTTTCCAGCAGAGAAGCCAAGAGGATCTAGGTTTTGTTAAAAAAATCATATTATACATTTTACATCCTAAAAAAAGAAAACAATATTTTAAATCAATTTAGTTACAATATTGAAGAAACTATTTTATTTTAAAGAAAAAGCACAATGATATTCATACGCAATTAATAATAATCCAAAAATTAACGTTGCTAATTGGAATTGAACACAACACCTTTTGTTGGAAAATAAAACACATTACCACTTGGACTAAAGTCTTATTGTGCTGTATTTATGCAACAAGCATATATAATAGATACCCAAAATTTTCAAAATCTCATATATTAACATATATTAATTTTTATTTATCCGAAATTTCAAACGGAGCATGTGCCCCCTCTACCTCCTTAGTGGATTCGTCCTTGCTTCATTATTGGTCGGGTCAGATCTATTACCAATATTACCTAAAAACCAATAACCCAAATAAATAATATAATATCATGATATTTTGATAGATATATCGGTCCTGATATATCGGGTGATATTACGGAACATCGGCCGATATTTACTCAAAACTACAAAAAGATATAAATTCAGCATATCATATCATTTTTCCTCCAATGCCGATATATCAGCCGATATAGGTGATATATTAGTGATATCTAGAACACTGTTTGCGTTTCATTACTGATTTGTAATGAATGCTGGTGTGATACACCAATTTTTATTAAAAAAAACTTCATTCAACTATTTAATGCACAAGATAATATATTAACAAATTTACTTCAATATATATATATATATATATATATATATATATATATATTAACAAATGTGCAATATGATCGCCTGAGGGGCCTTCCAAAATTTGAAAGATACTTTGGACTCTTTCCGAATCATATTCTACTCCTTTGGGACTTATAATTACTTCTCTATCATCTGTAACTGAAGTTACAGTATCCATATATTTTCCCATGAGAATTAACCCTTCTTCTATTCTGACACAGTACTGATCGTTACCGGAGACACCGATCGCCTCGTTCCTGCATGGAATGCTGAGCGTCTGTCACGAGCCATACCTGGCTCCACATTTGAAGTCATGAAAAACTGTGGTCATCTTCCTCATGAAGAAAAGCCTAACGAATTCTTAATGATTGTTGAAAGGTTTCTCCAAAAAGCTTTTGGACACCAAGAGCCGCAATTCTCTCAAGCCACAGCATAATATGCGAACGTTCGAAAGCCGCTTTACTTCTCCGCAAACATATTTTAACTTGATTGATTGTTTAGTAGCAGTTGTTATTGAAGCTTATATTTAAAGTGTTTTATGTATTATAGAATTCTGTTGTGAAATGCCATCAATTTTGTATGGAGGGTGTTGTATGTCTTGCTCCTAAGTTCTTGTGCATGATGGAGCAAGCTTTCGATGGACATTGAGTTTGTTTATAACCCCCCCCCCCCCCCCCCCCCCACACACACACCCACACCCCCACACACACACACTTTCTTAATGTTTCAGAATTAGATTCTCATTTTGTTTAAGCACATCAATCTTTGCCCATATCAGAATTAGATTCTTCCAAGAATAGGGGTAAAGGGTTTCCTTTGCATGCCCTTGGATGGTATAGAATCTCCTCATCATTAAGTAAACCTCTTTCTTTTTCCATCCTCTAACAAAGTTTCCTTCTATTATCTGACCTCTTAATGGCAAAAGTTCGCGTTGAGATCTGCATAATCTCTGCTCGTGGCCTCGCTCGAAAATCTTCCCTATGGAAGCCTCAATGGTTTGCTGTAGGTTGGATCGAACGCTGCAAGAAATACTGCTCAAAGGTAGATAGATCGGGGAGTTTGAACCCGACATGGAAAACTAAGTTTTCATCCCTCGTTGACGATACCAGCTCAAATTTTCAAGGGTTGTCATTAACCATTGAGGTTTATAGAAGGGTGCCGATATTTAGTAGGGAAAAGCTTGAGGGAACAGCTACAGTTATGCTGAAGGAATTCTTCACCAACTTTGGAGCGGAGGAGACCGCAAGTTTTCAGTTAAGAAAAGGGAAATCGGGCAAGCCTCGAGGGTTTGTGGATGTCTCTGTTTGCGTCTTTGAGGAGAACGACAGTGTTTATTCACATTCAGGTATTTGGCTCAACACATCGGGTTTATATGCTTGAGATAAATTGTTGGTGACTTTTGATGTAATTTGGATCAAATAACTTTTGCAAGTGACACTGCAGCATAATAGTAGCCATTAAAAATATAAATAATTGTTCGCACAATGCAGCAAAATTATCTGTCCATATTCGCATTCTCGCTTGCAGGTTTTGTTGAAGGCTTACACTATTCCAATTCGAAGAGTCACCACTCTTTTGCAATAGGAGACGGTATATCATACCCGAAGCAACCTCAAAGCCCAATATCGAACCAGTTTGAATTCGAAAATTACACCTACAACCACTCCAGCAATCATAATACTTCGAACCAGAGAGAATCATCAGGAGAAGGGTATGACCGTCCATCAACTCCTCCACCGCCACCTCCGCCTTCAAACATTGGATTTTTGCCTACACTGTTTCCTGGAACAATTCCTAGGCCGAGACCCTCAGGTCAAGTGGAGCCCGGCGCTGGAGCTTTAGCTGCAGGAGCAGTCATATTTGGCGACGATTTCTTATCAGGGCCAAGTTTTCATTCAGAGCTGACCCGATTCTGATGCCGAAAACACGGCGTTATGACAATGTTATTACATGTAATAATTATATTGTAACAGAAATGTCTTCACATATATATTGATGTAGTTCCTAGTCATGGTGGTGATTGTAGTAATTATCATATGAAACTAAAACTGCTAGTTTCCAGGGTATCTTAGTAAAAAAAAAATCTCCCTAAAAAACCATAGTTTAAAGTAGTTTGTTGTAATAAAAGAAAACTACAAGGTATTTTAGTGAAAAACCGTGATTGTTGAGGGTAGTTTAGTGTAATTTATACCCAACAAGAAAAAAAAATACGGCAGTTGTAACCGCATACCCAATTCAAAGAGATAAATAGATACCTTGAATCAACACGCCATTTCCCGGAAACTGATCACAACTCTTCATCACTTATAAATAATTTCTTTGTCCTTCAATTCTCAATATTCATCTCTTGCATCTTCTCTTTTCTCTATTACGTGATCCATGGCTCTTGATTCAAATGGGTAATTATATTTATTTGATGCATTTCTGGCTTACAATTAATTTCTTCATGCACCTATTTGTTTTAATCGACTAATATAATTCATGCAGAAACGAACACAAGATGACCAATGTTCCAAGCATGGATCAAATAAGCCTACAACTTCACTCACAGGTACATTATTCATAATCAATAAGAGTTTCGCTTAGAGTTGATTAATTAACAATCTATACATAAAGTAGCATTATTATTGAAATGCATATGCAGGAAGAGCAAATGCAAACGGCGTTTTTGGAGGACAGCGGAAGACAGTACAACACCCTCATGGCCACGGCGCAGGAAATGCTAGCGAAGGGTCTGAAGGAAAAAGATGCGCAACTGAAACACGCGGTCCGCAGTGCAGCGCAACTCAAGAACCGGATCTTTCAAGAAAGGAGGGAGAGGGCGGTGTGGACACAGCATTACTTGGACCTGCAGGACAATGTTTTAGACCTTGAAGACCAACTCAGAGAGGCGAAAGCCGCAAAAGGGGAAGGGAGCGGGGAGTCTGATGATGCCAGTTCGGTGCACAATATTAATGATCAGAAGAGGAGTTTGAAAGGGATGTGCAGAGACTGCGGAGAGAAGAAGGCGGTGGTGGTGCTGCTGGCATGCCTGCATCTTTGTCTATGCAAGGAATGCAATCTAAAGACCGTTTCTCCGGTGACCTGCCGTATCTGCCACACTTCCGGAACCGGATTCTTCGAAGTGCTCCTCTCTTGATTGTTTGACGTCGCCTTTTCTTCTTATGTTATGTTGGACTTTTTGAAGAAAGTTTTCAGTTTGTATCAATCAATCAATTAAATTTTGTTATTAGCTTCATTGAATTTTTATCTTCATTTTTCAATTTATTTCATTTAAGAAGATGGAATTTGTGTGTGGGGGCCGGGGGGGGGGGGGGGGCGCCGGCGCTGGAGTGCTGGTTTTGGTTAATTGGGCATAATGACAACATGATTAAGAAAAAGACTAAATACCCTTAACTATTGTGGTTTTCATTACAGTAAAATACCATAAAATATCATTTTTAATTGATATTTAATATCCTCAAAAGTAAGACTTAGGTACTTTACTGTAATTTACTGTAATAAAAAAAATCTTTAAGATAGTTAAGTGAAAAACAGTGTAGCAAGGGTATTTTAGTGCAAAATCACATATGTTGGAATATTAAGTACGTGCATGCACCATATTCTCCATGACGCTATTTGACGAACATAATAACATCAGGAAAAACACCAGGCTCTGTTTATCACACGATCGAAGCCTTTCATATCGGCTTTTTCATCGGCCAGATTCCCAATTCGCTTAATATTCGGTTTGATGTCGTTTCTCCCACCGATTGAGTTCTGCCTGTCGACCATCGCATCTCAGCCTGGAATTGTTTTCTCAACTGGTTAAACGACAGCCGCTATGCGTCTTTTGTACTCAGTAAAATGGATTATTATTCAACTGCTTGAACAACAGAATGAATTCTTGCTTGCTGGTTTTAGCTGCTCCGGTATCGTCATTGGCAGCTGAGCTTGCAGCCTAGTCTGTAACAAAAACCATTCTATACTTCCTGTCTAGCAAAGAGCTAAAGATCCGTAGCGTGCCTACTATTGCTATTGATTCAACCTCCTAGGGCATTAACGTATTCCTTTATTGGAAAAAAGGGAGCATCTAACTCGACGAATTAGACTTTTATGTCCTATTCATTGCAAACATATTATAGCTCCTTGACAGCGGATGAAGTAAGAAGTCCTTCTTGCTAACAGTCTATTTCCTCCTTTTCTCTATGAAGCTATCTCATTAGCGCACAGCACATCAGGAAATTTGTTAAGATTCAAGGATTAATTAGCGAACACTTGATGTCATGTCTTGCTTTCCAGTAAACGGAAACGATGACATGACAAACCCGCGGCATATTTATTCAGAGAAGATCATTATCTAAATAAATATTCAAACTTGAAATATATACAGGTATATAAGTTCAACTGGAAAAGTAAATACAATTAAAAGAAAATGCCGAAACAGGTGGTATATATAAACTGGAAGAAAAGAGAGTTAAAGTTAATCCTGAGTAGCTATCTGGTCGTAATTCTCCTCAGTTATATATACTATAAGTCTCTATATGGCCACTATGTTAACGTTAAGTTCCAAGTATGAATATCAACGTAACCATAGAAGTATTCACGAGCTCAAGAGTGGGGTCTCAGGAGTAAGGAAACACGGGCCCATTCTATGTGTTAGTATTGGGACTGCAAGTTGTGGAGGGGTCGACCCGACCGATATTCGAGTAAATGAAAAAAAATAGGTTAATACAGGACTCGTAAAGCTCCGTTGGATTTACACAAGAAACTATCTCAAACACCCCGAATATAATATATATTATAACTGTAAAATATCCTTAGTTAATTTATCGAAACAATAGATTGCAAAAGTTAAAGAATGAAATCGAGTAAGTCGAGTAGAATGCGAGCCATGTCAATTGTCATCCTGAGTCGAGTCAAGTTAGTTGAGTGGATTGAGTTCGTGTTAATGTTCAAGCTTAGATTTGAGTTTGGATTCGAGTTGAGTTTAAAGTCCAGTTTAGGTTCAAGTTATAGACATTTCATATGAATGGATTTAACTTTTGAAGATCTTAAGTTCGGGAGAAATCAGATAACTGTTGCACATGAACTACAAGATTTATGTCTTTTTCCAAGACAATTGCCATTTGATAACTCTGTTATTTGCAGGGTTGTCTAACCTGAATAGGCAACACTCACTTTCTCCGGCTCCGTGGGGATCAAGAGAAATGATACCGCTTAAACCTATATTAAACCAGAATCCTTAAATATTTATTATTATTGTTTATATTGTATTTATATTGTTTGCATATCTTGAAGGGGTTTTATGAAAAATATTATAATATTGTTTTAAAAATAAATTTTGAGAGCGATTTATAATATTTAGAGTTTTTATGAACATGTATTTTAATTTTAGTGGTATTTTAGCGGTGAAACCTACCTTTTAAAAGTTTATGGTATTTTAATGAAAACTACTCCTTTTGTGAACTCAGTGGTATTTTATTAAAATTTAATCTTTCATTTTAAAAGATAATTTTCATCATTTATTTTTATTGAAAATACGGATTCATAATTATATATAATTTTACAAAGTTAATTTATTTTAAAAAGTCACATTTATTCTCCATGAGGAGCTCTGCATCTCGCTCTACTATCCCAAAGACGTGCGATAATCCACACCATCCACAAGCGGGTCCCCTAAATAGGGTTGTAGAGGCGTAATTGTAAAAGGTTTTCAAATATCGATTAAAAACGTATTTTTATAAAGTGATGGTATTTAATTGCAAATCTTTTCATTTAGATGAAAAATTCTAATCAAATATCATGCTATGAATCAGAAGTGTGCGTATGGGGTAGGTCGTTATCCCGTGAAGATTCTAGAGATATGTATTCTAGTTACCGGTTAAAAGGTTGTATTTAAAGTTCATGGTATTTATATGAAAAATTCAATATGTGTTTATTGCGCATGAAATTTTAATTATATAAAAAGGTTAATGAGGTGATTAATATTTCAAGGTGAGATTTTAGGGTTAAAATGAAATATTAACATATCAAAGATGACAAAAATTGTTTAAAAGAAAAAGATTACAAGTTAACTCCACTTTTCGATTATTGTTTTAAGAAGGTGTTTTGAGTCGAAATGAAAGAGAGAGAAAGGACTTACTATTTTAGAGCGTTAACAAGAGAGGAAAAGAGGGAGGGAAGCCTTCGGAGATCGTAGTATCGTCGGAAAAACTCTGTCGTCGAGATTGGATCGCTACTCCTCTTGGTTTGTTTAACGCCACTTTTTACTAAGAGAATTTTTAGAGAATTTTGATAGAAATTTTCAGAATGGGGAGAGCTAGGGGATGGGATGGTGTTTATAATGAAATTTGAGAGTATGAGAATTAAAAAGAATTAAAATGATATTAATGAGGGATTTGAAGAGTCTCTGATCAATTGCAGAGATATCAAACACTACCGGGAAGTAGTGGGGAGTCAAAGAGACGTACATGCAAAGAATGGAAGCGATTGGAGCTACTTGGACCGTCGGTGGCGGTTAGAATGGCGATTTGGGCAGTCGAGATTTGGCCATTTGCCTCGAGATTCGTGCCACTTGTTTAACTCGTAATTAAAACCTCATTTATCCTGTTTGATTTTTCTGAAACTTTTCGTTTATCCATGTATTACACGTGCAACTCTTGGTCTTTCGAAAATTTTAAAAAAAAAATATTAAAAATAATTAGGACTGATGGGATCGAACACAGGGGCTATGTCACAGCAGTGTAGAGTCTTAACTAGTGAGCTACAAGCTACTTCTTGCTTTTATAAAACAAATTTAATTTATAACTCCTAACCAGGATGGAATACCCATTCTATATATTAAACAAGTTCATTTTGTACAGGGGTTTTCAGAGTCGTTACGTTTTACCCTCCTTATACAAATTTCGTCCTCGAAATTTATACATAGGACTAATTTTCGAATAGATGAAGATATCATGCACGCATATCGTTTTCTCTCTTCCAAGTCGATTCTTCTGGCGAGTCCTTTCTCCACATCACTCGGACCAAGTTCATCTCCTTGTTCTGTAAGGTCTTTACTTTTCGATCCAAGATCTCGACTGGTTGCTGTTCGCAAGTCAGATCAGTCTGTACAGTGAGCTCTGAGTGATCCAGTATGTGGCTGGGGTCGCTCACATAGCGTCGTAGTTAAGATATGTGGAACACATTATGCACTCCTTCCAATGAGGGTGGTAGTGCTAAACGGTATGCCATTTTTCCAACTTGTTCGAGTATGTCGAATGGTCTAATATATCTTGGACTGAGTTTACCCCTCTTGCCAAAACATATCACTCCTCTGTTTAGAGATATCTTCATAAACACATACTCTCCGGGTTGGAACTCCAGGTGTCGACACTTTGCATCTGCCCAATATTTCTGTCAGTCCCGGGTTATGCGCATCTTTTCCCTGATCGTGCGAACTACATCCACAGTTACCATGATCATTTCTGGTCCAAGGAGTTCACGATCTCCAACGTCGTCCCAACTCAACGAGGAACTACAGTTCTGTCCGTAGAGTGCTGCGAATGGTGCCATCCTAATATTTTTCTGGTAGTTGTTGTTATATGAAAACTCCACACGGTGTAGGTGATCTTCCCACGAACCTCCGAAGTCTAGCATACAGGCTCTCAACATGTCTTCCAGGATCTGAATTGTTTACTCGGATTGTCCGTCTGTTTAGGAATGATACGTTGTACTAAAATTCAGACTTGTTCCCAGGCTAGCTTGCAGACTCTGCTAAAATTGTGATCGGAATCTAGTATTACGATCAGAGACGGTGCAGACAGGTACCCCATGTAATCTTACGATCTCCTACATGAGTTTATGGGTATCAAGACAAGTATGGTAAATCTTGAAGGCTTAAATCTTACTTTAGATTTCTACTCACCTCCATGTACTTTCTTCCCAACATCTCGGTTAATTGGTTAACTATGAATGGGATGAAGTGAGCCGACTTGTGAGTCGATCCACAATAACCCAAATTGCGTCATTACCCTTCGTGCTGCGAGGGAGAGCAGTTACGAAGTCTATGGTAATGCGCTGCCATTTCCATTCTGGGATTGGTAACGGCTGAAGTAGACCAGCAGTTCTGTGATATTCAGCCTTCACTTGCTGATATACTAAACACTTTGCTTGCTACTTCTCGCTTCATTCCATGCCACTAGCAATGTTGCCGCAAATCTTTGTAAATCTTCATGCCGCCGAGTATACAAAATAAGGAGAGCTTTGAGTTTCTTTTATCAACTCTTCTCGAACAGGGACGACTGGCACGCATAAACGACTCTCATACCGCAATGATCCATCTTCATGAATGATGAAGTCACTTTGAAGACCACTTTATTCTTGTTCTCGGATCTTTTGTAACTTGGCATCATTTGCTTGGGCTGCCTTGATCTGATTGATAAGGGTGGATTGGACTTGTAAGTTCATCAATGATGAAGCGTTACCTGGCATAACTACTTCAATTTCCAATCCGTGCAGTTCTTACTGTAGTCTCCATTGAGCGGTGAGATTCATTGCTAAAGGTTGACGACTAAGTGCACCAGGAACTACGTTCACCTTTCCAGGATGATACTGTAGGTTGATGTCGAAGTTCACCATGAGTTTTAGCCATCTTCTCTGCCGCATGTTGAGTTCCTTCTGAGTAAATACATACTTTAGATTTTTGTGGTCGGTGTATATATCCACTCGTTCTCCCAAAAGATAGTGACGCCAAATCTTGAGAGTGAAGACCACGGCTACCAGTTCCAGATCATGTGTTGGATAATTGCGTTCATGAACTTTTAATTGCCTTGATACAAAAGCCACAACCTTTCTATGCTGATGCAGAACACATCCTAATCCTTTACCGGATGCATCACAATGCATATCGAATCCACTAGATCGATCTGGTATTACAAGAATAGGTGCAGAGGTTAATCTTGACTTGAGTTCTACAAAATCCTTCTCACATGCTTCCGACCACATGAATATTTCTTCTTTACGTGTGAGCTTGGTCAGGGGTGTTGCGATCTTTGAAAATCCTTCGATGAAGCATCTGTAATATCCTGCTAAGCCCAAGAAGCTTCTTATATCTTTCACCATTTTTGGTGTCATCCACTCGCTGACAGCTGACACCTTAACTGGATCTACAGAGATTCCTTCATCTGAAATAATATGTCTGAAAAATCCGACTTGATCTAGCCAAAATCCACACTTGCTGTACTTGGCGTATAGCTGGTGTTGTCGTAATGTCTCCAGGACAATGAGTAAGTGCTCGGCGTGCTCTTTCCGATTCTTTGATTACATCAGGATGTCATCAATGAAGATGACAATAAACCCATCTAAATACTCTTGGAAAACTTGGTTCATCAGGTTCATAAAGATGGCAAGGTAGGTAAATTGGTCACTCCAAATGGCATTATGGGATATTCGTAATGGCCATAACGTGTCCTAAACGCCGTCTTCGGAATGTCGGACTCCTTGACCTTCACCTGATGATGACTCGAACAAAGATCTAACTTTGAAAATACACAAGATCCACTTAACTGATCGAAAAGATCATCGATGAGAGGTAGTGGATACTTGTTCTTAATTGTTACTTTGTTCAGAGCTTGATAATCCACGCACATCCGGTAGGTACCTTCCTTCTTCTTTGTCGGCAGCACCAGAGATCCTTTACTTGAGGTATTGGGTCGGCAACCTTTCTTCTGGAGTTTGTCCAACTGAATATGGATCTCCTTCAATCCCTCCGGACTTAATCGATATGGAGCTTTGATTATAGGTTGTGAGTTGGGTTGCAAATCAATACTGAATTCAAGAGCTCGATCGGGAGGTAAACCTGATATATCTTCAGGGAAAACAACCTCGAACTCTCTAACGATCTCTGGCTTCAATCCTTCCGCTTGCAACGCTGCAATCTCCGCCTTCTTTGGTTTTACTCGGTAGATGCTCGGCTCCAAATTCCGGTCTCCGCTTTTGAAATAGAATACTGGGTGATCTGGTATTTCAAACACTACCCTCCTTTGGCGACAGTCGATGGTAGCGAAGAAAGTTCCCAGCTAGTCCATTCCCAAGATTACGTCGAAATCGGTATGTCCAGCACCTTGAACTCCGCATAGAATTCTCGACTGCAAACGACTACTGGACACAGATCATATCCCAAGGTTGCTTTTAGAATGCCGTTTCCTGAACTGACATTCCAGCTGGATACGAGCGACTTAACTGGGATCGCATGAGTTCTTACGAACCGTTACGATATGAAGCAATGCGATGCCTTGGTGTCGAAGAGCGCGAGTGCAGGTAGGGTAGCTACTAAGATTGTACCTAAGTCGTGTGGGATATGTTTAGGTATAACAATTATAAGATGGTTAGGAATTGAAATAACTTGAAAGGAAAGAAAGAAGAGATTTACCAGTGATAACCTGACCCGTAACTTCGGCCTCTTCGACCGACATGGTGAATGCTTGGCATCGTGTCACCTTCCTCCATACCTGATTAAACACTCGGCGTTGAGGTTGAGTGGTCTGGGTGCGGGGAGCTAGTGCTGGTAGAGATAACCGGGTAGAAGGAGTTTGGATCTTCGGTCTAATGGGAGGGTTATTAATGGGAGCATACTTCTATTGTGTGAGTAGAAAACCCACAAATCAAGCACAAGGTGTTCGCCCTATGACAGTTCTTCGCCAGATGCCCTGGTCTTTTGCAGTAGCTGCAAAAGTCTGGCCTGTTGTTAGCGAACGAACCTCCTGGCCTCTAAGATTTTCCATTGAAAGCTGGCCTGGAAGAGGCCCCTCCTGTGATCTGGTGCACAGGGCGTTTTACACCGGCTGACTGCGGCCTTGTAAGTCTACGGTAGCGCCCCGGCCGTCTTTCCGAGGCCAAAATGCGGAATCGAAAACCTTTTCAAACTAGAAATCGGCGCTATCATATGCTTAAAACCCGGATCGAACCATTAACCTACAACTAGCAACTAGAGAAAGGGTTGGAAAGCTATACCGATCGATCCGTGTCCTTCGGTCTTTGGCCACCATCCCAAGCTCCTCACGGCAACTCTGGTCTCAATCTCCTCGTCGGAAAGGGCACCATATCTACGAGTGTTTTTACGGGCTCCCGCTTCATCCGAAGCAACTCGGGCACGAAGTGTGCTAGCCGACGTGTCCAATATGTTGTAGAGAATATTTGTGATCACTTTGTCTCTTGCATCCATTGATTTGGATAGAGGTTAGAGGTGTTGCCATCAATGGAGATTGTGAGTTAGAGGAAGAAGAAGAAGAAAAGGCTCTCTTTTTCTTTTCTTTTCTTGTGTTGAATTATTGTGAGAGAGCAAGAATGAGAATACAAGAGCAAACCCCATATCAAGTGGCTGCCCTCCCTCTCTCCTCACATCAATTCAACACACTAATCAATCACATAATGTGATATTTGCACAAGAAATGAGACCATGAGTCATCTAGGAAGTACATGTCTCATTTAATGCACAAAATGATGGCTTAAGCTCACAATTTCCATTTATAAACATTAACCCAAATATTTACAATAGTAAAAAGATACGACAACATCTAAAGTAAACTCGTGACGGATCACAAGGATACCCCTCACCTGTATATACATACCTGCATCCGCATTCCGACTGAATGCGAATGCGATGAGACTAAAGTAATCCAACAAATCTAATACTATGATCCGGCTTAAACCAAAGCCCACTAGTATGATCCGCCCGATCATGATCCGTGCACCACTGCACGTATATGATCGGACCCTGCCATATATCATACGGCCTCTACAACGTTTCGTCCGAAACTTAAGAAACTGTCTGTGGGGGACTCTAAAGACTCGTCAATATTTTGGCTGTGGATTTAACCACTAGCACGTCAGAGATACTAGCCGTACGTAACGGGATACCACGTATTGACCAAAAGGGAGGTCGATGAGCGAACTCATCCTGACACCCTACTGAGCTTGTCAGTAACAATATCCGTACAGTCCGGTCCGTTCGTCTATGAGCATCGCATGGCGCGCTTAGGGGGTTGGTAAAAGTCAGACCCCCAAAAGCGGTACAAGTCGTGTCGGAGTGTAGCCCAGAACACCCTGAGATACTACTGGAATACCTACCAGTAAATCTCCTGCCTTGGCCAAGGACTTCGTGTAATGGCTCTCCTAGACACAGCGCGATCTCACCCCCAATACCGGGAGAGACGAAACCCCTGCCGATCCGCTCACTGCCTCCATGTGGTTGGGGACTGTACCCAACTAAAACCTGTTTGCACGACTCCTTTGAGCCGTGGTAGGGTAGTAATCAAAGCACAGTGGGAACTCACACGAGACAAATGATGATCTCAGGTCGATGAACTAACCTGTACACATGTCACCAGAAAACTGCTATCTCACGTCAGGTACAATACCAACTAGCATGTTCCCGGCGAGTCCTGTCCGGTGTACTCATAACCCAATGAGTACCTGTATACATGTTAGGTGAACCAACTGACACCAGTGGCTTGTGAGACCGGCCACCGCCCCTCGTCGGGGTCTCGACTGTATACACCAGTCTACTCTGGAGTATCGATGCCCTGTCTCGAAAACTCCCACGACTAGGGACCTTTTAAGGATGTGCTTATAGACCCCAGCTCTCACGTATATGATCGCCATCATACTGCTGGCAGTCAAGAAAGAATCTTAAGGGCTCTATCAACGTGTAATAGCGACCTGTAAGGTCACCTAAAGCTGTACACGATGATAAAGATAAACCATGGTAGTATACTATTCTCTATCAACGTGTAATAGTGAACTACAATGTCACCTAAAGCATGTACACGATGATAAAGACAAACCGGATAGTATACAAACCTCTCGAGTAAGACTGTCCTATCGGTATAGGTCCTTCCTCAATCATTGCAATCACGTGCCCGCGATCCAATAATTGACTCTGAGGGCACTATATCTAACAGGCCTGCCCTTTTCTTCACAACCGCCTCATAACGTTGGGCAGCCTTCAAAGCAAGCTCGTGGGTTGGGAAATCCCTTGTAGCGAGTGCAACTTGGATTTCAGGGTCCAACCCCTGGTGGAATCATTGTGTCCGGATCTTAGCAGTGGGAATGAGGTGCGCAACGAACCTATTATGACCTTGTGTTAGCAGTTTTGTGAGTGAGATGAGAAAATTGAACTTGAGATTATAATTTACCTGCCGAGCATGATAAACTCAGTATCATATTCATCCACAGACTTGACCCACATCGAGCCTTGCTGTAAATGGATGAATTGCTGGTCCATGTCGAAGCGGGCAGTTTCCAGAAAGTACTTTGCATCGAAGAGGCTCGGAATGTTTTCCATTCTATCGGTTGCTCGAGATGGCTCTCCTCAGCTTTCCACTATACTCTAGCATTATCGGTCAGTTGCAACTTAGCAACTCTTATCCAAGATATATCTGGCACTTGTTCCCCTCCGAACGGCGGTGCACAAGACTGCGATGTCCTGACGCTGAGATTCGGGGCAGATGCTATTTAGTTTTATCCGTCCACCTCTCCGAAGATGCCAAGTTGATTTATGACACCGTATATCGAAGGTTTAGACGGATGCGGCCGATGTAGCAGACTTCGTCAGATTCCCCCTCGCTTGAGGGTTTTTGATTGTGGGGACGCTCTTCCCTGCAGGCGCAAGCCCCTGCAGTTAATTACGCTACCGCGTCGCGGTAACAACTTTCTCCTTCTCCAGAATTTCACTTCGTATCGTGTGTGTTTGTTTTGTTTGTGGTTGCCCGTGGATTGTATACGGAGACTATTTATTTCGTCGCCCGTAGGACGTGGATTAGTCCAAATCCGTATTTTCTTAGATTTGGGTTTGAGGTTTGGGTTTAAGGATACGTTAGCCATATTTGAGGCTAAGATCAACTTAAACAGTTGTTAAGGATACGTTAGTCCAATTTGAGACTAAGAACAACTTAACGGGATCGTTTAGATCTGACAAAAGAGTATTTAGGGGCTCTATTGTTCCAGTTTAGGGACATAGTGGTCCATTGAATGTATGGCCGTCGGGACCCGTCACCTCTCTGACGACGTTGAATGATTACAACGGCAGATGTCAGGGGAGTTCAGAGATGTACCCTTGAACCAAAGTTGATTAGGGGATTTATAGTCCTATTTGGGACTAAAGTCTATTTGAAAGTTTTATTTAAGGACACGTTAGCCATATTTGAGGCTAAGATCAACTTAAACGTTTGTTAAGGATACGTTAGTCCAATTTGAGACTAAGATCAACTTAACAGGATCGTTTAGATCCAACAAAAGAGCATTTGGGGGCTCTATTGTTCTAGTTTAGGGACATAGTGGTCCATTACCAGTTTAGGGACAAGGTGGTCCATTACCAGTTTAGGGACATGGGGGTCCATAGGTAGTTTAAGGACGCATAAGTCCATGGGTTTAAGGACCCCATAGTCCATATGGGTGTGTTTAAGGACGCATTATTCTGTTAGTTTAAGGACGCATAAGTCCGCGGGTTTAAGGACCCCATAGTCCGTGTTGATGTGTGGTTGTCGGGACCCGTCGCCTCTCTGACGTCGTTGAAGGATTACAACGATAGGTGTCAGAGGAGTTCAGAGATATACCCTTGAACCGGATGTAAATTGATTTAAGAGAGCAGCCGTGCTCAGTCAATTTAATTTGAGGACTTACGGCCATGATTGGGCTAAGTCCAGTTGAGAATATTCAACATTTTTCTTGATCTTTGGCCTATTAGGCATGTGCTAGGGCTTTGCCCATGTTTAATAATGCACTGCATTTTACTCTGGCCTGCTAAGCCTTTTTGATTTGGGCTTTGTCCCTTTATTTATGATGCAGAGCATCTGTTTTGAGCTTGACAGACTTCTGTTTGGGCTTTATTCCCTTTTAATAGTGCATAGCACTTTGTTTGGTCTGATAGACCTTTCTTTATTGGGCTCTGCCCTTGATAATGCATTGCATTAATTAGTCTGACAGAGTGCCGCATGGCTTGTCAGGCCCTTTGCGCTGGTTGAGGAGCGCAAGGCGCAAGTCCATGTGGAGGTGACACGTGTCACGCTCCGGTGAGCGCAAGCGCAGTGCGCTGTTGCACCGCTGACACGTAGCGCGCTCTGGTGGGTTGCGCCAAATTCAGAGAGCAATGCTCTATCTTTAAAGCGCATAGCGTGAGTGGTTATGGGGCTGACACGTGGCGCTCTCTGGTGGCTTACGCCAATCCAGGAGCGCAATAGTGCAGATCTGCAAGTGCAAGGCACTGTTTTAATTTCTTGATCCAATTTAAGAAAATAATCTTTAAGATTCCAGAACCAATGGTTCATAAAAGTGCAAAGCACTATTTTTTTTATTTTTGTTTTTTCTTGTTTAAAGAACCAGTGGTTCATGAGAAGTGCAAAGCACTGTTCTTTTTTATATGAAGATCATTGATCTGGTTTTTAGATCAATGATCTATTAGAAGAAATTTCTTCTCTTTTGTGAAGGTTTTTACCTTTTTCTTGGATTTTTTCTCAGAGTTCTCTCTGTTTGAAGCTTCTTGATTTTTTCAAAAAAATGTTTCTCCCTTTGAATTGAGGTCAAGGGGTCTTTTTATAGTGCCTATAAATTAGTTAAATTTGTTAGAGAGATCTTTCTCTGAGTGATTTGGGGAATTTCCCCCACCGTTGGATCTTTGATCCAAGGGCTAGAAGAAAATCTTCTTATTTTAACAAGAACAGAAAGATTTCTTTAGAATTTTAATTCTGTTTGGCGCAAATACCCCAGCGCGTGACACGTGTCGTGCAGCGCACAGCGCAGCGCAACTGCGCAAGCGCATCTGCGCTGACACGTGTCGCGCAGCGCAGCGCAACTGAAGCGTTGCTTCCTTTAATTTTACTTAAAATAGAGCTTTGCTCTGATTGGGCGCACTGCCTTGGGCGCTGCGCTGCCGTATCAGCTTTTGACACGTGGCGCGTTGCGCCCGGGATTTGAAGCGTTGCTTCAAATTTTGAATTTTGAATTTCCAGCAGAGCTTTGCTCTGATTGGGGGAAACAAATGCCCCCCACCATTGCGCTCACGTGGCGCGCACGTGAGTGCAGCGGTGGCAAGCCTCTGACCGTTGGATCAAGGGATGAGCTGAAGGGGCGCAAGCGCCTTATAAATAGGACCTATGGCCCTTTAGAAAATCTTCACCATCTTCAAGATTTTAATTACCATAGCTTTGCTCTTGCTTGAGAATTTCAGAGCTTTGCTCATTTCCAAAGTTAGAAACTTTAGGAATTTAAATTAAATTAACTTAAATTAACCTTAACCAAAGATCTTTGCTCTTACGGATCTTTTGATTTAAAGAGATCCCCATTGGGGTTTCATAAATAGAGCTTTGCTATAAAAAAAACTTATAGATCTGCAGAGATCTTGTTCATGGGTTCTAACCCATGGACAGAGCTTTGCTCTTTGAATCATCTGCAGATCTTTTAGATCTGAAAAATGAAGAAATTTTCATAAGTTTTTCATGGATTTTTTCAAGATTCCAAAAACTTTAATTCTTTTAGGTGTAAATATTCTTTGATGGACCTTTCCATTATTACTATAGAGCTATGCTCTTTTAAGAAATCTTATTTCCCTGAGACCAAAGTTTGACAAGTGTCACTTTGTGACAGAGCTTTGCTCTGAAAGAGGAGATTTTCTCCTTGTCTTTAGGGATTCTTTCCCTTTTTTTATTAATGGGAATGTTTTCCTGGGGACCAACTGACAATCTCATCCAATGATGAGGTTGTCTTATTAACTGACGTATTGTCATCCAGATTTTTTGGGTCCCCCTTCAGTCTCCTACCCACTGCACTGCTGTGTGGTGTAATTAACTAATTTTAATTTAATTTAATTAATACATTTTCTTTTTTAAACGCCAAGCGTTGGAATTACAACACTAACGACTAAATTGTTCTTTTGCAGCGGTCATGTCTCTAGACACTTCATTCTCGTTTGCTCGCTCGGAGGAGGGATTTCCCGAGGCGTCCTTGGACCGTGAAGTTCTAGCCATGATTAAGGAGTACGACCCGAAATACAAGAGTCTCCACCTTTGGGGGTCGTGGTACAATCAGATCATCACGGGCCGACGGAGCTTCACATGCGCGGTGCCGTCAGAACCCATAACGGCGATTCATTATGCTACCCCACCCTCGGTGCAGCATGCCGTGGAGATGGTGGATTGGACCACGAACAGCTTTCTTCATCCCGCTATGGATGCAGTTCCGGTCCAACGTCCTATGGTCTTGGATATCCTAGGACGTCGTATCTGTCAGGGCGAGGCGAGACCCTGGGGGCAATCATATAACATTGGTCTGATCCCCTGCCACCCAATTGGCTACCTGCCGTGGGCCCGGTATATCCTGTCGACGAAGAAGTCGCAGTTGATAAGATTAGGATTGTACACCGCGGTCTACGTCTCTCTCTTCCAGTTTCCCACGCTCCCCACTTGGTGGTTCAAGGCTTTCCTGGAGCAGTGGAATATTCCTACCCACACTTTCCTTGCAATGGATCGGGAAGTGTCTATCTCTTTGGAGGAGTTCATGGAGGTATCCGGCCTACCAGTCATGGGAGATCATTATGAGGAGCTGCTCCCGACGGATGTGTACGTCTTTGGTGCTAGGCCGGTGGTAAGGGGGGTCACACCGGAGAATACTGTTCAACATCAATTCCCAAGCTTGATTAAGGTGTTGAACATCTATGAATCTCTTTTTATCGAACATGGGAGTCGGGGAGTTAACTTTGAGGATTTCATCGCTCGGTTTCTTCGCCCAAGCGTTCTCTCATCAGAGGCTGCCAAGTTTGCCACTCTAGATGACCCTTTCGGTCTAGGTGCGGATAACCTACCGGAGAAGGAGATAGACCAAAAGGGTTTCTTCCTTCCGGACTTCCCTATTATGTCATTTGCAGAGATTGCGGCCCCTGGAATGGATGAGGAGGCCTTTTTCTTAGGATTTCTTGGATTGTGGCTGAACTGGTTTGCGATCCCAATGCGCACTCTCATCGTATGCGGCCCTCTGTCTTTTACCCAGCCCACCGGATGGCCATCGGGGTAAAGATGGCTGTTGGGATTGCTGGCTTGGCGCACCTATATCATGGCCTCAGCCGAGCAGCAGATGCTAATGAGCCCGGGGTATTGCACGCGGTCTTCCTGATGCACTACTTTATATCGTGGCTCGAGCTACATACGGCAGGTGTCTTCGGCATGCATAAAATGCCCTCGTTCTTTGACAAGTGCGGTTTCCCTCGCATCATACAGCTGATTGGCGCACCAATCGTGACCCCGTCACCACGGACCGCCAGGGGTTTACTGCTTCGCTCTCACACCATTGGAGCCGGGATGTCCTTTATTGACAAGGTGCTGACTATTGGAAAAACGTCCAACACCGCGGTGCGACCATTACAAGACTCCTTTAAGGATGGAGCATCAGTTTTGACGGCCCGGGAGACCCTTCACTTATACTCTATTAAACCGGGCTTCCTAGTCTTCAGGCAGAATGGTGCGGCGATTTTCATGAGATATAACCCGCACCGTTTTGCCCAAAAACTGGGCTACGATCAAAGCAGTGCGCCCAATCAGAGCAAAGCTCTATTTTAAGTAAAATTAAAGGAAGCAATGCTTCAGTTGCGCAAGAACTGCGCTGCGCGACACGTGTCAGCGCAGATGCGCTAGCGCAGATGCGCTGCGCTGCGCGACACGTATCGGCGCAGATGCGCTTGCGCAGTTGCGCTGCGCTGTGCGCTGCACGACACGTGTCACGCGCTGGGGCATTTGCGCTAAACAGAATTAAAATTCTAAAGAAATCTTTCTGTTCTTGTTAAAACAAGAAGATTTTCTTCTGTAAAACAGAAGCCCTTGGATCAAAGATCCAACGGTGGGGGAAATTCCCCAAATCACTCAGAGAAAGATCTCTCTAACAAATTTAACTAATTTATGGGCACTATAAAAAGACCCCTAGACCTCAATTCAAAGGGAGGAACATTTTTTTGAAAAAATCAAGAAGCTTCAAACAGAGAGAACTCTGAGAAAAATTCCAAGAAAAAGGTAAAACCTTCACAAAAGAGAAGAAATTTCTTCTAATAGATCATTGATCTAAAAACCAGATCAATGATCTTCATATAAAAAAGAACAGTGCTTTGCACTTCTCATGAACCACTGGTTCTTTAAACAAGAAAAAAAAAATAATGCTTTGCACTTTTATGAACCATTGGTTCTGGAATCTTAAAGATTCTTTTCTTAAATTGGATCAAGAAATTAAAACAGTGCCTTGCACTTGCAGATCTGCACTATTGCGCTCCTGGATTGGCGCAAGCTACCAGAGAGCGCCACGTGTCAGCCCCATAACCATTTGCGCTATGCGCTTTAAAGATAGAGCATTGCTCTCTGAATTTGGCGCAACCCACCAGAGCGCGCAACAGCGCAGCGCACTGCGCTTGCGCTCACCAGAGCGTGACACGTGTCACCTCCACATGGACTTGCGCCTTGCGCTTCTCAACCAGCGCAAAGCGCCTGACAAGCCATGCGGCACTCTGTCAGACTAATTAATGCAATGCATTATCAAGGGCAGAGCCCAATAAAGAAAGGTCTATCAGACCAAACAAAGTGCTATGCACTATTAAAAGGGAATAAAGCCCAAACAGAAGTCTGTCAAGCTCAAAACAGATGCTCTGCATCATAAATAAAGGGACAGAGCCCAAATCAAAATGGCTTAGCAGGCCAGAGTAAAATGCAGTGCATTATTAAACATGGGCAAAGCCCTAGCACAGACCTAATAGGCCAAAGATCAAGAAAAATGTTGAATATTCTCAACTGGACTTAGCCCAATCATGGCCGTAAGTCCTCAAATTAAATTGACTGAGCACGGCTGCTCTCTTAAATCAATTTACATCCGGTTCAAGGGTACATCTCTGAACTCCTCTGACACCTATCGTTGTAATCCTTCAACGACGTCAGAGAGGCGACGGGTCCCGACAACCACACATCAACACGGACTGTGGGGTCCTTAAACCCGCGGACTTATGCGTCCTTAAACTAACGGACTAATGTGTCCTTGAACACACCCATATGGACTATGGGGTCCTTAAACCCATGGACTTATGCGTCCTTAAACTACCTATGGACCCCCATGTCCCTAAACTGGAGATGGACCCCCATGTCCCTAAACTGGAGATGGACCACTATGTCCCTAAACTAGAACAATAGAGCCCCCAAATGCTCTTTTGTTGGATCTAAACGATCCTGTTAAGTTGATCTTAGTCTCAAATTGGACCAGCGTATCCTTAACAAACGTTTAAGTTGATCTTAGCCTCAAATATGGCTAACGTGTCCTTAAATAAAACTTTCAAATAGACTTTAGTCCCAAATCGGACTATAAATCCCCTAATCAACTTTGGTTCAAGGGTACATCTCTGAACTCTCCTGACATCTGTCGTTGTAATCCTTCAACGTTGTCAAAGAGGTGGCGGGTCCCGACGGCCATACATTCAATGGACCACTATGTCCCTAAACTGGAACAATAGAGCCCCTAAATACTCTTTTGTCAGATCTAAATGATCCCGTTAAGTTGATCTTAGTCTCAAATTGGACTAACGTATCCTTAACAACTGTTTAAGTTGATCTTAGCCTCAAATATGGCTAACGTATCCTTAAACCCAAACCCCAAACCCAAATCTAAGAAAATATGGATTTGGACTAATCCACGTCCTACGGGCGACGAAATAAATAGTCTCCGTATACAATCCACGGGCAACTACAAACAAAACAAACACACACGATACGAAGTGAAATTCTGGAGAAGGAGAAAGTTGTTACCGCGACGCGGTAGTGTAATTAACTGCAGGGGCTTGCGCCTGCAGGGAAGAGCGTCCCCACAATCAAAAACCCCTCAAGCGAGGGGGAATCTGACGAAGTCTGCTACATCGGCCGCATCCGTCTAAACCTCCGATATACGGTACCATAAATCAACTTGGCATCTTCGGAGAGGTGGATGGATAAAACTAAATGGCATCTGCCCCGAATCTCAGCGTCAGGACATCGCAGTCTTGTGCACCGCCGTTCGGAGGGGAACAGATTCTGGCACGCCTGGTGGGACCTTTTCCTCTTTCCACTCCACACTTCGTGTGTTGTTTTCACGAGCAAATCACGGTTTGCTGTGGTTGCCTGTGGATTCAAGGTACTAAGATTTGGTGTCTTGCTCCGTGCAGAAAACAGAAGATCGATGGTTTCGAACTGCACCGCCTGCAGCCGCAACTCTCGCTCCGTCATTGCTGGAGGAGTGACTTATGGGCCCCAAGCGGCCTCCCTTTTCAAAATGCCAGTGGAGCAGGTGACTCAAGCCACCACTGGACTATTTTTCGGGACCATGTTCCCATCAATGAGCTTCAATGCCCCAACGACATTGCAAGAAGCTCCAAAGAAGTCGGTCTTTGATCGGTTTGCTACTGCCGTGGCCTCTTTCAACGGGATGCCCAACTTCAATACCTCAGACTACAAGCCCGCGATACCCAAAGCTGCCATCCTGAAACGGATAGCCATCCCGACTCAAGCGGATGAAATCAGGGCTTCTCCTTCCAAGAAGTCAGTTTCTAAAAGAATGGCCACTTCGATTACTGCTCCAGGCGAGGTCCTCAAAGCTGCTTCCCCTACCCAGGGCGGGGGGCATGAAGAAGCTTATCCAACAACGGAAGCGATTCCATCCGTAAGACACGCTCGACGTCGCCACTGGCGTCGAGTAAGAAAGGCTGGGGGCAACTCCCCCTCTGGATTTACGCCACCAGCTCCGATGGTGGGGATCGATGCTGCTGTTCCAACCGGGAACAGCTTTGAATTGCTGAGTACGGTGCGCAGAAACTCTCCTGTTGCGGTGCTGAAGCGAACTCCTTCACCTGTGGAGAATACTCCAGAGAAGAAGCTAGAGCAGCCCCCTCACCGGCTGTCCTCTGAAATTTACAAGGTCTGGCGACAGGTCCAAGAGTCGGTGATTGATGAAAACTATTTCCGCCGACAGAAAAAGACGAAGGTGCGGCAGGAGAAATACTACTCTGTCAAGCCACAAAAAGCAAAAGCTACTTGGGTGCCCACTACAATGGCCCCCTCAATTGCAATCACTCAAAAGAGAAGGAGGCCGCAAAAAGCCCCTGCGTCTTTAGCAAATCGCAAAGACACCGAACACAAACGCCCCAAGTCTGGGGACATGGTGGTGCATACTGTTTATATGGCTTCTGGAAGGGAGGAAGGCCGCGCTTCGACGGGTCACCGACCGCTCACCCGATCCATGACAAAAGCCTAGGAGCAGCAACAGAAGCTTCAGGAAATGATGACTGCAATGGCTGCGCTTACCAAGCCAAAAGAAAGCTCGGAAGTATCATCAGACCAGCGGCATGAACAAGAAACCGACCCTGACTTTTTACGCAGAGTCCTCGAAAAGAGGGATAAAGAAGCTGCAGAGCAAGTGGCTAACATAAAACAGTTGGCGCTCCTCTTCCAAGATATGGTAGGGATGATGTTACAGCCGGACCCTCCTGCTGAAGATCCTTCGATCGTCCTTGAAGACAACAAGGGAGAAACGTCAAATCCTCCACCGGCTCTGTCAACAGCCAAGGAGGAGGCAATCTCCAAAGCTGACCTGGACGAATATATAGCTCATCAGATCCGGGTTCATCAGGCGAATGAAGCGGCTGAGCAAATTGCTAGAACCGGACGATCGTATCCGAGCTGGTATGACCAAATCAGTTACCCGCCGGGATATACGATCCCTAAATTCCACGTATATAAAGGGACAGGGAATCCGCATCAGCATGTCGCTCAATTCAGGGTCTTATGCGGCAATACTGGAGGCGATGACAAATTGTTGTTACGTCAATTCGTCGGCAGCTTAGCAGAAACAGCCTTTGAATGGTATTCGGAGCTACCTAACGACTCTGTCAAAACATTTGCGGAGATGGAGTTACTGTTCACACAAAGATTCGCGAGTGCTAGTGAACGCACCCCGATAACAGCACTAATAAATGCCAGAATAAGGCCAGGAGAAACGTGGGTCCAATACGCAACACGATGGCGAAACCTATGGTCGAAATGCGAACAACGCATAAAAGAGGCACCTGCGGTAGGCATGTTTGTGGGCACTCTCGATCCGCAGGCGACCATTTCGCAATTCATGATGTTCTTCAGGCCGACCACCTTCCAGGCCTTGATCGACAAATTAGCCCAAATGGACCAGATGGGCCATGGACCATCTCCTCCAAAACCAGATTCTCGAAATGAGAAAGGAAAAGGGAAAGCGATCGTCGTCGCTAATGCTCAACAACAGTCGAGCAACTCAAAGCCGGTCGTTCGCCAAAACAACGTGCGTCCACGCCCATCCCTCGAAGAGAGGCTAGGACGTCCTTACTCGTTTCCTCAGAATAAAACGAGAAGACTGTTCGAGCTGGCAGTGCGCAACAGACTCATTAATCTGCCGAGTCTAAAGCGTCTGTCGCAGCCAGGCGATCTTAATAATCCCAATTATTGCCCTTACCACCAAACGGTAAGTCACCCGATTAAGGATTGTTTCGTCTTTAAGGGATGGATCGAAGATCTGTACCTACAAGGCAAGTTCGCGCTGTCGGAAAACTGGAAGGTAAACCCACCACAGCCGCACTCTCCAAAGAAGACGGTCACGCCAGGGGCAACTTGTTCTTTCATCGAGGATGAAAACGAGGGAGAAAACTCATCAGATGAATCCGAAGACTACGTAGCGACTTGTCATGTGATTTCTCATTCACTGACGGATAATGAGGAGGCTCCTTGCGCTGAGAAATCAATGGCGAACCTTGAGCCGGAGATTCTACAGCTATCAGACGAGTTGATCGATGTCTTCCTAAATGAAATTCGTCTGAAAATAAAAGCCAATCAAGGGCATGAAATGGCCATATTGGAAAGAGCTAAGGCATTCCCGTCAAATCAAAAGCCACACACTGTGGGTAAAAACAAATTCAAGACGAGGAAAAGGTTCGCCAAAGCTTTATCAGTAGGAATGAAGCTACCGCCCTGTGAAGAAAATACTCTCGCTGAGATAAAGATGCACCCTAACTTCTGTTTATATCATCAGAAAATCATACATCCTACCGAAGACTGCGAGTCCTTTAACTGTTGGTGGCAAGGGTATGTCGCTCAAAAGCAACACTTTGACAGGACAAAATATGAAGTTCGTAGACGCCGAAAAATAACGATAGATGAGCTCAAAAGAGCCGCCGACGATTGTCATATAGCTGACTCCAAGGGATCACAAATTATCACCTTTGGAAGCAACTCTGACGAAGAAGCTACCCCCAACCCTTCTCTCGGGGAATCTATTTCAAAAATAAAGGAATTGAGGAGCTTCGAGAACGTTCAGCCGTGTAATCGCACGCTATTCGGAAAAAATCTCGACCCCTCAAACAACGGAGCGAACAAAAAGGATAAAGAAAAAAGAAAAACGGCCTTCGTCGCCAGCGCTCAACAACAATCAAGTGACCCTAGACCGGTTGCTCGCCAATGCAACAAGCGGCAACTCCTCCAGGAAAAGTTGAAACGTCCTTACTCGTTTCCGCAAGATAAAACAAGGGGACTGTTCGAGCTGGCAGTGTGCGACAGACTCATCAATCTGCCGAGTCCAAAACGTCCGTTACGGCCAGGCGATATTAATAATCCTAATTATTGCCCTTACCACCAAACAGTAGGTCACCTGATCGAGGACTGCTACGTCTTCAAAAACTGGGTTGAAGACCAATACCAACAGGGCGAGTTTGTGCTGTCTGAAAACTGAAAGGTGAGTCCGCCACAACCGCACGTTCCGAGAAAGATGGATATGCCAGGGGCATCATGCTCACTCATGGGGAAGGACCCATAGACCGAAAAGTCAATAAACTAGATATTCGCCTCAAATACGGCGACCCCGGACCGAAATGTCCTTAAACTAATGATGGACAGCAATGTCCTAAAACTTGCAAAGGACCGAAACGTCCTTAAACTAATACCGCAGCATCCTTAGGCTGACGAGGTGAATAAAAAAATATATAAATAAAGAAAAATATAATAAATAAAAACGGTATGTCCATAAGTAAAAAGGACACAGATGAAAACCCGAAAGGGCTCCGTGAGTAAAAACAGCAGGGCTACCGGCGAGTGTTCGTGAAAACCCGAAAGGGCGCGACCTCGTTAAAAAAAAAAGAAAAGAAAAGAAGAAGAAAATAAAAAGAATAAAAAAAAGGTATGTCCATAAGCAAAATGGGCACGGATAAAAATCCGAAAGGGCTCCGTGAGTAAAAACAGCAGGGCTACCGGCGAGTGTTTGTGAAAACCCGAAAGGGCGCAACCTCGTTAAAAGACACTTATAGGGTCCTCTCGACCTTGTAAGGAGAAACCACCCGCGTGAGATCCTTACGACTCACAAGGGAGCAACATACTTAGGGATCCTCACGATTCCTAAGGAGAAAATACACTTGCTAGATCCTCACGACTCGTAAAGAGAACTCTCTTATGGGACCCTCACGGCTCATAAGATTTGAAAGTCTTAAGTTACAGAAACCTTAACCTGTTCTTAAGCAACCCCCACAACCTTCGATATTGCCCTACAAATGGTTCAATACTGAATCTTGTATACAATCCACGGGCGCGAATAAACAGTTCCCTAATCAAGTCCCATCTAAGATTAGGGATATGTTCGCATGGTAAACAACCCTTGCAAATCCTCTCGATTTATGAGGAGAAAGCCCTCCTGTAGGATCCTTATGACTTACAGAGGAACAAATACTTAGGAATCCTCACGATTCCTAAGGAGAAAATACACCTACAAGATCCTCACGACTTGTAGGGAGAAATACCTTTGTGAGACCCTTACGGCTCATGAAGTCAAAAGTCTTAGTTGACAGGACCTTAACCCTGGTCACTAAGCCATCTTTGTTCGACATCGACAGAGGCAAATGATGATTCGCTCCTGGCAATATCCCAGTTGTAGCGCTGCTGATGCCGAAATCGGTGTCTAATTTCAGGTTTACGGCGAAAAGCCGATAGGCCGCACATGCATACGAAATAGCCGAAATGATGGGGCAACTTGCAATAAAAAGCAGCAAGTAAAAGGTATGCATGCAGAATAGCCGAAATGATTGGACAACTCGCTATAAAAAGCAGCGAGTAAAAATAAAATAAATAGCCGAAATAATTGGGCAACTCGCAATAAAAAAACAGCGAGTAAAAATAAAATGAATAGCCGAAATGATTGGGCAACTCGCAATAAAAAAACAGCGAGTAAAAATAAAATGAATAGCCGAAATGATTGGGCAATCGCGACCTTCGCGATATAAAAGCTGAAATGATAGAGCATCGCGGAAAGAAATAAAAATATATATATATATATATATATATATATATATATATATAGAGAATAATGGAGAAAAGATGCCATAGGAGGGAATTCCCTCCTATGGCGTCGGAAAAATACCCCCTCCACCAATTTTTCCGACGATCGGCCCCCATCATCTTCATCGTCATCGTCTAAGATGTGCGTACACCAAATTTCATGTGATTCCACAACTTTTTCACCGTTGATTTAGTGGGTTCAAAATTAACGGTTTACCGACAATAGAACTTTTTACATTGCTAAATCAACGGTGAAAAAGTTGTAGAATCACATGAAATTTGGTGTACGCACATCTTAGATGATGACGATGAAGATGATGGGGGCCGATCGTCGGAAAAATTGGTGGAGGGGGTATATTTTCGACGCCATAGGAGGGAATTCCCTCCTATGGCCTCTTTCCTCCATTATTCTCATATATATATATATATATATATATGTAACGAAATTCATGCCCTACAGACGATAGCACAGCAATCCCTGTATACAATCCAGGGGCACAAACAAAGAGGGGACCATACCTTCCCGACAGGCTCCGCCAAAAAGCGAAGCCAAATCTCGACGGTTCAACAACAACCTAGAGACAACCATGACATTCACCTCGATACAGTAGACGCAATGTCAACAATAACGTTCTTCCTCCAACGAGCTTCGAACATGACAAAGCAAACGAAGCAAAGGCTAAATTCCTATCTTCAAGGTCTTGACGGCAACCCATATAAAGCCAGAGAGACAACTGGAGATCGTCTCACACCAGTGTGGAATGGTCACCACCTCGACGTTCATCTCGACACAGCAGACGCAACATCATCAAACAAACGGAGCCACGGCAAAATTCCAGCTCCACCTCGACGTTCGTTTCGATACAGCAGACGAGTTGTCACCCCAGCGTTCTTCCTCCAGCGGGATTCAGACGCAACATCATCAAACAAACGGAGCCACGGCAAAATTCCAGCTCCACCTCGACGTTCGTTTCGATACAGCAGACAAGTTGTCACCCCAGCGTTCTTCCTCCAGCGGGATACAAACGCAACATCATCAAACAAACGGAGCCACGGCAAAATTCCAGCTCCACCTCGACGTTCATTTCGATACAGCAGACGAGTTGTCACCCCAGCGTTCTTCCTCCAGCGGGATTCGGAAGCGACGATCAAACAAACGGAGCCACGGCAAAATTCCAGCTCCACCTCGACGTTCGTTTCAATACAGCAGACGAGTTGTCACCCCAGCGTTCTTCCTCCAGCGGGATTCAGACGCGACAATCAAACAAACGGAGCCACGGCAAAATTCCTAGTTCCAGACCTCAACGGTTCATCAGCAAATTAAAAACAACCACGACATTCATCTCGATACAGCAGACGCGATGCCAGCAAAACGAAGCGAAGACCAAATTCCTAGCTTCAGGGTCTTGACGGCAACTCACATAAAACCTGAAAGACTATCGGAGATCATCCCACACCAGCGCGGAGTGGTTATGACTCATCGGGGCTCGCCAAAATGAGCCTAAACTCAAGTAAAAAGTGGCATGGCAAATCCCTAACGCTTGCTCTTCCGATAGTCAAACTGCCTAGGAAGATTGCTTGAAGACGTCTTGTCCAGCCCCCGAAAGGATCAGAGACACGGCAGTCGCAGGGCTACTCGAACAGCACGATTGCTTATCGAGGACTATATCAGCTTATGCGACGGTACGATGGCCAAAACCCTAAGTACCACCAACCTTAACGGGCTTCTGTCGTAAAGAGCAGAGGTTAAATGCGACATTAAGATGTTCTTGCGAGAAACGCTCGATTCGTCTCGACTTGTGGAGAAATTGTTGAGGCGGCTCGACTCGTGAGATAAAGCCTTAGGCAGTAGGCATAAAAGAAGCCTGTTTCCTAAGCACTGGGATCCCGCAAGTTGGCCCAAAATGGTCTCTTGCATACCATCCACGGGTCTCACTCTCCAACATCGAACTTCGACAAGGAGGGAAACAACCGCTTACAAGTCCTCTCGACTTGTAAAAGGGAAAAATCTCTTATAGGATCCTTACGACTTATAAGAGAAAACACACTTAGGAATCCTCACGATTCCTAAGGAGAAAACCCACCTACGAGATCCTCTCGATCCGTAGGGAGAAAAGTCTTTATGAGACCCTCACGGCTCATAGAGTTGAAAAAGTCTTAGGCAGCAGATCTGAACCTACGGCCTAAGCCATCGCCATCTCGTGGAGGAATTAAGACGCTTACTCTATTATCTGTCAATCATGTTCATCAAGACAACATACTGATAATAAGAGAAAGGGAGAAAGCAGAAGGGCATACAAGACAAAAAAATGTGTATCTTTATTTATTAAATCAGTCAAGTACAAGGTGGATTATACAAAAGAATAAAGAATGGATACATGCTATTCAAAATGGAAAATTTTTTACAAGTAAATGGATACAAGGGGAACTACGCGGAAGGAAGCGTCTTGCATAGTCCTAACAATTGGTCACGCAATTCTTTCCTCACTTTCTCTTGATCTGTTGCCACCGCCAGCTCTGCCTCCACTTGGGCCCGTTGCTGCAAGACAGACGCAAGCCGCTTCCTGACGGCCTGATAAGTAGCTTCCCGACCTGGAGTATCGCGCTCAGCTATATCAAGCTTTCGATTCAAGTTTAGCCCATGGGAGATGCGCTCCAGAAGACCCTCAAAGATAGTCTTCACTTGGGCAGCATTCGCTTCAACCTCAGTACGCAAACGGGCCATCTCGCTCGAGGTATCTTGGCATTCCTTTAGCTTTAAAGCTGCTTCTTGTTTCAAGTGGTGGACGTAAGAAGCGCTTCCCTCGATCCATGCTGCTCTTTCATTGCTCGCGACTAAAGTCTCGGGGGAGGGATGCATCGACTCCAGCTTATGCAGGCGAGCTTCGATCTCCATACAATGATTAACCCAAGATGTGATGATACCCTCGTCATGGAAATTCACGAGTATCACCAACATCGGGTTAACCACTATAGTGAAATCTGCAGCAGAAGTAGGGGTCTCGACGTCGAGCTCCTCAATGTAGTCGTTCAACATGCGTAAGCTGTTCGCGGCGCCTTTTGAAGATGGACATCTCAGGAAAGGACCTGCCGGCATTATGATGCGAGACTCAAAGGGCACCGAGACCGGAACGACCGCTGAAAAGAAACAGGATGTGATTAGATAACAGTTCAGGGAATTAAAAAAGGGAAAGTCATCAATGTGATAGTCGCCATACCAGCTGAGACAGGTGACAAGGCCGGTGGCGCAACCGATTTTTCTTCTCCCCCTTCGATTTGTAACACTGCAGTCAGGACAAGAGAGAGTTATAAATAATTCTACCACTGAAAAACAAAGATATCACTCGGGGACGGTACTCACCAGCGCCACCAGAGGGAGAGGTGAATTCAGATGGGAAGGAGAAGTGTGGGAGCAACACTTGATAGAGATGGTCAAAGAGCACTCCTGAAAGACACAACAGTGTGACTTTAGTACACAAATTATGCGTCTGGAAGATAAGATTAATAAATTGCAAATCCATACCTTCCAACATCTTCGAGGGTATGAGAGAGGGTTGAGAGGTGACCACCGCCAAGGCAGTCGATGAAGGCGCTCCCTCAAGCAGTGGGGCATCGGCGCTGGCTGCACCTGCGTTACAAGAAAGATGAACTTGTCAGAAAGGATGGTAAGATAAAGGAGATAGCAACGTTGGATTTACCTGATGAGCTGCCAGCTGAAATGGAGGCGATTCCTTCCTCTGTTGACATGAGGCCACCGCCCGTGGCCTCATCACCCGACTCAATGGGAACCGTCGTTGTGCTCGCAAGACCGGGAGACGGCGGAGTACCATAGACGGGGAGGGCTATGACTGGAGCATTGCCGGACTCTAGAGAAGGAGCGGTTGGCTCATCCTAGGGAATCATTGCCACCTCACCCACTACTCCCTTAGGTTCAGTAGTCGCGGTGGTTTCGTCCACCGTCACCACGAGGTCGCCAGCCTCAAGTGCCTCTCCCATCACCACCCTGGGCTCAGTTGTAATGATCATTTCATCTGCCGCCACTTCAGGCTGGGCATCAATGACCTTCTCGGCTGCAGACCCCTCAACCTCCATCTCAGGCCCCGAAGCCTCAGCGACGTTGCCCACCGTCGACTCAAGTTCGGTAGGTGCCGCCCCCTCTTTTTCTTAGGGTTCAACGGTCTCCGCCTCCCCCTTGGTCGGACATGGCCCTATAAGATAAAATATATAAGAACCGATGGCATTATAACTCTTACAACAAAATCCTAGGAGAAATATTACCTGAAGTGGATTTACCATTTGCGCTCCGAGCTGCGCGTGCCACTTGTCTGCGAGCAGTGGATAGGAGGGCGACAGGGGCCTCTTCGGAAGGAGTATCATCACGAGGGACGGCGCTGGGGCCCGCTCCCATAGCCATGGCAGTCCTGCGTGCCTTTGCTTCGCGCCTCGACCGCTTCCGTTCCTCCCGGGCTGTCGCAATGGACCTCTATGACGCTTCCTTCAGGGCGTCATCGTCTTCATTCAGAGATGCCTCTACAGCCTTTAAGGCGTCTCTCATCGGCTCTTCAAGACGAACCTCCTGCAGCAACCCTGAGGAAGCAGGAACATCGACAACTGGTAAATCACCTGCGTCACTTGGTGGGAGCGACATTGAGGTTCCTGTGATTAAAAGGGAAAGGTTAGATCGATCACAACGCAAGGGAAATGAAAACTTGATGAATCGAAACTTACTAAGGCCCATGGACGCTCTAAGACGTTCCTCCTCCTGGAAAGTCTTCAGAGAAGCGGCAATGGCTTCTTCATCAGTGATGCCCGTTGGTAGAAAGGAAAGAAAAGCGTTAGTCAAAAGCAATGAAGGAAATATATTACAATAAAGAAAATGCGACTAGTAGTTACCTGATTGCGCAAGCCTAGCTAGCCACGCGTCACGCCTTGCCAACCATGCTGAAGCTTCGAGAGCGGCCTCCAAATCTGTATCGTCCGGCGGCGGCATGACCAATCCCTCGTTAGTCCCATATTCGATCAGGCCCTCGGCATAGGGAGCATGGGGTTCCTGACCGAACACGACGTCCGCGGAGAAGAGCGACTTCTTTTTCTTCTGCCCGCCAACCCTAGGTGCACGCGGGATCGACTTATGTTTAGCAGCCACCTTGGGACGGCAGGTCTCGATGTCTGCACCCACGCCAGACTCCGGCGAAACTACAACCACCATCTCCACTGGAGCACAGGGCGCTGGGGCTGCGTCTGTAATATCGGGAAGCGGCAATCCGTGCGGAGGACTTTGCACACGCGATAGCCCTGTTCTGACCTCTTTTAGAGGGGCAACTACTGGAGTCCTTGGGACCAAAGAAGCGTTTCGGTCACTGCCTGGAGGCATACCCTTACGGTCGACCAGCAGTCGCCTTTCCTCCTTTATAACGGCTCCTGTCGCATGATTATACCAGTCTTTGTATACGTTGAGGAGTCGTGGAGCGCAAGCCGGCGCAATGATAAAGAAACGAGAGCCCGTATTCAGGCACATGAAATGATGCAACGCGTTCTCCATCCCTTCTTCAGTGGCAGCGGGTTCCAGCAAGAAAGCTTCCAAGGGGACCCCTTGATCGTAGCCCAGTTGTTGGGCAAAACGATGCGGGTTATATCTCATGAAAATCGCCGCACCATTCTGCCTGAAGACTAGGAAGCCCGGTCTAATAGAGTATAAGTGAAGTTTCTCCCGGGCCGTCAAAACTGATGCTCCATCCTTAAAGGAGTCTTGTAATGGTCACACCGCGGTGGTGGACGTTTTTCCAATAGTCAGCACCTTGTCAATAAAGGACATCCCGGCTCCAATGGTGTGAGAGCGAAGTAGTAAACCCCTGGCGGTCCGTGGTGACGGGTCACGATTGGTGCGCCAATCAGCTGTATGATGCGAGGGAAACTGCACTTGTCAAAGAACGAGGGCCTTTTATGCATGGCGAAGACACCTGTCGTATGTAGCTCGAGCCACGACATAAAGTAGTGCATCGGAAGACCGCGTGCAATACCCCGGGCTCGTTAGCATCTGCTGCTCGGCTGAGGCCATGATATAGGTGCGCCAAGCCAGCAATCCCAACAGCCACCTTTACCCCGATGGCCATCCGGTGGGCTGGGTAAAAGACAGAGGGCCACATACGATGAGAGTGCATTGGGATCGCAAACCAGTTCAGCCACAATCCAAGAAATCCTAAGAAAAAGGCCTCCTCATCCATTCCAGGGGCCGCAATCTCTGCAAATGACATAATAGGGAAGTCCGGAAGGAAAAAACCCTTTTGGTCTATCTCCTTCTCCGGTAGGTTATCCGCACCTAGACCGAAAGGGTCATCTAGAGTGGCAAACTTGGCAGCCTCTGATGAGAGGACGCTTGGGCGAAGAAACCGAGCGATGAAATCCTCAAAGTTAACTCCCCGACTCCCATGTTCGATAAAAAGAGATTCATAGATGTTCAACACCTTAATCAAGCTTGGGAATTGATGTTGAACAGCATTCTTCGGTGTGACCCCCCTTACCACCGGCCTAGCACCAAAGACGTACACATCCGTCGGGAGCAGCTCCTCATAATGTTCTCCCATGACTGGTAGGCCAGATACCTCCGTGAACTCCTCCAAAGAGATGGACACTTCCCGATCCATTGCAAGGAAAGTGTGGGTAGGAATATTCCACTGCTCCAGGAAAGCCTTGAACCACCAAGTGGGGAGCGTGGGATACTGGAAGAGAGAGACGTAGACCGCGGTGTACAATCCTAATCTTATCAACTGCAACTTCTTCGTCGACAGGATATACCGGGCCCACAGCAGGTAGCCAATTGGGTGGCGGGGGATCAGACCAATGTTATATGATTGCTCCCAGGGTCTCGCCTCGCCCTGACAGATACGACGTCCTAGGATATCCAAGACCATAGGACGTTGGACCGGAACCGCATCCATAGAGGGATGAAGAAAGCTTTTCGCAGTCCAATCCACCATCTCCACGGCATACTGCACCGAGGGTGGGGTAGCATAATGAATCGCCGTTATGGGTTCTGACGGCACCGCGCATGTGAAGCTCCGTCGGCCCGTGATGATCTGATTGTACCACGACCCCCAAAGGTGGAGACTCTTGTATTCTGGGTCATACTCCTTAATCATGGCCAGGACTTCACGGTCTAAGGTCACCTCGGGAAATCCCTCCTCCGAGCGAGCAAACGGGAATGAAGTGTCTAGAGACATGACCGCTGCAAAAGAACAATTTAGTTGTTAGTGTTGTAATTCCAACGCTTGGCGTTTAAAAAAGAAAATGTATTAATTAAATTAAATTAAAATTAGTTAATTACACCACACAGCAGTGCAGTGGGTAGGAGACCGAAGGGGGACCCACAAAATCTGGATGACAATACGTCAGTTAATAAGACAACCTCATCATTGGATGAGATTGTCAGTTGGTCCCCAGGAAAACATTCCCATTAATAAAAAAAAGGGGAAGAATCCCTAGAGACAAGGAGAAAATCTCCTCTTTCAGAGCAAAGCTCTGTCACAGAGTGGCACTTGTCAAACTTTGGTCTCAGGGAAATAAGATTCCTTAAAAGAGCATAGCTCTATAGTAATAATGGAAAGGTCCATCAAAGAATGTTTACACCTAAAAGAATTAAAGTTTTTGGAATCATGAAAAAATCCATGAAAAACTTGTGAAAATTTCTTCATTTTTCAGATCTAAAAGATCTGCAGATGATTCAAAGAGCAAAGCTCTGTCCATGGGTTAGAACCCATGAACAAGATCTCTGCAGATCTATAAGGTTTTTTTAGAGCAAAGCTCTGTTTATGAAACCCCAATAGGGATCTCTTTAAGTCAAAAGATTTGTAAGAGCAAAGCTCTTTGGTTAAGGTTAATTTAAGTTAATTTAATTTAAATTAATTTCACCTAAAGTTTCTAACTTTGGAAATGAGCAAAGCTCTGAAATTCTCAAGCAAGAGCAAAGCTATGGTAATTAAAATCTTGAAGATGGTGAAGATTTTCTAAAGGGCCATAGGTCCTATTTATAAGGCACTTACGCCCCTTCAGCTCACCCCTTGATCCAACGGTCAGGGGCTTGCCACCGCTGCACTCACGTGCGCGCCACGTGAGCGCAACAGTGGGGGGGCATTCGTTTCCCCCATGTTTACCCCAATCAGAGCAAAGCTCTGTTCAAATTCCTAGGCGGGAGATAAAGCAACGCTTCATCTTCCCCCAATCAGAGCAAAGCTCTGCTTTGAAAATTTTAAATTTAATAAATGAAGCAACGCTTCAGCTGCGCAAGCACTGCGCTGCGCGACACGTGTCAGCGCAGATGCGCTAGCGCAGTTGCACTGTGTAGTGCGCTGCGCGACACGTGTCAGAGCAGATGTTCTAGCGCAGTTGCGCTGCGCGACACGTGTCAGCGCAGATGCGCTAGCGCAGTTGCGCTGCGCGACATGTGTCAGCGCATTTGCGCTGCGCTGTGCGACACGTGTCACGCGCTGGGGCATCTGCGCCAAACAGAATTAAATTTCTAAGAAATCTTTTCTGTTCTTGTTAAAACAAGAAGATTTTCTTCTGTAAAGCAGAAGCTCTTGGATCAAAGATCCAACGGTGGGGAAAATTCCCCAAATCACTCAGAGAATGATCTCTTTAACAAACTTTAACTAATTTATGGGCACTATAAAAAGGACCCTAGGCCTCAATTCAAAGGCATCAACATTTTTTAAAAAAAAAAGGGTCAAGAGCTTCAAACAGAGAGAACTCTGAGAAAATTCCAAGAAAAAGGTAAAGAACCTTCATAAAATAGAAGAAGAAATTTCTTCTAATAGATCATTGATCTAAAAACAAGATCAATGATCTTTACATAAAAAAAACAGTGCTTTGCACTTCTTAGGAACCTCTGGTTCTTTAAAACAAGAAAATAATAAAATAAAAATAGTGCTTTGCACTTTTATGAACCTCTGGTTCTTGAAACAAAAAAGAAAAATTTATTTTTCTTTGATCTAATTTAGATCAAGAAATCAAATAGTGCTTTGCACTTCTGTTCTTGAATCTAAAAGATTCTTAGTGCTCTGCACTTCCAAACTGCGCTGTTGCGCTCTTAAGAGAGCGCCACGTGTCAGCCACAGAACAACTTGCGCTACGCGTTCTTGAAATAGAGCTTTGCTCTCTGGAATTGGCGCAACTCGCCAGAGCGCGCCACGTGTCAGCAGCGCAACAGCGTAGCGCACTAGCGCAGCGCACTGCGCTGTTGCGCTTGCGTTCACCAGAGCGTGACACGTGTCCTCACCACAAGCGCTTGCGCTCAATGATTGGCGCAAAGCGCCTGACAAATGCAATGCATTTCACTTCCTGAAGGGCCAGGCCCAATTAAAAGGCTTAACAGGCCTAATAAATAAACATGCTGTGCATCTTTTCTGGGCAAAGCCCAAATAAAAATAAAAACAAAATGCAAATAAAATATTGGACATTTTTAACTGGACTTAGCCCAATCGTGGCCATAAGTCCCTAAACTAAATTAACTGAGCAAAACGGCTCTCCTAAACCAATCCACATCCGGTTCAAGGGTACATCTCCGAACTCCTTTGATATCCATCGTTGTAATTCCTCAACGACGTCAAAGAGGTGACGGGTCCCAACGACCACACACCCATATGGACTGCGGGGTCCTTAAACTCGTGGACCGAAACGTCCTTAAACTAATATCGGACCGAGACGTCCTTAAACTAATATCGGACCGAGACGTCCTTAAACTAATATTCCTCCCTAAATGGGAATGTTGGACCGAAACGTCCTTAAACTAATATCCGTCCCTAAATGGGAAAGTTGGACCACCATGTCCCTAAACTGGAGTTGGACCACTATGTCCTTAAACTGGCATTGGACCACCATGTCCCTAAACTGGCAATGGACCACCATGTCCCTAAACTGGAACAATAGAGCCCCCAAATGCTCTTTTGTCGGATCTAAACGATCCCGTTAAGTTGATCTTAGTCCCAAACTGGACTAATGTATCCTTAACAACCGTTAAGTTGATCTTAGCCTCAAATATGGCTAACGTATCCTTAAACGTTCAAACAGACTTTAGTCCCAAATTGGACTATGAATCCCCCTAATCAACTCATTGGTTCAAAGGTACATCTCTGAACTCCTCTGACACCTGTCGTTGTAATCTTTCAACGTCGTCAGAGAGGTTACGGGTCCCGACAGCCATACATGCAATGGACCACTATGTCCCTAAACTGGAACAATAGAGTCCAAATGCTCTTTTGTCGGATCTAAACGATCCCGTTAAGTTGATCTTAGTCTCAAATTGGACTAACGTATCCTTAACAAACGTTTAAGTTGATCTTAGCCTCAAAAATGGCTAACGTATCCTTAAACCAAAACCCCAAACCCAAATCTAAGAAAATACGGATTTGGACTAATCCACGTCCTACGGACGACTACATAAATTAGTCTCCGTATACAATCCACGGGCAACCACAAACAAAACAAACACCCACGTCACGAAGTGACCAGCTGGAGAAGGAGAAAGTTGTTACCGCGATGCGGTAGCGTAATTAACTGCAGGGGCTTGCGCCTGTAGGGAAGAGCGTCCCCACAATCAAAAACCCCTCACCCTGAGGGGGAATCTGACGAAGTCTGCTACATCGGCCGCATCTGTCTAAACCTCCGATACACGGTACCATAAATCAACTTGGCATTTTCGGAGAGGTAGACGGATAAAACCAAATAGCATCTGCCCCGAATCTCAGGCAAGACGCGAAGTCGTCGGCCGCCTTTCGGAGGGGAACAGATTCTGGCACGCCCGGTGGGACCTTTTCCACTTTCCACTCCATACTTCGTGTGTCGTGTTCGCGAACGAATCGCGGTTTACTGTGGTTGCCTGTGGATTCGAGGTACTAAGATTTGGTGTCTTGCTCCGTGCAGAAAACAGAAGATCAATGGCTTCAAACTGCACTGCCTGCAACTGCAACTCTCGCTCGGTCCTTGCTGAAGGAGTGACTTATGGGCCCCAAGCGGCCTCCCTTTTCAAAATGCCGGTGGAGCAGGTAACTCAGGCCACCACTGGATTATTCTTCGGGACCATTCTCCCACCGTTGAGCTTAAATGCCACAATGACGTTGCAAGAATCCCCAAAGAAGTCGGTCTTTGATCGGCTTACCACTGCCGCGACCCCTCTCAACGGGTCGCCCAACTTCAATACCTCAGTTTTCAACAGATTAGGCCAGAGCGTCTACAAGCCCGCGATACCCGAAGTTGCCATCCCAAAGCGGATGGCCATCCTGGCTCAAGCGGACGAAATCATTGGAAAGGCTTCTCCTTCCAAAAAGTCAGTTTTTACAAGGATGGCCATTCCGGCTTCTGCTCCAGGCGAGGTCCTCAAAGCTGCTTCCTCTGCTCAGAGGTCTGTCTTTGACAGATTAGACATTGCTTCTCAACGGGCGTCAATCTTCGACAGGCTAGCACTAATAACGGTCTATCCTCAAAGCAGGGGGCATGAGGAGGTCACCCCTACGGCTGAGACAACTCCATCCACACGACACGCTCGACGTCGCCACTGGCGCCGAGTGAGAAAGGCTGAGGGCAACTTTCCCTCTGAGATAACTTCGCCAGCTCCAACGGTGTGGATCGATGCTGCTGTTCCAACCAGGAACAGCTTTGAATTGCTGAACACGGTGCGCAGAAACTCTCCTACCGCCGTACTAAAAAGATCCCCTCCTCCGGTGGAAAATGTTGCGAAAGCCAAGCCAGAACAGTCCACTCAGCGGCTGTCCTCTAAAATCTACAAGGTCTGGCGCCAAGTCAAAGACTCGGTGATTGATCGAAATTTCTCCCGCCAGCAGAAGAAGCTGAAGGTCCGGCAGGAAGAAAACCGTCCTGATAAGCCACAAAAGATGACGACTACTTGGGTGCTCACGACAACGGCCCCCTCAACGTCAACCACTCAGAAAAGAAGGAGGCCAGAGAAAGCCCCTGTGAACATGGCGAACCATAAAGACGCTAAGCCCAAACGCCCCAAGTCTGGGGGCATGGTGGTGCACACCGTATACATGGCTTCTGGAAAGGAGAAAAGCCGTGCTTCGACGGGTCACCGACCGCTCACCCGATCCGTGACGAAAGCCCAGGAGCAACAACAAAAGCTTCAGGAAATGATAACTACAATGGCCGCACTCACTGAGCCAAAAGAAAGCTCTGAAATGTCATCGGATGAGCGTCAAGAACAAGAAACCGACGCTGACTTTTTACGCAGAGTCCTCGAAAAGAGGGACAAAGAAGCTGCAGAGCAAGCGGCTAACATAAAACAGATGGCGCTCCTCTTCCAAGATATGGTAGGGATGATGTTACAGCCGGACCCTCCTGCTGAAGATCCTCCGATCGTCCTTGAAGACGACAGGGGAGAAACGTCGAATCCTCCGCCGGCTCTATCAACAGCCAAGGAGGAGGCAATCTCCAAAGTTGACCTAGACGAATATATAGCTCAGCAGATCCGGGTTCATCAGGCGAATGAAGCGGCTGGGTAAATTGTTAGAACCGGACGACCGTATCCGAGCTGGTATGACCAAATCAGTTACCCGCCAGGATATACGATCCCTAAATTCCACATATATAAAGGGACAGGGAATCCGCATCAGCATGTCGCTCAATTCAGGGCCTTATGCGGCAATACTGGAGGCGATGACAAATTGTTGCTACGTCAATTCGTCGGCAGCTTAGCAGAAACAGCCTTTGAATGGTATTCGGATCTACCTAACGACTCTGTCAAAACATTTGCAGAGATGGAACTGCTGTTTACACAAAGATTCGCAAGTGCTAGTGAACGCACCCCGATTACAGCACTGATAAATGCCAGGATAAGGCCCGGCGAAACGTGGGTCCAATACGCAACACGATGGCGAAATCTATGGTCGAAATGTGAACAACGCATAGAAGAGGCACCTGCTGTAGGCATGTTTGTGGGCACTCTCGATCCGCAGGCAACCATCTCGCAATTCATGATGTTCTTCAGGCCGACCACCTTTCAGGCCTTGATCGACAAATTAGCCCAAATAGACCAGATGGGCCATAGACCGTCTCCTCCAAGACCCGATCCCCGAAATGAGAAAGGAAAAGCGATCATCGTCGCCAACGCTCAGCAATAGTCGAGCAACTCAAAGCCGGTCGCTCGCCAAAACAACGTGCGTCCACGCCCATCCCTCGAAGAGAGGCTAGGACGTCATTACTCGTTTCCTCAGAATAAAACGAGAAGACTGTTCGAGCTGGCAGTGCGCAACAGACTCATCAATCTGCCGAATCCAAAACGTCCGTTGCAGCCAGGCGATCTTAATAATCCCAATTATTGCCCTTACCACCAAACGGTAAGCCACCCGATTGAGGATTGTTTCGTCTTTAAGGGATGGATCGAAGATCAGTACCTACAAGGCAAGTTCGTGCTGTCGGAAAACTGGAAGGTAAACCCACCACAGCCACACTCTCCAAAGAAAATGGACACGCCGGGGGCAACTTGTTCTTTCGTCGAGGATGAAAACGATGGAGAAAACTTATCGGATGAATCCGAAGACTACGTAGCGACTTGTCATGTGATTTCTCATTCACTGACGGATGATGAGGAGGCTCCTTGCGCTGAGAAATCAATGGCGAACCCTGAGCCGGAAATTCTACAGCCATCAGACGAGTTGATCGATGTCTTCCTAAATGAAATTCGTCTGAAAGCAAAAGCCAATCAAGAGCGTGAAATAGCCATATTGGAAAGAGCCAAAGCATTCCCGTCAAATCAAAAGCCATACACTGCGGGTAAAAGCAAATTCAAGACGAGAAAAAGGTTCGCCAAAGCTCTATCAGTAGGAATGAAGTTACCACACTCTGAAGAAAATACCTTCTCTGAGGTAGAAATGCACCCTAACTTCTGTTTATATCATCAGAAGATTATACATCCTACCGAAGACTGCGAATCCTTTAACTGTTGGTGGCAAGGGTATGTCGCTCAAAAGAAACACTTCGACAGGACAAAGTGTGAAGCTTGTGGACATCGGAAAAATACGATATATGAGCGCAAAGGAGCCGCCGCCGACTGTCATATAGCCGACTTCAAGGGATCGCAAATTATCACCTTTGGAAGCGACTCTGACGAAGAAGCTATCCCTAACTCTTCCCTCAGGGAATCTATTTCAAAAATAAAGGAATTGAGAAGCTGCGAGAACGTTCAGCCATGCAATCACATGCTACTCGGAAAGAATCCTGGCCCCGCAAACAACGGAGCGAACAAAAAGGATAAAAGAAAAGGAAAAAAGGCCCTCGTCGCCAGCGCTCAACAACAATCAGGTGACCCTAGACCGGTTGCTTGCCAAAGCAACAAGCGGCAATCCCTCCAGGAAAAGTTGAAACGTCCTTACTCGTTTCAGCAAGATAAAACAAGGGGACTGTTCGAGCTGGCAGTGTGCGACAGACTCATCAATCTGCCGAGTCCAAAACGTCCGTTGCGGCCAGGAGATATTAATAATCCTAATTATTGCCCTTACCACCAAACGGTAGGTCATCTGATCGAGGATTGCTACGTCTTCAAAAACTGGGTTGAAGACCAATACCAACATGGCAAGTTTGCGCTGTCTGAGAACTGGAAGGTAAGTCCGCCACAACCGCACGCTCCGAAAAAGATGGATACGCCGGGGGCATCATGTTCATTCATGGAGAAGGACTCATAGACCGAAAAGTCAATAAACCAGATATTCGCCTCAAATACGGCGACAACGGACCGAAACGTCCTTAAACTAACAACGGACCGAGATGTCCTTAAACTAATGATGGACCGCAATGTCCTAAAACTTGCAAATGACCGAAATGTTTTTAAACTACTACCGCAGCATTCTCAGGCTGACGAGAATAAAAAAAAAAACAAAAAAAGGTATGTCCATAAGCAAAATGGGCACGGATGAAAACCCGAAAGGGCTCCGTGAGTAAAAACAGCAGGGCTACCGGCGAGTGTTCGTGAAAACCCGAAAGGGCGCGACCTCGTAAAAAAAAATAAAAAAAAATAAAAATAAGAAGAATAAAAAAAACGGTATGTCCATAAGCAAAATGGGCACGGATGAAAACCCGAAAGGGCTCCGTGAGTAAAAACAGCAGGGCTACCGGCGAGTGTTTGTGAAAACCTGAAAGGACGCAACCTCGTTAAGAAACACTTATAGGGTCCTCACGACCCTGTAAGGAGAAACCACCTGCGTGAGATCCTTACGACTCACAAAGGAACAACACACTTAGGGATCCCCACGATTCCTAAGGAGAAAATACACTTGCGAGATCCTCACGACTCGTAAGGAGAACTCTCTTGTGGGACCCTTACGGCTCATAAGATTTGAAAGTCTTAAGTTACAGAAAGCTTAACCTGTTCTTAAGCAGCCCCCACAACCTTCGATATTGCCCTACAAGCGGCTCATATTGACCCTTGTATACAATCCACGGGCATGAATAAATATTTTCCTAACAAAGTCCCATCCGTGACCAGGGATATGCTTGTACAACAAACAACACTTGTAAGTCCTCTTGACTTATAAGGAGAAAACCCTTTTGTAAGATCCTTACGACTTACGAGAGAACATGCACTTAGGAATCCTCACGATTCCCAAGGAGAAAACACACCTACAAGATCCTTACGACTTGTAGGGAGAAATACCTTGGTGAGACCCTTACGGCTCATGAAGTCAAAAGCCTTAGCCGACAGGACTCCTAATCCTGTTTACTAAGCCACCTTTGTTCGACATCGACAGAGGCAAATGATGATTCGCTCCTGGCAATATCCCAGTTGCAGCGATGCTGATGCCTAAACCGGTATCAAATTCCAAGTCCTTTAACGGCAAATGATGATTCACTCCTGGCAATATTCCAGTCGCAGCGATGCTGATGCCAAGATTGGTATCAGATCCTAAATCCCCTACTCGCGAGAAAATATCAGCGAGCCAAAAAAAATGCATACGAAATAGCCGAAATGATGGGGAAACTTGCAAACAAAATCAGCAAGTAAAAATGTATGCATACGAAATAGCCGAAATGATTGGGCAACTCGCAATAAAAAGCAGCGAGTAAAAAGAAAAATAGCCGAAATGATTGGGCAATCGCGACTTCCGCGATATAAAAGCAGAAAGGATAGAGCATCGCGGAAATAAAAAAAAAATCTGAAAGAATGAAACTTTTTGCCCTGCAGGTGAGATCACATCGATCGCTGTATACAATCCAGGGGCACAAACAAAGAGGGAACCATACCTTCCCGATAGGCTCCATCAGAAAGCGAAGCCAAATCTCGACGGTTCATAGACAACCTAGAGACAATCTCGACATTTGTCGCAATATTACAGACACGATGTCAACAAATGAAGCAAACGAAGATCCCGAGCTTCAGGGTCTTGACGTCAACATCGACAACTTAGAGATCACCAACGGCATTCCTTCGCAGTCCAGCAGAGTGTAGATGCAAAGTTAACAAAAGACCTCACGGTCGAAACAAGCGGAGCGATGGCAAAATCCCAGCTTCACCTCAGCATTCATCTCGATACAGTAGACGCAATGTCAACGACGGCGTTCCTCCGTAGTCCAGCTGGAGGCAAATGCAATGTCGACAAAAGACCTCACGGTCGAAACAAAGCGGAGCGATGGCAAAATCCAAACTCCACCTTAGCATTCGTGTCGTTACAGCAGACACAATGTCAACAACGGCATTCCTTCGCAGTCCAGCAGGGTGTACATGCAAAGTTAACAAAAAACCTCACGGTCGAAACAAGTGGAGCGATGGCAAAATCCCAGCTTCACCTCATCATTCGTCTCGATACAGTAGACGCAATGTCAACAACGGCGTTCCTCCGCAGTCCAGCTGGAGGCAGATGCAACGTCAACAAAAGACCTCACGGTCGAAACAAAGCGGAGTAACGGCAAAATCCCAACTCCACCTTAGCATTCATCTCGTTATAGCAGACGCAATGTCAACAACGGCGTTCCTTCGCAGTCCAGCAGGGTGTACATGCAAAGTTAACAAAAGACCACATGGTCGAAACCAAGCGGAGCGACGGCAAAATCCCAGCTCCACCTCAGCATTCGTTTCAATACACCAGACGCAGTGTGAGCAAATGAAGCGAAGGCCAAATTCCTAGCTTCAAGGTCTTAATGGCAAGTCATATAAGGCCTGAAAGACCACCGGAGATCATCTCACATGAAGTGGTCACCTCCTCGACGTTCGTTTCGATACAGCAGACGAGTTGTCACCCCAGCGTTCTTCCTCCAGCAGGGATTCAGACATGACAAAGCAAACGAAGCGAAGGCCACATTCCTAGCTTCAATGTCTTTACGGTAACTCACATAAAACCGGAAAGACAATCGGAGATCATCTCGCACCAGCACAGAGTGGTCACCACTTTGACGTTCGTCTCGATACAGCAGACGAAATGTCAGCCCCAACATTCTTCCTCCAACAGGATTCGGACGCGCCAAAGCAAACGAAGCGAAGGCCAAATTCCTAGCTTCAACGTCTTGACGGTAACTCATATAAAACCGAAAAGACAATCGGAGATCATCCCACATGGAGTGGTCACCACCTCGACGTTCGTTTCGATACAGCAGATGCAACATCACCAAAAGGAGCCACGGCAAAATCCCTAGTTCCAAACCTCGACGGTTCACCAGCAACCTAGAGACAACCATGACATTCGTCTCGATACAGAGGACGCGATACCAGCAAACGAAGCGAAGGCCAAATTCCTAGCTTCAGGGTCCTAACGGCAAGTCATATAAAGCCTGAAAGACCACCGGAGATCATCCCACATGGAATGGTCACTACCTCGACGTCCGTCTTAATACAGCAGACGAGATGTCACCCCAACGTTCGTCTCGACACAGCAGACGCAACGCCATTAAACGAATGGAGCCATGGCAAAATCCCTAGTTCCAAACCTCGACGGTTCACCAGCAACCTAAAGACAACCTCGACGTCCGTCTCAATACAGCAGACGAGATGTCACCCCAACGTTCGTCTCGAAACAGCAGACGCAACGTCATCAAACAAACGGAGCCACGGCAAAATCCCTAGTTTCCACCGCAACATTCGTCTTGATACAGCAGACGCAATGCCAGCAAACGAAGCAAAGGCCAAATTCCTAGCTTCAGGGTCTTGACGGCAACTCATATAAAGCCCGAAAGACTATCGGAGATCATCCCCACACCAGCGCGGAGTGGTTATGACTCATCGGGGCTCACCAAAATAAGCCTAACCTCAAGTAAAAAGCGACATGGCAAATTCCTAACGCTTGCTCTTCCGACGATCAAACTGCCAAGGAGGATTGCTTGAAGACGTCTTGTCCAGCCCCCGAAGGGATCAGAGACACGGCAGTCGCAGGGCTACTCGAACAGCACGATTGCCTATCGAGGACTATATCAGCTTATGCGACGGTACGATGGCCAAAACCCTAAGTACTACCAACCTTAACGGGCTTCTGTCGTAAAGAGCAGAGGTTAAATGCGACGTTAAGATGTTCTTGCGAGAAACGCTCGATCCGTCTCGACTTGCGGAAAAAATTGTTGAGGCAGCTCGACTCGTGAGATAAAGCCTTAGGCAGTGGGCATAAAAGAAGCCTGTTTCCTAAGCACTGGGACCCTGCAAGTTGGCCCAAAACGGTCTCTTGCATACCATCCACGGGTCTCACTCTCCAACATCGAACTTCGACAAGGAGGGAAACAACCGCTTACAAGTCCTCTCGACTCGTAAGAGGGAAAAAATCTCTTGTAGGATCCTTACGACTTACAAGAGAAAACCACACTTGGGAATCCTCACGATTCCTAAGGAGAAAAACCCACCCACGAGATCCTCTCGATCCGTAGGGAGAAAAGTCTCTATGAGACCCTCACGGCTCATAGAGTTGAAAAGTCTTAGGCAGCAGATCTGAACCTGCGGCCTAAGCCCTCGCTATCTCGTGAAGAAATCAAGAAGCTTACTCTATTACCAGCTAATTGTGACGACATGCTGAGAAAGAGAAAAAGCAACAGAAAGAGCATCCGATTTACATTTGATCAAGCGTTCAAGACACATTCATTCATGCATGGGCAAAAAGACCCAGGACAAAAGATATATAATAAAGACAAGCTGAAATAAAAAGATTCCATTCATATTGCCAAAAATTCTTACAATCATAAAAAACAGTGAACGAAAAATATTATTACAATGGAATAACTTCAGATCCAGGGCACGGATTGAGAAAGTCAAAAGTAAGGCCATCCAGAGTTCTTCTGGCCTTTCTGATTATTCTTATGCGCAGCCTCTCGCGCTCCTCTGTGTCAAGATCATCGGTAAGCCCTCCCGGCCTTTGATAAGCAGCAACTATCGTCGTCTGCTGGAAGATTTGATGTAGGATGTCAATAAGGCTGTCCCGCCGTTTCTTTGAGATCAGCCCCGTCAGGTACACTGAATGCACCTTGTCTTCGGCATCATCCAGCGCATTGAGCGGTAGGGCCTCGTAAAGACCCAGAAGTGCTCTCCATATTGCTCCCAGCACGACTTTCAGAAGAGCCGAACGACGAGGTAGCAACCAACCACCGCTTGCGTTCAGATGACCCATGACCTCTGCACATTGAGCATCTGTAAACTCCTGGTTTTGTTGACGACCCTGTGCGCGGATATTGTCATAGGTGATGAACTCGTGCAAACTGTATAGATGCACCGCCATTATGCCCGGAGGAAATACCACAGGAAGATTAGCGATAGAAGAAAAATAATATACATAGAGGGCTAAATTCCTAGAGAGCAAAGCTCTGTTCAGGGATTAAAACCTATGAACAAAAGCTCAATGAAACCCCAATGGGGATCTCTTTAGATCAAAAGAATTGTGAGAGCAAAGCTCTTTGACTGAGATTAATTTAAATTAATTTGATTTACATTAATTTTACCTAAAGTTTCTAACTTTGAAAATGAGCAAAGCTCTGCGAGTGATCAAAAGATCCGTGGGAGCAAAGCTCCTTGATTGAGATTAATTTAAATTAATTTTACCTAAAGTTTCTAACTTTGAAAATAAGCAAAGCTCTGCTAGTGAAACCCCAATGGGGATTTCTTTAGATCAAAAGATCTATGAGAGCAAAGCTCTGCTGGTTAAGATTAATTAAAATTAATTTAATCTAAGAATCAATTTTACCTAAAGTTTTTTTTCTAAAAACTTTGGAAAGAAGAGCAAAGCTTTAAAGTTCTTGAAGGCAAGAGCAAAGCTCTGAAGTTTTTTGAAAATAAAAATCTGAAAGATGATAAGCATCTGTGGGGGACCAAAGGTCCTATTTATAGGCATCAAGTGCCTCTTCGACTTCCAAAAGTTGTCACGGCGGTTGGAATTCCGCCACCGTTGCGCTCACCTTAGGGGCCACGTAAGCGCAACGGTGGGGGGGCATTTGTTTACCCCAATCAGAGCAAAGCTCTGTTCAAATTCCGAGGCGGGAGATGAAGCAACGCATCATCTTTCCCCAATCAGAGCAAAGCTCTGCTTTGAAAATTTTAAATTTAATAAATGAAGAAACGCTTCAGCTGCGCAAGCACTGCGCTGCGCGACATGTGTCAGCGCAGATGCGCTAGCGCAGTTGCGCTGCGCAGTGCGCTGCGCGACACGTGTCAGCGCAGTTGCGCTGTGCGCTGCGCGACACGTGTCAGCGCAGATGCTCTAGCGCAGTTGCGCTGCGCTGTGCGCTGCGCGACACGTGTCAGCGCAGATGCGCTAGCGCAGTTGCGCTGCACTGTGCGCTGCGCGACACGTGTCACGTGCTGGGGCATCTGTGCCAAACAGAATTAAATTTCTAAGAAATCTTTTCTGTTCTTGTTAAAACAAGAAGATTTTCTTCTGCAAAGCAGAAGCCCTTGGATCAAAGATCCAACGGTGGGGAAAATTCCCCAAATCTCTCAGAGAATGATCTCTTTAACAAACTTTAACTAATTTATGGGCACTATAAAAAGGACCCTAGGCCTCAATTCAAAGGCATCAACATTTTTTTTTAAAAAAAAGGGTCAAGAGCTTCAAACAGAGAGAACTCTGAGAAAATTCCAAGAAAAAGGTAAAGAACCTTCATAAAATAGAAGAAGAAATTTCTTCTAATAGATCATTGATCTAAAAACAAGATCAATGATCTTTACATAAAAAAAACAGTGCTTTGCACTTCTTAGGAACCTCTGGTTCTTTAAAACAAGAAAATAATAAAATAAAAATAGTGCTTTGCACTTTTATGAACCTCTGGTTCTTGAAACAAAAAAGAAAAATTTATTTTTCTTTGATTTAATTTAGATCAAGAAATCAAATAGTGCTTTGCACTTCTGTTCTTGGATCTAAAAGATTCTTAGTGCTCTGCACTTCCAAACTGCGCTGTTGCGCTCTTAAGAGAGCGCCACGTGTCAGCCACAGAACAACTTGCGCTACGCGCTCTTGAAATAGAGCTTTGCTCTCTGGAATTGGCGCAACTCGCCAGAGCGCGCCACGTGTCAGCAGCGCAACAGCGTAGCGCACTAGCACAGCGCACTGCGCTGTTGCGCTTGCGCTCACCAGAGCGTGACACGTGTCCTCACCACAAGCGCTTGCGCTCAATGATTGGCGCAAAGCGCCTGACAAATGCAATGCATTTCACTTCCTGAAAGGCCAGGCCCAATTAAAAGGCTTAACAGGCTTAATAAATAAAAATGCTGTGCATCTTTTCTGGGCAAAGCCCAAATAAAAACAAAAACAAAATGCAAATAAAATATTGGACATTTTTAACTGGACTTAGCCCAATCGTGGCCATAAGTCCTTAAACTAAATTAACTGAGCAAAACGGCTCTCCTAAACCAATCCACATCCGGTTCAAGGGTACATCTCCGAGCTCCTTTGATATCCATCGTTGTAATTCCTCAACGACGTCAAAGAGGTGACGGGTCCCAACGACCACACACCCATATGGACTGCGGGGTCCTTAAACTCGTGGACCGAAACGTCCTTAAACTAATATCGGACCGAGACGTCCTTAAACTAATATCGGACCGAGACGTCCTTAAACTAATATTCCTCCCTAAATGGGAATGTTGGACCGAAACGTCCTTAAACTAATAGCCGTCCCTAAATGGGAAAGTTGGACCACCATGTCCCTAAACTGGAGTTGGACCACTATGTCCTTAAACTGGCATTGGACCACTATGTCCTTAAACTGGCAATGGACCACCATGTCCCTAAACTGGAACAATAGAGCCCCCAAATGCTCTTTTGTCGGATCTAAACGATCCCGTTAAGTCGATCTTAGTCCCAAACTGGACTAACGTATCCTTAACAACCATTAAGTTGATCTTAGCCTCAAATATGGCTAACGTATCCTTAAACGTTCAAACAGACTTTAGTCCCAAATTGGACTATGAATCCCCCCAATCAACTCATTGGTTCAAGGGTACATCTCTGAACTCCTCTGACACCTGTCGTTGTAATCCTTCAACGTCGTCAGAGAGGTGACGGGTCCCGACAGCCATACATGCAATGGACCACTATGTCCCTAAACTGGAACAATAGAGTCCAAATGCTCTTTTGTCGGATCTAAACGATCCCGTTAAGTTGATCTTAGTCTCAAATTGGACTAACGTATCCTTAACAAACGTTTAAGTTGATCTTAGTCTCAAAAATGTCTAACGTATCCTTAAACCAAAACCCCAAACCCAAATCTAAGAAAATACGGATTTGGACTAATCCACGTCCTACGGACGACTACATAAATTAGTCTCCGTATACAATCCATGGGCAACCACAAACAATACAAACACCCACGACACGAAGTGACCAGCTGGAGAAGGAGAAAATTGTTACTGCGACGCGATAGCGTAATTAACTGCAGGGGCTTGCATCTGCAGGGAAGAGCGTCCCCACAATAAAAAACCCCTCATCCTGAGGGGGAATCTGACGAAGTCTGCTACATCGGCCGCATCCGTCTAAACCTCTGATACACGGTACCATAAATCAACTTGGCATCTTCGGAGAGGTAGACGGATAAAACCAAATAGCATCTGCCCCGAATCTCAGGCAAGACACGAAGTCGTCGGCCGCCTTTCGGAGGGGAACACCCCAATCAGAGCAAAGCTCTGCTGGAAATTCAAAATTCAAAATTCAAAATTTGAAGCAACTCTTCAAATCCCGGGCGCAACGCGCCACGTGTCAAAAGCTGATACGGCAGCGAAGCGCCCAAGGCAGTGCGCCCAATCAGAGCAAAACTCTATTTTAAGTAAAATTAAAGGAAGCAACGCTTCAGTTGCGCTGCGCTGCGCTGCGCGCTGCGCGACACGTGTCAGCGCAGATGCGCTTACGCAGTTGCGCTGCGCTGTACGCTGCACGACACGTGTCACGCGCTGGGGCATTTGCGCCAAACAGAATTAAAATTCTAAATAAATCTTTTTGTTCTTGTTAAAACAAGAAGATTTTCTTCTGTAAAACAGAAGCTCTTGGATCAAAGATCCAACGGTGGGGGAAATTCCCCAAATCACTCAGAGAAAGATCTCTCTAACAAATTTAACTAATTTATGGGCACTATAAAAAGACCCCTTGACCTCAATTCAAAGGGAGGAACATTTTTTTGAAAAAATCAAGAAGTTTCAAACAGAGAGAACTCTGAGAAAAATTCCAAGAAAAAGGTAAAAACCTTCACAAAAGAGAAGAAATTTCTTCTAATAGATCATTGATCTAAAAACCAGATCAATGATCTTCATATAAAAAAGAACAGTGCTTTGCACTTCTCATGAACCACTGGTTCTTTAAACAAGAAAAAACAACAACAAAAAATAGTGCCTTGCACTTTTATGAACCATTTGTTCTGGAATCTTAAAGATTCTTTTCTTAAATTGGATCAAGAAATTAAAACAGTGCCTTGCACTTGCAGATCTGCACTATTGCGCTCCTGGATTGGCGCAAGCCACCAGAGAGCGCCACGTGTCAGCCCCATAACCACTTGCGCTATGCGCTTTAAAGATAGAGCATTGCTCTCTGAATTTAGCGCAACCCACCAGAGCGCGCCACGTGTCAGCGGCGCAACAGCGCAGCGCACTGCGCTTGCGCTCACCGGAGCGTGACACGTGTCACCTCCACATGGACTTGCACCTTGCGCTTCTCAACCAGCGCAAAGCGCCTGACAAGCCATGCGGCACTCTGTCAGACTAATTAATGCAATGCATTATCAAGGGCAGAGCCCAATAAAGAAAGGTCTATCAGACCAAACAAAGTGCTATGCACTATTAAAAGGGAATAAAGCCCAAACAGAAGTCTGTCAAGCTCAAAACAGATGCTCTGCATCATAAATAAAGGGACAGAGCCCAAATCAAAAAGGCTTAGCAGGCCAGAGTAAAATGCAGTGCATTATTAAACATAGGCAAAGCCCTAGCACAGGCCTAATAGGCCAAAGATCAAGAAAAATGTTGAATATTCTCAACTGGACTTAGCCCAATCATGGCCGTAAGTCCTCAAATTAAATTGACTGAGCACGGCTGCTCTCTTAAATCAATTTACATCCTGTTCAAGGGTACAGCTCTGAACTCCTCTGACACCTATCATTGCAATCCTTCAACGACGTCAGAGAGGCGACGGGTCCCGACAACCACACATCAACACGGACTGTGGGGTCCTTAAACCCGCAGACTTATGCATCCTTAAACTAACAGACTAATGCGTCCTTAAACACACCCATATGGACTATGGGGTCCTTAAACCCATGGACTTATGCGTCCTTAAACTACCTATGGACCCCCATGTCCCTAAACTGGAGATGGACCACCACGTCCCTAAACTGGAGTTGGACCACCATATCCTTAAACTGGTAATGGACCACTATGTCCCTAAACTAGAACAATAGAGCCCCCAAATGCTCTTTTGTTGGATCTAAACGATCCTGTTAAGTTGATCTTAGTCTCAAATTGGACTAATGTATCCTTAACAAACGTTTAAGTTGATCTTAGCCTCAAATATAGCAAACGTGTCCTTAAATAAAACTTTCAAATAGACTTTAGTCCTAAATCAGACTATAAATCCCCTAATCAACTTTTGTTCAAGGGTACATCTCTGAACTCCCCTGACATCTGTCGTTGTAATCCTTCAACGTCGTCAGAGAGGTGACGGGTCCCGACGGCCATACATTCAATGGACCACTATGTCCCTAAACTGGAACAATAGAGCCCCTAAATACTCTTTTGTCAGATCTAAACGATCCCGTTAAGTTGATCTTAGTCTCAAATTGGACTAACGTATCCTTAACAACTGTTTAAGTTGATCTTAGCCTCAAATATGGCTAACGTATCCAACCCCCAAACCCCAAACCCAAATCTAAGAAAATACGGATTTGGACTAATCCACGTCCTACGGGCGACGAAATAAATAGTCTCCGTATACAATCCACGGGAAACCACAAACAAAACAAACACACACGATACGAAGTGAAATTCTGAAGAAGGAGAAAGTTGTTACCGCGACGCGGTAGCGTAATTAACTGCAGGGGCTTGCGCCTGCAGGGAAGAGCGTCCCCACAATCAAAAACCCCTCAAGCGAGGGGGAATCTGACGAAGTCTGCTACATCGGCCACATCCGTCTAAACCTCCGATATACGGTGCCATAAATCAACTTGGCATCTTCGGAAAGGTGGACGGATAAAACTAAATAGCATCTGCCCCGAATCTCAGCGTCAGGACATCGCAGTCTTGTGCGCCGCCGTTCGGAGGGGAACAACACTTGAGCTGCTGCCAGATCATCCTCAATCGCCTGAGCCCATTCTTCTGCTTCAAGCGGATTCTCCTTACTCAAGAGGTTCTTTGGGTGCAGAGCCCGAAACTGCTTAACTCCTGATGCCTCCGCCTCAGGATGAGCCAGTCCTTGGTCTATAAGGTTTGTCTGCTCCCTCTGTCCCTCCAATAGACTCTTGATAGCCTTAAGAAGTACCGTTTGATGGGCGCTACAGTGGTAGTTGGTGGTGGTAGAGTAGGCGGTGGAGTGTTATCGTTGACGTTGGTGTTGGTATTGTTCGGAGAGTCCATCACCTTGATATAATAGATAAGTTATGACAGATTCAAGGAATTTGAAATGCAAGTAATGTAAATTTTTGTTGAATTCATTAATTCTTGTGGTATATTGTTTACGACTTCATACAGAACTGACCTGCATGGGCCACCAATAAAACCGGTCACGCTCCACTTCCCAGTAGATGGAAACGATGACGTGGCAAGCCCACAGTATATTTATTTAGAGAAGGTCTGTTCCCCTCCGAACGGAGGCGCACAAGACTTTGCGTCTCGCCTGAGATTCGGGGCAGATGCTATATGGTTTTATCCGTCTACCTCTCTGAAGATGCCAAGTTGATTTATGGCACCATGTATCGGAGGTTTAGACGGATGCGGCCGATGTAGCGGACTTCGTCAGATTCCCCCTCAGGGTGAGGGGTTTTTGATTGTGGGGACGCTCTTCCCTGCAGGCACAAGCCCCTGCAGTTAATTACGCTACCGCATTGCGGTAACAACTTTCTCCTTCTCCAGAATTTCACTTCGCGTAGTGTGTGTTTGTTTTGTTTGTGGTTACCCGTGGATTGTATACGGAGACTGAGTAATGTCGTCGCCCGTAGGACGTGGATTAGTCCAAATCCGTATTTACTTAGATTTGGATTTGGTGTTTTTAGTTAAAGGATACATTAGTCGCGTTGCGGCTAAGATCAACTTAAACATTCGTTAAGGATACGATAGTCCTGTTTGAGACTAAGATCAACTTAACATGATAATCCTTTTAATATCTGGCCATCGGGACTCATCACCTCTCTAACGTCGTTGAAGGATTACAACGGCAGATGTCAGAGGAGTTCAGAGATGTACCCTTGAACCAAGGTTGATTTGGAGTTTTATAGTCCGTTTGAATGTTTAAGGATACGTTAGCCGTATTTGGGGGCTAAGATCAACTTAAACGGGATCGTTTAGATCCGGCAAAAGAGCATTTGGAGGCTCTATTGTTCCAGTTTAAGGACGTAGTGGTCCATAGGTAGTTTAGGGACGTTGCGGTCCATGCTCCAGTTTAGGGACGTGGTGGTTCATATTCCAGTTTAGGGACGTGGTGGTCCATGTTCCAGTTTAGGGACGTGGTGGTCCAATATTAGTTTAGGGACGTCTCGGTCTAATATTAGTTTAGGGATGTTTCGGTCCGATATTAGTTTAGGGACGTCTCGGTCCGATATTAGTTTAGGGACGTCTCGGTCCGATATTAGTTTAGGGATGTCTCGGTCCGATATTAGTTTAGGGACGTCTCGGTCCGCGAGTTTTTAAGGACCCCGCAGTCCGTATTGATGTATGGTTGTCGGGACCCGTCACCTCTCTGACGACGTTGAATGATTACAACGACATGTGTCAGAGGAGTTCGGAGATGTACCCTTGAACCGGTCGTAAATTGATTTAAGAGAGCAATCTTGCTCAGTCAATTTAATTTGAGGACTTACGGCCAAAATTGGGCTAAGTCCAGTTGGAAACGTCCCACATTTCGTTTGCATTTGGCCTGTTAGACATGTGTTAGGGCTTTGCCCATGTTTAGTAATGCATAGCATTTTATTCTGGTCGGCTAGGCCTTTCTGATTTGGGCTCTGTCCATTTTTTTTTGATGCAGAGCATCTGTTTTGGTTTGGGCTCTGCCCTTTTTTCAAATAATGCATTGTATTTTATCAGGCCTGTTAGGCCTTCTTTAATTGGGCTTGGCCCCTTTTGTAAGCAATGCAGTGCATTTGTCTGGTGCTTTGTGCCAAGTAATGAGCGCAAGCTCATATAGTGATGACACGTGTCATGCTCTGGTGAGCGCAAGCGCAACAGCGCAGTGCGCTGCGCTGTTGCGCTGCTGACACGTGGCGCTCCCTGGTGGCTTGTGCCAACAAGGGAGCGCAACAGCGTAATTTTTCAAGTGCAAAGCACTGTTTTATATTTTGATCGATTTTAAATCAAAGAAAACAAGTTTTCTTTTGTTTTCAAAGAACCAATGGTTCATAAGAAAGTGCAAAGCACTATTATTACTTATTTTTTTCTTTTATTTAAGATTGTTGATCTTGTTCTTAGATCAATAATCTGTCCATAAGAGAATTTCCTCTTTTTCCTAAAGGTTTTTACCTTCTGTTGTTCTCGAGGAGTTCTTAAGAGTTCTCTTCTCCCCCTTTTTTTAGAGAGATGTTGATGCTTTTGAATTGAGGTCTGGGGTCTCTTTTATAGTGCCTATAAATTAGTTAAATTTGTTAAAGAGATCTTTCTCTGAGTGATTTGGGGATTTTTCCCACCGTTGGATCTTTGATCCAAGGGCTTCTGCTTTGCAGAAGAAAATCTTCTTGTTTTAACAAGAACAGAAAGACTTCTTTAAAATCTAATTCTGTTTGGCACAGATGCCCCAGCGCGTGACACGTGTCGCGCAGCGCACAGCGCAGTGCAACTGCGCCAGCGCATCTGCGCTGACACCTGTCGCGCAGCGCAATTGCGCCAGCGCATCTGCGCTGACGCGCAGCGTACAGCGCAGCGCAACTGCGCCAGCGCATCTGTGCTGACACTTGTCGCGTAGCGCGGCACCTGCGCAACTGCGCCAGCGCATCTGCGCTGACACGTGTCGTGCAGCGCAGTGCCTGCGCAACTGAAGCGTTGCTTCCTTAAAATTGAGCTTTGCTCTGATTGGACGCGCCTTCTTGGACGCTGAGCTGACGTATCAGCGCCGGACACGTGGCGCGTTGCGCCCGGGATTTGAAGCGTTGCTTCAAAATTTGAATTTTGAATTTCCAGCAGAACTTTGCTCTGATTGGGGGAAACAAATGCCCCCCCACCGTTGCGCTCACGTGGCGCGCACGTGAGTGCAGAGGTGGCAAGCCCCTGACCGTTGGATCAAGGGGTGAGCTGAAGCGGCGCAAGCGCCTTATAAATAGGACTTATGACCCTTTAGAAAACTTCACCATTTTCTAGATTTTGATTTCAGAGCTTTTCTTTTGCTTAGAACTTCAGAGCTTTGCTCTCGTTTCCAGAACTTCAGAGCTTTGCTCATTTCCAAAGTTAAAAACTTTAGGTAAAATTAATTTAAATCAAATTAACTTAAATTAACCTTAACCAAAGAGCTTTGTTCTTACAGATCTTTTGATCTAAAGAGATCCCCATTGGGGTTTCATAAACAGAGCTTTGCTATCAAAAACTTGTAGATCTACAGGGATCTTGTTCATAAGTTTTAACTCATGAACATAGCTTTGCTCATAGATCATCTGTGGATCTTTTAGATCTAAAAAATGAAAAGTTTTCACAAGTTTTTCATGGATTTTCCAAGTTTTCAAAAGTTTTAATTCTTTTAGGTGTAGACATTTTCTGATGGACCTTTCCATTATTACTATAGAGCTGTGCTCTTTTTTAAGGAATCTTATTTCCCTGGGGCCAGAGTTTGACAAGTGTCACTCTGTGACAGAGCTTTGCTCTGAAAGAGGAGATTTTCTTCTTGTCTCTAGGGATTCTTCCCACCCCCTTTTTTTATAAATGGGAATGTTTTCCTGGGGACCAACTGACAATCTCATCCAATGATGAGGTTGTCTGACGTATTGTCATCCAGATTTTGTGGGTCCCCCTTTGGTCTCCTACTCACTGCACTGATGTGTGGTGTAATTAATTAATTTTAATTTAATTTAATTAATGCATTTTTTTTAGATGCCAAACGTTGGAATTACAACACTAACGGCTAAATTGTTCTATTTGCAGCGATCATGTCTCTAGACACTTCATTCCCTTTCGTCCGCTCGGAGGAGGGGTTTCCCGAGGCACCCTCGGACCGTGAGGTCCTGACCATGATTAGAGAATACGATCCGGAGTACAAGAAACTCCACCTTTGGGGTAGGTGGTACAATGAGATCATCCAGGGTCGCCGAAGTTTCGGTTTCGCCATGCCGTCTAAGTCAACATCTTCACTCCCCTACGCAGATGAACCCCCGGTGAAGTATGCCGTGGAAGTCAAAAATTGGAATTCGGATGACCTCCTCCACCCTGCGATTGGTGCTATCCCCGTACAGCCGCCGCCAGCAATAGATATTTTAGGGAGGAGAATTTGTCAAGGTGAAGCACGCCCTTGGGGACAGGCTTATAACATTGGATTGATCCCACGACCGCCTGTCGGATATTTATAGTGGGCCCGGTACATCCTATCAGCGAAGTGGACTCATCTGATGAGGATTGGCTTGTACTCGGCCATTTACGTCTCGCTCTTTGAGTATCCTACTCCTCCAACATGGTGGGTTAAGGCTTTTATCGAGCAATGGAATATCCCCACCCACACCTTCCTGATGACGGACCGGGAAGTCTCTATCTCCTTGGAGGAGTTTGCTGAAATCTCGGGTCTGCCGATGAGGGGAGAGCCTTACGAGGAGATGCTTCCTCTCGATGAGTACGTCTTTTCCACCAAGCCGCTGGTGTTTGACCTGACACCGGAGAACGCTATTCAGCACCAGTACCCAGGCTTGGTTAAGGTATTGGAGATCTATGAAGGACTCTATCTGGAATCGGGCATCCGGGGTGTCAGTTTCGCAGATTTTATTGCCCACTTCATTCGACCGGAGTTCTTATCGGAGCGGAGCGAGAAGTTCGCCCAGCTCGACGACCCTTTTGGATTCGGTTTGGATCGCCGACCCACATAAGTGCTGCCGTCGTCTCTTTTTCAGAAATTGCCGTCCCCGACATGGATGAAGAGACCTTCTTTGTAGGGTTCTTAGGCTTGTAGTTGTGCAATTTTGCGCTTCCTATGCATCCACGCTATATGCGGCCGACTATTTTATACCCAGCGCATCGGATGGCGGCTGGTTTGCAGTTGTCAGTAGGAATCGCCGGGCTGGCTTATCTTTATAACGGACTTAGCGTAGCGGCGGACGCTAGTGAGCCTGGGATGCAACCCGCCAACTTCCCGATGCACTACTTTACTTCTTGGATGGAAATGCACGTGCACGGGGTGTTTGGCGCCCATAGGATTCCTCCCTTTTTTGAGAAATGCGGGCTCCCAAGGGTCATACGGTTGGTTGGGGCTTCAATCGTTGTTGTACCTCCGCGGGAGGCTAGGGGGCTGCTCCTTCGACCACACCTGGTCGGGGCCAAGGTTTCCTTCTTGGATAAGGTCATAACAATAGGCTCAGAGACCACCAAGTCGGTAGTGTCGCTACGCGATGATTTTAAAGACGGGGCTTCCATACTGAAGGCTCGGGAAATCCTCCATCTCTACTCCATTCGGCCGGGCTACCTGGTGTTCAGGCAGAATGAGGAAGCACTCTTTATGAGGTATAACCCTCACCGGTTTGCTCAGCAATCGAGCTACAACCAAGGGATCCCGATGGAAGCCTTCTTAGAAAAGCCCGTGGTTAGCCGAGAGGGGATAAAGAATGCAATGCACCACTTTATGCGGCTCAACACGGGTTCTTATTTCTTCATCAGCGAACCGAGCTGCATCCCTAAAGTCCTCAACGCGTACGTGGCTTGGTATGCGCATGCTATGGGTCCAGTTATCCAAATGGAAAAATGCATGCTGGTTGACCGCAAGGATGCGCCTCCCGGCGGCAATCGCAAGGCTCCCTAGAAGCCGAGGACCCCGGTTATTTCTCCATTCAAAGGTGCTGGAGTCGGACCTCCGCGCGTGTTGAGCCCTCCGCACGGATTGCCGCTTCACGATATTGTGGATGTGCCACCAGTCTCCCGTGCTCCAGTGGAGGCGGTAAATGTGGTACCGCCAGAGTCTGGCGCAGGCGAGGATATCGGGACCCGCCGCCCCAAGGCGTCCGCTAAGCGTAAATCAGTCTCGGGTGCATCCAGAGCTGGCGGGCAAAAGAAGAAGAATTCGCTCCTTTCCCTTGACGCGATTCTTGGCTTAGAGCCTAAGGCCTCTCTTACCGAAGGAATAAGTGAATATGGCAGCAATAAGGGCTTCGCGGTAGACCCCGCAGACACCGACCTGGCGGCCGCCATTGCTGCTTCTGAGCGATCAGCGAGGCTTAAAGCGTGGTTGAGTAAACTCGCCGAGTCAGGTAATTATTAGATGCTCTCCTCATCATTTCATCGCATTTTTTCACTAATACTTTTCCCCATTTTCAACAGGTGTCTCTACCGAAGAAGCTATTGCTGCCTCTTTGAAAACCTTCCAAAAGGAGGAGGAGAAACGCGCTTTAGCGGGCGCCGGTATGTCCCACCCCCCTTTTTTAAAAAAAAATTTTGTCGTTCTTTTCGATGATCAACCTAACTTTCTTTCCTTGTTTCTTTCTAGGGGTTATACCAGTCGACGAAGATATCCTTCCGGAACCCGTCACTGGAGTTCCGGTCTCGTCGGGGCTGCTGCAAGAGCCTCGACTTGACAAGTCGACGAGGGATGCCTTGAAGAGCTTGGAGGCATCCCTGTATACGGATGAGGATACCTCAATGCGAGAGGCTCTGGTTAGGTCCGTCTCAAAGGCCCAGGAGGAGAGAAAGCGGCTGAGGCGCGAAGCGAAGGCGCGCCGGGCTGCTTTGGCTATGGGAGCGGGCCCAAGCACCGTCCCTCGGGCAGATACTCCTTCCGAAGAGGCCCCTGTCGCCCTATCCACTGTTCGCAGACAAGTGGCGCGTGCCGCTCGAAGCGCAAATGATAAGTCCACTTCAGGTAACATTTCTTTCAGAATTTTTATTATGAAAGTTATAATGCCGACGGTTCTTACATATATTATTTTGCAGGGCCAAGTCCGACCGAGGGTGAGGCGGAGACCGTTGATCCCAGGGGAATAGAGGAGGTGGTGCCTGCCGAACCCGAGCCGACAGCGGGCAACATCGTCGAGGCTTCGGGGCCCGAGATAGAGGTTGAGGGGTCTACAGCTGAGAGGGTCATTGATGCCGAGCCTGAAGTGGCGGCAGATGAAATGATCATTACAACTGAACCGAGGGTAGTAGCGGATGAGGCGCTTGAGGCCGGCGACCTCGTGGTGACGGTGGATGAGCCGATGGAGACGGCGGATCCCGAAGACGTAGCGGGTGAGATGGGCACGACACTTGGGGAAGAGTTAGCCACTCTCTCCCAAGAGTCCGGCAATGCTCCAATCATTGCCCTCCCCGTCTACGATCTTCCGCCGTTTCCTGGCCGCGCGAGCACGACGACTGTCCCCATCGAGTCGGGTGATGAGGCTACGGGCGGTGGCCTCATGTCGATAGAGGAGGGAGTCGCTTCTGTTTCGGCCGGGAGCTCCTCAGGTAAACCTCAGGTTACTGTTTTTCTTATTTTGAAATCCTTTCTGACAAGTTCACCTTTCTTGTAACGCAGGGGCAGCCAGCGCCGATGCCCCACTGCTCGAGGGAGCGCCTTCAACGACTGCCTTGGCGGTGGTCACCTCTCAACCCTCTCTCATACCCTCGAAGATGTTGGAAGGTATGGGTCTGCAATTTATTAATTTTATCTTCCAGACGCATAATTTGTGTACTAAAGTTATACTGTTGTGTCTTTCAGGAGTGCTTTTTGACCATCTCTATCAAGTGTTGCTCCCACACTTCTCCTTCCCATCGGAATTCGCCTCCCCCTCTGGTGGCGCTGGTGAGTACTGTTGCCGATTGATATCTTTGTTTTTCAGTGGTACAATTATTTCTAACTTTCTCTTGTCCTGACCACAGTGTTACAAATCGAAGGGGGAGAAGAAAGATCGGTTGCGCCACCGGCCCTCCCGGCCTTGCCACCTGCTTCAACCGGTATAGTAAACTATTTTATCAATGACTTTCTCCGTATCTATTGAATCATCATCTAATCACATTTTTTCCTTTTCAGCTGTCGTTCCAGTCTCGGTGCCTTTTGAGTCTCGTATTACAATACCGGACGGCCCTTCCCAGAGACGTCCGTCCTCAAAAGGTGCGGCGAACAGTCTGCGCATGTTGAGTGACTACATCGAGGAACTCGACTTTGAGGCTCCTACATCTGCTGAGGACTTCGCTACGACGGTTAACCCAATGTTGGTGATATTTGCCACCTTCCATGACGAGGGCATTGTCACCTCTTGGGTTAACCATTGTCGGGAGATTGAGGCTTGCCTTCATCAGCTGGAGTCGATGCGCCCATCCCCAGAGACTTTGGCCGTGAGCACTCAACGGGGAGTATGGCTCGAGCAAAGAACTTCTCATTTTCGTCATTTGGAACAAGAAGCAGCTTTGAGGCCGAAGGAGTGCCAAGAATCTTCAAGCGAAACTGCTCGCATGCGTACTGAAGTTGAGGCAAACGCCGCCGAGGTGAAGGCCGTCTTCGAGGGCCTTCTAGAGCGCATCTCAAATGGGCTGAGACTGAAGCGGGCACTTGATGTCGCCGAGCATGACACTCCAGGCCATGAAGCTGCTCATCAGGCCGTCAGGGATCAACTTGCATCTGTCGCACAGCAACGGGCCCAAGTGGAGGCGGAGTTGGCAGTGGTGGCCAATCGGGAAAAGGCATGGAAGGAAGTGTGCGAACAACTGATAAAGCTACTTAAGACGCTTCCTTCCCAGTAGCTGCCTTTGTATCAATGTACTTGTAAAATTTTCCTTTTAAATAATATGTATTCATTCTTTATTCTTTTGTACGATTCATCTTGTATTTGATTGAAGTCAATGAATAAAGATACATATTTTCTTTTGCAATGTCTTGTATGCTCTTTTGCTTTCTGCCTTCTCTTATTATCAGCATACTGTCTTTGATAAACATAATTGGCAGATAACTTAGTTTTTTTTTCCAAGAGATAGCGATGGCTTAGGCCGCAGGTTCAGATCTGCTGCCTAAGACTTTTCAACTCCATGAGCCGTGAGGGTCTCATAGAGACTTTTCTCCCTATGGATCGAGAGGATCTCGTAGGTGGTTTTTCTCCTTAGGAATCATGAGGATTCCTAAGTGTGGTTTTCTCTTACAAGTCGTAAGGATCCTATAAGAGAATTTTTCCCTCTTACGAGCCGAGAGGACCCACAAGCGGTTGTTTCCCTTCTCGTCGAAATTCGACTTTGGAGAGTGAGACCCGTGAATAGTATGCAAGAGACCATTTTGGATTGACTTGCAGGGTCCCATTGTTCAGGAAGCAAGTTTTCTCAGTCCATGTTGCCTGAGGCTTCATTTGCATGTTGAGACGAATCGGGAATTTCCCGCGGAGACACTGTTTCTCTGCGAGCCGACGCGAATCAGGAGGCTCTCGTCAAGGAGTGTTTGTATCCGTGAGTCGAGGAGTTTGCTAGGGATTATTTGTTTCCCAAGCGCCAAGGATTATTTGTTTCCTTGGGGTTTGAAACGAGTCGAGGATTTCCCACGGAGGCACTGGTGGCTCTGCGGGTTGACGCGGATCAGGATGCTCTCGTCAAGGAGTGTTTGTATCCGTGAGTCGAGGAATTTGCTAGGGATTATTTGTTTCCTAAGCGCCAAGGATTATTTGTTTCCTTGGGGTTTGACACGAGTCGAGGATTTCCCACGGAGGCACTGGTGGCTCTGCGAGTCGACGCGGATCAGGAGGCTCTCGTCAAGGAGTGTTTGTATCCGTGAGTCGAGGAATTTGCTAAGGATTATTTGTTTCCATAGCGCCAAGGATTATTTGTTTCCTTGGGGTTTGAAACGAGTCAAGAATTTCCCACGGAGGCACTGGTTGCTCTGCGAGTCGACGCGGATCAGGAGGCTCTCGTCAAGGAGTGTTTGTATCCATGAGTCGAGGCATTTGCTAGGGATTATTTGTTTCCCAAGCGCCAAGGATTATTTATTTCCTTGGGGTTTGAAACGAGTCGAGAATTTCCCACGGAGGCACTGGTGGCTCTGCGAGTCGACACGGATCAGGAGGCTCTCGTCAAGGAGTGTTTGTATCCGTGAGTCGAGGAGTTTGCTGAAGACACATGTTTCTTCGGAGTTGGAATGAACCGTCGAGGTTTGGCTTCGTCTTCTGGTGGAGCCTGCTGGAAAAGTATGGTTCCCTTTCTGTTTACGCCCTTGGATTGTATACAGGGATCGATGTGATCTTAACTGTAGAGCCAAAGTTTTATCATCATTTTTTTTGTTTTATCTCCGCGATGCTCTATCATTTCGCTTTTATATCGCGAAGGTCGTGATTGCCCAATCATTTCGGCTATTTTCCGCGGTGCCTAATCATTTCGGCTATTTATTTTATTTTTACTCGCTGTTTTTTATTGCGAGTTGCCCAATCATTTCGGCTATTTTGCATGGATACATTTTACTTGCTGTTTTTTATTGCAAGTTGCCCCATCATTTCGGCTATTTCGTATGCATGTGCGGCCTACTGGCTTTTCGCCGTAAGCCGATTTCGGCATCAGCACCGCTACAGCCGGGCTATTACCATGAACGAATCATCATCTGCCTCCGTCGATGTCGAACAAAGATGGCTTAGCGAACAGGGTTAAGGCGCTGTCGACTAAGGCTTTTAACTTCATGAGCCGTAAGGGTCTCACAAAGGTATTTCTCCCTACAGGTCGTGAGGATCTTATAGGTGTATTTTCTTCTTAGGAATCGTGAGGATTCCTAAGCGTTTGTTTCCTCTGTAAGTCGTAAGGATCCTACAGGAGGGTTTTCTCCTTGTAAATCGAGAGGACCTACAAGGGTAGTGCGAACATATCCTCCGTCACGGATGGATCTTGGTTAGGGAAATGTTTATTCGCGCCCGTGGATTGTATACAAGGGTCAGTATTGAGCCACTTGTAGGGCAATATCGGAAGTTGTGGGGGTTGCTTAAGCACAGGTTTAGATCTCTGTAACTTAAGACTTTCAAATCTTATGAGCCGTGAGGGTCCCATAAGAGAGTTCTCCTCACGAGTCGTGAGGATCTCGCGAGTGTATTTTCTCCCTAGGAATCGTGAGGATCCCTAAGTGTGTTGCTCCTTTGTGAGTCGTAAGGATCTCATGCGGGTGGTTTCTCCTTACAAGGTCGAGGGGACCCTGTAAGTGTCTTTTGACGAGGTTGCGCCCTTTCGAGTTTTCACAAACACTCGCCGGTAGTCCTGCTGTTTTTACTCACGGAGCCCTTTCGGGTTTTCATCCGTGCCCATTTTGCTTATGGACATACCGTTTTTTTATTCTTTTTATTTTCTTTTTCTCTTTTTTTTACGAGGTCGCGTCCTTTCGGGTTTTCACGAACACTCGCCGGTAGTCCTGCCGTTTTTACTCATGGAGCCCTTTCGGGTTTTCATCCATGCCCTTTTTGCTTATGGACATACCGTTTTTTTTATTCTTTTTATTTTTATATTTTTTTATATCTTGTCAGCCTAAAGATGCCGCGGTAGTAGTTTAAAGACGCTTCGGTCTGCTATTAGTTTAAGGACATTTCGGTCCGACGTTTGAGAAGGCTGGCTACTGCTGATGGAGTTTGAGCTTAGGAAGATAGTGAGCGGACATAGTCGTCGTCATCTACCATTGACATAGGCTGCGGCTCATTAAGTATAGTATTTCTTTAGGAAGCGACCGTTTATCGGCCTGAAAAGGCCTTTCACCGTGCATGTCCATGAGTAGATAGGCCCCACCTTGGTAGACCTTATCTATGATGTATGGGCCTTCATAGTTTGGCTCGAATTTTCCCCGCTTGGCGTGATTGGGGATCATAGGCCTTTTGACCACTAACATAAGTTCGCCTTGGCGAAATGTCCTCGGTCGGATCAATCTCTCATATGAGCACGTCGTCTTTGCTTTATAAGCTTCCAGATTTTGCTGCGCTATGAGCCGGGTTTCATCAAGGGCGTCAAGCTCCTCAAGCCGAAGGTGAGCATTTTCTTCGTCCATTAGCTCGTAATGGACTGCCATTCGTAGAGAGGGTAACTCTATCTCGAGGGGGAGTACTGCTTCTGTACCGAATACCAACGCATATGGCGTTGTGTTAGTGGCTGTCTTGAACGTGGTTCGATATGCCCAGAGAGCCTCTTGCATCCTTTCGTGCCAGTCCTTCTTATTTCGTGACACTGTTTTCTTCATGATCTTTGTCAAGGTCTTGTTGAAGGCCTCGGCTAGACCGTTAGCTCACGGATTATAAACCGAGGAATATCTCCAGTCTATATTATGCTGTTGCGCAAAGCGACTGATCTTGTGGCTTCTGTAAGCTGGCCCGTTATCGGAGATGATCCATCGCGGAGTTCCAAACCGATATATGACGTGCGTCTTGAAGAAGTAGAGGATATTCTCCGTCTTTACTTCCCTCAGCGGTACCGCTTCTGCCCACTTAGAGAAGTAGTCAGTCGTCGCTAGGATGAAACGATGTCCTCTAGACGATGCTGGTTCGATGGGGCCGACTATATCAGTCCCCCACATTTCAAATGGCCAGCTAGCCACAGTTGGATGTAGTGGATTCGGATGCTGATGGATGAAGTCCCCATGAATTTGGCATGAGTGGCATTGCTTCGCATATTCGAGGCAGTCCTGGATCATCGTGGGCCAATAGTAGCCCATCCGTTTGATCTTCAACTTCATCTTTGGGCCTGCTTGGTGAGAACCGCAGAGTCCGTCGTGAACTTCCTGGACGACCCTTTTCGCTTCGTCAGGTCCTAAGCATCTCAGCCACAGAGAATCAAATGACCTCTTGTACAGAGTATCGTTGATGAAGGCGAAAGACAGAGCTCGTTTCATGAGCTGATGTCTTGCGGACGCTTCTTTAGGCATTCGGTGGGATTTAAAGTAATCTATGAAGACTTCCCTCCAATCTTCGGTATTTTCCCAATCTTTTACTTGCAGGGTTGTCTGCTCGTTCGCTCCTTTTTCTTCGGATGATTCCGGAGATATTTCTGCTGGGGCAAGCACTCGACGGCTTTATACCATGATTCTACCGTCGTCGAGGTTCTCGTCAGCCAGTTCTTTAGCAAATTTGGCTAACGCGTCTGCTTTGCTATTTTCCGCACGCGGTATGTTCTCCAAAGTATAAGAGGGAATTTGGGTTAACAGTTGTTGCACCTTTTCACCGTATTTCACCAATTCCGGTTTGCACGTTTGGTAGTCGCCGTTTACTTGACTAACGACCAGTTGAGAATCCCCGTATATAAGGAGGTTTTCAATTCCCATGTCAATGGCGATTTCAAGGCCTGCTATCAGAGCTTCATATTCGGCTTCATTATTTGTCCTCGGCTCTGTCAGGGAAACGCGTAGCGTATTATCCCTCCTTGCGGAGTTATAAAGATGAGTCCTACCCCTGATTTAATTATAGGGGTACTTTGTTTGCGCTTCTTCATGGAAGATGCTCCGTCGAAATAAAGCTCCCATCGGATATTATCACCGTCGATCGCATCAAACGCATGTTCGTCTGGAAGATCGCAATTCAGAGGAGAATCGGTGGGTATCGGATGTTCAGCGAGGAAGTCGGCGATGGCCTGGCCTTTCACTGCCTTGAGAGGTTGATACGTTATTGAGAATTCCATCAAGAGCAGGGCCCATTTAGCGAGTCGTCCCGTCAATATGGCCTTTGACATCAGATATTTGAGAGGGTCCACCTTCGAAATGAGACGGACTTCATGTGCTAATGCGTAATGTCTGAGCTTTGTTATCGCAAAGATTAGCGCCAGGCAGTGCTTCTCAATGGGAGAGTAATTGCTTTCTGCTCCCAGCAGAACTCGACTTAAGTAATAGAGTGCTCTTTCCTTCCCTTAATCGTTCTCTTGTGCCCATAACGCGCCTAAAGAACCTTCGAGGGCGGTTGTGTAAAGAATGAGGGGCTGTCCTTTGACCGGAGCAGCCAACACCGGCGGGTTCTGTAGGTATTGTTTAATTTCGTCCAGTGCGCTTTGGCATTTTTGGTCCCAGACGAACGGGGTTCCCTTCTTCATCAGGTGGCTGTAAGGATGGTACTTTCCTGAAAAGTTGGCTATAAATCGCCGAATATATGCGAGCTTTCCTTGGAGAGACCGCAACTATTTGAGAGTCCTTGGCGGAGGCATTTCCATGATCGCCTTGATCTTTAACGGATCTATTTCGATACCCCGGTGTCGGACGATGAATCCCAGGAATTTGCCCGAGGAAACTCCGAATGCACACTTGAGCGGGTTCATCTTCAAGTTGTATTGCCGAAGGCGTTGAAATACGGTCTTCAAATGCTCGAGGTGTTCCTCGTATGATTTGCTTTTAACCACGAGGTCGTCGATATAGCATTCGACGATTTCGTGTATAAGGTCATCGAAGATCTTCGTCATGGCCCTTTGATAAGTGGCACCGGCATTCTTTAAACCGAAGGGCATCACCTTGTAGTAGAATATACCCAGAGGAGTCCTGAAGGCGGTGTGCTTCTGGTCTTCTGGATGCATCTTTATCTGGTTATACCCTGATGAGCCGTCCATGAAGGAGAAAACCTCATGAGTGGACGTATTGTCTATCATCAGTTCGGTGACTGGTACTGGAAAATCATCCTTCGGGCAAGCTTTATTGAGATCCCGAAAGTCCACGCATATGCGCACCGTCCCATTTTTCTTCATCACCGAGACGATGTTGGCAATCCATTCAGGGTATTGAACTTCCTGGATGAAGTCAGAGTCGATCAGCTTCTTGACCTCGGCATTGATGCTCATCTCAAACTCGAGTAGCATTCTTCTCGGCGCCTGTTTGACTGGCTTGATGTCCGGGGATATCGCCAATTTGTGTACAACAATTTCTGGATCTAGTCCCGGCATTTCGGAATAGTTCCACGCGAAGCAATCTCTATGCTGTAGAAGCACGTCCTTTAACGCAGCTACCCTTTCTTCAGATAGTAACTCGCTGATGAATGTCGGTCGTGGATCGTTTGCCGTCCCCAACTCAATTTTCTTGAGGTTATCTGCAGTGGTATGAATTCCATCTTCCAGCTCTTTTGGCGCTGGTGGGAATTCTGAGATTATCTCGTCGTTGCTGTTTTCGAAGCACCAGGAAGATCATCCATGTTCTCGGGCTCTCCTTTTGATATCATAATCATGTGACAGGTGCGAATTCGATTCCAATCCCATTGTGGAACCAGTTCTTCTTTCGTGGCCTTGGGCTCGTGCATTTGTGGTGGTGCTACCCTCCAGTTGTCGGACAGAGCGAACTTTCCAAGATGATACTGATCTTCGACCCAATTCTTGAAGGTGAAGCAGTCCTCGAGAGGGTGCCCTATTACTCGATGGTAAGAGCAATAGTCCGAGTGTGAGACTTCGCCCGCTCGTCCGGGATGTTTAGACTCCGGCAATGTAAGCATTTGATGTTTTAGAGCAAGGTCAAGTATCTTCTTCGTCTTATCCCGAGGAAATGAGTACGCTCGACCCATTTTCTTCATGAGGGATAGATCAATGACGCTCGACTCCCATTTGCGTGGCTTCTTAGCCCTGCTTTGTTGTTGTTGAGCGCCTTTTTGGCCTTTCGACTTATTTCTGCTTTTGCGCCGAGCCTTCTTTATAACAGGTTGACATGGAGCGGCCTTTTCATCTTTCACGGCCTGTTGGAGAAGGCGTTGCGTCTTGGCTTTCTCATAGATGACCATTTCGCGGTTATGATCGTCTCGGACTTTTTGCCCCGCTTCCCTTATAAGCTTGTCCATTTGTTCCTCGAACGACGGACTGGCTCCTTTGCATATGGAACTTCCACTGGCTTAGGATTAGCGTCCTCCCATTGAGCATCCGCTTCTTCATCGAAGTCGTACCCGACATAGCAGCTGTTTAGTAGCTCCCGTTTCTTTGACCGGACGTATCCAAGCCCAATTGTTTCCATTCTCCCATTAGGCAGTTAGCGTTGAGTCCCAGGAACGTTCCAGACTTTGTCATATAACTTGGCTTTCCGAACGGTCTGCTTGAAGGATATCCCCTGGCGTTTCAGCAGTTTTTTCAAACCCTCTGTATAATATCTGGGAAGACGGATAGGCTGAAGCCTGTCGAGCGTAGGATCTGCACCATGCCAGATTTCTTTCTCCACTTTGGTTTCTTCAGAGTGGTAGAATAGAATTGCTTTCTCGTTCTCTCGCCTGGGAGAGATGTACAATGTTTGTAGCTCTTCTACATTATAAGTATTAAGTGCATCCAGTTCTTTATGGTGTTCAAGCGGCACCATGGCGACTTGCAGACTTTGCTCTTCATCAGCGAACATTTGTATTGAAGGTCGAGCAGAGAATACAGCATGGATCTCATCTTCTGAGTCGCTATCAAAGATCAACGTAGGGGCGGACGGTCCTGGCTTGTTGTGTTGGGGCGGACCCGAATACACTATCTCCTCTTCCTCCTCGGTATCACTGCCGAAGACAGGGATGGTGGCATTAGCTTTATTCTCCGGCTTGTGACACTTCTCCGTATCTTCGAAATCCGGTAAGAAGTATTTGGCATCTTCGTATTTGCGGACCTCGTTCACAGAGAACGGGTTCAGTTCTCCCGTCACGGTATACACGAAACCATCTTTAAAATACTTCATACACTGATGTTGTGTAGAAGGGATGATGTTGTACTCGTGTAACCATGGTCGGCCGAGCAAAGCGTTGTAGCATGTCTTGGTGTCTATGACGTGGAACTTAATGTCCGTGACGAGTAGCCCGAAACATAGCGTCAGTATCACAGACCCAAGAGTTCTTGATGACTGGGAGTCGAACCCGGAGATGGTGATCTTGTCACGAGCAAGGTGCTGGACGCTCATGCAGATTTCTTTTAACACCCGCACATTGAGGAGATTAACAGAGGATCCGTTATCGATCAGGATTTTGCCTATCTTTATATCATGGCAGTATCCTGAGACATAGAGAGGGCGATTGTGTTCACACGTCCCAAGTAGAAGGTCTTCATCGCCAAAAGTCACATCGTCCGTGTGCACTTCCTCCAATTCATCCTTGATCTTTTCCTCGGCCAGGCATGCTTGGAATTGTTCTGGTTCTTGGAGTGCCTTAATTAACAAATCTCTTGCCTCCTTTGATAGAAAAAGAGCGTCAAGAATGCTGAGCTGTGAGGGTAGCTTCCTCAGATGCGCTAAGACGTTGTAATCCATCTTATTCTTCTTTGGCGGGTCCTTGGCGGCTAGCTCCTCCAGAACTTGGTCATCTAAGATGATATCTTCCGAGACCTTTTCTTTCCCTTTATCTTTTCTGTTTGAGGATCCGAGATTCTTTTCAGGCAGCGTCCGATTCCGCAGCCGAATATTTTCGCAAACCTTCGGCTCTTCTTCTTTTCCTAAAGTTGACTCTTTAAAGAGAGGGGCGGGTTCCAGCTCCTCATCAGAATCGCTCCCGAATGTAGGCACTTGTGTTCCGCCAGTGTTAACCATGCGACAATCGCCGGTAGTTCTTTCAAGCCCTTCGGTCGTATTTCTTTGCTCCCGACGAGTTTCGCGCTTTTCCCGCTTAAAGCGTTGTCGATGAGCAACGTATCCTTGCCACCATTTATCGAAAGCTTTGCACTCTTAAGTGGGGTGCGAAACCTTCTGATGATATAAGCAATAGGAGGGGTGCATTTCTATTTCACCAGTAATTTTTCCTTCAGAGGATGGTAGCTTCATGCCCATTGATATGGTCTTAGCAAACTTTTTCCTCATCTTGAATTGGCTTTTGTCAGCGGTGGAGGCATTTTTCTCCAGCGGGATCATCTCAGCTCTTTCATCAAGTCGCTGGCGCTTGGCCCTTTCAAATATAGCCGTCTCGCGTTCTCGATCAGCTTTACTTTTCAATCGAGCTTCGTTAAGGAACATGTCAATCATTTCAACTGATAGCTCCGGAATTTTTGATTCGGTATCTGCCCACAGCGTTTTAGTGCCAGGAGTCTCCTCATCGTTCGTGATCTAATGGGAAATCATATGACAGTTCGCCACATATTCCTCGGATTCATCCGATGAACTTTCTCCCTCATCTTCTTCTTGAAAGACGTGATTGAGGAACTCTTGGAGCGTAATGGGAGTCCGTGCCTTTTGGTTGTATTCATCCATAGCGTCAATTTGCTTTTGTAAGTCCGTGTGCTGGTCGCCAGGCTTCATGGGCTTCTTAGATTTCTTCTTCTTCTTTTTCGAAGATTTTGATGGCTGGCTGCAAGTGCTTGAACCACCACCATCGGTCTTTGGAGTTGGACGTGGCTTCAACATCCCCAAAATGACCTGCGGTTCCAACGGGTTCTTCCACTTGATCTCTGGACATGTTTGAAGATCGTTTAGCATTCTCTTTGTCCTTGCTGATAATACGACCTCCCAAGGAGCTTCTTCAATGACGGAGCATGTTGCCCCCGGCGTATTCGTCCCCTTAGAGGTGTGGGGCTGCAGGGGATTCACCTTCCATTTGTCAGATAATGCGAACTTGCCCTGTCGGTACTGGTTTTCAAGCCAATTCTTGAAAACGTAGCAATCTTCGATCGGATGGCCTAGTACTCGGTGATAAGGATAGTAGTTAGGCTCGTTGATATCACTTGGTTGCAACGGACGTTTTGGATCCGGCAGATTTATGAGTCTGTTGCGCAACGCCAGCTCGAATAACCTCCTCGTTTTATCGCGGGGAAAAGAATAAGGACGCCCCATCCTATCCTCAAGGGGTACGTATGGGCGTATATTATTTTGACGAGCAACCGGTTTCGAGTCGCTCGGTTGTTGTTGAGCATTAACGACGACGATCGCTTTTCCCTTCCCTTTGTCATTTCGGGAGTCCGGCCTTGGAAGAGGAGGTTTATGGCCCATCTGATCCATCTGTGCTAGTTTGTCGATCAAGGCTTGGAAGGTAGTCGGCTTGAAAAACATCATAAACTGCGAGATGGTTGCTTGTGGATCGAGGGCTCTCACAAACATAACCACTTCGGGAGCTTCTTCAATGCGCTGCTCGCACTTCGACCATAAATTCCGCCATCGTATAGCGTACTGAACCCACGTCTCGCCTGGCTTTACCCTGGCGTTAATCAGTGCTGTCATCGGGGTGCGTTCACTGGCGCTTGCAAAACGCTGAGTAAACAACAGCTCCATCTCCGCGAAGATTTTGATAGAGTCGTTCGGGAGCTCAGAGTACCACTCGAACGCCGTATCTGATAAACTTCCAACAAACTGGCGAAGCAACAGCTTGTCGTCACCGCCGGTGTTGCCGCAGAGTGCCCTGAACTGGGCAACATGCTGGTGAGGATTGCCCGTCCCCTTGTAGACATGGAACTTGGGAATTGTGTAACCGGGCGGGTACTTGATTTGATCGTACCAACTTGGATATGGCCGCCCCGTTTTTACGACCTGACCGGCTGCTTCGGTCGCATGATGAACCCGTATTTGTTGGGCGATATATTCATCTAAATCAGCTTTGGAGATTGTATCCTCTTTAGCCGTCGACAGAGCTGGCGGAGGATTTAGTGTCTCTCCCCTATCATCTCCAAGGACGATCGGGGGCTCTTCAGCCGGAGGAACTTGTTGTATCATCATTCCTATCATGTCCTGGAAGAGGAGGCCCATACGCTGTATGTTAGCTGCTTGTTCAGCAGCCTCTTTGTCCTTCTTCTCCAATATCCGACGAAGGAATTCAGCATCGGTTTCTTCCTCCTGACGTTCGTCCGAGGACGTTTCAGGGTTTTCTTTTGGCCCTGTAAGTGCGGCCATAGCATTCATCATTTCTTGGAGCTTTTGCTGTTGCTCTTGTGCCTTGGTCACTGATCGGGTGAGCGGTCGATGACCCGTAGATATGCGGCTATCTTCTTTACCAGATGCCACGTAGACGGTATGAACTATCATGCCCCCTGACTTAGGGTGTTTGGGTTCATCACCTCTGATATCTGTCGCCGACGCGGGGGTTTTCTCCGGCCTTCTTCTTTTGTGGGCCGTTGAAGTTGAAGGGGCCGTTGCAGTGGGTACCCTAGCGATCGTTGTCCCTTGCTGTTCAATAGGACGGTCTTTTCCTTTTTGTACCTTCGTCTTCTTTCGTTGGCGGGAGTGATCCGGGTCGATCACGGAGTCTTGAACCTTCCTCCAAACTTTATAAATTCTTGAGGACAGCCGTTGATGGGGCTGTTCTTGCTTCGTTTCTGGAACTATCTCCGCAGGCGGAGGAGATCTTTTTAGTGTAGCGGTTGGAGAATTCTTACGTACCCTCCTCAGCAGTTCAAAGCTGTTCCCAGTTGGAACAGCAGCGTTGACTTCCACCACTGGGGCCGGTGGAGTTAGCCCTGAGGGGGAATTGCCCCTTGCCTTCCTCACTCGTTGCCAATGGCGACGTCGAGCATGACTAGCCGTTGGGATTGGCTCGGAGATTGAGACATCTTCTTTTTGCCCCCTGTCTGAATGAGGTGCCGCCGGTGTTAACCTCTTAAAGACTGAGGTTGTCTTTTGAGGGGTGATATTCAACCTGTCGAAGACGGATCCTCGAGCAGGGGCAGGAGTATGAGTCGCCAGTCTTGAAAAGACTGACTCTCTGACAGGGGAAGCCACCTTGACGACTTCTGGAGCAGCAGTTATTGCCTTCCGTGGGACAACTAATTTAGAGCTCTGATCCAGCCTGGCGAAAACAGAGGCTGTTGGTTTGGCATTGGGCGACCTGTTGACAGGGGTCGTCGTAGCAGTGAGCCGGTCGAAGACCGACTTTTTGTTCACTTCCGGTGTAGGTATTGGCGCAGAGAAGCTTGTAGGTGGGATCATGGTCCCGAAGAACAGGCCAGTGGTGGCTTGGGTCACCTGGTCTACCGGCAGAGCGAGGAAGGAAGCCGCTTGGGGCCCATATGCTATACCTCCTGGTGAGGTGGAGCGTCCGTTGCAGTGGCACTTCGAGCAGTTGGTGCAGTTAGAAGCCATTGAATCTTGAATTCTACGCTAGGCAAGAGACCAAATCTTAGTAACTTGAAATCCAAAGGCAACCATTTAACAAACAGCGATTGGTTCGCGAAGACGACACATGAAGTGTGGAGTGGTGATCAGTCGAAAATACTGTATATTTTAGCAGGCAATTTCCTTAACATTTGCATACACTTAGAAGTGTACGGTATTCATAATTCACATATTAGCTAATCGGTCGCAAAATATCAAATTACATGTATTCGACCTTAAAACCGGCATTCCTAGGGAAATTAACTGTATTACATTACATAGCATATTTTCCATATCTTGCAACCCCTGTTTCGAAGTCTATGCAGGAAAAGAGAGGCTTGCTCGATCATTACGTTGCTCGACCATTACAATTGCTCATAAACTCATTGAAAGAAAATCTGGTATCAACATAGAAGGGATTACACAAATCAAAACATCAGAGTAAAGCCCATACAGAAGTACAAGACCACTGAAGAAAGCGCAGATCCCAAGGCCACCAATGAGCCGCGGAAGAGCGGCTAATACCTAGTATCTGCGGCGGAAGAGCGGCGGCCCCAGGGACTTAGCTCCTCGAATTTCACCAAAACTCCTGATTCAATGCCCACTGCTCAAAAATACACACAAAAGTCCAGAATATTCCAGACACTTCCACCAGATCAGCAAACTCCTAAACTAGCCTAAAACTTCTAGAACTTTCCTAAACCCTTGCTTAAACCCTAAGCTAAACCCCAACAAACTTGGCCAACAAACTTTGGGAGGGAAAGTCCAATTCAAACCTAAACCTAGTTCTATAAATAGGACCCTAGACTCATTCATTCTATCATGTTGCCATAGAGAGGAAAAGATTCAACATCTTAGATTTTTGCCATTCTCTCTTTCTCCATCTTCTTCTTCCTCAAGATTAGTGAGAAATCTTGTAGGAAACCCTAACCCTAAATCCAACCACAATTCAAGATCTTGAGTGCAAGCCAAGCAAGATTCCTTCAACCCTTTTATGAGCCGAGCCGATCTTCCATCGGGCAAGAGATCAAAGTAGATCCACGATCCACGGAGACGAGCGAAGCCGAGTCAACGATCGATTTTCTTTCTTCTTGTAGATCTTGAAAGATTGTATTGAAATTGTTGATGAAATAAAAGGTGATATTTTCTTCTATCTTGTTTTCTTTAAATCCCGCATCATGTTATCTTTACTATTCTTGAATATTGTCTATGTGGTGATGTGTGAATAAAACTCCGCTCGTTAAGGAGTCGAAACGATCTTTAGTATGATGATGTAGCAAATTTGTAATCAATTCTTGAATCCCACGAGTTTGTAAACCCTAGCAAGTTCAAGAATCGACAACCCAATTCGTTGCGATGCTTTCTTGATCAACATCGCTAGAGATTGGGGTGATCCGATCGTTTCATGAAATTGCTAGAGGCTAGAATATAAATGGTATCCTCGAAAGAGCAAGGGTTAAGAGATGAAACCCTAATTTCATCAAGAAAACCCTAACTCGCGTCGATAACCATTGATCTAGTATCAATTCTTCGAAGGACAAGAATACAAAATATTGTAGACTACAACACATCTAAAGATCTGATCGATTCCTGCGAGCCTCTCTATCATTCTTGATTGTTGTTTGGAAAATACCATTGAAACCCGATTCTTGATTGTTTATAGTTTCTTGATTCTTTAGTAGAGATTAGTGACACACGAATACAAATCAATCTTGAATCGTGTTTTCTCTTATTGTTGCTTAACATTTCATTTCAAACAAATAAAAATACGAACGAATCTCGAGATCCCTGTGGACGATCCGCATTCATTCATTAACTACAACTGACACCGTAGTTTGATTGCGGTCAATTTAAATATTTGATTCGATTTACACATCCGAAATTTACATCAATCAAAATGGCGCCGTTGCCGGGGATCGCGCGCTAATTCGTTTACATTTTATAGTTTGAAGTGAAAGAATTATTACACTGTCACTTCTTGAAATCAAAATTCGTACAAACTCTTATACGTGTGTTGTGAATTGATTGCAAGGTGATCTGGAGCATTCTGAGCTGTGGAAAAATTATTTGGGATATACCAGAGAGCTGGAGATAGGAACAGAAAGCAGCGGAAGAAGTTTGGTACAGTGAACCCAACACCTGACCGCGGAAGGGCGGCATATACATGGTTTGTGCGGCGGAAGCGCCGCAGTATGAAGGGTTCTCTGGAAAATTTTCCAGCAGGTGATTTCTTGCTCTCTCCCCTCGCCCTTTTTAGCTCCAACTAATCCTTTCTGCAGGATTCTTTGCAAACAATAGCTGCGCCGCAAAAGCAAATTAAAATTGTGCGTGATTTTGTTTTCTTGGTTGTTTTGCATATTAAATACGGAATTTAAGGGGCACGGCCAAATCCAAATTAGGTGGGGATTTCATTACCCTTCCTAGGCCCCGAAAACCACCAAACTTGCATCCGCATTTACCCCCATTAACTAAAAAAAATCTAGAGATGACTCTAAGGACTGTCGCGCTCATTTAGGACAAGAGAGGGCCGTGGGTAATTCATTGCTTATCCGCGTTTTCTTGTGGTGCCTAAGGCGAGTGTGTCTAAGGCTAGTGGTTATTAATTAGGTCCACTGTAGTGATGGTTCCTTCCCACTTACCTGGCACTTATCCGGCCACAGGGGGACAAAGAGGCAGTGGAGGATTGATCCTGCGACTTGTCTTTTGGCAGTTAGGAGCGGTCTAGAGCCGGACCTAGGTGACCATTAGATTTTAGGGTTGTGTTGCTGCATTTGGTTGTCGCATCATTTTTTTCAAAATCCGTCCCTTTTCAAAAAGCAAACACCGCATTCATTTTACCCCTAATTATAAGCCAACGCTGCCACTTGTACTAACCCTTTTTAGTACAAGATAGGCTGGACACGGGATTCTAGTGCCCGTTTAGTCCGCGTACCTTTTATCGACTCCGAAGTCGATAATTCTCCATTTACCTTTTCTTTACCTACTACCACACCCACACCGATGGATCCGAATCCATCCAACTTCTTTAACCCTAATCTGCCACCGTCCGTTGGTGCGCAGAATCCTCCCCACATTTCTCTCCAGGAAAGATGCTATCCACTTAGAGGTCCTCTTTCGACCTGCTTATCCACACCACCAGCCAATGGGGATAACTTTGAAATAAAGCCCCAGTATATCAACCTTTTACCTAAATACCACGGACTCAAGACCGAGGACGCTTACGTTTTCATTACCAAATTTGAAAACGTATGCGCTATGATGGGTACGTCTCAACTTTCTGTGGATGCGATGCGTCTACGACTTCTTCCTTTTACCTTGTGCGATATAGCCGAGAAGTGGCTATATAACACCACCGCACACTCTATTACGAATTGGGAAGAATTCGTCGCTGCATTCCTAAAGAAATTTTACCCAGTCCAAAGAACGGCTCGACTCCGTAGCGAATTGAACCAATTTGCCCAGCTCCCTACCGAACCATTTTCAAAGTACTTTGAACGTTTCAAGGATCTAATGGTTCAATGTCCTCATCACGGCATCCCGAGATGGGAGCTTTGCCGAATCATCTATGAGGGCAGTAACCCTAGCACTAAACAGAGCCTTGAAAATATGTGTCAGGGTACTTTTATGACCAAAGACGATGGGGAAGCCTGGCGATACTTAGAAGAGTTCGCTGAAAAATCACTAATTTGGGAGAGTGGAACCCAACCATTGAATAGGGGTTGCATACACCAAGTAGATGTGTCCATAGGTGTTCGAGCAGAAATGGCAGCAATGCAAAAGAAGCTCGACGCTATGGAACACAAATTTGCAGCAGCCTCCCTAAACCCGGTATCACTCCCCAAAACTATTTGTGGGTGCTGTTCTGATCCGTCACATTTAACGGAAGAATGTCCTTTAAACTCGGCGTTTCAAGGTCACGAGCATTCTAATGCCGCATTTCAACGACCTCGAAACGATCCATATTCTTCCACGTACAATCAGGGTTGGAGGAACCACCAGAATTTTGCTTGGAACCAAAATCAATCTCAAAACACGGTTCCAAACACAAATAACTTTCAAAGGGCTCTTCCTCCACCACAACAGCAACCCCTTCAACTCACTCAGCACCCCTACCAGTCACAAAATTTCCAAAACCAGGGCAACACTCCTGCACAGTCTAATCCTATGCAGCCCTGTTCTGACGATTTCTCTCAATTTACTCAAACCATGAAATCACTTTTATCCAATTTTATGGAGGTTTCGACTGAGGTTAGATCTTCCGTCAATGAAATAAAGAAAAACTCAGCATCACAAGCTGAGAGTATTAGAACGATGGAAGCTGAAATCGCACACCTCAAAGCTGAAATGAGTGCGAGAGAAAAAGGGAAACTTCCCTCTCAACCCCTACAGAATCCTGGGCATTACAATGTAAATGCTATTACCACGTTGAGATCGGGAAGAGTGCTGAATAATAATGTCGGGGAAGATATTGATAATACTGAAAATCATGTCAAAACCCCGGCTGAGACCTTTCCACATACACACACTTCTCCTTCTGATCCTTCTTCTTCTACCAAACCACCTTCGCACGAGCCTATTCTCCAGTTCCCTTTAGGCTCAACACCTTCACCCAACCCTTATAGTTCTCCACAGACGGTCCCCACACCTCTTTTGGGATCTCGTCTACCCCCTTTTCCTTCTCCTATGATGGACCCTGCGCTTATTGCAAAAGCACCTTACCCGAACCGGCTAAGGGCTAACAGAACGAGTCCTCATATGGAGAAAATTTTAGAAATGTTCAAACAGGTTAACATCAATATCCCTCTCCTAGATGCGATTCAACAAGTCCCCGCTTATGCGAAAATTCTAAAGGACTTATGCACTAGGAAGAGGAAGACTCAAGTGCCGAAGAAGGTCTTTATGTCTAATAATATCAGCACTGCTTTTATTCCCCAGCTACCAAAGAAACGAAAGGACCCAGGATGTCCTACAATATCGATTTCGATTGGGGGTAAAAACATAAATCGTGCTCTTTTAGACCTTGGCGCGAGTGTTAACCTGTTACCTTATTCTGTCTATGAGCAACTAGGAATTGGAGAGCTGAAACCTGCTCATTGTACTCTCCAGATGGCGGACCGATCTATCACCAAACCAAGGGGTGAATTAGAGGATGTGTTGATAAAGGTCGGGGAATTTGTTTTCCCTGTAGACTTCATTGTGCTCGACACACATCCTGTAGCAAACCCCCGGGGCCAAATTCCGGTGATTTTAGGTCGTCCTTTCCTTGCCACTTCCAACGCTGTTATAAACTGTAGAAATGGTTCAATGAACTTATCATTTGGAAATATGACCATTGAACTAAATATCTACAAAGTTGGAAGTGAGCCATCAGAACCTAGTGCTCATATTTTAGATGTATGCTCTGTCCATGAGATCGCTCCCGAAAGTTGTGGAGCCGAGGAACTTTGCTTTACTGATCTCGATGACATTAGCACATCTCTGCTTGATCTTACACTTGATCTTAGTGAGGACACTACACTTACACTTGAGTCCTGCACTTCTGACTTTTCTCCACCCGAGTCTGTATCTTTCACAGGCTCTGAGCTTCTTTGTAAATCCAAAAATCATTCTATGATCCTTCCTTCTATTATTTCTCCGCCTGAATTAGATCTTAAGGTTTTACCCTCTCACCTAAAATATGCATATCTTGGTGAGAAGGAGACTTTACCGGTTATAATTTCCGCTTTCCTTGCATCAGAGCAAGAAAATGCACTTTTATCGGTATTAAGATCTAATAAAGAGGCGTTTGGTTGGAGTATGGCGGACATCAAAGGGATCAGTCCCTTGATAGTTGAACATCATATACATGTGATGGATGATGCCAGACCGACCCGAGAACCACAGAGACGGTTAAATCCCGTCATGAAGGAAGCTGTCATGAAAGAGATCGTCAAATGCTTAGATAGTGGTATTATATACCCGATCTCCGATAGCCAGTGGGTAAGTCCTATACACGTCGTTCCTAAGAAATCCGGCATCACAGTTATTACAAATGAAGCGAATGAGTTGATTCAGACACGAACCCAAACTGGGTGGCGTGTATGCATCGATTATAGAAAACTCAACGCTGCTACGAGGAAAGATCATTTTCCTCTACCATTTATTGATCAAATGCTGGAACGCTTAGCGGGACGACAATACTATTGTTTCATGGACGGTTACTCAGGCTACAATCAGGTCCCCATCGCCAAAAAGGATCAAGATAAAACCACTTTTACTTGTCCTTTTGGTACCTTTGCTTACAGTCGCATGCCCTTCGGGCTATGCAATGCTCCCGCTACCTTTCAGCGGTGTATGATGGGGATATTCTCTGATATGGTAGAGAATTTCCTGGAGATCTTTATGGACGACTTTTCGAATTTTGGAGACTCTTTTTCTGAATGCCTAGCGAATCTGGACGCTGTTCTTACTCGATGCAAAGAGAAGAACTTGACTTTGAACTGGGAAAAATGCCACTCTATGGTCCAAGAAGGAATAGTCCTTGGACATGTCATTTCACAGAAGGGCATTGAGGTTGACAGAGCTAAAGTAGATGTCATTCAAAACCTCCCTCATCCCAAAAGCGTCAAAGATATTCGCTCTTTCCTTGGCCATGCTGGCTTTTATAGGAGATTCATAAAGGACTTTAGCAAAATTGCTAGACCTTTAACACTACTCCTGGCCAAGGATACAACCTTCCACTTTGACTCGGATTGCGAGACAGCTTTCGACTCACTTAAACACTCACTCACTTCAGCCCCCGTTTTATCATCACCAAACTGGGACTACCCTTTTGAGCTGATGTGTGACGTATCTGATTTTGCAGTAGGTGCTGTCCTAGGACAACACATTGAAAAGATGCCACACGTGATTTACTATGCTAGTAAGACCCTGAATGATGCGCAAATCAATTATACAACCACAGAGAAAGAACTATTAGCGGTTGTATTCGCATTGGAGAAATTCAGGCCTTACTTAATCGGCTCACCTATTGTTGTATATACTGACCATTCCGCTTTAAAACATCTGTTGGCGAAGAAAGATGCCAAAGGTCGACTAATACGTTGGATCCTTCTTTTACAAGAATTCGATCTTGTTATCAAAGATAAGAAAGGATGTGAAAACGTAGTAGCTGACCACCTTTCACGCATCGTTTCTTCCCCTGTGACCCTGCCGATCGATGACTCGTTCCCTGACGAACAACTCTTGAGCGTATCCTCTGAACCATGGTTCAGGGATATTGTGAACTATCATGCCACGGGACTTATACCGAGCGATTGGTCAAAACAGGACAAATACCGCTTTCTTTCCCAAGTAAAACACTATTACTGAGACGAGCCTTATTTGTTTAAATATTGTCCTGATCAGATCATTCGCCGGTGCGTCCCAAATGAAGAGTTCAAGAGTATTCTTTCATTTTGTCATGATCAGGCCTGTGGGGGTCACTTTGGTCCAAGAAAAACAGCGGAAAAGGTTTTGCAATCTGGATTTTATTGGCCGACCTTATTCAAGGACGCATTTGAACATTGCAAAACCTGTACACAATGTCAGTATACGGGTAGAATATCCCAAAGGAATGAAATGCCTCAGCAACCCATTCTGGTTGTTGAAATGTTTGATGTTTGGGGCATAGATTTCATGGGTCCTTTTCCCAACTCCTTTGGGAATCTGTACATATTGCTGGCGGTTGATTATGTCTCCAAGTGGGTAGAAGCCATTCCAAGTCGCACTAATGACAGGAAAGTTGTCATTAAGTTCTTGAAAGAGAATATCTTCTCGCGATTTGGACATCCACGCGCTATTATTAGCGATAATGGGACACACTTCTGCAACAGATCTTTCGAGACTCTGATGCGGAAATATTCAATCAACCACCGTCTTTCTACACCCTATCACCCCCAAACAAGCGGGCAGGCTGAGATCTCAAACAGACAAATCAAACTTATCCTGGAGAAAACTGTTGCTAAAAATAGAAAAGACTGGTCGACCAAATTGACGGATGCTCTTTGGGCATTCAAGACTGCATATAAGACCGACCTAGGAATGTCTCCATATAGGATAGTGTTTGGTAAAGCATGTCATCTACCTGTTGAGATAGAACATAAAGCATTGTGGGCTATAAAGGAAATTAATTTTGATCTAAACCTTGCTTGCAACTTTCGGAAGCTGCAACTAAACGAGCTAAGCGAACTCCGCGATGAAGCTTATGATAATGCTGTAATCACAAAGAATAGGACTAAGGTTTTTCACGATAAAAACATTGTAAGGAAAACATTTTTACCTGGTCAACAAGTCCTTCTTTATGATTCACGATTACACCTTCATGCGGGTAAGCTCCGATCTCGTTGGAAAGGACCTTTTGTTGTGCGGTCTGTATACCCGCACGGGGCAGTAGAAGTTGAAAATGTTAAAAATGGCACTGTTTTCAAAGTAAATGGACATAGATTAAAGCCGTATTTTTCCACTGACCCCACGGAGGAGCTCTTGTTCTTACAAGAGCCAGTTTATTTTGATTAAAATTCCTCCGTCTCACTTTCATGTCCAGTATATAATTGTATCATATTTTGAATGAAGGTGAGTAAATAAAACAAGTTTGGGGGAAGTTCTTCACTTATATATTTTGCCCCCACTAATAATTCCCCCCAGATTTACAGATGTTTGTAGGTATAACTGTCGGCAACTGTGAGGACACTGTTGAAAACAAGTTTGGGGGAGGTTTGTGCTTATTTTTGCATCACTTGCATATCATCTGCATAAGCACAAAACATTTCTTTTAAAAATCTATAAAAATTTAAAAATTTTCAAAACCCATAAAAATTTAAAAATTTTCAAATATAAAAATAATTTTAATATTTACACTTTTTTGTATATAAATAAGATAATGAAAGTTTAGACAGTGAACAATTACATCCATGAGATTGGAAAAATTTAAGAAAACCGAGAAAATTAGAAGTTTTCTTATACGAACTAGTAATAAGTAGTTATGAGCCGTTGTCCCAAGGGTTAGTAAGATGAAGGACGTCACTAATCTGAGGATAAAAATAAGTCTGAAAAATAGTTTCTATTCTGGAAGCCAAACATTTTGAACGTTGCTACCCTGCTATTCGCACTTACACACGTCTTGAAGCCTGGGATAGTAGAGGATACCTTGAAATGCTCTTGTCTTAAAGCCAAAAGTATGAAAAAAAAAGAAAAATGTGTTTTAAAGTGGTGAAAAAAATGGATACTGGTTTTGTTATCACCAAGGGCAAGAAAAATATATAGCAAAAGGGTGCTTCTTCACCTAGTGCCCCAAGGTCAACTGGTCTGGGAGTCACTGCTATGCCTGAGGTGGTGCAAGACTAGGAAAATACACCAAGTTAGCGAGCACATCAGTAATCGGTCGGTTAGTACCTCAAGAAGTATTAACGGTCGTATGAAAGTGTGTAAGAAATCTCGTTTGCCAAGAAGTACTGAGGTCGATGGGCAAGGGTATGATAGCTTGAATTGAATTCTCCGGGTGTAGGGATGTCTTTACACACACGCAGGGTGATATGATCGATGTTTGGAAAACAGATAGGAATGAAGAATAAGACGATGTTTTATTGAGGGAGGACGTGATTTCTAACATTTTTTCATGACCATTAAGATAGGGCTCATGACAACCGAAAAGCTAGCTTAGTTGGAAACCATAATTTTCAAGGCTTTTCTTTTACAATTCTTTTCTTTAAATGTAATATTCATGATCTTTCTTTTATTATTGGATTTTGTGGGTGCAATCCGCTGAAAACCCTCAGGAGACAACACTCCTCCTACTAGGGACACCTAGAGGTTTAAAGGCTTGTTGCACATGCTCAGTGCAATCGTGTTGCCTACGAAAGTGTGCTAGTTTGTTTTTCTCTTTCTTTGTTTTCTCCTTCTCTTTTTAATAAAACATTCGCTCGAGACGATCGAAATTAAGTTTGGGGGTATTTGATCAGTCGAAAATACTGTATATTTTAGCAGGCAATTTCCTTAACATTTGCATACACTTAGAAGTGTACGGTATTCATAATTCACATATTAGCTAATCGGTCGCAAAATATCAAATTACATGTATTCGACCTTAAAACCGGCATTCCTAGGGAAATTAACTGCATTACATTACATAGCATATTTTCCATATCTTGCAACCCCTGTTTCGAAGTCTATGCAGGAAAAGAGAGGCTTGCTCGATCATTACGTTGCTCGACCATTACAATTGCTCGTAAACTCATTGAAAGCAAATCTGGTATCAACATAGAAGGGATTACACAAATCAAAACATCAGAGTAAAGCCCATACAGAAGTACAAGACCACTGAAGAAAGCGCAGATCCCAAGGCCACCAATGAGCCGTGGAAGAGCGGCTAATACCTAGTATCTGCGGCGGAAGAGCGGTGGCCCCAGGGACTTAGCTCCTCGAATTTCACCAAAACTCCTGATTCAATGCCCACTGCTCAAAAATACACACAAAAGTCCAGAATATTCCAGACACTTCCACCAGATCAGCAAACTCCTAAACTAGCCTAAAACTTCTAGAACTTTCCTAAACCCTTGCTTAAACCCTAAGCTAAACCCCAACAAACTTGGCCAACAAACTTTGGGAGGGAAAGTCCAATTCAAACCTAAACCTAGTTCTATAAATAGGACCTTAGACTCATTCATTCTATCATGTTGCCATAGAGAGGAAAAGATTCAACATCTTAGATTTTTGCCATTCTCTCTTTCTCCATCTTCTTCTTCCTCAAGATTAGTGGGAAATCTTGTAGGAAACCCTAACCCTAAATCCAACCACAATTCAAGATCTTGAGTGCAAGCCAAGCAAGATTCCTTCAACCCTTTTATGAGCCGAGCCGATCTTCCATCGGGCAAGAGATCAAAGTAGATCCACGATCCACGGAGACGCGCGAAGCCGAGTCAACGATCGATTTTCTTTCTTCTTGTAGATCTTGAAAGATTGTATTGAATTTGTTGATGAAATAAAAGGTGATATTTTCTTCTATCTTGTTTTCTTTAAATTCCGCATCATGTTATCTTTACTATTCTTGAATATTGTCTATGTGGTGATGTGTGAATAAAACTCCGCTCGTTAAGGAGTCGAAACGATCTTTAGTATGATGATGTAGCAAATTTGTAATCAATTCTTGAATCCCACGAGTTTGTAAACCCTAGCAAGTTCAAGAATCGACAACCCAATTCGTTGCGATGCTTTCTTGATCAACATCGCTAGAGATTGGGGTGATCCGATCGTTTCTTGAAATTGCTAGAGGCTAGAATATAAATGGTATCCTCGAAAGAGCAAGGGTTAAGAGATGAAACCCTAATTTCATCAAGAAAACCCTAACTCGCGTCGATAACCATTGATCTAGTATCAATTCTTCGAAGGACAAGAATACAAAATATTGTAGACTACAACACATCTAAAGATCTGATCGATTCCTGCGAGCCTCTCTATCATTCTTGATTGTTGTTTGGAAAATACCATTGAAACCCGATTCTTGATTGTTTATAGTTTCTTGATTCTTTAGTAGAGATTAGTGACACACGAATACAAATCAATCTTGAATCGTGTTTTCTCTTATTGTTGCTTAACATTTCATTTCAAACAAATAAAAATACGAACGAATCTCGAGATCCCTGTGGACAATCCGCATTCATTCATTAACTACAACTGACACCGTAGTTTGATTGCGGTCAATTTAAATATTTGATTCGATTTACACATCCGAAATTTACATCAATCAAGTAGAAAGAGGAAAAGGTCCCACCGAGCGTGCCAGAATCTGTTCCCCTCCGAACGGTGGGGCACAAGACTTTGCGTCTCGCCTGAGATTCGGGGCAGATGCTATATGGTTTTATCCGTCTACCTCTCCGAAGATGCCAAGTTGATTTATGGCACCTTGTATCGGAGGATTAGACGGATACGGCCGATGTAGCAGACTTCGTCAGATTCCCCCTCAGGGTGAGGGGTTTTTGATTGTGGGGACGCTCTTCCCTGCAGGCGCAAGCCCCTGCAGTTAATTACGCTACCGCATTACGGTAACAACTTTCTCCTTCTCCAGAATTTCACTTTGCGTCGTGTGTGTTTGTTTTGTTTGTGGTTGCCTGTGGATTGTATACGGAGACTGAGTAATGCCGTCGCCCATAGGACGTGGATTAGTCCAAATCTGTATTTACTTAGATTTGGGTTTGGTGTTTTTAGTTTAAGGATACATTAGTCGCATTGCGGCTAAGATCAACTTAAACATTCGTTAAGGATACGATAGTCCTGTTTGAGACTAAGATCAACTTAACATGATAATCCTTTTAATATCTGGCCATCGGGACTCATCACCTCTCTAACGTCGTTGAAGGATTACAACGGCAGATGTCAGAGGAGTTCAGAGATGTACCCTTGAACCAAGGTTGATTTGGAGTTTTATAGTCCGTTTGAATGTTTAAGGATACGTTAGCCGTATTTGGGGGCTAAGATCAACTTAAACGGGATCGTTTAGATCCGGCAAAAGAGCATTTGGAGGCTCTATTGTTCCAGTTTAAGGACGTAGTGGTCCATAGGTAGTTTAGGGACGTTGCGGTCCATGCTCCAGTTTAGGGACGTGGTGGTCCATGTTCCAGTTTAGGGACGTGGCGGTCCGATATTAGTTTAGGGACGTCTCGGTCCGATATTAGTTTAGGGACGTCTCGGTCCGCGAGTTTTTAAGGACCCCGCAGTCCGTATTGATGTATGGTTGTCGGGACCCGTCACCTCTCTGACGACGTTGAATGATTACAACGACATGTGTCAGAGGAGTTCGGAGATGTACCCTTGAACCGGTCGTAAATTGATTTAAGAGAGCAATCTTGCTCAGTCAATTTAATTTGAGGACTTACGGCCAAAATTGGGCTAATTCCAGTTGGAAACGTCCCACATTTCGTTTACATTTGGCCTGTTAGACCTGTGTTAGGGCTTTGCCCATGTTCAGTAATGCATAACATTTTATTCTGGTCGGCTAGGCCTTTCTGATTTGGGCTCTGTCCATTTATTTTTGATGCAGAGCATCTGTTTTGGTTTGGGCTCTGCCCTTTTTTCAAATAATGCATTGTATTTTATCAGGCCTGTTAGGCCTTCTTTAATTGGGCTTGGCCCCTTTTGTAAGCAATGCAGTGCATTTGTCTGGCGCTTTGCGCCAAGTAATGAGCGCAAGCTCATATGGTGATGACACGTGTCATGCTCTGGTGAGCGCAAGCGCAACAGCGAAGTGCGCTGCGCTAGTGCGCTGCGCTGTTGCACTGCTGACACGTGGCGCTCCCTGGTGGCTTGTGCCAACAAGGGAGCGCAACAACGTAATTTTTCAAGTGCAAAGCACTGTTTTATATTTTGATCGATTTTAAATCAAAGAAAATAAGTTTTCTTTTTTTTTTTCAAAGAACCAATGGTTCATAAGAAAGTGCAAAGCACTATTATTACTTATTTTTTTCTTTTATTTAAGATTGTTGATCTTGTTCTTAGATCAATAATCTGTCCATAAGAGAATTTCCTCTTTTTCCTAAAGGTTTTTACCTTCTGTTGTTCTTGAGGAGTTCTCAAGAGTTCTCTTCTCCCCTTTTTTTTAGAGAGATGTTGATGCCTTTGAATTGAGATCTGGGGTCTCTTTTATAGTGCCCATAAATTAGTTAAATTTGTTAAAGAGATCTTTCTTTGAGTGATTTGAGAAATTTTCCCACCGTTGGATCTTTGATCCAAGGGCTTCTGCTTTGCAGAAGAAAATCTTCTTGTTTTAACAAGAACAGAAAGACTTCTTTAAAATCTAATTCTGTTTGGCGCAGATGCCCCAGCGCGTGACACGTGTCGCGTAGCGCACAGCGCAGCGCAACTGCGCTAGCGCAACTGCGCTGACACGTGTCGCGCAGCGCACAGCGCAGCATAACTGCGCTGACACGTGTCGTGCAGCGCACAGCGCAGCGCAACTGCGCTAGCGCATCTGCGCTGACACGTGTCGCTCAGCGCGGCACTTGCGCAACTGCGCTAGCGCATCTGCGCTGACACGTGTCGTGCAGCGCAGTGCCTGTGCAACTGAAGTGTTGCTTCCTTAAAATAGAGCTTTGCTTTGATTGGGCGCGCCTTCTTGGGCGCTGCGCTGACGTATCAGCGTCGGACACGTGGCGCGTTGCGCCCGGGATTTGAAGCGTTGCTTTAAAATTTGAATTTTGAATTTCCAGCAGAGCTTTGCTCTGATTGGGGGAAACAAGGTCATTCCCTAAATAAATATAATAAGCGTATTGAAATAATAATACACAATGCAAGAATAAATGGAGACTGTATAATTTCCAACAAATATCTTTATTTACATTCAAACTTGAAATATATACAGGTACATGAGTTCAACTGGAAAAGTAAATACAATAAAAGGAAATGCCTAAACAGGTGGTATACATAAACTGAAAGAAAAAGGGAGTTAAACTATCTTGAGTAGCTATCTGGTCGTAATCCTCCTCAGTAGCGTCCGCTTCTTTCGTCTCGACCGTATCTGACGAACATTCCAAGAAAATAAAGGTGGGTGGAATGCCCATCAACGAACTAGCACTCGGTAAGTCTCAGGATAGAGTAAGAATGAAAAGAGACAAGTACATAATAACCATGAAATAATGTTTGTGACGAGTAAAAGTATATGTAAAATGAACAAGGTTATATATACTATAGGTCTTTATATGGTCACTATGTTAATGTTAAGTTCCAAGTGTGAATATCAATGCAACCGTAGAAGTATTCACGAGCTCAAGAGTGGGGCCCCAGGAGTAAGAAAATATGGGCCCATTTCATGTGCTAATATCGGGACTCCAAACCGTGGAGGAGTCGACTTGACTGAGATTCGAGTAAATGAAAAAAATAGGTTAATACAGGACTCCTGAAACTCTATTGGATTCACACAAGAAACCATCCCAAATACTCTGAGTATAATATATATTATAACTATAAGATATCCTCAATTAATTTGACTGGTTGATTATAACATGTGATCGAAACCATAGATTTCAAAAGTTGAAGAATGAAGTCGAGTAAGTCGAGTAGAATACGAGTCATGTCAATTGCCATCCTGGGTCGAGTCAAGCTAGTCGAGTGGATTGAGTTCGTGTTAGTATTCAAGTTTAGATTCGAATTGAGTTTAAAATCCAGTTTAGATTTAAGTTTGTATTTAGGTTATAGATATTTCATGTGAATGGATTTAACTTTTGATGATCTTAAGTTCGGGAGAAATCGGACAACTGCTGCACATGAATGACATGATTTGTGTCTTTTTCTAAGACAATTTCCATTTAATAACTCCATTAATTTGCAGGGTTATCTAACCTGAATAGGCAAGTACTTACTTTTTACGGTTCCGTATGGCTCAAGAGAATTGATACCGCTTAAACTATATTAATCTAGAGTTCTTAAATATTTATTATTGTTATTTACATTATATTTATATTGTTTGCATATCTTGAGGGGGTTTTATGAAAAATGTTATAATATTGTTTTAAAAATAAATCTTGAGGGTGATTTATAATATTTAGAATTTTTATGAACATGTAATTTAATTTTAGTGGTATTTTAGCGATGAAACCTACCTTTTAAAAGTTTATGGTATTTTAATGAAAACTACTCCTTTTGTGAACTCGGTGGTATTTTATTAAAATTTTAATTTTTCATTTTAAAAGATAATTTTCGCCATTTATTTTTATTGAAAATACGGATTCATAATTATATATAATTTTCCAAAGTTAATTTATTTTAAAAAGTCACATTTATTTTAAATCGTATTTTCATTTCTTTCAAGACTGAATTCTCCATGAGGAGTGCAGGGTGTTTTTAGTCACCCATTGAGATGGGAAATACGCGCCACTTGTCAGACGCATTACAGATTCCCCATGCTTAGGGTAGGCCGGGGTTTATTGATTGTGGGGATCCGAATCTCCGGCAGCCGCGGACTAAGCTGTTATTAATTACCCCTCGCCTTTGAAACGAAGGAACCTCCGATTGACGGGTCAACTAGTCATGCGAACTCAATGTGCAGTGTGTGTATGTATGTCTTGAGGGGTTTTGGGTATATGAAAAAAAAGAAAAGAAAATGATAAAAAAAACGGTGGGAAACGTCCTAAGGACGTATGGGCACTAGGCACCAGCGCCTCACGCGTCCGGCACGTGGGCGCTGGGCGCTAGTGCCTCACGCGCCCGGCATGTGCGCACTGAGCGCCTACAGAAAGAAGGGGCTTAGCCCCGGAATTAGGAGTTGGAACTCCTGAAAAGGATTTTTATCTATGGAGTTAAACTCCAAAATATTTTGAGTGGAGTTAAACACCCAAAAAAGGATTTTTTATTTATGGAGTTAAACTCCAAAAGATTTTGAACGGAGTTAAACTCCTAAAAGGGTTTTATTTATGCAGTTAAATTTCAAAAGATCTTGACAAATGGAGTTGAACTCCCAGAAATCTTTGGAGATGATCAAAGGAGACCTCTTTCTTCTCCCCTTTAGCCCTGGATCTTTCCGAAGTGGGTTTTTGGAGATAGGTCTCCCTCTTCCTCCTCTCTGTTGGCTGGATCTTGGAGAAAAAGGGCGAGACTTAAAAATCTCCCATTTTAGAGATTTGATGGAAGATCTGAACTCCCTTTTAAGGATTTTATGGTGAAAAACTGCTTCTTTTTAGAAAAACAAGAGTTAAACTCTTGATTTAATTTTAAAAAGGGAAGAAGGTTTAGATCCTTGAGGAAGGAGAAGGAGGCATGGAAATGTTAGCTTTTGATGAGAATGAATTATTGTCCTTTATTTCATTATCATGTTGTTTTATATAGGATTACAAATTTATACATAGCCCATTGGGTTTTACAAAATGGCATTTCACTCATCTCATGCCTCATGTGCTCATTTCTTTTGCACATGAGCCATGGGCTTTACAAAAATTTGGCTTTATGCCCATTTTTCTTATATTTATTCATAAAAATTATATCAAAATTATTTATTACATAATTTTCATTTTGGCATGGGGGAGGCCGGCCGCGGGGCTTGACTTGGGCATGAGCCTACTTGATCTGGGCTTAGGCCCGCTTACTTGGGGTTAACTTTTTCTTTGACTTGGTCAACCGAGGTGTAATTTTTGACCCCGATAAGGAGCTCTGCATCTCGCTCTACTATCTCAAAAACATGTGATAATCCCCACCATCCATAAGCGGGTTGTCATGCCCCGCTTCCTAAAATACGGAATACGGAATACTGACTAGGCCAGTCATGCTCCTATGATCAAGAAAATATCCTGCCGTAGTCACACTTCGACTTCTAGTACAACAGGTAAGCAGTAAACACACCACTAAATATGAGAAATACAGTCACTAAATCTATCACATTTTAAACTAATCAGAGTGCAACGGATACAAGCGAAAGAGATAACTAACCAGATAGTGATAAAGGAAAAGATAGCGCTAACGTCGTTGATCTAGATGTCCGCGATATCCTCGAGGTAAGGTAGATCCTGATCCGAGCTAAGTCCACTTCTCACTTTAAGCATGCGTACTCAGGTCGTCAGAGTGACACAATAATGTGTGTGTGTGTGTGTGTGTGTGTGTGTGTGTGTGTGTGTGATATGTGCAATGATGATAAACATGAAGCAGTAAACATAGAGTGATGCCTTGAGTATGAAATAACCGGTACAGATCAACAGTAAGGCATATGTATCGAATCAGTAATCAATGCACTGTCCATGTCACTAAAGCTATCATCAATCCAAATGTGAGCGTCAACCATCACAGGAGTATTCCCAATCCAAGGGTAAGCCCCAAGGGCAAAGAAACACGGGGCCGAATTACGATCAGTAAGAATCAGTAATACGATCAGTATCAAAATAATGAAATCACGAAATATGTCGGAAATGGGACTCCTGAGATTCTGTTGATCGAACCCACACTCAAACTACCCCACACCCCCACGGTCTACATCAATTACGGACCACGTATCTAAGTACCAATCGCTCCATGAAAAGTCTATGCGAGAATTGGAGACCGGGTCTCCATCAAGCATGTCTCGACTAGTATCCAAGATATGTAGACAGTTCTTAATGTCTTACCTATGACACTAATATAAGTGCTTCCATACCTATCCCATACCAGTTATAGTTACACTTATATATGCCCCATAAGCGTCGACAATGCAATAACTAAATGGTTCCGTTAATTGTGTACAAGTACGTGTCACTTCGACTATTCAATTGTGTTTTTACACTAACGCACTTGCCACAATCCAATCACTAACATTTTATCACTCGGTAATGTAAAATAGTCACTAAAATATCGATGCAAATGAACATTAGTTACAGAGGGTATAACAGTCATGTAATATGATGGGATACAGTAAAATGCACTACTAAATACATATGAGCAGCCATTGTAGATTGGATTTGAAAAATCACATAAAATCACACGTGCATAATTTGGCGAAACAATATAAAAGGTGCAAACAGTGTATTAAATTATCTGTACGGTAAAATTAGTTTTGACTCATTCGGGTTTCAGGTTTGCGAGTTACGGTCCTTCCTTTTTGAGTGTTTACTGCTGGAAATCCAATTTCTTAACCGGAAGCCCGTTTCGTAACACGTTTTACTCCCTGTTGGGAGCATGATTAGGAGACGCTATAGTTAGATAATATTTAGATTTATCTATTATGTTTCCAACGCACCACACGGATCAATAATATCCTCTATATACAGGGTGATATGCGCTGTCTAAGGTTAAAGTATACATTCCGTTTCTGTATGAAACTGTAGTACACATTGACGGTAAAAAGGGTGTTATAAAAATCAAACGACACCGGAATGCAATAAGACCTATACCATTAGAAATCTAATTCAATCCTCTATGCTTATATGTATGGTTCCACACACTTGCGCACTTTAACAATGAGAAATATACATTCTAAAACGGTTAAGGGTAGAGATTCTTGCTCTGGACTGCAGCCCAGAATCGCCTCATTTTTTGTTGTCATAACTTATAAAAATTAAGAGATCAACCATGGGGTGCTGCAGGTTTATCTATTGGTTTCGATACGAGCCCTGGAAATTAGGTTATGAGTTGTATTTAGTTTAATATCGATTTTAGAACGAGACATGTGCGGTGAATTTCAGATTCAACGTCGCCTTTTTGGGGGCGTCATTACTTGATGTAAACTTCACTATTTTCAACCCAATTTCCTGCATGATGTTCATTATTAGTGAACGGATCTATCTATAACAAGTTCCGCCATATTTGATTTAGTTATCATTCAAAGTTCGCATCAAATACCTAGGGTAGCATTCGGTAAACGATCGAAACACGAGTTTTCTTTAACCAGTTGAATTTAAATGTTATCCATATAACATCTATGCAATACTAACATAGTAATATGACCTAGTTAAGCTCCAATCAATAAGACGACACTATAGTTCGCTATGCAATTTCGAAGATAGTTACGATTTAAACTAGTTATGTATATCTAGTTATTACAAAATCGCTTCGGTTAACGTTTAAAAATAGCATGATAAACAAGTGAGAGATTTCACTTGCTTGAAGACGAATTGACGACAGCGACAATTGTTAGTGTATATGCCCTAGGGGCCATTATTGTATCATACTAGCATGTATATTACTTAATGGAAGCTTGGGATATTCACAGTTGTATTGACAGTCTTGCTAAACATGGTAGTATGCTACTTGGTTTTGTCTACTTTAATATGTGCATATATTTCTTGTAACGTATCACTTATACATATTAGTAGAGCCTTCAGGATCTTTGCTTGATTACCAGCGTTGTGATGGTAGTCACACTAGTGGGGGCTAGGTAGTCTATAAGCAACATCCTATACTTGTCCCTAGTCGTAGGATTATCGAGACAAGGCATCGATTTTCCGGAGTAGACTAGTGTGTATGCTTCTCATCCCAGTTGGGGAGATGGTCTGTCCCACAGCCATCAGTACGTCGTACTGGAGATAGTATACAGGTGCTCGTTAGGTTACGAGTACACCGGACATGACTCGCAGGGGAACTGTTGGTTGGTATTATACCCGTCGTCAGTTAACAGTTCCCACGTGACATGAGTACAACATAGTCTGCAGACTTGACACTGCTACTTCACCTCGAGTGTGTCCCACTGTTCTTAGATTGCGACCCTACCACGGCTTAAAGGAGTCATGCAAACAGGTAGCAGTTGGGTGCAGTCCCGAGCACTTGGAGGCAGTGGCGGTTAGACAGGATTCGTCTCTCCCGGTATTGGGAGTTGATATCGCGCTGTGTCAGAGAGCCATTACGCAAAGTCCCTGGCCAGGGCAAGTGAGATTTAATGGTAGGTTCCAGTAGTTTCTTAGGGTGTAATGGGTTACGCTCCGACACGACTTATACTGCTATTAGGGGACTGACGCTTGCTGCCCCCTAGGCTCGATATGCGATAGTCTTAGACGAACAGACCGGACTGTACGGAGATTGTCACATCATGCTCAGTAGGAGTTCGGATGGGTTTCCTCATCGGCCTTCTTATCGACATCTACCTGGGGACCGTTACGTACAGCTAGTGCCGCTTGCGGTCTGTGGTTAAACCCACTGCCAGTGTAGTGTCAAGTCTTTAGAGTCCCACACAGAGGGTTTCCCTACTCCAGGAGAAACGATATAGAGGTCGTGTGGTTTTACGACAAGGGTTCAGACGCATACGTGTTTAAACGCACGTACGACGTCCAGACAGTTTTTACTAGCCGTCTTTGGTTTAAGCCAGATTCTATTATCAGGTTATTGGATTTATACAGTCTAAAGTTTTTCCGTGTTTTCACGGATTGGAGGGGCGTTCTCGTAATTTTCCGGGAAGCTTCTAAAAGCATGGTGACTTGGGGGTTAAGGTGGCATAAGAATTTATTGCTTAATGACTCATTTGTGTGATTTATCCTTAGAGTTAATGCTTCATTTATTGAGCTTATGACTCATATGATGAATCACACAAGGTGAATGCATCAACCATGATGGTTAATCATTTATATTATTTATTTGATAAATTTTTATGGTTGTTATATTCTAATGAGTTCATTTTCAATATCATTCTTATGCTCACCTTCTCTCTCCTCAAGCTCATTCTCTCTTGAAACTCTAATCCTCCCCTCTCATGTGTTGAGATCAAGGAATAGATAGACTAATACATCCATAACCTCACTCTATATCCCCTAGGTAGCTTAGATTAGCACTTTGAGCAACCTAGTTATCTCAAGTTAGAGATCAAGCTTGGAGAAGGAGCTCTCGGGTGGATCGTCTTTGACTCGAGGAGGCCGTTGAGGTGCCGATGTTCCAAGGAGCCTACGAGGAGTGGAGGACAGCGATGAAGACCCGAAGGACAAGTAACGTGAGGTATAACTTCGAATCCGAGTAGTTAAACCTCTCGTAGTTTGCTAGTAACGGTTTAGATACGATTCATGCGCTCAAGTCCGTGTTACGAAGCTTTGATAATAGTTTTTCATATATTCTGCCTCCCCGCAAGTTGGTGGGGTGCATGACATAGACTTACACGGTACGGGTACGACACGATGGCAGCAACAATAACTAGACTTGGCGGCTAGGGTTTTGGACCCGACTATAAGTGGAGCTCGCACATTTGAATTCTTAGTGCTTGGTGACTAGTGGCTCAGAGGTTGCTAGTATTGGGGCTCCGATGAGGTCGAGGAATCTGGTGATGGTCAAGGGCGATGAATAGCCACGACAGTGGTGTCACAGAGGGGAGGCCTCAGTGTGTGGGGTAGAGAGTGAGAGATGGTGGAGGGGCTGCAGACGATAGCAGTAGGTCTTAGGTCGACGATGGGTGTAGGCAGGTTACCGGCGGGAGGAGGCGATGAAGGAGGAGAGGGATCTATGCTATTTGGTGTGAGGAGAATAAAAGAAAAGGGAGGTGGTGCGGTTGGGGAGAAGGGCTCATTGGCGTGGTGAACTTGGTGGTGCTGGAAAGGTGGAGAAGGTGGTCAGCGTGGCTATGATGGAGGTAGCGTCCCAGTTCGTCGGCGAGGTGGCTTTGCGGAGGAGGTCGGTGGGTGTTGTTAGGATCCGAGGGGGTAGCGGGCACGGTGATTGAAGGAGGTGCAGGTTGGGTGTGATGGTGGAGGCTCGGAGGTGTGCTGAGGTTGTCGGCGGTGAAGTTGGAGGCGGTTATGAGAGGAGAGAGGGAGGGAGAGAAAGAACAAGTGAGATAGAGAGAGTGAGGGAGATGGAGATTTAGAGAGACCGAGAGAGGAAAGGTTAGAGAGAAGTACGGATTTGAAGGCCGGGGATCTCGGGATAGTTGCGGCGTGGGCGAGGACGTGGAGGAGTCCGTTGCGAAAGAGGAGGGAGAAAAAGATCGAGAGGAGAGAGAAAGAGAAAATGAATCAAGAGGAGAGAGAAAGAGAAAGAAAAGAGAGAAGGGAGATGGGGCCGGGGAGGGGAGGGGAGGGGGCTTGGTCCTATTTTAGGGATTGGGTTAGGGTTAGGAAAATAAAATTAGGAACTAGGGTTTAGAAAAAATAACAAAATATAGGGAAAATATAAAGAAAATATTTGGAAATAAATTAAATAGAAAAATATACGAAATACGGATAATACAGTACAAAATAAACCGAGTATTACACGGGTCCTCTAAAGAGGGTTATAGAAGCGTAATTGCAAAAGGTTTTCAAATATCGATTAAAAACGTATTTTTATAAAGTGATGGTATTTTATTGCAAATTGTTTCATTTAGATGAAAAATTCTAATCAAATATCGTTTTATGAATTAGAAGTGTGCGTGTGGGGTATGTCGTTATCCCTTGAAGGTTCTAGAGATATGTATTCTAGTTATCGGTTAAAAAGTTGTATTTAAAGTTCATGGTATTTATATGAAAAATTCAATATGTGTTTATTGCGCATGAAATTTTAATTACATAAAAAGGTCAATGAGGTGATCAATATTTCAAGGTGAGATTTGAGGGTTAAAGTGAAATATTAATATATCAAATGTGACGAAAACCGTTTAAAAGGAAAAAATTACAAATTAACTCTACTTTTCGATTATTGTTTTAAGAAGGTGTTTTGAGTCAAAATGAAAGAGAGAGAGAAAGGACTTACTGTTTTATGGCATTAGAAAGAGAGGAAAATAGGGAGGGGAAGCCTTCGGGGATCATGGTATCGTCGGGAAAACTCCGGTTGTCGAGTTTGGATCACTACTCCTCTTGGCTTATTTAACTTCACTTTTTTACTTATAGAATTTTGATAGAGATTCTCATAATAAGGAGAGCTAGGGGATGAGGTGGTATTTATAGTGAAATTTGAGAGTATGGGAATTAAAAAGAATTAAAATGATATTAATAGGGGATTTGAAGAGTTTCTGGTCAATTGCAGAGAAATCAAACACTACAGGGGAGTAGTGGGGAGTCAAAGGGACGCACGGGCAAAGAATAGAGGCGATTGGAGCTACTTGGACCGGCGGCGGCGGCTAGAATGGCGATTTGGGCGGTCGAGATTTGGCCATTTTCCTCGAGATTCGTGCCACATGTTTAACTCGTAATTAAAACCTCATTTATCCTATTTGATTTTTCTGAAACTTTTCGTTTATCCATGTATTGCACGTGCAACATTTCGGCTTACGAAAAGTTAAAAAGAAAAATATTAAAAATAATTAGGACTGATGGGATTAGAACACACAGTGTAACACCCGAGCCCAATAATACTATTTATATTACTAGTTGAGGGTTATATATTGCTCATTCCAATTATCCTGATTGTTTGGTGCTTTTTGCAAAATTTTAACCGGTTAAGTCATTTTGGCACATAACAAATTTTAACTCTTAAAATAAAATTAAAAATATCCATGTTGGCCTACTCGTCGCCACTAGTCGCGTGGTAGCGTCCGCGTGTCGAGATTCCGTCCCGTTCGGTGAAACGGGCAAATTTGGACGACTACGTGCGCGTGCAAGTGTCCGACTTGGGGGCATGCATTTTAATCATTAAACACCTCTTTTTAAAATTTGGAACCCGCTTAAAATCCTATAATTCGAATTTGGAGCATTTGGGCACAACCCGGGCGCGATTTGGAAATGTTTCATTTAGCGCCAAAGATGCCCGTTTGATTTAATATTATTTGAAATATAATATATTCTTTACCTTATATTTTAACGTTCAATCTTTCTTAAAAATCTTTTTTTTTAAAATTCTTTTGTTGGCAGCCAATCACGAGGGGGGGTTTCACCCTCGTGGGCCCCAATCTCTTCTCTGTCTCTCTCTCTCTTCCTTTTTAAATCTTCTCCCCCTCATCAAATCTTCTCTCTCTCCTCCTATATTTAAATCACGCAGCCGCCTCCTGTTCCTTCACCATCACGAGAAAACCCAGCGAACCTCAAATCCTAACCCTAGCCGCGTCGTGACATCACCGTCGACCTCCCCGCGACCTCGCCGTCGCCGCCCTCGCCACCACGAGCCTAGCCGCACCCACCTACCACCTTCCTCTCCTTCCCGACGCCTCTCCCCTCTCGAACCCATGGTCCCGACCTCGCCTGCACTCGTCGTCGATCCTCAACATCGACATCGCCTCCACCTCCTCACCCTCTTTCGCACCACCATCATCACCGGACCTCCTCCATCGAAGCCCATCAGCCGCCGGCATCACCGGCGCCCCACCTTCACCCTGCCGTCGCATCAGCCGCCTCCATCAACCAGCAGCTCTCGGCCAGCAACCAGACGAGCAAATTCCAGCCATCATCTCCACCACCAACGTAGCCACCATCAGGTTCCGGCCGAGGGGTTATCTTCGGCATTAGATGGATCGAGCGTGCCCGTGACCGTTCTCTTCTTCTTTGGCAGCGCTACCGCGGCTGCCTCTGCTGCTGAGGATCAGTACCTTTCTGGATTGGATGGGCAGTTTCCAGCTTGATCGGCACAAGCATCTTGAACTCAAAGGGAGAGGAAAGAGCTGTTAATGTTACTGTTTTGGCCTTCTTCTTGATGTTCGCCAGAGCCGGGCTCGACGTCGATGTTTCCCGACGACCCAGCAGGGACCTTTGACCCGTATGTTTCGATCGTGTGTTGTTTGGACTCTTTCCGTACCGTGCACCAGATCGCGCTACAGATCGCGTCCGTATCGCGCACCAGACCGCGCCGCAGATCGCGTCTGTATCGCGCACCAGACCGCGCCGCAGATCGCGTCCGTACCGCGCAGCAGATCGCGCCTGGACCCAGTACCGTGTCGTGACTTGTGCATCAGGCCGCCTGCATCTCGACCCTTGTTCTGAGGCAAGATTTCTTGCTACATGCTACGTTAAACTAATTAGATGTTTGACTCACAAACTTGCTATATTGACTAGTATTGCTACTTATCTCATTGGACAAAACATGATGTACATTATAATACTGCCACTTAAATCGTATTTTGCCACCGTAACCCTAATAACCACTACCTGCTAATCTTTTACTATTTAGAGGATAATAGTAACACACTTATATCTTTATTTCCTGCTGTTGTTCCTTATTCGTTACTATACCGGTTATCAGCATACATCTGACTGCATTACATATTGACCGATCTTGATACACCTGACACATGTACTGATACACCGGACATGACACCCTATACATATCAACTCAACCTGTTGAAAACGTGACCTGACCTGTTACTTGATTTCATGCCTAATGCCGACAAACCTGACCATTCCTGCTGTCTATCCAGACAGACCTACTTTACCTGATTTTGTGTTGGCATTAGTCCTTGACTACTGAATACCTGACCTGACATACATAACTTGGGGGTATGGGGAAATCAAAGGTGAAACCGACTTGTAACTCAACAGTTCGATACTTATTCTGATCAGTCTTACGGGCTTGGCCAGCCCCGGAGTGGTGATGCTGACATCACTCGCCCATCTTGCTACCTATTACTGCTTAGCGGCACGTCTCGGATTCAGCCCTGAGGACCTTGACCGTGGTCCCGGGCACGCACGGGATACTATTGAGTTACATCGACGATTCATCAATTGATTTCAAAGACTTTAGAGTAGAAACCTGATAGAACAGTTTAGTTACCCATTGCACATTACCCTGCACTGTTGTTTCATAATATTGCTTATTTCATGTTCATACCTGCATTGCTTATTACCATGTTTATATTATTTGGTTGACGTGACGCGCTGACGTCTGGGTTTTGCATGGCCCAGATTCTTTGCCACTGTCGTCGACCGTGCAGGAGTACTTCAGCCAGCAGGCTGATTTGAGTTCTATAGTGGTTAGTTCGTTTATTGCATTTTATTTCCAGGTGCGATCCCGCATTATGGGACGTACCTTTCTATTATTATATTGGATCATTTTCTTCCGCACTTATTGTTTATTGACTCTCGTTATTATGGATTTAGACATGTGCTAGATTAGTTTATTTATCTTGTTCTTGATATCTCTACAACCGTAATGTGACTGTGGATGGATACTTCCCACCCACAGGTAGCATGGTTGGCTATGTCACGTGCCCAATCTTGCGTACTCTGGGAAGCGGGGCGTGACATGGTTCTTTTGGTATCAGAGCCATAGGTTAGTCGGGTTGATTCTTTTGTAGTTGGGTATTGTACCCAATACACGAATCAGAATACCCGTGTTTAGGAAACATGTCCAGCCACATTGACCGTTTTACCATTCTTGAATCACATTCTTCCTGATTATATCTTTTACGACGTGCAAACTTACTTTGCATGTCGACTCGGAAACCTGATTTCTTGTTATCCCTAGGACTTGGGCGACTTGGGTGGAGTTAAGTATTTGCGGCTATGATACCGCGGCATAGCTACAATGCAGCACTCTATTTAAGTATCTTGGAGTTCTAGCCTTGATCCACATTCAGAATCTATCATCATGCTAATGTTGGGTGTTTTGAGTTCAGGATTATGACAGGTAAGAAGTTGAAGACGTACGGGAGGCGTGTGAACGAAGCCGCCATGCTTGGAGAGATAAGAGGAATACTGGAAATCAAAGAAACAGACCGAGCTGATCCAGCAGCACGCGGACTTGTTTCAGGAAGGTTTGCAGATCGTTCAGCAGTCTGTAAACGAAGTTGGAACTAGACCAGTCGACCGAGTAAGGACCGTAGCAGATTTCAGACGGTTGGGTCCTACTACTTTCACTGGTTTGGAGGAGCTGTTGCCAGCCGAGCAGTGGCTAGTAACACGGAGAATTTGCTGATTGCGACACAGATCCCAGAAGACAAGAGTGTTGATGTGGTGCGCATTCAGCTGGTGGATTACGCCCGAGAGTGATGGCTTGTGGAGGAGACCCGCTTGCCCAGGCCGATCAGTTGGGCGGATTTCTCTAAAAGTTTCCTGGAGAAATTCTTCCCGCGGACCGCACGGGAGGAAATGGAAGAGAAGTTCATCGGACTAAGGCAGAATGGAGCAGCCGTGGACGTGCATGCAGCAGAGTGGACGAGACTCAGTGGTCTTGCTGGACCTTTCGCGGCCAACGATGTAGACAGCAGTTGCGGTAAGGAAGCAGTTCTGTCGGGCCAGTCGAGTTTAGGACTAGGCCGACAAACAGTGTTCTTGCAGCTATGGAAGTTAATAGTAATGAAGAGCCGGCAGTTGTTCGCGACTTTATGGATGTATTTGAAGTTATATCCGGCTTACCGCCGAAGCGAGATGTGGAGTTTGCGATTGACCTTATTCCTGGTGCAGCGCCAGTATCAAAATCTTATTATCCGATGGCACCGGTGGAATTGGAAGAAGTTAAGAAACAAGTTGGTGAATTACTCGAGAAGGGATGGATTCGAAGCAGCAACTCATCTTGGGGAGCTCCAGTTCTTTTAGTAAAGAAGAGGGATGGCACGAGAAGGATGTGCATTGATTATCGAGAATTGAACCGGGTGACTATTAAGAACAAGTACCCGATCCCTCGCATTGGAGAACTTTTCGAGCAGCTTAGTGGCGCGAGGGTATTCTCGAAACTGGACTTGCGATCAGGATATCATCAGGTCCGAGTGAAGACAGAAGACATTTGCAAGACGGCGTTCCGAACTCGATATGGGCATTTCGAGTATCTAGTGATGCCCTTCGGAGTGACTAATGCGCCGGCAATATTCATGGATTTGATGAACAGGATCTTTTCACCATTCTTGGACCAGTTTATTGTGGTATTCATTGACGATATTCTGGTGTACTCGAAGAGTCCGGAGGAGCATGCTGAGCATTTAAGGATCGCATTGCAGACGCTGAGACCAGAGAAATTATTCGCGAAGATGAGTAAGTGCGAATTCTGGCTGGAAGAAGTGAAGTTTCTGGGGCATGTTGTGTCGGGCAATGGAATCGCCGTTGATCCCGAGAAGATTACAGCAGTTCGAGATTGGACTATTCCAAAGAATGTTGCGGAGATAAGAAGTTTTCTTGGACTCGCCGGATACTACAGGAGATTTGTGGAGAACTTCGCTCGTTTGGCTGAGCCGTTAACCAAGCTTACGCGTAAGGAGGTACCGTTTGTTTGGACGGATGGATGTGCTTTGGCCTTCGAGACGTTGAAGCAGAAGTTGATAACCGCCCCTATCCTAACCGTACCGGATGATTCAGGAGGACTGGTGATTCATAGCGACGCATCCGGAAAGGGATTGGGATGTGTTTTGATGCAGAATGGGAAAGTCGTCGCTTACGCCTCGAGGCAACTGAAGACTCATGAGAAGAACTATCCGACTCATGACTTAGAGCTTGCAGCCGTGATCTTCGCCTTGAAAATTTGGAGACACTACCTTTTAGGCGAGAGAGTCGAAGTCTTTACAGATCATAAGAGTTTAAAGTATGTGTTCACTCAGAAGGAGTTGAACATGAGGCAACGCAGATGGTTGGAGCTGATGGCCGACTATGACCTTGATCTTAAGTACCATCCGGGAAAAGTCAACGTCGTGCCGGATGCGCTGAGTCGGTTACCAGCAATTCAGATATTGACTGCACAGAGGGAGATCATTGCGGATTTTCGGAGATTTGACTTGGAGGTTGTGCTACCACATGCTACAGGACAGTTGATGCAGTTACAAGTACAGTCGTCCTTAGTTGAGAAGATTAAAACGGCACAATCGCAGGATCCTAGACTACAAAAGTTTCGAGAGCAGGTTGGAGCCGGACTACGAACCGATTTACTGATCCATGAAGATGGTTCGTTGAGATATGGTAGCCGTGTGTGTGCGCCAAAAGGAGATGTGCGTGAAGAGCTTATGAAGGAGGCACACAGTTCAGCTTACTCTGTACATCCAGGAGGGACAAAGATGTACCGAGATAGTCGACAACACTTCTGGTGGGAAGGTATGAAACGGGAAATTGATCGCTTCGTGGCTAAGTGCTTGGTGTGTCAGCAAGTCAAGGCTGAACACCAAAGGGTTGCTGGTTTGTTGCAACCACTTCCGATTCCTCAGTGGAAGTGGGAACATATAACCATGGATTTCGTGACGGTTTTACCGCGGAGTCCAAAGGGCAACAATGCTGTATGGGTGATTGTCGATCCAGACCCTTGAAGATATGTTGAGGGCTTGCATGTTGGACTTCAAAGGTTCTTGGGAAGATCATCTACACCTGGTGGAGTTTTCGTACAACAATAGCTTCCGAGCGACTATTCAGATGGCTCCGTTTGAAGCATTGTATGGTCGTAGGTGCCGTTCACCTGTTTGTTGGGATGATGTTGGTGAACGAAGGTTACTAGGGCCAGATTTGGTGGTACAGACAGTTGAGAAGGTGAATACAATCAGGAAGCTTATGAAGGCAGCTCAAGACAAACAGAAAAGTTGGGCTGACACGTCAAGAAGACCTCTAGAGTCTGTCGTGGGTAATTTGGTGTTCCTGAAGATATCACCGACTAGAGGGGTGATTCGCTTTGGGAGTCGGGAAAAGCTTAGCCCTCGATTCGTTGGACCCTTCGAGATATTAGAGCGTGTTGGAGAGGTAGCGTACCGGTTGGCGTTACCATAGTCATTAGCAGGAGTTCACGATGTGTTTCATGTGTCTCAACTACGGAGGTATGTTCGTGATGAGACTCATGTCTTGGATCATTCGGAGTTGACTGTGCGAGAGGACCTAACTTTTGAGGAGCGACCAGTTGAAATCAAGGATCGGAGAGAAAAGGTTCTTAAGAACAAGGTTATCCCCCTTGTGTTAGTTTCTTGGGGAAATCGATCGCATGGAGAAACCACTTGGGAGCGAGAAGACGAGATCCGGCAGAAATTTCCTCACCTTTTCCCGTAGTTAGCTATCTTGTATTCTTGGAATTTCGAGGACGAAATTCTTTTGTAGTTGGGTATGATGTAACACCCGAGCCCAATAATACTATTTATATTACTAGTTGAGGGTTATATATTGCTCATTCCAATTATCCTGATTGTTTGGTACTTTTTGCAAAATTTTAACCGGTTAAGTTATTTTGGCACATAACAAATTTTAACTCCTAAAATGAAATTAAAAATATCCATGTTGGCCTACTCGTCGCCACTAGTCGCGTGGTAGCGTAAGCGTGTCGAGATTCCGTCCCGTTCGGTGAAACGGGCAAATTTGGACGACTACGTGCGCGTGCAAGTGTCCGACTTGGGGGCATGCATTTTAATCATTAAACACCTCTTTTTAAAATTTGGAACCCGCTTAAAATCCTATAATTCGAATTTGGAGCATTTGGGCGCAACTCGGGCGCGATTTGGAAATATTTCATTTAGCGCCAAAGATGCCCGTTTGATTTAATATTATTTGAAACATAATATATTCTTTACCTTATATTTTAACGTTCAATCTTTCTTAAAAATCTTTTTTTTAAAATTCTTTTGTTGGCAGCCAATCACGAGGGGGGTTTCACCCTCGTGGGCCCCAATCTCTTCTCTGTCTCTCTCTCTCTTCCTTTTTAAATCTTCTCCCCCTCATCAAATCTTCTCTCTCTCATCCTATATTTAAATCACGCAGCCGCCTCCTGTTCCTTCGCCATCACGAGAAAACCCAGCGAACCTCAAACCCTAACCCTAGCCGCGTCGTGACATCGCCGTCGACCTCCCCGCGACCTCGCCGTCGCCGCCCTCGCCACCACGAGCCTAGCCGCACCCACCTACCACCTTCCTCTCCTTCCCGACGCCTCTCCCCTCTCGAACCCATGGTCCCGACCTCGCCTGCACTCGTCGTCGATCCTCAACATCGACATCGCCTCCACCTCCTCACCCTCTTTCGCACCACCATCATCACCGGACCTCCTCCATCGAAGCCCATCAGCCGCCGGCATCACCGGCGCCTCACCTTCACCCTGCCGTCGCATCAGCCGCCTCCATCAACCAGCAGCTCTCGGCCAGCAACCAGACGAGCAAATTCCAGCCATCATCTCCACCACCAACGTAGCCACCATCAGGTTCCGGCCGAGGGGTTATCTTCGGCATTAGATGGATCGAGCGTGCCCGTGACCGTTCTCTTCTTCTTTGGCAGCGCTACCGCGGCTGCCTCTGCTGCTGAGGATCAGTACCTTTCTGGATTGGATGGGCAGTTTCCAGCTTGATCGGCACAAGCATCTTGAACTCAAAAGGAGAGGAAAGAGCTGTTAATGTTACTGTTTTGGCCTTCTTCTTGCTGTTCGCCGGAGCCGGGCTCGACGTCGATGTTTCCCGACGACCCAGCAGGGACCTTTGACCCGTATGTTTCGATCGTGTGTTGTTTGGACTCTTTCCGTACCGTGCACCAGATCGCGCTACAGATCACGTCCGTATCGCGCACCAGACCGCGCCGCAGATCGCGTCCGTATCGCGCACCAGACCGCGCCGCAGATCGCGTCCGTACCGCGCAGCAGATCGCGCCTGGACCCAGTACCGTGTCGTGACTTGTGCATCAGGCCGCCTGCATCTCGACCCTTGTTCTGAGGCAAGATTTCTTGCTACATGCTACGTTAAACTAATTAGATGTTTGACTCACAAACTTGCTATATTGATTAGTATTGCTACTTATCTCATTGGACGAAACATGATGTACATTATAATACTGCCACTTAAATCGTATTTTGCCACCGTAACCCTAATAACCACTACCTGCTAATCTTTTACTATTTAGAGGATAATAGTAACACACTTATATCTTTATTTCCTGCTGTTGTTCCTTATTCGTTACTATACCGGTTATCAGCATACATCTGACTGCATTACATATTGACCGATCTTGATACACCTGACACATGTACTGATACACCGGACATGACACCCTATACATATCAACTCAACCTGTTGAAAACGTGACCTGACCTGTTACTTGATTTCATGCCTAATGCCGACAAACCTGACCATTCCTGCTGTCTATCCAGACAGACCTACTTTACCTGATTTTGTGTTGGCATTAGTCCTTGACTACTGAATACCTGACCTGACATACATAACTTGGGGGTATGGGGAAATCAATGGTGAAACCGACTTGTAACTCAACAGTTCGATACTTGTTCTGATCAGTCTTACGGGCTTGGCCAGCCCCGGAGTGGTGATGCTGACATCAATCGCCCATCTTGCTACCTATTACTGCTTAGCGGCACGTCTCGGATTCAGCCCCGAGGACCTTGACCGTGGTCCCGGGCACGCACGGGATACTATTGAGTTACATCGACGATTCATCAATTGATTTCAAAGACTTTAGAGTAGAAACCTGATAGAACAGTTTAGTTACCCATTGCACATTACCCTGCACTGTTGTTTCATAATATTGCTTATTTCATGTTCATACCTGCATTGCTTATTACCATGTTTATATTATTTGGTTGACGTGACGCGCTGACGTCTGGGTTTTGCATGGCCCAGATTCTTTGCCACTGTCGTCGACCGTGCAGGAGTACTTCAGCCAGCAGGCTGATTTGAGTTCTATAGTGGTTAGTTCGTTTATTGCATTTTATTTCCAGGTGCGATCCCGCATTATGGGACGTACCTTTCTATTATTTTATTGGATCATTTGCTTCCGCACTTATTGTTTATTGACTCTCGTTATTATGGATTTGGACATGTGCTAGATTAGTTTATTTATCTTGTTCTTGATATCTCTACAACCGTAATGTGACTGTGGATGGATACTTCCTACCCACAGGTAGCATGGTTGGCTATGTCACGTGCCCAATCTTGCATACTCTGGGAAGCGGGGCGTGACACACAGGCTATGTCACAACAGTGTAGAGTCTTAACTAGTGAGCTACAAGTTACTTCTTATTTTTATTAAACAAATTTAACTTATAACTCCTAATCAGGCTGGAATATCGCTTCTATAAATTAAACAAGTTAATTTTGTACAAGGGTTTTCAGAATCGTTACATTCTACTTTCTTTATAAAAATTCATTCTCGAAATTTATTCAATGGACAAATTTTCGAATAAATGAGAGTATCGTGCACACATATCGTCTTCTTTCTCCCAAGTCGATTCTCCTGGCCAGTCCTTTCTCGACATCACTCATACTAAGTTCACCTCCTTGTTCTGTAAGGTCTTTACTTTTCAATTCAAGATCTCTACTGGTTGCTGCTCGCAAGTCAGATCGATATGTACAGTAAGCTCTAAGTGATCATGTATGGGACTGGGGTCGCTCACATATCGTCGTAGTTGGGATATATGGAACACATTGTACACTCCTTCCAATGAGGGTGGTAGTGCCAAACGGTATGCCATTTCTCCAACTCGTTCGAGAATGTCGAATGGTCCGATATATCTTGGACTGAGTTTACCCCTCTTACCAAAACATATCACTCCTCTGTTCGGAGAGATCTTCAGAAACACATGCTCTCCTAGTTGGAACTCCAGGTGTCGATGCTTTGCATCTGTCCAATACTTCTGTCGGTTCTGGGTTATGCGCGTCTTTTCCCTGATCGTGCGAACTACATCCACAGTTACCACGATCATTTCTGGTCCAAAGAGTTCACGATCTCCAACGTCGTGCCAACTCAGTAGGGAACGACACTTCCGTCCGTAGAGTGCTGCGAATGGTGTTATCCCAGCGTTTGCCTGGTAATTGTTGTTATATGAAAACTCCACAAGGTGTAGGTGATCTTCCCATGAACCTCCGAAGTCTAGCATACAAGCTTTTAGCATGTCTTCCGGGATCTGAATTGTTCGCTCGGATTGTCCGTCTGTTTGGGGACTGTGCTAAAATTCAGACTCGTTCTCAGACTAGTTTGCAGACTCTGTTAAAACTGTGAGCGGAATCTAGTATCACGATCAGAGACGATGCAGACAGATACCCCATATAGTCTCACGATCTCCTGCATAAGTTTATAAGTATCAAGACAAGTATAGTACATCTTGAAGATTTAAATCTTACTTTACATTTCTACCTACCTCCATATACTTTCTTGCCAACGTCTCGGTTAATTGACCAACTCTGAATGGGATGAAGTGAACCGACTTGTGAGTCGATCCATAGTAATCCAAATTGTGTCGTTACCCTTCGTGTTGCGAGGGAGAGCGATCACGAAGTCCATGGCAATGTGCTGCAATTTCCATTCTGGGATTGGTAACGGCTGAAATAGACCAGCAGTTCTATGATATTCAGCCTTCACTTGCTGATATACTAAACACGTTGGTACGTTCCTTGCTACTTCTCGCTTCATTCCATACCACCGGTAATGTTGCCGCAAATCTTTGTAAATCTTCGTGCTGCCAGGGTGTACAGAATAAGGAGAGCTATGCGTTTCTTTCATCAACTCTTCTCGAACTAATGAACTACAAGTTACAGCAGTGTAGAGTTTTAACCAGTGAAATATAAGTTAATTCTTGCTTAATTTTATTAAACAAATTTAACATATAACTCTTAGTCAGGCTGGAAGATAAAATATAGTTATAGCACAGCAGCTGTAACAAATATTCTTTCTCAACTCGCACAAAACACGATACCTGGCATAATAAGTTGCAGCATTTTTGCACACCCCTTTCATGTGAAACAGGAATCTCCATAAGAATGACATCAAAAAATTCAACCATAAACTGTGCGTTTAAATTATACCAGCAGTAAGTGAATTGGAAGAGAAGAAAAAGATTCGACCGCCGGCTGAGAGAAAAAGAGCCACCGCGTGTAAGGATAGCAGTTGTACAATCAACATGCTCATGGGCAAGTCCATGAAGAATAAAGTTGAGGTAGTCATCTGATTAAACCAGGCAACTGATCGCAGAGTACCGCACGAGAATCTAGATCGACAGGCCTACAGCATGAACAATGGTCGAGTGGAGAGAGTGATAAGAAGCCATCCTAAGGCTTGTCGGTCATCAGTAACTGACGCGGTGCGGATCGCGTCAAGATGTTATCTTCCGTTGATCTGCTGTTGGCGATGATGGACGGCCGAGATTTGAGTTGGAGGAGAGCTGCTGAAGTGTGTGGATCTCGATGGGTTTGAGGCTGTTGGGGCCGAGCTACCTGCAAGGAAGTCCCGAGGTTGTTGTACCACCGAGGACCCTCCGACGATCAAGTCAGACAGGAAATCCAAACAGAGTAACGACCTAGTGACTGGAAAATGACTTACTTGAACCGTCTGAAGGGGGGTTTATATAGCAGTGGCAGCAGGCAGGCAGGTACGAGAATCACGCCGGCCGTTACGCTCCCCGACGTCACGCCCACGTGATGGACGAGATCTCCCATTAATGGCGAGACATGCTCGTTAATGGGGATCGTGATGGCGTGGAACGTGGGATCGTGGGGCAGCGGATATCTCGTGCATGGCGAGATTCGCGGAGGCGAGGCGGAAGCACCTGCGAATGATGCCGTCGGTCGGTCGAAGGGACTGAGAAAGATGAGCTCGGCGGGGGCTCGAGACCGAGCAGAAGACCGGGCTATCTTGGTTCTGTGGTAGCTCGGAAGCGAGCTGAGGGCCGAGGATGCCAAATGTGTAGGAGGCTTGGAGGAGAGCCAACGGTTGTTTGCAAGGCGGGCATGAGAGTGGTGTGGACGGCCCAGAAGGTCGGCCACGTCCATGGGTCGCAGCGTGCTGTCCTTGGTCCTTACTGGCGGGCTTCGGGACACGTCATCAGCCACGTGTCACGATATGGGAGATCACCGATATAGAGCATCATCAGTAACCTATTGCTCATAGGAAGGATTAGGTGATATGGTTTTCTTTCTTCGGAAATAGTGTCAACACGATTTCTATAAGGTCGAAATGGCTGCACATGCGCGGTACGAATTAAAAACCATTGCCATTGAGATGTAAGAGTGGAAGGATGGAGGAGCAATGTAGGAGGCGAGAGAGGCATTATTTGTGACGAGGGCCATGAATAAAGATATCTAAAAGAAGTATATGAGAACTTGTACTTCTACTGAGACCATAAAAGAATTTGAAGTCGAAATTTCATATATCCATTATATTCCTTGGCCTTCAGAAACATACAATCTTATTCTCACTTATTCTTCATACACACACCAATTACAAACTACGCGCCTAGTCAAAGCTTTGTTGGTGGAAACGCCGGTTTTGGATGGAATATAGCAACCAAGCAAACACAAACATTAGTGAGCTTTTGTGAAGGATTAAGAGTTTGAGAGCTCTTGTATATTTATAGTCCTCAAATTCTTTGTAAAATAGCTTTCGCCTCATTAGCGAAAAGTTTTCTTTCGCCGATAAAATCCTTTTCTCATCTCTTCCTTGGTTGCTATATTCCATCCAAAATCGACGTTTCCGCCAACAACTGGTATCAGAGCTTGGTTCGGTTGTGGATTTGATTCCGGAATATGGCATCGATGAATTTCAGATGGAGAAATTTGACGGGCGAAACAACTTCAGGCTTGGAGGATCAAGATGATCGTCCTCTTGAAATAGCAAGGCATGTATAAGGTTGTGTTCGAGCCGGACAAACTCTCGAAGGAGGTTGTGCCGGAGACGAAAGAAGAGATGGAGATGAAATCACATAGTGCGATCAAACTATCGTTGGCCGACAAGCTGCTTCGTGAGGTTGCCGAAGAGGAGACCGCGTCCAAGCGATGGAAGAAATTGAAGTCGTTCTATTTGAAGAAATCTCTCACAAATCGGTTACACATGAAGCTGCCCCTATATACCTTTCGGATGAAACAAGGTGCGTCTATTAAAACCCATTTGGACGAGCTGAATAGGATCGTGATGGATTTGAAAAATATCGACATAAAGATTGAAGACGAGGATCAAGTTACGATTCTCCTGTGCTCGCTTACTCTATCATATAGTCAGTTCGTCAAAAGCATATCATATGGACAAGACACCCTTTCATTGCAAGATGTGAAAGCTGGGCTGCACTCAGAAGAGCTTAGAGAAAAGGTGTCATCGGATCGTGGAGAAAGTCAGGGAGATGTACTGCTTGCTAGGGGGCATTCACTTAGACGTGATGACAGAGGATCCAAAGATAAATCTAGGGGAAGATCGAAATTGAGGAACCCTACGGACGACGAGTTATTGCAAGAAAAAGGGGCAATAGAAGAAAGACTGTCCTCGTCCTCTGCTGAAGGATAAGGAGAATAAGCCTTCGGATACAACAAGTGTTGCGGAGATTTCAGATTACGGAAGTGACGACTCGGTACTTACTATTTGCACATCAACCAATATGCAAAGCTCGTGGATCCTAAATTCATGATGTTCCTATCATATGACCTCAAACCGGAGTTACTTTGTGACATATCGTGAGTTCGGTGGTGGATCGGTTCTCATGGGCAATGATGCGGCGTGTAAAGTTGTTGGGATATGAACATTGATAGACGTCAGGTATGTGCTGGATCGAAAGGAGATTGACGGACGTCAAGATTAAATATTTCGATGAACTCACAGAATGTGTTGTAGTTACATGAGTAACAACTATCATGCATATGTGTCTTATCAAGAGGTTGGAAGGGGGCCATGATGAAAATTAGAATAGTAAGTTTGCAAGTTTAAGACGGGCAACTAACAAAAATAAAATTAGCTTTAAATAATTTATTTAAGAGAGATATTAGAGCCCAGTTGCATCTAAACCTTACAGATAAAAAGACTAAATTGTAAAAACCTTCCTCGTTGTTCTATCTAAAAAAGCATAAACTAACTTTTTTAAAACACACACACACTGTGTATCTTTTTTGTCTCCATACAATTTGTCATTATTATTAGATTTTTTTTTTATATTTCCAAGAACAAGATTTTTAATATAAGTGGGTTCCAAGAATAAAACTCAAGCATTGCTGATCCATAATTGTCTTATCTTATATCTTATATCCATGTACCTCTAATAATTTTTCCAATGTGGGACTATTTTAGTCTCTCACACCTAAACAGTTATAACCGATCTTTTTTAATAACGAAAAGTTCTATGCAATTTAGCCAAGCAAAAAACGACCTACAAAATCTCTTTTAAGGTTCACATCCAAGAAAGGAAAACATACCAGTCGCAGCAATCTAGGGCGTTGGTCCAAGAAGAAAAGTAGTCGGGGGAGTCGAAGTGGGCATTGATCGCCATGAGAGCTTCATTGTTTGTTGCATTCTCCAGTGAGGGCAGGGAATGGTGATGTGTTTATGAGGAAGATGAAGAGGAAGAAGAGATACTTGATAGGAGAATACATTTTTTGTTGTTGGTAGGGGATAACAGAAATGGCAAGGCAGAACAGTCTATTTATAATGTAACTAGCGAAGTTGATAGGTCATTGTTGATGGGCATCAGATGTCGATTTGGCGAAGCTAAAAAGTTTAGGAGGATTGATGTTTATATTTTATTGCGGCAATAGTTGAGAAATCAAATTTTTATACAGGATCATGCAAGGCATCATTTAACTAACCAACAATGAGAAGATAAATTGAAGGCGACATGAATTCATACCATAAAGTCGACTTTGTTCCAGTTGCCACCTAAAGAAAAATAAATATACTAGTGAAACAAGTGGGTTCACCAGGTGTGTCGTGTTCATCATAAATAAAGAGTCCGATGTTTCGGATCATGTTGGGACTGAGAATTATGCAACTTTTTAGTGGTGCATTTATTAATAAACGGAGGAAACATATTATCAGCTAATGATAATGAAATTTGATTCAATCTAACTATGAAATAGTTGATCAGTTACGTCTATCTTGTTCTACATACATATTAATAGATCTATGTGTAAATTTTAACATATTTAAAGACCGGTTTCATCTACCTCTTCCTATCTAAATCATTGGATTCTAAGATGATAATCCATAAATGATATGGCACATATACACAAGTCTCATATCTAGCTAGTCAGGTGGTTAAGCTACCGATATATATGTAGCCACATGATTTATTCCTCTCTTTTTAGATATCATGAGAAACATCCCACTACATTAGAGAACTGGTTTGAAAAAATATATATACATGCACCTAAGAGATGCAAAGCTTTGTACACAACCTGTTGTTAACCAAAGTGTTGTGAACCAAAGTGTTGTGAAGGTGTCTCGTATTTAAAAAAAACCGCGTATCAAAAAGAGAGACTGAAGTCTGTCTGCAAAGAATAGACGCCAGTCAAAATAAAATACAGAAATCTAGATGAACTACAGACGTGTGTCTGCCTACAAAAAATAGACGTCTTCCTGCAATCTGGACAGAATCATATTAAAGCATCAGATCTTAGCCTGCATGGTCGCTGACGTTTGTGCAGACGTCGGAATTGATGTCTGGTCGGCGATAACTGCGAATTTCATGTTTGAGATTTAACTCAAAAATAAGGTTTTTGGTGGCAATTTTGTAATTTCTGAGATCTTAAATTATAGAAGCTATATATAAGATCTTAGAGTTATGTATTAGGGTAAACTTTGGAGAGTTTTATATTATAAAGAAAAGGGAGTAAATGACGTCTCCATAAGGGATCTAGACTATCGAAAGTGAAGAAGACTTTGTTGAGAGGGTGTAATAATTCTCTGTAAGATTTTCTTCTTCTCAAGTTCTCATAAAGGTTCTTCCCGTCTACCCCAAATCTCTTTTGTTATTTTTATTGCGGTTTGCATCTGATTTTCTTTTCTTAGTCATCTATAAGGTTTTCCGCTGCGTTGCCGATCGGTCTTGTGGCAGCAACAATTGGTATCAGAGTTATGTTCCGTATTTTTTCGATTTAAGTTTACAGTAAGTGACGACGCTTGTGTCCGCTGCCTCTCTTCTTAGATCGTAATTATATTGATAGTGATTCGTAAGGATCTAAGTGAAAGACATTTTCTGTGAAATTAAGAATGACGGATAGCAAAGTAAACAGCACAAAGTTTGAGGTGAAGAAATTTAATGGGAAATAGAACTTCTCTATGTGGCAGAGAAGGATGAAGGCATTTCTGATGAAGAAAGGGTTATTTAAGATACTTGGCGGTAGTAAACTTACCGACATGACAGATGTTGCGTTGGCAGAATTAGATCAGAAGGCATAATGCACGATAGAATTTTGTTTGGCAGATAGTGTGATGTATAACATTATGAAGGAAACTTCTGCTGCAAATTTGCGGTTAATGCTGGAGAGCTTGTATATGATAAAGTCGTTGTCAAACAAGCTATATTTGAAGAAACAACTATATGGTTTACGCATGAAGAAAGGGGTTCCTATTCATGACCACCTAAATAGGTACAATAAGATGGTGAGCGATATTTTATTCCTTGAAGTCAAGTTAGAGGAGGAAGACCAAGCGTTATTGTTCCTATCTTCACTTCCAAATTCGTATGAACACTTGGTAACAATAATCCTTTATTGGAAGGAGACTCTTGAGATGTAGGAGGTTACAGTGACTCTTTTGAACAATGAGAACATGAAGAAATCAAATCGAGTCAGCGGGGTTGTTCGCCGGTAAAAGGAAAAGATCGAAGAATAAAGATAGAGGTAAGAGCATAAGGGGAAAATCCAAATCATCCGGGTAAGAGAGCAGACCGTGCTTCTTTTACAAACAGACAGGGCATCTAAAGAAGCAATACCAAAAGTATAAACAGTGGTTGGGGAAGAAGGGTAAAAGTGCCAATTCAAAGGGTTCAGATCAAGCCAGTGTTGCAACCGAAGCAGAAGAAGATCCATATGACGTACTAGCAGTATATACAGAGGAGGCAAATTCTGATGCCTGGATCCTTAATTCCGGATCTTCATACCATATGTGCCCGAAGAAGGAGTTGTTTGATACCTATAAAGAGTTCAATGGCAGCAATATTCTCATGGGGAACAATATGGATTGCAAGGCCATTGGCATAGGGAACATCAAAGTCCGCATATTTGATGGGGTGGTGCGAACGCTTATGAACGTGCGCCACGTTCCAGAACTAAAGAAAAACCCGATTTCTTTTGGGATATTAGATGCGACAGGATGTAAATTCGTTGGTCAAAATGGAGTATTAAAAGTTGTCAAGGGTGCCCTAGTTGTTATGAAGAGACAACGACTAAAGAATTTATATCGTTTGGACGGCCGCACAGTGACTGATAGTGCAGCCGTAGCTACGGAGAAACAGGTGGAGGATACTATAAAACTGTGGCATATGCGTCTTGGCCACATGAGTGAGAGGGGGCTTCGTGAGTTGCACATAAGAGAATTGCTGAAAGGTGTTATCTCATGCAAAATAGATTTTTGCAAATTTTGTACGATAGGAAAGCAACATAAGATCGGTTTCAAAAAAACCGTGTACAAGACCGAAGGACTCCTATATTACATCCCCTCAGACGTATGGGGGCTATCGCTGGTTGCATCAAAGAGAGATACCATGTATTATGTCACTTTCATTGATGATTTCTCACAGAAGGTATGGGTCTACTTACTCAAACACAAATCAGATGTGTTTGCTAGATTTAAGGAGTGGAAAGCAGCCATGGAGAAGCAAAAGGGACGACCGGTGAAATATTTGCGGACAGATAATGAAGATGAATACACCTCAAAGGAGTTTACGGACTTTTATAAAGATCAGGGCATACAGCGGCAATGGACTGTTCCAGAACATCCAGAGCAGAATGGGGTAGCGAAGCGTATAAATATGACACTACTGGAGAGAGAGTCAGAAGTATGTGGTTGCAATCCGGACTTTCAGAGGAATTCTGAGCAGAGACGGTGAGTCATGCGTACTATTTGGTCAACAGGTCTCCATCAATAACCATAAATCTTCAGATCACAGAAGAAGTATGTTGGGGTCGAAAATTGCACCCCAGTTGACCAAGTCAAAGTCAAGGTCAACCGCAAGCCAAGTGGACCCAAGCCCGGATTAAGTGGGCCCATGCCCAGGTCGAGTCCGAACATGAAGCGGCCGGCCCTCCTCCATGCCCAAAATGAAATCATGTAATAAATATTTTTTATGTAATTTTTTTATTCATGAATGGGCATAAAGCTAAATTTTTGTAAAGCCCATGGCTTATGTACAAAAAGAAATGGCACATAAGCCATAGGATGGCCAAAATGCCATTTTTGTAAAGCTCAAGGGGCTATATGTAAAGTGTATAGCCTATAAAGGCCAAGATAATGAAAATATCTCAACAACTTTTTCTCTCTCCAAAAGAATCAAGATCTGTGATCTTCTCCTTCCTCAAGGTTCTAAAAAGCTTCTTCTCCTTTTGAATTAAATCAAGAGTTTTACTCTTCCTTTTTCAAAACTAAATAGTTTTTACCACGAAACCCACAAAGGGGAACTCAGATCCCCCATTAGATCTTAAAAATAAGAGATTTTTAAAATCACATACTTCTTGTTCTTCAAGATCCAGCCAAAAGAGGAGGAAGAAGGAGACCCATCTCCTAAAAATCCCACTTTGGGAAGATCCAGAGCTCAAGGGAGAAGCCCGTTTCAGTATCTCCAAAAACATCTTAGTAGTTTAACTCCACTCTAAATTCTCTTTCGGGAGTTTAAATCCCATTTCTGGGGCTAAAAAGCCCGTTTTCCTCGCCGGCGCCCAAGCGCCCAGCGCCCATGTGCCTGGCACGTGGTGCGCTAGCACTCGAGCGCCTAGCACCCACGTGTCGGACACGTGGTGCGCTAGTGCCTAAGCGCACGGCGCCTAAGCGCACGGCGCTCAAGCGCCCAACGCTCGCGTGCTAGGCACGTGAGGCGCTGGCCCCACGCGTCCTTTAGGCGCTTTTACCTTTTTTATATGTATACACACACACATACTCCATACTAAAAACACCTCCCCCGTTAGAAAAAATTTAGGCCGGGGCGTTGCCCCGCACCCCATAAGGGGACTGCTAGCCCCCTTGACCCCCAGCCCGCTATCCGGGTAGCGGGACCCCCGTAAAAACTCTGCGGGGCCCCCGATATATCCAAAACCCCTCCAAAACACAACACTGCACATTGAGTTCGCATGACCAGTTTAACCCGTCAATCGGAAGTTCTCTCGCTCCAAATGTGAGGGGTAATTAACGGCAGTTTAGTCCGCAGCTGCCGGAGATTCGGATCCCTACAATCAATAAACCTCAGCCTACCCTAGGCAAGAGGAATCTGAAGTACGCCTGACAAGCAGGTGCGTATTCCCATCTCAATGGGGTGACGAAAAACACCCTACAGATTCTGGCACGCCCGGTAGAACCTTTCTCTCCTCTCATATCTCGGGTTAAGCGTTCATGCGAACTCATTTAACATATATGCCGATATTTGTACTGAAATATTTTTATTTCGTACAACAACTTTCAACGACGATGTCTTCTAAGATGAATCCAGCTTCCAACGCGACCCCGATTCTGTACGTGGTCAAGATCAACGCTCGTGTGGTTCTCCCGGCAAGCCTCAGTCAACAGTGGGAGGAGCTGCCCCGCCAGTTTGGTTCCGTCGTCATCTACCATGCCGGAAGCGCTCATCTGGCAGAAATCCCGAAAAAATAGGTGGCCAAGCCGGTCTCAAGGGGCAAGAGGCCGAATGTTGTGATCGCTAAGGCATCTCAACCGAAACTTAAGATGATGTCTGAGAGGCTCCCTGGTGCTCCAGCTGGGGGCAAGACTTCCGGTACAAAGGGAAACATCAAACATTGCGGACGAGCTCAGGCGATGACTCCAATAAATGCAGAATCAGGCATATCTCCAAAGCCATCCATCGCCCGGTCTACGGCGGCTTCTCGAGGAGCCGTGACCAGCCAAGTGCTCAAAACAGAAAAGCTGAGACAGAAGCGGCTAAGGTATCGAGCCAACAAGAGGGTCAGGACTTCGGTCAGGTGGAATCTTATGAGATTCCAAGAGCAGAGTCATCCTGCGACGATGGCTGAATCGGCCGTAAAAATCGGCAATTTCTTCGAACCTCTAAAGTGGGTTCAGAAAATGCCATGACCGCCAGAATTAAGAAGACATCGGTCCGAACGTCGCTACAAAGAGATGTGTCCCGGCCCCAACAGAAAAAGTATGACACTATCTCTTCAAGAGTCTATCAGGCGCTCTGTGTCGCGCGAATGCAGCGGGGCAAACCCAGAAAAGAAGCATCGGCACCATTCAAGAATCTGGCTAGGCCAGCCGCCCTCAGTCGACTGCCCGTTACCAAAACAGGAGGGTCAAGACAGTGATCCGAGAAATCAGTCGCCGATAATAAAAAGACGGCTAGATATGTTATCCATACGGTCTATATGGCAGGCGAGTGCCCCAGCGACAACCTTCGCAGCAAAAGCAAGGATGGGGCCACTACATCCCAAGCCCAATCCGGCTTGAATGTGGTTGCCGCTTCCCAAGAACACCCGCCTCCGCTAGATGATGAAAACCCTCTCGATGGGACGATAGGAAAAAGGACCCTTCGGTCCAGGCAGAGTCAAGCTCGGACAGCGAGGAAGAGCCGACATTCCGCCTCAGGACCGTAGAGCAAGAACTGCTTCAAGAGCTTCGGAAACAGCTCAAGAAAAGATAAAGAGATGGCCAAGCTCTATTCGAAAATTGACGACCTAACGAACGTTGTGATGCAGCTTACGGCTCAAATTGCTCGAGCGCCTCCCAATCAAGCATAAGTCACCACCCATGAGCCGAATGATGACAATCTAAAGTGGCCGATGCCTGTCCCTTTGGGTCCAAGATTCGTCGAGCCGCACGAAAGCCGGCCACATTCCGCTTCGGGGGACGCCTTGGCCCCAGATAACACTATCTCGCTAACACAAGATCGGATAATGGATTTGGTCACCAGCAAGGTTAAAACATTGGTGGCCGAAGATGAAACCCAGAAAGAGATTGGCAATAGTGGGCGGCCATATCCCGCACAGTACGATCTGATCGAGTTCCCGAGCGGCTACGTCATTCCTAAGTTTGAAAGATTTAACAGGACGGGAAATGCAAATCAGCACGTCGCCTACTTTAAAGCATCGTGCGCAAATACTGGGGGCAATGATGCGCTCCTTCTCCGTCAGTTTGTTAATAGCTTGACGGATGTTGCTTTCGATTGGTATGCAAGCATACCAGATGACTCGATCACGACGTTCGTTCAAACAGAATCCATGTTCAAGCAAAGATTCATGAGTGTTAGTGATAAAATCACCATTGCCGACCTCGTAAGGACAGAGCCAAAGAACAATGAAAGCAACATGGATTTTATAGTCCGATGGCGCAATATCTTTGTCAAATGCAAACCGCCGTTGGAGCAAGACCAATCCGTCAGTCTTCTTATAGAAAATCTGAAGGACTGGATGAAAACTTTCCTGTGCACCGCAGACCTTAAAACATTCCAAGAGCTGACCAAAAAGGTCCAAACGTTGGAACGCTCAAAGCCCGAGTCCACTCAGGATCGTCAGTTCACAAACAGACCGAAACCTTGGAGGGACGACAACCGAAAAGGCGGAAGTTCTAACAGCACCGATTCTCTAAATAAGCAGAGAGCGGGTGGAGCAAAAACTAACAAATCTCGAGAGCCAACTTTGGAGGAAAGAAGAAATAAGGTCTACTCATTTCGAAGGGACAAGGTCCATAAATTTTTTAAAGATGCTCTGAAGAATGGCCAGCGGCTATCAGAACCAAAAAGGCTAAGTGAAGCGAACAGGACTGATCATCCTAACTTTTGCCCATACCACCGAGTGCTGGGACACACTAAAGACTGTTGCATCTTCAAGGATTAGGTTGAGAAACAATACAAGGCGGGAGAAATATCATTGTCCCCTAGCGTGTTAATAAATGACCAAGCTGCAACCGCCAATTTCATACAAACGGAGACCGAAGTCCTTCAGGGACCTGATTCTCTCAGACATCTGCCTTTCTCTAAAAAGAGCGGACCAAGGCAAAAAGCTAAGAGCCAAGCGAGCAACGTTGCCAATGAAGAAGCAATAGACGGGCACACAACCCATACGGTCTATATGATGGAGCTCAGAGGAACAAGTCCTCCTACGCCTTATAACCATGACAAGGACGCGGTTGTTGCCGTCCAACATCGGCCCGATCCAAATGATGAAGAGCTCACTCAGTCCATTGAACCAAAGGAACCCTTGGTTCATGCTGAATCAAGTTCAGGCGGTAGGGATGACCCCGTTGTCATACCCGGAACTATAGAACAAGTATTATTCCAATGGCTTCAAAGGAAACTTCAGGAAAGGGATGAGAAGATGGCTAAGGTCCATTCTAAAGTCGACGAGCTGGCAAATGTCATGGCGGATCTCACGACCCAAGTCACCCAATTGCAATTACAGCAAAATCAAATTTTGGTTCGTGAGCTGGGGATTGATATCCGGAAGCAGTCGACCGATGCTCCCTCCAGCCCGAGAGCGGAACACCTTTATGAAAAACGGACGCGATCAGCCTCCAGTCCCTTCGATACGTACACTAAATATGGTAAGCGGACAGTAGGCGAACCAAAGACTGATCATCCTCAGGGTCTAGCATCAGTAAGGGCACCTACTCTAATGGAGAGAAAGAAGAAAGTATACTCCTTCAGGAGGGATAAAGTCCGCGAAATATTCGTGGACGCCTTGAACAACGGTCTTCAACTGCCTATTCCAAAGAGACCACATGAGATAAACATGACCGGCAATCCCCTATACTGCCCATGCCATAGAATGGTGAGTCATACCATTGAAGACTGTTATGTTTTTAAAGACTGGGTGGAGAACCAATACAAACTTGGGAAAGCCTCACAGTCGTCAAATGTACCGACAAGCCACAGAGCTATGGTCATTAACACAGCCCCGCCAAGATCAAAGTTCAAGGAGCTTGGATAAGCAAACCATCGACCACCACGTCATTAAACTGGGAACAGTCGACCACCAAGTCATTAAACTGGGAACAGTCGACCTCTAAGTCGTTAAACTGGGAATGTAAAAAAAATGTGTGTAAATAAAAAAAGGAATGTGTAAATAAATAAATAAAAAGAAAAGCCGAAATAATGGGCAACTCGCAATAAAAATCAGCGAGTAAAATAAAGATGAAAAATAAAGCCGAAATGATAGGGCAACCGCGAATAAAAGCCGAAATGATTGGGCAATCGCGACCTTCGCGATAAGAAAAGCTGAAATGATAGAGCAATCACGGTAAAAAAAAAAAAACAAAGGCGAATGATGAGTCGCTCCTGGTACCATATTCCAGTGCAGCAATGCAGACGCCAACAAAAATTCAAATTTCCAAAATTCTCCCGGCCCTACGGTTGGTCCCCAAGTTGACCATCGTATACAATCCACGGGCTCAAATATTTCTCATCATACCCATGCCCCACCGCAACCACCAGTCCAGCGGCCGGTCTCCGCCCTTGGAATTATGGTCCATTGGGAAGACCCACTCATGTGTCCTTACGATGCATAAGAAGAACAAACCTTCGTGGGGTCCTTACGACTCACAAAGGAAAAACACACTTGGGGGTCCTCACGACTCCCACGGAAAAAATGCACATACGGGAACCTTACGACTCGTAGGGAGAAAATGCTTTTATGGGACCCTTACGGCTCATAAAATTGAAAAGCCTTAGGTGATAGGGATCTAAACCTGTCTCCTAAGCCATCGCTTCCTAATCCCCAAGTGGCGAATGATGATCGCTCCTGGTACTATATTCCAGTGCAGCGATACAGACACCAACCAAATTCCAAATCCCATACCCCAATGGGGTATGATGAGTCGCTCCTGGTATCATATTCCAGTGCAGCGATGCAGACGCCAACAAAGACCCGAAATTTTTTCGACCCTACGGTCTGGATCATACATCCTGCAAAACCGTATACAATCCACGGGTGTAAAACAATCCCAATCTCTCCCAAGTCCCACCGGTGAAACCACATTCAAAGTCCCACCAAAAATAGAAAGAAAAAATATTAAAAAAAAACGGCATGTCCACAAGCAAAATGGGCACGGATGAAAACCCGAAAGGGCTCCGTGAGTAAAAACAGCAGGACTGTCGGCGAGTTTGTGAAAACCCGAAAGGGCGCAAACTCGTAAAAAAAGAGATGAAATGCACTCGCAAAGTCCTCTCGGCTTTGTGAGGAGCAAATTCCCGCGTGAGATCCTCACGACTCACAAAGGAGCAACACACTTAGGGGTCCCCACGACTCCTAAGGAGAAAATACACCTACGAGATCCTTTCGACTCGTAGGGAAAAAATGCTTTTATGAGACCCTTACGGCCCATAAAATTGAAAAGCCTTAGGTGATAGGGATCTAAACCTGTCTCCTAAGCCACCAATTCCCAAATCCTTCCGGGGCAAATGATGAGTTGCTCCTAGCATTATTCCAGTGCAACAATTTAGATGCCAAACAAAAACCAATTCCCAAATCCTCCCGGGGCAAATGATGAGTTGTTCCTGGCATTATTCCAGTGCAGCAATGCAGATGCCAAACAAAAACCAATTCCCAAATCCTCCTGGGGCAAATGATAAGTTGCTCCTGGTACTATTCCAGTGCAGCAATGCAGATGCCGACAGAAAACCAATCCCCAAATCCTCTCATGACAGATGATGATTCGCTCCCGGTACCATATTCCAGTGTAGCGATGCTGATGTCAACCCAAAACAAATCAAACCAACCAATTCCAACAGCGACACTCCGTGCCGGGGACCCATTGACCAGCGACACTCCGTACCGGGGAAACGTCTAACAACAGACACGTCAACCAACCGACACTCCGTACCGGGGAAACGTCTAACAACAAACACTCCGTAACGGGGAAACGTCAAGCAGACACTCTGTCTCGGGGACACGTCAACCAGCGACACTCCGTCTCGGGGAAACGTCCAACGCAGACACTCCGTACCGGGGAAACGTCCAACAACAGACACTCCGTAACGGGAAAATGTCAAGCAGACACTCCGTGCCGGGGACACATTAACCAGACGACACTCCGTATCGGGGAAACGTCCAACAACGATACTCCGTAACGGGGAAACGTCAAGTAGACACTCCGTCTCGGAGAAACGTCCAACACAGACACTCCGCATCGGGAAAACTTCCAACACAGACACTCCGCATCGGGGAAACGTCTAACAACGACACTCCATAATGGGGAAACGTCAAGCAGACACTCCGTCTTGGGGACACGTCAACCAGCCAATACTCCGCCTTGGGGAAACGTCAAGCAGGCACTCCGTGCCGGGGGCACGTCGGCTACAGACACTCCGTCTCGGGGACACGTCAACCAGCGACACTCCGTCTCAGGGAAACGTCCAACGCAGACACTCCGTACCGGGGAAACGTCCAACAACAGACACTCCTTAACGGGGAAACGTCAAACAGACACTCCGTGCTGGGGACACGTCAACCAGCCGACACTCCGTATCGGGGAAACGTCCAACAACGACACTCCGTAACGGGGAAACGTCAAGCAAACACTCCGTCTCGGGGACACGTCAACCAGCGACACTCCGTCTCGGGGAAACGTCCAACACAGATACTCCGCATCGGGAAAACGTCCAACAACGACACTCTGTAATGGGGAAACGTCAAGCATACACTCCATTTCGGGGACACGTCAACCGGCCGATACTCCGCCTTGGGGAAACATCAAGCAGACACTCCGTGCCGGGGGAACGTCGGCTACAGACACTCCGCCTCGGGGAAACGTCGACCAGCGACACTCTATGCCGGGGGCACGTCAACTAAATCACTCTGGGCCAGGGAAACGTCTATCATGGACACTCCGTCTCGGAGACGCGTTAAGCGTCGACCGTCCATGTCGTAAAAAGGGCAGTGCATCCCAAAAAGTGGGAACAAGAGCAAGTCGCCTCCACGCGAAAGAAAATCCATCAATTTTATGCACACGACCCACATATGTGGTGTGTTTATTGATGGGGGGCACTTTGTTGAGGTCGAAAATTGCACACCGGTTGACCAAGTCAAAGTCAAGGTCAACCGCAAGCCAAGTGGGCCCAAGCCCGGATCAAGTGGGCTCATGCCCAGGTCGAGTCCGAACATGAAGCGGCCGGCCCTCCTCCATGCCCAAAATGAAATCATGTAATAAATAATTTTTATATAATTTTTTTATGCATAAATGGGCATAAAGCCAAATTTTTGTAAAGCGCATGGCTTATGTGCAAAAAGAAATGGCACATGAGCCATGGGATGGCCAAAATGCCATTTTTGTAAAGCCCAAGGAGCTATATGTAAAGTGTATAGCCTATAAAGGCCAAGATAATGAAAATATCTCAACAACTTTTTCTCTCTCCAAAAGAATCAAGATTTGTGATCTTCTCCTTCCTCAAGGTTCTAAAAACCTTCTTCTCTTTTTGAATTAAATCAAGAGTTTTACTCTTTCTTTTCCAAAACTAAATAGTTTTTTACCACGAAACCCACAAAGAGGAACTCAGATCTCCCATTAGATCTTAAAAATAAGAGATTTTTAAAATCCCATACTTCTTGTTCTTCAAGATCCAGCCAAAAGAGGAGGAAGAAGGAGACCCATCTCTTAAAAATCCCACCTTGGGAAGATCCAGAGCTCAAGGGAGAAGCCTGTTTTAGCATCTCCAAAAACATCTTAGGAATTTAACTCCACTCTAAATTCTCTTTCGGGAGTTTAAATCCCATTTCTGGGGCTAAAAAGCTGTAACAACCTAGTTCATTTATACCAATTCCAGTTCTCGTATTTCCTTATTTGTGGTATTTTCTTGATTTATCGTGTTTTGGGTGTGAATGGTATTTTACATTTTACATTGAATTCGACCTGACTCGCTTTCTTGAACCTATTTGATTCATATTTATGAATTACCCTGACTTATTACGTAGACTGTGCGTTTTCATGTTTAGTGCATACTCGCTTTTATCTAGCATTTGCATCTTTTACAATATAACATTTTAAGTCACATAAAATATTTTAAAAATACATTGCATGGCCTGCATGATACCCCTAGCCCCGTGGTAGCATCCGCGCATCTTTTTCTCGTCCCGTTCAGTGAAACGGACTTGTTTGGATGGCTACGCGTACGTGCGTGCATCCGTTCTTGGGGGTATGCATTTTTCGTTATCGGGACATTCATTTTTTATTTTGGTCAACATGTATATTTTTCGTATTTTAAAACTGAATTTCAGACCCGACCCGGACATGTTTTGGACTATGTTTGTATTTACCAGAATATCAAATTTTATTTATATAATATTAATTTTATAAATTGATACAAATTAAAACTTAGTTAACTAATAAAAGATTTTTTAAATTTAAATCTAAACTAATTTCCTAACAAACTAACAACCCCTTTCTCTCTCTCTCTCCTCTACATATATATATATATTTATATATATTTTATTTATTTAATTTTTCTCTTTCCATATTTAATACACATCCTCTTCTTCTTACTTCTTCTTCTTTCTTCTTTCTTGATCTTGTTTCTTGATTCCGGTGATCACCGCCGGAGCCGTGCTCGTCGCTGACGATCCGAGTGATCCAGTGAACGTACCTGACTTGCGTGATCACCTTCGTGCGTTGTTTGGAACCGTTCCGTGTACCGTGCGCGCGTCGCGACATTTCGCCGAAGAAGGACGTTCCGTACACATCCGTTCTTGTTCCGTCTTGGCAAGTTAATCTTGTTGCATGCTATATAACTCATTATATACCTATTTAAATAAATATCACACCTGTATTTTAAATCAAGTATCGCATGTTTCATATTACAGCCTTTCGACGTTCCGTTTACATTTGTATAGTGCATTTCAGATCTAGGGCATGCAAATCAATCTTAATTACATGCTACATTACTTTAGACGCATCTATTTTAACAAATGGAATACTTGTATTTAAAATCATGCACCCCATGTTTAGTTTTATAACTTTTCGATGTTCCGTTTGCATCCATTCATATTATTTCAGATCTAGGTTATGAAAACTTATCTTGTTACATACTATACTATCATATACTGTATCAAATTGAATAGTTACATTTCATATTGCTTAGTTATATATTCCGCACTTGTTAGTTTATCATTTTACGATTATGTGATACCCGTTTGCATCCATATCATTTAAAAAATATATCGTCGTAATATTTCTTATTATTATCTTTAATTAGTTTATAATCTGCATTTTATAATGTTATACATTTGAAAATATTATAGTTTACACACGAAACGTCGTAGAAAAATGGATACAACAAATCTGAAATTTACTGTATACATTACCTTATAAAATTCATTATAAATCATAGAAAAATCATTAGTATACGTTCTTTAATTAGTTACGAAGCTAACTCAGAATACTATAACTCTATGAAATATTTACTTGCAAAATAAATCGTTTAAATAACATAAAATGCAAATGAAAATGTCTCTAAACTGCTGTCCAGGGAAATTCCAGCAGCAAACTTTAAATTTCAAATGTTCATAACTTTTTATAGGGACAACCTGAGATGCTTATACTTATAAAAATGAAAACCTTATTGAATTATCTTTGTTTTGGTATAAGACACGTCCCTTTTGGAGAACGTTTGTTATTTTTAAGCTATTTTACAAATCAGGGTGGCGCTGAATTTCTGAACGGAACTTTCTTGTGCATGGTTAATCAATACCACTTTTATAGTTATTAATCGGTTTGAATATGTTATACATGTTAATATTATTATATCAATATATATTTAATAAATAATAGTGCTTTCGTTTTAATATTCAGCAAATTTTACCGATTTACAGTTTTATAGTATCCGTCTATATCCGTACGGTTTATTACATATCTAGTTGCACACCGAGACCATATTATTTCATGTTACTGTTGTATTAGTGCACCATGCTTGATAATTGTGCATCCTACATAGTCATGATGTAACCCCTGACAAAATATTTGTGCATCCATGCTTTACCGTGCATCCATACTTGCTACAGTTTTAGTATGAGCATCCGCTTGACACATGTGCACTACCTGTCATGACCTGATATACTACTGTTTGACTTGATACCTGATACACCACCACTTGACATAACTTGATACATGTACACTACCTGACATGACCTGATATATCACTACTTGACATGTTACCTGATCCTGTTTCTAATGCCGACAATCCTGACATGTTGTCCCGATGGATATATCCTGTTGTCTGTACAGACAAACCTGTACTTGCTTGATCTTATGTTGGCATTAGCTCCAGATTTACCAATACCTGACTTGAACACATAACTTGGGGTTATGGGGAAATCAATGATGAAACCTGACTTGTAACTCGACAGTTCGATGCCTTTACTGATCAGTCTTACGGGTTAGGCCAGCCTCGGGATGCTGCTGCTGACATCATTCATCGTTACATACTACCTTTCACTGTCTAGCGGCACGTCTCGGATTCAGCCCGAGAATCTTGACCGTGGTCCCGGGCATGCACGGGATACTATTAAGTTATATCGATGATTCATCAAATTGATTTCAAAGACTTGAGAGTAGTTAACCCAGTAAACCAGTTTAGATATCTCACTGCACATCACCTGTACCTTACCCTGCACTGTCCTTATTTATGTTACTGTTATACCTTATTGGCCGTTCATACTCGTACCTGCATGCCTTGCTACTCCTTGATTTTTATTATCGCTTTATATTATGACGCACTGACGTCTGGGTTTTGCATGGCCCAGATCCTCTACCTTTGTCGCAGGCTGATCAGGAGTATTTTCCGCCGTCAGGCTGAGCAGTGAGGATCCTGTTAGTATCCAGTTAGTTATTTCCTTACTTTCCAGATGTTATTGTTACTTGGATTTATTGCTTCCGCATATTATTTTTTGACTCGTTTATTCAGGCTCATGGACATGTACTAGATAGTTTATTTACTTTCCTGTTCTTGATATCACTACAGCCGTAATGTGACTGTGGAGGGATTTTCCTATCCACATGTAGCATGGTTGGCTATGTTACGTGCCTATCTTAGCGCACTCTGGAAAGCGGGGCATGACAGGGTTTGTTTGGTATCAGAGCCATAGGATATAGGTTAATCGGGTTGATTCTTTTGTAGTTGGGTATTGGACCCAATACACGAATCGTAAAATCCGTGATTAGGAACATGTCCTGCCATATTGTTATCATGATTCTTGAATCATATCTTTCTCTTGACCCCTGTCCTGACGATAAGCAAACAACTTTGTATTTTGAGTTGAAATTCTTTTGGTTCCCTATTGTTTCTTCTATCATATTCCTTTGATTCTGATACTAGGATTTGGGCGACTTGAACGGAGTTATGTGATTGTAATTATGAACTGCAGCATGGTTACAATGCGGTACTCTATTTAAGTAACTTGGAGTCTTGGTCTTGTTTCATTTCCTTATTTCATGGTCGTTCTATTACCTTGGTTCTCTCCGTTTCATTGCTTACCAGTTTATGTTTTGCAGATTTCTTGGTGACCGATACCGGCAGTTATGAAGTTGTCTTGGGAATGGATTTTCTCGGCACTTTCCACGCTCACATTGATTGTCGGGCAAAGAAAGTGATTTTCCAGATTCCCGAACATCCGGAGTTTATCTTTACTGGAGGAAGAAGTTCTGTCGGGCCAGTCGAGTTTAGAGCTAGGCCGACAAACAATGTTCTTTCGTCGATGCAAGTTGATAAGGAAGAAGCGCCAGCTATAGTTCGAGATTTCATGGACGTGTTTGGGGACATCTCAGGTTTACCGCCGAAACGGGACGTGGAGTTCGCGATCGATCTTGTTCCTGGTGCAGCGCCAGTCTCAAAAGCATATTATCCAATGGCACCAGTGGAGTTGGAAGAAGTCAAGAAGCAGGTTACTGAATTACTTGAGAAGGGTTGGATTCGCAGCAGCAATTCACCTTGGGGAGCTCCAGTTCTTCTAGTCAAGAAGAAAGATGGCACAAGGAGGATGTGCATCAATTATCGAGAATTAAACCGGGTGACTATTAAAAACAAGTACCCGATCCCTCGCATTGGCGAATTGTTCGAGCAGCTTAGTGGCGCGAGAGTATTCTCGAAGCTGGATTTGCGGTCCGGATATCATCAGGTCCGAGTTAAATCAGAGATATTGGCAAGACTGTGTTCCAAACTCGGTATGGACATTACAAGTATTTAGTGATGCCATTCGGAGTCACGAATGCACCGGCGATATTTATGGACTTGATGAACTGAATCTTTTCACCGTTCTTGGACCAGTTTATAGTGGTGTTCATCGATGATATTTTGGTCTACTCGAGGAGCATTGAAGAGCATGCAGAACACTTGAAGATCGCACTGCAGACATTGAGGCAAGAAAGATTGTATGCAAAGATGAACAAGTGTGAGTTTTGGCTTGAAGAAGTGAAGTTTTTAGGGCATGTCGTGTCCGGAGATGGAATCGCCGTTGATCCCGAAAAGATTGCAGCAGTTCGAGATTGGCCGATTCCGAAGAACGTTCCAGAGATCAGAATCTTTCTTGGACTTGCCGGGTATTACATAAGGTTCGTGGAGAATTTTGCCCGTTTGGCTGAGCCTTTGACCAAGCTTACGCGTAAGGAAGTACCGTTTGTTTGAACAGATAAGTGTGCGTCAGCTTTTGAGGCGTTGAAGTAGAGACTGATAACCGCTCCTATTTTGACCGTAGCAGACAGTTCCGGAGGATTGGTGATTCACAGCGACGCATCTGGGAAAGGATTGGGATGTGTTTTGATGCAGTATGGGAAGGTTATAGCTTACGCATCGAGACAGTTGAAGACCCATGAGAAGAATTACCCAACTCATGACTTGGAGCTAACAGCTGTGATTTTTCGCTTTAAAGATTTGGAGACACTACTTATTAGGCGAAAGGGTTGAAATATTCACCGATCACAAAATCCTGAAGTATGTGTTCACACAGAAGGAGCTTAATATGAGGCAGCGTAGATGGTTGGAGCTGATGGCTGACTACGATCTTGATCTTAAGTACCATCCGGGGAAAGTTAATGTTGTGCCGGATGCGCTTAGTCGGTTGCCGGCAATTTAGATGTTGACTGCACAGAAGGAGCTTATGGAAGACTTTCGGAGATTCGAGTTGGAGATCGTGCTACCGCATTCTTCAGGACAGTTGATGTAGCTACAAGTACAGTCGTCGTTGATCGAGAGTATTAAAGCAGCGCAGTCGAAGGACCCAAGATTGCAAAGGTTTCGAGAACAGGTTGAAGCTGGACTTCGAACGGACTTGTTAATTCATGAAGATGGTTCGTTGCGATATGGTATTCGTTTGTGTATGCCAAAAGGAGATATTCGCGAAGAAGTTATGAAGGAGGTATATAGTTCCGCGTATTCCGTACATCTAGGAGGTATGAAGATATACCGAGATCTACAACATCATTTCTGGTGGGAAGGCATGAAAATGGAGATTGCTCGCTTTGTAGCAAAGTGCTTGGTGTGTCAGCAAGTTAAGGCTGAACATCAAAGGGTTGCTGGTTTATTGCAACCACTTCCAATTCCTCAATGGATGTAGGAATATATAACCATGGATTTCGTGACAGCTTTATCGCGGAGTCCAAAGGGCAACAATGCAGTTTGGGTGATTGTTGATCGATTGACCGAGGCAGCTTACTTCATACCGTTTTGAGTTGGTCAGTCAACGGAAGTGTTAGCAGAACGGTATATGCAGGAGATTGTGAGATTGCATGGAGTACATGTGAGCATCGTGTCCGACCGTGACACCCGATTCTTATCACACTTCTGGAGGAGCTTACAGGAAAGTTTGGGGACTCGATTGAAGTTTAGCACAGCTTATCATCCTCAAACAGATGGCCAGTCGAAGAGAACGATCCAAACTCTTGAAGACATGTTGAGAGCTTGCATGTTAGACTTCAAGGGTTTATGGGAGGATCATCTACACTTGGTGGAGTTTTCGTACAACAACAGCTTTCAGACGACTATTCAGATGGCTCCATTCGAAGTATTGTATGGTCACAAGTGTCGCTCACATGTTTGTTGGGACGATATTAGAGAATGAAGATTGTTGGGACTGGATTTGATTGTGCAAACCATAAAGAAAGTTAATTCTATCCGGAATCATATGAAGGCAGCGCAAGATCGGCAGAAGAGTTGGGCCGATATATCGAGAAGACCTCTAGAGTTCGCTGTTGGTGATCTAGTATTCTTGACAATATCACCGACTAGAGGAGTGATTCGTTTTGGGAGTCGAGGAAAGCTTAGTACTCGATTCGTTGGGCCTTTCGAGATTTTGGAGCGTGTTGAAGAAGTGGCTTATCGATTGGCGTTACCACAATCTTTGACGAATGTTCATGACGTGTTTCATGTATCTCAACTCCGTAAATATGTTCGAGATTAAACACACATGCTAGATCATTCAGAGCTGACTGTAAGAGAGGATTTGACCTTTGAGGAACGACCGATGTCGATTGTTGATCGAAGAGAAAAGGTTCCTAAGAACAAGGTTATCCCTCTCGTACTTGTTTCTTGGAAAAATCGCTCGCATAGAGAATGAACTTGGGAACGAAGAGATGAAATCCGACAGAAGTTTCCACATCTATTCTTGTAGTTTCTTGATTGTTTGACCTTTCTTGTTCTTGGAATTTCGAGGACGAAATTCTTTTTGTAGTTGGGTATAATGTAACAACCCAGTTCATTTATACCAATTCCAGTTCTCGTATTTCCTTATTTGTGGTATTTTCTTGATTTATCGTGTTTTTGGTGCGAATGGTATTTTACATTTTACATTGCATTCGACCTGACCCGCTTGCTTGAACCTGTTTGATTCATATTTATGAATTACCCTGACTTGTTACGTAGACTGTGCGTTTTCATGTTTAGTGCATACTCGCTTTTATCTAACATTTGCATCTTTTACAATATAACATTTTAAGTCACATAAAATATTTTAAAAATACATTACATGGCCTGCATGATATCCCTATCCCCGTGGTAGCATCCACATATCTTTTTCTCGTCCCGTTCAGTGAAACGGACTTGTTTGGATGGCTACGCGCACGTGCGTTCATCCGTTCTTGTGGGTATGCATTTTTCGTTATCCGGACATTCATTTTTTATTTTGGTCAACATGTATATTTTTCGTATTTTAAAACTGAATTTCAGACCCGATCGGGCATGTTTTGGACTATGTTTGTATTTACCAGAATATCAAATTTTATTTTTATAATATTAATTTTATAAATTGATACAAATTAAAACTTAGTTAACTAATAAAAGATTTTATAAATTTAAATCTAAACTAATTTCCTAACAAACTAACAACCTCTCTCTCTCTCTCCTCTACATATATATATATATTTATATATATTTTATTATTTAATTTTTTTCTTTCCTTATTTAATACAGATCCTCTTCTTCTTACTTCTTCTTCTTCTTTCTTCTTTCTTCTTTCTTCTTTCTTGATCTTGTTTCTTGATTCCGGTGATCACCGCCAGAGCCGTGCTCGTCGCTGACGATCCGAGTGATCCAGTGAACGTACCTGACTTGCGTGATCACCTTCATGCGTTGTTTGGAACCGTTCCATGTACCATGCGCGCGTCGCGGCATTTCGCCGACGAAGGACGTTCCGTACACATCCGTTCTTGTTCCGTCTAGGCAAGTTAATCTTGCTACTTGATATATAACTCATTATATGCCTATTTAAATAAATATCACACCTGTATTTTAAATCAAGCATCGCATGTTTCATATTACAGCCTTTCGACGTTCCGTTTACATTTGTATAGTGCATTTCAGATCTAGGGCATGCAAACCAATCTTAATTACATGCTACATTACTTTAGACGCATCTATTTTAACAAATGGAATACCTGTATTTAAAATCATGCACCCCATGTTTAGTTTTATAACTTTTAGATGTTCCGTTTGCATTCATTCATATCATTTCAGATCTAGGTCATGAAAACTTATCTTGCTACATACTATAATATCATATACTGTATCAAATTGAATAGTTATATTTCATATTGCTTAGTTATATGTTCTGCACTCGTTAGTTTACCATTTTACGATTATGTGATACCCGTTTGCATCCATATCATTTAAAATATATATCGTCGTAATATTTCTTATTATTATCTTTAATTAGTTTATAATCTGCATTTTATAATTTTATACATTTGAAAATATTATAGTTTACACACGAAACGTCGTTGAAAAACGGATACGACAAATCTGAAATTTACTGTACACCTTACCTTATAAAATTCATTATAAATCATAGAAAAATCATTAGTATACGTTCTTTAATTATTTACGAAACTAACTCAGAATACTATAACTCTATGAAATATTTACTTGCAAAATAAATCGTTTAAATAACGTAAAATGCAAATGAAAATGTCTCTAAACTGCTGTCTAGGGAAATTCCAACAGCAAACTTTAAATTTCGAATGTTCCTAACTTTTTGTAGGGACAATCCGAGATGCTTATAGTTATAAAAATGAAAACCTTATTGAATTATCTTTGTTTTGGTATAAAATACGTCCCTTTTGGAGAACGTTTGTTATTTTTAAGCTATCTTACAAATCAGGGTGACGATGAATTTCTGAACGGAACTTTCTTGTGCATAGTTAATCAATATCACTTTTATAGTTATTAATCGGTTTGAATATTTTATACATGTTAATATTATTATATCAATATATATTTAATAAATAATAGTGATTGTGTTTTAATATTCAGCAAATTTTACCGATTTACAGTTTTATAGTATCCGTCTGTATCCGTACGATTTATTGCATATCTAGTTGCACACCGAGACCATATTATTTCATGTTACTGTTGTGTTAGTGCACCATGCTTGATAATTGTGCATCCTACATAGTCATGATGTAACCCCTGACAAAATATTTGTGCATCCATGTTTTACCGTGCATCCGTACTTGCTACAGTTTTAGTATGAGCATCCGCTTGACACATGTGCAATACCTGTCATGACCTGATATACTACTGCTTGACTTGATACCCGATACACCACTACTTGACATGACTTGATACATGTACACTACCTGACATGACCTGATATATCACTACTTGACATGTTACCTGATCCTGTTTCTAATGCCGACAATCCTGACATGTTGTCCCGATGGATATATCATGTTGTCTGTACAGACAAATCTGTATTTGTTTGATCCTGTGTTGGCATTAGCTCCAGATTTACCAATACCTGACTTGAACACATAACTTGGGGGTATGGGGAAATCAATGATGAAACCTGACTTGTAACTCGACAGTTCGATGCCTTTACTGATCAGTCTTACGGGTCATGCCAGCCCCGGGATGCTGCTGCTGACATCATTCATCATTACATACTATCTTTTACCGCCTAGCGGCACGTCTCGGATTCAGCCCGAGAATCTTGACCGTGGTCCCGGGCATGCACGGGATACTATTGAGTTACATCGATGATTCATCAAATTGATTTCAAAGACTTGAGAGTAGTTAACCCAGTAGACCAGTTTAGATATCTCACTGCACATCACCTGTACCTTACCCTGCACTGTCCTTATTTATGTTACTGTTATACCTTATTGGTCGTTCATACTCGTACCCGCATGCCTTGCTACTCCTTGATTTTTATTATCGCTTGATATTATGACGCACTGACGTCTGGGTTTTGCATGGCCCAGATCCTCTACCTTTGTCGCGGGCTGATCAGGAGTATTTTCCGCCATCAGGCTGAGCAGTAGGATCCTGTTAGTATCCAGTTAGTTATTTCCTTACTTTCCAGATGTTATTGTTACTTGGATTTATTGCTTCCGCGTATTATTTTTTGACTCGTTTATTCAGGCTCATGGACATGTACTAGATAGTTTATTTACTTTCCTGTTCTTGATATCTCTACAGCCGTAATGTGACTGTGGAGGGATTTTCCTATCCACAGGTAGCATGGTTAGCTCTGTCACGTGCCTATCTTAGCGCACTCTGGGAAGCGGGGCACGTGGTGTGCTAGCGCTCGAGCGCCTTGCGCTCAAGCGCCCAGCGCCCACGTGCCGGGCATGTGATGCGCTTGCGCTCGAGCGCCTAGCGCTCAAGCGCCCAGCGCCCACGTGTCGGACACGTGGTGCGCTCGTGCCTAAGCGCACGGCGCTTAAGCGCATAGCGCTCAAGCCCCCAGCGCTCGCGTGCTAGGAATGTGAGGCGCTGGCCCTACGCGTCATTTGGGCGCTTTTCCCCTTTTTATATATATGTATACACATACACACATACTCCACACTAAAAACACCTCCCCCGTTAGAAAAAGATTCTAATGGGGCGCTATACCTCACCCCGCAAGGGAGCTGCTAGCTCCCTTGACTCCCAGCCTGCTATCCGGGTAACGGAACCCCCATAAAAACTCTGCGGGGCCCCCGATATATCCATAACCCCTCCAAAACACAACACTGCACATTGAGTTTGCATGACCAGTTTAACCCGTCAATCGGAGGTTCTCTCGCTCCAAATGCAAGGGGTAATTAATGGCAGCTTAGTCTACGGCTGCCGGAGATTCGGATCCTTACAATCAATAAATCTCGGCCTACCCTAGGCAAGGGGAATCTGTAGTATTCCTGACAAGCACGCGCGTATTCCCATCTCAATGGGGTGACGAAAAACACCCTACAAAGTATGGAGAGGAGAGCCGGTCAGTTACAAATCATTATGGGTGTATGGATACCCTACTTATTCGTTCGTGGATTGGAAGATAGAACCAATCTGAAATCAAAGTCTAAAAGTTGTGTTTTCTTAGGATTCAAACTTGGTGTTAAAGAATACAAGTCATAGGATCTCGAAGACAAAAGGGCGTTCACTAGCCGAGATGTGATATTCGATGAGAATTCCATATTGAAAGACGTGGTTGGAGATATTAAGGAGGCATGTGGAACATTAAGGGACAATGATTCGATGGAGATGGAGTTATTTGGTGCTCATAAGGTTACGGACACTGAAGCAGAATTACAGCCTATTGATACGGGGTAGACGGACATATTTCGGAGATAGAAGGTGAAGACCAACCCCAACAAGACCCATAAGTAATGACATTAAGGCGATCGATACATACTCATAAAGTACCAGTTGGATACAGTTTCGATAATATGGTTGCATTTGCTCTAGTCACCGAAAGCGGAGATTCTAGCTCTTATCAGGCCATTGGGCAAGAGCATAGTGATCGATTGATTATGGCGATGATAGCTAAGATGGAGTCATTTCGAAAGAATAATACGTGGAGATTGACAGAGCATTCAAAAGGAAAAAGGGCTATTGCCTGTAAGTGGGTATACAGAAAAAAGGAAAATGAGCAATACAATGCACGTTTAGTTACGAAGGGTTTTTCTTAGAAGAAGTGGGTTGACTAAAATGAGATTTTCTCGCCGGTATTCAAGCATATGTCTATTTGAGTGTTGTTGGCGATGGCAGCTACTCTAGATTTTGAATTGGAACAAATGGACGTGAAAACGGCCTCTGCATAGGGAGTTGGAAGAGACGATTTTCAAGAAACAGCCTGAAGGATTTATAGAGCTCGGCAAGGATGTTCATGTACGTGAACTCAAGCAGTTTTTATATGGGTTGAAGCAGTCTCCCAAGATGTAACACCCTAGAATATTGGTATAGTAAAATAATAGTATCGGTGTATTTTTTTCTCAATTAAATCTATCTTTAATTTGGAGCCTAATATTTCTCAGATATAATATATTATGGTTATGGTTGTCTGTTGGTTAAATATATAATATTTAGTTTTAAGATTGGTTTTCTAATCTATTCGTATCCTATTAAATTCTTCATATAATATATTCTATTTCCATCAGTTGTATAGCAAGATAAATTTGTGTATGATAAGTTTAACTAAACATATATTAGATATTGAAGATCTCTTTAAATTTTTTAAACAAATATGATTTTTGTGCAAATTGTTTTAAACCTATATATATTTAACCCATCCTATATCTTTACCCTAGCAAATTATATATATATGTATATATATATAAACAAATCACTCTCTCCATATATTATATAATCTTTAACATAATTTATAATAATATATTCCTAACTGATTCTCTCTCTCTCTCTCCCCCCTCATGATATTTCTTCTTCTTCTCAAAAAATAAACTGAGCTTACTCTTTCACCGGCGCACCCACCAAGCCAACACCCACGTCGCACCGCAGCCACCTTCTTCCTCTTCTTCTTCGTCTTCACCATTGCCACTTTCCTTACCCTCTATGGACTCCATCACCTTCATCAAACCGAAGATTCCAACTTCCTTCACACTCGTCCCGACCATCACCTCAACCCTACTGCCCTTGCAGCCACCGCTTCCACTGCTGGCTACCATCATCTTCTTCTTCATCTTCTTCATGCTTGTGCCTGAGACTCATGTCGCCTCCTCAACCTCCACCTTCATCTTTGTTGCCGCCTTCTTCTATAACCTCTGTCGTCGCCACTGTCGTCGGGATATCCGCACAACAACAGCAGCCGCAACAGTAACCTCGACAACACCGAAATTCTCGACCGCGACAGCCATTCGACGCTATTCCGGACCACGAACTGAGGCTTTAAGGTTTGGCCCAAGTCCGCGTGAGCACGACGATCGTTTCCGTGTCTTCGGATCTCCGTTCCTGCAAAATTCGATTTTGCGTGCGAGGTGTTCGATGAAATGCCTCAATAGAGATTATCCGTCGTTTCTTACGTTCTTGTGGCGTGTCGCGCATCCGTGGATCCCCGAAGAAAGTATTTCTAAATACTTGTTGCATGCTAGTTACGGCCAGATCATATTTGGTGTAACAATATTATTACTATTAATGTTTTATAATTAAATGGATCGTAAACCCTGTTTAATAATATATCAAGATCTGAATCACGATACGTCGACAACCTTGATCTAGTCAAAATATTTGATTTAACATGCTGTAATTACTATATACCTACATATATTGTCATAAAATTATTCTATCATTTTATGCGATTATCTTGTTTATCATTTCATTTCATGTCGTTAACTATTTAATAACTAAGACTTAAATTTAATACATAAAATATAATAAAGATATTTAATTAATATTACTTAATGATAATCGTGACAAGATACTATTTTAAATACGGTTATACTAAATCCATGAACACGTAATAGTTAGTACAATTATATCAGTTAACACTTATCTTGATACTGTTATGACTGTTATTGGATTCTATACATCATGACTTGTTTTTTGTGAATGAGATATAACCACTTACATGACTGATATATCATTATTGACATGCATGTACACTTATTCATGAATTGTACAATGTTATCCAGTTACTGTTACCGTTATCATGCTAGTTGTCATGCCCCGCTTCCCAAGATACTTAAATACGGTACGTGACAAAACCAACCATATTATCTATGGTGGGGAAAAATCCTTCCATAGTCACATTACGACTGTCAATCAGATGTCAAGAATAGTAAATAAAAATCTAACTAACACATGTCCAACTGCCATAATAAAATAATAACGAAAAAGTAGCGGAAACGAATAAGGATTAAACAAAAAATAATATTCTAATCACGTCCCTTATGGAATCACAGCGTTAAACCATAACTAGAAAATAAAAATAAACTAAATATCTCTAAACTAATCGGCAAAGCTCCTCACTGCTCAGTTTACTTGCTGAAATATTCTCGATATTCCTGTAACAAGGTTAAAAGAACCAGGCCATGCAAAACCCAAACGTGAGTGCGTCATAAATATCATAATAAAAAGCCGAGTAATGTACTATAAGGTTTTATGTGCAAAATGAAGTATAATTATAAACAAACACTCACAGATGATATATCGGCACGCTATAGGTATCCCACGTGTATCCTTTCTAGGTTATCTGTCCAACGGTATTTGAAACCAATTAATGGTATTCTCAATATAACTCAATAGTATCATGTGCGTGCCCGGGACCACGGTCATGACTCTCGGGGCTGAATCCGAGATGTGCCGCTAGGCAGTAAAACAATATCATGTACAGACGAATGATGTCAGCATCATCATTCCGGGGCCCGAAACCCATATCGACTAATCGGTCTGTGGAAAGTAGTGAACTGTTGGGTTATAAGTCGGGTTTCATTATTGATTTCCCTTTTTCCCCCAAGTTTCGTATTCAATTCAGGTATTAATGACATCTACCTAATGCCAACACATGAACAGACAAGTACATGCTATATTTATCTAGACAACAAGTCACGTCTATCAGAACAACAAGTCAGGATTGTCGGCATTGGTAAATAATCCAAGTAACAGGTATAGTAACGACAAGATAACGTGTCTTGCACATATCAGGCAGTGTGTATTAAACAGGATAAATATTTGATTGTGTAACCAATCATAATAAAAGCAACAGTATAACTGTCATGGCTATCAGCTATAACGGGATGGATATACTCCGTATTACTTGTTTAAACATGAATATCTAACCGTATTTATTTCATGACTGTTAATTATTTTAAACTAAACGATATCTACAAGGATAGTTCGCGTCGGTAATTTTGTATAGTTTCATCAGTTGCAACTACACACGTATCGGCATTACTAGATAATATAGTACGGACTATTTTATAAAATTGTATATCAATAATAATTTGCAAATTATAAATATATGTATACTATAAATATAAATAGTTTAGTATATGTAAATTAGCATGTTGCAACTTAGAAAACTTGTCTTGATCGGTAAAAGAATATGACGGCGAATACGGATACCCGTACGATGACACGATCGAGAAACACGGCGCACGACGTACGATCGAAACAAGTCTCGACCAGGCAAATGCGACGATGGGGTGTTTGCTCATGCTTTGAACTTCAGAGACTTGGGTCTGGGTTCAGATCGTCGGTGAGAGAAAGTAGGTAGTCACGGCGGCGTAGAGAGGGGCCCCGGGAAAATTACAGAAAGAAGAAAAAGAAGAAGAAAGTGTGTCGATAGTGATGATGAGGTCTGGGGTTCTGGGTTGAGGGCGATGGAGGAAGGTGAGATTAAGTCGGTGACGGGGAGATGGGGAAAGCGAGGTCGACAGCAAGGTGAGGTTGGCGCGCGATGATGGGTTAGAGCTCGGTGAGAAAAGGAAAGAAGAAGAAGGTGATGGTGGAAGGGATGAAGTCGGGGTTCAGGCGAGGACATAGAGGGAGTCGAGGAGGTGAGGAAGGGTTGCGGGAGACGGCGACGAGGGAAAAGCGAGGAAGGAGGTGTGGTGATGGTGGCGATGAGGATGACGAGAGGTGATGTCGACGAGGTGAGGAAGGTAGGGTGCAAGTGACATAGGTTAGGGTCGGTGTTAGAGGAAAAGAAGAAGGCGACGACGGCGAGGGGAGGAAAATGGAGGCCGACGACAAGGTGAAGAAAAGCGTGGGTTAGGGCTCGAGGATATCGAGAGAAAACAGAGAGGGAGAGAGAGAGGTTGTGTGTGTGTGTATATAATGCAATTATAACTAATAGTGTATCAAACTCAACCAAATTTCACCAAAATCTTATTAAAAATATATTTTTGGAGAATAATACATAAAATTTTTAGCCATAATGCACGAATAGAATTTTAAATATATATACCCCCGAATATAAGATTTAAAAAGGATTTTAAATAAATATATAGATTTAATAAATATTTGGTTATAAGATATCTTGAGATTTAAACGAGATAAATAAAAGCAAACTAAGATATGGGATGATCAACCATGTGATGGCAGTTAGCAAAATATAACTTATCATTAACTTGTGGTTATTAAAAGATATATAATATATATATATATATATTATATACTAGATCCATATAAATTTAGTTTACTGATAAATACCAGATATAATCTAGCACTATACTGGGTTTCATATATGCGAATCGGGTCAGATAACCATTACTACTATTCGAATCACTCACAACCCAAATGAATAAAATAGAAGAAATATAAATCAAGTGTTAAAATACCAACTAATATTGTATAAATATACTAGGGTGTTACATTATACCCAACTACAAAAGAATTTCGTACTCGAATTTCACGAAACAGGAGAAGATAAGAAGATATGGATCTGAGAGAAGAGATGTGGAAACTTTTGCCGAATCTCGTATTCACGTTCCTGTTCCCGCCAAAAAAATTTCTGCGCAAAAGAGTCCAAGGTATCAAATGGCAACGATACGCTTAAGGAAATACGAACCAGTATCTTCTGGACTGTTTTTTGACAAACTCCCGAAAGAGAAACGGATAAATTCTGATTGTATTGAAAGCGTCTCGAAAAACCCATCGATTTGATATATTATGGGCTTCATAATTCATCCGGAATCAAAAGTTATGAGGCATTATGTGTTCACACGTGATGAGCTTTTAAGAATCCGCTGGAGGAGTTAGAAGATATAATAAAAACTTAGAAAAGACCCCAACGGGGCATCACGTGCTCACACGTGACCATGGGCCACGTGCAGACACGTGATGGGCTCTTAAGGCCTCTAAAATAATGAATAGAATTAAATTCTAAAATATGTTCCCTGATTAAAAATCAGAAGTTATCTCAATGAAATATCACGTGCTCACACGTGACCAATGGTCACGTGTTGACACGTGATGGTTAAAACAACAATATGAACAAGCGACTGTTAAAGGAACCAATTTCGGGGTTACGTGCTCACACGTGACCAAGGGTCACGTGCCAGCACGTGACAGGCGTTGAAAACCTTACAGATTAGTAGAATTAAAATTCTAAATTTCTCTAAAAATCTTTCGAAATAGAATTAAAATTCTAAAAGCTTCTAAATCTTTCCAAATGGAAAAGGATTATGGGAACCGTTGGATTAAAGATCCAAAGATGATTAAAAATCATCAATTTATGGAAAAATCCTAGACAAGGAAAGATCTCCCCAAATCTCACCGAAATAACAAACAGAATATCTTTTGGATTTAAAATCCAACGGTGAATAAAATTCACTGAATGATCTAAAGGATCATATTAATGATGAAAGTAAATCAAATCTCTCATGAAATCAAATCAAATCTTTCAAGGAAAGATTTGCTAAACAAATTGATTCTTTTCCTTCTCCTATAAATAGGAGCCAAGAAGAGAAGAGAAGGCATCAACATTTCTTGAAGAAAAAAAAATCAAGAGCTTCAAACAGAGAGAACTCTGAGAAAAATTTAAAGAAGAAGGTAAAAACCTTCACGAGAGAAAAGAAATCTCTTTTGATAAATCATTGATCAATGATCTTCACATAATGAATAGTGCTTTGCACTCGTATGAACCACTGGTTCTTTATAAAAATAGTGCTTTGCACTCGTATGAACCACTGGTTCTTTAAAACAAAAAAATAAAATAAAATAAAATAAAAAAATAGTGCTTTGCACTTTTATGAACCTCTGGTTCTTGAAATAAAGAGAAAAACTCATTTTTCTTTGATCCTAATTAGATCAAAGAAAACAAATAGTGCTTTGCACTTCTGTTCTGGAATCTAAAAAGATTCTTAGTGCTTTGCACTTCCAAACTGCGCTGTTGCGCTCCTGAAAGAACGCCACGTGTTAGCTGCAGAACAACTTGCGCTACGCGCCTTGAAATAGAGCTTTGCTCTCTGGAACTGGCGCAACTCACCAGAGCGCGCCACGTGTCAGCTGCAAAAACAACTTGCGCTACGTGCTTTGAAATAGAGCTTTGCTCTCTGGAACGGGCGCAACTCACCAGAGCGCGCCACGTGTCAGCAGCGCAACAGCACAGCGCACTAGCGCATCGCACTGCGCTGATGCGCTTGCGCTCACCAGAGCATGACACGTGTCCTCACCACAAGCGCTTGCGCTCAGTGATTGGCGCAAAGCGCCTGACAAATGCAATGCATTTTACTGAAGGGCCAGGCCCAAATCAGAGGGGCCTAGTAGGCCAAACTAAATTGCAATACAATAAAAAGGGGCAGAGCCCAAAACAAATTGATGCTTTGCATCCTTTCTGGGCAAAGCCCAAATAAAAATAAAAAGAAATGCAATGCAAAAGCAAATAAAATGTTGGACATTTTCAACTGGACTTAACCCAATCGTGGCCATAAGTCCTTAAATTAAATTGACTGAGCAAAATGGCTCTCCTAAATCAATCTACATCCGGTTCGAGGGTACATCTCCGAACTCCTTTGACATCCATCGTTGTAATTCCTCAACGACGTCAAAGAGGTGACGGGTCCCAACGACCACACACCCATATGGACTTCGGGGTCCTTAAACTCGTGGACCGAGATGTCCTTAAACTAATATCGGACCGAGACGTCCTTAAACTAATATCGGACCGAAACGTCCTTAAACTATTATCGGACCGAAACGTCCTTAAACTAACGATGGACCACCATGTCCCTAAACTGGCATTGGACCACCATGTCCCTAAACTGGAACAATAGAGCCCAAACGCTCTTTTGTTGGATCTAAACGATCCCGTTAAGTTGATCTTAGTCTCAAATTGGACTAACGTATCCTTAACAAACGATTAAGTTGATCTTAGTCTCAAATATGGCTAACGTGTCCTTAAATCAAACCTTCAAACAAACTTTAGTCCCAAATTGGACTATAGATCTCTCAACCAACTTTGGTTCAAGGGTACATCTCTGAACTCCTCTGATATTTGTCGTTGTAATCCTTCAACGTCGTCAGAGAGGTGACGGGTCCTGACAACAACACATTAATACGGACTGTGGGGTCCTTAAACTCATGGACTTATGCGTCCTTAAACCAATATTTGCCCCCAAAATGGGAATGTTGGACCACTATGTCCCTAAACTGGAACAATAGAGCCCAAACGCTCTTTTGTCGGATCTAAACGATCCCGTTAAGTTGATCTTAGTCTCAAACTGGACTAACGTATCCTTAATGAACGTTTAAGTTGATCTTAGCTGCAACGCGACTAATGCATCCTTAAACTAAAAACACCAAACCCAAATCTAAGTAAATACGGATTTGGACTAATCCACGTCCTACGGGCGACGGCATTACTCAGTCTCCGTATACAATCCACGGGCAACCACAAACAAAACAAACACACACGATACGAAGTGAAATTCTGGAGAAGGAGAAAGTTGTTACCGCGATGCGGTAGCGTAATTAACTGCAGGGGCTTGCGCCTGCAGGGAAGAGCGTCCCCACAATCAAAAACCCCTCACCCTGAGGGGGAATCTGACGAAGTCTGCTACATCGGCCGCATCCGTCTAAACCTCCGATACACGGTGCCATAAATCAACTTGGCATCTTCGGAGAGATAGACGGATAAAACCAAATAGCATCTGCCCCGAACCGCAGGCAACGGACGCGAAGTCTGCGCCGCCGTTCGGAGGGGAACAGATTCTGGCACGCCCGGTGGGACCTCTTCCTCTATCCACTCCACACTTCGTGTGTCGTGTTCGCGAACAAATCGCGGTTTGCTGTGATTGCCTGTGGATTCAACGTACTAAGATTTGGTGTCTTGCTCCGTGCAGAAAACAGAAGATCAATGGCTTCGAACTGCATCGCCTGCAGCAACAACTCTCGCTCCGTCATTACTGGAGGAGTGACTTATGGGCCCCAAGCGGCCTCCCTTTTCAAAATGCCGGTGGAGCAGGTGGCTCAAGCCACCACTGGACTATTTTTTAGGACCATGCTCCCATCAATGAGCTTCAACGCCCCAATGACATTGCAAGAAGCTCCAAAGAAGTCGGTCTTCAATCGACTCACCACTGCCGCGACCCCTCTCAATAGGTCGCCCAACTCCACTGCTTCAGGTTTTAATGGATTAGGCCAGAGCTCCATCGGGCCCATGAAGAAGCCTGCCATACCAGAAGGCGTTATCCCAAAGAGGATAGCCATCCCAGCTCCCGTTCTTGGCGAAGTCACCAAGGTTGCTTCCCATGTTCGGAAGCCCGCTTCTGACAAGTTGGTCGTCCCCGTTCAACGGACGTCGATCTTTAAAAAGCTGGTACCAGTATATTCTGACCAACACAGGGGGCATGAGGAGGTCACCCCTATAGCTGAAACAACTCCATCAGCACGACATGCCCGACGTCGCTACTGACGCCGAGTGAAGAAGGCTGGGGGAAACTCCCCCTCTGGACTTACTCCTCCAACTCTAATGGTGGAGATCGATACTGCTGTTCCAACCAGGAACAGGAGTTGCTGAACTCGGTGCGCAGAAACTCTCCTACTGCGGTGCTAAAGCGAACTCATTCATCTGTGAAGAATATTCCAGAGAAGAAGCTAGAGCAGCCCCTTCAATGGCTGTCCTCTAAAATTTACAAAGTCTGGCGGCGGGTCCAAGAGTCAGTGATCGATCAAGACTGCCTCCGACGACAGAAAAAGATGAAGGTTCGGCAGGGGAAGGATTACTCTGTCAAACCACAAAAAGCAAAAGCTACTTGGGTGCCCACTACAACGGCTCCCTTAACTCCAATCACTCAAAAAAGGAGGCCACAAAAAGCCCCTGTGAACATGGCGAAGCATAAAAGCGCTGAACACAAACGCCCCAAATCTGGGGGCATGGTGGTGCACACTGTTTATATGGCTTCTGGAAAGGAGGAAAGCCGCACTTCTACGGGCCACCGACCGCTCACACCGATCCGTGACGAAAGCCCAAGAGCAACAACAAAAGCTTCAGGAAATGATGACTACAATGGCTGCACTCACTGAGCCAAAAGAAAGCTCTGAAACGTCTTCGGATGAGCGTCAAGAACAAGAAACCGACGCTGACTTTTTACGCAGAGTCCTCGAAAAGAGAGACAAAGAAGCTGCAGAGCAAGCGGCTAACATAAAACAGATGGCGCTCCTCTTCAAAGATATGGTAGGGATGATGTTACAGCCGGACCCTCCTGCTGAAGATCCTCCGATCGTCCTTGAAGACGACAGGGGAGAAACGTCAAATCCTCCGCCGGCTCTATCAACAGCCAAGGAGGAGGCAATCTCCAAAGTTGACCTAGACGAATATATAGCCCAGCAGATCCGGGTTCATAAGGCGAATGAAGCGGCTGGGCAAATTGTTAGGACCGGACGACCGTATCCGAGCTGGTATGACCAAATCAGTTACCCGCCAGGATATACGATCCCTAAATTCCACGTATATAAAGGGACAGGGAATCCGCATCAGCATGTCGCTCAATTCAAGGCCTTATGCGGCAATACTGGAGGCGATGACAAATTGTTGCTACGTCAATTCGTCGGCAGCTTAGCAGAAATAGCCTTTGAATGGTATTCGGAGCTACCTAACGACTCTGTCAAAACATTTGCAGAGATGGAACTGCTGTTTACACAAAGATTCGCAAGTGCTAGTGAACGCACCCCGATTACAGCACTGATAAATGCCAAGATAAGGCCCGGCGAAACGTGGGTCCAATACGCAACACGATGGCGAAACCTATGGTCGAAATGCGAACAACGCATAGAAGAGGCACCTGCGGTAGGCATGTTTGTGGGCACTCTCGATCCGCAGGCGACCATCTCGCAATTCATGATGTTCTTCAGGCCGACCACCTTCCAGGCCTTGATCGACAAATTAGCCCAAATGGACCAGATGGGCCATAGACCGTCTCCTCCAAGACCCGATCCCCGAAATGAGAAAGGAAAAGCGATCATCGTCGCCAACGCTCAGCAACAGTCGAGCAACTCAAAGCCGGTCGCTCGCCAAAACGTGCGTCCACGTCCATCCCTCGAAGAGAGGCTAGGACGTCCTTACTCGTTTCCGCAGAATAAAACGAGAAGACTGTTTGAGCTGGCAGTGCGCAATAGACTTATTAATCTGCCGAGTCCAAAGCGTCTGTCGCAACCAGGCGATCTTAATAATCCCAATTATTGCCCTTACCACCAAACGGTAAGTCACCCAATTGAAGATTGTTTCGTCTTTAAGGGATGGATCGAGGATCAATACCTGCAAGGCAGATTCACGCTGTCTGAAAGCTGGAAGGTAAACCCCCCACAGCCGCACTCTCCAAAGAAGACGGACACGCCGGGGGCAACTTGTTCTTTCGTCGAGGATGAAAACGATGGAGAAAACTTATCGGATGAATCCGAAGACTACGTAGCGACTTGTCATGTGATTTCTCATTCACTGACGGATGATGAGGAGGATCCTTGCGCTGAGAAATCAACGGCGGACCCTGAAACAGAAATTCCGCGGCCGTCGGACAAGTTGATCGATGCCTTCCTAAATGAAATTCGTCTGAAAGCAAAAGCCAATCAAGAGCATGAAATGGCCATACTGGAAAGAACCAAGGTATTCCCGTCAAATCAAAAGCCATACACTGCGGGTAAAAACAAATTCAAGACGAGGAAACGGTTCGCCAAAGCTCTATCAGTAGGAATGAAGCTACCGCCCTCCGAAGAAAATCCTTTCTCTGAGGTAGAGATGCACCCTAACTTCTGTTTATATCATCAGAAGATCATACATCCTACCGAAGACTGCGAATCCTTTAACTGTTGGTGGCAAGGGTATGTCGCTCAAAAGCGACACTTCGACAGGATAAAGTGTGAAGCTTGTGGACATCGGAAAAATGCGATAGATGAGCGCAAAAGAGCCACCGCCGACTGTCATATAGCCGACTTCAAGGGATCACAAATTATCACCTTTGGAAGCGACTCTGACGAAGAAGCTACCCCCAACTCTTCCCTCGGGGAATCTATTTCAAAAATAAAGGAATTGAGAAGCCGCGAGAACGTTCAGCCGTGCAATCGCATGCTACTCGGAAAAAATCTCGGCCCCGTAAACAAAGGATCGAACAAAAAGGATAAAAGAAAAGGAAAAAAGGCCCTCGTCGCCAGCACTCACCAGCAATCAGGTGACCCTAGACCGGTTGCTTGCCAAAGCAACAAGCGGCAATCCCTCCAGGAAAAGTTGAAACGTCCTTACTCGTTTCCGCAAGATAAAACAAGGGGACTGTTCGAGCTGGCAGTGCGCAACAGACTCATTAATCTGCCGAATCCAAAACGTCCGTTGCAGCCAGGCGACGTTAATAATCCTAATTATTGCCCTTACCACCAAACAGTAGGTCACCTGATCGAGGACTGCTACGTCTTCAAAAACTGGGTTGAAGACCAATACCAACAGGGCAAGTTCGCGATGTCTGAAATTTGGAAGGTGAACCCGCCACAACCGCATGCTCCGAAAAATATGGACACGCCGGGGGCATCATGCTCATTCATAGAGAAAGCCTAACGGACCACTACGTCCTAAAACTGGACAACGGACCGAAACGTCCTTAAACTAACAACGGACCGAAACGTCCTTAAACTAACGACGGACCGCAATGTCCTAAAAATTGCAAATGACCGAAATGTCGTTAAACTACTCCCAACCCGCAGCATCTTCAGGCTGACGTGTAAAAAAAAAAAAAACGGTACGTACACAAGCGAAATGGGCACGGATGAAAACCCAAAAGGGCTCCGTGAGTAAAAACAGCAAGGCCACCGACGAGTGTTTGTGAAAACCCGAAAGGGCGTGACCTCGTAAAAAAAAAATAAAAATAAAAAGAATAAAAAAAAAGGGTATGTCCATAAGCAAAATGGGCACGGATGAAAACCCGAAAGGGCTCCGTGAGTAAAAACAGCAGGACTACCGGTGAGTGTTTGTGAAAACCCGAAAGGGCGCAACCTCGTTGAGAAACACTTATAGGGTCCTCTCGACCCTGTAAGGAGAAACCACCTGCGTGAGATCCTTACGACTCACAAAGGAACAACACACTTAGGGATCCCCACGATTCCTAAGGAGAAAATACACTTGCGAGATCCTCACGACTCGTAAGGAGAACTCTCTTGTGGGACCCTTACGGCTCATAAGATTTGAAAGTCTTAAGTTACAGAGGCCTAAATCTGTGCTTAAGCAACCCCCACAACTTTCGACATTGCCCTACAAGTGGTCCGATATTGGCCCTTGTATACAATCCACGGGCGCGAATAAACATTTCCCTAACCAAGTCCCATCCGTGACTGGGGATATGTCCATACGGTGAACAACCCTTGTGAGTCCTCTCGACTCATAAGGGGATAACACTCTTGTAAGATCCTTACGACTTATAAGAGAACATACAGGAATCCTCACGATTCCCAAGGAGAAAACACACCTACAAGATCCTCACGACTTGTAGGTAGAAATACCTTTGTGAGAACTTTACGGCCCATGAAGTCAAAAGCCTTAGCCGACAGGACCCTTAATCCTGTTTACTAAGCCACCTTTGTTCGACATCGACGGAGGCAAATGATGATTCGCTCCTGGCAATATCCCAGTTGCAGCGATGCTGATGCCTAAACCGGTATCAAATTCCAAGTCCTTTCACGGCAAATGATGATTCGCTCCTGGCAATATCCCAGTTGCAGCGATGCTGATGCCTAAACCGATATCAAATTCCAAGTCCTTTCACGGCAAATGATGATTCGCTCCTGGCAATATCCCAGTCGCAGCGATGCTGAGGCCAAGATTGGTATCAGATCCCAAATCCCCTACTCGCGGAAAAAAAAAATGCATACGAAATAGCCGAAATGATGGGGCAACTTGCAAACAGAATCAGCAAGTAAAAATGTATGTATACTAAACAGCCGAAATGATTGGGCAACTCGCAATAAAAAGCAGCGAGTAAAAATAAAGTAAACAGCCGAAATGATTGGGCACCGCGAAAAATAGCCGAAGTGATTGGGCAATCGCGACCTTCGCGATATAAAAAGCTGAAATGATAGAGCATCGCGGAAAGAATAAAAAAAATGAAAGAATGAAACTTTTTGCCCTACAGGTGAAATTACATCGATCCCTGTATACAATCCAGGGGCACAGATAAAGAGGGAACCATACCATTCCAACAGGCTCCATCAGAAAGCGAAGCCAAATCTCGACGGTTCATAGACAACCTAGAGACAATCTCGACATTTGTCGCAATATTACAGACACGATGTCAACAAATGAAGCAAACGAAGATCCCGAGCTTCAGGGTCTCGACGTCAACATCGACAACTTAGAGATCACCAACGGCGTTTCTCCTCACTCCAACTAGATGCAGACATGACGTCAACAACCGACCTCAGAATCGCAACAAAACGGAACCATGGCAAAGTCTTTAGTTCCAAATCTCAATGGCCACATCTACAGCCTGGAGACCAACAACGGTGTGCCTCCTCATTCCAACAGGACACAGATTTACACCATCAAGTGGAGTAACGACAAAATCTCAGCTTCACCATAGCATTCTTCTCGATACAGTAGACGCAATGTCAACAACAGCGTTCCTCCGCAGTCCAGCTGGAGGCGGATGCAACATCAACAAAAGACCTCACGGTCGAAACAAAGCGGAGCGATGGCAAAATCCCAGCTTCACCTCAGCACTCGTCTCGATACAGTAGACGCAATGTCAACAATGACGTTCCTCCGCAGTCCAGCAGGATGCAGACGTAATGTCAACAACGGCATTCCTTCACAGCCCAGCGGGGTGTACATGCAAAGTTAACAAAAGACCCCATGGTCGAAACAAAGCGGAGTGATCCCAGCTCCACCTCAGCATTCGTCTCAATACACCAGACGCAGTGTAAGCAAACGAAGCGAAGGCCACATTCCTAGCTTCAACGTCTTTACGGTAACTCACATAAAACCAGAAAGACAATAGGAGACCATCTCACATGAAGTGGTCACCTCCTTGACGTTCGTCTCGATACAGTAGACGAAATGTCAACCTCAGCGTTCTTCCTCCAGCAGGGATTCAGACACGACAAAGCAAATGAAGCGAAGGCCACATTCCTAGTTTCAACGTCTTTACGGTAACTCACATAAAACCGGAAAGACAATCGGAGATCATCTCGCATCAGCACAGAGTGGTCACCACCTTGATGTTCGTCTTGACACAGCAGGCGCAACGTCATCAAACGAATGGAGCCACGGCAAAATCCCTAGTTCCAAACCTCGGCGGTTCACCAGCAACCTAGAGACAACCTCGACGTCCGTCTCGATACAGCAGACGAGATGTCACCCCAACGTTCGTCTCGACACAGCAGACGTAACGTCATCAAACAAACGGAGCCACGGCAAAATCCCTAGTTCCCACCGCGACATTCGTCTCGATACAGAGGACGCAATGCCAGCAAACGAAGCGAAGGCTAAATTCCTAGCTTCAGGGTCTTAACGGCAAGTCATATAAAACCGGAAAGACAATCGGAGATCATCTCGCACCAGTGTGGAGTGGTCACCACTTCGACGTCCATCTCGATACAGCAGACGAGATGTCACCCCAACGTTCGTCTCGACACAGCAGACGTAACGTCATCAAACAAACGGAGCCACGGCAAAATCCCTAGTTCCAAACCTCGGCGGTTCACCAGTAACCTAGAGACAACCACGACATTCGTCTCGATACAGAGGACGCAATGCCAGCAAACGAAGCGAAGGCTAAATTCCTAGCTTCAGGGTCTTAACGGCAAGTCATATAAAACCGGAAAGACAATCGGAGATCATCTCGCACCAGTGTAGAGTGGTCACCACTTCGACGTCCGTCTCGATACAGCAGACGAGATGTCACCCCAACGTTCGTCTCGACACAGCAGACGTAACGTCATCAAACAAACGGAGCCACGGCAAAATCCCTAGTTCCCACCGCAACATTCGTCTCGATACAGCAGACGCAATGCCAGCAAACGAAGCAAAGGCCAAATTCCTAGCTTCAGGGTCTTAACGGCAACTCATATAAAGCCCGAAAGACTATCGGAGATCATCCCCACACCAGCGCGGAGTGGTTATGACTCATCGGGGCTCTCCAAAATGAGCCTAACCTCAAGTAAAAAGCGGCATGGCAAATTCCTAGCGCTTGCTCTTCTGACGGTCAAACTGCCAAGGAGGATTGCTTGAAGACGTCTTGTCCAGCCCCCGAAGGGATCAGAGACACGGCAGTCGCAGGGCTACTCGAACAGCACGATTGCCTATCGAGGACTATATCAGCTTATGCGACGGTACGATGGCCAAAACCCTAAGTACCACCAACCTTAACGGGCTTCTGTCGTAAAGAGCAGAGGTTAAATGCGACGTTAAGATGTTCTTGCGAGATCTGCTCGATCCGTTTCGACTCGTGAGGAAATTGATGTCTTTGCGAGATTTTCTTGATGCGTCTCGACTCGTGAGATAAAACCTTAGGCAGTAGGGATTAAAAAACCTGTTTCCTAAGCACTGGGACCCTGCAAGTCGGCCCAAAACGGTCTCTTGCATACTATCCACGGGTCACACTCTCCAAAGTCGAATCTCGATAAGGAGGGAAACAACCGCTTACGGGTCCTCTCGACTCGTAAGAGGGAAAACTCTCTTATAGGATCCTTACGACTTATAAGAGAAAACACACTTAGGAATCCTCACGATTCCCAAGGAGAAAATACACCTACGAGATCCTCACGACTCGTAGGGAGAAAAGTCTTTATGAGACGCTCACGGCTCGTAAAGTTGAAAAGCCTTAGGTGGCAGATCCTACCCCTGTCTCCTAAGCCATCACTGCCCTACAAAGAAGTCAAGATGGGCCGACCATCTATGCGCCACACTTGCCAAAGCTACATGCCACTGAAATGGAGAACTCACTCATAAGCGTATGAACTACTCCACGCCAGAGTGAGACAAAAAAAATAGAAGGATGCGGCTCATGGAGTTAACGGTTGGAACTATATCCCTTAAGAGTTGAGATTTGAGTCAATGATAAATGACGACGCTTGTGTCCGCTCGTTATCTTTTCAGATCAAGATTCTGAAAGTGATACATCAACCCAAAACTGGTCATACGCCATGCATAACTCTGCATAACTCTGCACTACTTCACCCACGTACATACTTATGTGGGCAAAGTAGTAGGGGGCATTTGTTCCCGCCAAAAAAATTTCTGCGCAAAAAAGTCCAAGGTATCAAATGGCAGCGATACGCTTAAGGAAATACGAACCAGTATCTTCCGGACTGTTTTTTGACAAACTCCCGAAGGAGAAACGGATAAATTCTGATTGTATTGAAAGCGTCTCGAAAAACCCTTCGATTTGATATATTATGGGCTTCATAATTCATCCGGGATCAAAAGTTATGAGGCATTATGTGTTCACACGTGATGGACTTTTAAGAATCCGCTGGAGGAGTTAGAAGATATAATAAAAACTTAGAAAAGACCCCAACGGGGCATCACGTGCTCACACGTGACCATGGGCTACGTGCAGACACGTGATGGGCTCTTAAGGCCTCTAAAATAATGAATAGAATTAAATTCTAAAATCTGTTCCCTTATTAAAAATCAGAAGTTATCTCAATGAAATATCACGTGCTCACACGTGACCAATGGTCACGTGTTGACACGTGATGGTTAAAACAACAATATGAACAAGCGACTGTTAAAGGAACCAATTTCGGGGTTACGTGCTCACACGTGACCAAGGGTCACGTGCCAGCACGTGACAGGCGTTGAAAACCTTACAGATTAGTAGAATTAAAATTCTAAATTTCTCTAAAAATCTTTCGAAATAGAATTAAAATTCTAAAAGCTTCTAAATCTTTCCAAATGGAAAAGGATTATGGGAACCGTTGGATTAAAGATCCAAAGATGATTAAAAATCATCAATTTATGGAAAAATCCTAGACAAGGAAAGATCTCCCCAAATCTCACCGAAATAACAAACAGAATATCTTTTGGTTTTAAAATCCAACGGTGAATAAAATTCACTGAATGATCTAAAGGATCATATTAATGATGAAAGTAAATCAAATCTCTCATGAAATCAAATCAAATCTTTCAAGGAAAGATTTGCTAAACAAATTGATTCTTTTCCTTCTCCTATAAATAGGAGCCAAGAAGAGAAGAGAAGGCATCAACATTTCTTGAAGAAAAAAAAATCAAGAGCTTCAAACAGAGAGAACTCTGAGAAAAATTTAAAGAAGAAGGTAAAAACCTTCACGAGAGAAAAGAAATCTTTTTTGATAAATCATTGATCAATGATCTTCACATAATGAATAGTGCTTTGCACTCGTATGAACCACTGGTTCTTTAAAACAGAAAAGAAAATAAAAATAAATAAAAATAGTGCTTTGCACTCGTATGAACCACTGGTTCTTTAAAACAAAAAAATAAAATAAAATAAAATAAAAAAATAGTGCTTTGCACTTTTATGAACCTCTGGTTCTTGAAATAAAGAGAAAAACTCATTTTTCTTTGATCCTAATTAGATCAAAGAAAACAAATAGTGCTTTGCACTTCTGTTCTGGAATCTAAAAAGATTCTTAGTGCTTTGCACTTCCAAACTGCGCTGTTGCGCTCCTGAGAGAACGCCACGTGTTAGCTGCAGAACAACTTGCGCTACGCGCCTTGAAATAGAGCTTTGCTCTCTGGAACTGGCGCAACTCACCAGAGCGCGCCACGTGTCAGCTGCAAAAACAACTTGCGCTACGCGCTTTGAAATAGTGCTTTGCTCTCTGGAACGGGCGCAACTCACCAGAGTGCGCCACGTGTCAGCAGCGCAACAGCACAGCGCACTAGCGCATCGCACTGCGCTGTTGCGCTTGCGCTCACCAGAGCATGACACGTGTCCTCACCACAAGTGCTTGCGCTCAGTGATTGGCACAAAGCGTCTGATAAATGCAATGCATTTTACTGAAGGGCCAGGCCCAAATCAGAGGGGTCTAGTAGGCCAAACTAAATTGCAATACAATAAAAAGGGGCAGAGCCCAAAACAAATTGATGCTTTGCATCCTTTCTGGGCAAAGCCCAAATAAAAATAAAAAGAAATGCAATGCAAAAGCAAATAAAATGTTGGACATTTTCAACTGGACTTAGCCCAATCGTGGCCATAAGTCCTTAAATTAAATTGACTGAGCAAAATGGCTCTCCTAAATCAATCTACATCCGGTTCGAGGGTACATCTCCGAACTCCTTTGACATCCATCGTTGTAATTCCTCAACGACGTCAAAGAGGTGACGGGTCCCAACGACCACACACCCATATGGACTTCGGGGTCCTTAAACTCGTGGACCGAGATGTCCCTAAACTAATATTGGACCGAGACGTCCTTAAACTAATATCGGACCGAAACGTCCTTAAACTAATATCGGACCGAAACGTCCTTAAACTAACGATGGACCACCATGTCCCTAAACTGGCATTGGACCACCATGTCCCTAAACTGGAACAATAGAGCCCAAACGCTCTTTTGTTGGATCTAAACGATCCCGTTAAGTTGATCTTAGTCTCAAATTGGACTAACGTATCCTTAACAAACGATTAAGTTGATCTTAGTCTCAAATATGGCTAACGTGTCCTTAAATCAAACCTTCAAACAAACTTTAATCCCAAATTGGACTATAGATCTCTCAACCAACTTTGGTTCAAGGGTACATCTCTGAACTCCTCTGATATTTGTCGTTGTAATCCTTCAACGTCGTCAGAGAGGTGACGGGTCCTGACAACCACACATTAATACGGACTGTGGGGTCCTTAAACTCATGGACTTATGCATCCTTAAACCAATATTTGCCCCCAAAATGGGAATGTTGGACCACTATGTCCCTAAACTGGAACAATAGAGCCCAAACGCTCTTTTGTCGGATCTAAACGATCCCGTTAAGTTGATCTTAGTCTCAAACTGGACTAACGTATCCTTAACGAATGTTTAAGTTGATCTTAGCTGCAACGCGACTAATGCATCCTTAAACTAAAAACACCAAACCCAAATCTAAGTAAATATGGATTTGGACTAATCCACGTCCTACGGGCGACGGCATTACTCAGTCTCCGTATACAATCCACGGGCAACCACAAACAAAACAAACACACACGACACGAAGTGAAATTCTGGAGAAGGAGAAAGTTGTTACCGCGATGCGGTAGCGTAATTAACTGCAGGGGCTTGCGCCTGCAGGGAAGAGCGTCCCCACAATCAAAAACCCCTCACCCTGAGGGGGAATCTGACGAAGTCTGCTACATCGGCCGCATCCGTCTAAACCTCCGATACACGGTGCCATAAATCAACTTGGCATCTTCGGAGAGATAGACGGATAAAACCAAATAGCATCTGCCCCGAACCGCAGGCAACGGACGCGAAGTCTGCGCCGCCGTTCGGAGGGGAACAGTTCCCAAGTAGATTCTTCATGCGAACGATTTTCCCACGAAATGAGTACTAGAGAGATTACTTTATTCTTAAGAATCTTTTCTCGTCGATCCACAATAGCCATTGGTTGCTCATCATAAGTTAAATCTTCTCTTACCGTCAGTTCTGAATGATCAAGGACATGCGTCTCATCTTGAACATACTTACGGAGTTGAGATACATGAAACACGTCATGAACACCCGCCAAGGATGGTGTTAAAGCCAATCGATACGCTACCTCTCCAACATGCTCAATGATATCGAAAGGCCCCATGAATCGAGAATTAAGCTTGCCTCGATTGCCAAATCGGATTACTCCCCTAGTCGGTGATATCTTTAAGAACACAAGATCACCAACAGCAAACTCTAAAGGTCTTCTTCAAGTATCAGCCCAACTTTTCTATCGATCTTATGCCACTCTCATATGATCACAAATCAAGTTAACTTTCTCTATAGTTTGCACAATGAGTTCCGGTCCCAACAATTTTCTTTCTCCAATATCGTCAACATACTGGCGAGTGACACTTACGACCATAAAATGCTTCGTACGGAACCATCTGTATAGTCGCCTAAAAACTGATGTTGTATGAAAACTCTACTAAATGATTCTCCTACAACCCTTGAAGTCCAACATGTAAGTTCTCAACATATTTTCAAGAGTTTGGATTGTTCTCTCAGACTGTCCATCTGTCTGAGAAAGGTAGGCCGTACTAAATTTCAAGCGAGTTCCCAAACTTTCCTCTAGACTCCTCCAAAAGTGTGATAGGAACCGAGTGTCATGATCAAAAACGATACTCACTGGTACTCCATGCAATCTCACAATCTCCTGCATATATTGCTCTGCCAAAACCTCCGTCGACTGACTAACTCGAAATGGTATGAAATGAGCTGTCTTGGTCAGTCGATCGATAATCACCAAAACCGCGTTATTGCCATTTGGACTCTATGGTAAGGCTATCATGAAATCCATGGTTATATGTTCCCACTTCCATTGAGGAATCGGAAGTGGTTGCAACAAATCGGCTACCTTTTAATGTTCATTCTTGACTTGCTGACACACCAAGCACCTCGATACGTAGCGAGCAATCTCTCTTTTCATGCCTTCCCACCAAAAGCGTTGTCGCAAGTCTCTATACATCTTCGTGCCTCCCGGATATACTGAATATACAGAACTATGAGCCTTCTTCATGACTTCTTCAATAACATCTCCTTTAGGTACACACAAACGACTTCCACATCTTAACGAACCATCTTTATGAATCAATGAATCTGTTTGAAGTCCCACTTCCACATGTCCTCGAAATTTCTGCAATCTAGGATTGTACGACTGTGCTGCTTTAATACTATCAATCAATAATGACTGTACTTGCAACTGCATCAATTGTCCCGAAGAATCTAGTAGTACAATCTCCAGCTCGAATCTTGTTCATCATGAAAAAATGTATTTTAATACCGCTCATTCATTATCATTTTTGTGTTATATCGGTACTATTAATCTGTGTCTGCTCAATAAGTACAGATTACATGTATTCGTGATAAAAACACTAGAAACACACTCAAATGCATGGATACGACATTTGTGAGTCAACACTGGCAACCGGAACAGAAAACCGATCAATATTCAAATAGTTTTTGCAACAAACATGTGTGCACAATATTTTTATCAAGAATAGTCCAACATGATGCAATATAATACAAGTGTGAACAAAACTCTTTTTGATGCATGAACTATGGTGGAACAGCCTAGCACAAGTGGACACACAAGTTGGTTATAAGAATTATGGTTTGTGCAAGTAGATAAGCAAGTGGGCTTGGCATGATTAAGAGATAAAGGTGTGATGTGATTTAAAGTTCACATTTTCCTTCAAAATCTACAGATCACAACCCAAGTTGATATAGAAGAATCAAACAATACCAGAGAGATCATGGAGAGGATATAAGATCACCACAAGAAAACATGCCCCACCACTCAACAGTAAACCTTTAGAAATGGCAATTTCCCCGCCACCGGCAGTCCCACCACCACCTTTTCACTCCATTTTTCTTCTGGCCATTCCATGTTATCACATCATCTCATTTTTATTATTTGTTTTTGTTGATTTTGTGCCTATATATACTAGAACAGAGAGCAAGCTTGGGGACATACTTTGACACACTTCATTCCATTTTCATTTTGTAATTTTGTTAAAATAGTTAGTTTACCTTGAGTTCCATACCTTCTCCTGATCTTGCAACCTCTTCATTATGCTTGCAACTTTAGGTTTTGGTTATTGAACTCATGGTTTGTATCTTGGAGTTGAACTTAATAAAACTTTCATTTTGATGCACTTTGGTTCTTAGGGTTTTCTTCTCTTTACTTGCAATTTAATTTCTTGCAATTTACTTACTTGCAAATGTTGTTTTCTTTGATCTCTTCTCTTTTGTATTTTCTTTTGATGTTGATCATGGTTTGTGAATAGTATATCTTATTAGGGAAAAAGAATGGTTATTTAAGTTAGGTTTTTCTTTTACTCATTTCTTTTTCCCGAGAATTGCTAATCGAACTAATCGAACTCCGCCCAAATCTCACACAAGCACTCCGTTAGACACTATACCCTACCACGGTAGCGGTGATCCCTAACTGTGACCGGTTGCGTTTAGTTTGGCCGGAGGCGAAAGATAAGAGATAAGAACGGAAGGACAAGGGTCAATAAGACGAATTTCTCAAAATACCGTGCTTAAGCATCCTAATCCACATTATTGCCGATTACCATAGTTTCGATAAATCAAGTAAGGCACAAAGAAACGAGTAAGGATTTTCCTAACTTAAACCAACATATCTCTATTCCTAACAAGCGTTTCGTTATATATATATATAACTTAAACCAACATATCTCTATCCCTGTCTGGACGGCCGATCACCAACAGGCCGCGTCCCCTGGCCGCCGGTCTCTCGAACATGTGCTCCTTGGGGCCCGTTGGGCTCCCCAGGGCTTGACACTGAGATCCGCCACCAGGGCGCCTCGCCTCGAGCCTCCTCGTGACCCCTATCCCCCTGAGGAGATGTCAGTCACCTCGCCTGTCCACGGACGTGGTCAACCCCACCACCATCGGCGGGGCCTCACAGAAGAGCTCTGCCCAGGCGGTTCAAGAGCTACCTCACCCCGGGACCTGAGGCACCTCATTGAGAAGAACCGGGGACGCTCCCAGACGCAGGTCACCCACAGCGGGGGCCAGAGATCCTGAGGCGCCGATTCCCCGGGATACCACGGTCGTCTCGACGCCCTCGAGAAGAAGATTGAGGGCATGTGCCGAGAAGTTCACATCTCGAGCGACGGAGCTAAGTACGCCTCCGACTTGCTCACGAAGCCGTTCACCGAGGAACTGCTCGCCGTCCACGCCTCCTCGCGCAACAAAACCCCAAAGGTCTCTCTGTTTGACGGGAAAACCGACCCGAAGGACCACTTGGACGCTTTCACCGCGGGGATGAGCTTCCAGGATCACTCCGACGCCGCCCAGTGCAGAGCCTTCCCGGCCACCCTCATCCATGCAGGTCAGGACTGGTTCCGCGGGCTCGAGCCCCGCTCGATTTCGACCTTCGACGAGCTGGCTACTCAGTTTCTCAGCCATTTCGTGGGGAACCGTCGACAGAAACGCACTATCGACTACCTCTTCACGGTTAAGAGTGGGGACAAGGAAACGTTCAAGGCATACATTACCCGTTTCTACAACGCCCTCCTCGAGGTGCCCGAGCACCGAGACGAAACCGTCATAACGGCACTCAGATCTGGTCTGAGGCACAAGGAATGGTTGCGCTCCTTCGCGCTGGCGCAACCTAAGACCATGGCCGAGGTCAAGGCGTGGACCGAACGCGAGGTCCAGCTAGAATCCGAGGTGAATGCTAACCTTCCCCGGGCAGAACGGCCCGACCAGAAAAAGAGAGCTCGGGAGGAGAGGCCGGAGCGTCAGCAGCCCTACAACCCGAAGTTTCAGGAGTATACCCCCCTCAACGTCTCCCTCACGATGTTGCTGGAGGAGGCCCAGAACGAGGGGTTCTTCAAATTCCCTCCGGTCCCGCGTCAGGCCGCGAAGCGAACCCGGGGCCCCTACTGCGCTTTCCACCGGGTACTGGCCATGCCACGGAGGACTGCAAACAACTGAGAGACTACATCGAAAAGCTCATCCGGTCTGGGCACCTCGCCGCCTACCTGAGGGACAAACAGCAGACCGACCGCGAGCAGGAGCAGCATCGCCTCCCGCTGACCTGACCATCGGTCAGATCATGCTGGCTTCAGCGGACGGCCAATCCGGAGCTCAGGGAGCCCCATGCCCTATACCAAGCGCGGGGGCAAACAGTCCTTCAGGGAGCTCGGCCCCAGCCAATAAAGTTATCTGCTAGCCTGTGCTCTTCTTTTAAAGCAATGTAAATTCTTCCTAGGATCTATTGTTAATTTAATAAAGATCAATGGAGCGTTGCGAAAAAGAAAGAAAAGCTTTGTTTATTCAAAGGGTATTATGAGCTCCTCAGCCATACATGCAAAAAGAAAAGAAAATTACAATAGTAGGGGAAGGGGGTGCAGCGAGCACTGCTCGTGGTACTCGGTAAAAATCTCCGCCAACCGGGGCCTCGCCAGTTCCAACCTGTGTCCCCGGTTCCCCCCGCGGGCATCGACCCAGAGCCTATGCTCGTAGCATTCGCGGACGAGCGCCTCTGAGCGGGCCAGCCGGTTCGTGGAGATTAAGCCGAAGCGCCTCAAAGACCGCAGCTTGCCCACGGCCTCATCAAAGAGCAGCTCAGACAGGGGGTTGTAAAGCCTCGGCGATGCCCTACAGATGGAGTACATCAGCAGCTGCAGCAGGGAGGAGCGTCGGGGGAGCAGCCAGCCAAAATGGTCCTCGATGCTCCCGTAGACCAGCTGCACCGTGTTCTCGGTGCAGTACGGGTCGTAGAGGTACACGTCTTCGAAGCGGACGATGTCGGGGATGGTGAACGGGAAGTCCTGCATTCTCGACGACCTGTTTATGAAGGATGAAAAGACCAGTACTCCTTCAGCCTTATATAGCCCACTGCGCAGCCCAACCGTCGCACGCTTTCGCCCAGGGAGTCGCTGCCACGCGGCAGCCATCAAGCCTTCTCCGGTGGAATCGAAGCGACACGCCCCTAGCGCTTCGCCTTCCCCCGCATTCGATAGGCTAGCTGCGCGCGCCGTTGCCCCGACCGTTCCCATTCCCCATGCCTGCAGCTGAACGGTCAGGATACACCACGACAAGATTCAGCCCAGCAGCTTCCCTGCTCGGTCGTCCCCAGCGGGCAGCTTCCCTGCCGCGACGCCGGGGATCAAAAAACCCTCACAGAGGCAGTCGAGCCCGAGGTCCTCTTGCTCGGCTATTCCCAGCGGGCAGCTTCTCTGCCCCAACGCCGGGGATCATAAAGCCCTCTCAGAGACAGTCGAGTCCGAGGTTCCCTCGCTCGGCTATCCCCAGCGGGCAGCTTCCCAGCCACAACGCCGGGGATCAAAAAGCCCTCTCAGAGGCAGTCGAGCCCGATGTTCCCTCGCGCGGCTATCTTTCAGGACAAAAGCCCTCGCCAAGAGGCACCGGGCGATAACCCTGCCCGGCCAAGGGTCCTTGGTAGGCTTCTTACAGCCTTATAGCTCTTCCCGCGCCAAGGACCAAAATCCTCCCAGAGGCAGTCGGGCCCTCGCTCGGCTATCCCCGGCTGGTAGCTTCCTACCACAACCGTCAGGGATCAAAGTCCTTTCCAAGAGGCACTGGGCAGTAACCATGCTCGGTCCCCGTCCTGAAGGATCAAAGCCCTCGCAAGAGGCAACCGAGCAGCTACCCTGCTCGGTAAAAACTTCGGCCGGTAGCTCCTTACCCGCGACACCGGGACAGAAGCGGCTGCCCCGCTCATTCGTCCCAGGACGGTGGTTGCCTAACCACGACATCAGAGGCCAAAGCCCTCGCCAAGAGGCAGCCGCGCGGCTTCGCTGCCCGGACATCCCTAGTGGGCTTCTTACAGCCCCTCAAACGCTAAAGACCCAAGCCCTCGCAAGAGGCAACCGAGCAACTAAGGCTTGAGAGAGGAAAATATGAAAGAGTAAGGGCCCTAGGGCGGACCCCACCCATATTTATTGCCGCATATGGTCTCATCCAACGGCGCCCATCTCCCGCCGAAACGGCTCCTCGCGCCCAGCGGCTCTGATCGTTCCACGTGGCAGCCCAGCGCTGGACCGTGTCCCATCAGACGCCGCAGACCTGCGCACGTCGCATCGGCTAATCGACGCTCGACACGTGGACCGTCGCTTTGACTGCAGAGTGCACGAACCGGCGCACCTCCTTTAAATGCAAAGATCTCGCCTTGATTCGCTAGCGGAAAAGACAACCGACAGCCCGAGGGCTCGTCCCGACGAAACCATAGAAGGGATCTCATCTCGAGAGGCCCGGCAGTCCACTCCTGACCCGACCACTAGCTGGTCGGGACAAGAGTGGGGGGCTAATGATAGTGCTCGATATTGGCGATCCTCAAGATCATGACACGTGGCAGGTGACGTGTCCCAGAACTCAGAAGAAAGGCCCGCAGGGGCCGATCAGGCCACCCCGTGCCCGACCAGCAAGCACAAGCTGGCCCCCCTTGGGGCCCCTGCAAATTGGCCTCCTCGGCCTCTCAGTTCGCTCCCGAGCTACCACAGGACCAAGACTCCTCGGCCTCCTTGCTCATCCCTGTTATGGGCCGAGGACGTCTTCCTCGGCCCTCCGACCTACTCCCAGGCGTAACCGCCGCTCTGCGATTCTCGCCACGCGCGGATTTTACGCCAGCAACGTCCCACGTTCCACGCCATCACGATCCCCGTTATGGGCGATCCGCTCTTCACGTGGGCGTGACGTCGGAAGCGTAACGGTCGGCAAGACTCTCGCGCCTGCTGCCGCGTGCTGCCGCCGCTATATAAACCCCCATCACAGAGGGGTCAAGTAAGACATTTTTACACTTTTATGCCGTTACTCTGCTCGGATTTCCCCTCTAACTTGAGCGTCGGAAGGTCCTCGGTGGTACCAAACCATCCCGGGACTTCCTTGCAGGTACTCGGCAACAGCTTCCTCACCACACCTCTTCCTCCAAAAACCGATTGAGACCCACACGCAACGAAGGATAATCAGTCAAGTTCACCGCGAGATCAACGGAAGACAACATCTGACGGAGGCCCGAAAAGGAGCTCCATCAGAAAGACATCATTCATGGATAGTTTGCATGTTAATTTTAATGAAAGTAGTAATCTGTGATGTATATATCTCATATCACTAGTTAAACATAATAGTACAAACTAAAAGAGTAATAACTAGCACCATAAGTGAAATCATGTCATGCATTTTACAATTCTAGAAGAAACGTTTACAATAGTTTCAACCAAAAGAAAAAGGGTCGATTCCTTCACTGGCCAGCTGTACAAATGGTGATTATACTAGTACTGTCTGTTTGATTCTACATAATTTCTCATAAAGAATTTAAGAAGTAATTTTCTACGCTATGATTAGAACTAAAAGGTTATAACTAGACATTCACATGTGATGGGAAACTATGGTTGGGGACAAATTTTCATGAAATTAACAAAAAATTTATGCACTGCTCGTAAGCTGCAAGATACTCCTCTGAAACTCGATGACGTTTCATGCATGAAACATGTGAATCACTAATCCCCTTTATCCAAGAAAAACCTTCAGAAGCCTTGAATCCGACTATCAGAAACCCTACATACACCCTGCTCTAACTCCATTTCTGTTATGATTGAATGAAAGAACTTTAATATTTCTGATATTTTTACATCTGGGCAAAAAATAGAGATTTTATAATCCTTCTTTTACAACCAAAAAACCAAAATTAAGAAACAAACCAACAAGGTTGAAAGCATGGGTTAGAAACAAAATTCAGAAACTGAGGTTTCTAAGACCTAAGTTAGCAAATAATTTATGGGGGGAAATGAAATCAACAAGACACATGGATTAATATGACACTAGCTTAATGTGATTCCTTAATAATGTATCAAATATGCAAATGGCCCTGCAAATACTAAGCTGGGAAATCATTGTGAATTTGTGAAAACTAATGATTGTGCTGCCACACCAATTTTCCGTGGAAGAGTGGTAAAGAGTAGGAAATGTGATAAGGTCACGGGTTAGAGGAATGGCGAAGGAAAAAATTATCATCATCATCATCATCATTATTATTATTATTATTATTATTATTTTGGGGGGATGGGGATTTAACCCACCAACATTCTCAAAAAAATTAAAAAATTGTGCTGCCAAATTTTCAGCAGAATATCACCAGTCATTCTCATACACTAGCAGGATGATGAAAGAAATACACAACTTATAGCGTATCTAAAAAGTTTTGAAATACATATACAATGAAATTGCATAAATGTAGGATAGTTATTCATTCTGTAAGGACCGAATAAAATAGTTTGGTGTAAAGGTTAGTTAAGGCCATAAGTTGAGGAAGTAAGGTTTCACATGGCAGAAGTCGCATTTGTGGTGGCCAAGTAAATCCAGTGCTCAAAATGCAAATGTTAGGCGCCAAATGTGGACATTGACAAGCAGGCAACACAAGGGATGAAAATTACAGTAAGCATATTAGACATTGAGAAAATTATATATTATGTATAAATTATCAGAATCTGCCATGAACGTGTATGCATATTATAATAAACTACCTATTATTCTCAAAATAGTATTAATACCAACATTCATTGTTAATAGCTATATATCGGCGTCGACTTTCTAGGGGTGTTCATATGAATTAGAAGGAGAAATTTGACATGATAACTCAGGGGGTTAATGTGCTTATAAACCACTTGAGAGGTTATAATCAACCTTCATATGACCTAGAGATGAAACTTGACCTGACTGCTCAAACTCAGGGATGCCATGCACTAATAAGAAAAATAAGGGGTGATAAATCTTAGACGAGATAAAGATGAGCGCTGTTACAAACAAACTAACCAAAATTTATAAGTTTTATCTATCAAACAAAAAAATAGAATCCAAATGTGATGGCATTTATCTGTGTCGAATTGAATAATGCAATGATATCCACACATGATCTAGTATATAACTTATAAGCATTCAAAATTTCAAACTCAAATAAATAATCAAGTACATGGAAGAATAAAAATAATTATATTAGTTGCTGTTCAAAATCCCGAGCTGGGAGATATGTTGGACAATATATGGTAAACACAACATGTCAGGACAATAACCAAAAAACAACAAAAACTATATTTGTGTTCGACGCTAAAAAGAGGACATTGCAGTAGACATTGCAATCGACATGCCACGGCATCAAAACAAAAGAAAGAGACAGTGAGCAATTTTATATTATGCGTAGGAACTTAAAACATATGGAAGGTATGTGAATGTTCCTATTTCCGTGAAAAGAATAAAGAGACACAGTAATTAGATATACTAGCTCTTTCACGTGCCATGCACATGATTAATTTAAATTTGAGACCGGGAGAATCCAAATGGAGAGCACAGGGGGCATGTGCCCCGTTGAAATTTTGAGAAAAAAGAGATAAATATCGAGTAGAAACAAGTGTTTGTGTGTGTGTGTGTGTGTGTGTGTGTGTCTATATATATATATATATATATATATATATATATATATATATATATATGGCATAAAATTAACAAAAGGTTGAGTGTTAACATGCCTTGCTTCCCAACAATAGGTTCAATTCCTACTACCCACGATTACCTTTTAGAATATATTTAAGTGGATATGAATTTTATTGTGATTTTTCTTTTTGGAGGAAAAGTTCTTTCTACCTTCGTAACTAAATTAATTTAAAATTTTGTTACCATTTTTCAAATTATTTAACAAGTTTTAGATAATTTAAGTTTAATTTCTTGAGCAGCCTTGCTATATTTAACGCCCCTCTTGATTTGAGAGCAATTCCATCTCACAACTGCACAGATATTAGGCATCTGAACATCATCTCTAGTTCTCTACAAAATATTTTCATCAATTACTTCGAGGAAACTAATAGAGGGTTGGAATTAATGGGAACATATAAGATTTTCGTGATGAATGAACCATGATTAGCATAAGCTACCAAGTAGGGGGCACCAAGACAGATTGTTTTGAAATGAGTTTTCTGGTTGGATGTTGGTACATATATCAATTGCGGACTTTTTTAAATTCCATTACTAAGGATTGTTTGTAATCTAGTTGAGACCAAGAATACAAGGCTTATGATTAGGCAATCACATTCAAAAGATGTTGGCACAAAGAAAGAACATAGGCACATGAGAATGATCATAAAAAAAAACTCTGACGAAAAAATGCTAGTCATAAAAGGGATATGCTGGCATGATGTACATTGTTGGCTTAGGCTTTTGGGTAAGTGGCTCTTGACATGGCACACTAAGTTTCAAGATATCCTGTGTTCAAAACCTTATCAAGTTTATCAAAAAATCTATATATTTAACCTCATTTATTCTTATTTTACAAGTGGGTGTTTCTGTCGAAGACTTGGACACTTTGCCATGTGTCCCAAAAGTCCACTCTAGGAGGAATTTAAATGTTATGTGGGCGTTATATACAATGTTTGCTCACAACCCAACAGCTAAAGCTTGTGATTTTTAGCACTGTTCAATAAAAAGAATTAACAAAATCGAATGTGGTTGTAGTACATACTGGATCAATGAATGCTACTGGAGCCAGGGATCTTCACCAATCTCTCTTGCTGCATCTAACTCCTCACAACAAAGGCATCAACCAGTCTTTGAGCATCGGTATAAATACTAGACGAAAGCTCCCTCCCTGTCTCTCCTATTCCCAAATTCCCATGTGTCCTTGCAGCAGCTAGAATGCTTCCCCAAATCACCACATCCCCCCCCCCCCTCGGCATATCCATTCTCAACCTCTTTACCTCTTCTAAGCATCCCGCTCGTCCCAAAACATCTACAATACAACCATAATGCTCGATGCCTGGCTTTAGTGCGCACACACTTGTCATTGACTTGAAATATTCTCTCCCAGCGGAAACTAAACAAGTGTGGCAACATGCACCCAGCACCCCGATGAATGCAATGGAATTTGGTTTAATATCATTCCTTTTCTAGCATCCTCGAGAAGAATCTGAGGCACATGTATACTTTCCCATGCATCACTAAACTGACTAAGACAAGGCAAGTGATAAAGATGCATTATTTTGATAATAAGAGAACAATATCATATGTTGCAGATGATCCCTTGTTCCGCATACATATCGATGAGGGCGGCTATAAGTCATTGTTTTTAATTACATAGATGTGGGCAGATTTCCCTAGTTCTAATGTGCCGCAACTTGCAACACCGGTGAGGAAGCTTGCAACGTAATCTTGTTGGGTTTAGTTCTAAGCCTTGTCAAATCATAGGAAACCTCTAGGGCTAGATCAGAACAGTATATAGCCAGATATCAATCTGCTCCATGAAACAAAAAACATGCGGAGTCCATCATGCCATCCCTTATAAATCCTGCTCAAAGCAATCCAGCATCAAACGGCTTCATTCCCAGATGTGTAATGGAACATCATGCATGGAAGTTCATTATTCTGGGCATTCAGCACAAAAATGGAGAAGTGTAACATTCATAAGGACTTGATTATCAAAGCATGCAACTGGCTGCCTTCTCATTATGTAGGTGCAGCGGCTGCAACCCGAAACTAAGTTGACAAGCAATCAAGCGTCACTCCATTGGGCCCAACGCCTATATCTAGTTTCACGATCTCACGATACGCAAACAGAGCTTTCTCCAACATATCAACCCTCAAAGACGCATCAATCATCGTGCTCCAAGAAACCAAGTCTTTAACAGGAATCCTCTTAAACGAATCCCTCGCCAACATGATCAATCCAGCTTTCACATATCCATTGGGCATCGCATTGACATTGTTCTTTTCTTCATCAAACACCGCTTTCGACTACTCTAAATCGGAAGTAACAGCATACCAATTCAACCGAATTGGTTCCCACAAGAACGAAAGAATCAGATCTCATTATAATCTCCATTCCATGCACCATCATTTGACCAAAACGAAGGACAAAGCCCCCGTGTTTCATTAAACGAAACTTACTAATAAGAGTCACCGAAAAAAGAAAAAGAAAAAAAGAAGACAAAGAAAACAGCAAAAGAACAAGCACCTAACAAAGGAAAAAAAGAAGGAAAAAACTGCCACATCTAAACTAAACAACCCCTCGCCACAAAAAGAAAAGAAATCCCCCTCCCCCAAAAGAAATGTTACCAAATCCCCGCCCTCACACCGATATCTCCGCTGATCACGCCCTGTCCGCCACTGCTGAAGTTAAGCTTTGACCCTGATGGCCATGGTTCAATCTCCCTTCCTCCTTGTTTGTTTTCGCTTTTTTCCTTTCCTTTGTTGATGTTGTACCTGACCAAAATGCAATTTTTGATTCAATGCCATTAGTCACATGCAAAATAGAACTTTTAGCATTATTAAAAATTCTATTATTTCGCTCCATCCAAATACCCCAGCATATCGCCGGCCCTACAATATCCCAAATTCCATGGAATCGTAAATCCAACCCTTGCCTCCATTAGCTCCAAAGCTCAACGAAGGACTAAAAAAACACCCTAAACCCTGACCCAAATCTGTCTAGCCACTACACATGTCATGAATAAGTGATCCACCGATTCCATCTCTATCTCGCACATTCTGCATAGCAAAGGGCCAACCCATTTCCTTTTACAAAGGTTATCCCCTGTAAGTATCGCATTATTGAAGGTCAACCACATAAAAATCTTAACTTTAAGTGATATCGAAAATTTCCATATCATGCGTTGCTCCGGCGATTGCACACCCCCATAATTCAAAATTGTATAGAATGATTTGACTGAGAAAGAGTTATTTGATGTCCACTTCCACGATACTGTCCTCCACAGCCTTATCCATTGGCTTCCAATCTTGAAGATACGTAATCATTTCCCTACATTCGTTCCGCTCATGGACTAATAAACTTCGCGAAAATTTCGGCCACCACTTGTTCCCTCTCTACTAACTCATTACCGAGGTCTCCTTGTTCTTTGCCAGAGCAAACACATGAGGAGTTTGATTTTAATACCAATAATCTTGCCAAAAATTGATCACCCAACCATTCCCAATTGTGTAAGAGATACCCCTAAAGAAAGCTTCCTTGACTGACATGATCCATTTCCAGAAGTCAGAAATCGATGAAATATTCTTATTAAGTGCATTTATAGCCTGTCTTATTACCATAAGCTGCATTTATACTCACTATCCAGCCTTTCTCATTTCTAGCGATCCAACGCCGCCGTCACTTGCCTAGGAGTGCCTTATTCATATTTCTAATATTCTTTACTCCTAAATCGCCCTCTTCCTTTGATCGACAAACTTACCCTTATTTCACCGGATTATATTTCTTTTTTTTCCTCAGAAGTCCATCTCCATAAGAATCCTCGCCTAATACGATCAATTCGTTGAGCCACATATTCCAGAAGGAGATAAAATGAAATAAAATAAGTAGGTAACGAAGTTAATACTGAATTAAGCAACGTTACTCTACCTCCTAACGATAAACACCTTCCCTTCCACCCATCAAGCCACGTCTAAACTTTATCTATCAATGGTGTCCAATCTTCCCTTTTCAGCTTCCCCGACCTCAACGGTAGTCTAAGATATTTAATCGAAAAATCTTCCGCGTCATAATTAAATATCGAAGCTAGGCGCACCTTCCATTCACCCCTTCTCCCAAGCACACCACCAAACTTTTATGAAAATTAATTTTTAATCCCGACCATTGTTCGAAAGAATAGAGAATCCATTTGAGAACCCCTGCTTGCTTTCACAAAGTGTTCCAAAAAGTAAGGTGTCGTCCGCATACTGCAAATTAATAAACTATGTTCGTAAATCTCCAGGACCTAACCCATCCAACAAACCTTTATGCCTACATCATTGTATCATGTTTGCCAACCCGTCAGAAACTAGAGTAAAAATAAGTGGTGACAGTGGATAATCTTATCGAAGACCACGCTTGCATCGAAACTCTTTGGTCTCTTCTCCGTTAATGCACAAACTTGCGAAAGCCTAGTTCAGACACTTGTGAATCCAATTTATCCAAACTAGTGCAAGACCTTTTAAACTCAAGCACTCGAGGATGCATTTCCAATCAACCATATCATGAACCTTTTCAAAATCTAGTTTCAACATATATCCACTCCTTCCCATTCTTTTCGTATCCTGAATCACCTCATTGGCTATTGCTATCCCATCCATAATACATCTGCCCGCCACAAATCATATTTGTGTGCCACTGACAATTTCTCTTACTACTCATCTAAGTCTATTAGCCATCACCTTCACAGAATCTTCCAGTAGCAATTGATCAAGCTAATCGGCCTATAATCCTTGAAGCCCTTCACATTGCTGGTCTTGGAGATTAGAATTATACTTGAACAATTAAGCCGCTCCCAACTTAGAGTGTATCAGTCTCCATTGCTCGAAAAAATCGCATAATGTCCTCTTTGACAGTATCCCAAAACCTTTGATAAAATAGAATGTGAAAACCATCAGGCCCCGGTGATTTTTCCGCTCCAATATAACATTTTTAATCTCCTCTTCAGTAAAGACCATCCCCAAAACCTCAGACCGTTCCAACTTTAATCTTGCCTCCTCCCAAAAAATTCGTATGCATCTTCCACCGCATGCCATTCGCCTTCCCCATTAAGTCCTTACAAAAATCCACAGATGCATCCTTTATCTTGTCTTCCTCTGTCAAAACCATACCTCCACTTTCAATCCTCCTTATATAATTAGACCGTCTTTTCACATTAGTCATTTTATGAAAGAAAGCGGTATTCTCATCTCCTTCTAGCAACCATTGCTCCCTTGACCGCTGACGTCATTCTATTTCTTCCTTCCTGTAGACTTCTTTAAGTTCCACCCTCCATTTACATAAATAATCGAACCCACCATTTGATAAGCTTCAATCCTGTTCCTTTAGCTCCATTTCTTCAATAAAAGCGAGTACTTCTTTTCGCTGTTTTCCAACAGATTCCTCTTCCTATCCTATTTTCGTTGGACACGTCGTATATGCCGTATTTAGCAACGAATTTACTTGCCGCATCCATATAGAACGTCGAACATCTACAATCAATTTACACGCTTTCTCCTTCTCCAGCCACCTTTTCTTGAACCTGAACTTCCTCTTCCTCTTTAACGACTCCCGGGTTCCATCAAAAAGGACAATCGGCACATGGCCCAACATATTCTTAATTTCTGCTCTAGCATACGCAAACGGATTTTGAGTCTCCTAATCTGAGAATACCATAATTCTATCCAACTTTGCCAATCGTACTCTTCGACTATGGCTAGACCATGTAAATTTTCGCCCCTTTACCTTAATCTCCATAAGATCTAAATGGTTGATTACCTGATTAAACAACTCTCCATCTCGATCATCCTTCAAGGTCCTCACTCGTTCTTCCGAAAACCTGACCACATTGAAATCACCCCTATCACCCATGGTACATCCCATTTTGCTCTAATATGTCATAGTTCCCTCCAAAACTTCTCCCAACACTCTTTCTTAGACGGCCCATACACTAAAGATACCATCTGCTTCTAACCATCCACCTTACCTTTAATTACCGCCGTGATTGAGAATTCTCCTATAAATGAGTCATCAATATCCATCATCTCTTGATTCACCCCAAGTAGTACACATCCACTTGCTCCATTCGCCCTTTTCACAATCCAATTCACTTCTCCTATGCTCCCAACCTATTCAGAATTCTAGCCATCAGACAGCTGAGCTTAGTTTCCGACAAACCAATTATTGTAAAATGCCATTTCGTAACCGTCTCTGACCATTCGCCTTTTAAGAGACAGACCTAAGCCACAAACATTCTATAAAATGCAATTCATAAAAACCAGATAGCATTATGGACCCCACCCTTACCCCAGCCTGCTAAATCCATCTTCGTTATCAAAGGTCAACCCCTTTCTGTGCAGGCTCGCTATCCCCCTTCTGAGGAAGAATACTGACGCCGCCCTTTCGCACTCATGGTTTTTAACAGTGGCCAAATTAAAGTTCTATTTCCTCTCGGGAGGTACCTATATTTATGCCCGACGCTTCACAGTACTGTAGTAAATGACTATCGGGTAAATTGCCAAAAATTAAAACTGAATTTAATAAAGTACCTGAGAAAGTTGCTTTATTCTTCGTCCTCTCTTTTGCCTTTGCCACGTCCACACCCTCCTTGCTCAAACCCAGTCCTTGCTAGAATTCTCCCACTCTTACGATTAGCGACGACTAGACTGCCCTTTGGCACTGTTTCCTTACCCGCCGGTTCCTCCACTTTGTTCGTAAGATCATCTACATTATCTTGTATCTCTTCCAAACTACTCAAACATCGGGCCACCATATTTGTCCCATTGTCTTGGAGTTCCCCCCATTCGATGTCAACTTCACAACCGCTTCCTCTATTTCTATTCTAATCAAAGCTTGTGATCTGAGGACAACACATCCTCCAACCGACACGTGACAATTACCTTTACTTTTCCTTTCATCCATCGCTCCTTCCTTCCCCCGTTCTTCATGTCTGCCTCATTTCCTGACCCTCCGCTTTAACCCTCCGTCCATCCTTCGTTGAAACCTCTTTACTATCACGCTCATCATTAACGCTGTCATTAAGATCTCTATGAGTGTAATAATTAATTTTCCCATTCAAGTTAGATTCCTCATAAAAAAATTGCCTTCATATTCTTATCCGCCTTTTCCCAGTTCTCATCCTGTTTGTTACACAAATCACCATACGGTGCTTCAAAATTCGATTCTCCCTCCATACTTGCCAAAATCAGCTTTTAGGTTTATTTAGGCCTATTAGTGCAACCTGATCAACCTCCATCGTTTGATTTCCCTTCGCCATCGAAGATCTCGGTCAACTTCGCTTAAGATTATCCCCACTACCAGTTTGAATTAAAGCGGAGACCGCCGCCGCAATCTTCTTCCTCCCTCATGCAAGCGAGGATCTCTCTTCTGATCACGTACCTTTGATTGTTGATCATGCTAAAGGTGGCGTGGAGCTCGATGGTTTGCCGACCTCGACCCATGCCTGAACCGACCTCGCTTGAGCCGTCCTCGGCCTGTCATCTTCCTCATCTCGACTTCGTGGTGCTTCAAACCCTAATTTCCACCCCAGTTCCCACCGTCTCTTCCGACCACCGTGTCGACCTTGAAGTTCACCGTCGGCACCCTCGTAATGGACGCACCCTTTTCCATTGAGAAAAACACCTTAAAAATGCGTCCTGCTACCATCACCTTTTTCTCTTTTGGAATAAAACGACTTCCATTACACCCCACTCGAATTCACGCTATGTTACTGATTGATCTAGCCTCGGTAGCCTCATCAATCTCTAGTACGACCCTAAAGCTCTTTACTAATCCTTCGAAAACATACCAAGACCACACATGAACTGGCAAATTCTCCACCAGTAATCAGACTTCCGATTGATGTCGATGGGTAGTAGACCTTTCATACCCGTCCACTTTGTAATCCTAAACTGAAAATTGTGGGCGGTGTCTTCAATCGCTGGGCATTTTACCAGTAACTCGAGCAACTCCGCTGAAGGAAAATGCGCGAAGTACCCTAAAGGATGCGGGACCAGCACCCATTGGTAAGTCTTATACTTTCCTGGCAACTCCCGCAACTTTTCCTAACCTCGCCAAAGGATCCCCATCTCTCGGCTTCACGGTACTGTAGTAAATGACTATCGGGTAAATTGCCAAAAATTAAAACTGAATTTAATAAAGTACCTGAGAAAGTTGCTTTATTCTTCGTCCTCTCTTTTGCCTTTGCCACGTCCACACCCTCCTTGCTCAAACCCAGTCCTTGCTAGAATTCTCCCACTCTTACGATTAGCGACGACTAGACTGCCCTTTGGCACTGTTTCCTTACCCGCCGGTTCCTCCACTTTGTTCGTAAGATCATCTACATTATCTTGTATCTCTTCCAAACTACTCAAACATCGGGCCACCATATTTGTCTCATTGTCTTGGAGTTCCCCCCATTCGATGTCAACTTCACAACCGCTTCCTCTATTTCTATTCTAATCAAAGCTTGTGATCTGAGGACAACACATCCTCCAACCGACACGTGACAATTACCTTTACTTTTCCTTTCATCCATCGCTCCTTCCTTCCCCCGTTCTTCATGTCTGCCTCATTTCCCGACCCTCCGCTTTAACCCTCCGTCCATCCTTCGTTGAAACCTCTTTACTATCACGCTCATCATTAACGCTGTCATTAAGATCTCTATGAGTGTAATAATTAATTTTCCCATTCAAGTTAGATTCCTCATAAAAAATTGCCTTCATATTCTTATCCGCCTTTTCCCCGTTCTCATCCTGTTTGTTACACAAATCACCATACGGTGCTTCAAAATTCGATTCTCCCTCCATACTTGCCAAAATCAGCTTTTAGGTTATTTAGGCCTGTTAGTGCAACCTGATCAACCTCCATCGTTTGATTTCCCTTCGCCATCGAAGATCTCGGTCAACTTCGCTTAAGATTATCCCCACTCCCAGTTTGAATTAAAGCGGAGACCGCCGCCGCAATCTTCTTCCTCCCTCATGCAAGCGAGGATCTCTCTTCTGATCACGTACCTTTGATTGTTGATCATGCTCGCGTGGCGTGGAGCTCGATGGTTTGCCGACCTCGACCCATGCCTGAACCGACCTTGCTTGAGCCGTCCTCGACCTGTCATCTTCCGCATCTCGACTTCGTGGTGCTTCAAACCCTAATTTCCTCCCCAGTTCCCACCGTCTCTTCCGACCACCGTGTCAACCTTGAAGTTCACCGTCGGCACCCTCGTAATGGACGCACCCTTTTCCATTGAGAAAAACACCTTAAAAACTCGTCCTGCTACCATCACCTTTTCTCTTTTGGAATAAAACGACTTCCATTACACCCCACTCGAATTCACGCCATGTTACTGATTGATCTAGCCTCGATAGCCTCATCAATCTCCAGTACGACCCCAAAGCTCTTTACTAATCCTTCGAAAACATACCAAGACCACACATGAACTGACAAATTCTCCACCAATAATCAGACATTAGATTGATGTCGATGAGTAGTAGACCCTTCATACCCGTCCACTTTGTAATCCTAAACTGAAAATTGTTGGCGGTGTCTTCAATCGCTGGGCATTTTACCAGTAACTCGAGCAACTCCGCTGAAGGAAAATGCGCGAAGTACCCTAAAGGATGCGGGACCAGCACCCATTGGTGAGTCTTATACTTTCCTGGCAACTCCCGCAACTTTTCCTAACCTCGCCAAGGGAGTCCCATCCCTCGGCTTCATAGTACTGTAGTAAATGACTATCGGGTAAATTGCCAAAAATTAAAACTGAATTTAATAAAGTACCTGAGAAAGTTGCTTTATTCTTCGTCCTCTCTTTTGCCTTTGCCACGTCCACACCCTCCTTGCTCAAACCCAGTCCTTGCTTTGCTAGAATTCTCCCACTCTTACGATTAGCGACGACTAGATTGCCCTTTGGCACTGTTTCCTTACCCGCCGGTTCCTCCACTTTGTTCGTAAGATCATCTCCATTATCTTGTATCTCTTCCAAACTACTCAAACGTCGGGCCACCATATTTGTCCCATTGTCTTGGAGTTCCTCCCATTCGATGTCAACTTCACAACCGCTTCCTCTATTCCTATTCTAATCAAAGCTTGTGATCTGAGGACAACACATCCTCCAACCGACACGTGACAATTACATTTACTTTTCCTTTCATCCATCGCTCCTTTCTTCCCCCGTTCTGTCATGTCTGCCTCATTTCCCGACCCTCCGCTTTAACCCTCCGTCCATCCTTCGTTGAAACCTCTTTACTATCACGCTCATCATTAACGCTGTCGTTAAGACATCTATGAGTGTAATAATTAATTTTCCCATTCAAGTTAGATTCCTCATAAAAAATTGCCTTCATATTCTTATCCGCTTTTTCCCAGTTCTCATCCTGTTTGTTACACAAATCACCATACGGTACTTCAAAATTCGATTCTCCCTCCATACTTGCCAAAATAAGCTTTTAGGTTATTTAGGCCTATTAGTGCAACCTGATCAACCTCCGTCGTTTGATTTCCCTCCGCCATCGAAGATCTCGGTCAACTTCGCTTAAGATTATCCCCACTCCCAGTTTGAATTAAAGCGGAGACCGCCGCCGCAATCTTCTTCCTCCCTCATGAAAGCGAGGATCTCTCTTCTGATCACGTACCTTTGATTGTTGATCATGCTCGCGTGGCGTGGAGCTCGATGGTTTGCCGACCTCGACCCATGCCTGAACCGACCTCGCTTGAGCCGTCCTCGGCCTGTCATCTTCCTCATCTTGACTTCGTGGTGCTTCAAACCCTAATTTCCTCCACAGTTCCCACCGTCTCTTCCGACCACCGTGTCGACCTTGAAGTTCACCGTCGGCACCCTCGTAATGGATGCACCCTTTTCCATTGAGAAAAACACCTTAAAAACTCGTCCTGCTACCATCACCTTTTTCTCTTTTGAAATAAAACGACTTCCATTACACCCCACTCGAATTCACGCTATGTTACTGATTGATCTAGCCTCGGTAGCCTCATCAATCTCTAGTACGACCCCAAAGCTCTTTACTAATCCTTCGAAAACATACCAAGACCACACATGAACTGGCAAATTCTCCACCAGTAATCAGACCTCCGATTGATGTTGATGAGTAGTAGACCCTTCATACCCGTCCACTTTGTAATCCTAAACTTAAAATTGTGGGCGGTGTCTTCAATCGCTGGGCATTTTACCAGTAACTCGAGCAACTCCGCTGAAGGAAAATGCGTGAAGTACCCTAAAGGATGCGGGACCAGCACCCATTGGTGAGTCTTATACTTTCCTGGCAACTCCCGCAACTTTTCCTAACCTCGCCAAAGGAGTCCCATCTCTCGGCTTTACCATCCTAATCACATCTAGAGTTTTCGCCAAAGTTTTCCTTCTTTTCTCATCTCATCATTACATGGCACAGTGAATTCCGTAGTCGCCACCGCCTTTCCCGAATTCTTTTCCGATCTTCCCTCTCCGGTAAGGGACAATGCCTTGCCAAATGTCCTTCACCCTGGCAGTTATAGCAAATCGGATCAAACTCACAGTTATATAGTGAATGTCCCCATTGTTTGCAATTTAAACAGCTCCCATTAAACACAGCCGACGATGATTTTCGACCATTGAAAGACGTCACCACGTTGGTCTCGCTCTTTATATCGACCAGAGACCAATTCCAACCATCTCGGTCAATCAGTCTAACCCCCTCTAGTGATATCAACCGCTTAAAACCATCAAGGTCTCTCTCTCGAACCGGTCGCCGGCCGCCTCCTCCACAACCTTAATGATCTCATCCTTAGCATACCGCTTCCCTTGGATCCACATACCACCATCATCCTTCTCTCTGCCATGCCCTTTCCGTGAAAAGTCCCCGACGATGACCCGTAGACAGTCCACTTGACGCCCCTCCTTCCATGCCGTACCATCTTTGCGACCCATCTCCCGGCCGGATCTCGTAAAATCCCTCGATCGAGAGAGCGAACTTCGTGAATGCATGCGCCTATCTGGCCCATCCACCTCCACTAAAATGTATGTCCTAGATGGTTCCTCATGACGACCACCGCCTTGTTGTCGAGCCTTAGGCGGATACTTACCTCTAGCCGGAGACCTTCCCCCACCAAATCGGTGTTGACACACCGAGGTTCAAGGCCTTGCGCGAGGAGAGCCACTCCTCTTTCTAGAAATTCTTCTATCCTTGCTTGAGCGGCCATCACCGCCACGACCTAATCCACGTCCATCATCACTGCGGCCAATCCTATGGCCTTCTCCGCGGCCACCAGTGTGCCCACCATCACCGTTCCTACCACCACCGTACCTACCATCACCGTGGCCATCTCCACAGCTCACATCTCCACAAACAGCATCATCACTGCGACCGCCATAAGCACCACGACCTTCACCATTACCATCCCAACCATCACCAACATGAACAGCACCACCCCCAAGACCGCACCGTCTTCCATCACCAACCATGCCCACTGGAGTTGAGCCTCTCCTCACCGGGGACCTACCTCTCGAGGATGCCGGCCCAATGGGGCCTTCTCCATGCATGGTCGGCGCCGCCCTCGCTCTTGAAGGGGACCCACCCCTCGGAGAGATATTGAACACCATTGTTTCCTCATCGAGGGGATATGACCGCCGCACGTCCGCCGCACGTCCGCCGCCAGTGGCCATGTAACCCCGGCCCCCCGGCGACCGCCCCCCACGACATGGAGATATGGACCAGTTGCGTGGATTCCTGCCCTCCTTGCTCGACCCGCTGTCTCGGTCGCCGGACCTCCTTGCTGCCCATGACGTATGCATCTTTTAAGGGATTAAAACCCTAGCCGGATCTCGTAACCAAACTCCTTACAAAACCCTTTCCATGCACCATCATTCCTGCTATAATTTAATGATTATATAGCAAATCATGATATAATTGGGCAAAAGAGAAAGAGCAGAGTCGCTTACCTGACTTCATTCGGCTTGATTTGATTCAAAGACAATGTCACAAGACAATGAGACCGCTTCTTGAATCGATACGCCATTTTGGGCAAGACCCAATATCGCGGTTGAGAAGGAGACACAGTCCCGTTTGGACATTTCATCAAACAGCTACGGGCATCATTGAATCGAAAATGTATGGCATAGCTGTCGAGCATTATGTTCCAAAAGGCAGTGTCAAGGGTAGAGCTTGAGCTATAGAGTTGATGGGGAAGATTCAAAGAAGCCGCATTTGACATAGAGATTGGTCGAGGCCCGATTTGAGATTGAATTGGTCAAGGCCCGATTCGAGACCGAATGCATGGATCTGTCAGCCTAAAGGAAAAGAGCAGGATTTGAGAGCAGAGACGAGGGAGAACTTGATGATGAATAAAAATGTATTTTTGCAGGAGAGAGAGGGTAAGCGAGGGAACGAGGTTAGTTTTGGAGCATTTTAAACATGAGATGAGTGTGGTTTCTTTATGTTTCTTTTATCTCTCTGGATATATATTGCTATAAAATCCCCTAAAGTTTGTTACACTTTTTAATACCTTAATGGGACTTTTTCTCATACCTCTAAGTACCTAAATATTTTGGTTACCAACAGTATTTGCGAGGGAAATGTTGCAAGTAATATTTTCGCTGACGGATGACTGGATGGTATTCTTAACTTCCAGACACTTCATTGCAACCAGTACATGGTGATCCAAAGCTGGTCTTCGTAGGATCAAGAAGTGTTATATTTAGAATTTAAAAAGAAAAATTGATTGTCACCAAGCCTACAACCTGAATGTATCTAGTATATCTTGTATGAAGCTTTTTAATGAAATGATCAACATATATTGATGTATAAATCACAAACATCTCATGAAGAACTCTCAAATGCATAATAACTGATACATTGACATCAAAAAAATTAAAACCGCTCAGAATTAAACAGATCGGGGAAAGAATAATAGTACAGCTGACCAAATATGTCTAGTATGCTGCCATGAAAATTCCAGTAAGTTGAGATCCTCTGGTAGGGACACCTAGAATTCTTCTCTAGATCAAAAATCTATAATAAAAGAAAATAAAAGAAAAATCTGTGAGAAACGGTATCACTTCATAAATGTAGGCTAGTGACACCCTGATGAATAATCACCGATTGTCTAGCTTTCTCCTGTAATCTTTAGCAACGGTGTTAATACACTTTTTAAATGTGCTTCCGGTATTATTTGAAGCTGTGTTGTTTTAGATACCATTTTAAAGTCCAAACGCTTTATGGTTCTTCCTTTTCTTGGTTATTACCATGCATCAAGAAATCACCCCAGTATGCGAACTCCCTCATTTGCCCAACCAATCCATGCAATGCAGCGTAAATCTCTTCCACCTCGACATGATCTCGATCCCCGGTAATAAACGCATGCATACCCGACCCACCCACCTCCACCCAACTACACCCAACCACCTTCTTTACCCTCCTCCTCCACATCTCCCCCCTCACCTCCTTCACCTCATCAAACCTCCCATCCGATCCATAAGCATTCGCCAACAACACATACCCTCCGCTCCCCTTCGGGTCCAACCCCACCACTCTCTCCGCAGCCTCGACAGCCTCCTCGGTCTTCCCATGCATCTTACATGCCGCAAGATACGCTCTCCAAACCCCCGCATCTTTCGCGTGCTCCACAGCTTCTCTCGCTTCCTCTAACCGCCCGGCACGGCCTAAGAGGTCGACCATGCATGAGTAATGCTCCATTTCAGGGTCAATACCATAATCTGACTCCATTCTATGAAATATATTGCGTCCTTGATCAATTAGGCCAGAATGGCTGCAGGCAGAGAGAAGGCCGACGAATGTGACTGCGTCTAGGGCTATGTTCGCTGAGCACATGGCGTTAAATAGGTCGAGCACTTGTAAGCCAAGGCCATGGGCGGCAAAACCATGAATTATTATGTTCCAAGAGGCGGTGTCGTGGACAGGCATGTTGTCGAAGACTTTTTTGGCATAGGATAGAGCACCAGATTTTGCATACATGTCCATCAGAGCGTTGAGGACGAATGTGTTGTGGGTGTTTATACCGCTTCTTATCATGTAGGTATGAATTTCACGACCGTGCACTACACCCGCTGCCTGTGATATATAAGTAAATGAATATATGAATGTAGTTAATGAAGCGGGTAGGAACTCCAAAGTGAAGTAAATTAATTTAAAAGTTTATTGTTATATGATTTGTAAGTTGTAATATCTCGTATTTATGAACTTCATATGTAAAATATATGAATAATTAACTTGCAAATAATTCGGCATTATTCTTTAGATATTCAATATCATCCTTGTTAGTATACGAAAAACACAATTTTAAAAGTCTTAAAATTTCCTTTTTTCTTCGGTTTTTCAATATTTTGCTTGTACACACAAGAATCATAAAATGTACAATGATCCCAATATTTTTTGTTTTCTTTAAATTTTCAACATTTATGCACGCTCACACGAATTCGGCAAAATTTTAAAAATTTCAAATATTCTATATCTTTGGTTTTCTAATATTTTGCTTGCTATAACATAAGAAAATCATGAAATTTTCAAAAATAAAATGTTTTTAATTTTCTTTGGTTTTGCAATATTTATAATGATATAATACACAAAAATCATAAAATTTTCAAAAATCTCAATATTATGCATACTAGAAAATTATGAAGTTTTGAAAAGCCTTAAATTTTTCTGTTTTCTTTTGTTTTAAAATATTTTGCAAGCTATTATAGTACATGACAATAGCGAAATTAATAAAAATCCAAAATTATTTGTTTTCTTCAAATTTACAATATTTTGCACGCTACCACACGAAAATTGCGTAAATTTTAAATATCTCAAACTTTTCTGTTTTATTCGGTTTTTCAATATTTTGCTTGCTACAAATAAAAATCACGAAATTTTCAAAAATCTTAAAACTATTCCATTTTATTCGATTTTTCAAAATTTTGCTTGATAGCACATGGACGTTGCGAAATTTTCAAAAATCATAAAGTTCCACTTTTCTTTCAAGTTCTCAAATATTTGTATGCTTAGCACACAAAAATAGAGATTTTTCTCAAAATTCAAAAAAAATCTTTTACCTTTAAATTTTCGATATTTTGCATTCTATAACACACGAAAATCATGAAAGTTTCAAAAATCTTAATATTTCAGTTTTCTTCAGTTTTTCAATATTTTTCTTGTTATATTAGACAAATATCGCGAACTTCACAAAAGTATCAATCTTTTTTTCATTTTTCAATATTTTTCTTCCTATAGCATACGAAAATTGCTAAATTTTAAACAATTTCAAAAAAAATTGTTTTCTTTGGTTTTACAAATTTTTGTTGCTCAAATGAAAATCGTGAAATTTTTTTAAATATTGAAATAATATGTTTTCTTCAGTTTTTATTCTATAAAGAGCATGAAAATTGCATTATTTTCAAAAATCCCAATTTTTTTTGTTTTCTTCAATTTTTCAACATTTTACTTGTTACTATAGCAAACGAAAAACGCAAAATTTTTAGAAATCTCAAAAAAATTATGTTTGCTTTTTTGCCAATATATAGCACACGAAAATAAATGAATATTCAAAAATTGCAGATTTTTCTGTTTTCTTCAATTTTCTAATATTCTACTTGCTCATACATTTGAAGAACTCCAGGATATCCAGAAGCAAAAGGCTAGGTGAACTAAAATAAAAAAAGAGCGTCGATTGCTACTAAGAACCAAACAAAATAAAGAATCTGGTTTGAGTGACCGAGACTTCAAATGCCTTTGCAACACACTGAAATCACGAAATTTTAAAAAATCCTAAATTTTTTATTTTCTTCAAATTTTCAATAGTTTGCACGAATCACAAAATTTTCAAAATTTTCTACCTTTTGGTTTTTTATATTGGGAAAATTGTTTTCAAGCCCAATTTGGAGAAGTGGCTTGTTTTTAAACCCGCGTATTTCCAAAATCGTCAAAAACCCCAATACTTCGAAAATACAAAAGAGAGAAACCCAAAATGACTTGTACGTATAATAATTATAATATTTTTTCAAAACTCCCAAATTTACCCTTATTCTTAAACGACAAAGTATTTCTAAAAGATATGTATAATAAATGGGAAATCTTGTGCTTCTCCATTGCTACTGCTCCATCTTCATCTTCCTCAAATTGCAAAAGGATATCTTCTATTCGAGCTCTAATAGAAAATTTGAATACGGATTAAATGTTTACCTATTTTAATTTCCATTATCAAATTATACTTCTTCGTTCCAAATTTTCAGTAACCCTATTTTAACCTTGCTTCTATATTCAGAGCTTCAGGTCGCTACCCTTAATCTCTTCGGGTTCATGCTATTTTTTTGCCATTTTTCTTCGTCAACCAGAGAAGTAATCATGTAAAAAAAAATTCAACGATTTCAACTGAGATCACTAATTTCTTAACTTAAAATCGAAGATATAATGGTCGAAACCTTTTTTCGGATTTAAAATTAAGAAAATGGATTAATAGAAGAAATTTGGGCAAACAATAATAAAGAATAAAGAAGATGGGTTAAGAAAATAAATTAGGACAAATAATAATAAAGAATAAAGAATAATCTAAAATCTCACATTTTAAAATCTTGGAAATTTTTTAAAAATCCATGGATAATATTTTGGAAAATATTTAAAGGGATATTATAGACAATGCATACAAAAATACGTACACAAATAAGAGTTTGGGTTTAAAATAATGCCAAATTATATTTTTGAGGTTTTCCATAATTTTGAAAACTTGTGGGTTTAAAAATAAATCTGATTATGAAACTGGGCCAGGAAATAATTTTCCTTTATATATTTTGCTTGTTATAGTATATGAAAATCGCAAAATCTTTTAAAATCTTAAGAATTTTTTGTTTTCTTTGGTTTTTCAATATATTTATTTGCTAGCACACAAAAATCACGAAATTATCAAAAGTCTGAATATGTTTTGTTTTCTTCTATCTCTATATTTTATATGCTATAAAAATCGTGAAATTTTCAAAATCTCAAAACTTATGTTTTCTTCAACATTTTAATATTTTACATACAGTATATTTTATTTTCTTTAGTTTTTCTATATTTTCCTGCAATACCAAATAAAAATCATGAAATTTTTAAGTCTAAATTTTTTTATTTTATTTGATGTTTCAATATTTTGCATGCTATATAGCACACAAATATCGTGAAATTTTTCAATATTTTGCTAGTAAAAACTAAATAGTGAAAGAAAAAATAGAAAAAGATTTTAAAGAAGAATGTTGATCAGAATTTTTCCACCAGATAAACCGAGTTGTATAGGACAAGAGTGATAAATATTAAGTAATGAGCCAATTAAAAATTTCCATCATCCAAATATAATAAAGGAATTAAAAAGGGGCTAGAGCCACTAAAGTTTTGCAACCACAAGAGTCCAAGCCAATTGATATAGCTTTTATATATATTATAATAGTAAGGGCCCACACAATGCGCGGATACGAAATCCAAAGTCCAGAAAATTGGATTAATTTATAAGTTTATTGTGATATAATATATAAGTTGTAATATCTCGAATTTATAAAATTCATATGTAAAATATATAAAGGATTAACTTGGAAATATTTTGGCATTTTCCTTTAGGTTTTTAATATTTTTCTTACTATAGCGCACGAAATTTTCAAATATCTAAATCTATTTCCTATGTATTTTTAAAAACTTTGAATATAAAAGCCTATGAAAAACGCGAAATTTTCATAAATCCTAAAATTTATTGTTGTCTTCAGTTTTTTATTTTTGGCTTGCTAACAAACGAAAAAAATTCAAAAAATCCCGGTTTTTTTTGTTTTCTTAAAATTTTCAATATTTTGCATTCTTGCAGACGAAAATTAAGAAGTTTTCAAAAATCCCAAATATTTTCTATTTTATACGGTGTTTCAATATTTTGCGCACAATACCATAAGAAAATCATAAGATTTTCAAAAATCTCAATTTTTTTCTTTTTTAGTTTTTCGGTATTGTTCTTTCTAAAGTATATAAAAAACATGAAATTTACAAAAATCCCAAAACTTTCTGTTTTCATCAAATTTTCTATATTTTGCACGCTGCATATGAAAACGGTGAAATATTTAAAAACTCAGAATTTTCTTTTTTAATATTTTGATTGCTATATCTCATGAAAATTACGAAAATTTATGTTTTCTTCCGATTTTCAATATTATGCATGCTTACACGAAAATAACGAAATTTTCAAAACCTCAAACTTTTCTGTTCAGTTCGATTTTTCAATATTTTGTATACTATAGCACATACAAATCACAAAAAAATCTGTTTTTCTTCCATATTTCAATATTTTGCATTATATAGCACACTAAAATTGCAAAAAAAATAAGTTATTTTCGGTTTTTTAATATTTTGCTTGCCACAAGAAAATCATGAAATAATGAAAATATCCCAAAATTTAATGTTTTCGGTAAATTTTCAATATTTTGCATGCTGTATGACGACCAAAAATCGCGAAAATAGGAAAAATCTCAGGAAAATTTGTTTATTTCGGTTTTCAAATATTTTGCTTGCTAATTACAAATGAAAATCGCGAAATGTTTAAAACTCTACAAAAAATATTTTGTTTTCAGCACACGAAAATCATGAATTTTTAATAAAATTGAAATTTTAATGTTGTTCTTTGTTTTCAATATTTTGCTTGCTAGCACATGAAAATTGTGAAATTTTAAAAAATCGTACAAATTTTTTTCTTCAAGCTTTTCAATATAACACACAAATGTTGCAAAAATCATAATTTTTTTGTTCTTTTTGGTTTTTCAATATTTTACTTACTATAGCAGATGAAAATCATAAAATTTTCAAAGATCTAAAAAAAAATTGCTTTCTTCCGTTTTTACAATATTTTGCTTGCTATATATAGCACACGGAAATTGTGATATTTTCAAAAATCCCAAAAAATTTCAATATTTTGTATGGTTACAAAAATTTCAAAAATGTTCATTTTTTCGGTTTTTCAATATTCTGTTTGTTATAGTAAACGAAAATCATGAAAGTTTCGAAAATCATAAATGGTCCTATTTTCTTCCATTTCTCAATATTTTGAACAACAAACAAAAATCGCGAAATTTTAAAAACTCAAAATTTTATGTTATCTTCAGGTTTTTTTATATTTTGCTTGTTATAGCACATAAAATTGCGAATTTAAAATATCAAAAAAATTCTGTTCTCTACAGTTTTTTTTTTAATATTTTCCCAAATTACAAATAAAAGGCTGTTTTTTTATACATAAGAAGAAGTTTATTGATGTGATGAAAGATTAATCTTCTTAATCGAAGATTTATTTTTTGAGATGCAGGGTATAATTGCAAGAAAACCATGCGGCTAAGATTAATTTTGCATTCATATATGTCTAAGAAAGAAGAGGGATTATTCCAATAAATATTCAGTCATATAGCTTTTTATATAATACATAGATAGATAGATAGATAGATAGATAGATAGATGGATAGATAGATGGACAGACAGCCTGAGAGGCGCTTCTAATCATTAAAAAGAACAAGTATGACAAGTACAATAATAAGAGAGGTCGATAGGATGTAATTTATGAAGAAACAATCAAACAAGCAAGCTAATTTGATGCTTTTGACCAAGGTAATAATTATTTTTTGAAGAAATACTTGATGGTGATAATTAATGCACCAATTATCCCTACTTTGGTTATAATTGTGAGGAAATTGACCATGATTCCATCAGCTTTTTAAGAATTATTTCCCTTTCATCTAATTTGGGCAGTGAAATGGTGGTTCATTTCACAAACAAGCAAACAGAAAAGATCATAAGTAGTAAATGAGGGTAAATAGACAATTAAATTTAAATATAGACATGATGTCATATTGCTGCCTTGCCATAAGCCAAAGAAATATTTATAAGGGAAAGCAACATTTACTATAAATTTGCCTACAAGAACATTCGAATAGTTCAGACTTCAACTCATCGCCTAAAGAATATGATGGCAATAATCATTGATCTGCACTTTATAATAATTATAATGAACTTACACACACAATAGAAGCATACCTGTGCACAAGCGGGCAGTACCGCAGCAAGCGTAACCGCATCAGGCAGCACACCAGCACGCCGCATCCTGCCAAAAAACCTCAAAGTCTCTCCATGATCAGCATTATACTGAAACCCCGAAATCATCGAATTCCATGATAACAAATCCCTCTCCTTCATTCCTTCAAATATCACCACCGCATCCTCCACTTCATGACACTTCCCATACAAATCAATCAGCGCGTTTGAAACGGATCCCACGCTCTCAAACCCAGCCTTCACCACAAGCCCATGCACTTTTCTCCCATTCACAACATCTCCCGTCGCAGTAAAAACCGATAGAATCCCCGTAACAGTATAAGAACTAGGCATCATTCCTTCACCACCCATTTTATAAAAAGTCTCCAATGCATTTGAGAAATTACCCATTTGAGCAAACCCGGTAACCATCGCATTCCACAACACAATGTCTCTTTCAGGCAATCCATCGAACAGCTTATGTGCGTATTCGATGAACCCGAATTCAAGGTAAGAGTGTATCAGTGCACTGCCAATGAACTTATCTGAATCCAGCCCAGCTTTGATCACTTCAGAATGAAGTCTTGATACTTCAGAATGAAGGGTGCAGGCCTTGATGGTGCATGGGTAAGTGAATTTGTCAGGCGAAAAACCAGTTTCAGATCGAAGAAGGTTGTAGTAATGGAGGGCATGAGATGGGAGGTTGTTAGAGGAGAGAGAGGAGATGATGGCATTGAAGGTGATGAGATTTGGGGGGTGAGGAGAGGAGAGAAAGACTGAGAGGGATTGAAGAGGGAGCTGGAGCTTGGAGTAGAGTGAGATCAAGGATGTGGTGATCAATGGTGAGGAATGGAGATTTGTGGCGATGAGTTGGGAGTGGATTTGTTTTGTTTTGGGCAGGTTTTGAGTGAGGGAGCAGAGTTTGAGATGTGAGATGAAGGTGGAGAGAGTTGGCTGGGGTGGTTTTTTGACCATGCTGCTGCATTGTGGATGCTTTGGAAGAAGGAAAGAAGCAGGGATAAGACTTTTTATTTTCCCAAAATAAATTTAAGTAGGGTTTATATATATATATACTCTCCCCCAATCTTCTAATACTTCCATATTTGGATGTTCCGGATTAAAACCAGTTAAATTAAGGTTTGGATAATAATGATAATTTAAATTTAAACTTATATTTCAACAAATTCCATCGGCTTCAACGTAAGAAGTTCATAATATATTTTAAATAATGGCATGATTATTTCCATAATTTCTTTTCCCTCATTTTGAGTTGTAAGTGCATACGGAGAACAAGAAACAAATAAATGATTTTTCAGTACTACTCTGTTTATATATTACTTCCAAAAATAAAGAAATAAATGATTCATCCTTGTTAACGTTTTTTTTTTTTGGATAAAAACGTTGGGAAAAAGATCCCTGCGTTTCATCAAAAATTCTTAACAAAACATACAAAGGTAAAGCTAGAACTAAAAATAAACAAGAAAAAGGGATTAGCAAGCCAAAAAACTACAACTATAGTCACCAAATAATCTAAATATCCTCATCTACTTTTGTTTTAAAATGAGCCGAAGCTCCTTCTCCATGCCATGTCATCACCATATAGTCTGACATAATATAACAACAGATACATCCTCCTTGCTCCGGTGGCATACAATCGGTATCGGATCCTGAACCTTTTATCAGATGGGGCGAAATTTACATTATCATTTTCCTTAAGCTTCAAACATAAATAAAATCTACAGAAAAAATGATTTATTTTTTAAAAGTTTTTTTGGCACTATTTATTATTTAAGAGTTAGAAATTTTTCATATTAAATATTGATATAATTTACTACAAAATGATGTTTATTTTCCTATTTAAAGCAATTAGATCATTTGAAGTTGCAATTGTTAAATATAAAGTTCTAATCAAAATATTGATATTGATGAGGCTCGTAAACGAGTAATCTCCAAATCACGGCACATAGCGGATGACGTGTCATCCATATAAGCCCGCTAGATTTCTGAGGGCTACGGAGCTGGAATAAACATGATGCATTGGGGACATTCTTCGGCACCTCGTTTCCGAGGTTGCATCCGACCTTTTGGAGATCTCTCCGGAGTATCTTCCCTATTCGCCTAGCATCCAGCCGACAGCTCGCCTCCCAGCAATCCTACAGCTGAGCTTTCTCGGGCTTCTCGCTCGCCTCCGAGCTATCCATCGAGCTGAGCTTCCTCGGATTTCCTCTTCAACCGAGAGCACGGAGCCCAAACGCACCCGTAACGGCTCCGTGTATCTCACCACGTCGAGATCTCCGCCGCTCCATGACCCCCCATCTCACGCTAGCGTATTTCGCCATTAATGAACGTATCCCACTATTAATATGCGTGTTTTACCATCAACGCGAACGTGACGCAGAGGCGCAACGGACGGCGAGAATCTCGTGCCGGTTCACCTCATGCGAGCACTATATACACCCCTTCCACCAGACGACTCAGGTAAGTCGAAATCATTCCAATACGCCGCTACTCTGCCATTATTTCTCGGTACTTACTCAATCGTCGGAGGGTCCTACGGTGGTTTCCCACCCCGGGACTTCCCTTGTAGGTAGTTCGGCGTCAACAAATCTAACAATCCATTGAGATCCACACATTCAATTCTCACTCTCAATCACAACCGTTCAAAACCGCTTGCATCAAGATCGACGGAGGACAACATCTGAGGGAGATTCCGACCTCCATCAGATATGAAAAGTTATTTGAAACAATTTACTGAAATCAAGAGGTTATATGGAAATACAAATATACAATTGTGTATATTTCTTTTCCCTCACTGCCGCCGTACTCTCTTCCTCTAGCCATTGTCAGCTGAGCCATTCTCGTCCACCACCCCTCCTATTTCGTTCAAATTTGCCGTCGTACCTTTGTCATGATTTCCTCCGCCGCCTTCTACCTTCTGCTTCTTTGTCGATCGTATTCCCGTGGCTCCCTTTGCTGCCTACGCATCCTCTCTTGTTGTATCATCGTCCTCGATATCAATTCTTAGCGCCGTCTTCATCTTTCTTTTTATCTTCATGCCACATGCCCTTGCCCAATAAATAATTATAGCATCAATTTGATGAGCAATTTGGGTCTCATTTTTCCATATATTGTTTAAGATCCAATTGTTCCTTTCTTTCCACACATTCCATAATACTATCATAACTACTATATCTCATACATCCCTCAAAGTTCGTTTTATATTATTCCTCCAGTCTTTCCATAGTTCAACTACTGTTAGTGGTCTGTTCCTACATGAATTTTTACTCAAGAAATGATCCCACACTTTATTTGCAAATGAATATTGTAAAAACATATATATGATCAACATTTTCTATAGTAGCTAAACAAAAGACATCCCTATCATCCCTTGGTCAATTTAGTTTTACTAAGTTTTGCTTAGTTAAAATAATATCGTTAGCACAAAGTCATGTGAACACCCGCACTTTTAATGGCACATTTATCTTCCACGATCCTTTGGCTACCCGACAACTAGTGCCACTATCATTTAAAGTCTTACAAAGAGATTTACCAGTGAATTCTTTATTTCCTTCCTTTTCATATCTAATTATGTCTAATGTTGATCCCATCATCGGCTTTTATTCTTCTAAATATTCCATCAAAGCCTTACGTGTTTTTCTTTCTCCGCTTATCAATCTTCTATAGAATTTTGGCCACCATTTTGTCCATTTCCATTGTGAATGAACTGATGCATCTAAATCCTTTGCTAAGTCGAACAGAGTTGGGAATGTTACTTCACAGTTATCTCTCCACACCACCTATCGTTCCAAAAATTTATCATAATACCATTCCCTACCGTGAAACTAGCCCCGCAAAGACTCACATTATTCATTCCTTTTCATAATCCCGATGCCATTGCCACATTCTTACCTTTTGCATTCCAAGTCTTATTCTTACCTACATAGTTATAAGTTCTGCCCACTTGGCATCTCGTTTACTTGCACATTCTCCACCACCATCTACCTAATAGATCATTATTTATTTCTCTAATGTTATTAATTCCCAAACAACACCCCCACCCCCCTCCCGCGCTTGTTCTTTGTTTTTTGCACACTACTCACACCCCTAATTTCATTAGATTGTATCCTCCCTTTTCGTTATCAGCACCTTTTCATGGAAACTTCCTCCTTATTTTGCCAAATTTCGTAGCCACCCATGCAGGTAACTTATAAAATGATATGTAATGTGCAAGGAATGTCAATAGAACCGAGTTTATTAGTGTAATATGGACTACCTGAGATAATGATTTTCCTCTCCATCCTTATTAATTTTTTTTGTTTGCTCTGCTAATAAGAAAGGGGAACTTTACTAAACACCCTCTACCTTTAAGGGTTTTTAAAATAAAACAGTTGAACTTTAAAATGCCATAAAACCCTATTGTCACGCCCCATTTTCCAGTAGACGAAAACGGTGACGTGGCAAGCCCGCGGCATGTTTATCCAGAAAAGGTCATTCCCTAAATAAATATACCAAGCGTATTGAAACAATAATACACAATATAAGAATAAATGGAGACTGTAAAATTTTTCAACAAATATCTTTATTTACATTCAACTTCAAATATTTACAAGTACATGAGTTTCAACTGGAAAGTAAATACAATAAAAGAAAATGTCTAAATATGTGGTATACATAAACTGAATAGAAAGTGAAACTAAGCTAATCCTGAGTAGCAATCCGGTTGTAGTCCTCCTCTGTGGCCTCTACTTCCTCCGTCTCGACCGTATCTGACGAACATTTCAAGAAAATAAGGATAGATGGAATGCCTGTCAGCGAACTAGCGCTCGGTAAGTCCCAATGATAAAGTAAGAGTAAAAACGACAAGTGTAGAATGTACATATGACGAGTAAAAGTATATGTTCATGGGTAAATATATATTATAGGTCTTTATATGGTTACTATGTTAACGTTAAGTTCCAAGTGTGAATGTCAACGCAACCGTAAAAATATTCACGAGCTAAAGAGTGGGGGCCCAGGAGCAAGAAAATACGGGCTCATTTCATGTGTTAGCATCGGGACTCTAGGCTATGGAAGAGTCGATCCAACTGATATTCGAGTAAAATAAAAAGAGAGGTTAATACGGGACTCCTGAAGCTCCGTTGGATTCACATAAGAAACTATCCCAAACACCCCGAGTATAAATAGTCTATAACTGTATAATATATTTAATTAATTTGATTATAACATGTCTTGATCGAAACCATAAATTGCAAAGAAGTAGAATGAAGTCGAGTGAGTCGAGTAAAATGCGAGTCATGTCAATTGCAATTTTTGTTCGAGTTAAGTTAGTTCGAGTAGATTGGGTTCGAGTTCATGTTCAAGTTTAGATTCGAGTTTGGATTCGAGTTCAAGTTCAAATTTAAATTCGGATTTGGATTCAAGTTCAGGTCTTTTTCATATGAATTGATTTAACTGTTGAAAATCTTATGTTCGGGAGAAATCAGACAACGGTTGCACATGGACGGTAGGATTTGTGTTTTTTTCCAAGACAATTGCCATTAATAACTCCGTTAAATTTTCTAACCTGAATAGGTAAGCACTCACTTTCTACGGCTCCCCGGGGCTCAAGAGAATTGATACCGCTTAAACCTATATTAATTTAGAGTTCTTAAATATTTATTATTGTTGTTTACATTGCATGCATATTGTTTGCATTTCTCGAGAGGGTTTTATGAAAAATATTTTAATATCGTTTAAAAAATAAATCTGGAAGGTGATTTATAATATTTAGAATTTAGATGAACATGTATTTTAACTTAGGTGGTGTTTTAGTGATAAAGCCTAGATTTTAAAAGTTTGTGATATTTTAATGAAAACTACCGCCCTTTTTTTTTTTAAACTGGGTGGTATTTTATTAAAATTTCGATCTTCATTTAAAAATATATATTTTCTGTCACGCCCCGCTTCCGAAGATACGTAACTACGGCGCGTGACAGAGCAAACCATGCTACCTGTGGTTAGAAATCATCCCTCCACAGTCACATTACGACTGTCTATAGAATATCAAGAACAGTAAAATATGTAATCTAGCTAACCCATGTCCATCTGCCACAATAAATAGAATCAATAAATGTCACGCCCCGCTTTCCGGTATACGGGCAGAGGGGACGCAACGAGGCCGCTACGTATTTACTCTGAAGTAAATACGCTAAGCGTATCTAAGCAATATAAATAAAAATGCACAAGAGGTAAAGACAGTAGATATAACTGAACAACAACTTTATTTATTCACATTATTTTTACAACACATGGAAAAGTAAATACAACTGAATGAAAACAATGCCTAAACAGTGGCATAACAGAAATGTAAAGTACTGAAAGGAAATGTGTATAATGAAACTAAAGCTCTGGGTCTTCAGCAAACTGGTCCAAGTTTTCAGTGCTGGGCTCGATCTCTGAAAAATCCGAATCACCTGATGACATTCAAAGAAGAAAGAAAGAGAATGTCGTCAGCGAACAAATCGCTCGGTAAGTCCCAAAGATAAGAGAGAAATAAAATAGACAGAAAGTAAGAGAGAGAGTGTATCTTTTACAGTTGTATCATATTGTTATATTATTTTATTTAGTGTTAACGCTGTTGTTTGTAGCTTGGTACAGAAGGATGCCAGTGTATACGAGAGGAGTCTCTATATGCCAGAGACTAATGCAAATGGAAATACAAGGCTCCGTCGATAATACCACGGAACAACAGTATAGATGTAATTATGTCTTATGGTTACTGTCTCGTGCCACTTCTAACACCTTCCGTACCAATCTACCCCTTAAGCCCTGCGATGTCTTGATTGTATTATTTGTATTGTATTTCAACTTGTAATTGAATTGTGATATAGATTGTATATTTGGATGACTTGTCGAAACTATGATATCAATAAAATGGATGTAACTGGAGAATCATGGATGTAACTGGAGAATCATGTAAATGGAAGTATATCCATGGTTCGGTTCAGTCAATACAGATTGAATAGATTGAAATATGTATTCATGAATTCATTTTGGATTGTAAATTGTAGATTGTACTTGAATCATATTCAAGTTAGATTATTAATGAGAAGACTCAGTCTGAGTCAGACAATTAGAAAAGTAAATTGAAGTCCCGATTGTTTTTTATGTTATCGGTAACCGCTGCACATGGGCCGCAGGATTTGTGTCATTTTCAAAGACGATTACCGTGTTGATAACACCGTTGTTAAATTATCTACCTTAAATAGGCAAGCACCCACTTCTCCGGCTCCCTGAGGCTCAAGAGATTGGTCCCGCTTAAACCTATGTTTACCAGGGTCCTTAGGGTAATTTATAAAACTTGAGGGGGTTTTATGTAAAAATACTTTTATATACTTTTCAAAATACACCCTAAGTATTTAATTATCGTCTTTAGAGTTGTAGTAATTGTATATTTTATATTTGTGATATTTCTAGTGAAAATAACCTACTTTCATAATGTATGGTATTTATTTGTAATATTATACTTAGTATGGAATTCATGGTATTTTAATGTAAAGTGACTCTTGTGAATTTAGAAAAAGTTGGAATATTTATATTATCAAAAAATAAATATTTTAATTATACATACATATACATATATATTTATATAAAATAATTTTTTAATATATATTATATTTCTAGAAATCTCATTTTATTAAGATTTTGTATTTTGTAAATCTTTCGAGACCGAATGCCCCTTGCGGGAGTCTGCATCTCGCACTACTAAGCTCAGGGACGTGCAATAATCCGCACCATCCTAGTCGGGTTCCCCAAAATGGGTTGTAGCTGCGCTTTGTAAAGATTTGTTTACAAATACTAAATCTTATAAAAATGGTTTTATTAGTAAAGGATATTTATATGTAAAGGTTCGTTTCTCGTATTCTATTTTCCCAAAAAGTATTGTGCTATATTTCATATGAGTGTTGTGAGGAGGTAGGTCATTATCTCGTGATCTAACTTAAATGTATAATAAGATTGTGATGATTTATGTCAAAATGAAATTACATGGTATTTTACTAAAAAAGAGCGATAAAAGTTATAAAATGATATAGATTGTCATGAAACTTGTTTAACATGTTTGTTAATATTTAATAGTCAACATGTAATGGTTTAACATGATTTTATTTAAGAAAAAGTGAGGTTTTAGGAAGAACCGAATCGGAAATCGAATTTACTCCGATTCCGTCGGGTTTTGGAAATACGTATTTTTAGAACAAGATTAGAGAAGAGGGAGGGGGACTTACGGGTTTAGCTTAAAGAGGAGAGGGAGATGGAACGGTAGACTTCGCCGGTGCGTTATTTCGTCGCCGGGATCTCCTAAGGTTGTCGTCGGAAGATTCGCCGGAGCTTCGCCTCTTTGCTCACTTCAAAGCACACTAGGTTTTTAGGAAATTTCTTGAGAGTTTGCTCAGAATTTTAGAGTGAGGGGGTAGTGTGTAGGAGTTGTATTTATAGGGTTAGGCTAGGGTTAGGATAGATGAAAGGTTTAATTGAAAAAATGTGATAAATGTAATAAAATGTAATAAAAATTGGGTTTAATCTGATTTTAAAGGGACTATGTTACTGGTCTAGATATTTAAACCATACAGCTGCGCAGGCGAGTCCAAGAGGCACATTTTATATGTTGGGGACTCGGCGGAATCGGCAACTCCGGCCGGCGGCGGCGGCCTGAGTCGGCCAGTCCGCCGGCCGAGTCAGGCGGCCGGAATCCGTCCCGTCGGTTGGTGATCCCCCTGGCATGGTTACTTTTCAGGGTGTAGTAGGGTTTTTGTGAGATATGCACGTGTAAACTGTTGGTATTCTAAAAATTCAAAATAAAACAATTATTAAAAATAATGTGGGGTATGGGATTTGAACTCTGGTAGCTTGGTTCAGCAGTGCAAGGTCTTACCAATGAGCTACAAGCTCCTTCTTGTAATTAATTAGCAAAACAAATATTTATGGTGCTCATAGAATTGCAATTACTCCAAGTATACATTTATTTTTGAGCAAATTTTTGTATACTAAAATTGGAGTTGTTACAATAAAAATGCAAAAGCGAAAACGAATCAAGATCTAATAAACAATATCTGAATCATGTCCCAATATAGGCTCACATCAATAGAAATAAAACTACGGAAATAAAAGAAACTAAGTATCTATAAACTAAACGTCTAGCTCCTCATTGCTCGGCTTGCTTGCTAAAGTACTCCTTATCTGCCTGTGATAATATTATAAGAACTGGGTCATGCAAAACCCAGACGTCAGTGCGTCATAATATCAAAAGATTAGTAATAACCAGGATATGATAATATGGTTAATCGTAAATGTAAATAATAAATACATGTATAAAACAAAGAGGTATTTGTATGTGATGTGTATTTTCAAACTGTGCTTTTTAGGTTATCTATTCTAAAAGTATTTAAAATCAATTAAATGGAATCGTCAATGTAACTCAATAGTATCCCGTGCGTGTTCGGGACCACGGTCAAGATTCTTGGGCTGAATCCAAGACGTGCCGCTAAGTAGTAAACAGGTAACATGTACAGATGAATGATGTCAGCAGCATCATTCCCGGGTTGGCCGAGCCCGTAACACTGATCAGTATAAGTATCGAACTGTTGAGTTACAATTCAGGTTTCATTATTAATTTCCCTTTACTCCCCAAGTTATGTGTTCAAGTCAGGTATTGATGATGTAAGTCTAATACCAATACAGGATCAAGCAGGTACAGTTCTTGTCTATGTAGACAACAAATCACGTCCATCAGGACAACAATCAGGATTGTTGGCATTAGTAATAAGATCCGAGTAACAAGTCTAGTAGTGGGTCGTGAACATATCATGTAATATATTTTAACCCAATGGATGCCAAATGTAAAACCGTAATCAATATCGAAATATGGTAAACACAATTAAGGCCAGGATGCATATGTATCTATTTGTAATAATCATTATACATCTATTACCATGTATGATGCAATCTAGATCTCATATTGGACTAATATAGTAGTATAATGATATCATGATATTCCGGCATGCAACTAGATATGCTATTATCAGTACGGATACTGTAAAACTGTAAATCTGTAGTATTTACTGAATAATAAAACACATGCACTATTCTTATTCATATAATTATCGATATAATAACATAACACGTTGCAAGTTCAAAACTTGCCTGATTGGATCTCACGTCGAGATACGGATGTCATGCTCCGACGTCGAAATACGTCATGATGCAACTTATGCGTGCAAGACTAGACCTAGCTGAGTGATGACGTGACGTGGTGACTGGGCTGGACAACGATGGTGACTGGGTCGTCCGGATCGTCGACGACGTGCGCGACTCCGGCGAGCCGATCGGAGAATTAAGAAAAGAAAAAAAGGGAAAGAAAGAAAAGAAAAAAAGAAGAATAGGGCGGCTGCTTGGTTTTGGGTTCTGGGGCGGCGAGGACAGAGGAGAGGTGGAGGGTGACAACGACGATAGCCGACAGCGAAGTGTTGCGTCGGCGAGGTGGCTGTGAGTTTCTAGGGCTGGTGATCGAGGTCGGGAAGGTGTGGGGTTGGTGGCGGCGGCGGTCCGGGGTGTCGAGGAAAGGAGAGGGAGGTGAGGAGGAGGGAGCTGATGATGGGTGGCTACGGCGAGGGCTTCGGCGAGGGTGTGGGTTTCTTGGGTTAGCGTCGCGGGGTGCAAAGGGTGCTCGGGAAAGAGTGAGGGAGGGGAGGTGGAGACGGAGGTGATGAGGGTGAGGAGGTGGTGGTGACGATGACGAGGTCGATGATGGTGAAAGGCGACGACGACAAACCACGAGGTGACAAAAGGGAGCGGGTTAGGGTTTTTCTCGCGAGGATAGAAGAAAGAAAGAGGGAGAAGAGAGAGAGGAGAGGTGAGGGTAAGGTTTTTATATAATATATTATGTTATATATGTTGGATATATGTATGCCCTAGAGGCCATTATATGTATAGTGGATGCTTGGATATATATATATACATACTCACACATACACACACACAAATGACTTTCTCGCTCGACATGATAGTATGCTATTTGGTTTATTTTATCTTGACATGCTCATTTGATCATGCAGCTTACTCATTTGGTACATGTTGATAAAGCCCTCAGGATATTTGCTTGGCTACCGCGACTATGATGCGGATCATACTAATGGGACACGTGTAGTTTATGAGCATATTCTTGAACTGTTCCTAGTCGTGGGTGTATCGAGACGGAGCATCGATATTCCAGAGTAGACTGGCGTATACCATTCTTGTCCCATATGATGGGCGATGGATGATCCCATATCCATCTGGTGTGGTAACACCAAAGATTGTATGCGAGTGCTCAGTGGAGACTTGGTACACTGAACGAACTCGCCGAGAACTCCTATGTGGTATTATATCCATCGTTGGATAGTAGTTCTCAGGTGACACTGGTACAAATTAGTATGTAGACCCGAGATCGTCATAGAGTCTTGTGTGTCCTCCCACTGTACTTTGATCTCCACCCTACCACGGCTCTACTGAGTCGTGCAAACAGGTGGATTTTGGGTACAGTCCCGAGGCAGATGGAGGCAATGAGCGATAGAAGGGGTTTCCTCTCTCCCGGTATTGGGGGTTGATGCTGTGCTATGCTCGATTGGCTATAACAGGAAGTCCCTGGCCAGGGCTGCTGAGATTTACTAATAAGTGTTATCAGTAGTTTCTCGATCTGTTATGAGCCATACACCGGCATGACTTATTGAGTTATTGGGGTCGACGATACCATCCCTAGACTCGATATGCAGCATATCTGATGAACAGACCAGACTGTATGGTAAGTGTTGCCAGTTGGCTCGACGGGAGTTTTTGACAGCTTCGCTTGTTTTTCTTCTGATCGCTCAATACCCGGGTGACCGCTACGTTTAGCTGACCGCTTGCGGTTTGTGGGTGTTTGATGTGATCATCACCTACTGCCGGCGTATTGATGAGTCTTAGAGTCCCACACAGGAGTTTCCTAGCTCAGGCGAAACGATGTGGTGTGCATATGAGATATGTGCGAGGACCCGATTAAATTTGTGTATGTGATACCGTATATTAATCAGGCATTTTTCTATTGGTCGGGTCGTATGTGATATGACCGGTTTGTTAAATCAAGTATTGATTTAACATTGACTTTATAGCTCACTTTTATTAAACCCTTTTCTACATTGATGTATGCATGCATGTATGCATATGTTTTTGTTTATGCACATGATGATGTGAATGCACACATACATACATGGTGTCATGGTTGATGATACATATAAGATGACAATGCAAGACTCACATGGAAGTAATTATCTATATATTTATTTTTGAGTTAAAGAAAAAAAAGGAAATTAATCCATGGTTGATAATTCTACACACTTCTTCATTTAACCTTTGTTTGACCATGAATTAATTTTCTTTGGTTGCTATTAACTCCAAAATAAATATCTAGATATTTATTAACCCATGGTTAAGTGAAAGTGTGAAATTATTTATATTTTCTATTCTCATTTTCATTTGATAATTATCATAACTCTTGAGCTCAAGCTTGTCATCTTCTTCTTCCTCCTCTCTCTTGGTCTCTTGAGATTTCTAGTGAGTGAGCTAGTTAAAAATAAAGGGTTTTGAAGTGAGAAAACAAACCACATCACCATTCTACACTACTCTAGCCCATTAGTGTAAAGTGTTTGCTTCATCTTCATACTTGATCAAGGGAAGCAAGGAGCTTTGAGTAAAGGGACTTCGGGTGGATCATCGTAGACTAGGAAGGTCTCTAGCGAGCCGATTCAAACTCTCAAAGGTCAAAGGAGTTAAGGAGGCAAGTCTACAAAGGTTGTAATCTCTCCACTTAGTGATAGATTCTTTGTAGTATGAGATACTATTAGTGTTACCCTAAAATTCTAGTTTCGATTCATGGTTAGTTTGCTTAGCACCTCCCTAAAATTTTAAAGTGGCATGTGTGATGCTTCCAAACCCTAGGTAAGGTGCTAGGGAAACCCAACAGTGGTATCAGAGCCAAGTTAGAACTTTAGAGTAACCTAGACGACGTTAAAAACTTCGAACGAACATCGATTGCTCCGAGAAAATGTTCTCTGGAAATTTTTCAAAAAGTTGGAATTTTTCACATTAAAAATATTCAAAAAATCGTGCAGGTAATTCTATGGACCCTCAAGAAGAACGATACCCTAACTCGATTAAATGATCGCGGAACTGCGGCCAAAACGTGCTTTTGGCGGCGGTTCCGCAGCGCCATTTGTGAGGCACGGGTCGGCCCTTCTACGGTTGGCCCATAGATACCAGGGCATGTTTCTGAGCATTTTTAATACTGCTCAAATGTCGAGCTTCTCTATGAATTTTTGGGTAATCGATTAATCAATCAAATGGTTTAACATCGCCTAGTATTTGTGAATGTGATACAATATTTGGAATCTACGCGAATTAGTTTTGAGAAAATTAATTGATTATTTGTAAATCTAACATTTCGGTCTCATTGGATATTGGGAATCTTGTTGAATTACCTGAAAGGTTCCTAGGCACCCTATAGAGGTCTCACAAGGCATCGACCATGCCAATTTCAAAAATTATGGGTGCCGCGAAACCCTAACGCGGATCTTAGACTAGAATTCTAGGCGAAATACAAAACTAGTTAACTAATTAACTAAAGGTTGGATGCTACAACCTTTGTAGATCCGGTTATCCTCTTCCTTAGCTCCACGTAGGCATCCTCTCGCTGTCCTTTTCCAATCCTAGACTCGTTCATCGGTTTCATCGGGAAAACGAGCGGAATAGGTCGTCGGCTTCGTGTCAAAGACGATCTACGTCGAGGTTGCACAAGCTCAAGCTCCGACTTCACAAAGTTGTGAAACTTGTGAAGAAAACACCCAAAACAACTTGGCAAGAGGTAGAGGGTGAAGAAATAGGAGGTGGGTTCACTTTAGAATTGGATTTATCTCACTTTAGCTCAAGTTGCCATTGATGGACCTTAAGCTTTTCTTGAAGAAGAAGATGAAGATGAAGAAAGAATATGATAAGTGTTGTTAAAAAAGAATAATAAAATCCCACACTTATCATGTTCTAACCTAGGTTAAGTGTAGAGAATAAACCATGGTAAATGGGAATGGTTAGGGTTAAGGATGATGACAAAATAGTCACTTTAGTCAAAGCTTCATGAAGCTTCATGAAAGAAACCATTTTGTTATCATATATATTTATTTATCAAAAAGAATAGATAAATAAATAAGTAAATAAATAAAAACCCTAACTATTATCATAACCATTGTTTAAGTCTTAACACAACACCAAACAACATGTATCATCAAACATGACACAAAGTAGTGCACAAAAGTATATCATATATACTTCTTGCACATCGAGTGAGAAAATCCATATAAAGTGAACCAATACTATCTAATGCAAAGTAATATATCAAATATATAATTATGCATTAAATCATTAAATCAACATTTGATTCAATGATCCGGTCATGTCGCACATAACCGACTAGAATCCAATGTATCGATTTATCGAACCAATGATTCGATAACTAGGTCACATCGAATATAACCAATCGAAACATATATCGCGAGAATGAAATGCGGTATCACATACACGCATTATTCTCGGTCCTGCACATATCTCATATGCGCTCCTATTTCGTTTCGCTTGAGCCAGGAAACCTCTGTGTAGGACTCTAAAGACTCGTCAATACGCCGGTAGCAGATGATGATCATATCAAGCACCCACAAGCAGCAAGCGGTCTGCTAAACGTAACGGCCATCCGGGTATTGAGCGATCAGAAGATCGACGAGCTAGCCCGCTCATACCCCTGTGAATCCAACCAGTAACACTTACCGTACAGTCCGGTCTGTTCTTCTGATACGTCGCATATCAAGTCTAGGGGTGGTAAACGTCAGACCCCAATAACCGATAAGTCGTGCCGATGTGAGGCTCATAACGGGTCGAGAAACTACTGGTAACACTTACCAGCAAATCTCTGATCAGCCCTGGCCAGGGACTTCCCTGTTACGGCCAATCGAGCACAGCGCAACATCAACCCCCAATATCGGGAGAGACGAAACCCCTCCTATCGCTCATTGCCTCCATGTGACTCGGGACTGTACCCAAAGACCACCGTTTTGCACGCCCTCATGGACGTGGTAAGGTGGAGATCAAAGCACAGTGGGAATCACACAAGACTCTATGACGATCTCGGGTCTACAGACTAACCTGTACAAGTGTCACCTGAGAACTGCCATCTGACGTGAGGTATAATACCATCTGGGAGTTCTCGGCGAGTCCGTCCAGTGTACCCAGTCTCCACTGAGCACCCGTACACCATCTCTGATGTCAAACACCAATGGATATGGGATCATCCATTGCCCATCTCATGGGTCGAGAAGCGTATACGCTAGTCTACTCTGGTATATCGATGCCCCGTCTCGATACACCCACGACTAGGGACCTTGAAGGATGTACTTATGGACTACCATGTCCCCACTAGTATGATCTGCATCATAGTCCAGGTAGTCAAGTACACATCCTAAGGGCTTTATCAACATGTAACTATAAGACAGTTTAAAGAGACAAGTGTACATGTTAAGATAAAGAGTAACCAGATAGCATACTATCATATTGAGCAAGAAAGTCATCTCTATATATGTCCAAGCATCCAATATAATATACATCATCTGTACAATACTGGCCTCTAGGGCATACATACAACTAACAATCTCCCACTTGCACTAAGGCCAGCTGCTGTAGTATCGCATACCGAGCATCCCGAAGAGTCTCTCAAACTGTATCTGGGGAATGGCCTTCGTGAGTGGATCCGCCGTGTTGTTCTTCGTGTCAACCCTCCTGACCTCGATATCCCGGCGATCAACTATCTCCCGGATCAGGTGATACCGCCTCAGAATATGCCTGGATCGCTGATGGGACCTGGGTTCCTTGGCCAAAGCCACCGCTCCATTGTTATCGCAATACAAAGGTATTGGATGCTCAATGGATGGAACCACTCTAAGTTCAGTAATGAACTTCTTGATCCAGACAGCCTCTTTGGCAGCATTGTTGGCAGCGATGTATTCAGCCTCCATCGTCGAGTCTGCCACGGTTTCCTGCTTGGAACTCTTCCAGCTAACCGCCCCTCCGTAAAGGGTAAAGACAAAGCCCGACTGTGACTTAGAGTCGTCCTTATCACTCTGGAAGCTCGAATCGGTAAAGGACTCCACTTGGAGCTCTCCGTTACCATACACCAAGAACATATCTCTAGTCCTTCGCAAGTACTTGAGAATGCTCTTCACAGCTGTCCAGTGACTCTCTCCAGGATCAGCTTGATATCTGCTCACTATACTTAGTGAGTATGCTACATCGGGTCTGGTACATAGCATCGCATACATGATAGAGCCTACTGCCGAAGCATAGGGTATCCCTTGCATGCGAGCTCTCTCCAAATCAGTCTTGGGAGACATCTCTTTGGAGAGAGTGACTCCAAAGATCGTGGGCAAGTTCCCACGCTTGGACTCTTCCATACTAAACCTCTTTAGTATGGTGTCAATATACCTGGATTGGGACAATCCCAAAATCCGTTTGGATCTATCTCTATAGATCCTTATTCCCAATATGCAGGAGGCATCACCAAGATCTTTCATTGAGAATCTTTGTGATAAGAAGAGCTTGACCGATTGCAGCATAGGAATATCATTTCCTATCAAGAGTATGTCGTCCACGTACAATACGAGGAAGACAACCTTACTCTCTGCCACCTTCTTGTAGATACAAGGTTCATCTGGATTTTTGACGAAATCAAACTCTTTGATAACGACGTCAAAGCAGATGTTCCAACTCCGCGATGCTTGCTTTAATCCATAAATGGATTTAAGCAGCTTGCACACCTTCCCGCTGCTCCCACTATCTACGAAGCCCTCTGGCTGAGTCATGTACACGCACTCTTCTAAATCACCGTTTAGAAAGGCGGTCTTAACATCCATTTGCCAGATTTCGTAATCATGATATGCAGCGATGGCAAGCATGATCCGGATGGATTTAAGCATAGCCACTGGAGAAAAGGTCTCGTCATAGTCCACACCTGGTCTTTGACGAAAACCCTTTGCTACAAGTCTAGCTTTGAAAGTCTCCACCTTCTTGAAGATCCACTTGCTCCCAATGGGTTTTACCCCTTCAGGAGCAACTTCCAAAGTCCATACTTTGTTGGTGTATATGGAATCTATCTCAGACCGCATAGCATCCAGCCATTTCACTGAGTCCCCACTCGTGATGGCCTGCTCGAAGCTAGTTGGGTCATCATCCTCCATGATGCAATCCTCGCTCCCACCATCCATGAGAAAACCGTAGTATCTCTCAGGTTAGCGAGGAACCCTACTAGATCGGCGGAGTGGCTGGGGTTCATCGGGAACTACGGAATCCTCTGGTTCTACCATGTCTTGTGTTATAGTTTGTTCCGCTGGAGCCTCTTCCAGTTCTACCTGAATGCCACTTGTCTGTTTCATAAGAAAACTCTTTTCTAAGAATGTGGCATGTCGAGAAACAAACACTTTTTGTTCCTCGGGATGGTAGAAGATATACCCTTGTGAATTCTTGGGATATCCTACAAACTTACATAAGACTGATCTTGCCTCGAGTTTGTCCGGATTCTGTCTTTTGACATAGGCTGGACAACCCCATATCTTAATGTAATTAAGATGTGGTCTCTTCCCTTTCCATATCTCATATGGAGTGGTAGGCACTGATTTGGTAGGAACTCTATTCAATAGGTCCATGGTTGTCTCAAGCGCATATCCCCAGAAGGAAATAGGTAACTCAGCTGTGCTCATCATAGAGCGCACCATATCTAATAGGGTGCGGTTCCTCCGTTCTGATACACCGTTGTGCTGTGGTGTATATGGAGGAGTCAGCTGAGAGAGAATCCCATTCTCTTTTAGGAAGTCCAGGAATTCATTGCTTAAGTATTCTCCTCCTCGATCGGATCGTAGGATTTTAATACTTTTTCCGGTTTGGTTCTCAACTTCTTGCTTATATTCCCTAAATTTCTCAAAAGCTTCTGATTTGTGTTTCATCATGAACACATACCGGAACCTAGAGAGATCGTCAGTGAATGTAATGAAGTATGAAGAACCATCCCTGGCATGTGTAGACATGGGACCGCATACATCACTATGTATCAGTCCCAAGAGTTCGGTAACTCTTTCTCCGTGTCCCGTAAACGGAGTTTTGGTCATCTTGCCTTTGAGACATGACTGGCAAGTGTCATAAGATGAAAATTCAAATGAATTTAAATATCCATCTTTATGCAACTTAGCTAGTCGTGTCACATTGATGTGACCCAGTCTACAATGCCACAAGAAGGATTCATTGAGTTCAGAACTCTTCCTCTTGTGTGTGTTTGTTATGCTCAGAACTGTTGATTGATTTAGAACATAAATGCCATTGCACAACGTGCCTGATCCAACCAACTTTTGGTTACGGAAAATGTTCATAACATTGTCCTGTAATACAAAATTATATCCCTCTTTACTTAATAAAGAAACCGATATAATGTTGCATATCAGGTTCGGCATGTAATAGCATTCGTTCAGAACCAATGTATTACCAGTTGGTAATACAAGGTGATATTCCCCGACAGTCTTAACTGCAACAATTGCACCATTTCCAACTCTAATGTCTTTATCACCTTCTCCAAGTTCTCTACCTTTCCTTAGCCCATGTAACTGATTACATATATGGGATCCTGACCCGGTATCTAATACCCAGGACGTAGAGCAAATGGAGAAACAGTTCTCAGTAACGAACACACCCGAAGAAAATGCATCAACATGTACTTTCTTCATTCGGGTGGCATGGGAATCCTGGCATTCCCCTATATCCTGTTCATTCCTATAACTCTTATAAGAAAGAACGGAACCAACGTTCCCCAGCACAGTATAACATGCGGGTTCGGTCAATACATCCATATTATTATCTTCATTAGGGCATGAAATGGTCGCTACCTGGAGAGAGAGAGAAGAAAACACTTTAGCATATGCTCGTGCAAGATCAGATTGGTTATTATCTTATCTAATCAGGATGGCTCCCACTGCTTTTTATCAAATCTTCCATCAAACCCTAAAAGGAAAGACTAGCCGGGATTAATTACACACTACAAGTTCGCCAATCTTTCAGCCAGGCCAGTGTCGGTACTTTGAGGGAGGTCCCCCGTGCTTTCGCACGAACCTAATTAATGTAAACCTCGTTTTCCCAGAGGCATAACCTCGTTAACACCTTTCTAGACACCTACTTGATCAGCTAATTGCAATGTGTAAAACTCTCCCAGGAGTAACTCTTACTCGCAGTGGGTATCGGGATCCAACTATCTCATAGAAGGTATGCAATCTCATTGCAAATTTCAACACTTGAAATTCCCGATAATGCTTTTGCCCCTAGCGTGCTATGACCTTGACGCATGCCAAACAACCCATAGTCCGCTAGTCAAGTTCAACCCGTACAATTCGTGATCGAATTAAACCCACCTGTACGACCCTTGATGCATGCCAAACAACGCCGTACGAATACTTTAATCCAATCGCATCTCATGCTGCAGATAAGTAATAATCAGCTACCATACACTACGCCTTGACGCATGCCAAACAACCGTAGCACGAATACTGAATATTACATATCTGAATTGACGGAGGGCTACGCAGGTTTTTCTGAAAACCATGAGCGTAATGAACTTGATATCGTTGTAGAATCAAATAAAGTTTTGAAATGGAGTGATTTTGAGGCTTTTCTAGTTTTGCTAAAGGAGTCACTCCCGTCGAAGGGATCTCGGTCCTTTCCTCTTCGAATAAGGTGCGGGATATATCATATATATCGCTGTGCAAAGCAAGAACTGTAGCTACCCTGTTTTATTTTAAAATTCGATTCTACAACATCTTAGGTTTCTTATCTTTCATTAATCACATTAATGAAGTCCCATCATTTAAATACCTAAACATCACAGATAGATATGACGTACACTTATGCCATCCGCATTCGCCTCGATGTCCCCTCATGCACCGTTAGGTTAGGTAACTAACGACAGAGCAGGGCAGGGCTAGCGCGGGTGTAAAACATAAGTAACGTCTATATAATATATCATATATACTATATCCATCACAGAATCTCATCACAGAAATCGCAGCAGAATCAACATATGAAATATTGGATATACTAGGACGTCCGTGTTTTCAATACGAGCCAGTATAAAACACGGATTCCACGGTCGTGATGAATAGCCAATCCCACACCCCTAGACCCCTACGAGAGCGGCAAGCAACCCTGCCAATTCTAGGGTTAGGAGACCCGGACTCGACTCCTTGAGTTGGTCTCCCACTGAACCCCAGAACCCGGTTACTTGTGCTCCCCTCCTTGGGTCTATCCTAATGTGGAAAAGTAAATAATATACAAAGGGTGACAACTTCCGCTACCTGGAAGTGCCCCAAATAAAAGAATATTACATACAAGTTTTTACATGAATGAAAATGAAAAACACTCATCTCACATAAAAACACCCGGCTATTCGAACACGACGATCCAATATAACATATCCAGCAACACATAATATCACATGTCATCAACGTAAGTAAATATGCGCATCCCAATTGTCGTTGACATATAACAACGAAACCGGCGATATCACATATTACACTTACGGTCACAGAAAAGAAAGTGTAAAACTACAACAATTGGAATCCGCAACTTCTTTAGACATCACATGCCTAATCAAATGAATTACTTAGACATCACATGCCTAACAGATATAAATCCCGCATTTTAGTCTCATTATCGAAAACTTTTTTCAATATCATGTGGGACTAAACTGCTAGATTTATAACATTCATTCAGTTATCTCATAACTGTTTGTGAATTCCAATTATTGTATCACATTCCAGATAAACAGAAAATGTTAAACTTTCCGATCGAATATTCGAACACCCAAGTTTTCCCGATACAGTCCAACACATGAAATAAGTCTAGCAACATTCAGTTCGTGCCTCAGTACCAACGGTCCAGCCGTAGAAGGGTCAAGCCAACGCCTCACATGTGGCACGCCGTACTCCCCCAAACCCGAAGGTTCAAAGGGCAGTTCAAGACGGTCACATAATCGAGTTAAGGTTTGTTGTCTTCTAGAGGGTCCATCGCGTTACTTGCACTACTTAGAATTTCGTTAAACTACGGAAAAATCCAACACTTGGAAATTTCCCGACAGGGGAAAAGTTGGGTATTTATATCCGGTCGAAACTTTTTAACATATTCTATAAATTATCCGGAAGTACACAAAGACAAGGTTCGATAATCCGATCGAAACATCGTTTCCCAATTTAACCCCAGAACACTCAACTTAAGAGCCAATTTAAAAATTCCCAGAAAACTCAGAATAATTAATCAGGAATTACTGTGCAAACACTTAGGGCTGACGTCACCAAATAGCCGCGGAACCGCCGCAGAAGCTAGGCTTCTGCCGCGGTTCCACCGCACAAAGTACTGTTCATGGGAAACTTTTTGCACCGTAATTCTTAGATTTCATTGCTGAATTTTTTAAGCATTTTTAATTGACAAAAAACCACAAATTTGGAAAAAGTCCAGAGAGCATTATCGGGTTAGGGTTTCGGGTTCGTTCGGACTTCAAACTCCGTCTAGACTTCGCCTAAGGCTCTAGCTAGGCTCGGATACCAATGACAGGTTCCTAGGCACCCTATAGAGGTCTCATAAGGCATCGACCATGCCAATTTCAAAAATTATGGGTGCCGCGAAACCCTAACGCGGATCTTAGACTAGAATTCTAGGCGAAATACAAAACTAGTTAACTAATTAACTAAAGGTTGGATGCTACAATCTTTGTAGATCCGGTTATCCACTTCCTTGGCTCCACGTAGGCATCCTCTCGCTGTCCTTTTCGAATCCTAGACTCGTTCATCGGCTTCATCGGGAAAACGAGCGGAATAGGTCGTCGGCTTCGTGTCAAAGACGATCTACGTCGAGGTTGCACAAGCTTAAGCTCCGACTTCACAAAGTTGTGAAACTTGTGAAGAAAACACCCAAAACAACTTGGCAAGAGGTAGAGGGTGAAGAAATAGGAGGTGGGTTCACTTTAGAATTGGATTTATCTCACTTTAGCTCAAGTTGCCATTGATGGACCTTAAGCTTTTCTTGAAGAAGAAGATGAAGATGAAGAAAGAATATGATAAATGTTGTTAAAAAAGAATAATAAAATCCCACACTTATCATGTTCTAACCTAGGTTAAGTGTAGAGAATAAACCATGGTAAATGGGAATGGTTAGGGTTAAGGATGATGACAAAATAGTCACTTTAGTCAAAGCTTCATGAAGCTTCATCAAGCTTCATGAAAGAAACCATTTTGTTATCATATATATTTATTTATCAAAAAGAATAGATAAATAAATAAGTAAATAAATAAAATCCCTAACTATTATCATAACCATGGTTTAAGTCTTAACACAACACCAAACAACATGTATCATCAAACATGACACAAAGTAGTGCACAAAAGTATATCATATATACTTCTTGCACATCGAGTGAGAAAATCCATATAAAGTGAACCAATACTAGCTAATGCAAAGTAATATATCAAATATATAATTATGCATTAAATCATTAAATCAACATTTGATTCAATGATCCAGTCATGTCGCACATAACCGACTAGAATCCAATGTATCGATTTATTGAATCAATGATTCGATAACTAGGTCACATCGAATATAACCAATCGAAACATATATCGCGAGAATGAAATGCGGTATCACATACACGCATTATTCTCGGTCCTGCACATATCTCATATGCGCTCCTATTTCGTTTCGCTTGAGCCAGGAAACCTCTGTGTAGGACTCTAAAGACTCGTCAATACGCCGGTAGCAGATGATGATCATATCAAGCACCCACAAGCCGCAAGAGGTCTGCTAAACGTAACGGCCATCCGGGTATTGAGCGATCAGAAGATCGACGAGCTAGCCCGCTCATACCCCTGTGAATCCAACCAGTAACACTTACCGTACAGTCCGGTCTGTTCGTCTGATATGTCGCATATCAAGTCTAGGGGTGGTAAACGTCAGACCCCAATAACCGATAAGTCGTGCCGATGTGAGGCTCATAACGGGTCAAGAAACTACTGGTAACACTTACCAGCAAATCTCTGATCAGCCCTGGCCAGGGACTTCCCTGTTACGGCCAATCGAGCACAGCGCAACATCAACCCCCAATACCGGGAGAGACGAAACCCCTCCTATCGCTCATTGCCTCCATGTGACTCGGGACTGTACCCAAAGACCACCGTTTTGCACGCCCTCATGGACGTGGTAAGGTGGAGATCAAAGCACAGTGGGAATCACACAAGACTCTATGACGATCTCGGGTCTACAGACTAACCTGTACAAGTGTCACCTGAGAACTGCCATCTGACGTGAGGTATAATACCATCTGGGAGTTCTCGGCGAGTCCGTCCAGTGTACCCAGTCTCCACTGAGCACCCGTACACCATCTCTGATGTCAAACACCAATGGATATGGGATCATCCATCGCCCATCTCATGGGTCGAGAAGCGTATACGCTAGTCTACTCTGGTATATCGATGCCCCGTCTCGATACACCCACGACTAGGGACCTTGAAGGATGTACTTATGGACTACCATGTCCCCACTAGTATGATCTGCATCATAGTCCAGGTAGTCAAGTACACATCCTAAGGGTTTTATCAACATGTAACTATAAGACAGTTTAAAAAGACAAGTGTACATGTTAAGATAAAGAGTAACCAGATAGCATACTATCATACTGAGCAAGAAAGTCATCTCTATATATGTCCAAGCATCCAATATAATATACATCATCTGTACAATACTGGCCTCTAGGGCATACATACAACTAACATTACCCGATCTATTTTGAAAAAGTGTTTTCATTATTAAAACCTAAATGTAAGATCTACAGTGTTAGCATGAAATCCGGAGTATGTGATATTCCAAGTTTGCGATGTCTAAGGAAAAGTGCAGATTCCAAATGTTGCAGTTTTACATTTTTTTTCTGCGACCGTAAGTGTAGTATGTGATGTATCGCCGGTTTCGTTACTATACATCAACGACAATCGGGGTACGCATACTTACTTACGTTGATGATATGTGATATTATGTGTTGCTGAGATATGATGTGCATGATTGTCGTTATTGAATAGCCAGGGGTTTTATGCAAGATGAGAGTTTTTATTTTCATTCATGTAAAATTAATTGTATGTAATATTCTTTTATTTGGGGCACTTTCGGGTTGAGGATGATGTCACCGTTATTGTATATTATTTACTTTTCCGCATTAGGATAGACCCAAGGAGGGAAGCACAAGTGACCGGGTTCTAGGGTTCAGTGGGAGGCCATCTCGAGGAGTCGAGACCGGGTCTCCTAAACTCTAGAATTAGGCAGGGTCACTTTCCGCTCTCATAGGGGTCTAAGGGTGTGGGCTTGGCTATTCATCGCGACCGTGGAATCCGTATTTTCTATTATTGGCTAAATACAAAATACGGACCTTCTAGATATCCTATATTTTCATATATGCTTCTGCTGTTGATATTCTGTGATGTGATTACTTAATATCTAAGATGAATGGATTATTATTATATATATGATATATAATAAACGTTGCTTATGTTTTACACCCGCGCTAATCCCGCCCCGCTATGCCGTTAGTTAAGTAACCTAACGGTGCATAACGGGACACTGTAGCGAATGCGGATGGCATAAGTGTACGTTCTATTTTCGTTTCTTTTCTGTAATGGCTTAGTAACTTAAATGATGTGACTACATTAATAAGATTAATGTAAAGAAAAAGAAATCTAAAGATGTTGTAGAATCGGATTTGAAACACACTGGGCCTTTTTATGAAAAATATAAGTTTCAAAAGATGCGGAGTTTAAGCCACTCCTTTTCTAAAGTATTTAGATTCTACAACGAGAGCAAGTTCAAAGCGTTAAAGGTTTTCATAAAAACCATCCGCAACCCTCCGTCATTTTAGGAAGCAGAGTACTTAGTATTTGTGCTACGTATGTTGATCATAGTCAAGGCGTAGTGTACGGTAGCTAAGTGATGTCTTCCTATAAAGCATATGATGCGATCAGTTAGGACATTCATGTGATTATGTTGATCATAGTCAAGGGTCATATGGGTGGTTCTAGTTAATCACGAAGTGACGGGTAGAACTTGACTAGTGCTTATGATATGTTGACCATAGCCAAGGTCATAAGCAGGTAGGGGTAAAAACCATATCGAGAGTTTCAAGAGTTGAAATTTGCAATGAGATTGCATACCTTCTATATGATAGTTGGATCCCGATCCCACTGTGAGTAAGAGTTACTCCCAGGAGAGTTTTGCACTTTACAATTAGCTAATCCAGTAGGTGTCTAAAAAGGTGTCAACGGGGTTTGACCTCTGGGAAAACGAGGTTTATTTTAATTAGGTCCGTGCAAAAGCACGGGGAACCTCCCTCAAAGTACCGACACTGGCCTGGCTGACCGGTTAGCGAAACTGTAGAATGTAATTAATCCTGACTAGTTTTCTTTTTGAGGTTTTGAAAGAAAATTTGATAAAAGTGGTGGGAGACATCGATTAGATAAGATAATAACCAATCTAAATCTTTGCAAGAGCATTTCGCTGAGTGTTTTCTTTTCTCTCTCCTAATGGCAGATACCAGATGACGGGACTTAAGCTTCTTTTAGAGAAAAACAAACTGACAGGACCTAATTATAAAGAATGACTGAGGAACCTAAACATTGCACTCACATATGATAAAATATCATATGTCCTCACTGTCAAAGCCCCACCCGTCCCAGGTCCTGAATCATCTATTTGGATAGAGAGATACGAAAAACATGGGATATTGATTGTGACACGTCCAAGTACCTCGCGCTTGTTTCTATGGACAGTATACATCAGAAGCAGCACGAGAAGATGGATGTTCAATCCATATTTTTTCATACAAAAGAGTTGTATCCAGAGCAATCTTGGACTTTACGATACAAGGCATCTCGAAAGTTGTTTCAGATGCGGATGGCTCCTGGCACATCATTAGGTGAACATGTCTTGAAAATGATTAGTCTTATAGAAGAACTGGAGGACCTAGGATGGACCATGGATAACGAGCAATATACTGATATTGTTCTACAGTCTCTCCCCCTTGCCTTCGCTCCATTCATAATAAACTTCAATATGAATGATTTGGAGAAATCACTGCCTGAACTTCTCAATATGTTAAGAAGTTGTTCATACCATAATATTGCATTATTATATTCCCCATTCTTATTCGTTTTATAAATAAACAGGTACTTTTGACGCATGTCTGCTACATATTACAGGTTACAGGTTCTTGGATCTAAAACAGTGAAAAAGATAAAAGACGATGCAAAAGTGAGACTTTGACCAATAAACAGAAGACTCTTGATCAAGCCTACATAAGGATCAGTTCACAAAGCAAGGTTCAAGACGTCGACACAAAGCGAACGGTTAAAAGTCTACTACAAGTATTCGCTGGAAGATCTGGAGAAGATCTAGAAGCCACATGGAGAAAAGAACTAAAAAAACAGAAAGCCCAAAAAGCCAGAAGCCAGCACAGAAAAATACAAAGACCAAGCCATCAGGTTGGCCGCGGAACCGTGGCCAAACCCTGGCTGGGGCCGCGGTTCCGCGGTGGGTCTAAGGATTTATGGGCAGAAAATTTTACTAATTTTTGTGGCGGCTTTGACTAGTCAACCTAGGGGTATTTGTGTAAATGCAGACGTGCGAATCAATTGTAACCTAGGGTTTTCTATCCTCTATAAATAGGAACTCTAAATCATTGTAAAGGCCATGCCTCCCTATGCCTTTTTCTATGAATAAAATTTAGAATTCTTTTGGAGAGCATCGGTGCCTCTTTTTATTTCATGAATTCAGATCTGACAACCCTGCGTTGATGTTTGGAGAGAGCAATCTGTAAAGTAAGTAGATTTATTTAATTGCCCTAGTTTAGATTCAATTCTTGCCCTAGGTAATTTCAATTCCTGCCCTAGATAAATGTTTTTCAATTCCTTAATGAGCAAGTAGTCTCCTCGCTTGTTAGGGTTAGTTTTGGGGAAGGCTTTTGAGAGATGAGATCTCTCATCCCTTTCTTGCCCGTTATATATTTTTCATAGGACTCCATGCATACATGCACACACCGCTCCCTACGGCACCCTATCCCTCGAGGTAGCGGTGATACCGTAGTATAAAGGCCCGGTTGTGATGTTTTCCATAGAGGTTAGGGTAAGGATTGATAAAGGAAGGACAAGAAACTAGAGGAAGAAAACATCTTCCCGATGATTATAATCCCTTTTGTTAATAATTACCATAACTCCGACTAGATCCTAACATGGGTGTAGCAAGCGTTGAGATTTATTTACATTTCTAAACCATTCCTAAACCTAACCCTAGCAAGATTTAGATCTAGATAATCTTAGTATAGATAGATTTAGTTTTTAGATTTAATAATCATTCCGAACACCCATCGGAATTGACTCGTTTGAGCGACTAGGAAATTCACAACATCCCTATGGACTGACCCGTACTCACCGGCTAGTTACCAAGCGACGCCGTTCTTGATTGAGGTTTAGAAATATTTTTGACATATAAATCAGAAGTATAGAGAGCACGCTTAAGACAGCGAAAACTCCCGCTCTGCTTGCTGGGCCATCTTCCTCTTCCATCCCAAAAGTTAAGGCCAAGGGAAAGAAGAAGAAGAAACCCACCAAACCGAGAGGTTGAGTTGTAAAGGCGAAGGGGAAAGACAAATCCGGGGCCGCGGGAAGTGGAAAAGGAGAATGCTTTTACTGCCACAAGTCGGGACACTGGAAACGCAATTGTGCTCTGTATCTTGCTGATCTCAAGAAGAAGAAGTATACTGATGCTTCCACTTCAGGTGTGTTTGTAACTGAAAACTGTTTTTCTATAAACTCTGCATCTTGGGTATTAGATACCGGTTCTGGTTCTCACATCTGCAATTGTATGCAGGGATTAAGAAACAGTAGAGTTTTGAAGACTGGTGACCATACTCTTCGGGTTGGAAATGGTTCCAATGTACATGCTGTATCTGTAGGAGAGTATCATCTGGGGTTGCCTTCAGGATGTATTTTGGTTTTGAACCCTTGTTATTATGTACCTAGTATGCTATGTAATATAATATCTGTTTCCTTGTTAGACAATGAAGGTTATCATTCTGTGTTGCAAAATAATGTTATGAACATTAACTTGAATCAACAGTTGATTGGGTATGATACACTAAATAACGGTATTTACGTCCTAAACCAACACACAGTTTTCAATATAGAACATACAAATATAAGAAAATTTTCAGATATTAATGAAGCTTTTCTTTGGCATTGTAGACTTAGTCATATTAATGAAACAAGACTAAACAAGCTACATAAAGATAGATATTTAAATCCTTTTGAATATAAATCTTATGAGACTTGTCAGTCCTGTATCAAAGGTAAAATGACCAAAACTCCGTTTACTGGACACGGAGAAAGAGCTGTAGAACTCTTAAGTCTCATACATAGTGATGTATGCGGACCAATGTTTACACATGCTAGAGGCGGTTTTTCATACTTCATTACTTTTACTGATGATTTCTCAAGATTCGGACACGTGTTTTTATTAAAGCATAAATCCGAAGCTTTCGAGAAATTCAAGGAGTATAAACTTGAAGTAGAAAAACAAACAGGCTTGAGCATAAAGAAACTTCAATCGGATCGAGGTGGAGAGTATTTGAGTACAGAGTTTTCAGACTTCTTAAAAGAGAATGGGACTCTCTCTCAGCTCACTCCCCCTTACACACCACAGCACAACGGTGTGTCAGAACGGAGGAATCGTACTCTATTAGATATAGTACGGTCCATGATGAGTGATGCTGAGTTACCGCTTTCCTTTTGGGGACATGTATTGGAGACAACAATGTATCTGTTGAACAGGGTTTCAACCAAGACCGTGTCCACCACTCCATATGAGGCATGGTGTGGAAAGAGACCATCTCTTAAAAGAGTTAGGATATGGAGTTGTCCGGTTTTTGTCAAAAAGCAGAATCCAGACAAACTCAAGACATGACCGGTTATGTGTAAATTTGTGGGATATCCAAAACATTCATATGGATATCTATTCCACCACTAGGAGGAACAAAAGGTGTTTGTTTTTCAACATGCCACATTTTTAGAAAATAAATTTTTTACAAATAGTACTGATGGCAATGTGGTAGAACTAGAAGAGATTTTAGAGACACAAATTACTCATGATGGATTGGTTGAAACTGATGTTGCAATAGGACTTCAAGAACCTAAGCCGCTCCGGAGATCTAGTAGAACTTCTCGCCCACCGGAGAGATACTATGGGTTTCTCGTTGATGGTGATAGAGAAGATTGCATCATGGATGATGATGACCCTACTAGTTTTCAGCAAGCTATCGCGAGTGGTGACTCGGTGAAGTGGCTGGATGCCATGAGATCCGAAATGGAGTTCATGTATACTAACAAAGTATGGACTTTTGTAACACCCTAGTTCAGTTATACCATATTCTCTTTCATTTTTCCTATGGCTATTTCTTGGTGTTATTTGTTTTGGGTGCGGATAGTGTTTTGGTATCTGTTTTTAGTATCCGACCCGACCCGCATGCTTGAAACTCGTCTCGGTTCTTGTTCACATTTTATCCCTGCTGGTTTTGAGGATCCGTGCTCGTATATGTTCCGTTTATCTGCATTATATCTGGCATCTGCATTTTTTGAATAATACAAATATAATTAAATAATATATTTTAAAAATATCTAGCATGGCCTGCATCATACCCCTAACCCTGTGGTGGCATCCGTACATCTTGTTCTCGTTCCGTTTAGTGAAACGGACCCGTTTGGATCGCTACGTACACGCTACGTGCATCAGTTCTTGGGGGTATGCATTTTCGTTACCCGGATATCCTATTTTGGTTTTGGTTGTCATGTATGTTATCCGTATTTTCAAACAGTAATTTTAGACCCGACCCGGACGTCTTTTGGACTATTTTGTATTTAGCCGAAAACTCAATTTATTTAATATTATATTATAATATATTTGAAACCGTTAATATATGATTTTTTTATAACAAAAATATTTTTGATATTTTAAAAAGATCAAATAATCAACTCAGATCCTAACCCATCACAACTCAGATCCCACCAATCTCCTCTCGTCTCTCTCTCTCTATATATTAATATATTAAAACCTAATATTATTTTATCCATCTTCCCACTACTCACGTTCCTCTCTCTCTCTCTCTCCTTTTCTTTCTCCCGCGTATGAACCCATCACCCCGAAAACCCTAACCCTAGCTTCGCGCTCCTCGTCGTCGCTTCTGCCCTCGGCCCGCGCTCGTCGTCGTCGCGGCCGCCGTCTCGATCGAAATGGACCCCATGGACCGCCTCCTAGGCGCCGCCGCCGCCGCCTCCCAGCCCTCTCGCTTCGCTCCCAAACTCAAAGGCAAGAAGATTGCCACCGCTCTCCCCAAACCCGAACCCATCGACATCGATCCGCCCCCAAACCCTAACCCTGCGATCCAAAAATGCAAAACCGAGCCCGATCCCATCACCGATGGCAAAGCTGCTGCTTCTACTGCCGTTGATAACGTCGTTGATGATCCGATACAATTGGATGCTTGTAATGGGGTTGCTGTTGATGATGATGGCGCCGGCGAAAAGGAGATCGTGGATGATGTCGTGGTTCAGGAGTTCGATTTGTTTATAAATCCGTCTCCGCTCGATGACGGAGCCTCGTTTTATGTAATGCAGTATCCTCTTAGGCCGTCTTGGCGGCCATATGAACTGGTTGAAAGATGCGAAGAGGTTAGGGTGAAGGCGAAAGAATCAAGAGTTGAAGTCGATTTGAGTTTGGATGTTGACGGTGAAAATTGTGACCAAACGGTGTCTGCCTTGACAAAACTGATGTTATCATCATCCAGACCCATTAATAGCTCTAAATTTGCTGTTGGTATTAGAAAAGGAAACCAGTTGCACTTGAGTCCTGTTGATGCAGCTGTGCAGCTTCGGCCATCAATAACATGCTTAAACAATAAAGGGGAAACAAAGGCAACATGATTCCCCAAGTATATATGCTGATACAAAGCCCTCTGAGCAGGCAAAGGCAGTATCAGGGGATTCAAGCGAAAATCTAGATAATGCTGAGGCGGATCGTATAACTCATATCCAAAGTCACACTTTAGCCGAGTTCGTGCCTCGTATCTTCGTACATTGTTCTTCCGTGATCCTTATCCTCCAGGCAAGTACTCTTGCTTTACTTTTGGTCGATGTACATCGTCATTCCTTTGTGGTTATATGTATATATATATATTTCCTACACTGTTAGAATAAAAGGGAAAAGTGTTAGTATCTATTTTTCGTTATATCATATAAAAATATATATAGGCAAACTTTTATCTAGCAAGTGAGAATAATTAGCAAGTGTGGTTTTAAAATGAGATTTATTTTAACTACAAATAAAGTTCGAAAGTTGTTAACCTATCTCACATTTATATATTTCTAGTCAATTTGTGATTAATATATCCATATTAAGGTTAACGGTAAAGATAACAATTGTGACTCATACCAGCTTGTACACCACCTTTATGCAGTTACTATTACCTGATAACTATTACCACTGACAAGTCCTGACTATTCACTACTCTAGTCTCTATGAACGAGATCGCTGATAAGGATGCTGAACTACATGACATGACACACTACTATTTACCAGTTTCATCTCTCTACAATTACCATACCACACTTCCAGTCTTTTCAGCATTCTTAATTAGTGAGCTAGTCTTTACCATAGTAGCTATAAATACGTGGGTGTTGGGGTAGTTTGAGTGTGCGTTGTACAACAGGATCTCAGGAGTCCCATACCGGCAGCTTGTACCGGGCTATAGCGGTCTCATGTTTATAGCTCGTACCGGGCTATAGCGGTCTCATGTTTACAGCTCGTACCGGGCTATAGCGGTCTCATGTTTACAGCTCGTACCGGGCTATAGCGGTCTCATGTTTACAGCTCGTACCGGGCTATAGCGGTCTCTTGTTCATTCCACAGTTGGGCCCGTGTTTTCTAGCCCCTGGGGCACTACTCTTGGGTTAGGAATACTCCTGCAGAGGTTGACGCACACACTCGAGCTTACGATAGGATAGTTTACCTTTTAGTGACCAGTTAGATTATGACCTGATCCCTTACATACATGTTTCATAGTGTTAATGCATCTAATTATTTATATACCTGATTTTCTTGCGCACCGGGCTTCACTATTTTCATATATTCATGTTATTATGCTACACACATACCTTATACGTTGAGTACTTGCTGGGGGTGTTCTGACATCCCTGAGATTTGCCATCTCAGGTTTAGAGACAGATTTTCAGGCCGAGCAGGATCAGAGCGGCTACCATGACTTTGCTGAAGATCAGTAACCGTAGGTTTATTTTCACCCTTTTATTTAGCTTTAGCATATGCACCCTTATGGGACATTAGGACTTATGTATCTCTTTTGGATCTTATTTTATTTCGAACCTATTGTATCGGATCTTTAATTGCATCAATTATCTAGTAGACCCATTTTTAGTATTCCTTGTGGTTTCATTGCAGCATGATTATCAGTATTATTCCTTTTGGTATTGGATTTTATTTTTGACAGGTTAATCTAGACAGCCTTATGTGACTATGGAAGGATCTTTCCTTACCGTAGGTAGCACGGCTGGCCTTCGTCGCTCTCCGCACTCCGGATTTTGGGAAGCGGGGCGTGACAACTTTGGACGTTGCACCTCCTGGGATAAAACCCGTAGGGTGCAAATGGATTTTTAAGAGAAAGATTGGTGTAGATGAACAGGTGTAGATCTTTAAAGAAAGGCCTGTAGCGAAAGGTTTTCGTCAAAGACCAGGATTGGACTATGATGAAACTTTCTCTCCAGTAGCAATGCTTAAATCCATTCGGATCCTACTTACTATTTCTGCTCACTACGACTATGAAATCTGGCAGATGGACGTTAAAACTACATTTCTAAATGGTGATTTAGAAGAATGCGTTTTTATGGATCAGCCAGAGGGCTTCATTGACAGTGGGAGCAGCGAAAAGGCATGTAGGTTGCTTAAATCTATTTATGGATTAAAGCAGGCATCATGGAGCTGGAACATCTGCTTTGATGATACAATCAAAGAGTTTGATTTTGTCAAAAATATAGATGGACCATGTATTTATAAGAAGATTGTAGGGAGTACTGTCACTTTCCTCGTATTGTACGTAGATGACATTCTCTTGATAGGAAATGATATTTCTATGCTACAATCGGTCAAACTATTCTTATCGCAAAGGTTCTCCATGAAGGACCTGGGTGATGCCTCGTGCATTTTGGGCATAAGGATCTATAGAGATAGATCCAAGAGGTTATTGGGATTGTCCCAATCAAAGTACATTGACACCATCCTAAAAAGGTTTAGTATGGAAGATTCCAAGCGTGGTGCATTGCCCGCTTGCCATGGAATCATTCTCTCCAAGGACTTCTGTCCGAAGACCAATGAAGAGAGAGCACGCATGGGCATTATACCTTACGCTTCAGCTGTAGGATCTATAATGTATGTGATATTATGTACTCGCCCTGATGTAGTTTATGCACTAGCTGTAGTAAGCGGGTATCAATCCAACCCAGGGGATGTTCCCCGCCGAAAACCGGGAAAACAAACGTCTTACCTGAATTTGGGGGCAGATGCTAATATGTGCTATCCGTCCACCTCTCCGAAGATGCCAAGTTGATTTATGACACCACGTATCGAAGGTTTAAATGGATGCGACCGATGTAGCAGACTTCGTCAGATTCCCCCTCATTTGAGGGGTTTTTGATTGTGGGGACGCTCTTCCCTGCAGGCGCAACCCCCTGCAGTTAATTACGCTACCGCGTCGTGGTAACCACTTTCTCCTTCTCCGGATGGTCACTTCATGTCGTAGGTGTTTGTTTTGTTTTTGGTTGCCCGTGGATTGTATACGGAGACTAATTTATGTTGTCGCCCGTAAGGCGTGGATTAGTCCAAATCCGTATCTTCTTAGATTTGGGTTTAGGGGTTGGGTTTAAGGATACGTTAGTTTCATTTGGGACTAAGATCAACTTAAACGTTTGTTAAGGATACGTTAGTCTAATTTTAGACTAAGGTCAACTTAACGGGATTGTTTAGATCCAACAAAAGAGCATTTGTGCTGTATTGTTTAGTTTAGGGACATTGCGGTCGATTAGTTTAAGGACATTACGGTCCAAGGTTAAGGACATCATAGTCCGTGAGTTTAAAGACCTCACAGTCAAGGTTAAGAACATCATAGTCCGTGAGTTTAAAGACCTCACAGTCAAGGTTAAGGACATCATAGTCCGTGAGTTAGAGACCTCACAGTCAAGGTTAAGGACATTATAGTCCATGAGTTTAAAGACCTCACAGTCAAGGTTAAGGACATCATAGTCCATGAAATGTTTGGTTGTCGGGACCCGTCACCTCTCTGAAGACGTTGAAGGATTACAACGACAAATATCAGAGGAGTAAAGAGATGTACCCTCGAACCGATGTGAGTTGGTTGAAAGATCTGCAGTCCAATTTGGGACTAAGATCTGTTAAAATATTTATGAGCAGATGAGCTCAATTAATATGGGTTGAGGACTTATGGCCAATCTTGGGCTAAGTCCAATAAATGTTTAACATTTTTATTCTGGGTTGTTGAGCCCTTATTTGGGCTTGGCCCTTTTAACAATGCTGAGCATTATATCTTGACAAAATTTTTTTGTCTTGTATCGAATGCAGAGCATTCAACAGAGCTCTGGCTTATTAGAGAACAATTTATGTTCTGTCAGCGCAACACGTGGTGCGCTGGGCGCTTTGCGCTAATCAAAAAATGCAGTGCGCTTCTGCCAAGCAGTGCACATGTAAGGGACACGTGTCGCACTCAGCGCTAGGCACCAGATGATGAGCGCATGATGCCAGTTTATGAGCGCTGAGCGCTAATCCATGAGCGCATTGCGCTTTCAGTTTAATGGCGCACACGTGAGTGACACGTGGTGCGCTTGGCGCTGAGAGCCAGCCCATGAGCGCAGTGCGCTATTTCAGAAGCGCAAAGCACAAGTTGTTAATTGGCGCATACGTGGTTGACACGCGGCGCATTTGGCGCTGAGCGCCGGTCCAGAGAGCGCATAAGCGCAGTTCAAGAGCACAAGGCGCAGCTGATCAATTTTATGATCTGGAAATCAAATTTATGTTCTTTTAAAAGAGACTTTGTCTCAAGATCTAAGAACAACAGTTCTTATTTTTGCAGGAGATATTTCTTATCTCTTATGTTGATGAAAGGCCTTTGCCTTTATAGATCCATGATCTATGAGAAGAATTATGTTCTTCTTTTATTTTATAATGAGATCTTTTGATCTCTCTGTGAATGACTTTTTGTCTTGTAGATCTATGATCTGTTTAAAGAAATGAATTCTTCTTTCTTAATCATGAGATGATTTCATCTCTGTGTTCATCATCATCATTTTTACCTTGAAGAAAAATCTTCTTGCTAGAGCTTGCTCTTTATCTTTTGAGTTTCTCAAAATTTATGAGGGGGCTTCTCTCTATAAGACTTGAAGTCTTGGGGCCTTTATATAGGGCAAGCTGATTTGTTGAATCAGTTAAAGAGATCTTTCTCTGATTGATTTGGGAATTTTCCCATCGTTGGATCTTTGATCCTAAGGCTTCTGTTTTACAGAAGGCAATCTTCTTGTTTTTAACAAGATTGGAAAATCTTTCCATAACAGAATTTAATTCTGATGAATTAATGATTTATCATTATTATTAGATCTTTTGATCTAACGGTGGGGAGTTTTTTAATTCCAGCGCTAGCGCACCCGTGCTTTGCACACGGTGCGCTGCTTAGAGTGCAACGCTCTTAGCGCTAGCGCACCTGTGTCTTACACGTAGTGCGCTGCTCGGAGCGCAGCGCACCCGTGTTTGACACGTGGTGCGCTGCTTAGAGCGCACTACGCCTAGCGCTAGCGCACACATGGTGCGCTGCCCAGGGCGCAGCGCACTTGGCGCTGCCCAGGGCGCAGCGCACTTGGTGCTGCATCTGAAGCGTTGCTTCAATTTGAAATTTAAATTTCAAACAGGGGAAACAAATGCCCCCCACCGTTGCGCTCACGTGGCCCACATCTAAGTGCAGCGGTGGCGGCATCTTCGCCCTTGGATCAACTCAGAAGTTGAAAAGGCATTTCAATGCCTATAAATAGGACCTTTGGTCCTTTAGATGATTCTGTTCATCTTCTTCTTGTTTTCTGAGAGTTTTTATTCTCCCACAGAGCATAGCTCTTCATCTTAATAAATTTTAAGAGTCAAAACTCTGCCAAAACTTAGGTAAAGATTAAATCTTTTTAAAGTTCTAGGGTTTTACCCATTAACAGAGCCTTGCTCTTCATAGACCTTTGATCTAAAGAAAACCCTTTTAGGGCTTCATTACCAGAGCTTTGCTCTCTTGAACCCATGGATCTAAGGAGATCTTCTTTCAGGGTTTCTTAACCCATGAACAGAGCTTTGCTCATAAAGAACTCTTAGAGTTTGTTCATGGATCTTGAAGATCCCGGAATTTTTAATTCATAAAAATTGATTTCAATTTTTTTCTGATGGATTATTTCATCATCATTTTTTCCAGAGCAAGGCTCTTGAGGAATTTTTATTCCTTCATGATCAGAGTTTGACAAGTGTCACTCTGTCACAGAGCGTTGCTCTCAAATGGAGATTTACTCCTCTGACCGAGAGATCACTCATTTAATGAGAATTTCTTTTAAGGATTTCCTCACTTAATGACAGGCTCATCAAATGATGAGGCTGTTTTTATTAATGATGAATTGTCATCTATATTTTGTGGGCCCCTTTTGGTCCCTCTCCACTGCATTGCAGTGTGGTAAAAATTCTAAAGTACCACGTGTCAGAATTTAAATTAAATTATAGCACTGACAGTTGACTTTTGTCCCTTTTTGCGCAGGCGACATGTCTTTCGACACTTCTTTTCCTTTCATCCGCTCAGAAGGCGGATTTCCTCAGGCGCCCATAGACCGAGAGGTTCTTGCGCTGATCAAAGACCATGACCCAGAATACAAGAATCTTCACTTATGGGGTAGATGGTATGATCAAATCATCAAAGGCCGCCGGAGCTTTTCTTGTGCGACACCCTCGGAGCCTATCTCTGCAATCCCTTATGCAGATGCACCCCCGATCAATTATACGGTAGAAGAGGTAAATTGGACTTCAGAAAGTCTCCTTTGGCCTTCTATTGCTGCAATACCCGTGCAGCCGCCGGTGGCTTTGGACACCCTAGGGCGGCGCATATGTCAGGGCGAGTCGCGCCCTTGGGGACAGCCCTACAACATCGGGCTAACTCCCCGTCATCCGGCCGGATACTTGCAGTGGGCCCAATATATCTTGTCGGCAAAGAAATCGTGACTACTGAGGCTTGGCTTATACCCTGTGATCTACGCTTCCTTGTTCCAGTATTCTGCACCTCCCACATGGTGGATCAAGGCGTTTTTGGAGCAGTGGAACATTCCAACCCATACCTTCCTCCTATTGGACAGAGAGGTTTCCATTCCCTTGAAGGAATTTGCCGAGGTTTCTGGTTTACCAGTTAGGGGGGAGCACTATGAGGAGCTTCTTCCTCTGGATGAGTATGTTTTTGCCACCAAATCAGTGGTAATGGGTCTTACCCCAGAGAACGCCATTCAGCACCAGTTCCCAAGTCTGATAAAGGTGTTGAACATGTATGAGAGCCTCTTTCTTGAATCCGGAGGCCGGGGGGTCAGCTTTGCGGACTTCATTGCCCGTTTTCTTCACCCAGAAATTTTTTCGCGACAAGGTGAAAAGTTTGCTAAACTTGATGATCCTTTTGGCTTTGGCTTGGACCGTCGGCCAATATTGGAAGCCGATCAAAAGGATTTCTTTCTTCTCGACGTCGCGATCGTCCCCCTGTCAGAAATTGCCTCTCCGGGCATTGATGAGGAAGCGTTCTTTCTCGGGTTCCTCAGTTTATGGCTAAGCTGGTTCGCGCTTCCTATGCACCCTCATTACATGAGGCCTTCCGTCTTCTACCCCGCACATCGCATGGTTGCCGGAATACAAATGGCCATCGGGATCGCCGGGTTAGCCCATCTATATCACGGCCTCAGCTTAGCAGCGGATACCACTGAACCGGGGGTGCATCCTGCCAACTTCCCAATGCATTACTTCACTTCATGGATAGAGCTGCACGTGCTTGGGGTCTTCAGTATCCATAAAAGACCTTCTTTTTACGACAGATGCTGGTTCCCTCGAATAATGCGGGTGGTTGACGCCTCCATCGTGAGTCCGTCACCGCGGGAAGCTAGGGGCTTGCTCCTTTGTCCGCGCACGGTTGGAGATGGTATGTCTTTCACAGACAAAGTCTTGACCGTCGGCCAGGAAACTTCAAAAGCGGTGCTGCCATTGCAAGACAGCTTTAAAGACGGGGCCTCTGTGTTGAAAGCCCGGTAGATTCTTCATCTGTACTCCATCAGGCCGGACTTTCTCGTATTCAGGAAAAATGATGCGGCGTTATTCATGAGATACAACCCGCATCGTTTCGCCCAGCAGCCGAGTTACAATCAGGGCGTCCCATTGAGGCCTTTTTGGCGGAACTTGCTGCTACCGAAGAGGGAATGCGGAGCGCGCTGCATCATTTTATGCGCCTGAACACAGGGTCTCACTTCTTTATCAGCGAACTGAGCTTTGTCCCAAAGGCCCTTAATATATACATGGCCTGGTACCAACATTCAATGGGCGTCGTTATCAGGGAGGAGAAGCGATTGCTGCTCGATCGCAAAGGTGCACCCCCTGCTGGTGATCGAAACGTCCCTCTGAAGCGACGAACCATTGTCCCGCCTCCCTTAAGAGAAGCTGCCGCGATTGAAGTCCCGCATGACAGGCCCGAGCTACCGATATCCCGGGCTCCTGTAGAAAAGGTGACTGTAGCTTCCCCCGATTCTGGCGTGGGTTCAGATATCGGGACTCGTTGCCCCAAGGTGCCTTCTAAACGTAAACTTGTGCTTGCGGCGACCGGAGCTCGCTCGCAGAAGAGGAAGAAGAAGTCGATCCTCTCTGCCGACGTTGTATTTGGTCAGGAGCCTCATGCTCCTTATAGTGAGGGCTTGGGCGAATATGGGACCAATGAGGGCCTATTCATAGCGCCGGACGATACTGATCTGGAGGCTGCTATTGCAGCTTCTGTGCGATTGGCAAGCCACAAAGCAGGACTGGCCATCCTTGCGCAATCAAGTAAACATCAGCCGTACCTTCAGTTATTACATTATATTTTTATTATCATGTTTTGACTGACACTTTTCCTTCTTTAACAGGCATTTCCACTGAAGAGGCTCTAGCGGCTTCCCTCAAGACTTTCGAGGAGGAGGAGAGGATTCGCGCTTCACTGGGAGTTGGTATATCTCGGCTCATTGCATCTTCATTCTCCTTTCTTATGGACAATCTGAACCCCTCCTTATCTTATTGCAGGGACTACAATGCCAATCCCGCAAGGTGATGTGGAGATGCTTCCAGGGCTAGCTATCGAAGTCCCGGCCTCCTCAGCACTGCCGAAATAGTCTTTACTCAAACGACCGATAACGGATGCCATAACGGCTCCAGAGGTAACCCTTGGCGCGGACGATGACGTCCTATTGATGGAGGCTTCTAGAAGATCCGCTCTTACGTCCCGAGCGGAAAGGAAGCGTAGAATGCGCGCGGCAAGGGAGCGTAGTGCTGCCTTGGCCGCGGGTGCAGGTTCAAGCGCCGCTACCCCTGCCCCTACCCCTTCAAAGGATATTTCGGCTGCCTTGTCCATTGCCCATAAACAGGCAGCACGTGCTGCTCGGAAAGCAATCGGAAAACCGACTCAAGGTAACGTGACATTGGGTTCTTTTTGTCAAAGTTTTAATTTTCAGGTTCTCATATGTCCTACCTTGCAGGGCCGAGTCCTGCCGAAGAAGTGGCGGCAGCCATCGAGACTGAGGTAGCAGTGGGTGAGACAGCTGCAATCGCCGAGCCCGAGGTAGCGGCAGGTGAGACAGCCACAATCGCTGAGCCCGAGATAGCCACTCCTTCTCAAGAGTCGGGCACTGCTCCAATCGTCATTCTTTCCGCCTGCGGTTCTCTTCCATCTCCTGGCGTCGCGAGCGTTACGACGGCTCTCGTAGAGTCAGGGGATGAGGCGACGGGAGGCGAGACCATTTTGTTGGAGGAGGGTGAGGCAGTTGCTGCATCCAGTGATGCTCTTGTTGCGGTCTTGACCGGCGACTTACCAGGTAAATTTCAGGTTATTGATTTCTATTTTATTCTGCAATCCCTTTCCGACCTTTTCTGATGGTACTTTTGTTTTGAATGCAGCTGCGGTGGGTGTTGAGGTTGTGCCACCCGAGGAAGCGCCACCAGTTGCCGCTTTGACGGTGACCGCCCCTTTGCCTTCTCTCGTACCCTCTAAAATGCTGGAAGGTGCGGATTTGTGACTCATCAGTTTCATTGTAGGAAGTATATTTCATGTACTGACATTGTACTACTGCATCCTTGCATGAGTCCTTTTTGATCACCTGTATCAGGTGCTACACCCATACTTCTCCTTTCAGTCAGAGATTGCCTCTTCTAGCGGAGCTGGTGAGTGCAGCCTTTAGCTAACGTCTCTTCTTTTCTTTGACGGGTAATCAAATTGTTTCTAATTCTTCTTTGTTTTAATTGCAGCCCTACAGATCGAAGGAGGAGACGAAAGAGTAGCTGCATCACCGATACCCCCGGTCTTGCCACATGCTGTAGCCGGTATAGTAAACTCCATTGTTCATGAACATCCTCTATTTCTTGAACCATCATTTGACTGTGATTTGTTTTGCAGCGATGATACCGACTTCAGCTCTATTCGAATCTTGAGTCGTAATGCCAGCAGGCCCCTTTTCTCGACATTCATCTTCCAAAGGCGCTGCGAATAGTCTGCGCATGTTAAGCGACTACATCGAGGAGCTTGACGTGGAGGCTCCCACATTCGCTGCAGATTTTGCCGCGGAGGTTAATCCTATGCCGGCGACGCTCATGAACTTTCATAGTGAGGGCGTCGTTGAGTCTTGGGTTTGTAAGTCTACGCTAGCGCCCTGGCAGTCTACAGACGCCAAATACGGAACAAAAAACTTTTAAACTGGCGCTATCGTATACTTTAACCCGGATCTTCCATTATTGCTAAACTAACAAACTGTAAAGAGTGTAGAATGGTTATACCGAACGATCCGAGTCCTTCGTTCTTCAACCATCATCCCACGCTCCGTTGCGGCTGCTCCGATCTCGTCGATCTCCGATCTCCTCGTCGAGGTGGCACCACATGATCGGTTCTTTAAACGGGCTCCCGCCTCTGACTCGAGGCAACTCGATCGTCAAGTTTGCTAAAAGAGACGACCAAGATTGATGTAGAGAATGAGTAGATGACTTTGTCTCACTTCGTCCAAATCCGTGGACGATCGGTTAATGAAGTTGCCGAAGGAATCGGGTGATGGAATGAAATGGACTGTGAAATTCCATACACCGATAAAACCTATCATAATCTTTTCTCTCTAAAATGAAATCAACAAGTGAAGTGAGAATGAGGAGAGAGAGAGGGCAAGCCATACATATATGAAGGAGGAGGGTGAGTGTAGGAGCAAGTGGTGACTATAAGGTATGAAGCTTCTCACTCAAAATATCTTAAGCAAAACAAGAAGCTTTAATAACAAAGCATGAGTCATTAGGCTAGTCATCATGCATTAATTAACCATTAAATGCATCCAATAAGAACACCACACCAAATAGCCTAGTCACCTCATCTAGAATCTTCTAGAACACTGACTCATCATATCTGAAGAAAAGATAAATCCGTCTTTAACCGAATGTTAAAAGACGGCTGATAGAAAACTGGAAACTGGCAACTTCCAAAAGTGATCCTGAAACGAATTTCAGGACAACCCCGAAACTGTATAAATATACCCGCATTTGTATTACGACCGAATACAAATGCAACTGAGACAAAGATATTATACCTACTCAATATAATACTCGGATCCAGCTTAAACCAAAGCCGACCAGTATCACCTGTCCGAAAATCGACACGTGCGTAAACGCACGTGCATTTTCCGAACCCTGCCATAAAACCATACGGCCTCTACAACGTTTCGCCCGAACTTGGGAAACTGTCTGTGGGGGACTCTAATGACTCGTCAGTACCCTGGCAGTGGGTTTAACCACAAACCGTCAGCGGCACTAGCTATGCGTAACGGCTGCCCATGGACTGACCTCAAGGATGGCCGAGGAGCGAACTCAAGGGAGACCGATGAGAGAACTCCTCCGAAAACCCTACTGAGCCTAACAGTGACAATGTATATACAGTCCGGTCCGTTCGTCAATGAGTATCGCATATCTGCCTAGGGGGCTAGCAATGTCAGACCCCCAATAACAGTATAAGTCGTGTCGGAGTGAAGCCCAATAACACCCTGAGATACTACTGGAGTACCTACCAGTAAATCTCCTGCCACGGCCGTGGGCTTTGTGTAATGGCTCTCCTAGACACAGCACGATCTCGCCCCCAATACCGGGAGAGACGAATCCCCTGCCGATCCGCTCACGTGCCTCCATATGGCTCGGGACTGTACCCAAAAACTACCTGTTTGCACGACTCCTTTGAGCCGTGGTAGGGTAGAAATCAAAGCACAGTGGGAACTCACACGAGACAAATGACGACCTCAGGTCGATGAACTAACCTGTACACATGTCACCAGGGAACTGCTATCTGACGATAGGTATAGTACTAACTAGCAGATTCCCGGCGAGTCCTGTCCGGTGTACTCATAACCCAATGAGCACCTGTATACATCTTAGGTGATCCAACTGACACCAGTGGCTTGTGAGACCGGCCACCGCCCCTCGTCGGGGTCTCGACTGTACACACTAGTCTACTCCGGAGTATCGATGCCCTGTCTCGAAACTCCCACGACTAGGGACCACAATTAAGGATATGCATATAAACTACCCAACTCTCACGTATATGATCGCCATCAAACTGTTGGTAGTAAAGCAAGATCCTAAGGGCTCTATCAAAGTGTAACATGCAATCAGTCACCTGAATATGTACACGACTGATAAAGGCAAACCAGATAGCATACTATCATTTCGAGTAAGACTGTCCTACCGGGATAGGTCCTCCGCAATCATTGCAATCACGTACCTGCGATCCAATAATTGACTATGAGGGCACTATCTCCAACAATCTCCCACTTGCACTCAAGGCTAATATTGCGATGTCGACTACTCACAGCCCGTGTGAAACCGAACATCCAACTCCTCTACTAATCAGTTTCACAAAGCCCGTTTGTAAAACTATTGTGTTCGAGAAATAGCCTCGGTGAGTGGATCCACCTAGAAGTTTCTTTCTGTATCTCTCTTAATCTCAAGTTCGCGGAGAAAGCCATCTCCCGAATTGAGTAGTACCTGTCTTAGAATATGTCTGGATATCTGATGGGACCTTTGTTCATAAATGAACTCCATATCCAAACTTCTTAGACTGTATGGATCACTGAACCTAATCAGTATCCGGCACCATGCCACCCACAGTATCCTCTGGAACCACCTGTCCATAATACTGTCCCTCGTCAGAGGGAAAACTAAAAACTCTGACAATCACTCTGTCATCCATGTCACCTTTGAAGCCTGGAATGATAACCGTCTCCCGAAAGAGGCTGCCGTTATCAAATCCGTAGAACATGTACTAATGTTCTAAAACTGCTTCCTTATGTTTCTCCAGGATTGGATTAATACAAACTTATTGCATCTAGTGCAAAAACAACATTTGGTGCGGTACTTGACATCTCATGATTGACTCAATTGCCTAAGCAAGTGATCTGCCAATCATGCACATCCCTCTCCCCTTTAGTCTGTAAGACACCTTTAGAGAGGGTGACTCCATCACCTGCAGGTACACTACCATGCTAGGAGTCAACTATTCCAAAAACCATTAGAATATCTGTCAAAGTACCCACATTGGGAAACTACCCAAATCCAGATCTAAAACCATAGATCTAGAAACCAGAATGTCAAATATTATATCCATATCCTGTCTGGAGAAACAACTGTGTGACGACCACAGTCCAACCGATCGTAGTATAGGAATTTTACTTCCTACTCTGTGTATGTCATCCAGATACCATGACATCACACCCTACTACCTTCTTAACTGATCCATCCCTTATTCTGATTGAAGTCAAACCTATGACTGTCACATCAAAATTAGATGATCTATCTCCGCTATAACTGCTCAAGTCTATAAATAGATATAAGCATCTTGCCCACTATGCTTCCGTTGCTCCCACTGACTACGACAACCCTCCTACCGGGTCTCATATCCTGGAACAACAGTAGTGTCAAGTCTTGGTAGATAAGAACCTCCCTGTCACCGTCCTTGAGGCTACCGAAGTACCTCTCGGGTGTCTGAGGTTACCTACCATATCTGCGGAGTGGCTATTGGAATGTCAAACCTGATCGAATATATAGGTCCTATTAAATTTTTTCGTAATCGTTCGCGGTTCTAGAATCACTTCCAGTTCTACCATACTCCCACTACTGTTTTCTGAAAAAGATCCATTTTTACTAAAACTGTGGCGAGTCAAGAACAATATCACTATTGATCTTCCAAATGGTAGAATATCAACCCTCGTCATAGCCAGGGTCAACCCACAAACATCCATTACAGAAACGTGCCCTGAGTTATCCAGTGTCTGATTTTAATCATAAGCTGGACAACTCCCCGTACCTTAATTTCTTTTAAGGTACGATCCATTCTATATCCAATACAGAAACTTTGGCACTTATTTAATTGGAACCAAGATTCAATCCATGCAGCTGTCTCCAGTGCATATCAACTTAATGGAAAGAGGCTAATCAGCATTACCCAACTTAGGAATCCATCCAATTAGGAGTAACCTGAAAGAGAAAACTCGTTTCTCAAAACCATCACTATCATCTGAATACCAATCACAAGAATCTACATCTTCGATCTCTTTGAAGAATCCCGATACTTGTGACACCTGGTTCTCTACTTTATTCTTATACCCACAACTTCTCAAAATTTAGACCTTGTATTTCTACGAAACACTTGTCTAAAAACTAGAGAAATTATAAGTAAACAGAACAAAGTACGAGGACCTACCCCTTTGTCCTGAAGGACACTTGGACAACGTACAATACTCTGTATAAGTCCTCTGAGTTAAACAACTCAAAACCTGTGCGTTGTAGGTGGAAAACTGTACCCTGGCGATTTCCTCAAATATCACCAATTACAACGAATTCCGATATAATGAGGATGATCACCTAATTCCCAATATCTTACTCCCACTCATCATCTGTAAAACCATACAGATATGAGAATGAAACCTGGTAAATACATACCCTTGGAGTAAGTGTTTAATCGGGAAAACAGTTTTTCCTTTAACAATGCACTGAAACATGAAAATGTTTCGTAGGGGTATCCTGGTATTCATAGCAATGCCTCTTCCAAAATCCAATTCATGACTTCAACCGTATATTTTATTGCCGTCTCTCCAAATCCCTTTATTTGTCTTTAGTCGTTACCTTCTGTACACCATCGTTAGGCTAACTGGTTTTCTTCCTTCCCTACCGTTCGGCACCAGCCTATGTTTTGGAAGAAGACTATCCAGTAAGCATAATAGGTGTACCCTCCTAAACCAAGGAGTACTCGCATCTCGAGAGAAGGTGACGATAAAAGACAACTGAATAATACCTTATTCTTTTAAAGGTGAAATAGGAGCGGCGATGAAGTACGCGGTTTTGGTCGTGAATGATATCAGTCGCAATTTACTTTGCCCTCTTTCTAATCCCTTTATTTTGTCTTTACATATTACCTTCTGCACACCCTACTTAGGCTAATTGGTCTTCTTCATTCCCTACCTTTCGGCACCAGCCTATGGTTTGGAATAAGACTATCCAATAAGCGTAATAGGTGTACTCTCCTAAACCAAGGAGCTCTCGCAACCTGAGAGAAGGTGATAATAAAAGACAACTGAATAAACCAATTCTATTTCTCCTGAACCTTGATCCATCCTCGAAGAAGTCCCTTCGAGTTCGTATATAACCATACGATGGCTCTATCCAATGGAAGTGGATATCCGTAGTAATACGGGTGTTCTGAGAAATGCAAAGGGTAAAAGAAGGAGTGGCAATGACTTATGCAACTCAGACAATCCAAAAGCCAGTATTTTAAGAAGGTTCGGTCAACCTGGTCACTGAGTCATAGTCTAAGGTCGGTCAAAAGGTCGCTGCCAAAGAGAGAGAGAGAAAAGAAAACACTCTGCGTGCACTCTAACCTAGATCAGAATGGTCATCATTTTATCTAATCCGGAAACCTCCCACTGTCCTGTCAAATTCTCCTCCAAACCTAAAGAAGAATCAATCGGGATCACCCGAAGAGTAAACCAACTCATCAGTGGGAATCGGGATCCAACTCTCATCGCATGTTAACGTGATGGAATGCATCCACGTTATTCATACTCCAGAAGGTATGCGCATACTTGGCAAGTTTCAGTTTCTTTAGAAACTCCCGATATCATTTTCTTGCCCCATGCTCTTATGACCTTGGCGAAAGTCAACAAATCATAAGTCACATGTCAAGTTCTGCCCGTCATTATCTTGTTAATTTGAATCCACCCGTACATACCCTTGACGAAAGCCAACAAGGTAATACGACTGTCCCAAACCAACTCATCTATCTATGCAACAAATGAATACCCAGCAGCTACCAAACACTATGCCTTGACGAAAGCCAACAAACATAGCTTGAATACTACTGACCATCCATAAGAAACGACGGAGGGCTACGACTGGTTTTTGGCGAAAAACCTTTAACGTAGTGAACTTGATATCGCTGAAGGAACCTGATAGCTTTTTTTAAAATATAGTGGCGAAAACCTTTTGCTAAAGAGGTCACTCCCGGTAAAGGGATCTCGGTTCTTTCCTCGTGGAATGAGGTGCAGGATATTCCACTGAATACCGCTATGCAAAGCAACTTGTAATCGACTATAGTGAAGTTATTACGCTGACGCAAACTTCTGCCCAAGGGGTCAGTCCCGGTGAAGGGATATCGGCCCTTGCCCCGTCGAATGAGGTGCAGGATATTCCACTGAATACCGCTATGCATAACAAAAGGAAACGTCTTTGTAACAACACTTTTTAAAATTGTTCCAACAACTCAAACAGGTTTGTTTTACTTTGCATTGATCAGAATCAACGCAGTCCCATCATTCAATCACACCAGAAAAGAACGAAAATAAAATGTACATATATGCCATCCGCATTCGTCACTGGGTCCCGTCATCACTCGTTAGGTTACTTAACTAACGACAGAGCGGGGGCTGGACTAGCGCGGGTGTAAAACATATACAACATCTAATAGTATTTAAACCAATATACATAATCGCTCCAGGCATGATAGTATGCAACATTACAGAAAAGTAATAAGCATCACAGAACAATACAGATATCTGGGATCCCCGAGTTTCACAGAGCCGCTGCTGAAACTCGACGTTCCCCTGTCGTGTGGATAGCCTGTGCAATGAAACCTAGACCCCTACGGGTGCGGCAAGTTACCCGCCAAAACCTGAAGCGAGGTAGTCCCCACAGCATAGTGAATGGAACACCCGGCACTTCACGGAATCCGGTAAATTGAGCACCCCTCCTTGGGTCAACCTGTACCCCCTACGAGTGCGGCGAATAGTCTGCCAATTCTGAAGTGGGGTCCCTCTGCCTCTCAAAGCCATGAGATGCGGACCTTTTGCTTTCCCGAACCCGGCTATCCGTGCACTCCGTCTCGGGGCAAAACCTAGTACAGTAATGAAAAATAGTATAATAGGTACATCGACCGCAACCTAGTCGTGCCCCAAAAGAATATTATACAACAGGCAGTGACGGCAGTCCACAAGTTGGACGCTCGCCCCGCAATATCAAATGTACAAATAAACACAAACTGTACTATCATTGCACACTGCTATTCACCACGACAAATCCGCAACATCACAGCACAACACAGAACATCAACGCGAATGTCACGTTCGCAAACCCGTCTAAAAGAACTATAGCAGTTAAACGCGGTTTACCGATCAAATGACATTCCCGGTCGGAGATATAATGTAAGCACTGTAAACTAACGTGTTTAAATTACGATCGACCTAAGACCAATTATCAAAAAGTGGGCCCCACTGCTTACTGGTGAATAGTAACAAAACCTGGGCGCAAATGATATATACCAAAAATCACAAAATCCCAAATAAAGCCAACTAAGAAAAATTGGTTCACTGTTCCCTCTGAAGCGCGGCGGTTCCGCGGTCAAACCCTAGGTTTGACCGCGGAAGCGCGGCGCTTTAGTGGGATCACGTGACCATTTTTTCTCAGATGTCTTAAAAAACCCTGCACTGATTTTTCAGACATGTAGAATTAAATTTTGAGACCATTTAAAATCGACAGAAACTGTCGGCATAGGATTTTGTAGTTTTTGATTTCCGGTCGGATCGATGTTTTAAATGCGTTAGCACAAGTTAGAATAGCAAAATGGTTAGGCTCTGATACCACTGTAAGTCTACGCTAGCGCCCCGGCAGTCTACAGACGCCAAATGCGGAACAAAAAACTTTTAAACTGGCGCTATCGTATACTTTAACCCGGATCTTCCATTATTGCTAAACTAACAAACTGTAAAGAGTGTAGAATGGTTATACCGAACGATCCGAGTCATTCGTTCTTCAACCATCATCCCACGCTCCGTTGCGGCTGCTTCGATCTCGTCGATCTCCGATCTCCTCGTCGAGGTGGCACCACATGATCGGTTCTTTAAACGGGCTCCCGCCTCTGACTCGAGGCAACTCGATCGTCAAGTTTGCTAAAAGAGACGACCAAGATTGATGTAGAGAATGAGTAGATGACTTTGTCTCACTTCGTCCAAATCCGTGGACGATCGGTTAATGAAGTTGCCGAAGGAATCGGGTGATGGAATGAAATGGACTGTGAAATTCCATACACCGATAAAACCTATCATAATCTTTTCTCTCTAAAATGAAATCAACAAGTGAAGTGAGAATGAGGAGAGAGAGAGGGCAAGCCATACATATATGAAGGAGGAGGGTGAGTGTAGGAGCAAGTGGTGACTATAAGGTATGAAGCTTCTCACTCAAAATATCTTAAGCAAAACAAGAAGCTTTAATAACAAAGCATGAGTCATTAGGCTAGTCATCATGCATTAATTAACCATTAAATGCATCCAATAAGAACACCACACCAAATAGCCTAGTCACCTCATCTAGAATCTTCTAGAACACTGACTCATCATATCTGAAGAAAAGATAAATCCGTCTTTAACCGAATGTTAAAAGACGGCTGATAGAAAACTGGAAACTGGCAACTTCCAAAAGTGATCCTGAAACGAATTTCAGGACAACCCCGAAACTGTATAAATATACCCGCATTTGTATTACGACCGAATACAAATGCAACTGAGACAAAGATATTATACCTACTCAATATAATACTCGGATCCGGCTTAAACCAAAGCCGACCAGTATCACCTGTCCGAAAATCGACACGTGCGTAAACGCACGTGCATTTTCCGAACCCTGCCATAAAACCATACGGCCTCTACAACGTTTCGCCCGAACTTGGGAAACTGTCTGTGGGGGACTCTAATGACTCGTCAGTACCCTGGCAGTGGGTTTAACCACAAACCGTCAGCGGCACTAGCTATGCGTAACGGCTGCCCATGGACTGACCTCAAGGGTGGCCGAGGAGCAAACTCAAGGGAGACCGATGAGAGAACTCCTCCGAAAACCCTACTGAGCCTAACAGTGACAATGTATATACAGTCCGGTCCGTTCGTCAATGAGTATCGCATATCTGCCTAGGGGGCTAGCAACGTCAGACCCCCAATAACAGTATAAGTCATGTCGGAGTGAAGCCCAATAACACCCTGAGATACTACTGGAGTACCTACCAGTAAATCTCCTGCCACGGCCGTGGGCTTTGTGTAATGGCTCTCCTACACACAGCACGATCTCGCCCCCAATACCGGGAGAAACGAATCCCCTGCCAATCCGCTCACGTGCCTCCATATGGCTCGGGACTGTACCCAAAAACTACCTGTTTGCACGACTCCTTTGAGCCGTGGTAGGGTAGAAATCAAAGCACAGTGGGAACTCACACGAGACAAATGACGATCTCAGGTCGATGAACTAACCTGTACACATGTCACCAGGGAACTGCTATCTGACGATAGGTATAGTACTAACTAGCAGATTCCCGGCGAGTCCTGTCCGGTGTACTCATAACCCAATGAGCACCTGTATACATCTTAGGTGATCCAACTGACACCAGTGGCTTGTGAGACCGGCCACCGCCCCTCGTCGGGGTCTCGACTGTACACACTAGTCTACTCCGGAGTATCGATGCCCTGTCTCGAAACTCCCACGACTAGGGACCACAATTAAGGATATGCATATAAACTACCCAACTCTCACGTATATGATCGCCATCAAACTGTTGGTAGTAAAGCAAGATCCTAAGGGCTCTATCAAAGTGTAACATGCAATCAGTCACCTGAATATGTACACGACTGATAAAGGCAAACCAGATAGCATACTATCATTTCGAGTAAGACTGTCCTACCGGGATAGGTCCTCCGCAATCATTGCAATCACGTACCTGCGATCCAATAATTGACTATGAGGGCACTATCTCCAACAGGGTTAATCACTGCAGAGAAGTTGAGGCCTGTCTGCATGAGCTCGAATTCGGACATCCTGCTCCTGAGGTCCTTGCTGTGAACTCTCAACGGGCTGCGTGGGTTGAGCAGAGCACTCTCTACTTCCTCCATCTTGAACAAGAAGCGGCCTTAAAGCGTAAGGAGTGTGAAGAGATTTCAAGCGACTCTGCTCGACTGCATGCCCAGGTCGATGCCAATGCTGTGCAGTTGAAGACTATCTTTGAGAGCTTTCTACGATGTATTTCCGACGGGCTAACACTGAGGCAGAAGCTCGACCTCATCGAGCGAGATGCACAGAATCGTGGAGCAGCTCAGCGGGCCGTCGAAGAGCAACTTCCGTCCTACTTGCAGCAAAGAGTCCAGGTCGAAGCAGAGTTGGCCGCGACAGCTGACCAAGAAAAGGGGCTAAGGGAAGTGCGCGAGCGGCTGATTGGACTATTGAAAACGCTTCCCTCTCAATGATCGTTTTTGTACCATTTGTAATTTCGAATAAAATGTATCCATTTTTTATTCTTTCATATGATGTATTTTGTACCCAATTGAATTTATGAATAAAAGATACATTTCTTTCGTAATGTCTTGTATCATCTCTTTGCTTTCTTCTTTTCTTTGTTATCAGCATGTCACTTAAGCATAGCCTGAGTGAGCATTCCGTTTTGAATTCTTTGAGAGGTAATGATGGCTTAGAAAGCAGGTTCAGATCTGCTGCCTAAGACTTTTCAAGTTCATGAGCCGTGAGGGTCTCATAAAGACTTTTCTCCCTACGGGTCGAGAGGATCTCGTAGGTGTCTTTTCTCCTTAGGAGTCGTGAGGACTCCTAAGTGTGTTTTCTCTTGAGAGTCGTAAGGATCTCACAAGAGAATTTTCTTCCTTACAAGTCGAGAGGACTCGTAAGTGATTGATGAGTTGACCCACTCCTGAGTCAAAGCATTGCTTCAATGGGGAGGTCGAGGGTTAACTTTGGTTTGTCTGTGCACCGCCGAGTCATGGAACTGGGAACTTTGCCGCGGCTCCGCTTTGCTAACGTCGTATATTCCTGCAGAGACAATGATTTCTCTGCGGGTCGGCACGAATCGAGATGTTCTCGTCAAGGATGCTGATTTCCCTGAATCAAGGTTTTGCCAAGGACACTGATTTCCCTGGAGTTGAAACAAATCGAGGTATTCTTGCAAAGACATTGATTTCTCTGCGGGTCGACGCGAATCGAGGTGCTCTCGTCAGGGACGCTGATTTCCCTGAATCGAGATTTTTGCCAAGGACACCGATTTCCTCAGAGTTGAAACGAATCGAGGTATTCCTGCAAAGATGCTGATTTTTCTGCGGGTCAATGCGAATTGAGATGCTCTCGTCAAGGACGCTGATTTCCCTGAATCGAGGTTTTTGCCAAGGACGCTGATTTCCTCGGAGTTGAGATGAATCGAGGTATTCCTGCAAAGACACCGATTTCTTTGTGGGTCGATGCGAATCGAGATGCTCTTGTCAAGGACACTGGTTTCCCTGAATCGAGATTTTTGCCAAGGACACTGATTTCCTCGGAGTTGAGACGAATCGAGGTATTCCCGCAAAGACACTGATTTCTCTGCGGGTCGACACGAATCGAGATGCTCTCGTCAGGGACGCTGATTTCTCTAAATCGAGGCTTTTTCCAAGGACACTGTTTTCCTCGGAGTTGAGACAAATCGAGGCATTCCTGCAAAGACACTGATTTCCTTGCGGGTCGACGCGAATCGAGATGCTCTCGTCAAGGATGCTGATTTCCCTGAATCGAGGTTTTACCAAGGACACTGATTTCCTTGGGGTTGAGACGAATCGAGGTATTCCTGCAAAGACACTGATTTCTCTGCGGGTCGACGCGAATCGAGATGCTCTCGTCAGGGACACTGATTTCCCTGAATTGAGGTTTTTGCCAAGGACGCTGATTTCCTTGAAGTTGAGACGAATCGATGTATTCCTGCAAAGACACTGATTTCTCTGCGGGTCGACGCGAATCGAGATGCTCTCATCAGGGATGCTGATTTCTATGAATCGAGGCTTTTTCCAAGGACACTGATTTCCTCGGAGTTGAGACGAATCGAGGTATTCCTGCAAAGACACTGATTTCCTTGCGTGTCGACGCGAATCGAGATGCTCTCGTCAAGGACGCTGATTTCCCTGAATCGAGGTTTTGCCAAGGACACTGATTTCCTTGGGGTTGAGACGAATCGATGTATTCCTGCAAAGACACTGATTTCTCTGCGGGTTGACGCGAATTGAAGTTTTACCAAGGACACTGATTTCCCTGGGGTTGGTTGACTTGTTTCCGAGACAGAGTCATTGGATAACGTATTTTCGAGACGGGGTCATTTGATGACGTGTTTCCACGGCGGGGTCATTTGATGAAGTGTTTCCGCAACGGGGTCATTTGCTGACGTGTATCCGATACGGGGTTATTTGATGACTCTGGGTTGTCTGTGAACCGTAGAGTCTTGGAACTGGGGACTTTGCCGTGGTTTCGATTGATGGTGTAACATCTATATCCTGCTGGAATGAGGAGGCACACTGTTGTTGGTCTCCAGGCTATAGATGTGGCCATTGAGATTTGGAACTAGGGACTTTGCCATGGCTCCGTTTCGTTGCGACCCTGAGGTCGGTTGTTGACGTCACGTCTGCATCAGGTTGGAGTGAAGAGAAACGCCGTTGGTGATCTCTAGGCTGTCTGTGAACCGTCGATATTTGGAACTAGGGGACTTTGCCATGGTTCCGTTTTTTTGACCCTGGGGTCGTTTGTTGACGTCGCATCTGCATCCTGGTGGAGTAAGGAGAAACGCCGTTGGTGATCTCTAGGCTGTCTGTGAACCGTCGAGATTTGGAACTAGGGGACTTTGTCGTGGCTCCGTTTGTTTGATGTTGCGTCTGCATCCGATTGGAGGGAGGAAGAACGCCGGTGTTGATCTCTAAGTTGTCGATGTTGACGTCGAGACCCTGAAGCTAGGGATCTTCATTTGCTTCGTTTGTTGACATTGTGTCTGCAATATTGCGGCGAATGTTGAGATTGTCTTTAGCTTGTCGATGAACCGTCGAGATTTGGCTTTGCTTCGATGAAGCCTGGTGGGACGATATGGTTCCCTTCTTGTTTGTGCCCATGGATTGTATACAGGGGTCAATGCGACCTCACCTACAGGGCAAAAAGTTTCATTCTTTCATTTTTTTAATTCTTTCCGCGATTCTATATCATTTCAGCTTTTTATATCGCGAAAATCGCGATTGCCCAATCATTTCGGCTGTTTTTGTATGCATACATTTTTACTTGCTGATTTCGTTGCAAGTTGCCCCATCATTTCGGCTATTTCATATGCATTTTTAGCTCGCTGTTTTTTTATCGCAAGTGTGGAACTTGGAATCTGGTGCCAATCTCAGCATCAGCATCGCTGCGACTGGAATATTGCCAGGAGCGAATCATCATTTGCCATGAAAGGACTTGGAATTTGATACCGATTTAGGCATCAGCATCGCTACAATCGGGATTGATATTGCCAGGAGCGAATCATCATTTGCCTATGTCGATGTTGAACAAAGGTGGCTTAGCAAACAGGGTTAGGATCCCGTCGACTAAGGCTTTTGACTTCATGAGCCGTAAGGGTCTCATAAAGGTGTTTCTACCTACGAGTCGTGAGGATCTCGTAGGTGCGTTTTCTCCTTAGGAATCGTGAGGATTCCTAAATGTGTGTTCTCTTATAAGTCGTAAGGATCATACAAGAGTGTTTTCTCCTTGCAAGTCGAGAGGACCTACAAGTGTTTGTTTATCGTGTCAGCATATCCTTAGTCGCTGGTGGGACTCTGTTAGGGAAATGTTCATTCGTGCATGTGGATTGTATACAAGGGTCAATATTGAACCGCTTGTAGGGCGAAATCGGGGGGTATGACTGCTTAAGAACATGTTCAGATCCTTGTAGCTTAAGGCTTTTGAATCTTATGAGCCGTGAGGGTCTCATAAGAGGGTTCTCCTTATGAGTCGTGAGGATCTCGCAAGTGTAATTTCTCCTTAGGAATCGTGCGGATCCCTAAGTGTGTTTCTTCTTTGTGAGTCGTAAGGATCTCACACAGGTATTTTCTCCTCACAAGGTCGAGGGGACCTTTTAAGTGTCTTTTAACGAGATTGCGCCCTTTCGGGTTTTCACAAAATTCGCTGGTAGTCCTGCTGTTTTTACTCACAGAGCCCTTTCGGGTTTTCATCCGTGCCCATCTTGCTTGTGGACGTACCTTTTTTTATTTTATTTTTTTTAACCACGTCAGCCTGGCGATGCCGCGGCTTTGTATTAGTTTAACGACGTTTCGGTCAGACGTTCATAGGTTCGAGATTTTTCGGGCAACGTACGATTATGCAGCTAGATTTTCTCGTGAATCTTCGCATCTTTTGTGTCGGAGGTGGATTCCTTGAAGAGAAGGCTGAGGGCGATTTCTTCGTCAGAGTCGCTTCCAAAGGTGATAACTTGCGATCCCTTAGTGTCGATTATATGACAGTTGCCAGTGGCTCTTTTGCGCTCATCTTTCGTACTTTCCTGTTCCCGATGAGCCTTACGCTTCACTCGTTGAATGTGTTGTCGGTGGGCACCATATCCTTGCCACCAGTTTTTAAAGGCTATACACTCCTCGGTAGGGTGTGTAATCCTCTGATGGTATAAGCAGAAGTTAGGATGTATGTCCGCTTCAACAAGATGTATACTGCCAGGAGAATTTCCTCTGAAATAGGGCCCCAGCGAATCATTTCCTTACTTCAAGCTTGCTTTGATAGCGATAGAGATACTTCGATCCAGTTGGGGTGCCTCGACCTTTTCATTTAGTCGTTGGCGTTTGGCTTTTTCGAATATAGCCAGTTCGCGCTCTCGATTGGCTTTGCTTTTCTGACGGGCTTCGTTCAGTAGCAAGTTGATCATCTTGTCAGACGGTTCCAAGGGTTTTGGCTTCGATCCCGCCCTAGCTCTTTTATGCTGTCTTCTATCGCCGAGTGGGCTTCTTCGTTAGTTAACGCCAAATGAGAGACTATGTGGCAACTTGCCACATAGTCCTCAGATTCTTCTGACGAGTCATCCCCGTCGTTATTGTCGTTATCTCCGCTCTCAAGGATATTGTTGAGAAATTCTTGGAGTGTGACCGGGGATCGTGCCTTCTGGTTATATTCTTCCAACGCGTCAATATGCTTTTGCAAATCCGTGCGCTTGTCATCAAACTGCGCGGGCTTTTTGGTTTTCTTCTTTTTCTGAGAAGACTTTGACGGCTGGGCTTGAATGTTTTGTCCACCATCACTATTAACTCCCAATGTTGGGCGTGGTTTCAGCATCCTCTCGATAATCTCCGGTTCTTGCGGACTTTTCCACCTGATCGCCGGACATATTTGAAGATCCTTTAACATTCTTTTCGTCTTGGCTGAAAGAGCAACCACCCATGGAGCTTCTTCCATAAAAGAGCACGATGCCCCCGGTGTGTCCACCCTATTAGGAGTGTGTTGTTGTGGCGGATTCACCTTCCAGTTTTCGGATAGCGCGAACTTGCCCTGTTGGTATTGGTCTTCAACCTAGTTTTTGAAGACGTAGCATTCTTCGATCGGATGGCCCAATACTCGGTGGTAGGGGCTGTTCCCCTCCGAAAGACGGCGCGGCGCGGGGACGTCTTGCCTGAGATTCGGGGCAGATGCTAATTGGTGCTATCTGTCCACCTCTCCGAAGATGCCAAGTTGATTTATGGCACCGTGTATCGAAGGTTTAAACGGATGCGTCCGATGTAGCAGACTTCGTCAGATTCCCCCTCGCTTGAGTGGTTTTTGATTGTGGGGACGCTCTTCCCTGCAGGCGCAAGCCCCTGCAGTTAATTACGCTACCGCATTGCGGTAACAACTTTCTCCTTCTCCAGATGGTCACTTCGTGTCGTGTGTGTTTGATTTGTGTTTGGTTGCCCGTGGATTGTATACGGAGACTGAGTTATGTCGTCGCCCGTAGGGCGTGGACTAGTCCAAATCCGTATTATCTTAGATTTGGGTTTGGGGGTTGTGTTTAAGGATACATTGGCCTCGTTTGAGACTAAGCTCGACTTAAACGTTTGTTAAGGATTCGTTAGTCTAGTTTTAGACTAAGATCAACTTAACGGGATCGTTTAGATCCGACAAGAGAGCGATTAGGGGAGCCCTGTTGTTTAGTTCAGTGACAATGCAGTCAATAGGTAGTTTAAGGACATTGCGGTCCAGTGTTAGTTTTAAGACATTGCGGTCAAGGTTAAGGACGTCGTAGTCCGTGGATTTGAGGACTCCACAGTCCGATGTTAGTTTTAAGACATTACGGTCAAAGTTAAGGACGTCGTAGTCCATGGATTTAAGGACTCCACAGTCCAATGTTAGTTTTAAGACATCACGGTCAAGGTTAAGGACGTCGTAGTCCATGGATTTAAGGACTCCACAGTCCGTTGTTAGTTTTAAGACATCACGGTCAAGGTTAAGGACGTCGTAGTCCATGGATTTAAGGAATCCACAGTCCGTTGTTAGTTTTAAGACATCACGGTCAAGGTTAAGGACGTCGTAGTCCGTGGATTTAAGGACTCCACAGTCCGTTGTTAGTTTTAAGACATCACGGTCAAGGTTAAGGACGTCGTAGTTGATTGGAATGATTTAGCGTGCTCGCGCTTTCTAAAAGATAGATCAAAAATATTTGTAACCGCAATCAAGAACGGCGTCGCTTTGCAGCTAGCCGGCGAGTACGGGTCGGTCTACAGGGATGTTGTGAATTTCCGATTCGCGCTTACGAGTTAATTCCAAAGGGTGTTCGGTTGATTATTAAATCTAAAAAAATCTAATTAACCTAGGGCAATTATCTAGATCTACTCTTGCTAGGGCTAGGTTTAGGGATGGTTTGGAAATGTAATTAAATCTCAACGCTTTCTATACCCGAATGAAGATTAGTGAGGAGTTATGGTAATTATCAATAAAGGGGATTAGATCCGTTCGGGAAGGTGATCCTTCCTCTAGGTTCTTGTCCTTCCTTTAGAGATCCTTACCCTAACCTCCATGGAAAACATCACACCCGGGCCTTTATACTACGGTATCACCGCTACCTCGAGGGATAGAGTGCCGTAGGGAGCGGTATGTGCATGTATGCATGGAGTCCTATTGTAAATATTTGGTGGGTATGAAAGGGATGAGAGATCTCATCTCTCAAAATCCTTCCCCAAAGCTAAACCCTAAACAAGTTCCTAGGGCATGAAATTAAATCTACCTAGGGCAAGAAATTAAATTACTTACAGATGCATCCCTCCAATCGTCCATGCAGGGTTGTCAGATCTGAATTTCTGAATGGAGAAGAAACACCGATGCTCTCCGAACGAATTCTAAAATTTATTATTAAAAGGAGGCATGAGGAATTACAATGATTTGGGCTTCTATTTATAGGAGATAGAAACCCTAGGTTACAATTGATTTGCATGTCTACATTTACCAAAATATCCTTAGGAAGACCTAGTCAAAGTAGACTTCAAGCTTTGGTAAAATTTTATGTCTCTGTCTCTTTAAAAGATGGTATTGGGCCTTGGATCTTTGGGCTTCCTTATTATTTGGTTCTTTATTAAAATAGCTTCTATGTTTCTTCCAGATCTCCAGTGAATAATTGCGGTGGGCTTTTAACCGTTCGCTTTGTAATCTTGGACCTTGTATTGCCTTGTACTTTGTGAATTTTATCTTTGATGTAGGCTTGATCAGGAGTCTTCTGTTTGTTGGTCAAAATCCACTTTTGCATCGTCTTTTCATCGTTTTCATCGTTTTCTGTCCAAGAACCTGTAACCTGTAATATGTAGCAGACATACGTCAAAAGCACCTGTTTTCATTGTAAAATGCATAAGAATGGGGAATAGAAAATGCAATATTATGGTATGAACAAATACCCCCAAACTTATCTTTTGCTCGTCCTCGAGCAAACTTATTTTTTTTTCTCTACAAAAACCTAACCGCACTTTCGCAGGGAAACGCGATTGCACTGAGCACGTGCAACAAGCCGTTAAACCTTTAGGTGTCCCTAGTAGGAGGAGTGTTGTCTCCTGAGGGTTTTCAGCGGATACTACCCACAAAATCCTATCAATTTGGCTTTTTCGACTTTTGTTTTCCAATTAGGTTTTCTAACAAGGAATTCTATTATCTTTTGACTCGCAAATTATCCACCCATATTCTTCACACTTCCTCATCATCTAACTTAAGATTATATATGTTATGTAGACCTACTTAGCTTTCGGCATCTCTTAAGTTTTCCTTGTAGGGTTTCCATCTCCACTTAGGAATTTTTATCAACTCTATTAAAGATATAAGTTCTATTCTTCATTCCTTTTTTTCATCTAAACTCCAATCACATACCCCTACGTGTGTGTATAAGTCACCCCTACACTTGGAAATTCAAATCAAGCAATCGTACTCTCGTCCATTGTCCAAAGTACTAATTAGTTGGTGAATGAAATTTGCTTACACATCCTTCATGCGACCGTTAATACGTCTTGAGGTACCAACAACCGATTACTAGATGCGTTGGCACTTTAAAGCGTACTTCCTAGTTTTGCAACACCCAAGGCTTTAGCAGTGACTCCCAAACCAGTTGGTCTAAGGCACTAGGTGATGAAGCACCCTCGCTAAATATTTTTCTATTTTTGCAGCCTTAAGTAATCACAAAAACCAGTGTCCATTTTTTTATTCTTCATTCACATTTTTTTTTATTTTCATCGTACTAAGGACTTTAGACAAGAGCATTTCAAGGTCTCCTCTACTATTCCAAGTTTCAAGGTGCGTGATTGTGCAAATTGTAGGGTATACGTTTTCAGAATCTAGACTTAAGCTAGGAACTATTTTTCAAACTTATACTCTAATAAGAACATCAATACTCTTCCCTCATTTTGACTTAGCCCAAGAAGTCAACCCAAAATTTGCCTATTTCTAAATAAACAACAAGGCATATACTTTCTACCGTTAAACTTTAAGGAAGGTTATTTTTAGGGTTTTTAATTCACTAAGTCTAAGATCTAGTTGTTCCTGGCCAGTTAACCTATCTGTCAAACTCAAGTCAATTAGCCAAAATTGAATACAGTAATTTTTATAATTTTTGAAATTTTTCAAATTTTTATGGGTTTTCAAATAAGCACGCAAATGCAAAAATATGTACAAACGAATGCGAAGGAAGAAGACGTACCGAGCATACCCCCAAACTTGAACTTGACAGTGTCCTTACTGTCATGCTAAACCAAGAGGGTCAAAATACCGGCACTCCCCTGTTTATTTATTTATAATTTTTTTTTATATTTTTAATGTTTTGAATTTTTTTTTTTATAGAAAAAGAAAACAAAAATATATATACATATATACAAAGGTTCCCCCCAAACTTAAGCTTGGCCTTACACAAGCCAAAGATTAGCACCAACCATTCAAAAATTCTATCGTGGTAATGGTAGAGTTGGTGAAAGAATGGAGTGGAAAGAAAAGAAATGAGAAGCACACGAGACCGTGTGGAGAGAAAGGGATAATATGGTCTCGGTGGAGGAGAATGGCGGAGGGGAAGAAGAAATGGTAGGGGTTCTACTTCTTCGAGTGGAGGTTGATTAATCACAAAATCCATATCATTTAAGAATGCGAGTTCGTCGGCGAAAATATCTTCGAAACTTTCCTCGAAGGTCTAATTGAAAATTATCGAACTCAAAATGTCGGATTGTGATTCATCAACACTCGATATCATTAAAGGAAGATTAGAAGAACCAAAGAAAGTGGGAATACGAATTTGAGGGTGTGGATAGAGCGTATAGATTAGCACAATTTGTAATGACCGATGTGTAAAAAGCGATTGTGCTAATCTATCAACCCGCGAAAAAATGAGATTAAATCCCTCAAGAGTCGTGAGCAAACATGGGTACGTCGAACTAGGTATTGGAGATGAAAGCGTAACGGTCTCTTGCACAGTCGAAACGATAGGAAGGACGGAAGGAAGTGAGTGAGGAAGGGTATCAGTTAAGGATTTAGGAGGGTGTATTGGAAAATTCGACACATCAAACGAAAATGGTTCAACCTCAATATTATCCTCAGTACTATCCTCATAATTCTCCTCAATATTTTCCTTAAAAATTTGCTTATCCATGCCAATATCATCAAAATCAAGACGCATATGAAGTTCGGGAAAAACATTTAATGACTCTAGATAATGAATTGGACATAAAATTTCAATTAAATCGACGGGTTCATCATCCAAAATATTCCCGGCGTCTATATCCTCAATCAAGTGAAAATCAATTTTTTCTGACACCTCATCAAAAGCATGGATATTTATCGATTTAGGTTCTAGAGTGGAGGTGTAAAGATTGAAAGGATTAAGTCTGGTTTTACTCGAAAGGGGTTCTTCACAATCTAGCAAATCAAACACTAGAAAATCACACAACTCGCTTTTATTTTGAACTTGTGAATCATTTAGGACATTCGATGGAAAACTGGAGTTGTGGGCTTCAATTGGGTAAGGGTAGGTTTGATTTGGAAATCCTCTCTCGTTCTCACTCAGTCCAACCACCTCCTCATACATTGGAAAATTTGGAGCTAGTTGGAAACTAGCTACCGGTTCACTAGGTCGCATAAGGGTGGCCACGGACGCTTCCACATTCCTAACCATTTTGTTTGTTGCTGCGATATACGCCTCCAATGCCTCTTCCAAACTAGACTTTGGTGGTAAAGGGGTTTCGGCAAAAGATTCAAAATGGTGTGGATATGCAAAACTCCCAATAGGCTGTGTAGAAACATTGTCTAGTGAAGGTGGGAAGGTTGGGTATGACTGGTAGGAAGTGGGTGGTTGGGCAGGGATAGGGTCAACATATGGATAAAAAGGTGAATAATCGTGCGGATCCCTAGAACTAGATGAGTGGAGAGGGGTGAAAGATCGACTGCGAGATTGAGCAATATGCTCAGCAATGGACATAGGCCTAGGAGTTACAGCAGGACTTGGAAAAGTGGTGTCAACATATGTAGGTGGTAAAGGTTGATTAGGTTGACACAAAGTGGGTTGAAAAGTCAAACTGTTTCTCCTAGACTCCTCTATGTGATCTTTCAGAGATTTTTTAGGCAAGGAAGGATCGTCTTTAAATTGACCGAACAAATTGCCGAACGACGCAAAATTAGGTTCAGGATACCAAAGTTCGGCAAGTGATTTATTATGTGGGGTATCCATGTTAGAAGAAGAAAGGTGACAAAAAGGAAGGTTGGATGGTGCAAGGATTTATTTGGGGCTAAAATTTGCAAGTTCTCTAATAAAAATTTTCCTTTTTCTTTTTCTTTGTTTGAAAATTGTTGCAAAAAGATTTTTAATTAAAGATATGCAACCGAAAATATATTACCTGCAATCAGTTATTATCTTAAGCATATCACAAGAATCTTTATTTGGAAAAAATTGTTGCAAAAAGATATTTGAGAAAAGATATGCAACAAAAAAGATTACTTGCAATCAATTTCGTTTTTTAGCGGGGCCCAAAAATCCTGCACAAGATCGTTATATGGAAGGCAATATATTTTATAGCTCACAGAATCTTGCAGGAATTTCCAGAAAATATATTTCAAAAATTACAGAGGAGAGAGACAGGAAACTTACAGAGGAAATTCCACAAGATGATGTCACTGTCGAGTCGCCCTTCCGCGGCAAATCCTGGTTCCCACCGCGGTTCCGCGGTGGGGTAGTCGGCGCGAGTCCCAAAAAAATTTCTGACGCTCTGATTTGACTAGATGGCCGCGTTTCCGCGGTCTAAGATGGGTATGCGCGGCGGAATCGCGGCGGGGTGGAGGCTTCAGGGTGCGGGAAAAATTCCACTGTTCTGTTTTGAAAATCCTTCTCTGTTCTGATCTCCTGATTTCTGTTTCGCCTTTTGGAAATTTCCAGATCGTCTTTGTAAATCCTGCAAAAATTCAACCACAAAGTATCCCTTCCAAAAATAACAGATTATATATTTTTTATATTTTTTTGGATTTTTTTAGATTTTTATGAATTTTTTAATTTTGATTAACCCGAAATTGCGAAAAGGAAAGTTCTACGCCATCCCCGGCAACGGCGCCATTGGATTGGAATGATTTAGCGTGCTCGCGCTTTCTAAAAGATAGATCAAAAATATTTGTAACCGCAATCAAGAACGGCGTCGCTTTGCAGCTAGCCGGTGAGTAAGGGTCGGTCTACAGGGATGTTGTGAATTTCCGATTCGCGCTTACGAGTTAATTCCGAAGGGTGTTCGGTTGATTATTAAATCTAAAAAAATCTAATTAACCTAGGGCAATTATCTAGATCTACTCTTGCTAGGGCTAGGTTTAGGGATGGTTTGGAAATGTAATTAAATCTCAACGCTTTCTATACCCGAATGAAGATCAGTGAGGAGTTATGGTAATTATCAATAAAGGGGATTAGATCCGTTCGGGAAGGTGATCCTTCCTCTAGGTTCTTGTCCTTCCTTTAGAGATCCTTACCCTAACCTCCATGGAAAACATCACACCCGGGCCTTTATACTACGGTATCACCGCTACCTCGAGGGATAGAGTGCCGTAGGGAGCGGTATGTGCATGTATGCATGGAGTCCTATTGTAAATATTTGGTGGGTAAGAAAGGGATGAGAGATCTCATCTCTCAAAATCCTTCCCCAAAGCTAAACCCTAAACAAGTTCCTAGGGCATGAAATTAAATCTACCTAGGGCAAGAAATTAAATTACTTACAGATGCATCCCTCCAATCGTCCATGCAGGGTTGTCAGATCTGAATTTCTGAATGGAGAAGAAACACCGATGCTCTCCGAAAGAATTCTAAAATTTATTATTAAAAGGAGGCATGAGGAATTACAATGATTTGGGCTTCTATTTATAGGAGATAGAAACCCTAGGTTACAATTGATTTGCATGTCTACATTTACCAAAATATCTTTAGGAAGACCTAGTCAAAGTAGACTTCAAGCTTTGGTAAAATTTTATGTCTCTGTCTCTTTAAAAGATGGTATTGGGCCTTGGATCTTTGGGCTTCCTTATTATTTGGTTCTTTATTAAAATAGCTTCTATGTTTCTTCCAGATCTCCAGTGAATAATTGCGGTGGGCTTTTAACCGTTCGCTTTGTAATCTTGGACCTTGTATTGCCTTGTACTTTGTGAATTTTATCTTTGATGTAGGCTTGATCAAGAGTCTTCTGTTTGTTGGTCAAAGTCCACTTTTGCATCGTCTTTTCATCGTTTTCACTGTTTTCTGTCCAAGAACCTGTAACCTGTAATATGTAGCAGACATGCGTCAAAAGCACCTGTTTTCATTGTAAAATGCATAAGAATGGGGAATAGAAAATGCAATATTATGGTATGAACAGTAGTTCGTGGATTTAAGGACTCCACAGTCCGTATCAATGTATGGTCGTCGGGACCCGTCACCTCTTTGAAGACGTTGAGGAATTACAACGCCAAGTATCAAAGGAGTGAAGAGATGTACCCTTAAACCGATGTAGATTAAGTGATCTGCAGTCCAATTTAGAAACTAAGATCAATTATTATATTATGAGCCCATTGGCCCAATTAAGTTTGAATTGAGGATTTACGGCCATCTTGGGCTAAGTCCAATTGTATCTGGGATATTGGCCCTCTGTTGATTCATTGATGGAGAGGCTTTGCCTCTGGAAACTTTAGCCAATTGGGCTAAAGCTAGTGTTAAACAGTGGAGACCAACAGTGTTGAACACTGGGGAAAAAATTGACAAGTTAGTGTTAAACACCAAATGATAATCAGTGTTGAACACTGGGAAGAGAGTTTTCAAATCAGTGTTAAACACTAAGCAAATCAGTGTTAAACACTGCAAATAGAATTTTCCAAATTGGTGTTAAACACTAAGGAGAATCAGTGTTAAACACTGGATACAGAGGTTTCAATTTAGTGTTAAACACTAAGACAAGAGGGGTCACATGGTAACACGTGAGAGCGCCCTTCTTCTCTTCATTTTGTTCTACAGATAAGTGTTTAGCACTTTTAGTCCTGAAAGCTATCACGTGCGGGCACGTGATGGGGGCTCATGCTCTGGTTTATTAGAATACTCATTAGGGGTCACGTGGTGACACGTGAGGGCACCCCAGATTCTCTGTTTGTTTTGCTGTTTCTTTAAGTGCTTCGGGGATCACGTGGGGCACGTGAGGCATTGCCTCAAAGTTCTCTTTTATATATCTTCGCAGGAGTCACGCACGTGAGGTGCCTATTTCAGAGTTTTATTCTGTGGGTCTCTGTATGCATTAAAGTTCTGTTCATAGGGTTAAACCCTAAACTTCTGAAGAATTTTATTCTTAACAGGGTTAAACCCTAGTTTCTTTTCTTAAAGGAATTAAATTCCTGTGAGTTTGAGAGAATTATATTCTCAGTTAGGGTTAAACCCTAGTTTTGTTCATTTTGAAGGAATTAAATTCCCATAACATAGGGTTAAACCCTAACTTTATCTCAAAGGAATTGAATTCCTATCATTTTTGTGAGAATTAAATTCTCTAAACTCAGTTCCTCCTCTGTGTTTTAGATCTGCATGGCAGGATCTCAACCCAATGAGAATTAAATTCTCAATTCATGGGGAGATGTGCACTTTGCAGATCCTCAACTAGAGAAAGAACAAAGTTTTTTTTATATATAAGAGTTAAACTCTTTTGAGAATTAAATTCTCCTTTGAAGCCTCCCTTTTCCTTTCTTACTTAAGGTTTTCCTTTTTGCAGAGAATCAAAGGCTCTATCTCTCTTTCTCTCTATGTATCAAAAGAAAAAGATCCAAAGGTCTCAAGGTTTCAGAAAAAAGTTTTAGAAAAAAGATCTTCGAAAAAGGTCCATCTCTTCTTTTCTTGGCTCCTATTTATAGGAGAAGGAAGAGAATCAATTTTCTTAGTAAATCTCTCATTGAGAGATTTGATTTGTATGTTGAGAGATTTGATTTATATTTATTATTAATCTGGGCCTTTAGATTGTTAAATGAATTTTATTCACCATTGGATTTTAAATCCAAAGATATTTCCTTGTTGTTTCGGTTAGATTTATGGGGACATCTTTCCAAGTTCAAGATTTTTCCATAAATAGGTGATATTTAATCACCTTTAGATTTTTAATCCAACGGTTCCAAATAATCATTCTCTATCTTGGGAAGATTTGAAGGATCTTTTCTCAGAATTTAATTCTGTTAAATGATAAGGCTTTTAAAGCTGGTCACGTGTGGCCACGTGACCCCTGGTCACGTGTGGCCACGTGACCCCTCGTCACGTGTAGGCACGTGACCCCTGGAACGGGCATTTCTTCTCCTTTTGCGCTCTGTTCTCTGGCCGCTGCTCAGCCGTCACGTGCCAACACGTGACCACTGGTCACGTGTGAGCACGTGACCTTTTCTGGAGTCTTTTCTTGAATGCGCTTTGTGCCGCTGCTTTGAACGTCACGTGCCAACACGTGACCGCTGGTCACGTGTGAGCACGTGATGCCTCTTCGGAGTCCTTTCTTGATTTTTAATCAGGGAATAAATTCCCCCACAGCGTTGTTCTCACGTGTCTGCACGTGAGTGCAACGCTGTCTCTTTTGTGACCGTCAGATCTGCTTTGGGAGTAGGGTAGATGAAACGTTTTCCATCCCATCCTATAAATGCCCATGTCTTTTCAGAAGAGCCTCCACTCTGTTCATCTTCCTCCTTTGAGAACTTTCTTCTTTTGGGAATTTAATTCTCGTTTCCAGAGCTTAGTTCTCTGCCTCAAGCATTTTCCAGAGTTTAACTCTGTTTCAAGAAAGACTTCTTTCTTCAGGTAATGATCTTTGAACGATCGGAGAACTTTCTTTTAAAAACTCTCTGGATCTTAAATCCACATCAAGGGTTTCACCCTTTTAAGATGAACCCATTTTTCTTCAAGTTTTTCCACAAGAACAGAAAACCACCTAACCTTCAAACTGTAGATCTCCTAGGGTTTCATATGACCCTTAGAGAAATGATGGTGACAGTTCAAGTCCATGGAGTTTAACTCTGTTCACAGAAAAGATGTTTCTGGGAATTTAATTCCCCCTTTTTAAAAGGAATTTAATTCCTATGAAGAACCAAGTTTTTCCCATAGAGGCTTCTTAGGGTTTCCTTCGCCCTAGGTTGTCCTTCTGTGATCAATGAAGAAGAAGCTTGCAATGATGTCTTCCGTGGGAATTTAATTCTCCTGATCTTGTTTGATTTGTTGTAGAGTCCAAGGTAGATTTGTCTTCTAGGGGGATGTGTAGGGTCACTTGAAACCCACTGCCTATTTAATGAGGACATCCCCTTTGTCTTATTATGATTGCTTGGCCTCATTATTAACGAGCCGTCAACCTGAATCTGTGGGGCCATGTGTTTTGTAGCCAACGGCCCCATAAAGAAGAATCTGCCGTCGCTTTCTTCAACTGTCTTCATATATATATATATATATATATATATATATATATATATATATATTGTCGGCTTCGCTTTTGACAGTTTTCCTTTATTTTATTTCAGGTGTAATGGCTTCTGTTCCGTGTTTTCCCTTCACTCGCTCAGAGGCCGCTTTTCCTCAATCACCATCTGACGAGGAAGCGATGGCGATGATCCGGGCTCATGACCCGAACTGCACCAGCTTACTTCTATGGGGAACTTGGTATAGTCATATTATTCGGGGTCACCGGAGTTTCCTCTGCGCAGTACCGACAGAGCCTACTTTCCCGTTCTTGCCGATGGACCCTCCGAGGACGGTTTTTGCTGTGGAAATGCCAAACTGGACTCCAGCGGGACGGCTCGAGCCTTCAACGACCGGTATCCCGAACCATCCGATCCCGGCTATAGACATTCTGGGGCGGCGTATTTGCCAGGGTGAGGTCCAACCATGGGGACAAATCTACAAGATAGGGCTCACCCCTCGACACCCTACGGGGTACCTTCTCTGGGCTTGTTACATCCTGTCCGCCCATCGCGCGCGGCTGCAAAAGGTCGGGCTTTACCGGGCAATATATGCGTCGCTCTTTCACTACCAATCCCCGCATGTCTGGTGGGTTAAGGCGTTCTTGAACCAGTGGAACCTCCCCACCAACACTTTCCTTTTAGGGGACCGCGAGGTCTCGATCTCTCTGGCAGAATTCTATGACATCTCGGGGTTGCCAATCAGGGGTACCCTGTATGAGGAGTTGCTGTCTTCTGACGAGTACGTCTTTGAGCCCGATCCTGCTCCGGTTGACGACCTGTCTGCTGAGAATGCCGTCCGCCACAAGCGTCCCAGTTTGATCAAGGCGCTAGGTATCTTCGACCGATTGTTCACCGAATCTGAGGAGCAGGGTGTTACTTTTAAGTGCTTCATTGCCTGCTTCCTTCACGAGGACGTCTTATCGAAGACAGCTCCGAAGTTCACAAACATCAAAGACCCCTTTGGGTTTGGTCCGAAGAAGCTGCCGACCACTGAATCGGATCTACCACAGTACTACATCCCCATTATGTCACCGATGTCTTTTGAATCCATTGCAGCTCCCGGCATGGATGATGAGACGTTCTTCGTGGGGTTTGTTAGTGTCTGGCTCAGTTGGTTTGTCATCCCCATGCATCGTCGCTTTATGAGAGCTTAGGTTATCTACCCGGCTTATTGTATCGCTGAGGGGACGCGGTTGGCTATCGGCATCCCGGCGTTGGCGCATCTTTATCACGGGTTGGGCACCGTGGCTAATACCTCTACTCCCGGCGTGGATGTAGTAAACTTTTCGCTTCATTACTTCACGTCCTGGATCGAAATGCACGTGTTGGGGGATTTCGCTATGCATCAGAGGCCCGCATTTTACGACGCCTATCCCTTCCCGCGACTTATGCGATTGGTGGATGCTTTTGCAGCCGACCCGACTCAATTCGGGGCTATTCGGGTGCTGATTCTCCTTACGCTACTGCTGGCGGTCTGGTTTTTAATGATCGGGTCCTGTCTTCTCCTTCAGGTCCAGTTCAATAACTCTGGGACTGGTCAAAAGACAATGTACCCTCTCTAAAGCCCCGGGAGGCCGTGCACTTGTATACCATTAGACCAGGCTATTTAGTATTCTGCCAGGACAGTGCAGCTCTTTTCATGCGGTACAATCCGCATCGCTTCGCTCGACAGCTTGGATACGACCAGGGCGTTCCCTTCAAGGCTTTCATAGTTGCGCCGGTCCCTTCACTTGATGCCGTTCGTGATGCCGCTCATCATTTCGTGAGGCTGAACACCAGCTCCCATTTCATGATCCCTGAAGCTGAGCACATGCCCCGGTGCGTGGGATCGTTCACGGGTTGGTATTTCCATCGAGTCAACCCGATTATTCTTGAGGAGAGAAGGGTGCTTCTTGGTCATGATGCCCCTCCTCAAGTTCCGGCCATGGGAGCTATGCTGCGACCGCGAGCTCCGATCCGCTTCCCTTTGAGGGAGATTGGCACCGCGCTCATTCCGGGGGAGTCGGGGGTAGACCTTACTCCAACAGCTGGTATGCCCCTAGGTATCCGGTCGCGGGGTAGACGGGCCCAGTAGCAGCGCCACCGCCTGCGGTAGCACTGCCCCCCGTAGCATCGACAATGGCGGTGTCATCCTCAGTTGTGGCACCAAGCGAGGGTAATAGGGACGAGGGTGTTGAAGGCGACATGGGCCGCCACCGCACCAAGGCTCCACGGGGAAAGAAACAGTCGTCTTCGGCGGCCGGTTCTAGGTCTAAGAGGTGGAAGAGGGTGGCCACCAACCTACTTGATTCTTTAACGGAGTCGGAGCCCATACTTCTAGATGAGTCGTTGGTCGTTGTTCCCGCCAAAAATTTCTGCGCAAAAGAGTCCAAGGTATCAAATGGCAGCGATACGCTTAAGGAAATGCCAACCAATATCTTCCGGCCTGTATTTTGATAAGTTGCCGAAGGAGAAACTATTAAATTCTGATGGTATTGGAAGCATCTCGAAAAACCCTTCGATTTGATATATTATGGGCCTCGTAATTCATCCGGGATCAAAAGTTATGAGGCATCACGTGTCCACACGTGATGGACCTTTAAGGACCCGCTGGAGGAGTTAAAAGATATAATAAAAATTCAGAAAAGACCCCAATGGGGCATCACGTGCTCACACGTGACCATGGGTCACGTGCAGACACGTGATGGGCTCTTTAGGCCTCTAAAATAATGAATGGAATTAAATTCTAAAAGTCAGAAAATACCTCAACGAGGTATCACGTGCTTACACGTGACCAATGGTCACGCGTTGACACGTGATGGTTAAAACAACAACATAAATAAGCGGCTGTTAAAGGAACCAATTTGGGGGTCACGTGCTCACACGTGATCAAGGGTCATGTGCCAGCACGTGACAGGCTTTGAAAGCCTTACAGTTTAATAGAATTAAAATTCTAAATTTCTCTAAAAATCTTTCGAAATAGAATTAAATTCTAAAAGATTCTAAATCTTTCCAAATGGAAAAGGATTATGGGGACCGTTGGATTAAAGATCCAAAGGTGATTAAATATCACCTATCTATGGAAAAATCTTGAACTTGGAAAGATTTCCCCTTAAAATCTAACCGAAATAACAAAGGAATATCTTTGGATTTAAAATCCAATGGTGAATAAAATTCACCTAATAATCCAAAGGTCCAGATGAATGATGAATGCAAATCAAATCTCTAACGAATACAAATCAAATCTTTCAATGAGAGATTTGCTAAACAAATTGATTCTCTTCCTTCTCCTATAAATAGGAGCCAAGAAAAGAAGAGAAAGAGGATCTACTTTTTAGAGAGAAAAACAGAGAGAGGAGAATTTAATTCTCAAGAGGGAAGAAAAGAAAGGAGAATTTAATTCTCAACAAAGAAAATCCTAGGTGAGAAAAGAAAGAGAATCAAAACTTCAAACAGAGAATTTAATTCTCAAAATCCAAGAGTTTAACTCTTATACAAAAAAGAACTTAGTTCTTCTTCTGGTTGAAGATCTGCACAGAGCATATCTCCCCATAACTTGAGAATTTAATTCTCATCGGGTCGAGATCCTGCCATGCAGATCCTAAACTTAGAAGGGGAATTGAGTTTTGAGAATTTAATTCTCCTAAAACAAAACTAGGGTTTAACCCTAATCAAGAATTTAATTCTTTTACATATCTGGGAATTTAATTCCTTTGAAAAGAAATCAGGGTTTCATCCTAAATAAGAATTTAATTCTTTCACGATAGGAATTTAATTCCTCCAAAATCATAATTAGGATTTAACCCTACAAAGAATTCAATTCTTAAAAGATCTCTGTTCATGAAAAGAACTAGGGTCACGTGCCTCCACGTGACCCTTGAAAAGATCCCCTGCAAAGAACTTTGAAGCATCACCTCACGTGCTTCTACGTGACTCCCAAATCGCAGAAAGAAAAAGCAAAGGAAATGAAAGCTTTGGGCGCTCTCACGTGTTATCACGTGACCCCTCAGCAAATGCTTTAACAATTGGCGCACAGATCCCCATCACGTGCCAACACGTGATGCTCTAAAATAAAAATGAAAGTGTTTAACACTTAATGGCAAAACAAAAGAAAAGAAGCTTTGGGCACTCTCACGTGTCCCCACGTGATCCCTCAGCAAGTGCTGTAATATTCGATGCATAAACCCCCATCACGTGCCAACACGTGATGCTCTAAAATAAAGATGAAAAGTGTTTAACACTCATTCGCAGATTTGAGGATAAACCAAAAGGAGATCTGGCTCCATATTTAGGGCGCCCTCACGTGTCACCATGTGACCCCTAATCAGCATTCTAACATACCAAAGCGGGGGCCTCCATCACGTGATGCTCTAAAATAAAAACAAAAGTGTTTAACACTTATTCGCAGATTTGAGGATAAACCAAAATGAGATCTGGCTCCATATTTAGGGCGCCCTCACGTGTCACCACGTGACCCCTAATGAGCATTCTAACAGACCAAAGCGGGGGCCTCCATCACGTGCTCACACGTGATGGCCGTCAGAATTAAAAGAGTTACCTCATCCTCTCTGCCTCATTAACCATTTAATCCTAAATGGTTAAAACTAAATGAGGTGGCATCTTCTAGAAGTATCTTGTAATAAATTACAGAATACCCCTCATCCATATATACATACCCGTATCCGTATTCTGAAAAATACAAATACAATGAGACGAAAATAATGATGGAGAAATCGATCAGCAAACTCATGGTGGACGACTCATACATCATAGGAAAACCGCATTTTTTATTTAAAAAGAAAGAAAGCAGTTTATATATGTTTTGCGGTTTTCCTCCAAATCCATAAAATATCATGGGAATCCGAATCATCAATAGCATGTAAAACCATGAATATAAGCATGAGAATCCATGAATACGGCATAACAATGAATAATAGTATGCATGAAGTAGCAGGTAATAACTACAATGTCTAAACTATTAGTTAACATGCTATGTCAAGCAATAATATTTTCTAAGGTGTACGTGACATGGCAATTACCGATGAAGATGTGTGTGAGCCAGCAAGTAAGTGTACGTGGTAAAACACTGATCTGCAGAATAAAATAAGGGAAATCAGGGCGCTCTCACGTGTCCACACGTGACCCCTCTCTCCTTAGTGTTTAACACTAATCTGAAGACTTTGTTCCCAGTGTTTAACACTGATTTGCTTTAGTGTTTAACACTAATTTGAAATCTATGCTACCAGTGTTTAACACTGATTTGCTTTAGTGTTTAACACTAATTTGAAAGCCCTGTTGCTAGTGTTTAACACTAGTTATCTTTTAGTGTTTAACACTAACTTGCTAATCTTATTCCCAGTGTTCAACACTGTTGATCTTTAGTGTTTAACACTAGCTTTAGCCCAATTGGCTAAGTTTCTAGAGGCAAAGCCTCTCCTTCAATGGACCAACAGAGGGCCAATATTTCAAACATAATTGGACTTAGCCCAAACTGGCCATAAGTCCTCAAATCATCTTGAACTGAGCACATCTGCTCTTTCAACCAACTCATTGGTTCAAGGGTACATCTCTGAACTCCTATGATATTTGCCGTTGTAATCCTTCAACGTCTTCAGAGAGGTGACGGGTCCCGACGACCACACATCAAGACGAACTGTGGGGTCCTTAAACCCACGGACTTATGCGTCCTTAAACTAAAATACGGACTGTGGGGTCCTTAAACCCACGGACTTATGCGTCCTTAAACTACCTATGGACCACCACGTCCCTAAACTGGAACATGGACCACTATGTCCCTAAACTGGAAATGGACCACCATGTCCCTAAACTGTCAATGGACCACCATGTCCCTAAACTGGAACAATAGAGCCCAAACGCTCTTTTGTCGGATCTAAACGATCCCGTTAAGTTGATCTTAGTCTCAAACTGGACTAACGTATCCTTAACAAACGTTTAAGTTGATCTTAGCCTCAAATACGGCTAACGTATCCTTAAACCCTCAAACAGACTTTAGTCCCAAATTGGACTACAGGTCTCCCAACCAACTTTGGTTCAAGGGTACATCTCTGAACTCCTCTGATATCTGTCGTTGTAATCCTTCAACGTCGTCAGAGAGGTGACGGGTCCCGACGGCCATACATTCAATGGACCACTATGTCCCTAAACTGGAACAATAGAGCCCAAATGCTCTTTTGTCGGATCTAAATGATCCCGTTAAGTCGATCTTAGTCTCAAATTAGACTAACGTGTCCTTAACAAACGTTTGAGTTGATCTTAGCCTCAAATATGGCTAACGTATTCTCAAACCAAAACCCCAAACCCAAATCTAAGAAAATACGGATTTGGACTAATCCACGTCCTACGGGCAACGACATAAATTAGTCTCCGTATACAATCCAAGGGCAACCACAAACAAAACAAACAACCACGACACGAAGTGAAATTCTGGAGAAGGAGAAAGTTGTTACCGCGATGCGGTAGCGTAATTAACTGCAGGGGCTTGCGCCTGCAGGGAAGAGCGTCCCCACAATCAAAAACCCCTCAAGCGAGGGAGAATCTGACGAAGTCTGCTACATCGGCCGCATCCGTCTGAACCTCCGATACACGGTGCCATAAATCAACTTGGCATCTTCGGAGAGGTGGACAGATAAAACCAAATAGCATTTGCCCCAAATCTCAGGCAAGACGTCCTAATGTCTTGGCCGCCATTCGGAGGGGAACAGTCATGCAAGAGTCGGACGCTGGTCTTCTTTTCCCGGGTTCGGCTGCCGAGGAGGCCGCACAATTGGCTGAGGCTATAAGACGTTCCCAAGATGAGTCCCAGAACGTCAGGGTTCTGAAGAAGCCCTATCCTGCCGTAATCTTTTATGAAGACCCTTCGTGGATCCGGCGGCGGTTTATTGGCCCTTTGGAGGAATGGGGAGAAAGGGCCCTGAAGCAGGCCGCTTTGGAGGATGCTGCGGACGCGCTTTCCTTGTGGACCGGCGGCCATGAGTCTACCCTCGAACCCCGGCAAGCACGCCTCCTTGAGAAGGAGCATCAGCTTGAAGAAGCCATATTGAAGGCTTCCCTGCGCATTGGTACGTTTTTATATTTCTTTGCAGTTCTTCAGATTGCTTATGCTCGTATATATGTATCCTTATTCTTTGTGCGACTTGTGCAGAGTCTTCGGTGATGGGAGAGATTCCCACTGGCTTGCTGCGGCTAGAGCCCGTTGACATTCCCGATGCAGCCTTACCCGATGCGGAGGGGGCCGACAATGCTATTCCTCTCACAATAAAACCTCCGGTGGCGGTTCTTGATTCCAGAGTACTCGCTCCTTTGGGAGAGGTTCCCTTGGTGGTCCCCGCCTCAACGACTCTTCCTGAAGGCGGCCCAGAGGCTGGGATGGAGGTAGTCGGGATCACCCTCCCTTTGTTGGAGCCCGAGGTCACGGCGGAGGCCGTTGAAGCTGCTATCCCCCCAGCTCAGAATGGGAGGAGTGTCGAAGGTAACCTTCCACATTTTAAGCTAGTAATCTTTCTGTTACCTGAACTCTTTTGTATTTTCAGAATTGCGCGGACTGGCGGCCTCCATTGCCGATTTGTCTCCTCGGCAATCCTTCCAGCGTCTTTTGGAGATGGCCGCTCCACAGGCGATATCTCCTCAACGCATCGTCCTCTCGTCTGGGCAAGGTTAGTGTCGTTCACCATCTTTTCATATCATTGTTATTATTTTGCGGGCTGACATTGACGTCTTTTACAGTTCTGGAGGCCGATGACGAGGTTGAAATTCTCGAGGGGCCAGGGGAGCCTTCAGCACCTACTTGCATGATTGTGGGTAAGTGATGTCTCAATATGGTCCCACTTGTTCCTTTGCTTAAGAGTTTCACTGATCTTTTATAAATCTGAGCAGCCCTTTCAGTTCTCACAATGTTGGAGTCACGCATCGCCATGCCGCCCGGTCCTTATGCTTTGCGAGCCTTAGACCGTCTGGCGAAATTAAGCCTTGATTCCTTATCATCCCTGATTGAGGAGCTTCGTGCGGGCAGTGTAATCACAGCCAAAGCGTTTGCCGCTGAAGCTAACGGTTCTCTTCCCTTTCTTGCTGTCTATCATAGCGAGGCCGTGGTGCAAGTCTGGGTTGAGTTTTGCCGTCAGGTGGAGGCTTGTTTGCACGTGCTTGAGTGTGCCCGCCTTTCCTCGGAGGCTGTGGCTGCGAAAGCGGGCTTGCGAAGTTTGATTGAGCGATGTGCGGCAAACATGGTGTCATGCGAGAAGAGGCTCGGCCGCAAGTTCTCGGAGAGGGAACTGGCTTCTAAGGCGCTGAACGAGCTTCAAGCCAATCTTACCGTCAAGGCCAACAAAGCGTATGAACTCTGGCGAGTGCTTCAGGAGGCCATCAAGGAGGTAGTGCCCATCGACAAGGCCGCCGAGTTTACTCGCGAAAGAGTCGAGGCCTACAAAGTTACCGAGAATGAGCTCGAAGGTCGGCTTGCCTTATATCAGGCCCAACAGGCTCAGGCAGAGGCCCATCTTCTGGCGATACTGAATCACGAAGGCGTGGCCCAGCGAAAGAAGGATGAGCTGACCAAGCTGCTAAATCGCACACCGGCCTGAAGAATTGTATCTTTTCCTTTCATTTTGTACATACTCCTGAATGAGAGTATTATCTTTTTGTTCATTCATGAATTGTACTTTGTACCCATTTTGGTTTATGAATAAAGACATATTTTCTTCTCAATGGTGTGTCCCCTTTTTATTGAATGTGTTCTGCGGAATCTATCTTGATCTCTTTGCAGGGCAGCGATGGCTTAGGATTCAGGGTTAAGATCTGCCTCCTAAGACTTTTGAGCTTTATGAGCCGTGAGGGTCTCATAAAGAGTTTTTCTCCCTACAGGTCGAGAGGATCCCATAGGTGTAAGTTCTTCTTAAGAATCGTGAGGATTCTTAAGCGGGTTTTCCCTTGTGAGTCGTAAGGATCTCATAAGAGAGTTTTCTTCCTTGCAGGTCGTGAGGATCCACAAGTGCTGAGTGCGGTCTCCTTTATCCGTATTTCACGGGGTCAGGGGTTGCTTTGGGATATTCTCCAGGGTACCGTAGTTTAAAGACATCTCGGTCAAGGTTAAGGACCTCATAGTCCGTGGGTTTAAGGACTCCACAGTCCGATGTTAGTTTTAAGACATCACGGTCAAGGTTAAGGACCTCATAGTCCGTGGATTTTAAGGACTCTACTGTCCAATGTTTGTTTTAAGACGTCCCGGTCAAGGTTAAGGACCTCATAGTCCGTGGATTTAAGGACTCCACAGTCCAATGTTAGTTTTAAGACATCACGGTCAAGGTTAATGACCTCATAGTCCGTGGGTTTAAGGACTCCACAGTCCGATGTTAGTTTTAAGACATCACGGTCAAGGTTAAGGACCTCATAGTCCGTGGATTTAAGGACTCCACAGTCCAATATTAGTTTTAAGACATTACGGTCAAGGTTAAGGACCTCATAGTCCGTGGATTTAAGGACTCCACAGTCCAATGTTAGTTTTAAGACATTACGATCAAGGTTAAGGACCTTATAGTCCGTGGATTTAAGGACTCCACAGTCCAATGTTAGTTTTAAGACATTACGGTCAAGGTTAAGGACCTCATAGTCCGTGGATTTAAGGACCCCACAGTCCAATGTTAGTTTTAAGACATCACGGTCAAGGTTAAGGACCTCATAGTCCGTGGATTTAAGGACTCCACAGTCCGATGTTTGCTCTGGATGCTTCACACGGGTTCACTGCTGTGCTCGGCGAGGACCAGGCTCCGCTCTGAGCGTTTTCCGCGGGGTCAAGGAGTGACGATATCCGCGTTCCACGTGACCAGGAGTTTTGCTCTAGATACTTCACACGGGTTCACTGCCGTGCTCAGCGAGGACTAGGCTCCGCTCTGGATGCTTCACACGGGTTCACTGTCGTGCTCTGCGAGGACCAGGATCCACTCTGGACGTTTCCCATGGGGTCAAAGAGTGACGTTATCCGCGTTCCACGTAACCAGGAATGTTGCACTAGATGCTTCATACGGGTTCACTGCCGTGTTCGGCGAGGACTAGGCTCCGCTTTGGATGCTTCACACGGGTTCACTTCCGTGCTCTGTGAGGACCAGGATCCGCTCTGGACGTTTTCCACGGGGTCAAAGAGTGAAGTTATCCGCGTTCCACGTAACCAGGAATTTTGCACTAGATCCTTCACACGGGTTCACTGCCGTGTTCGGCGAGGACTAGGCTCCGCTCTGGATGCTTCACACGGGTTCACTGCCGTGCTCTGCGAGGACCAGGATCCGCTCTGGACGTTTCCCACGGGGTCAAAAAGTGACGTTATCCGTGTTCCACGTAACCAGGAATTTTGCACTAGATGCTTCACACGGGTTCACTGCCGTGCTCGGCGAGGACTAGGCTCCCCTCTGCATACTTCACACGGGTTCACTGCCATGCTCTGCGAGGACCAGGATCCGCTCTGGACGTTTCCCACGGGGTCAAAGAGTGACGTTATCCGCGTTCCACGTAGCCAGCAATTTTGCACTAGATGCTTCACACGGGTTCACTGCCGTGCTCGGCGAGGACTAGGCTCCACTCTGGATGCCTCACACGGGTTCACCGCCGTGCTCTGCGAGGACCAGGATCCGCTCTGGACGTTTCCCACGGGGTCAAAGAGTGACGTTATCCGCGTTCCACGTAACCAGGAATTTTGCACTAGATGCTTCACACGGGTTCACTTCCATGTTCGGCGAGGACAGGATCCGCTCTGGACGTTTTCCATGGGGTCAAAGAATGACATTTATCTGCGTGCCACGTAACCAGGAATTTTGCTGATTGTATCCGCATTTCACAGGATGAGGGTTTGACTCTTGGTGATCTGTATATCGCCGAGCCATGGAACTGGGAGTTGCCGCTGTTCCGCTTCGCTTGAAGTTGTGTCCGTTATTGCAAGACGAGTGTTGAGGCGATCTCTAGATCACTTGCGGCTTATCGAGATTTGGCTTCTTCTTCTGATGAAACCTGGGAGAGGAGGAGTGCGATTCCTTCTTTGTTTGCGCCCCTGGATTGTATACAGGGATAGATGTAACATCACCTGTAGGGCGTAAATTTCGTTTTTATTTTATTTCTTTTTCCGCGATGCTCTATCATTTCAGCTTTATATCGTGAAGGTCGCGATTGCCCAATCATTTCGGCTATTTTTCGCGGTGCCCAATCATTTTGGCTATTTATTTTATTTTTACTCGCTGCTTTTTATTACGAGTTGCCCAATCATTTCGGTTATTTCTCATGCATACATTTTTACTTGCTGCTTTTTATTGCAAGTTGCCCCATCATTTCGGCTATTTCGTATGCATGTGTGGCTCGCTAGCCTTTTCGCCGCAAGCTTGGATTTTAGACACCGATTTCAGCATCAGCACCGCTGCAACTGGGATGTTGCCAGGAGCGAATCATCATTTGCCTCTGTCGATGTTGACCAAAGGTGGCTTAGCAAACAGGGTTAAGGGTCCTGTCGACTAAGGCTTTTGACTTCATGAGCTGTAAGGGTCTCATAAAGGTATTTCTCCCTGCGAGTCATGATGATCTTGCAGGTGTGTTTTCTCCTTGGGAATCGTGAGGATTCCTAAGTGCATGTCCTCTTGCAAGTCGTTAGGATCTTACAAAAGGGTTTTCTCCTTATAGGTCGAGAGGACCTATAAGGGTTGTTTGTCATACGAACATATCCCTAGTCACGGACGGGACTTGGTTAGGGAAATGTTTATTCGCGCCCGTGGATTGTATACAAGGGTCAGTATTGAGCCACTTGTAGGGCATAAATTGAAGGTTGTGGGGGTTGCTTAAGCACAGGTTTTAAGTCTCTGTGACTTAAGTCTTTCAAATCTTATGAGCCGTGAGGGTCCCATAAGAGGGTTCTCCTTACGAGTCGTGAGGATCTCGCAAGTGTAATTTCTCCTTAGGAATCGTGAGGACTCCTAAGTGTGTTGCTCCTTTGTGAGTTGTAAGGATCTCACGCGGGTGGTTTCTTCTTACAAGGTCGAGAGGACCATGTAAGTGTCTTTTAACGAGATTACGCCCTTTCAGGTTTTCACAAACACTCGTCGGTAGTCCTGCTGTTTTTACTCACGGAGCCCTTTCGGGTTTTCATCCATGCCCTTTTTGCTTATGGACATACCTTTTTTATTCTTTATATATATATATATATATATATATATATATATATATATATATATTACGAGGTTGCGTCCTTTCGGGTTTTCATGAACACTCGCCGGTAGCCCTGCTGTTTTTACTCACAGAGCCCTTTCGGGTTTTCATCAGTTCCCATTTTGCTTATGAACATACCGTTTATTATATTATTTTTTTTTATCTCGTCAGCCTAAGGATGCTGCGGTAGTAGTTTAAAGACGTTTCGGTCCTTCGTTAGTTTAAGGACGTTTCGGTCCGCCATTAGTTTAAGAACGTTTCGGTCCGTTGTTAGTTTAAGGACATTTCGATCTGTTGTTAGTTTAAGGACATTTCGGTCCGCTGCTAGTTTAAGGACATTTCGGTCTGTTGTTAGTTTAAGGACGTTTCGGTCCGCCATTAGTTTAAGGACGTTCCGGTCCGTTGTTAGTTTAAGGACATTTCGGTCCGTTGTTAGTTTAAGGACGTTTCGGTCCGTTGTTAGTTTAAGGACGTTTCGGTCCGTTGTTGAAAAAGGCCGGTTACCACTTATAGAGTTTGGACTTAGGAAGATAGCGAGCGGACATAGTTGTCGTCATCTATCATTGACCTAGGCCGTGACTCGTCAGGCGTAGTATTTCTTCAGGAAGCGACCGTTTATTGACCTGAAAGGTCTTTCACCGTGCATATCCATGAGTAGATACGCTCCACCATGGTAGACCTTGTCTATGATGTACGGGCCTTCATAGTTCGGCTCAAATTTTCCCCGCTTGGCGCGATTGGGGATCATAGGTCTTTTGACCACTAGCACGAGTTTGCCTTGGCGGAATGTCCTCGGCCTGGTCAATCTTTCGTACGAGCGCGTCATCTTTGCTTTGTAGGCCTCCAGATTTTGTTGTGCTATGAGCCGGGTCTCATCAAGGGTATCAAGTTCCTCAAGCCGAAGGTGAGCATTTTCTTCGTCCGTCAGCTCGTAGTGGACCGCCACTCGTAGAGAGGGTAACTCTATCTCGAGGGGGAGTACTGCTTCTGTACCGAATACCAACGCGTATGGCGTTGTGTTCGTGGCCATTTTGAACGTAGTTCAATACGCCCAAAGAGCTTCTTGCAGCCTCTTATGCCAGTCCTTCTTATTTTGGGACACCGTTTTCTTCACGATCTTTGTCAAAGTCTTGTTGAAGGCCTCGGCTAGACCATTAGCTCACGAATTATAAACCGAGGAATATCTCCAGTCTATATTGTGTTGTCGCGCGAAGCGGCTGATCTTGTGGCTTCTGTAGGCTGGCCCGTTATCGGAGATGATCCGTCGCGGGGTTCCAAACCGATATATGACGTGCGTCTTGAAGAAATGGAGGATATTCTCCGTCTTCACTTCTCTCAACGGTACTGCTTCTGCCCATTTGGAGAAGTAATCAGTTGTCGCCAGGATGAAACGATGTCCTCTGGACGATGCTGGTTCGATAGGGCCGATTACGTCAGTTCCCCACATTTCGAACGGCCAGCTAGCCACCGTTGGATGGAGTGGATTTGGATGCTGGTGGATAAAGTCCCCATGAATTTGGCACGAGTGGCATTGTTTCGCATACTCGAGACAGTCCTGGATCATCGCTGGCCAATAATAACCCATCCGTTTAATCTTCAACTTCATCTTCGGGCCGGCTTAGTGAGAACCGCAGAGTCCGTCGTGCACTTCCTGAACGACTCTTTCCGCTTCGTCAGGTCCCAGGCATCTCAACCACAGAGAATCGAATGACCTCTTGTACAAAGTATCATTGACGAAGGCGAAAGACAGAGCTCGTTTCATGAGCTGATGTCTTGAGGACGCATCTTCAGGCGTTCGACGGGATTTGAAGTAGTTTATGAAGACTTCTTTCCAATCTTCAGCCGTTTCTTGGTCTTTTATTTGCATGGCCATTTGCTCAGCCACTCCCTTCTCTTCGGGTGATCCCCGGAGATATTTCTGCTGGGGCGAGCACCCGACGGCTTTGTATCACAATTTTGACGTCATCGAGGTTCTCGTCAGCCAATTCTTTAGCGAGTTTGGCCAACGCGTCCGCTTTGCTGTTTTCGGCACGCGGTATGCTTTCCAAGGTGTAGGAGGGGATTTGGGTCAACAGTTGCTGCACCTTCTCTCCGTACTTCACCTGCTCTGGCTTGCATGTTTGGTAGTCGCCGTTTACTTGACTAACGACCAGTTGGGAGTCTCCGTATATGAGGAGGTTTTCAATTCCCATGTCGATGGCGATCTCGAGGCCTTCTATCAAAGCTTCGTATTCGGCTTCATTGTTCGTTCTCGGTTCTGTTAGGGAGAAAGCAAAGCGCATTATCCCTCCTTATGGAGTTACAAAGATGAGTCCTACCCCCGATTTTATTATAGGGGTACTTTGTTTGCGCTTCTTCACGGAAGATGCTCCGTCGAAATAAAGCTCCCATCGGGTATCACCACCGTCGATCGCATCAAACGCATGTTCGTCTGGAAGATCGCAATTCAGAGGAGAATCGGCGGGTATCGGATGCTCAGCGAGGAAATCGGCGATGTCCTGGCCTTTCACTGCCTTGAGAGGCTGATAGGTTATCGAGAACTCCATCAAGAGCAGGGCCCATTTAGTGAGTCGCCCCGTCAATATGGCCTTCGACATTAAATATTTAAGGGGGTCCACCTTCGAAATGAGACGGACTTCATGCGTCAACGCATAGTGCCTGAGCTTTGTTATCGCAAAGATTAACGCCAGGCAATGTTTTTCGATAGGGGAGTAGTTGCTTTCTGCCCCCAGTAGGACTCAACTTAAATAGTAGAACGCTCTCTCCTTCCCTTGGTCGTTCTCTTGTGCCCATAATGCGCCTAAGGAACCTTCGAGGGCAGTTGTATAAAGAACAAGAGGTTTTCTCCTGACTGGAGCAGCTAACACCGGCGGGTTCTGCAGGTACTGCTTGATCTCGTCCAGTGCGCCTTGGCATTTACGATCCGAGACGAACGGGGTTCCCTTCTTCATCAGGTGACTGTAAGGGCGGCACTTGCTTGAAAGGTTGGCTATAAATCGCCGGATGTACGCGAACTTCCCTTGGAGAGACCGCAATTGTTTGAGAGTCCTTGGCGGTGGCATTTCCATGATCGCCTTGATCTTTGACGGATCTATCTCAATGCCTCGGTGCCGGATAATGAACCCTAGGAACTTGCCTGAGGATACCCCGAACGCGCATTTGAGGGGGTTCATCTTCAAGTTGTATTGCCGAAGGCGTTGAAATACGGTCTTCAGATGATCGAGATGTTCCTCGTATGACTTGCTTTTCACGACGAGGTCGTCGATATAGCATTCGACGATTTCATGTATAAAGTCATCGAAGATCTTCGTCATGGCCCTTTGATAAGTAGCACCGGCGTTCTTTAAACCGAAGGGCATCACTTTATAACAGAATATTCCCAGAAGAGTCCGAAAAGCGGTGTGCTTCTGGTCTTTATGTTGCATAAGCACGTCTTTTAACGCAGCCACCCTTTCTTCAGATAGCAGCTCGCTGACGAATGTCGGTCGTGGGTCGTTCGCCGTCCCCAACTCAATTTTCTTGAGGTTATCGGCCGTGGTGTGTATGCCATCTTCCAGCTCTTTCGGTGCTGGTGGAAATTCTGAGATTACCTCGTCGTCATTGTTTTCGAAGCACCAGGGAAAGTCATCCATATTCTCGGGCTCTTCTTTTGATACTAGTATCATGCGACAGGTACGAGCTCGTTTCCAAGACCGATATGGATCTGGTTCTGCTCTTGTGGCTTTGGGTTCGTGCTTTTGTGGCGGCGTTACCCTCCAGCTGTTGGATAGAGCAAATCTGCCTTGCTGGTATTGGTCTTCGACCCAGTTCTTGAAGGTGAAGCAGTCTTCGATAGGGTGTCCTATGGCTTGGTGATAAGAGCAATAGCCCGGATGAGAGACCTCGTTAGCTTGCTCAGGGTGTTTAGACTTCGGAAGTGTAATCATTCGATATTTTAAAGCGATGTCAAGTATCTTCCGCGTCTTGTCTTGAGGGAAAGAATACGCTCGACTCATCTTATTCATGAGGGACAAATCTGAACCGCGCAATACCCAATCACATGACTTCTTGGTCCCTCTTTGTCGCTGTTGAACGCCTTTTCTGCTCTTTGACTTGTCTCTACCTTTGCGTCGGGCCTTTTGCACAACAGATTGGTAGGGAGGAGCGTTTTCATCTTTCGCAGCCTGTTGAAAAAGGCGTTGCGCCCTGGCTTTCTTTTAAATGGCCATTTCGCGATTATGATCGTCCCGAGCTTTTTGACCTGCTTTCCTGATAAGCTTGTCTATTCGCTCTTCAAATGATGGACTCGGGACTTCAATCGCGGGATCCAGTTCCGATGAGGGGTTGGCATTTTCTGACAAGGCGTCCTCTTCTTCATCAAAGGTATATATGGCGTAGCTACAGAAGACCCGTTCCCGTTTTCCGGCTCTCACGTATCCAAGCCCAAGCGTTTCCATTCTCCCGTTGGGCAACTTGCGCTGAGTCCCAGGGACATCCCAAATCCTGCTATAGAATCGAGCTTGTCGGGCAGTCTGTTTTAAGGGTACCCCTTGGCGCTTCAATAGCCTTTTCAGTCCGTTCGTGTAATATCTGGGCAAACGGATGGGTTGAAGCTTGTCAAGTGTAGAATCCGCGCCGTGCCAGATCTCTTTCTCCACTCTTGTTTCTGAGGATCGATAGAATAGGATCGCCTTTTCGCCTTTTCGCTTGGGAGGGACGTAAAACGTCTGCAGGTCTTGCACGTTGTGAGCTTCAAGCGCGTCAAGATCTTTGTAGTGCTCCCGCGGAATCATGGTGATTTGCAAACTCTGATCATCACCAGGGAATTCTTGTATTGGCGGCCGACTGGAGAACACAACATTAACCTCATCTTCCGAGTCACTTCCGAAGATCAATACGGGGGCGGACGGTCCCGGGTTATTGCCTCGAGACGACCCAGAGTAGACTATCTCTTCTTCTTCTTCGGTATCACTCCCGAAAACAGGAATGGTGGCGGCTTCTTTGTTCTCCGGTTTGCAACACCTTTCCGTGTCTTCGAAATCTGGCAAAAAGTACTTCGCATCTTCGTATTTGCGGACTTCGTTCACAGAGAATGGGTTTAGCTCACCTGTTACGGTATACTCGAGACCATCCTTGAAATACTTCATACACTGATGTTGTGTAGAAGGGATGATGTTGTACTCGTGTAACCAAGGTCGGCCCAGCAGAGCATTGTAACATATCTTGGCATCTATGACGTGAAACTTAATGTCCGTGACGAGTAGCCCAAAGCGTAGCGTCAATATCACAGACCCAAGAGTTCTCGATGATTGGGAGTCAAACCCGAAGATGGTGATCTTGTCCCGAGCAAGGTGCTGGACGCTCATGCAAATCTCCTTTAACACCCGCACGTTGAGGAGATTGACGGAAGACCCATTGTCAACCAAGATTTTGCCTATCTTTATATCGTGGCAATATCCAGAGACGTATAGGGGACGGTTGTGGTCGCACGTCCCTAGGAGCAGGTCTTCGTCAGCGAAAGTGATATCGGCCGCGTGCACTTCTTCCAGTTCGTCTTTCATCCTTTCTTCGGCGAGGAAGGCTTGGAATTGTTCGGGCTCTTGTAGCGCCTTGATTAATGAATCTCTCGCTTCCTTTGATAACAGGAGGGCGTCGAGAATGCTGAGCTGCGAGGGTAGCTTCCTCAGGTGCGCTAGGATGTTGTAGTCCACCCTACTCTTCTTAGGTGGGTCCTTGGCAGTCAGCTCTTTCATAACTTGGTCATCTAAGGTGATATCCTCAGCGACTTTTTCCTTTCCCTTATCTTTTCTAGTTGCGGGTCCGAGATTCTTTTTTGGAAGCGTGCGATTGCGCAGCTGAATGTTTTTGCAGGCTTCTGGTTCTTCCTCTTTTCCCGAAGTGGACTCTTTAAAGAGGGGGCTAAGAGCCATTTCCTCGTCAGAATCGCTCCCGAATGTGAGCACTTGCGATCCCCCGGCGTTGTCCATGTAACAGTTATCGGTAGTTCTTTTGCGTCCTTCGGTCGTACTTCTCTGCTCCCAACGAGTTCTACGTTTCATTCGCTTAAAATGTTGCCGATGAGCAACATATCCCTGCCACCATGTCTTAAAAGCGTCGCACTACTCAGTGGGGTGTGAAATCTTCCGATGATATGAGCAGTAATTAGGGTGCCTCTCCGCCCCATCGAGCGTGTTTCCTTTCGAGGGTGGTAGTTTCATTCCCATTGACATGGCTTTGGCAAACCTTTTCCTCGTCTTGAATACGTTTTTATCCGTGTCGGGTGCCTTTCGATCTGGCGGGAGTACCTCAACTCTTTCGTTTAATCGCCTACGTTTGGCTCCTTCCGATGCGGCCATCTCGCGCTCCTGGTCGGCTTTACTTTTCAAACGAATCTCGTCTAGAAAGGCGTCGATCATTTCGTCTTTTGGCCACACAAGCTCCGGTTCAGGCTCTACCACCAGTTTCTCAGTGTCAGGAGTTTTTTCATCGTCCGTAAATGAGTGGGAGATCACATGACAACTCACCACATATCCCTCGGATTCATCCGACGAGCTTTCTCCATTATCTTACTCCTGAAAGACGTGGTTGAGGAATTCTTGGAGTGTAATGGGAGTCCGCGCCTTTTGATTGTACTCTTCCAGCGCGTCAATCTGCTTCTGCAAGTCCGTACGCTTGTTGCCAGTCTTCACGGGCTTCTTAGATTTCTTCTTCTTTTTCTTTGAAGATTTCGACGGCTGGTCGTGAGTGCTCGGGCCATCACCATTGATCTTCAGAGTTGGGCGTGGCTTTAGCATCCCTTCAATGATCTGGGGTTCCAGCGGGTTCTTCCACTTGACTGTCGGGCATGTCTGGAGCTCATTCAGCATTCTTTTGGTTTTTGCCGAAAGCACGATTTCCCATGGAGCTTCTTCAATGAAAGAACAAGTTGCCCCCGGTGTGTCTGTCTTCTTAGCAGTGTGAGGTTGTGGTGGGTTCACTTTCCACTTCTCAGACAGCGTAAACTTGCTCTGTAGGTATTGATCTTCAATCCATCATTTGAAGACGAAACAATCCTCAATCGGATGGCTTACCGTTTGATGGTAAGGGCAGTAGTTGGGGTTGTTCACCTCACTGGGTTGCGGCGGTCACCTTAGGTTTGGCAAGTTGATAAGCCTGTTGCGTATTGCCAACTCAAATAGCCTCTTCGTCTTATCCCGTGGGAATGAGTAGGGGAGCTTCATTCTCTCATTGTAATACTGCCGTCTTTCTTCCAGTTGATCCGCCAGCTTTGGGGCACTGGGTTGCTGCTGAGCGTTCGCAACGAAGGTTGCTTTCCCTTTACCCTTGTCATTCCAAGGTTTTGGCTTCGGGGGAGACGGTCTGTGACCCATCTGGTCCATCTGGGCCAACTTGTCGATCAAAGCCTGGAACGTGGTGGGCTTAAAAAATATCATGAACTGTGAGATAGTTGCGTGAGGATCTAGGGTACCCACGAACATGCCCACAGCAGGCGCTTCCTCAATGCGTTGTTCGCATTTCGACCACAAGTTTCGCCAGTGTATAGCGTACTGGACCCACGTCTCGCCTGGTTTCACCCTGGCATTAATCAATGTTGTTATCGGGGTACGTTCGCTGGCGCTCGCAAATCGCTGAGTGAATAGCAACTCCATTTCAGCGAATGTCTTGATGGAATCGTTCGGGAGCTCAGAATACCATTCGAACGCTGTTTATGACAAGCTGCCGACGAATTGGCGAAGCAAGAGCTTATCGTCGCCACCAGTGTTTCCACAAAGCGCCCTGAACTGGGCCACATGCTGATGGGGATTTCCTGTCCCCTTATAGACATGGAATTTCAGTATTGTGTAGCCCGGCGGGTACTTGATCTGGTCATACCAGCTCAGATATGGTCGTCCCGTCCTGACAACTTGACCAGCTGCCACAGTCGCCTGGTGAACCCGTATCTGCTGAGCTATATATTCGTCTAGGTCAGCTTTAGAGATTGTCTCCTTCTTAGCTGTTGACAGAGCGGGTGGAGGATTCGACGTTTCTCCCATGTCGTCTTCAAGAACGATTGGAGGATCTTCAGTAGGAGGCTCTTGTTGGATCATCATACCCACCATGTCCTGGAACAGAAGGGCCATTCGTTGTATATTGGCTGCTTGTTCAGCAACCTCTTTATCCTTCTTCTCCAATATCCTACGAAAGAACTCAGCGTCATTTTCTTTCTCCTGGCGTTGATCAGATGACGCTTCGGGGCTTTCTTTCGGCCCAATAAGTGCGGCCATCGCGGTCATCATTTCTTGGAGCTTCTGTTGTTGCTCCTGAGCTTTGGTCACTGACCGTGCAAGCGGTCTATGACCCGTGGATGCACGACTGTCCTCTTTTCCAAGCGCCATGTATACTGTATGCACCATCATGCCCCCAGACTTAGGGCGTTTTGGCTTATTGTCCTTGATATTTGCTGCAGGAGTGTGGACTTTCTCCGACCTTCTTCTCTTTTGAGTAGTCGACGTGGAGGGAGTCGTTGTAGCAGGCACCCAAGCGGTTGTCGTCCTTCGTTGTTGACGAGAGTGGTCCTGGTCAATTACCGAGTCATGAACCTTCCGCCAGACTTTATAAATCTTGGAGGATAGCCGTTGAGGAGGCTGCTCCGGCTTTGTCTCTATAACCTTCCTCGCAGGTGGAGGGGATCTTTTGAGAACCGTAGTTGGCGAGTTTCTGCGTACCCTGTTTAGCAGGTCGAAGCTGTTCCCGGTTGGAACAGCAGCCTCAATTTCCACCGTTGGAGCTGGTGGAGTTAGTCCGGAGGAGGAGTTGCCCCCAGTCTTCCTTATCCGGCGCCAGTGGCGACGTCGGGCATGACGGGTTGTTGGGATTGATTCAGCGACGGCTGCGTCCTGCCCCTGTTCTGGGGAAGGGTTGTTGCCGGTGTCAGCCTCTTGAAGACTGACGTTCGTTGAGAAGCTATAATTTTCTGAGCGGGAGCGGGAACGAAGGTGGCCAGTCTCGCGAAGACCGACCTTCTGGGAGGAGAAGCCACCTTGACGACTTCGGGAGCATCAGTCCTCTTTGGGATAGCTATCTCAGGTACCACGGGCTTTTTGGCGGGCCCTTTAGAGTTCAGGCTCAGTCTAGTGAAGACCGAGGAGTTGGACGACCCGCTGAGAGAGGCCGTGGGAGTAGCAAGTCGATCAAAGACTGACTTCTTTGACGCTTCCGGTATGGCATTGGGATGTTAATGTTCACAGGCGGGAGCATGGTCCCGAAGAAAAGACCGGTGGTAGCTTGAGTCACTTGCTCCACAGGCATAGTGAATAGGGAAGCAGCCTGCGGTCCATATGCTACACCTCCAGGTGAGGCGGAGCGTCGGTTGCATTTGCAGTTGGAGCAGTTCGAGTAGTTGCCAGCCATTGATCCTTTGTTTTTTGCACCAAGCAAAACGCCAAATCTTAGTACCTCGAAACCCAAGGGCAACCATTAGCAAACCGCGATTGGTTCGCGAATCACGACACACGAAGTGTGGAGTGGAAAGAGGAAAAGGTCCGACCGGGCGTGCCAGAATATGTTCCCCTCCGAAAGACGGCGCGACGCGGGGACGTCTTTCCTGAGATTCGGGGCAGATGCTAATTTGTGCTATCCGTCCACCTCTCCGAAGATGCCAAGTTGATTTATGGCACCGTGTATCGAAGGTTTAAATGGATGCGTCCGATGTAGCAGACTCCGTCAGATTTCCCCTCGCTTGAGGGGTTTTTGATTGTGGGGACGCTCTTCCCTGCAGGTGCAAGCCCCTACAGTTAATTACGCTACCGCATTGCGGTAACAACTTTCTCCTTCTCCAGATGGTCACTTCGTGTCGTGTGTGTTTGATTTGTGTTTGGTTGCCCGTGGATTGTATACGAAGACTGAGTTATGTCGTCGCCCGTAGGGCGTGGACTAGTCCAAATCCGTATTATCTTAGATTTGGGTTTGGGGGTTGTGTTTAAGGATACGTTAGCCTCGTTTGAGACTAAGCTCGACTTAAACGTTTGTTAAGGATACGTTAGTCTAGTTTTAGACTAAGATCAACTTAACGGGATCGTTTAGATCCGACAAGAGAGCGATTAGGGGAGCCATGTTGTTTAGTTCAGTGACATTGTGGTCAATAGGTAGTTTAAGGACATTGCGGTCCATTGTTAGTTTTAATACGTTGCGGTCAAGGTTAAGGACGTCGTAGTCCGTGGATTTGAGGACTCCACAGTCCGGTGTTAGTTTTAAGACATCACGGTCAAGGTTAAGGACGTCGTAGTCCGTGGATTTAAGGACTCCACAGTCCAATGTTAGTTTTAAGACATCACGGTCAAGGTTAAGGACGTCGTAGTCTGTGGATTTAAGGACTCCACAGTCCGTTGTTAGTTTTAAGACATCACGGTCAAGGTTAAGGACGTCGTAGTCCGTGGATTTAAGGACTCCACAGTCCGTTGTTAGTTTTAAGACATCACGGTCAAGGTTAAGGACATCGTAGTCCGTGGATTTAAGGACTCCACAGTCCGTTGTTAGTTTTAAGACATCACGGTCAAGGTTAAGGACGTCGTATTCCGTGGATTTAAGGACTCCACAGTCCGTTGTTAGTTTTAAGACATCACGGTCAAGGTTAAGGACGTCGTAGTCCGTGGATTTAAGGACTCCACAGTCCGTATCAATGTATGGTCGTCGGGACCCGTCACCTCTTTGAAGACGTTGAGGAATTACAACACCGAGTATCAAAGGAGTGAAGAGATGTACCCTTAAACCGAGGTAGATTAAGTGATCTGCAGTCCAATTTAGAAACTAAGATCAATTAATATATTATGAGCCCATTGGCCCAATTAAGTTTGAATTGAGGACTTACGACCATCTTGAGCTAAGTCCAATTGTATCTGGGATATTGGCCCTCTGTTGATTCATTGATGGAGAGGCTTTGCCTCTGGAAACTTTAGCCAATTGGGCTAAAGCTAGTGTTAAACAGTGGAGACCAACAGTGTTGAACACTGGGGAAAAAATTGACAAGTTAGTGTTAAACACCAAATGATAATCAGTGTTGAACACTGGGAAGAGAGTTTTCAAATTAGTGTTAAACACTGAGCAAATCAGTGTTAAACACTGCAAATAGAATTTTCCAAATTGGTGTTAAACACTAAGGAGAATCAGTGTTAAACACTGGATACAGAGGTTTCAATTTAGTGTTAAACACTAAGACAAGAGGGGTCACATGGTAACACGTGAGAGCGCCCTTCTTCTCTTCATTTTGTTCTACAGATAAGTGTTTAACACTTTTAGTCCTGAAAGCTATCACGTGCGGGCACGTGATGGGGGCTCATGCTCTGGTTTATTAGAATACTCATTAGGGGTCACGTGGTGACACGTGAGGGCACCCCAGAGTCTCTGTTTGTTTTGATGTTTCTTTAAGTGCTTCGGGGATCACGTGGGGCACGTGAGGCATTGCCTCAAAGTTCTCTTTTATATATCTTCGCAGGAGTCACGTGGTAACACGTGAGGTTCCTACTTCAGAGTTTTATTCTGTGGATCTCTGCATGCATTAAAGTTCTGTTCATAGGGTTAAACCCTAAACTTCTGAAGAATTATATTCTTAACAGGGTTAAACCCTAGTTTCTTTTCTTAAAGGAATTAAATTCCTATGAGTTTGAGAGAATTATATTCTCAGTTAGGGTTAAATCCTAGTTCTGTTCATTTTGAAGGAATTAAATTCCCATAACATAGGGTTAAACCCTAACTTTATCTCAAAGGAATTGAATTCCTATCATTTTTGTGAGAATTAAATTCTCTAAACTCAGTTCCTCCTCTGTGTTTTAGATCTGCATGGCAGGATCTCAACCCAATGAGAATTAAATTCTCAATTCATGGGGAGATATGCACTTTGCAGATCCTCAACTAGAGAAAGAACTAAGTTTTTTTTATATAAGAGTTAAATTCTTTTGAGAATTAAATTCTCCTTTGAAGCCTCCCTTTTCCTTTCTTACCTAAGGTTTTCCTTTTTGCAGAGAATCGAAGGCTCTATCTCTCTTTCTCTCTATGTATCAAAAGAAAAAGATCCAAAGGTCTCAAGGTTTCAGAAAAAAGTTTTAGAAAAAAGATCTTCGAAAAAGGCCCCTCTCTTCTTTTCTTGGCTCCTATTTATAGGAGAAGGAAGATAATCAATTTGCTTAGTAAATCTCTCATTGAGAGATTTGATTTGTATGTTGAGAGATTTGATTTATATTTATCATTAATCTGGGCCTTTAGATTGTTAAGTGAATTTTATTCACCATTGGATTTTAAATCCAAAGATATTTCCTTGTTGTTTCGGTTAGATTTCGGGGGACATCTTTCCAAGTCCAAGATTTTTCCATAAATAGATGATATTTAATCACCTTTAGATTTTTAATCCAACGGTTCCAAATAATCATTCTCTATCTTGGGAAGATTTGAAGGATCTTTTCTCAGAATTTAATTCTGTTAAATGATAAGGCTTTTAAAGCTGGTCACGTATGGCCACGTGACCCCTGGTCACGTGTAGGCACGTGACCCCTGGTCACGTGTAGACACGTGACCCCTGGAACGAGCCTTTCTTCTCCTTTTGCGCTCTTTTCTCTGGCCGCTGCTCAGCCGTCACGTGCCAACACGTGACCATTGGTCACGTGTGAGCACATGACCTTTTCTGGAGTCTTTTCTTGAATGCGCTTTGTGCCGCTGCTTTGAACGTCACGTGCCAACACGTGACCGCTGGTCACGTATGAGCACGTGATGCCTCTTCTGAGTCCTTTCCTGATTTTTAATCAGGGAACAGGGGAAGTAATTAGGATCGTTGACGTCACTCGGTCACGTTGGGTATCTCGACTCCGGTAGAGTGATGAGCCCATTGCGCAGTGCCAGTTCAAACAGTTTCCTTGTTTTATCCCGGAGAAACGAGTAAGGACGTCTCAACTTCTCATCGAGAGATTGCCGCTTGTTGCTTTGGCGAACAACCGGTCTCGGGCCACTCGGTTGTTGTTGAGCGTTGGTGACGAAGATAGCTTTCCCTTTACCCCTTTCATTTCGAAGCTCCGTATTCGACGAGGACGGCTTATGGCCCATTTGGGCCAGCTTGTCAATTAAGGCCTAGAAGGTGGTCGGCTTGAATAACATCATGAATTAGGATATGGTCGCCTGCGGATCGAGGGTTCCCACAAACATGCCTACTGCAGGAGCCTCTTCTATGCGTTGCTCGCACATCGACCATAGGTTCCGCCACCGTATCACGTACTGAACCCATGTTTCTTCAGGCTTCACCTTCGAATTGATCAATGCCGTGATTGGGGTGCGTTCACTAGCACTCGCGAAATGCTGGGTGAATAGCAACTCCATCTCTCCGAATGTCTTGACAGAGTCATTTGGGAGTTCGGAATACCACTCGAATGCTGTCTCCGACAAGCTACCAATGAATTGGCAAAGCAGTAGCTTATCGTCACCTCGGTGTTGCCGCACAAGGCTCTGAATTGAGCGACATGCTGATGCGGATTTCCCGTCCCCTTATATACATGGAATTTAGGGATCGTGTATCCCAGCGGGTAATTTATTTGGTCGTACCATCCTGGATATGGTCGTCTAGTTCTAACGACTTGGCCGTTTGCTTCATTTTCTTGATGAGCTCGTATTTGTTGAGCTATATAATCATCCAGAGCGGCCTTGGAGATGGTCTCCTCTTTGGCTGCTGAAAGAGCCTGAGGAGGGTTCGATGTCTCCCCTTTGTCATCTTCAATGACGATCGGGGGGTCTTCAGCTGGAGGTTCCGGCTGTAATATCATCCCAGCCATGTCTTGGAACAAAAGAGCCATTCGTTTTATATTGGCTGCCTGCTCCACGGCCTCTTTTTCTTTCCTCTCGAGTATTCTTCGGAGGAATTCAGCATCAGTTTCTTGCTCCCGACGCTGCTCTGAGGTCTCTGGATTTTCTTTTGGCCCAGTGAGTGCGGCCATTGCAGTCAGCATCTCCTGACATTTCTGCTGCTGTTGTTCCTGAGCCTTCGTTATCGATCGGGTGAGCGGTCGATGACCCGTGGAAGCACGACTTTCTTCTTTTTCGAAAGCCATATAAACGGTATGTATTACCATTCCCCCAGACTTGGGGCGTTTAGATTCGACGTCCTTGCGGTTTGCCGGATTCATGTGGGCTTTCTCTGGCCTCCTTCTCTTGTGAGCAGTTGAAGTCGAGGGGGCCATTGCAGCGGGCACCCAGACGGATGACGTCTTCTGTGGTACCACGAGATGGTTCTTTTCTTGCTGAGCTTTAAGCTTCTTTGGCCGGCGAGAGTAGTCCTGGTTAATCACCGATTCCTGGACCTGTCGCCAGACTTTATAAATTTTGGAGGACAGCCGCCGAGGGGGCTGCTCCGGCTTCTTTTAAGTAGTAATCTCCATAGGTGGAGGAGATCTCTTCAGCACGGCGGTCGGAGAGTTCTTGCGAACCCTCCTAAGCGGTTCAAAGTTGTTCCCAGTTGGAGCAGCAGTATTGATTTCCACCATGGGAGCTGGCGGAGTTAGCCCAGAGGGGGAGTTGCCCCCGGCCTTCCTTACTCGGCGCTGGTGGCGACGTCGAGCATGTCATGCGGATGGGATTGTTTCAGCTGTAGGGGTGACCTCTTCATGCCCCCTGTCTTGACGGAGGGTTTTCGCCGGTGCCAGCCTTTTGAAGATTGACGTTCACCGAGAAGTAATGTCCAACCTATCGAATGCATACCTCTGGGCAGAGGTGACTTCGCTTGGAGCGGGAGCCGGAGTGGCCAGCCTTGTGAAGACTGACTTCTTGTCAGGAGAAGCCTTTCCAATGTTTTGTCCGCTTGAGCCAGGATGGCTGCTTCAGGTATTGCGGGCTTATTTTCATTCTGGTCCAGTCTGTTAAAAACTGAGGCGTTAGACTTGGGCGACCCGTTGAGAGGGGCCGAGGCAGTGGTAAGTCAATCAAAGACCGACTTCTTTAGGGGTTCTTGCGGCAGCATCGGGGCATTGAAGCTCATGGGTGGGATCATAGTCCCAAAGAATAGCCCAGTGGTGGCCTGAGTTACTCGGTCCACCGGTATTGTGAACAGGGAGGCCACCTGGGGGCCGTAAGTCACTCCTCCGGACGGGACGGAGCGAGAGTTGCAGTTAGTGCAGGTTGAAGCCATTGATCTTCTATTTTCTGCACGGAGCAAGACACCAAATCTTAGTACCTCGAACCCAAGGGCAACCATATCAAACCGCGATTCGTTCGTGAACACGACACACGAAGTGTGGAGTGGAAAGAGGAAAATGTCCTACCGGGCGTGCCAGAATATGTTCCCCGCCGAAAACCGGGAAGACAAACGTCTTGCCTGACTTTGGGGGCAGATGCTAATAGGTGATATCCGTCCACCTCTCCGAAGATGCCAAGTTGATTTATGACACTACGTATCGAAAGTTTAAATGGATGCGGCCGATGTAGCAGACTTCGTTAGATTCCCCCTCATTTGAGGGTTTTTTGATTGTGGGGACGCTCTTCCCTGCAGGCACAACCCCCTGCAGTTAATTACGCCACCGCATCACGGTAACCACTTTCTCCTTCTCCAGATGGTCACTTCGTATCGTGGGTGTTTTTTTTGTTTTTGGTTGCCCGTGGATTGTATATGAAGACTAATTTATGTTGTCGCCCGTAGGGCGTGGATTAGTCCAAATCCGTATCTTCTTAGATTTAGGTTTGGGGGTTGGGTTTATGGATACGTTTATCTCATTTGGGACTAAGATCAACTTAAATGTTTGTTAAGGATACGTTAGTCTAATTTTAGACTAAGGTCAACTTAACGGGATCGTTTAGATCCAACAAAAGAGCATTTGGGCTCCATTGTTTAGTTTAGGGACATTGCGGTCGATTAGTTTAAGGACATTACGGTCCAAGGTTAAGGACATCATAGTCCGTGAGTTTAAAGACATCACAGTCAAGGTTAAGGACATCATAGTCCGTGAGTTTAAAGACCTCACAGTCAAGGTTAAGAACATCATAGTCCGTGAGTTTAAAGACTTCACAGTCAAGGTTAAGGACATTATAGTCCGTGAGTTTAAAGACCTCATAGTCAAGGTTAAGGACATAATAGTCTGTGAGTTTAAAGACCTCACAGTCAAGGTTAAGGACATCATAGTCCGTGGAATGTTTGGTTGTCGGGACCCGTCACCTCTCTGAAGATGTTGAAGGATTAAAACGACAAATATCAGAGGAGTAAAGAGATGTACCCTCGAACCAATGTGAGTTGGTTGAAAGATCTGCAGTCCAATTTGGGACTAAGATCTGTTAAAATATTTATGAGCAGATGAGCTCAATTAATATGGGTTGAGGACTTATGGCCAATCTTGGGCTAAGTCCAATAAATGTTTAACATTTTTATTCTGGGTTGTTGAGCCTTTATTTGGGTTTAGCCCTTTTAACAATGCTGAGCATTATATCTTGACAAATTTTTTTGCCTTGTATTGAATGCAGAGCATTCATCAGAGCTCTGGCTTATTAGAGAACAATTTATGTTCTGTCAGCGCAACACGTGGCGCGCTGGGCTCTTTGCGCCAACCAAAAAGCGTAGTACGCTTCTGCCAAGCAGCGCACATGTATGGGACACGTGTCTCACTCAGTGCTAGGCACCAGATGATGAGCGCATGATGCCAGTTTATGAGCGCTGAGCGCTAATCCATGAGTGCATTGCGCTTTCAGTTTAATGGCGCACACGTGAGTGACACATGGTGCGCTTGGCGCTGAGCGCCAGCCCATGAGCGCAGTGCGCTATTTCAGAAGCGCAAAGCGCAAGTTGTTAATTGGCGCATACGTGGTTGACACGTGGTGCATTTGGCGCTGAGCGCCGGTCCAGAGAGCGCAGAAGCGCAGTTCAAGAGCGCAAGGCGCAGCTGATCAATTTTATGATCTGGAAAACAAATTTATGTTCTTTTAAAAGAGACTTTGTCTCAAGATCTAAGAACAACAGTTTTTATTTTTGCAGGAGATATTTCCAATCTCTTATGTTGATGAAAGGCCTTGCCTTTATAGATCCATGATCTGTGAGAAGAATTATGTTCTTCTGAGATCTTTTGATCTCTCTGTGAAAGAATTTTTGTCTTGTAGATCTATGATCTGTTTAAAGAAATGAATTCTTCTTTCTTAATCATGAGATGATTTCATCTCTGTGTTCATCATCATCATTTTTACTTTGAAGAAAAATCTTCTTGCAAGAGCTTGCTCTTTATCTTTTGAGTTTCTCAAAGTTTATGGGGGGGGTTTCTCTCTATAAGACTTGAAGTCTTGGGGCCTTTATATAGGGCAAGCTGATTTGTTGAATCAGTTAAAGAGATCTTTCTCTGATTGATTTGGGAATTTTCCCATCGTTGGATCTTTGATCCTAGGGCTTCTTTTTTACAGAAGGCAATCTTCTTGTTCTTAACAAGATTGGAAAATCTTTCCATAACAGAATTTAATTCTGATTAATTAATGATTTATCATTATTATTAGATCTTTTGATCTAACGGTAGGGAGTTTTTTAATTCCAGCGCTACCGCATCCGTGCTTTGCACGTGGTGCGCTGCTTAGAGCGCAGCGCTCTTAGCACTAGTGCACCTGTGTCTTACACGTGGTGCGCTGCTCGGAGCGCAGCACATCCGTGTTTAACAAGTGGCGCGCTTCTTAGAGCGCAGTATGCCTTGTGCTAGCGCACACATGGTGCGCTGCCTAGAGCGCAGCGCACTTGGCGCTGCATCTGAAGCGTTGCTTCAATTTGAAATTTAAATTTCAAACAGAGCTTTGCTCTGATTGGGGGAAATAGGGGAGAAACATTGGATAGCAGTGAAGAACATTCTTAAGTACTTGCGAAGGACTAAAGAATTGGTCTTAGTGTATGGTAATGGGGATCTCCAAATGAAGGCCTTTACCGATTCCAGCTTCCAAAGTGATAAGGATGACATCAAATCTATCTTAGGGTTTGTATTTACCCTCAATGGAGGGGCGGTTAGTTGGAAAAGTTCCAAACATGATACCGTTGCAGACTCCATGATGGAAGCTGAGTATATTGCTGCAAATGATGCTGCCAAGGAAGCCGTCTGGATGAGGTTCGTCGCGGAACTAGGAGTAGTTCCTACCATTATTGATCCAATACCATTGTATTGTGATAATAATGCGGTTATGGCGTTGGCCAAAGAACCCAGGTCCCATCAGAAGTTCAGACACATCCTGATACGATATCATTTGATCCGGGAGATAGTAGATCGTCATGAGAACGAGATTCGGAGAGTAGATACAAAGAATAACACCGTGGATCCACTCACCAAGGCCCTTCCATAGCCGCAACATGAGCGACTTTTTGAGATGTTGAGTATAAGATACGCCAATAATTGGTCTTAGTGCAGTGGGAGATTGTTGGATATATGTATGCCTTAGAGGCCATTATATGTATAGTGGATGCTTGGATATATATATACAGATGGATTTCTTGCTCTACATGATAGTATGCTATCTGGTTTACTTTATCTTGACATGTTCATTTGATCATGCAGCTTACTCATTTGGTACATGTTGATAAAGCCCTCAGTATATTTGCTTGGCTACTGCGACTATGATGCGGATCATACTAATGGGACACGTGTAGTTTATGAGCATATCCTTAAACTGTTCCTAGTCGTGGGTGTATCGAGACGGGGCATCTATATTCCAGAGTAAACTGGCGTATACCATTCTTGTCCCATATGATGGGCGATGGATGATCCTATATCCATTTGGTGTGGTGATACTAAAGATTATATGCGGGTGCTCAGTGGAGACTGGGTACACTGAACGGACTCGCCGAGAACTCCTATGTGGTATTATATCTATCGTCGGATGGCAGTTCTCAGGTGACACTGGTACAGGTTAGTCTGTAGACCCGAGATCGTTATAGAGTCTTGTGTGTCCTCCCACTGTACTTTGATCTCCACCCTACCACGGCTCTACTGAGTCATGCAAACAGGTGGATTTTGGGTACAGTCTCGAGGCACATGGAGGCAATGAGCGATAGGAGGGGTTTCGTCTCTCCCAGTATTGGAGGTTGATGTTATGCTATGCTTGATTGGCTATAACAGGAAGTCCCTGGCCAGGGCTGCTGAGATTTACTGATAAGTGTTATCAGTAGTTTCTCGATCTGTTATGAGCCATACACCGGCATGACTTATTGAGTTATTAGGGTCGACGATACCATCCCTAGACTCGATATGCAGCATATCTGACGAACAGACCGGACTATACGGTAAGTGTTACCAGTTGGCTCGACGGGAGTTTTTGACAGCTTCGCTTGTTTTTCTTCTGATCGCTCAATACCCGGATGGCCGTTACGTTTAGCTGACCGCTTGCGGCTTGTGGGTGTTTGATGTGATCATCACCTACTACCGGCGTATTGACGAGTCTTAGAGTCCCACACAGGAGTTTCCTAGCTCAGGCAAAATGATATGGTGTGCATAGGAGATATACGCGGGGACCCGATTAAATGCGTGTATGTGATACCGTATATTAATCGGGCATTTTTCTATTGGTCGGGTCGTATGTGATATGACCGGTTTGTTAAATCAATTGTTGATTTAACATCGACTTTATAGCTCACTTTTATTAAACCCTTTTCTACATTGATGTATGCATGCATGTATGCATATGTTTTTGTTCATGCACATGATGATGTGAATGCACACATACATACATACATACATGGTGTCATGGTTGATGATACATATAAGATGGCAATGCAAGACTCACATAGAAGTAATTATGTATATATTTAATTTTGAGTTAAAGAAAAAAAAGGAAATTAATCCATGGTTGATAATTCTACACACTTCTTCATTTAACTTTTGTTTGACCATGAGTTAATTTTCTTTGCTTGCTATTAACTCCAAAATAAATATCTAGATATTTATTAACCCATGGTTAAGTGAGAGTGTGAAATTATTTATATTTTCTATTCTCATTTTCATTTGATAATTATCATAACTCTTGAGCTCAAGCTTGCCATCTTCTTCTTCTTCCTCTCTCTTGGTCTCTTGAGATTTCTAGTGAGTGAGCTAGTTAAAAAGAAAGGGTTTTGAAGTGAGAAAGCAAACCACATTACCATTCTACACTACTCTAGCCCATTAGTGTAAATTTTTTGCTTCATTTTCATACTTGATCAAGGGAAGCAAGGAGCTTTGAATAAAGAGACTTCGGGTGGATCATCGTGGACTAGGACGGTCTCTACCAAGCCGATTCAAACTCTCAAAGGTCCAAGGAGTTAAGGAGGAAAGTCTCCAAAGGTTGTAATCTCTCCACTTAATGATAGATTCTTTGTAGTATGAGATACTATTAGTGTTACCTTAAAATTCTAGTTTTGATTGATGATTAGTTTGCTTAGCACCTCCCAAAAATTATAAAGTGGCATGTGTGATGCTTCCAAACCTTAGGTAAGGTGCTAGGGAAACCCAACAATATATATACATAACTGTAGAGAAAGAGAGAGGAAAAGTGGGGACGGGATTTACCAGGGGAAAGAGAGAGACGGAGGTGGGAAAGATTTTTAGTTTTATAAATATATTATATATTATATATATAAAACATTTAGTTTATATATATATAAAAGTATTATAATATATATATATATATATATATATATATATATATATATATATATATATTGGGATTTTATGGCTAATACCATATTACTCCGAATATTACCCGGGTCTCTTCTATAAATATAGTTTTAAATATGGAGAATATACGTAAAAGTTTAAACTATAATACGATATCCTGTTAATAAAAATGCATACCCCCAAGTATGGATCTACCTAAATATGCGTAGCGACCTAAACAATTCTGTTTGAACAAGTAGGACATGAATATGATGTATGGATGCAACCATATGATATGGGGTGTGATGACATGCAAGGCTAGATATCAAAATATTTATTTGGTTTTTATTTTGTATTATTAAAAGATATGCGGCCACTAAAATATAATATATATGTGTATCATATCTAGATTTGCATGGATACTCTGTACTAGCAACTATTTGATATAATCTTGAACCATGATGGGTTTCAAACATGCCGGTCGGATCGGATACTAACCACAGTTGCTAAATGCACTATCCGCAACCCAAAAGCAAAAATAATCAAGAATTTTGCCCCAAGATTTGAAATACCCCAAATAATTATAGTATAACAGTGCTAGGGTGTTACATTTTCACAAGTTGTTTTTATTGAAAATACGGATTTATAGTTTTATATAAATTTTTCAAAGTTTGTTTTGTTTAGAAAAGTCATATTTCTTAACAAACGTATTTTTATTTCCTTTCGAGACCGAATACTCCGTGAAGAGTTCTGTATCTTGCTTTACTATCCCAAGAATATGCGAAATCCGCACCATCCATTAGCGGGTCCCCTAACGAGGTTTGTAGATGCGCAATTGCCAAGAATTCCAAAAATATCGATTAAAAGAAATCTTTTTGTAAAACTGTGGTATTTTAATGTAAAACCTATTCTTTGAACCAACTATATATTTAGAATATTGTGCTATGCAACCATAGTGTACGTGTGGGGTAGGTCGTTACCCCGTGAAAGTTCTATAGGTAGGTAAACTAGTTATTGAAATAACGGTTATACTAAAGTTCATGGTATTTTAATGAAAAGTTTATTATATGATTGTTTCACATGAAATTTTGGTTACACAAAAAGGCAAAAGATGTGAATTTTGTTTTAAAAAGATATTAGGGTGATTATATGACATATAGAACTATCAAGCATGATAAAATATTTAAAAAAGAAAATTGTTACATGTTAACTCCACTTTGTCGGTATGATTTTAAAATGTGATTTAGGTTGAAAAGAATTAGAAAGAGAAGGAATTTACTGATTTAGATTGTTAACAAGAGAGTGGGAAAGCTTTCGGGGGTCGTGGTTTCGTCGGAAAGGTTTCGGTCGTCGAGCTTGGCTTGCTACTCCACTTGGGTGCTTAACTCCACTTGGTACATAGAGAGTTTGAGAGAATTTTGATAGAAATTTCAGAATGGGGGAGAGTTAGGTGATGGGGTGGTATTTATAGTGAAGAATTTAGGGTTTGGGAATTAAAAATTGAATTAAAAGAATTAAAATTGATGTTAAATGATGAATTGAACAGTTTCTGTTTAATTGCAGGGAAATCAAACAGTACAGGGGAGTCGAAGAGGTGAGTGTGCAAAGCACGGAAGGAAACGGGGCAACCTGGACCGCCGGTAGCGGGAAAAGGGAAAAATGGGTGGTCGGATCTTCACCAATTGCTTCGAGATTCGTTCCACGTGTTTTAATCTGTGTTTACTCTTCTTTGCACCTGTTTGATTTTTCTGAAACCTTTCGATTCTCCGTGAATTGCACGTGCAACTCTTGGGCTTCCGAAAAATTGAAAAGAAAAATCTTAAAAATAATTGGGATTGAGGGGATTCGAACACACAAGCTATGTCACAGCAGTGTAAAGGTTTTACCAGTGAGCTATAAGTTACTTCTTGCTTTTATAAAATAAATTTAACTTATAACTCAATAATAGGCTGAAATACCTTTTCTATACAATAAACAAATAATTTTGTACAGGGATTTCAGAGTCGTTACACCTATTGAATAGCATTTTCGTAAAATAAAAAGTGAAGACATTTTTGTCAAAATATGCCATATTTTGTTCATTATGGCTTGCATGAGTTAATCAGATTAACGATTTCATATAACACAGGTAGTTCAGCAGGGTTTCATGATCTTTTAAAAGTTCAATGGCATTATCTCAAAAATTCTAAAAGGTGGATGGTGTTTAGTAAATTTTATGCTAAAAAAATTAAAAAAAGTTAGTTTATAATTACTTTTATTTTTCAAAAACAAGCATGAGAAAAAATACTAAAATTAACTATAGGGTCTTCTTCTATGTCGTCTTTAATCGAAATTATTTGCAATATAATTCTGGTCGGTTGATACTTCCATTCATCTAAACGGATCCGAACAGCAGCATTCAATAATCAATACCTTATATCTAAATGATCCATGAGATTATAGAATTAGGGAAAATTATGAGATAGATAGAGAATCCCCTCTAGCTCATATATATATTATTGCTTTTCTGATAGTAGAAAATACAAATAATCTGAACAAATTTAATCAAATCTAATATCACGATTCAGAAATGGCACGTGTCCGACACTTGAATCACGTGAAGTCTATAGGACCCCACTGTAATCCAAGTAAGCCGAAAACTATGATTCTAATCATTTTTAAGAAACTAGTGGAGGTGAAGTTTGAAAAAAGGGTATAAATGAAATCAAGTTCCTTTTTTTAAAGTATAGGTAAAGTTCATTAAAATACAAGTGGGTTGTATACTAAAGTTCAAAAATATTTTCGTCATTTGAAATTTTAGTAGCACCTCCTTTTATAAATTTTGATAAAAACCAGTACACATACATAAATATAATTCACATCCCCAATCGGGAGCTAACTCATCGCCCAAACGGCGGAATCACAACCACGCGGTATATATACGTCGCCCAAGGCGAAGATCGACACAAGGAAGAAAGTAAAGAAATGCAAAAATATCATCAAAACGCAACTATATCATCGTCAACTCAACATAAAGAATAATATACAAGTCTCGTTTTAAGTACCAAAGAATACATAAGTCCGGTCTCTAAATTCACAAATATACATATAAGTCCGGTTTCTAACTCCACAAATATACAAGTCTGGTTGATGGAGTTTAAACTAGATTACAAATGAGCAAAAATATACAAGCGGCGGTTACGATCTGTAATGTAACCCACATACCAAAGCAATCACCCAAAAGAAAGAGACGTGCCAATAAGCCGCTACTGATCCGAGCGGTCGGTCCTGCAAGAAAATTATAGCACAACGGGGGTGGGTTACCAACTCGTAAGTAGAAAATATCAACAGGTAGAAATCGAATGCATAACGATCTATTTAGGTCATACTATATAATAATATCATACTATGTGGTAACGAATGCATACGTGTGTGTGTATACTATCATATCTGTATCAATATGCGGTAACATATCATCCATAGCATGTGTGTGTATTATCCAATGAGTGTCCATCAACGACATTCGAAATCATCATAAAACACTGAGTGCCCAGTATCGACACTCGAAATCATTATAAAACCCGTGTCCAGTATCAACACGTAAATCCTTATAACGCAGGCGCCGTCTCATCGGATCGGCCCTCATATCCATTTGTATCATATCATTCCGGTCGGTATCCTTCGGATATCTGCTGAATCACATACTGTCACCGATAGGTAGTGTTCCCAGCCTGGCTTAACGCCCTTTTATATGATCTTCTTGCCCGTGGGTACCGTACCGGGTCCACCATATATCCGTAATCGGTCCCTCCCCTGCCTCGATTCGGATAATCATATCATGAATACCATCAAACTCATGGTGGGCGTCGAAATATCATATCAAGAGAAAACCACGTTTTTAAAACATTCATAAGTTTTATAAAATCATATATGTGGTTTCTCAAATCCAGAAATCTCATGAAAACAAAATCTCATAAGAACATAGCAATAATGGAACAACATGTAAAGGTACAGAACAGTAATATAATGCATAGCAAGTGTGTTCATATCAGCGTGTCGTATAAGCAGTGTAAAGAAGGTACAATATCTAAAATAGTAAATGGTGTTGGGTACTAACAAAAATCTAAAATGCTAACAGGGTATAGTGTGATACGGTGACATAGCGAGTTCTATCTGTGTACGTAGCATGGAAATTACCGATGATGTGTGTGTGAGCAAATGAGTATGTGTATGTGCAACATGTAAGTCATCGGTAATGGTGCGCGGGTCCTAACAAATGAAGTCAAGTAGAGCTAAAGGTATAAGCGTAATATATATATCGTGAATGATCAAAGCGTGAGCGTATGCAGAAATAAGAAATCGAAATGCGAGCGTATACAGAATAATGAAATCGTAACGTGAACAAGTATTAAAATATCCAACTACGTATGGGCCATACAGTATGGTCTAAAATAACATAAAACGTTGTTTTTGGAAATAGGGGACTGCGATATTTTTGAAAAAGATACCATTTGAAAATTCATAGCACACCCATGAAGTTATCATTTAAAAGTACATAACAAATTGTTAGTTTTAAAAGTAGGTATGGCTCTAAACATCTCATATTATTCAATTTGTGATTTAAACAAGACTCCTCGAGTAAAAATAAATATCGGCCGTAATCGAAAATCGATCCTTATCACATCACGTACGGAATATCCCTCGTACGATATCATCCAATTAATATGGTACGGATTTATAGTCGCGTACACCAATCTCATATCATCCATATCATATCATCTCGTCTCATATCATATCATCTTATCTCATGTTATATCATACCATATCATGTATACTTATATCGTAAATATCCTTATGTATGTATGTATGTATGTAGCCTAATGGCAAGACAAAGATACTAAGGGTATAATCATCTACTAAGTGTATTACTATCGCATATGGTTAGACTAGGTTTATCTTATCTCCAGTGTGATTCTCATATTGCCCTTTTCTTATGTATCATCAACCATGATACATTTTCATATATAATTATATCAAATACAAATAATACATAAAGAGATTAAAGTGAGCACAATATATATATATATATCAAATTATTAAATCAACACTTGATTCAATAATCCGGTTATATCACATATAACTCGGCTATATATAGTATCCTAATCTCTACGGTTGCAGGGATGCTATACATCATCCGCCCAACTTCCTCTAGATATACATCTACTCACTTAAACGCCTCATCCTACTCGAAGCCGATAGATGCCCCACCCTTCTTTGTCGTCTCAAAATTCCTCACGATCGTACCTACAATCGAAACCATATTGCGTCGTATAAACATCCATATCAAAAACCGATACGACGAGCAAAGTGCACATAGGATAGAATCTATGGTCAACGTGTGCTAAATCCGATAAAATACTCCCGGCATCAACGTACAAACGTCGAACGACTAAGTCACAACATAGAAATACGAAAACCAAATTTCAAAACTCGCAAAACATTGTTAAAATCTAAGTAAAACAACTCCAGATTTTAACTAAGGAAATCTGGGGCAAAATAGCATATAAAATAGGCTTATATATAATGTAAAATACCTACAAACCAAATCTCGATGCTTAATTGCTACAATAAACCGCCAAAAATTTCACATTAACCGCAATTTGCGGTCCAATTTTGGAGTTACGGTCTCGTCTTCGGGGTGGAGTCTCCTAGTGGTCTAAATTGGTATAATATATATGAAAAATATTTTGCAGAGACCCTAAGTAGCTCCAGATTTGAAATCAACATAAAAAACTCAATGAAAACCTTATTTTAAAACTTCAAAACTCTTTTAAACCAATGATACTTGCATTAACACACTCTTACCTATCACTAATAAGGTCTTAATCACTCACTAAACCTCTATTACACCACTACTACAAGTAGCATCCATAAAACTCTCTTTAGAAATCTCAAGTCTTGAAAACATACATTTTTTGCTCTGATTATAGCGTGTGAAGGCAAATATGGTGAGAATTTGTTATAAAGTGGGATTATTACCTCATAATAGGGATGAAAGAAAATTCCAAAATGACAACAGATCCAAAAATGGAGACTTGATCACATCATGAAGCTTAGGATGAGAATAAAAACATTTTTTGTAAAGGCTTTAGAGTGTTTTGAGGAGGTTTGCATGGTGTTTGTGAGGTTGTAGATAAGGGTGGAGGAGGTGGAGAAGGAGAAGAGGAAGAAGAAGAAGGAGATGAAGAAGAGATATGAATAAAAACATGGTTGTAGTAACCATACCCCCCCTCTCTTATACCCATATCTCATAAAATAATGCTACCATGCTACCATACCTCCTATTTTCCTTTCTTTTCTTTTCTGTAACGACTCTGAAATTTCTATACAAATGTAACTTATTCAATGTATAAAAAGGGTATTTCAGCCTGATTAGGAGTTATAAATTATTTTTGTTCAATAAAAGTAAGAAATAATTTGTAGCTCACTGGTAAATGCTGTACACTGCTGTAACATAGCCTGTGTGTTCGATTCCCATCAGTCCCAATTATTTTTAATATTTTTCTTTTTAACTTTTCGGAAGCCCAAGAGTTGCACGTGCAATACACGAATAAACGAAAAGTTTCAGAAAAATCAAACAGGATAAATGAGGTTTTAATTACAAGTTAAACATATGGCATGAATCTCGAGGCAGATGACCTCAATCCAACCGCCCATTTTCCCCATCAAGCCGATACCGGCGGTCCACATAGCTCCAAATGACTCCATTCTTCGCCCATGCACCCTTCAGCTTCCCTCTACTCCTCTGTTCTGTTCGATTTCCTTGAATTTAAACAGAGACCTTTCATTTCACCATTAACCCTATTTTAATTCCTTTTAATTCCAATTCTTTAACTCACACACTCTCATACCTACACTATAAATATATCCCATCCCTAGCTCTCACCATTGTGAAAATCTTTATCAAAATTCTTTCAAAATTCTTTCAAAATTCTCTAAGTACAAAGTGGAGTTAAGCAAGCCAAGAAGAGTAGCGATTCAATCTCGACGACCGAAGCTTTCCCGATGATACCGCGACGACACAGAGACTCCCTCTCTCTTCCTTACTCTCATATCAACACTACGCAACCCGTAAGTCCTTTCTTTCTCTTTTCCGTTTCATCTCAAATCGTTTTCTTAAAAACAATATCGGTAAAAACAAAAAGTAGATTTAACTTAGTAACACTCTTTACAATATTTTTACTATCATTATCATGCTACATAGATCACAAATAACTTGTAACCATACCCTTAAAATAATGTTCATATAATTTAACTTTGCCTATGTTTATAATTTCTCGTTAAATAGAACATATATCGAATTGGACACAAAAATACCATGAACTTTAATATACCATTTTTCGATAATTAGTCATACATACCTCTCGAAAATTCACGGGGTAACGACCTACTCCACACGCACACTTTTGATTCATAGCACGACATTTGGTTAGAATTTTCATCTAAATGAAACAATTTTCAATAAAATATCATCACTTTATAATAATACATTTTTAATCGATATTTGAAAGATTTTTACAATTACGCCTCTACAACCCTCTTTAGGGAACCCGCTTATGAATGGTATGGATTATCGCATGTTTTTAGGATAGTAGAGCGAGATGCAGAGCTCCTCACGGAGAATTCGGTCTCGAAAGAAATGAAAATACGATTTAAAAGAAATACGTTTTTTCAAAACAAATTAAAACTTTGGAAAAATTATATATAATTATGAATCCGTATTTTCAACAAAAATAAACGGTGAAAATTATCTTTTAAAATGAAAGTGTAAAATTTTAATAAAATACTACTAAGTTTACAAAAGGAGTAGTTTTCATTAAAATACCATAAACTTTTAAAAGTTAGGTTTCATCGCTAAAATACCACTAAAATTAAAATACATATTCATAAAAAAACTCTAAATATTATAAATCACTCTCGAGATTTATTTTTAAATGATATTAGAATATTTTTCATAAAACCCTCTCGAGAAATGCAAACAATATAAATATAATGTAAACAACGATGATAAATATTTAAGAACTCTAAATTAATATAGGTTTAAGTGGTATCAATTCTCTTGAGCCCCAAAGAGCCGGAGAAAGTAAGTTCTTGCATATTCAGATTAGACAACCCTGTAAATTAACAGAGTTATCAATGGCAATTGTCTTGGAAAAAAACAGAAATTCTGACATTCATATGTAGCAGTTGTTCGATTTCTCCCGAACTTAAAATATTCAAAAGTTAAATCCATTCACAAGAAATGGCTATAACTTGAATCCAAACTTGAATTTAAACTCGAACTCAATTCCAAAGTCGAACTCTAATCCAACTAGAACCTAAACTTGAACGTGAACTCGAACTCAATCTACTCGACTAACTTAAACTGACCATGATTGCAATTGACATGTCTCGCATTCTACTCGACTTACTCGACTTCATTCTACAACTTTTGCAATCTATGGTTTCGATTAAGACATATTATAATCAGCCAATCAAATTAACTAAGGATATCTTACAGTTATAATATATATTATACTCAGGGTGTTTGGGATAGTTTCTTGTATGAATCCAACAGAGCTTCACGAGTCCCGTATTAACCTATTTTCCCTTTACTCGAATCTCAGTCGGGTCGACTCCTCCACAGCTTGGAGTCCCGATGCTAACACATAAAATGGGCCCGTATTTCTTTGCTCCTAAGACCCCACTCTTAAGCTCGTGAATACTTCTACGGTTGCGTTGACATTCACACTTGGAATTTAACGTTAACATAATGACTATATAGAGACCTATAGTGAATATAACCATGTTCCTTTACATATACTCTTACTCGACATATACATTACTCATGATCAGTCTATAATTATCACATTAACCTTTACTCTATCTTTGGAACTTATCGAGCGCTAGTTCGCAGACGGGCATTCCACCCATTTTTGTTTTTCTTGAAATGTTCGTCAGATACGGTCGAGACGGAAGAAGTAGACGCTACAGATGAGGATTACAACCAGATAGCTACTCAGGATTAGCTTAACTTCATTTTCTTTCAGTTTATGTATGCCACCTATTTAGGCATTTTCTTTTATTGTATTTACTTTTCAGTTGAATTCATGTATCTGTAAAAATTTCAGTTCTGCATGAAGTCTTACCATGCAGGTCAGTTCTGCATGAAGTCTTACCATGCAGGTCAGTTCTGCATGAAAACCTAAGCAATATATCATAAGAATTATAAGAATCAGCAACTATACATTTTTTACATTGCAAATCCTTGAATCTATCCTAACCCTACCTTTTCTTTCAAGGTTATGAATTCCCCGAACAACACGAGCACCAACGTGAATGGAAACACCCCACATCCTCTACCACCACCATCTACCATAGCAGCTCCTATCAACGAGAAGACGATATTTCTTGAGGCAATCAAGAGCCTCTTGGAGGGACAGCAGCAGTAGACTGCTATCCTACTGCACCGCCCAGAATCTGAGGCACCCGGAGTGAAGCAATTATGGGCATTGCACCCTAAGAACTTTTCTGGGAAAGAAAGCCCCCTGGAAGAAGAAGAATGGGATCAGTCTATTGAAGATGATCTGGCAGCAGCACAAGTGCCAGAGATTGCCTGGGTGAGAGTTGCGAAACTGCAACTCACTGATAACGCCAGAGTATGGTGGAAGGTTGAAGAAAGTCGTCTTGCCCAGCCGATTGAATGGAGAACTTTTCGCGAGATGTTCGACACGAAATACTTTCCTGAGACTGCCCGTTTTGACATGGAGCAGCAATTTATCCATCTGCAACAAGGTTCGATATGGACCAAATCTGTGGATGAATATGATACTGAGTTTACCATGCTCAGCAGGTAAGATATGTCTCAATATTCAATTTCCTAATATCACATATTACACTGCTAACATAAGGTCATAACAGGTTTGCTGCATATCTCATACTGACTGCTGAGATTAGAGCCCGATGATTTCGGCAAGGGTTGAACCCGGAGATCCAAGCTGCATTAGCTACAACCCACGATCTTGTGCTGAAGGCTGCTCGAAAAATATGAGGCAGTTGTAAATAAGAAGGGCATACCCCAGTCTGCAGGTGTGAAGCGCCCTGCTACTCAGATAGCAGGAGGAGCCTCTTCCAGGCCACAGTTTGTACCTAGGAGACCAGGAGTAACTTTTAATCGGCCCAGTCCAGACTTTTGCTTCTACTGCAAGAGGAATGGATACCTAGCGAAGGACTGCAGGCGTGCTAACCACCTATGCTTAGTTTGTGGCGCATCCACTCATGCCATTGAAGATTGTCCCCATCATCTCACCCCAGCTCTCGCACCCCGACCAGCGATCACTTTTCCGCAGCGGCCAGCTGTTCAGGCTCCTGCACCTCATCTTGCTCTCCCGGCTCCACCATCTCATGGACTTCCTGCACATCCTACTCGTCAGTTCCATCACACACAGTGGAATATGCCGCAAGGACAGAGGAACAGACAGAGGAATGTGCCTACGGCATGAAGGAATGTACCTAAACGATAGGCTTTCACAATGACTGTGGAAGAAGCTGAAGCCACTGACCAAGTCATCACTGGTAACTTCCAATATTTCAAACCTTTTCAATCTTTATACATCAATATTTCTTTATCCTATACCTAAACATATCCCACACAACTTAGTTACAATCTTAGTAGCCTCCCTACCTGCCTTAGCACTCTTCGACACTGGAGCATCACATTGCTTTATGTCGCAATTGTTCGTCCGAACTCATGCGATTCCAGTCAAACCGCTCGTATCCAGTTAGAATGTTAGTTCATGAAACGACGTTCTAAAGAAAACTGGGATACGACCTGTGTCCAGTGGTAGTCTGCGGCAGAGAATTTTATGCGGACTTCAATGTGCTAGACATACCGAATTTCGACGTAGTCTTGGGTATGGAATGACTAGGAACTTTCTTCGCTACCATCGACTATCGTCAAAGGAGGGCAGTGTTCGAGATACCAGATCATCCGGTCTTTTTGTCACGTCCCGAAAGTACGGAACATGACCGGCACTTAAACTACGAACGTCTCGAGGCGTACGTAATCTAAGTAAACCGAAAACCCAGAAATCCAAACCAAGAAAAGAAGTAGAGTGAAGGAAAACCAATTTAAAACAAGTAGTTTTAATAGCATAAGCCGAATTATGCGGTTTTTAAAAGCATTAAAAATTTACTGAAAATTTCGGCAGAGTCTCCTTTGTAAATACTGGCCCCCAAACGGGATACAACATGAATAGTATACGAAATCAATAAAAAGGCATCCCCAAGCGGGAGTTAGCTCTTCGTCAATCGACGGTCACAACCACACAAGCAATATAATATACAACGCCAACGGCGAGGATCAAAACTCAAAAGGAACTCAAAACCACCAGAAATATAACGAGCGACTCTAAGGTCGAAAGAATAAACAACACTGGTCTCTAACTCAATAAATACATGTTTGGTTGATGGAATTTACTAGATACAACTGAATAATATCATACAAGGTAAATAATGGGGGTATGATACAAGTAAACCCACCTACTAGCAAATCACCCGAATGAAACTATGCCCGCAAAGCCGTAAGGAAACCGGTACGACAAACCTGCAAGAAACTGGGGCACAACGGGGGTGAGTTGCCAACTCGTGAATAGAAAATATCAACGCACATAAATCGCATAAATAACGCAATCCTAGGTCAATGATCATAATATATCCTCAAATATATGTATAACAGGCAGCCTATGACAATGTCTAGGGTAATATCTAACCCGAGTGTAATCACATGTGCCCGTGTCAGTGCCTCAGGTAGCAATATATCATATGAATGAGGTATGAATGCATGAAACAGAATACATGTAAATGAAGAAACTGTTTTCATAAATTAGTGAGATTTCCTTCGTATTTTTAAAACTGAGGTATCATAATAAAATCAGTATCAACAGTGTCTAGCATCGACACAAAAACATAAATCTCACTGTCTCGAAATATCAATGTCTCAATCTCAATATCTAGGGCGCCGTCAGTCCAGATCGGCCCCTACCATCCATCTCAAGACCACGACGGTATCCTCCAGATATCCGACGCGTCGGGTAATATCACCGGTAGGTAGTGCTACCCAGCCAGGCTCAACGTCAACACCACATTCCTCTTGCCCCGGGGTACCATACCGGGCCCACCATGTACCCGTGACGGTTCCTCCACTCCTCGACACGGATCTCCAAAACCACAGCAAACTCATGGTGGACGACACTTTACATCACTAGAAAACCGCAACATTTTATATTTTAAAAGATCATAAGTTGTAAATTTTGCGGCTTTCCCCGAAATCCAGAAATATCATAAATCTCAAGAAATCATCACAAGTGCATATGTCAATGATAATGAACTAGGCATGAACAACTGAATAACAGTATGCATGAAGTGGTAGGTAATAACTACAATGTCTAATATGGCATATAAGGGAAATACACTAATATCATGTCAAAACTACCAGCTAACAATCTAAGTCAAGCAATTATATTCTCTAAAGTGTACGTGACATGGCAATTACCGATGAAGATGTGTGTGAGCCGGCAAGTAGGTGTACGTGGTACATACGCATCATCGGTAATGGTGCTGGTGTCCTAACAGCATGATATCAATAATGGAATATGCAGCAAAATAAATATGCGAGGCAGAGCGAACAGCAATAATGTGCGGGAGCTGAAAACTAGACACAACGATAACTAATCTGCAATAATCTAATATAAGTCCTACGAATGGTGCCTTTTGAAATAACACGAATCATGGGGTTTTGAAAATAGGGGCTACAGTGTTTTTATGAAAAGATACGTCGTTTTTGAAATATCCGTAGATTCCTTTGAGCTGTCTTTAAAAATGCCCACGATTCGTTAGTTTTATAAATAGGTAAGAAGTCTAATCTAATCTAACAACTACACTAAACTATACGGCTGAACTAACAAGCTGAACTACAGGTAAGGAAACCGCCTATCATCTGAGTCGATACATATACATACCTGTATATGTATAGTCCGTGATCCCGCCTCAATAATATCATATCCGATACCATATCTATAATCAGGCATCCCAAGTCAAGAGTGCGGATCAATCATCAATATAGCTCGTACGTAAATCCGTCGTACGGCATCCCAATCTGGGTACGGGTCAATATCACATTCATCATACTATTCACCTGGTATCCTCTTTATCAAATATCATGATCGGGGTACTGATCTACGTCTAGTACCATACTAATACCGCCTACGTATGCATGGACGTGTGTGAAACACTACGTCAAGGACCCGCTACAACGTCATGTCGTATCTAAGATACGAACCCTGCTATATCACCGATCTCACGGCCTCAAATCAAATCTCATCGACTCAGCTCAATCCCAAGTATCATCCTTAGTCCGTATGTGAACACATAGTCCCATACCCATGTGAACACATAACTATAAAGAATCCCATGAGCACATATCAATAGGAATGTATGCAAGTATGTATGTGTGTATGTGTGTGCAACACTACCCTAGGGTTCACAACACTAAGGTAATCCAACACGCCAATATCCATCCTAAGCAACGTTATTAATCCCAAATAACATACAATAAATGTTGGTGTGTATACGCATCCGTATACACCACCACGGACTGCGGGGGTGCTATACGCCATCCACCCGACTTCTCCCCGTAGATATAAATCTACTCACCTGAACCTCGCTCGCCGGTGCCGACGTCGCCACGCGCTTGCTTGTCGTCTCGAAGTCCACATGGGGGTACCTACATATCATAACGCACCATATCGCATTAAAACTAAATTCGAAATCGAAACGGCATAAGAAAACCAAATCGGCACGCGTATCACGCATAGGTCCAAACCCATCGCCTACGCATGCAAGAATAGTCAAACCAACCCTCGATGTCGATGTACAAACGTCAAACCATCGAGGAAAATCCAATCACACTCATTTTCACATCCACGAACACTAATTTTAATATAAACTAGGTTGAAACTCACAAAAACGCCAATTTCACTCAAAAAGTCATTTTTCCGAAAATCTAGCCAGCACAATTCGCCGTTTTTGTACAAAACACGATATTTAAATGAATGTAGCGGCCAATATATTTATTAAATATCTTACATAAGTCATAAAAACCATTTCCGGAATTTAATCTCATTAAATTCCAAAAACCCTAATATTCTAGTTTACAAAATACCCTTTTTACAATTTCATAGCAAAAATGCACAAACTACAATTTAGGTTGGATTTCCATGAACTAAAGTGTTAAACTACACTTAATAAAGTTAATAATATGATAAAAAAACCTAACCATATTTTAATTCTCGATTTAACACAATATTTACAAAAACTAGTTTGCAAATTTAACCAATTTCGACCATTTTATAGCAAAATGCACATACAACAAACTAGTTTGGATTTGCATGATTTAAAGCATTAAACTACATTTTATAATGTTAATAAAGTCATCAAAACCTTAATTAGATTTTAAATCACCCATTTGGAACAAAAAGCTAAAAACTAGTTTGCTTAAATAAAGCTAAAGTGGATATTTTAATGTTACAATTAGCACTAAGCAACAAGATTACATTTTGCATGCCCTAAGATACAAAATACATCACATAACCATGCACAATTGATCACCATTCAACTCCAACACAAAACCCCACTTCAATTTCATAAACCCTAATCTTGAATTTGGACTCTAAATTTATAATCTAAACTAAACCTTTCATTAACATAATTTGAAGTAATAACAAACAACTCAAAAAAAAAGAACAAGATTTATACCTCATAACCATCTTGAGATCAACATGAAACTTGTCTCCAAAATGCAAACTTTTCACCAAGATCCATGCTAGATAGGCTAAGGAAAAATGGGTAGGGCTTGGATTTGCATTTTAGCTTTGATTTTTGATGGAAATGGGTGAATTTTTTGATGGAAAATGAGAGGAGAAGAGGGAGGGAGGGGCTGCTGTTTTGGGGCTGGGAATTTCGGCCAGAAATGGGTGAGGGGAGAGAGAGGGAGGTGAGGAAAATGCAAGGGAGCAAAGTCAAGGTCAAGGTAAGATCAAAGTCTAACCACTTTATCTATTTTCTAATCTTTTCTTTTATTTCATTTCATTTCTTTTTCCTTTGCAAACCAAGTGGGGAAAAAGTGAGGGCTGCTGAATTTGGCTAAGGGGAGGGGTAAGTGGGGGTGTGTGGGTGTGGGCACGGGTGTGGGGTGATGAAAAATGATAAATACAATACCCCAAACATCCATTTACGCTAAAAAAAAGCCTTTTTTCTTCAATAATTTCTAAACCGTTTTGGCAAATGATTTCGTTCCAAAAACCACATGATAAATTTTTATTTAATGTTTTATGATGCACAAAATTTGTTTCAACTCATTCCAATTTGTAATTTTCCCTAATTAAATGTATTAGTGACGGCTTAAAATAATAATAAAATAATATTTTTTTCAGAAAATTTAAAATTTCACCAGCGGCTCAATAAACACCAAATAATAGCAATTACATAGCTAGAATATGAATATTTAATTTTTATAATAAGATATTTGTATTTTGACTTTTTACAGAAAACCCCTTTATTTTACCGATTTTTCGAAATTTCACCGAAACGATTTTCAAAACGCTACACTTTTATTTCAAGAGTGGAGACCAAACCCTGGAGCCTAGCACCTATAAAGCTAAACCAAGGAAGGCAGTGATTGCAACAATACAAGCGGAAGAAGACAAGCCAGAGGTAGTTCGAAAGTTTGAGGATGTATTCCCTGAAGACATCTTAGGTTTGCCTCCCGATCGAGCTCTTGAATTCAGTATTGACTTAGTACCGGGTGCACAACCGGTGATCAAAGCACCATATCGCTTAAGCGTTGAAGGATTGAAGGAGATCCGTACTCAATTGGTTGAACTTTTGAAAAAAGGATGGATTCATCCCAGTACTTCAAGTTGGGGATCTCCAGTTTTGCTCGTGAAGTAAGAAGGTTCATACAGAATGTGTATAGACTACCGAGCTCTGAATGAATGACGATAAAGAACAAGTATCCACTATCGTGCATCGACGATCTGTTCGATCAGCTAAGTGGGTCTTGTGTTTTCTCAAAGCTAGATCTTCGTTCAGGTTATCATCAGGTGAAGGTCAAAAAGTTTGATATTCCGAAGACGACATTCATGACTCGCTATGGTCATTATGAGTTTCTCGTGATGCCATTTAGAGCGACCAATGCACCAGCCATATTTATGAATCTGATAAACCAGGTTTTCCGAGAGTACCTAGACAGGTTCGTTGTCATTTTCATCAAAGACATCCTGATGTATTCAAAGAATCGGAAAGAACACACCGAGCATTTACGAATTGTCCTGGAGATTTTGCGACAACATCAACTCTACGCCAAGTACAGTAAGTGCGAGTTTTGGCTAGATCAAGTCGGATTTCTCGGATATATCATTTCAGGCGAAGGAATCTCTATGGATTCAGCTAAAGTATCAGCTGTAAGCGAATGGCCGACGCTAAAGACGGTGAAGGACATTCGAAGTTTCTTGGGATTAGCAGGATACTACCAAAGATTCATCGAAGGTTTCTCGAAGATTACAACACCCCTGACCAAGCTCACACGTAAAGATGAAGCATTCGTGTGGTCAGAATCATGTGAACAAGCTTTTGTAGAACTCAAGTCAAGATTGACATCAGCACCTATTCTCATAATACCAGATCAATCTGGAGGTTTTGTTGTGCATTGCGATGTGTCCGGTAAGGGATTAGGATGCGTTCTACACCAGCATGGAAAAGTTGTAGCTTATGCATCAAGACAGCTGAAGATTCATGAGTGCAATTATCCAACACATGATTTGGAGTTGGCGGCCGTTATCTTTGCGCTTAAGATTTAGCGCCATTATCTACTTGGAGAGCGAGTGGACATATATACTGACCATAAAAGTCTGAAGTATGTGTTTACTCAGAAGAAGTTGAACATGCGGCAGAGAAGATAGCTAGAACTTATGGTAGACTTAGACATCAACCTACAATATCATCCAGGGAAGGTGAATGCAGTTCCTAATGCATTTAGTCGCCAGCCTCTATCAATGAATCTCACCGCTCAGTGGAAGCTTCAACAAGAATTGCATGGGATATATATAGAAGTGGTTATGCCAGGTAACACTTCGTATTTGATGAACTTACAAGTTCAGTCTACTATTGTCAATCAGATCAAAGTAGCTCAAGCAAGTGATGCCAAGTTGCAAAAGATCCGAGAACAAGTAGAAAGTGGGCTCCGAACAGACTTCATCATCCACGAAGACGAACCTTTGAGATATGGAAGCAGATTGTGTGTACCACAAGGTCCTGTTCAGGAAGAGTTGATGAAAGAAACTCACAGCTCACCTTACTCAGTACACCCTGGTGGTACAAAGATATACAAAGATCTACGACAACATTACTGGTGGTATGGAATGAAGCGTGAAGTAGCCAGAAGCGTAGCCAAATGTTTGGTGTGTCAGCAAGTAAAGGTTGAACATCACAGGACTGCTGGTTTACTTCAACCGTTACCTATCCCAGAATGGAAATGACAACATATCACTATGGACTTCGTGACTGCACTCCCTCGTAGCACGAAAGGTAATGATGCGGTATGGGTTATTGTGGATTGACTCATTAAGTCGGCTCATTTCATTCATTTCGAGTTGGCCAATCTACCGAGACTTTAGCAAAGAAGTACATGGAAGAGATCGTGAGATTACATGGAGTACCGATTTGCATCGTCTCCGATCGTGACACCAAATTCCGGTCGCAGTTTTGGCAGAGTCTACAAGCTAGCTTGGGAACGAGTTTGAACTTCAGCACAGCTTACCATCCACAAATAGATGGATAATCTGAGTGAACGATTCAGATCCTTGAAGACATGCTAAGAGCTTGTATGTTGGACTTCGGAGGATCGTGGGAAGATCACCTACATCTTGTGGAGTTTTCATACAACAACAGCTACCGGGCGAGTATTGGTATGGCACCCTTTGCAGCGCTTTATGGAAGGAAGTGTCGTTCACCACTAAATTAGGACGACATCGGAGATAGGGAACTCCTTGGACCAGAAATGATCGTGGCAACTGTGGACGTAGTTCGCACGATAAGGAAAAGAATGCGCACAGCCCAAGACAGGCAGAAGCACTGGGCTGATGCAAAGCGACGTCATCTAGAGTTCCAACCAGCAGATCATGTGTTCTTGAAGATCTCTCCAGACCGTAGAGTAATTCGCTTTGGTAAGAGGGGTAAGCTCAGTCCGAGATATATTGGACCGTTCGACATTTTCGAACGAGCCGGAGAAGTGGCATATCATTTAGGACTACCACCCTCATTAGAAGAAGTGCACAATGTGTTCCACATATCCCAACTTCGAAGATATGTGAGCGACCCCAGCCACATTCTTGATCACTCCAAGTTCACGGTACAGACATACCTATCTTGTGAGCAGCAACCCGTTGAAATCCTGAATCGAAAGGTAAAGTCACTTCGGAACAAGGAAGTAAACTTAATCCGAGTGATGTGGAGAAAAGATTCGCCAGGAGAATCAACTTGGGAGTGTGAGGATGACATGCGTGCAAGATACCCTTTCCTATTTATAAATTAGTCCTTATGTAAATATAAATTTCGAAGACGAAATTTTTGTAAGGAGGGTAGAATGTAACGACTCTAATTTTACTATACGAAATTTTTTAAAATTAATGTACAGAATGGAGTTTGCAAGCCTGAGTACAAGTTATAAATTTAATTTATTTAAGAACAACAAGAAAGCACTTGTAGCTCATTGGTAAGACCTTGCACTGTTGTGACGTAGTCCCTGTGTTCGAATCCCATCAGGCACATATATTTTTTATGAATTTTTATTTTAAAATTTTTGGAAGCCCAAAAGTTTACACATGCAATACACGTAAGAACTGAAAAGACAAAAAAATAAACATGTGCACAATGTTGTATGAACAGCCGAGAACACGTGGCAATGATCCAAGCCCCCATTCTTTCAATTGGACTGGCGAGATTCGCCATGGGGCCAGCGACGCCGGCCATCCGTAGGGGATAGTCCCCCATGCTTTACCCACAACACCCTTTGGCCTACCCCACTAACCCTGTTCTGTTTGATTTCCCTGAAAATTTACAGAGAATTAAATGAAGCTTTAAAACCAATTTTTAAGGCATTTTTAATTCTTTCTTCAATTCCAAAACCCTAATTCCATCTTATAAATACAACACCATACCCTGGCCCTCTTTAATCTGAAATCTATTGCCAAAATTCTCAAAAATTTCTCAAGTTCAAGAAGAGTACAAGTGGAGTTAGCTTAAGGTCAAATTCCGGTGAGGATTCGAGACGATTCCGGCGGCCTCGCGACTCCACGAAGCTACCATTCTTTTCCTCTACCTCTCCTCTAACCTTTTAGCAAGTAAGTCCCACCTCCCCTCTTCTCTTTCTACCATAAAAACTTTTCTTTTCAAAACTTGTCGGTAAGTGGAGTTATACCGACATCCGTTTCTATAATCCTTAAAATTACAAATTTTCTTAAGTATCACTCACCCATATCACTATGCCTTGCTTATTAATCATGAAATAAATAATTAGAACAATTTTCACTTAAAATACATGTTAAATAATTTTAGTTAAGCTTTTACGTTTAAATACCATGAAATTACATACAATATCTTTTAATTATTTTTGTTTAGCATACCTTTAGAAAACCTCACGAGGTAATGACCTACCTCTCACAAACACATATCTTGACATAGCACGATTCTCTTGAACAATATTTTTTGTGGAAACATACGACTTTTCATCAAAATATCATAAACTATTAAAAACCCGGATTTCTTTAAATTGTATTATTTAATTCCTTGCGATTATGCCTCTACAACCCATTTTAGGGAACCCGGTCAGGATGGTGTGGATTATCGCACATCCTCAGGACTAGTAGAGCGAGAAGCAAACCTCTTCACGGAGCATACGATTTTGATGGAATTTTTATACAATTTTTAAGAAAAACGAGGATTTCTATTTAATAATACATTTTTTATTTTTTATAATTATATAAATATTATCAAACCACATATTTTTAAGATATTATTAAATTTCATGTTTTCTAACAAAATAAAATAATTACAAGTTTCATGAAAATACCATCAAGAATCAATTCAAGTCTAACTTTACACTAAAGTACCTTGAACTATTCAAGCTAGGTATATATTCACTAGAATACCTCACCTTTTAAAATTTATATCTATGATAACCCTAAATACAATAAATAAATACTTGAGGTTTATTTTGAAAGTATACTATAAAATATTTTTCATAAAACCCCTCGAATTATGTAAAATTACATTAAGGACCTTGTAAATATAGCTTTAAGTAGGACCAATTCTTTTGAGCCTCAGGGAGCCGGAGAAAGAGGGTGCTTGCCTATTTAACCTAGAAAACTAAAACGGGGTTATCAATGGTAATTGTCTTGGAAATAGACACAAATCCTGCCGTCAATGTGCAACAGTTACCGATAACTCCTAAACCTAATCAGGATCCAATCAGCTATAAAGTGTTTGACTCAATCTGAGTCTCAGTCTAATTTCAATCCAATTCAATATGAATCCAAGTCAACATGAATCTAAACATGAATACTTGAACATGAATACCAGAACAACAATATCAAACATGCAACATGACTTGACTTGATTTGACCGAACCATGGCTATATCTTGAACTTGACTACATGACTACCGTTTACATCCTGAATCAGTTTATATGAACAACTTATACCATGGTTTCGGCAAGTCTGATAACTACAAATCAATACAATCAATACAATATACACTACGGGGTTTTTAATGGGGTAGATTGGTACAGAATGTGTTAAAAGTGGCACGATGATGGTCACAAAAAGACACCTACATGAACATCCTGTGTCGTTGTCCCATGGGTTTTGACGGGGCCTTGTACTTACATGTTACCTTAGTCCACGGAGCAAGTTGGACTCCTCTCGTATATACTGGCACATTCTGTACCAAGCTACAAACCACTACGTTAGCATAACAAACAGATAATTACCAGTTATATTCTTTTTACTTGTCTATTCTATTCTATCTTTTGGGACTTACCGAGCACTAGTTCGCTGACGACATTCATGTCTCTTCTTTCTTTAGAATGTTCGTCAGGAGGACCCGACTCTCAGGAGATCGAGCCCAGCCAGGACGACTTGGAGCAATTTACAGAGGAGGCAGACTTTTAGACTTACTTATACTTTTCTTTTCAGTTCATATGCCATTGTTTAGGCATCGTTTTTTCTATTATTTTACTTTGCTTTTCAGTGTATGTAAAGAATGAATATAAATAAAAATTTATTGTTTTATTACATCTCTTGTCATTCTTATGCTTTACATTTATATTGCTTATTTATGCTTAACGTGTTTACTTCTGAGTAAACACGTTGCTGCCTCGCCACGTCTCCTTCCCCGTACACTGAGAAGCGGGGCGTGACATGATTACGACCAGATAGCTGCTCAGGATTAGCATAATTTCCTTTTCTTTCAGCTTATGTATTCCACCTGTTTAGACATTTTCTTTTATTGTATTTACTTTTCAGTTGAACCCATGTATCTGTAAAAATTTCAAGTTTGAATGTAAATAAAGATGTTTGTTGAAAATTGTACGGTCTCCATTTATTTTTGCATTGTGTATTATTGTTTCAATACGCTTAGTATATTTATTTAGGGAATGACCTTCTAAGAATAAATATGCCGCGAGCTTGCCTCGTCATCGTTTCCGTCTACTGGGAAGCGGGGCGTGACATTTTCTTTTTGAAAAAAAATATAAAACCATATAACACAAATGAAATGTTACCCCCTGATAAACATGTCATGACACTTTAAAGCATGTTTAACAAAAATCAAACTTGGTTTAATGCACAAATAGAAAAGCATAAATTAAGTTTAATATTAAACTTGTATGGATATAATTATATACTAATTTATGAAAAGCTCAAATTAAATAAATGCTTTCATAAATAATAATTCATTTTAAATTTCAATTAATTTTCCAAAAATAGATGTATATAATTATACCAATCTACGAAAACTCAAATCCATTCTCGGTATAATATCCGTAAAACTCATTATTTATTATTTAAATTCTAAAATAATATTTTCCATTTTCTGAAATGTTACATCTAAATCTTACCAATCTAATTAAATCTAAATCTAATTAAATCTAATATATATGTTCTTAACACTCCCCCTCAAGTTGGAGCATATATATCACACATGACCAACTTGGTACAAATAAATTGCACTTGACTTTTTCCCAATGGCTTGGTGAACAAATCTGCTAATTGATAGTCAGTTTTCACATGAACTGTATCAATGATCCCTTCTTCAATCTTTTCTCAAACAAAATGATAATCTACTTCAATGTGCTTTGTTCGTTCGTGAAAACTGGATTGTTGGCAATATAAATGGCAGTTTTATTGTCACAATAAAGTTTTACCAGCTCCTTAGACCGATAACCAAGTTCTCGAAGAAAAGAAACTATCCATACTAGCTCACTTGTAATATTAGCCATGGCTCTATATTCTGACTCAGCATTTGAACGTGAAAACAACATTCTATTTCTTGCTTTTCCACGAAACCAAATTGCCTCCAACAAACACATAAAAATTTATGGTTGATCTTCGATAACTTGGCAATCCAGTCCAATCCGCATCTGTAAACCCTGTAACTTTAGAATGCCCAAAGTTCTTATACATAATACTTTTCCCTGGTGTGGCTTTCAAATAGCGAAGGATACATGCATCACTGCACTCCAATGTGAATCTCTAGGATCCATCATAAACCGGCTAACTATACTAACAAGAAAAGAGATGCCAGGCTTTGTCATAGTTAAATTATTAAGCTTACCAACCAATCTACGATATCGTTCTGGATCGGCAAGTGGCTTCCCCTGCCTTAGATATAGCTTGACATTAGAATCTATAGGCGAGTCAATAAGCTTACAGTCAAACATCTTTGCTTCCTTAAGCATATCAAAAACATACTTCCTTTGAATTATAAAGATACTGCCATGAGGAGAAGAACGTGCCGCCTTAATGTCAAGGAAGTATTTCAACTCCCCTAGGTCTTTAGTGTTGAACTTCTTCTGAAGATAAGTTTTTAATTCAGTAATACCTTTCGCATCATCTCCTGTGATCACAATATCATCAACATAAACAACCATCAAAATACTGCAGCCTCCTCGATTTTCTAAAGAAAAAAGAATGATCATTGTTGTTTTGGCATAACCTAAAAGCTTGAACAACACTATCTAGTCTCCCAAACCAAGCACGTGGAGACCATTTTAGACCATATAAAGATTTCTGAAGATTGCAGACTTTTCTAGACTCCCCGAGCAACAAAATCAGGCGGTTGCTCTATATGTACTTCCTCTTTCAAGTCACCCGTGAAGAAATGCATTCTTCACATCAAGCTGATGTAGAGGCCAATTGTACATAGCTGCAAGTGATAGGAATATACGTACATACGTCATCTTTGCCACATGAGAAAATGCCTCATCGTAATCTTCTTCATAAGTCTGAGAATAGCCCTTGGCAACAAGTATGGCCTTCAAACGAGCTAATGAGCCATGTGGATTAAGCTTTATAGTATATATCTATTTGCAACCAACTGCTCTCTTTCCAACAGGTAACAGAGCAAGCTTCTATGTACCATAAGAGTAAGGCTAACATTTCTTGTTCTATGGTTTTCCTCCATCTAGGATGAGCCAGAGTATCAGATGTAGACGAAGAAATAGCATAGGAATCAACATCAACAACAAATGTTCTATACGAGGGAGAAGGTCTAGCATATGTGATATAATCTGATGGAGGATAGAGAGGTTTAGTGGTACGAGTACCTTTGCGAAGGGCAATTGGAAGATCAAGTTCAGTCTGAATTGGATCTGAGTCTAGAACATGTGTAGGTTCTTCAATGACCGGAGGTCACTCTTCCTCGTTTTCTTCCATCTGAGTTGCTTGATCAATTGAGTGATCATCTAGTTTTGAAGTATTTGATGCCGCTGAGACACGAGAATAAGCTAGAGAGGATTCGACAACAAGAACATCATTTTTATTAATAGAAAAATCCTTTCTAAGTGATTGGGGTATTAAATTAGTACCAAAGAAAGGGGTATTTTCATGAAAGGTCATATCAGTAGAGACGAAAACTCTATCGAGTTCTTTGCTATAACATTTATATCCCTTCTGACTCCGAGAATATCCTAAGAAAACACACTTAATAGACTTGGGATCCAGCTTTCATAAGCCAGGTTGATGATTGTGAACAAAACAAGTACAACCAAAAACACGTGGAGGAAAAGGAAATAAAGGTTTAGAGGGAAATAAAATAGAGATTGGAATTTCTCCCCCAAAGACTGAGCTTGGTAGACGATTAATAAGATGACAAGCAGTGAGAATAGTATCATCCCAAAAACGTTTAGGAACATTCATATAGAACAAAAGAGAACGTGTGGTCTCTAATAGATGTCTATTTTTCGTTAAGAAACACCATTTTGTTAAGGTGTATATGGACACGAGGACCGATGTATAATACCAAATGTGTTAAGAAATTGGGTAAACTTTTTATTAAAATAATCTTTTGCTTTATCGCTTCTCAGAGTTTTGATATTAACACCAAATTGATTTTTCACCTCAATAACAAATGATTTAAAGTCACCAAAGACTTCAGTTCAAGATTTCAACAAATATAGCCACGTCACTCGAGAGCAATCATAAAAAAAAATATCGATAACCACGATTTGATGTAATGGGATATGGCCCCCAAACATCAGAATGCACTAAATCAAATAGTTTCTCAACACGTTTGTTGACTCTAGACTGATAGGGAGCATAAGCGTGCTTTCCAATCTCACAAGCTACACGCTATAATGATGAAGAACCAGATAAAGAAGGAACTAATTTCTGTAAAGTAAACAAACCAAGATGACCTGAGCGACAATGGTTAATCAAGAGATCATTATTTGTTGAGCAAGCAACCTTTGGTAATTGTCCATCAAAATAATAAAGGCCTCCAATTTCTCGTCCTGAACCAATCGCTTCCTCCGTTTTCAGATCCTGCATGACACAACCAAAAGGAGAAAAGGTTATTGAACGATTCATGGTATGAACAAGTTTACTTACAGTGTAACGACTCTAATTTTACTGTATGAAATTTTTTAATTTAATGTACAGAAAGGAGTTTACAAGTCTGTGTACAATTTATAAGTTATTTTTCTTTAAGAACAGCAAGAAATAACTTGTAGCTCATTGGTAAAGCCTTGCACTGCTGTGACGTAGCCCCTGTGTTCGAATCCAATCAAGCATATTATATTTTTTCCAGGTTTTTCTTTTAAACTTTTTGGAAGCCCAAAAGTTTACACGCGCACTGCACATAAAAATGAAAAGTCTGGAAAATTAAACATGTGTAAAATGATATTTATACAGACATGGACACCTGGCGAGAATCCACCGGCCCCTACCTACATTTGGACTGGCGAGAATCCACCGGCCCCTACCTACATTTGGACTGGCGGCGGGGATGGGCCCCCCGTAGGTAAAAGTCTCCGGGCTTTGCACACAAAACCCTTTGCCAACCCCCATCACTCCTGCATTGTTTGATTTTCCTGCAATCAAACGGAGACTTTAATTTTACCTTAAAATCAAATTTTAATGAATTTTAATTCATCCTTTCAATTCCAAAAACCCTAATTCCACACTATAAATATAACCCCATACCCTAGCTCATCCTCATTCTGAAAATTCTAACCAAAACTATCACATTTTCTCAAGTATAAAAAGAGTACAAGTGGAGTTAGCCAACGACCAACTTCCGGCGAGGAATCGAGGCAATTCCGGCGACCCCACGACGCCACGGCGACTATCCCCTCTTCTTCTACCTCCTCTTCACCCATATAGCTTGTAAGTCCCTTTCTATCCTTATTCTCTTTCTCTAAAAATCTCTTTTTCAAAACATGTCGGTAAGTGGAGTTAACACCGACTTTTGATTTTAAAACCTTGAAATCACACTTTTTCTTATTCATTGCTCATCCATATTCTTACCCTATATTTATAACCATAAAAATAATGTTTAGAACCAACTTTCACTCCAAAACCTCATGCTAAATAACTTTAATCTAGCTTTTATATGAAAATACCATGAACTTCATATATTCATCTTTTAGTTCTTTTGATAATTATACCTTTAGAAAACTTCACGGGGCAATGACCTACCCCTCATAAACACACATAGTTTCAATAGCACGATACTCTTTTAGCATATTCTTGGTTACAATTACAATATTTCATCAAAATACCATGAACTATAAAAATCCGGTTTTCTTTTGAATTGTATTATCAAAACTCTTTGCAAATATGTCTCTACAACCATTTTTAGGGGACCCGCTTTTGGATGGTGCGGATTATCACACATCCTTAGGCTAGTAGAGCAAGATGCAGACCTTCTCACGGAGTATTTGGTCTCGAAAGGTTTTTAATACGATTTTTAAGAAAAACTAGATTTTTTACTTAATTATAAAATTAATTTTCCATAATTATATAAATATTATCAAACCACATATTTTTAAGATATAATAAAATTCCATGTTTTCTAAAAAAAATAAAAGAATGACAAGTTTCATCAAAATACCTTCAAGTTATACAAAAGTCAAGGTTTACAGTAAAATATCTTGAACTATCTAAGCTAAACTATTATCACTAAAATACTTCACATTATTAAAATTCACAATTATGGAAACCCTAAATAATATAAATAAATACTCGAGGTTTATTTTGAAAGTATATAAAATATTTTTCATAAAACCCCCTCGACTTATATAAAATTACATTTAAGCACTTTAGTAAATATAGGATTAAGCGGGATCAATTCTTTTGAGCCTTAGCGAGCCGGAGAAAGTGAGCGCTTGCCTATTTAAGATAGAAAAACTTAACGGGGTTATCAATGGTAATTGTCTTGGAAAGACATAAATCCTGCCGTCCATGTGTAGTAGTTACCGATAACACCCGAACTTAACTCAGGATCCAAATCAGTTCTAAGTGTCTGACTCAAGTCTGAGTCTAAATCAAGCTTGAATTCGACTCAAACCAGAATCCAATTCAAACCTGAATCCAAACCCTAACATGTATACTTGAAGCTGAACCTATATACCAAAACAATATCAACATGCAAACATGACTTGACTTGACCGAACCATGGCTATAACTTGACTTGATTACATGCCTACATGTTTACATCCTTGACCTGATTACAAGAAACAACTTGTATCCATGGTCTCGGCAAGTTTGATAATTAATCTATACAACACATTACAGGGTTAAATGGGTAGATTGGTACGGAATGTATTAAAAGTGGCACAATGATAGACACCAAAAGATAATAGATTTGCTGAAGAAATTGGATGAGATTGCGGAGGAGAGGAAGAAGTTTCATTTGATGGAACGGTGACTGTGGGGCGTGAGGAGCGAGATACCACGTCGGATGTGATTGAATCTGAGATTCTCGGACGAGATGATGACAAGGAGAAGGTGGTGAGTTTCTTGATTGATGCGGAGATTGATAAGGATCTTTCTGTTCTTCCGATAGTCGGGCTTGGAGGCATCGGGAAGACCACACTTGCTCAGCTCACTTATAATATTAATGACAAGAGGATCAAATTCGATCTTCGGATTTGGGTGTGTGTTTCTGAGGATTTTGACGTGAATAGAATCGCAAGAGAAGTCCTTGAATGTGTCAAAAAACAAAAATGTGATAGCTTACGGCTTCAACCCTTGCGTGAGCTTCTTCAGGAAGCACTAGGTGGAAAGAAATTCTTGACCATCTTAGATGACGTTTGGAACGAGGATCGACAAAAGTGGGAAACTTTAAAATTTTTGCTGACGGTCGGAAAGGAGGGAAGCAAGTTAGTAGTGACCACACGGAACGAAAGTGTTGCCGAAAGTGTTGCCAAGGTTATGAATAGCATGCCACAGCAACACCTGAAGGTTTTATCTGCAGATGATTGCTGGAAATTGTTCGAGGAGAGGGCGTTTGGTGGAAGAAGAGAAGAAAAGACTCCAAAATTCATAGAAATCGGAAAGAAGATTGTCGGCAAGTGTGGAGGTTTACCTCTAGCAGCCAAGGCCATGGGAGGTCTTATGGGCTCCAAGATAGGGGAAGCCGAGTGGGAAGCTATCATGAATAGCAAAATCTGAAGATTATCCGATGATGATGATAAAATACTACCCGTCCTAAGGCTGAGTTATTATCATTTGCCATCTTACTTGAAGCAATGTTTTATGTATTGTGCATTGTTTCCCAAAGATTGGAGTTTTCATAAGGAGAGGTTGATTGGCTTGTGGATCGATCAAGGTTTTGTTTCGTTTCCATCACACGAAGACATGTTCCCGGAAGACGTTGGCAATCATTATTTCAATATTTTATTGCATAGATCATTTTCGAAGTGGAAGATCAAATCAGTGGATACTATAAAATGCATGATTTAGTGCACGATCTTGCTTGCAAAGTCGCAGAAGATGAGTTTTCTATGATGTCAAGCTGCAAAGAGATCAGACTTCTTGATACTTGTCGTTATCTTTCATTAGTAGAAGATAGCAAGTCCCTTGATATCCTAAGTTTATCTTGTAAAACGAAAAAGCTACGGTCCTTTATTTTATTGCATAACCACGACCCTTCCATTATCAAGGAAGTTGATTGGGATATGATGTTGGGGCATATGAACCTCCGATTGTTGGATTTAAGTTTCAGTCATTTTAGCCGTACACGGATCTCAGTGTTGCCGGCTACCATATGTAAATTAGAACACCTGAGATTCCTTGACTTATTGAGGTCTTGTATCGACACGTTACCTATTACCATCGGCAGTCTTTACAATATGTCTCAACTAATTCTAAAAGGATGTGATATGCTTAAGAAGTTGCCTGGAACCATCACTCGCTTCCATAATCTTTATATACTGGATTTATCAGACTGTTCTTCACTCAAAGAATTGCCTTCTGGCTTAAGTAATATGAAAAATCTCAGGCATCTTAACATCTGTCGGTGTGAACGTCTGACTGAAATGCCTCTGGGCGTAGCCAGCTGACTAATCTGCAGACATTACCATTATTCATTGTGGGTGATGATGAGGGACACCATATCACGCAGCTGCAACACCTAAATAAGATAAGAGGTAGGCTTGAAATCCGGAATCTTGAGAACGTGAGGAACTCAAGAGAAGCCAAAGAAGCAAACCTAGTGGCCAAGACACACGTGAAGGAGTTCGGATTAAAGTGGTGTGGAGGAAACTTAGTGGTAGAGGATCTAATCGAAAGCCTCCATCCTCCCCCTAATGCAAAGAAGCTCGAAATAACTGGATACAAAGGCAGCAAGTACCCAAGTTAGATCATGTCAAAAGCTACAGAGCCATTATCATCATTCCTCCAGAATCTAACAGATATTTCCTTGTGGGGGCTGGACGGGTTCAGATGGCTTCCACCACTGGGACACCTACCCTCCCTTAAGTATCTTAACATATCACACATGACTCGTGTAACGAGAATAGGTGAGGAGTTGTATAGAAACAGAGAGGCAAGTTGCAGGGGAACCTTACCTTTCTCTGTGTTAGAATCATTGTGGTTCTCTGGTATTGATGAATTGGAGGAGTGGGTGATGGAGGATGAGGACATAGAAAGAGAGAAGATGTTTCCTTGCCTTAAAGAACTGAGCATATCGGATTGCCCCAAGTTAAGGAGGGTGCGGCCAGGCCTTCCAGTGTCTATTGTACAGTTACATATTTCCATAAATAACGAGGAATTGCTATCAGCACAAAACCTTGCTGGATTGTCGAGAGTGAAAGTTCTAAATATAAGAAGCTGTAAGGTGTCATCACTGCTGTCCTTGCAAGAGGGGCTACATTATCTCACCGCTCTGGAGAATTTTGTTATTTCAGATTGTGAAGGGATGACTTGTTTACCAGAGGGTATTATCCAATGTCACATCCCCTCCCTCTTAACACGAGTCTGACATCTCTAGGAGATCCGCAACAACAGCAACCTCCCCTCTTATTCACTTCTCTGTGCAGGCTGTCTCTATGCTACTGTGAAGCATTGATTTCTTTGCCGGAATGGCTGGGAGGCCTGACCTCTCTCAATTCTTTGGGTATTGAAGGATGTTCCAACCTACAAATGCTGCCAGATGGTCTGCAGTGCCTTACTGCACTCAACTGTATGTATATTGACCAATGTCCGCTTTTGGAGAGGAGATGCGAGAAGGTTATAGGCGAGGACTGGCACAAGATATCCCATATCCCTAATGTCATCATCCGACCATACATCGAGTCTGAGGTTACTTCTGCAGGAGGCTCCAATATCTCCTCCAGTTTCATAACAAGGATCCGAGGAGGGCTTCCCTGCTGCCTGCAGGTCAACCAGCAGTCACCTGACGACGAGGAACCATGAGGATGAGGACTATGCATGTCCCTAAACCAGGTAATTTGCACCGCCTTTCTTCATTAATCGTGAATCCTTATTTATCCCCCCCCCCCCCCCCCCCGCCTTTAAATACCGTATCTGCACATCTTTTCTTCTTCCCCGGAAAAAATGTAGTGGAATTAGAGATGTTCCTATGGAATATTTTACCTAGTGAAATTCTAAACCTGATTTTCTCTAATCTTGTAGGTCTTTTCGAATGGAGGGTAGTGCTTTATGGCACTCCAGAAATTATAGGTTACAGCAGTCGAAGTGATTGTGTACATGTGTGATTAGGTATCGATTTCAACTTCAATATTCTTAGTTGCAAATTTGTATATGTCTATGTTTGATTAGCATGTGTGCCGTTGATATCATATAATTATTTGCAGTGAATAGCGTTGCTATGTAGTTTTTGGCACGTCCTTTATGTCTCTTCTGGGTTTCTGTATGCAATGATGAGATTATGAAACTTTCAGAAAAGAAACAGAAAGTTACAGACGGAAGCAGAAATGGACATGCCTCCTGAACCAACTTGTTTAATATGGTACTTGAAACTCGAGAACATATTTGAAAACTTAGTCTATTTCTTTATCCATGTATGTTTGTGCTCTGCAGGTTTGTTACCCCCATATCTAATTCTATGCTTTATTCGATTCGGGCATCAACACTGCAACAAGTTTGGAAATGAGCTGGAATCAAAAGACACTTTTTATGCAGAAATTTATGCTGAGAATTATCATTGTATAAGTGGGTGTTCACGGCTAAATTGCCGGCTCAAGAGCTTAAGCTCATGGCTCTGGAGCTGGCACAAGCAGCGCCAGATACCAAGCTTTTGAAGCGCTCGCTTCAGATAGAGCTTAAGCTCTGTTTTGGAAAATATTTTCTCATATCTTTCTGAAAGATATTCTTTTGTTAACAAGAAATTGCTTTGGATCTATGATCCAACGGTGCTTATGTTCCACCAGTTGATCTTAAGATCAATTGAAATCTCTCAACTGAGAGATTCTCTCAACTGGATTAACAATCTTCAGTCCCATAAATAGGAGAGGGTGAGATTAATATCGAGAATAGAGAACTCTACCCATAAGGTGAAGAAAAGAGACTTAAGACTCTGTAAGTTTTTCTCTTTCCTCAAAACACCAGGTAAGGAGATTAATCTCCATTTAAAAGAAGTTTAAGTTTCAAAAAGAACTTAAGCTCTTCCTTTGGATAAAAAATCTTAAGTCAAATCTCTTTCTTGTCGAGAACTTAAGCTCTTATGGAAGGATTTTCGATCTTAAGATCTAGGCTTTGGAGGAAGACTTAAGAATCACTCCACCATAAAGATGCAAAACCATCAAAATCTTAAGGATCACCATGAAGAACAAAGTTTAAACTTCACAAGACCTTAAGTTCTCATCATGGGACATGAACAAAAGATCCAAGATCATGAAAAGCCAATCTTGATGGTTTTAGTGGCCAAAAGACCATTAAAACAGAAGCTTAAGTTTCATAAAACTTAAGTTTATGAAAGACCAAATCTTTTTGTAGAAATTAATCTCTCAAAATCATAGCTCCGTGCCACACGTGCCATGCACGTGGCGCCGGTGCCAGAACCAGAAAAGAACTTGCCAAAAGAATGGTGCCCGAGTTTAAGCTCTGTTTATTTGGCTTCGCCAAGGCGATCAGACCGCTAAGTGCCAAAAACCAAGCGTCAAACCCAAACCTATGTCCCACGTTGTGCAACATGAAAGACACGTGAACAAACGCTATATCCTATCGAGCTAACTTGAGCCGCGCCAAGCTATGTCAAGCAGACCCAATCCTTAGCCCAAATTGGCTAAGTCTTTAAGCTTAAGCTTCATTGATCTTAAGATCAATTGAGCCCATATGCTCAAAATATCTAAGTTGATCTTAGTCTCAAACAAAACTAATGATCCTTAGATAAATGCCAAGTATCCCGTAAACTGATGGACCTCACAAATGTGAGAAATGCAACCTAAGTTCACTCCCGTTGGCAAACCAAGATACCAACGTAGGCCCAAACCATGAAAATATAAAGTACGGATTTGAACTAATCCGTGCCTTACGAGCGACAATATAAATTAGTCTCCGTATATAATCCAAGGGAAAACTAAAATACGACGCACGAAACTAAAAATCTGGAGTGCAGAAAGTTATCGCTCGCGATAACGTAATTAACTGCAGGGGCTTACGCATGCAAAAAAACCGCGTCCTCACAATCAATAAACCTCACCTGTGAGAAGGAATCTGAAATCGGTTACATCAGTTGCATCCTTCCAAACTTCCGATATACGGCGCAATAAATTAATTTAGTGTCTTCGGAAAGGTGGATGGATTAAATCTATGCATCTGCCCCAAATTTAGGCAAGACGTTCCATCCCGGCTTGTCTTAGTCCGATCTTCGGCGGTAAACAGATTCTGGCACGTCCGGTGGGAGCTTTTTTCTCTTTCCACTCTGAACTTCGTGTGTCGTGTTTCGCAAAAAAAAATCGCGGTATATTATGTTTATGGGTGCTTTTGGATTTCGGGATACTAAAGTCGGTGTTTCATCTCCATGCAGATTTCAATGACCTCTTTATGCAGCTATTGCAACCTCAAATCCGGTGCCAACACTACCTCATCCGGGGTGATCTGGTCAGGATGAGCCATGGCTCTGGTGCTCTGCATCCCTATAGCCCAGGCGCAAGAAATGAACGAGCTCTTCTTTGGGCAAATGCTCCCACTTCCTACCCTTGGCGCCTCAACGCCGAAAGAGAAAGCTTAGAAGAAGTCGATTTTCGACAGACTGACAACCACTTCCGCAGGCCCTTCCGAGAAGCCTGCCAAATCTGAAGGTTCAGTCTTTAATAGGCTGAAGTCAAGCTCCGTGAGCTCCCCAAAGAAGCCTATGATACTGAAGAACTCAGTTTTCAAAAGCCTGACCTTTGCCGCTTTGGACGCTTCAACCGTTCCGACTGCTCCAAAGAATTCAGTCGCTAAGAGGCTGACACCTCCTACACCCGAGGCACTAAAGAGCATTTTACCTCCAATGCGGTCTGTCTGCCACATGCTGGCATTTCAAACTTCCACTTCACCAAAGATATCGGTCTATAAACGGCTGACACCCGCTGAAGCTCAGAAACAACACAAGGGGAAAAGTCCATGAGACTCCCAAAATAGAAGAAGTTCCAGCTTCAAGAGGTGCTTGACGTTGCTACTGGCGTCGATAAAGACAGGCTGTGGGCAGCTCTCCATCAAGGCTGATTCCACCAGCTCTATTGCCCACTATCCATGCGGTTGTTCCGACTGAGAACAGCTTTGAATTATTGAAGAGGGTAAGGCATAACTTGCCTATCATTGTGCTAAAGAAATCTCCACCACCTGTGGAAGCACCAAACGAGCCGAAGCTGGTGCGCTCACCTTCACGACTTTTCTCGACAATTTACAAAGTCGGGAAAGAAGTCAGGGGCTCTGTCGTCAACAATGGATCCTCTCCTAACTCGAAGAAACTCAAGGGTCAGCCAAATGCTGACAATATCCCTCTCAAACCCAAGATGGCTTATAAAAGGCAGAGGCCAGAAAAAATGCCATCGCCCAAGGCAAATCCTAAGGGGCAAGATCTCAAGCGTCCTAAACACGGGGCCAAGATAGTTCATACCGTGCGTATGGTGAACTCTGAGAGCGAATGCAATCCTCCCGTTAGTCATAGATCTCATGCTCGGTCTTTGACTTAAGCTCATAGGCACCAAAAACTACAAGAATGGCCGCCCAAGCAGCGACACTTGTTAGTCCTCCGCCCAAAGCAAAGCTCAGAGGACGAGCAAGAACCAATAGGGAAAGAGTCGAATGTTGACTCTTTGAAGCATGCCCTTGACAAGAAAGACAAAGAAACAGTGGAAATTGCCGCTAACATGAATAAGGTGACTCTCTTGTTCCAGAACATGTATGGGCCAATGATTCAACCGTCGGAACCGTCGATTGAAGAAACGCCGCCGACTCTTGACAATGAATGGGGATGCTACAAGTTCTTCGCAAGCCCCTCCAGTCATCAAGGGTGATATGATCTCAAAGGCGCAGCTTGATGAATTTATCACTCAACAGATCAAAACGCACTAGGCCAGCGAAGCGACAGATAAGCTGGTCAAGACCGGTCGTCCATATCCGGCGTGGTACGACCAAATGGAGTACCTTCCGGGATATACGATCCCGAAGTTTAATGTCTTTAAGGGGATAAGGAACCCTCACCAGCATATCACACGGTTTAAAGCCATGTGCAGTAATACCAAAGGTGATGATAAGCTGCTCATTCGACAGCTCGTCAGCAGTTTGGCGGAAACCGTTTTTGAATGCTATTCGGAGCTTCTAAATGACTTCGTTAAGACATTTGCCGACATGGAATTACTTTTTAAGCAGAGGTTCGTTAGTGTAAATGAACGCACTGCGATTTCTACATTAATCAATGAAAGGGTAAGATTCAACGAAACGTTGGTACAATATGCCATCCGATGGAGAAATCTTTAGTCTAAATGCGAGCAACGCATCGCCGAAGGTCCAGCTGTTGGAATATAATCAGAAAGCGTGTACTCCATTTATGCTCGAGGAGTTCCTCCAGCATCTCTTCAAAAACAACAACGCTGAAGTAGAGATTCAACAGAAGAAGAGGGAGAAGAGCGTGTAGAAAGTTGCTACATGGGATGAAGATGCCCTGTCAGTGTTAGAAAGTGATATGACCGAGCAGGAGGCAGTGCCTATACAAGGTGTTCGAAACCTGCCACCAGAAGACCCGATTGACACGCTGTTAAAAGAAGCTGTCCAAGAAGGTGAAGACACCGTGAGGCGTAAAATGACCATCTATGAAAAGGCCAAGCGAATGCGCCTCAGCAAGCAAGCTACAGAAAGGACGAGTCACGATACCTCCCAACTGAAGCATCTTCCAGCCGCAAAGTGCAGAAGCAAGACCAAAGCTGAGAAGCACTTCGCCAAAATCCTGTCAATAGGGATGAAACTATCACCTCTTGTGCTCTATACGCCCGGAGTTCTGTATTTCGATGGTGGAAAAGAACACCCGAATACTGCTAATATCACCGGAGAATTCCACACCCTATTGGTAAATGCCTCTATCACCGGAGAATCTCACACCCTATCGGTAAATGCAATGCTTTTAAGAAATGGCGGCGGAGATATGTTTCTCACAAAAGAAAGCTGAAGAAGGAAAAGCGAAAAGCTCGCGATCATCAGCTCGAGAACAATAAGCTCAAAGCAGTTGGTCAAACGGAATCAGCGGCGAAAAACTGCCACATAATTTCTCAAAGTAGCTGTCGTCTAAATAAAGCCCAACCTCCAAAAGAAGGAGGTGACAAAGTTCCTACCTTCGAAAGTGACTCCGAAGAAAAAGAAGTCATCTGCAATCCCCTTTTCGCAAGCTTTTCCTCGAAAAAGAAGAGAAGAAAGCCCGTAACAACATTTAGTTGCGAAATCGTACCATTCTCGAGAAAAATCTCGGGCCTGCAAATAAATCCTCAAAAAATCATGATAAAGGAAGGGAAAAAGTGATCGAAGGGATCGAGGTCGACGAAGTAGTTGCTAAAATCCTCATCATCAAGGATCCGCCTAGAAAGATCAAGATGGATTACAAAGTTTTAGCGCATCTGAAGAAGTCGTTGTCGTATTTAAACATACACGATGCTCTACTCACGTTGAAAGAACTTCGGTAGTCCCTTGTCAAGGCTTTAAGCGAACTTGACCAATTTCAAGCTTACTTCACCGAAGAGAACATGAAGGATGAGCTTGCAGGAGTCCATACCGCTGATATAACTTTCAGTGAAGAAGACCTCCTGGAAACGTTCGAGCACAACCGCCCATTCTACATCGCCGGTTACTATGAAGACATGGGGATAAATAAGATTTTCTTCGACAATGGATCCTTGGTTAAACTCCTTAACTTGAAGGTGCTCAAGGAATTGGTCATGGATGTCAAGTATCTAGCTCGAGAGATCACAATCCCCAGGTTTGATTCCCACTCTTCCCGAACCCGTGGGTCCGTAATGCTGACACTTCGGTTCGGACAACTCGTCATTGACGTTAAGTTCCACGTCATCGACGTTAAGACATGTTATAAAACTCTGCTCGGTAGACCTTGGCTACACGAGTACAATATCATCTCTTCTACACAACATCAGTATATGTAGTATTTTAAGGTTGGCAAAGAGCACATCATCAGAGGAGAGCTCAATCCTTTCTCTGTGAACGAGGTGCGCAAGTATGAAGATGCCAATTATTTCTTGCCCAACTTCTGAAAGTTCCTAGTGAAAATACCTTAAAGGGGGGTGAATAAGGTGTTTATAATGTATATGACAAAATTTAAGAAATTACTTACTTTAAAAAGGATTATTAAGTTTCTGCGGAATATATTTAAAACAAGTTTTTAAACAAAGAAACTTAAGAATGATAATCACAAAAATTGCTAAAAAATAAAAAGAAGAGATCAATCACAAACATAAGGATATGTTGATCCTAACTTATTTTAAAAAGGATTATTAAGTTTCTGCGGAATATATTTAAAACAAGTTTTTAAACAAAGAAACTTAAGAATGATAATCACAAAAATTGCTAAAAAATAAAAAGAAGAAATCAATCACAAACATAAGAATATGTTGACTAAGGTTCACCACTTTCTGTGGCTAGTCCTCGCCTGAGTCTTCTACTCAGGATTTTTCCATTATATGTGTGAAGTACACAAATCCCACTTCACATGGATATGAAGAAACAAGATATCTCTCTTCACAAGGATCAATCACTCAAACTGTGATTCCTTAAAAAAACAAGTTTTCTTCCTTTGTAGACCGTGATTCTTTAGGAAAGCCGCACTTTCTTCTCTAATACATGCTTCTCTAGGATGATCTCCTTTTCCGCTCCGAATCTAAAATTCAATTGAAAATAGAACCAGCCTTTCTCTTGGTTACAAATCGCTTTCATTACAAACGATTTCGCTCACTCACAATCCTATTGATCTTAAAGATTATTACCGGTTTGGTATAAGGATTGTTTTGAGATATTTGGACAAGTTTAAGGCTCTTGAGGAAAATGAAAATTTTGAACAAGTTAAAAGCACGGAGAACAAGAAATTTTTTAGAAAGATTTGCAATGAATTAGTTGTTTTGAGTTGTGAGATCTCAATGGTATTTATATAGAATTGAATGGGAAGTTATTGTAACTACCAATAATTGCCAAAAAACAGTTAATGACCGTTTAAAGGAAGTTATGAACAAATTTAGTGCAAGTGTCCATTCGTTTCAAAATTTGAGATTTAAATTTATGATTCAAACTGCCCGTGCTGACGTTAACGGTAGACGTCAGCTATACAAAAATTTGTTCTAGTGACGTCAGGGGTAGCCATCACTGAGAACTTAAACAGAAAGATGAAATTCAGAGATTTGTTCTACTGACGTCAGTGGTTCAAATTTTTGTTACACGGATGTCTGACGTCAGTGTTCTGTCATGGATGAAATATTTGAATTGAATTTTGGCAAATTTGAAATCCAACGGATAAGTTTGACGTCGCTAAAAGAGATGACGCTATGGACATTAAGAATGTGTTGGAATGGAGTTTCTAATCTTATGAGATCATTACTAATTACATGTATATGGCTCATATTTTCGATCTTAGTCTTGGTTTTTTAATTAGCTTCATTTCCCTTGACTTGTTACATTTGACCTGAATAGATCTTGGATTTGCAGTTTCACGTTGTCGATTGCATCGAGTTGTCATGCCATATTGCTGGTTTGAGTGCGTATCACATTGCATGCAATCTTACTTGATATTGGATATGTTGTTGCAAACTGTACTTCAAGATTAAAACTTAGAAACGTCGTTAGTAACATATGAATTCGTTTAAATAATGTTTTGAACTAAATCATCAAAATTGAGGATCGTGTGATACGGATGTCAATAATCTCCCCTTTTTTATATTTAGCAAAACTTATTTAAGGAATTCATAAAATATATAAAATGTAAATTCGATATAGATGCTCCCCCTCAATTCATGCTCAGTTGAAAAAATCTTTGAATTCATTCATACCAGTGTCTCATACCACTAATACTATTTTTCAAGGAGCATGGTATGAAAACAAGTGATTTAATTTGAATTTTATATCACGTTAAGCATTAATAGTGAATACTCATGAATATTTCTCCCCCTTTTTGAAAAATGTCAAAAACGTTCTTAGAAATTAGAATGATGGGAAAAAATAACCATGAATAATAAGATGAAAAAATAAAATGAGACAAGTAATAACATTTTGAAATTTTTGTTATAATCATGTGATATGAATATATAAAGAGATACTGGACACAATACTTAGTAATAACAAGGATTTTTCATTAATAAAACTGAACTAAAGCATACAATATTAACACCAAGACATGCAAACATATTCACATGAAACACACAAACTAGCATCAAAACATACCAAAATACCTAACAGTTTATGCAAACATGCACACAAACAAAACAAAAAACACACCCGAGGAACTAGAAACAACGATTCCTAACTAAACTCCGGATTGCAGTGGTGGTGGTGATGTATTGATTGGTGTTGTGAGGAGGGTCAACTTAGTGGAGACGTCGTCAACTTGACTATGGAGATGCTAAATTTGAGTTGACATTTGATCAAGGCGTGAGTAGATACGATCATGACACACTTGAATCTTCTCACAAAGACGATTCTCTAGAGCCGCGAAGTCATATGATGGTTGTGGTGGAGGGGCATCAATTAGTGCTTCACCTGGGGCTTAGGTTGGTTGGGAAGAACTTAGGGCTTGTGATGAAGACGGAACGACATCTAACTTCATCAAGTTGATTATCCTAATCCCGAAATCCATAGCATCTCTAGCCTTATCGGCGGTAGCGGAAATTTGAACTTTGCGATATTCAAGCAACTTTGTGATCACACGGCCATAGTAAAGAATGGTGATTCCATTAGAAATTTTCCATATATTTTGAGTTATAAACGATGGAAGGTTCACTTTTATCTTTGCTAAAACTCAATACATGATTAGCTTGTGGGGTCAAAAAATATCATTACTCCTCGACTTTGGAATCATCACATGGGTGATCAAGTTGGAAAGGATACGAGCTCGCTTAGTGAGTGTCCTTACTTGACGATCCCTATAAAGATGTGGAAAATCCGCTCCATGAAGTTGGGAAGCGACTTCCTTTGTGTGAGGCGCTCGAAACTCGAAACTCTCAAGCGTCTTATTGTACATTTTCGCTCCGTCGGATGGAATTCCCAATGCACGACCAATTGTACCGGATGTGAACTTAAATTCTTTGCCAAACACTCTTGTAGTGTTTTCGTTTGAATTATCGTAGTCGCTAACAAGATTTGTGTAGCAAAATCTTACCGCTTTGTCGTATGTAGGACAAGAGAGAGTTAAAAATGGCATCCACCCTTGGAATTCAAACAACTCTGTGAAACCAAAATCCTCGATTTCTTGAAACAAAACCTAGACGCTTGTATGAAGTGGTTTGCTTGTGAAAATGGCAAATCTCTCTTTGGCCTATTCATTTGTGAAAAGATTTGCTTCGGGAGAGGGTTCGGGCGGATTCTGCTTAGGTTTCTTAGAGAAATCACTTTCTTTGCTTGCTTGGGAGGCATGGTTGTCAGGGTTTGGAAAATTTGAGAAATTAAGATTTGTTTAAGGATAGAGAGGAATTGAAAAAGATGAGAGAAGAGGAGAAAGGGATTATGTGTTTATATTAACATCATGGGTTGGAAGATGGAAGGTGTGAACCAATTTAATTAATAATGGACGGTTACAATTTAATTTGGGGATTTTAAACGACTCAGGAAAAACGAATTGACACCAGAAAATTTCCCGTGCTGACGTCAGTGACACTATTCATGAAGTCTGTGCAGGAAAAACAGTGGCCCATTTTGAACCACTGATGTTAGTGGTTCAAAAATCTCTTCTACTGACGTCAGTTACCGACGTCCGTTGGTGACTAAGGATTTTAACAAAATTAAAATTAACATAAACATGAAAATTTTATTGAATTAAAATAAAAGCCATTACAATAAATATTTTTAAAAAAACAAATACATACAAACTTAACATAAACACACTTAAAACACATTTAAAGAATACGCTATCCTAGTGTTCTTTCTTGAACTTCTCCACAACGTCGGTCGTACGCTTCTTTATGATCATCTCGTCCTCGGGATCATAAAGAATGACGGTGTCGTCGGAGAAAGTCTGACGGAAGAGGATTACAATTCCAACAGACGCTGGCAAGTTTGATGTAATTGGGATTGGTGGTAGAGGATGTGGTGGGAGAGGCACCAAGTCTTCATTTGGATCCTCTTCAGACTTGGGAGCTTATGGTTTCTCTTTCATTTTCTTTGAAGATTCACCATTCTCTAATTTGATCTTCCTTTTAGATATTTTTAGTGTTTTCAATTGTTTTCAAAAATAGTAATGATCAAATCGAATGGATTTGATCATATTTATAGAGAAGAATGAGAGAGAGTTTCAATAACCATCAAGAAGTTTGAAAATCCCCAATAAGTTTTCAAAATTTCTTCTTAAATTTGAATTTGGATATCATAATCTGGGTTCTATTAACTTACATTATGCCAATTGGTAAAATGTACTTAATTTTTTTATGAATAGTAACAATTTTTCAAAAGAAAAATATACCAAAATAACTGGACACCAGAAAGGGAAGACGTCAGTAGATTGTACTGACATCGGTGGCTGACGGTAGCTGATTAAAATTTTGGTTTTTGTATGTTATTATGTACATTTAAGTTTTTGTATTCTATGGTTTCTAAGTCGTGACTAATTCTAACATATTTAATTCACCTTTTTGATGTGAATCTATTCTTGTCTAATGGTTTGGTAAATATGTCGGCTAATTGACTTTCAGTAGATACGTACTCTAATACGATATCTCCGTTGTGAAAACGATCACGTAAGAAATGGTATAGTATATCGATATGTTTAGTTCTAGAATGTTGATCCGCATTCTTGATCATATGAACCGTGCTGGTATTATCACAAAGTATAGAAATTTGTGGAATAATTTCTCGATAGTCTTCAAGTGTGTATTTCATCCATAAACTTTGTGCACATCAAGCACCGGCAGTGATATATTTTGCCTCGGCCGTTGAGAGAGCAACGAAATTCTGTTACTTGGAAATCCAAGATATGAGACAATTTCCTAGAAAGTGACATGAGCCACTTGTGCTCTTTCGATTTTTGATACTTCTAGCATAATCCGCATCAGAATAACTTGTCAAATGAAATAAGTTGTTCTTAGAATACCATTAGCCAAAATTTATGGTTCCTTTGAGATATCTAAGGATGCGTTTGACTACTGTCAAATGTGATTCCTTAGGGTTGGTTTAGAATCTTGCATATAAACATACATTAAACATGATATCGGGCATACTGGCGGTTAAATAAAGTAGACTATCTATCATGCCACGATAAAGTTTAGTGTCAACATCTTGACCCTTTTTATCGTATGTGAGTTTAGTGTTTGCAGTCATTGATGTTTCATATGTCTTTGCGTTTTCTAAGCCAAATTTCTTTATCAATTCCTTAGTATATTTGGCTTGATTAATGAAAATGCCATTATCCATTTGTTTAATTTGAAAGCCAAGGAAGTAATTAAGCTCTCTTATCATGCTCATTTCAAATTCGTTTTGCATGGATTTGGCAAAATCATCACAAAAACTTTCATTTTTTGATCCAAAAATGATGCCGTCAACATATATTTGGACTAAAATTCTATCTTTGTTAAAGGTTTTAGTGAATAAAGTTTTATCGACTACACCTTTCATGAAACCTATGTTTTCTAGGAATGAACTTAGACGTTCATACTATGCACGTGGTGTTTGCTTGAGACCATAAAGTGTTTTTCTTAGCTTATAGACATGATCGGGAAATTTATGATCTTCAAAGCCAGGGGGTTGAGATACATATACTTCTTCGTCTATTTGACCGTTTAAGAATACACTTTTAACATCCATTTGAAAGACTTTGAAATTCTTATAGCAAGCGTATGCTAAGAGGATACATGTTGTTTCAAGTCTTGCAACCGGTGCATAGACCTCGTCGTAGTCTATTCTTTCTATTTGGTTATATCCCTGAGCAATTAAGCGGGCTTTGTTCCTAACGACTTTACCTAATTCGTCAAGTTTATTTTTAAATACTTACTTAGTTCCTATTATGGGTCAATCTTCTTATCTTGGAACTAAATTCCAGACGTCATTTATTTCAAATTGATTAAGTTCTTGCATGATTATTATCCAATTTTCATCATCAATAGCCTCGTTAATGTTTTTGGGTTTCCATCAGGGATATGAAAGCGAAGTTAATACAAGTGTTGAATGTTGATCTTGTAATAACTCTTTTATCAATATCACCAATAATCAAATCTTTTGGATGGTTTCGATTGAATTGCCAATCCTTTGGAAGATCTTCTTCCACAACTTGTGGTGCATCTATATGTGGTTCAGTAATTTCCTTTTTTGGTGATACAGTATCCAGATCTTTTGAGATGTTTGGCTCATCATCATTGTCTATGATATTGGATGAAGAGTTATTTTCATCAAATTCGATATTCACTCTGTTGTATTACAAGTGTTCTCTTATTATAGACGCAATATACTTTGCTGGTTATGGAGTAACCAACAAAGATACTTTCGTCACACTTAGACTCAAATTTTCCTAAGTTATCTAGCGTATTTAATATAAAACACTAGTATCCGAAAACTATGAAGTATTTTATATTTGGTGCTCGTTTGTAAAGAAATTCATAGGGGGTCTTCTTGAGAAACTTTCTAACACCAACACGGTTTATGATATTGCATGACGTGTTTTCTGCTTTTACCCAGAAATACATGAGAAGATTGTTCTCATTTATCATGGTACGTGCCATTTCTTGTAAGGAACGATTCTTCCTTTCAATGACACCATTCTGTTTTGGTGTTCTGGCACATGAGAACTCATGCTTGGATCCTTTCTTATTACAATAATCTTAGAAGAGATTATTTTCAAATTCTCCTCCATGATCACATCTGACCTTGGAATCCTAAAATCCATCTCAATTTGAATCAATTTAGAAAAAAATTTGAAGATTTTAAAGGTTTCGTTTTTGTTTTTAAGAAAGAACACGCACGTAAACCTAGAATAGTCGTCAACTACAACATAAATATAGTACTTACCGTCTAGACTCGCATTCCTACTTGGACCAAATAAGTTCATGTGAATTAGTTGTAAAGGTAAGTCGGTAGAAACTTCATTCTTTGGTTTAAACGAAGTTTTGGTTTGTTTTCCTTTAAGACAAGCCTCGTATTATTTATCTTTTTCGTATTTTAATAATGGAATGCTTTTAACTAAATTATTTCTAGTTGTTGTAGATAAAATATCCATAGACGCATGACCTAGGCCTCTATGCCAAAGCCACGAGTCGTCGTTATTATTTACAACTAAGCATTTTAAATCTTTATTGTTAAATTCATGTGTTTACATTATATATATATATATATATATTATTGCAACGTTTTCTTGTTAAAATAGTTATATTATTAAAAATTATTTTACAAAGTCTTTTTCAAATGCAACGTTATAATCCTTATCACATAATTGACTAATACTAGATAGATTGTATTTTAAATTATCTACTAATAAAACATAATATATTATAGTAATATTAGAATTATACTTAAATGAAATGGTTCCTTTACCGATGATTTTTGGCCTTTTTATTATCTCCAAATGTTACGGTATCACCATCTTCTCTTGATAGCGTTTGGAAGCAGTTGATATTTCCTGTCATGTGTCTTAAGCAACTGATATCAAGAATCCATTTCTCTTTACGTGATCTGGGATTCTGCAAAATAAGAAGACGGAGGTGTGACTTTAGCAATCCATTTCATTCTCGGTCCACTAAGGTTAGGAGTGAAATGATATTTATATGAAAAATTTAACTTTATTTGATAATATCTACTAATATAACCTAATTTACCATAATAATTACAAGATACATATGCAAATCTATTTCTATCTTTATATGTTTTAGATTTTTTTAATAAACTTAGTATGTTTCTCATATTTGGAATCATCATGAAAACCGACACCTTAACGTTTATAATGATTTACACAAGTTCCTAGCATAACGTCAAGATTATCTTTAGTTTTAGTAAACTTTAAGATTATATTTTCTTTAATTTCTAATTTTCTTTTTAAATTAAACATTTCATTTTTCAAAGAAAATATAGTATTATTAACTTTAGAAACTTCTTCTTTTAAAATTAGGTTTTCTTTTAATCTCTTATTTACATGAACTACTTTTTCTTTGTCATTTTCTTTTAAATTATTATTTACACTAAGGTTATTTTTTAGTTGTTTATATTTAGTATTGATTTTTTGAAAACTATCTTGTAAATAAAAACACAAATTAATTAAATTATGTTTATATAAGTTTTCTATATCAAAAATATAATCACTCACATGTTGGCGACTTCTTCGTTTTCTGATTCACTCGCATCAGAATCATCCCAGATGGCCTGGAGTGCACGTTTCTCCAAACCTTTCTTTCACTTTGTTTTTTCCTTCTTGAACTTGAGGTTCGGACAATCTTCTTTGAGATGTCCTTTGTTGCTGTCAAAATATTGCATGGTTTTTGAAGTGTTAGCTCGTTTCTTAAAAGAGTTGCATCTTGCCTTAAGAAACCTTCTGAATGTCTTACAGCAAGGTTCGATGTGGAGCAAATCTGTGGATGAATACGATACTGAGTTTACCATGCTTAGCAAGTAAGATGTGTCTCAATATTCAATTTCCTGATATTACATACTACACTGCTAATACAAGGTCGTAACAGGTTCGCGGCACACCTCATCCCGACTCTTGAGATCTGGGCATGAAGATTTCAGCAAGGGTTGGACCCGGAAATCCAAGCTGCACTAGCTATAGGGGATTTCCCAACCCACGATCTTGCTCTGAAGGTTGCCCGACACTACAAGGTAGTTGTGAAGAAGAAGGGCAGACCTCAGACTGCCGGTGTGAAACGCCCTGCCACTCAGATGGCAGAAGGAGCCTCTTCTAGGACAACTTTTGCACTCAGGAGACCAGGAGTAACCTTTAACCAGCCCAGTCTAGACTTTTGTTTCTATTGCAAGAGGAATGGACACCTGGCGAAAGACTGCAAGCGTGCGAATGACATGTGTTTAGTTTGTGGTGTATCCACTCATGCCATTAGAGCTTGTCCATATCGTCTTAACCCAGCTCCCGCACCCCGACCAGCAATCACTGTTCCGCGGCGGCCAGCTATTCAGGATCCTGCACCTCGTCTTGCTCTACCTGCTCCACCTTAATGTGGACCTCCTGCACAGCCTCCTCGTCAGTTCCATCAGGCACAAAGGAACATGCCTCAAGAGCAGAGAAACGTGTCCCAGGGACAAAGGAATGTGCCTCCGGTAAGGAGGAATGTATCCCGGCGTCGGGCTTTTACCATGACAGTTGAGGAAGCCGAAGCCACTGGCCAAGTTATTACTAATAATTCCTAATCCTTTCATCTTTTCAATCCTTGTATACTTCTATATTTTCCATGTATCTAAAACCAACCTCACACAACTTAGGTACTATACTAGTAGCCACCTTTCCTGCACTAGCACTGTTCGACACTGAAGCGTCACACTGCTTCATGTCCTAACGTTTTGTGAGAACACATGCGATTCCTGTGAAGCCACTCATTTCAAACTGGAATGTCAGTTCCGGGATGGAGTATTGAAGGCAACTATGGGATTGGATCAGTGTCCAGTTGTAGTTTGCGGACGAGAATTCTATGCGAATTTCAAAGTACTAGACATTCTAAATTTCGATGTTGTGTTGGGAATGGACTGGCTGGGAGTTTTCTATGCGACGATTGACTGCCGTCAAAGGAGGGTGGTATTTGAGATACCAGATCACCCATTCTTTTACTTCAAGAGTGGAGACAGAACTTTGGAGCCAGAAATCTTCCGTGCCAAGCCAAAGAATGCAGAGGTATTTACTCTACCGACGGAAGAAGAAAAGCCATAGGTAGTTCAAGAGTTCGAGAATGTGTTTCCTGAAGATATAACATGTTTGCCTCCCGATCGAGCTCTTGAATTCGGCATTGATTTACTACCTGGTGTGCAACCGGTGATCAAAACTCCATACCGGTTAAGTCTTGAAGGATTGAAGGAGATCCGTACTCAGTTGGATGAACTTTTGAAGATTGGATTCATCCCAGTACTTCAAGTTGGGGATCTCCAGTTTTGCTGGTGAAGAAGAAAGAAGGTTCATACGTGTGTAGATTATCGAGCTCTGAACGAAGTGACGATAAAGAACAAATATCCACTACCGCATATCGATGATCTTTTCGATCAGCTAAGCGGGTCTTGTGTATTCTCAAAGTTAGATCTTCGTTCGGGTTATCATCAGGTGAAGGTCAAAGAGTCTGATATTCCTAAAATGGCGTTCAAGACTCGCTATGATCATTATGAATATCTTGTAATGCCATTTGGAGTGACCAATGCACCTCCTATATTCATGAATCTGATGAACCAATTTTTTCGAGAGTACTTAGACATGTTCGTTGTTATCTTTATCGACGACATCCTGATGTATTCAAAGAATCGGAAAGAGCACGTCGAGCATTTACGAATTGTTCTGGAGACATTGCGACAACATCAACTCTATGCCAAGTATAGAAAGTGTGAATTTTGGCTAGATCAAGTCTGATTTCTCGGACATATTGTTTCAGGAGAAAGAATCTCAGTAGACCCAGTTAAGGTGTCAGCTGTTAGCGAATGGCCGACACCAAAGACAGTCTTAGGATTAGCAGGATACTACCGAAGATTCATTGAAGGTTTCTTGAAGATTGTAGTACCCATGACCAAGCTCACATGTAAAGATAAAGCATTCCTGTGGTCAGAAGAATGTGAACAAGTTTTTGTAGAACTCAAGTCGAGGTTAACTTCAGCTTCTATTCTCGTAATACCAGATCAATCTGGAGGTTTCGTCGTACATTGTGATGCGTCCGGTAAGGGATTAGGATGTGTTCTCCATCAACATGGAAAAGTTGTGGCCTTTGCATCGAGACAGTTAAAAGTTCATGAGCACAACTATCCAACACATGATCTAGAGATGTCAGCCATTATCTTTGCACTTAAGATTTGGCGCCACTATCTTCTGGGAGAACGAGTGGATATATACACTGATCACAAGAGTCTGAAATATGTATTTTCTCGGAAGGAATTGAATATGAGGCAGAAAAGATGGCTAGAACTCATGGCGGACTTCGACATCAACCTATAATGTCATCCTGAGAAGGTGAATGTAGTTCCAAATGCACTTAGCCGCCAGCCATTAGCAATGTATCTCACCGCTCAGTGGAAGCTACAGCAGGAATTTCACGGATTGGCGATCGAAATAGTTATGCCAGGTAACGCTTTGTATTTGATGAACTTACAAGTCTAGTCTACTATTGTCAATCAGATCAAGGCAGCTCAAACAAATGATGTCAAGCTACAAAAGATCCGAGAATAAGTAGAAAGTGGATTTCGAATTGACTTCATCATCCACGAAGATGGATCCTTGAGATATGGAGTAGATTGTGTGTACCACACGGCCCTGTTCGAGAAGAGTTGATGAAACAAGCTCACAGCTCACCGTACTCAGTACACTTCGGTGGTACAAAGATGTATAAGGTTCTACGGCAACACTACTGGTGGCATGGAATGAAGCGTGAAGTAGCCAGAAGCGTAGCCAAGTGTTTAGTGTGTCAGCAAGTGAAGGCTGAATATCACAGAACTGCTGGTCTACTTCAGCTGTTAGCTATCCCAGAATGGAAATGGTAAAACATTACCATGGACTTCGTGACTGCCCTTCCTCGCAGGGTAACGACGCAGTTTGGCTTATTGTGGATCGACTCACTAAGTCGGCTTATTTTATTCCCTTTCGAGTTGGCCAATCTACTGAGACGTTAGCAAAGAAGTACATGGAGGTAAGCATGAATCTAAAATAAGATTTAACCTCAAAGTGTACTATTTTTGATACCCATGAACTCATGCAGGAGATTGTGAGATTACATGGAGTACCAGTTTGCATCGTCTCCGATATTGACACCAGATTCCGATCACAGTTTTGGCAGAGTCTGCAAGCTAGTTTGGGAACGAGTCTGAATTTCAGCACGGCTTACCATCCACAAACGGGCAGACAGTCCGAGCGAACAATTCAGATTTTGGAGGACATGATAAGAGCTTGTATGTTAGACTTCGGAGGTTCGTGGAAAGATCACCTACACCTTGTGGAGTTTTCATACAACAACAGCTATCATGCGAGCATTGGAATGTCACCATTTGCAGCTCTCTACGGAAGAAAGTGTCGTTCATCACTAAGTTGGGACGACATTGGAGATCATGAACTCCTTGGACCAGAGATGATCGCGGCAACTAAGGACGGAGTTCGCACGATCAGGGAAAGAATGCGCATAGCTCAAGACCGACAGAAACACTGGGCTGATGCAAAGCATTGACACATGGAGTTCCAACCTAGAGATCATGTTTTCTTAAAGATCTCTTTAAACTGAGAAGTAATCCGCTTTGGCAAGAGGGGTAAGCTCAGTCTGAGATATATAATAATATTACATCAATTTACATTTACAATGAATGAAAGAAAAACAAAAGCTCATCTCACATCCACCCCGGCTATTCACCCGCGACAGTCCAATACATTCATATACACATTCAAATATCAAACACAGATCACAGAGATGTATAACCCCGACTAATCGACTTATAGCGATTAGCCGACGTTCAATACATTCAAACATCACATATATAACCAATATAGACAAAGTGTAGCGAAGTTCGAAAAAAAAATACGGATTTATAGGACCCCAAAAGCAAATTTCTGTTCTGGAAAATCTGGGCACATATAACATATTTGAAAAATCCTAAAACCCTACCAGAAGAACACTGTATAAAACACGATCTCATGAAGTGCCCAAACGGCGGCGGATCCGCGGCTACATGAATAGGTGAGGCCGCGGATGAGTGGCGCTTTGAAGGAATCATGGGATCGTTTTTGGTGGGTGTTCTCAGAAAACCCTGAGCCGATTTTAGGAGTATAAAGTTTTTCATTTAGAGCAAAAAGAATTTCAACAGAAACTTAGGGTTTTAGTTTTTCCCGGTTTTGCGATTTTTTGGTTTCGAACTTCCATACACTTTTCTACAAAGCTAGTTTAAGTTTAGTTAGGCTCTGATACCACTGTAAGTCCACGTTGCGACCCCCGGTGCTTACGGGGAGGCGGAAACGGTATAAAAAACAAATTTTTATCGCAAGAGGCAACATGGACTAAACAAGGTCGGGATCGTGTCTAAACTAAACTAGCAAGCATACAAAGGAGCGTTAGCTACTCGGATGAAGAGTTATACCTAACTTGAACTCCTTCTTCTTCAAACCTTGTAGAGGTTGATGGTTCTTGCCTCGTAGCGTTCTTCCGTCGAAGATGGATCCACCTGAGGGTTCAACCTTTGGGCTCTTCCTCGAACTTTGAGTGAACTAGGATCTCCGGCTTGCTAAACCTTGAACCCTAGAGAGAGTAGAGAGTATCTATGGGATGCTTTCTTTTTCAAGGTGAGGGATTCTCAACACATGAGAAGGAATCACCTTGAGCTTGAGGAAGAAGAAGATGAAATGAGGAGAGAGAAGCTAAATGATAGAATGAGCTATCTTTTTCTTTCTTGCAACCATAATGCCAAAAGAAAAAGAATTATCTAATTAATAATAATAATGAAAATGAAATAGTTGATGGAAGGTTTAGGAATGACCATTATCATTTCAAACATTAAATGTTTTGCAAGAATCAAAAAGCATCTTGCTTTTGTAATGATGATGGTCAAATCTTCAACCATGGTCAACAAGTCAACCATGGTCAACTAGTCAACAAAAACCAACCATGACACAATTTTATTTTATTAATATTATTAATTGATATAACATAAATCCATTAGGGTTTGGAAAAAGACGACTGTCAACTGTGCATACGCACCCGTTCCGAAACCCTAATGAAAGTCTTCTTCCTCCTCCTCAAACAACTGTGCATACACACCTGCATTCTTGCTCCGAGGAACATGAATACTGAGAGATAAAAGCAACCCCAAAACATATACCAGTATCTGACTCAAACCAGAGCCAGCCAGTAATATCCGTCCGGACTCCAAACGTGCACAAGTGCGCGGATGAGAACGAACCCTGTCGCAAAACCATGCGACCTCTACTCTGTTTTGCCCAGAGGCGAATACCCTCTGTGTGGGACTCTAAAGACTCGACATTACGCTGGCAGTGAGTTTAACCACAGACCGCAAGCGGCACTAGCTGTGCGTAACGATCCCCAGGTAGATGCCGACAAGAAGGCTGACGAGGTGAAACCCCATCTGTACTCCTACTGAGTCTGAATGTGACAGTTTCCGTACAGTCCGGTCTGTTCGTCTGATACATCGCATGTCGGGCCTAGGGGGCGGTAAAACGTCAGTCCCCTAATAGCGGTACAAGTCGTGTCGGAGTGAAGCCCAAAACATCCTGAGATAACACTGGAAACCTACCAGTATATCTCGCTTGCCCTGGCTAGGGACTACTCGTGTAATGGCTCTCCTAGACACAGCGCGATGTCAACCCCCAATACCGGGAGAGACGAATCCTGTCTAACCGTCACTGCCTCCAAGTGCTTCGGGACTACACCTAACCACCACCTGTTTGCACGACTCCTCTGAGCCGTGGTAGGGTAGTGATCAAAGTGCAGTGGGAACACACTCGAGGCGAAGTGCCAGTGTCAAGTCAGCGGACTAAGCTGTACTCATGTCACCTGGGAACTGATAACTGACGATAGGTATAATACCAACCTGTCAGTTCCCGACGAGTCCTATCCAGTGTACTCGTAACCCAACGAGCACCCGTATACTATCTCCAGTACGATGTACTGATGGCTGTGGGACAGACCATCTCTCACACTGGGATGAGAAGCGCATACGCTAGTCTACTCCGGAGTATTGATGCCCTGTCTCGATAGTCCTGCGACTAGGGACCTGTATAAGGATGTGCTTATAGATTACCCAGCCCCCACTAGTGTGACTGCCATCACAACGCTGGTAATCAAGCAAAGATCCTAAGGGCTCCACTAATGCGTATAAGTGATATACTGAAATAAACACAAGTACACATTGAAGTAGAAACAAACCAAGTAGCATACTACTATATCGAGCAAGATTGTTTATACAAGGTGAATATCCCAAGCTTCCATTAAGTAATATACAAACTAGTATGATACAGTAATGGCCTCTAGGGCATATACACTAACAATCTCCCACTTGCACTAAGGCCATGTACTGGCGTATCGAAGACCTATCATCTCGATCAGCCGCTCGAACTGAGTCTGGGGTAAGGCCTTGGTGAATGGATCTGCAGTGTTTTCTTCTGAAGCAACCCTCCGAACCTCGATCTCCTTGCGATCCACGATCTCCCTGATCAGGTGATACCGCCTCAAGATGTGCCTGGATCTCTGATGGGACCTGGGTTCCTTCGCTAAAGCTATAGCCCCGTTGTTGTCGCAATACAGAGGTATTGGGTCAACAATGGACGGAACCACCTGAAGTTCTTTCAAGAACTTCCTCATCCAGACAGCTTCTTTTGCGGCATCAGATGTAGCAATGTATTCCGCTTCCATAGTCGAGTCTGCAACGGTTTCCTGTTTGGAGCTCTTCCAACACACCGCCCCTCCATTGAGGGTAAAGACAAAACCCGACATGGACTTGGAATCATCCTTGTCACTCTGGAAGCTGGAGTCAGCAAAGGCCTCGATCTGGAGGTCTTTTCCGCCATACACCAAGAACATCTCCTTAGTCCTTCTCAGGTACTTGAGAATGTTCTTTACCGCTATCCAGTGTTTCTCCCCAGGGTTTGACTGATACCGGCTTACCACACTCAGTGCATAAGCTACATCCGGTCTGGTACACAACATCACATACATTATAGAGCCTACCGCAGAAGCGTAGGGTATAATAGACATGCGATCCCTCTCCAAATCAGTCTTGGGAGACATCTCTTTAGAGAGGGTGATCCCGTGACAAGCCGGTAGGTTACCGCGCTTGGAATCTTCCATACTGAATCTCTTCACTATGGTGTCGATGTACCTGGACTGAGAAAGTCCTAATATCCTCTTGGATCTATCACGATGGATCCGGATCCCCAGGATGTATGAGGCATCACCCAGGTCTTTCATGGAGAACCTGTGTGACAAGAACCCCTTGACAGATTGTAGCATAGGAATGTCATTTCCTATTAAGAGAATGTCATCCACGTATAAAACGAGGAATACTACAGTTCTCGCTACAAATCTACTATAGATGCATGGTTCATCTGGATTTTTGATAAAGCCAAATTCCTTGACCGTCTCATCAAAACAGATATTCCAACTCCGCGATGCCTGCTTTAGTCCATAGATGGACTTAAGCAACTTGCACACCTTTCCGCTGCTCCCACTCTGAATGAAACCCTCTGGCTGATCCATATAGACACACTCCTCTAAATTTCCATTTAGAAAAGCGGTCTTTACGTCCATCTGCCAAATCTCATAATCGTGGAAGGCAGCAATGGCAAGAAGGATCCGAATGGATTTCAGCATAGCCACTGGAGAAAAGGTTTCGTCATAGTCCAAGCCAGGTCTTTGACGGAAACCCTTTGCTACAAGTTTAGCTTTATAGGTCTCAACCTGTCCATCTACACCAATCTTCCTTTTGAAGATCCACTTGCATCCTACGGGTTTTACCCCGTCTGGAGCAATGTCCAACGTCCATACTTTGTTGGTGTACATGGACTCCATTTCGGTCCGCATTGCATCCAGCCATTTTACCGAGTCAACGCTCTGAACGGCCTGGTGGAAGATAGTAGGCTCATCATAATCTATGATGCAATCCTCTCTATCCCCGTCTATGAGAAAACCGTAGTATCTCTCGGGCGGATGAGACTGCCTACTACTCCTGCGGAGCGGCATAGGAATGTCCTGTTCTTTTGAACTTACTGGCTCTTCCAAGCTTTCAGTAATAGCTTGTGGTTCTGGAATTTCTTCCAGTTCTATTGCGTTCCCACTTATCTGGGTTTCCAAAAACTCAGTTTCCAAGAAGCGGGCATGTTGAGAAACAAAAACCTTTTGTTCCTCAGCGGAATAGAACAGATACCCCCTGGAGTTCTTTGGGTATCACACAAACTTACACTGTACTGAGCGTGCCTCGAGTTTGTCCGCATGCTGCTTTTTTACAAAAGCTGGACATCCCCATATCTTAAGGTACTTAAGACAGGGTTTCTTCCCACTCCACATCTGATATGGAGTGGTAGGCACAGTCTTGGTGGGAGCCTTGTTCAAGAGATATGCAGCTGCTTCTAGTGCATAGCCCCAGAAAGATCGCGGTAACTCAGCCTTACTCATCATGGAACGAACCATATCCAATAGGGTTCGATTCCTCCTTTCCGATACACCGTTATGTTGCGGAGTGTATGGAGGAGTACGCTGAGAGAGAATTCCATTCTCTTTTAAATAGTCCAGGAACTCGGCACTCAAGTATTCTCCACCTCGATCCGATCTTAGAATCTTAATACTTTTGCCTGTTTGTTTTTCAACTTCATTCTTGTAATCCCGAAATTTCTCAAAGGCCTCGGATTTGTGCTTCATTAAGAAGACATGTCCATACCTAGAGAAATCGTCTGTGAAAGTAATGAAGTATGAATAACCGCTTCGCGCATGTGTAGACATTGGACCACACACGTCACTGTGTATGAGTCCCAAGAGCTCGCTCGCTCTTTCTCCGTGTCCAGTGAACGGAGTCTTTGTCATCTTTCCCATGAGACAAGATTCACAAGTGGCATAAGACTGATACTCGAACGGATCCAAGTATCCTTCTTTATGTAACTTAGTCAACCGTGTCTCATTGATGTGACCCAGTCTACAATGCCATAAGAAAGCCTGATTGATATCTGGAGACTTTCTTTTGTGTGTATTCTGGACATTGAAAATCTGTGGTTGGTTCAATACGTATATACCATTGCTCAGTGTACCTGACCCAATCAGCACTTGATTAAGGTGAATGTTTACAACATTACTTACAAACGCAAATTCATAACCTTCTTTAGAAACCAAAGATACAGAAATGATATTACAAGTTGCGTTGGGTACAAAAAAGCAATTACGCAAAACCAAAACATGCCCATCTGTCATTCCCAGGTGATAGTCCCCCACGGCTTTAGCATCCATGCTAGCTCCGTTCGCAACTCTGAGGGTCATGTCACCTGCCTTCAAAAACCTACGATTTCTCAACGCCTGCAAAGAATTACAGATATGAGATCCTGATCCGGTATCCAATACCCAGGAAGTAGAGTTTATAGAAAGACAGTTTTCAATAACATACACACCTGAAGCTGAAGCCGCAACCTACTTCAGTTCCTGTGTCCTGGCTTTCCAAGCCCTGCAATCTTTCTTCCAGTATCCACTCTTATGACAATAGAAGCATTCCTCCTTTCCCACAAGCTTCCCCGCAATCTTTGTTGCCATTTCTTTTCCCTTCGTACCCACTTTACTAACACCGCCTCTTGGTTTGGCGGGAGCTTTCTTCCTCTTTCCCTTGGCTTTCGCCTTGGACCTAGAAGAAGAAGATCCTCCTACAAACAAAGCGGGTGTTTCCCTACCTTTCTGGAGGGTTCCCTCTGCGCTCCTCAGCATGTTGAGGAGTTCTGAAAGTTCAACTTCCTTTTCTTGTAAGTTGAAGTTCAGTATAAACTGGGCGTAAGTGGATGGAAGGGACTGGAGAATTAAATCCGTATAGAGTTCACTTTCCAACGTGGTCCCAAGTTCCGCGAGCTCCTCAATGTAGCCAATCATCTTAAGCACGTGGTCCGCTACCGATGATCCGACGGCCAACTTTGCCGAAAACAACTTCTTCGACACTTCGTATCTTGCGATACGAGACTGCTCTCCATACAGTTCTTTTGTATGAAGAAATATGGATTCCAAATCCATATTCTCGTGCCTCCTCTGATGTTCATTGTCCATCGAGGCAAGCACGAGGCACCTGGCCTTCGCGCAATCAATCTCCCAAGTCTTACGGATTTCCTTATCCGCGACGCTGGAGGTGGGACCTGGGACGGGGGGAGCTTTGGTGGTAAGAAGATACCCCAGCTTGTCGTAAGTGATTGCCATCTTGACATTCCTGAGCCAATCTTTGTAGTTTGGCCCTGTCAATATATTTTTATCTAGAAGTAACTTAAGTCTAGTCATGTCGATTGGTCGCTGCAATTAGGAGAGAGAGAAGAAACACTTTAGCACGATGCTCTTGCAAGTTTAGAGTGGTTTTTAATTTGTCTAAACAGGATGGCTCCCACTGTCTCTCGAATCCCTCCTCAAACCATAAAGGAAGAATTAGTCGGGATCAATCCCACCGCACAATACTTGCTTAACCGTTCAGCCAGGCCAGTGTCGGTACTTCGAGGGAGGTTTTCCAACGCTTTCGCGAAGTTCCTTAATTAAATAACCTCTTTTCCCTGGGGGCATAGCCCCGCTAACACCTTTCTAGGCACCTACTAGGTTTATAGCATTGATCGTTTAGTGAGAAATTTCCCGAGGAGTAGCATATACTCACAGTAGGATCGGGATCCAAATATCATCGCGTGACGAAACTGAAGGAATCCTACCAGAATCACCATACTCCAAATGGTATGCAAATCTAGCAAGTTTCAGTACTTATGAAACTCCCGATGTGGATTTTTGCCCCATGCTCTTATGATCTTGAAGAAGGTCAACAAATCATAAGTCACATGTCAAGTTCTGCCCGTCATTTTCCAGGTTAATTTGAACCCACCCGTATATACCCTTGACGAAGGTCAACAAGGCAACACGACTGTCCCAAACCAATGCATCTATCTATGCTACATATGAACACCCAACAGCTACCAAACTCTATGCCTTGACGAAGGTCAACAAACATAGCTTGAATACTATTGAATATTCATACGAAACGACGGAGGGCTACGAATGGTTTTGGCGAAACCGTGAACGTAGTGAACTTGATATAATCGATGGAACGAGATAGCTTTTAAAAGGAGTGGCTCAAGCTCCGCGTTTAAAAGTTAGTTTTGAAAAGAACCGAGTGGTTTTTCGAAAGTGTTCCAACGACTTTAGCTTGGTTTATTATCTTGCATTAGTTCTTTTAATGCGTGATATTCTTGCATTAGTTCTTTTAATGCGTCCCATCATTTAATCCTACCATTGCAGAAAACAACCAAAATATGACGTACGCTTATGCCATATGCATTCGCCACGGGGCCCCGTCATCACCCGTTAGGTTACTTAACTAACGACAGAGCGGGGGCTGGGCTAGCGCGGCTGTAAAACATAAGCAACGCCTAAATAGAAAGCAATGATAGATATTACAGATCACAGATGAATACATTGGATATACCAGCAATCCGCAATCCTTTCAAGCCTGCAAAGAAAAGCGGATTACACGGTCGCGGTGAATAGCCAAATACCCCACCCAAGACCCCTACGGGTGCGGCAAACTGCCCGCCAAGTACCCGGCAGTTTGTGCACCCCTCCGTGGGTCTATCCTAGGAGCAAAAACAGTAAAAAGAATTATACAATGACGGCTACAACCCCGACCCGGTTGTGCGGCCAAACAAATAATAATATTACATCAATTTACATTTACAATGAATGAAAGAAAAACAAAAGCTCATCTCACATCCACCCCGGCTATTCACCCGCGACAGTCCAATACATTCATATACACATTCCAATATCAAACACAGATCACAGAGATGTATAACCCCGACTAATCGACTTATAGCGATTAGCCAACGTTCAATACATTCAAACATCACAGATATAACCAATATAGACAAAGTGTAGCGAAGTTCGAAAAAAAAATACGGATTTATAGGACCCCAAAAGCAAATTTCTGTTCTGGAAAATCTGGGCACATATAACATATTTGAAAAATCCCAAAACCCTACCAGAAGAACACTGCACAAAACACAATCTCATGAAGTGCCCAAACGGCAGCGGATCCGCGGCTACATGAATAGGTGAGGCCGCGGATGAGCGGCGCTTTGAAGGAATCATGGGATCGTTTTTGGTGGGTGTTCTCAGAAAACCCTGAGCCGATTTTAGGAGTATAAAGTTTTTCATTTAGAGCATAAAGAATTTCAACAGAAACTTAGGGTTTTAGTTTTTCCCGGTTTTGCGATTTTTTGGTTTCGAACTTCCATACACTTTTCTACAAAGCTAGTTTAAGTTTAGTTAGGCTCTGATACCACTGTAAGTCCATGTTGCGACCCCCGGTGCTTACGGGGAGGCGGAAACGGTATAAAAAACAAATTTTTATCGCAAGAGGCAACATGGACTAAACAAGGTCGGGATCGTGTCTAAACTAAACTAGCAAGCATACAAAGGAGCGTTAGCTACTCGGATGAAGAGTTATACCTAACTTGAACTCCTTCTTCTTCAAACCTTGTAGAGGTTGATGGTTCTTGCCTCGTAGCGTTCTTCCGTCGAAGATGGATCCACCTGAGGGTTCAACCTTTGGGCTCTTCCTCGAACTTTGAGTGAACTAGGATCTCCGGCTTGCTAAACCTTGAACCCTAGAGAGAGTAGAGAGTATCTATGGGGTGCTTTCTTTTTCAAGGTGAGGGATTCTCAACACATGAGAAGGAATCACCTTGAGCTTGAGGAAGAAGAAGATGAAATGAGGAGAGAGAAGCTAAATGATAGAATGAGCTATCTTTTTCTTTCTTGCAACCATAATGCCAAAAGAAAAAGAATTATGTAATTAAAAATAATAATGAAAATGAAATAGTTGATGGAAGGTTTAGGAATGACCATTATCATTTCAAACATTAAATGTTTTGCAAGAATCAAAAAGCATCTTGCTTTTGTAATGATGATGGTCAAATCTTCAACCATGGTCAACAAGTCAACCATGGTCAACTAGTCAACAAAAACCAACCATGACACAATTTCATTTTATTAATATTATTAATTGATATAATATAAATCCATTAGGGTTTGGAAAAAGACGACTGTCAACTGTGCATACGCACCCGTTCCGAAACCCTAATGAAAGTCCTCTTCCTCCTCCTCAAACAACTGTGCATACACACCTGCATTCTTGCTCGAGGAACATGAATACTGAGAGATAAAAGCAACCCCAAAACATATACCAGTATCTGACTCAAACCAGAGCCAGCCAGTAATATCCGTCCGGACTCCAAACGTGCACAAGTGCGCGGATGAGAACGAACCCTGTCGCAAAACCATGCGACCTCTACTCTGTTTTGCCCAGAGGCGAATACCCTCTGTGTGGGACTCTAAAGACTCGACACTACGCTGGCAGTGGGTTTAACCACAGATCGCAAGCGGCACTAGCTGTGCGTAACGGTCCCCAGGTAGATGCCGACAAGAAGGCTGACGAGGTGAAACCCCATCTGTACTCCTACTGAGTCTGAATGTGACAGTTTCCGTACAGTCCGGTCTGTTCGTCTGATACATCGCATGTCGGGCCTAGGGGGCGGTAAAACTTCAGTCCCCTAATAGCGGTACAAGTCGTGTCGGAGTGAAGCCCAAAACACCCTGAGATAACACTGGAAACCTACCAGTATATCTCGCTTGCCCTGGCCAGGGACTACTCGTGTAATGGCTCTCCTAGACACAGCGCGATGTCAACGCCCAATACCGGGAGAGACGAATTCTGTCTAACCGTCACTACCTCCAAGTGCTTCGGGACTACACCCAACCATCACCTGTTTGCACGACTCCTTTGAGCCGTGGTAGGGTAGTGATCAAAGTGCAGTGGGAACACACTCGAGGCGAAGTGCCAGTGTCAAGTCAGCGGACTAAGCTGTACTCATGTCACCTGGGAACTGATAACTGACGATAGGTATAGTACCAACCTGTCAGTTCCCGACGAGTCCTGTCCAGTGTACTCGTAACCCAACGAGCACCCGTATACTATCTCCAGTACGACGTACTGATGGCTGTGGGACAGACCATCTCCCACACTGGGATGAGAAGCGCATACGCTAGTCTACTCCGGAGTATCGATGCCCTGTCTCGATAGTCCTGCGACTAGGGACCTGTATAAGGATGTGCTTATAGATTACCCAGCCCCCACTAGTGTGACTGCCATCACAACGCTGGTAATCAAGCAAAGATCCTACGGGCTCCACTAATGCGTATAAGTGATATACTGAAATAAACACAAGTACATATTGAAGTAGAAACAAACCAAGTAGCATACTACTATATCGAGCAAGATTGTTTATACAAGGTGAATATCCCAAGCTTCCATTAAGTAATATACAAACTAGTATGATACAGTAATGGCCTCTAGGGCATATACACTAACACATTTTGGAAGCCCAAAAGTTTACACATGCAATGCACATAAAAATGAGAAGTCTGAAGAAATAAACATGTATAGAAGGGTATTTATATAGAGAGAGTAACACGTGACACAAATCCAACGACCCATCTCCCAAAAACGACCGGCGAGATGCTCATTTGGCTGGTGCCGACGGTCCAACCGTAGGCAATAAGCCCCGGGCTTTGCACACAAGTCTCTTGGCCTATCCTTAACTTCCATGTATTGTTTGATTACTCTGCAATCAAACAGAGACCTCTCAATTCACTATTTATCATCTTTTTAATGCATTTTAATTCATTTTTTAAAATTCCAAAACCCTAATTACACACTATAAATACTACCCCATGCCGTAGCCCTTCCTCATTCTGAAAATTATAGCCAAAATTCTCAAAGTTTTCTAAGTACAAGAAGAGTACAAGTGGAATTAGCAAGAGATCAAATTCCGGCGAGGATCAAAGCAAGTTCCGGCGACCCCACATGCTCCGACGACAACCCTTCTTACTCCTACTTTCTCTTCATCTGTCTAGTTAGTAAGTCCTTCCCAAACTCTCTTCGTCCTCTTTAAAAATCTCTTTTTCAAAACATGTTGGTAAGTGGAGTTAATACCGACATTTGATTCTAAACCATAGAAATTACTCTTTTTCTTAATCATTTCTCATTCATATTTCTACACCTTACTTGTTAACATAAAACTAATGTTTAGAACCAACTTTCACTTAAAAATATCATGAAACATAAATTTAAATCAACTTTTATATTAAAATACCATGAACTTTAGATATGTCATCTTAAATTCCTTGGTTTAAACATACTTTTAGAAAACCTTACGGGGTAATGACCTACCTCTCACAAACAAACATGGTTCCATAACACGATACTCTTTGAATGTATCTTTGCGGCGAATGCAATATATTTCATTAAAATACCATCTACTATAAAAACAGTTTTCTTTAGGATTGTATTTTAAAACTCCTTTGCAAATAAGCCTCTACAACCCTCTTTAGGGGACCCGCTATTGGATGGTGCGGATTATCGCACATTCTTGGGCTAGTAGAGCGAGATATAGACCTCCTCACAGAGCATTCAGTCTCGAAAGGTTTTTAATACGATTTTTAAGAAAAACGCAATTTTCTATTTAATAATAAAATTAATTTTTAATAATTATATAAATAATACAAATCCATATATTTTCAAAATATAATAACCTTATATTTTTTTCAAAGGAAAGAATTACAAGTTTTATCGAAATACTATCAAGATATCAACAAAAATCAAGCTTTACAGTAAAATACCATGAGCTATTCAAGTTAAGATAATGATCACTAAAATATCTTAAATCCCTAAAATTCACATTCATGGAAACCCTAAATAATATAAATAATTTCTTGAGGTTATTTTGAAACTATATATATTAAAAATATTTTTCATAAAATCCCTCGAGTTATTTAAAATTACATTCAAGGACTTTAGTAAATATAGATTTAAGCGGGATCAATTCTTTTGAGCCTCAGCGAGCCAGAGAAAGTGAGTACTTGCCTATTTAAGGTAGAAAACTTAACGGTGTTATCAATGATAATTGTCTTAGAAAAAGACACAAATCCTGCCGTCCATATGCAGCAGTTACCGATAACTCCCGAATCTAATTCAGGATCCAAATTAGTTATAAGTGTCTGACTCAAGTCTGAGTCTAAATCAAACTTGAATTCAACTCAAACCAGAAGCCAAGCTCTAACATGTATACTTGAACCTGAACCTGAATATCAAACATGAATACAAGACTTGACTTGACCGAACCATGGTTATAACTTGACATGACTACAAGTTTATATCCTGAATCTGACTACTTGAACAACTTGTATCCATGGTCTCGGCAAGTCTGACAATTATAATCTATACAATATATTACGGAGTTAATGGGGTAGATTGGTACGGAATGTATTAAAAGTGGCATGGGATGATCACTAAAAGACACCTACATGAACTCTCGTGCTGTTGTCCCGTGGGTTTTGACGGAGCCTTGTACTACATGTTACCATAGTCCACGGGGTAAGATGGACTTCTCTCGTATACACCAATACCTTCTGTACCAACCTACAAATAACTACATTAGAATTGCAATCTTATACCTGTACACCTTAACAGTTCAATTCTCAATACTTGCTATATTCTTGTATTTGTTTTGGGACTTACCGAGCGCTAGTTCGCTGACGACATTCATGTCTATTTCTTTCTTTGGAATGTTCGTCAGGAGGACCGGGTTCTCTTGAGATCGAGCCTTGCCAGGAGGACATGGTCCAGTTCACCTAGCAGCAGGACTTCTAGTTTTTTCTTATACTTACTTTTCATTTCATATGCCACTGTTTAGGCATTGCTTTATATCTATGTACTTTCCTTTTCAAACAGCTGTATGTTAAGTGAGTGAATAAAAGTTGCTGTTTATTATTTTATATCACTTGTCATTCTTGTGCATTTTATATATATTGCTTAATTACGTATAATGTATTTATTTCTTAGTAAATATGTTGCGGCCCGCCACATCATCGATTCCGTACACTGGGAAGCGGGGCGTGACAGAAATCCAACGGATAAGTTTGACGTCTTTAAAGGAGATGATGACGTCATGGATATTAGGAATGTAATGGAATGGAGTTTCTAACCTTATAAGATCATTACTAATTACATATATATCGCTCATAGTCTTGGTTCTTCAATTAGCTTCATTACCCTTGATTTATTAGATTTGACGTGAATGGATCTTTGATTTGCAGTTTCACGTTGTCGACTGCATCGAGTCGTCATGCTATATTGCCGGTTTGAGTGCGTATCACACTGTAGGCAATCTTGATTTTAGATATGTTGCAAACTGTACTCCAAGATTAAAACTCGGAAACATCGAATTCGTTTAAATAATATTTTGAACTAAATCATCAAAATTGAGGATTGTGTGACAGGGATGTCAACACCTGGTGCTCTTGTCGCTACAACCGCGGCCAATCCGGAATCGAAAACAAAAATTTTACGGGGAGCATTAGAAACTAATACATAGCGATCATTCCAAACACTAAACTAGAAAACAAAGCATGTATGGTTTAGGGATTACAACCTTTTATTGCGTGTTCACCCAATCGTGAAAGACCTCTCCAAACTCCTCGTAGGCCGTCGGGAACAAGCTTGAGAGGTGACCGCCCTTGCAGAAGATGATCACCCGAGGGAACCGATCCAAGCTCTAGCTTCACCTAGTGAAGCAACCGATGCTCCAAGCTTGTTAGAAATGGAGTGTGGGGATGTAGGATTTTTCATCTATCATTTTCACTAAAAAACAAAGCTCAAGAGAGTATCCTCACTCAAGAAGGAGGAGAAGAGAGGAGAGAGTGTATGTGTGAATGAATGTGAGAGTGGAATGGCTTCATATCATTTTTCAACCATAAAAGAAAAATGCATGACATAACAATTTTGCAATAAACAATGAAGCCCATCCCTCTCTACCATGCTCACAACCAAACCCGAAGCCACCTTACCCTCCGCATCATTTCCTTTTGATTTTCTAAAAAGAAAATCAAATAATGAGGTGTCCTCCTTCTAGAAGTATTTCGTATAAATAAGGAATACAACCCCGGTATATATATCGAAATACATATATGCGTATTCGTATAAAAATACGAATAGCCAAGAGAGAGAAAATGAATAATGAACAATAATACTAGAATATATATATATATTATTAAATCAAAACTTGATTTACTAATCCGGCTTAAACCTAAGTTGGCTGGTATTATCAACCGTCCGATTAAAGTCTGTGTAGCTAGTACACGTGCACGTATCAATGTACGACCTCTATATTATATCGTCTGAACCGGGAAAACCCTCTTTGTGGGACTATAAAGACTCGACAATACGCTGGCAGTGATTTACTGGATAAATCCAAAACTACAAGCATGTCAATGGCACTAGCTGTACGTAATGGCTGCCCAGGTATCTGTCGAAAGGGAGGTCGACAATCAAGTCCGTCCGTACCCTACTGAACCTGAATGCGACAATCTCCGTACAATCCGGTCTTTTCGTCTAAGAGTATCGCATACCGGGTCAAGGGGGCGGATAACGTCAGAACCCTAATAACCCGATAAGTCGTGCCGGAGTCCAGCTTATCACCAACTGAGAAACTACTGAACTTCTATCAGTAAATCTCATCCATCATGGCCACGGATTTAGGGTGATGGCCAACTGAACACAGCGCGACATCGACTCCTAATACCAGGAGAGACGAATCCCTGACAATCGCTCACTGCCTCCATGTAGCTCGGGATTGTACCAAACTAAAACCTGTTTGCACAACTATTTTGAGCCGTGGTAGGGTAGTAATCTAAGTACATTGGGAAGTCACACGAGATAAATAACGTTCTCATGTCAAAGGACTAACTTATACTCATGCCAATGGAGAACTGCTATCTGACGATATGTATAATATTATTTAGAAGTTCTCGGCGAGTCTATTCGGTGTACTCATCTCTAGTAAGCATCTGTATAATGTCTTAGGTGACAACACTAATGGCTTGTGAGACCGGCCACCGCCTCTTGTCGGGGTCTAGAAACGTATACACTAGTCTATTCCCGAATATTGATGTCCAGTCTCGATACTCTCTCGACTAGAGACATTTAAGGATATGCTTATAGACTACCTAGCTCTCACGTATATGATCGCCATTATAATGCTGGTAGTCAAGCAAGAATCCTACGGGTTTCATCATTATGTATTAGCGACACACAATAATAAGTAAAACGTATACACATTAATGATAAAGACAAAGCATATAGTATACTATCATTTCGAGTAAGATTGTTCTACATGTTCAGGTCCTCCCTCAATTATCATAATCTCCTACATGCAATTACAATAATTATCTTGATGGCACTATATCCAACAATCTCCCACTTGCACTTAACGTCAATTATTGCGGTATCGTATACCCATAGCTCATGTGCTACCGAATACCCAACTTTTCTACTAATCAGTTTTGCAAAGCTCGAGTAAGAAACATCCGTGTTCGAGAAATAGCCCCAGTGAATGGATCCGCTATAATGTTCCAACTTCCTCTCTATATCTCAACTTTGCGTAGATCAGTAATCTTCCGAACTGAGCGATACCCTGCCTCAAGAATTTGTCTGGATACATGATGCGGCCAAGTTTATAAATGAACAATTGTATCCAGCAAACTTCTTGGGTTGTATCCTCCATTGAATCATAACCAGTATTTTGCTCCATGTTTACATCAGTGTCCCTATAGGAACCCTATCCAATATGCTGCTCCTCAGAAGAGGGTAAACTCAAAACTCTGACCGCATCTCTGTCATTCAGGTCACTTTGGAAGCTTGAACTGATAACTGCTTCCTGAAAGAGCCTGCCGTTACCATACACCAAGAATATTCTCTTATGTTATTAACCGCATCCCTTTGTTTTTCCAGGATTGGATTAATATCTGCTTACTACAGTAAGTGGAAAAGCAACATCTGGTTTTGTACATGACGTCACATGATTGACTCGATTGCCTAAATAAGTGATATGTCATTCATGCAAGTCTTTCTCTTCATCAGTCTAGAAGACATATCTTTAGAGAGGGTGGCTCCATCACCTACGGGTACACTACCACTCCAGGAGTCTTCCATTCTAAAACATTTTTAGATTGGTGTCTAAGTATTCAGATTTGGATATTTCCCAAATCCAGATCTAAAATCATAGATCTAGTCATCAGAACCTCTGATATCTCAGCAAGTGCAAAAGCAACTTCTGGTTTGGTATGTGACATTATATGATTGACTCAATTACTTAAGCAAGTGATATGCCATTCAGGCAAGTCTCTCTCCTCATCAGTCTAAAAGACATCTCTTTAGAGACAGTGACTCCATTACCTGTGGCTAGACTACTATGCCAAGAATCATCCATTCTAAAACACTTTTAGAATGGTATCTAAGTACCTAGATTAGGACACTTACCAAATATAGATCTAAAACCATAGATCTAGTCACCAGAATTCATGATATCTTATTCAAATTATATGTAGAGAAATATCTGTTACAACCAAAGTTTGACCGATTGTAGTATAGGAACATCACTTCCTATCAGGAGTATCTCATCCAAATCTCAGAACAGTACTCCCTACACCCTTCTTACTAGATTCATCTGTTATTTTGATGAAGTTAACCATCTTGACTATCACATCAAAACACATGATTCGTCTCTGCTATGCATGCTTTAGTCTACGAATTGACATAAGCAATTTGCACACCTTCTGCTGCTCCCACTGTCTACGATAACCCTATGACAGAATCATATACATGTGCACTTCCAAATTTCCATTTAGAAAGACGTTATAGTAATCATCTTATTGGATATCATAGTCAAGAACAACAGCATTGCCAAGTCATATCCGTATAGACTTCAGCGTAGACACTGAAGTAAAAGTCTCATTACACCGGGTATTTGATGAAATTTTTTACAACAAGTCTAGCCTTATTAGGTTAATTCCTTTTCATCTACACAGATATCGAAAGATCTACTTACTCCTAATGAGTTTTACCCCTTCAGGAGCATCTAGTAAAGTCCAAAATTCATAATTTTCTGGAGTGCGTGGAGTCCATCTTAGATATATTGCATCTGGTTACCTGAAAGTTACCACTTTCTTTGACCAGCTGATAACTAGTAGGGCCATCATCACCATGATGCTGACTTCCCTGTCACCGTCTACGAGAAACTGAAGTATCTCTCAGGTGACTGAGATCACCTACTAAAATCTGCGGAGTGGCTAATGGTTTGTCAAGTCGAATGCTTAGGTTCTACTAAATTTTCAGTAACTGTTTCTAGTTGTGGAATCACTTCCAGTTCTACCATACTCCCACTAGTTTCTTTTGCAAAAATATTTTTTTATAGAAAAGGTGGCGAGTCAAGAACAATCTATTAATCTTGAAAATGGTATAAGCAAAACCCTAGCAAATACTTAGGATAATCCACAAACTGCTATTACCGAAACGTGTCTTGAGTTTGCCCAGATTCTTCTTTTAAACAGAAAACGGATGACTATATATCTTAAAAATCTCAAGATATGCATTAATTCTATGTCTATATAGAATCAAAGACACTAATTTAGATGGAACCAGATTCAAATGTTATGCAGCCATTTCCGGTGCATATCTCAAATGGAAAAGGCCATACAACATTACTCACCAAAGAGCACACCCATGAATGAGTAACCTGTGAGATAATCAAGTTATCGATATTACTATAATGGAATACGTAGCATAAGTATCTACATATTCGATCACCTCAAAGAATTCTGATATTTTCAACATATGGTTCTCTATTTCAATCTTATATCTATAAACTTACCAAAATCTTTGGACCTTACATTTTAACGAATGCATGTCTAAAATAAGAGAACTTATAGTTAATCTAAATGAATTAAGAGTACCAACCCCTTGTCCTGAAGGTCACTGGATAATATACATTTTCATGTATAAGTCTCAAGAGTTTTACTGATTCAGATTTCGTGTGTTTGTAAATTGAAAATGTAACACCCTAGTTTGGATAAGGTATTATCAAAATATTATTATTTTTCATTAATAAAATTTTTCCTATAATTTTAGGATTTACTTTAGGGTTGGTTTCTTATATATTTATAAGATCTTTTGACGTATACGGTTTTGATATGAAAATCTTCAGTCTTTAGATAATATATATTAGTTCTTTAGTGGCAACAAGACAATATTTTCATATCTTAAGATTCTTAAACTAATCTATTAATATTTGATTTGCAAATATATTTCTTTGCCTATACATGAGAATAAGTAAAATCCGTACCAAATATCCAAAGCAAACAATTAAATCTTTAATCCAACAATATTATACATATAATCTTCAATCAGACTCTCTTTCTCTCTCCTCTGTAAATATTATAACCTAATCTCCCCCCTCTCTCCAATCATCACCTATTTGATCTCTCTCTCCCATTAAAATAATTTTTCCTTTCCTCTTCCTCTAAAACAACCGAATCCAAAACCCTAGCCTCTTCAATCCTCTCCTTCAGCACGCCTCCCCAAGCATCGGCCACTCCTTTTCACCCTCGACGAGAACCCATCGCCTACACTCACCCAGCAGCCCTTACCGTCATAGCTTTCACCTCAACCTCGCCGGCCGCCATCACCCTTCACGCTCGCCACCTACTCCTTCCAGACCTCACCACCACCATCACCATCTCCTCTTGCCGTAGCCATCTCCCGTCACTTGTGCCTCTTTCAACCGCCGACTCTTCCTAACCCACGTCTTCCCCCAGCAGCAACCCGTCAAACCCACGTTCGAAACCCATCATTTCCTCCAAACACCTCGCCGTTGTCATCCTCTAAGCACCTCACCGCAGCCTGCTCGACACTAGCATCACCCTCTTCATCATCGCAGCCTTCCCCGAGCACCCTAACCTCGATCGCAGACGCATCCCATTGCTACCAGCTCCATCCTCCATTGCCGTCGAAAATCCATCACCTCAACTCCGAGCACCATCACCACCGACCCAGGTCACCTCCCCGGAGCACCCCAGCTCGACAGCAAGAATCAAACTCCCTTAAGGCCGGAGTAAACTCCAGCCGTCATCGTTGCCGATCTTCTACCTTGAAGCCGCAACATTCACTCTCGTCGTCGCAGCGAACCAAACCCTTTTGCATGGTATCGTTGTATTCTAACTGTTTCGGAGGCAAGTATTCTTGCTTTACTTTTTGGTCGATGCAACATTGACAATCTCTCGAATATATTTTTAACCTGCACCGTTCGAAATAAAAAAAATGTGTTAGTAACCAATTTTCTTTTATATCGTACAAAAAAAGAATATAGAATTTTATGCAGAGCAAGTGTGGATTTAAAAATGAGATTTATTATAAATACAAATAAAGTTCGAAGTTGTTAACCCATCTTATGTATATATGTATCTTACTAGCCAGCCTGTAATTATTATATCCATATTAAGGTTAACGGTAAAGATAATATTGTGACTTATACTAGCTTATACATCGCTTTCATGCGGTTACTGTTACTACATAACGATTACACTTGACATGTCACGATTATTCATCACTTTAGTTTTTTAGAACGAGATCTCTAATTAGGATGTTGAACTACATGCCATGACACAAACTATTTTTTACCAGTTTCATTTCTATACAATTACCATATTACAAGTTCCAGCCTTTCAGCATTCTTAATTAGTGATTTAGTTATTACCATATTAGATACGAATACGTGGGGTGTCGAAGTAGTTTGAGCGTGCGTTCGTACAACGGGATCTCAGGAGTCCCATGTCGGCAGCTCGTACCAGGCTATATCGGTCGCATGTTATTACAGTTCGTACCGGGTTATATCGGTCGCATGTTATTACAGCTCGTACTGGACTATATCGGTCGCTTGTTCTTTCCATATTTGGGCCCGTGTTTCCTAGCCCCTGGGGCCCTACCCTTGGGTTATGAATACTCCTGTAGAGCTTAACGCACACACTCGAACTCACGCTAGAATAGATTACCTTTTAGTGACCAGTTAGGTTATGACTTCACCTGTTTATATGTCTGTTTCATAGTATTAATGTATCTATATAACTGTATCTAATAGCGCACACGGGCTTCACTACACTCATATATTCATGTTATCACAACACCCACACACACTTATATGCTGAGTACTTGTTGGGAGTTCTGACATCCTTGAGATTTGCCATCTCAGCTTTAGAGACGGATTTTCTGGCTAAGCAGGATCGGAGTGACTATCGGGAACTTGCCGAAGACCAGTAGCCATAGGTTTATTTCTTTTCAGTTAGTATTTAGCTTGTGTGCCCTTGCGGGACATTAGGACTTATGTATCTCTTTGTAGATTTTGTTTTATTTCGAACCTATTGTATTGGATCTTTATTTGCATCAATTATCTAGTGGACCTATTTTTAGTATTCCTTTTGGTTTCGTTACAGCATGATTATCAGCGTTATCTATCCTGTTATTGGATATTATCTTTGACAGGTTAGCTAGACAGCTTTTATATGACTATGGAAGGATCTGTTCTTACCGTAGGTAGCACGGTTGGCCTTCGTTGCTCTTCGTATTCTGTATTTTGGGAAGCGGGGCGTGACAGAAAAACTGTATTTTGGTTAAGAACGTATTTATCGTTATTTAATGCAATTTACCTTATCCTCAACTGAAAAAGGTAAATGTTTAGAACACAATTTTCAAAATTTATATTTCACTTTATGAAATAAAGATACAGATATATCATTTAAAAAATTGGTGCATAACAATGGTTATTCAAAACCAAATATTTGCCGTTAGGCAAAACCAGACTATTTGATCCAATATCACCAATTGCTACGAATTCCGATATTGAGAATTAAATCATCCATTTCCCAATATTCCAATCCTACTCAGCATCTGTAACGTCATACAGATGTGGGATTCTAATCTGGTATATACATACCCTGGAGTTAGAATTAATTAGGAAAACAGTTTTTAAGTACAACTACACAGAAAAATTGAAACACGAAAATGTTTCTAGGGGTGGCCGGGTATTCATAGTAATGCATCTTCCACTATCCAGATTCATGACAGTAGTTGCAATTTCCTTTGCTTTCACTTCAATCCCTTTATATGTCTCTACATCTTATTTTCTGTACACCACACTTAGGCTAATTGGTTTTCTTCCTTACCTTTAGGCGCCGACCTAAGATTTGGAAGAAAACTATCCAATAAACGCAACTGGTGTACTCTCCAAATACAAGGATCTCTTACATCCTGAGAGATGTTAAAGGGAAGTGACTACCGAATAATCCTATTCAATTTCTCCAGAACTAGTGGCCATTCTTGACCGAAGTAACTTTTTTGAGTTCGTATGTAATTATACGATGGTCTTTCCAAACAATATGGATCATCGTAGTGATACGAAGTATTCTGGAGAAAAGTAAAGGGAAAGTAGGAGTAACTGGGATATATGCGACTTTTGCCGTGAATCATGACAATCCAAAACTAGAGGGTAAAAAGATTCGGTCGACTTGGTTAATGAGTTTTAGTTTAAGGTAAGTCATGGTCGCAGACTAGAGAGAGAGAAAAGAAACACTTAGTGTGCACTCTATCAAGATAAGATTGGTTAATCACTTTATCTAATCAGGATGGCTCCCACCATTTTCTCGAATTCTTCTTCAAACCCTAAAAGGAGAACTAGTCGGGATCATGTACACCTTACAAGTTCGCTAACTGTTCAGTCGGGTCGGTGCTGGTACTCCAAGGGAGGCCCCCCCATGTTTTCGCACGGACCCAATTTAATAACTCAGTTTCCGTAGAGGTGTAACCTCGTTAACACTTTCTATACACCTAATAGATTAGCTAATTGTGAAGTGAAAATGTCCCGATGAGTAATAACTACTCATCAGTGAGAATCGGGACCTAACTATCATTGTGTGATAACCTTGACGGAAGCCGACCAAAATTACCACACTCCATAAGGTATGCACATACTTGGCAAGTTTCCCTTATATTTGAAACTTCCGATATGGATTTTGCTTTAAGCATCTTATGACCTTAGCGAAGGCCAAAATATCATAAGTCACAAGTCAAGTTCAACCCGTCATTGTCCTGATTAATCTAGAATCACCCGTACTAACCCTTGACGAAGGCCAAAATAGTTGTACGACTGTCTTAAATTAATGCATCTCTCTATACTACAGACAAACATCACCTAGCTACCATAAACTATGCCTCGACAATGCCAAAATACATAGCATGAATACTATGTGCTACTCATCTGAAATGACGGAGGGCTACGGCTGGTTTTTGACGAAAAACCTTTAACGTAATGAATTTGATATCGTTGAAGGAACTCGAGTGGCTTTGAAATGGAGTGGTTTAGGCTTTACTTTTAAAATTAGTAACATAAACTTTTGCTTAAGAGTGAACTCCCCATGAAGATATCAAGGCTCTTTCCTCATAGAATGAGATGCAAGATATTCCTAACCGAATACCTATATACAATGCAAAAGAATATGACCATAGTTTTGAAGAAAACCGAGTGGTTTTAAAAATTAATTCCGACATCATATAAGGTTTATTTTCCTTGCATTAAACATATAACACAGTCCTATCATTACAAGTTTCTAAGCTGCATTAAAAACAACCAAAATAGCATGCTTTTATATGCCATCCATATTCGCCACAGGGTCCCGGGTATTCACCGTAAGGTTACTTAACTTACGGTAGTGTGGGAACAGGGCTAGTGCGGATGCAAAACATATAGAAGCATTTAATATATATATATATATATATATATATATATATATATATATATATATATATATATATATATATATATATATATATATATGCCATCCATATTCGCCACTGGGTCCCGGGTATTCACCGTAAGGTTACTTAACTTACGGTAGTGTGGGAACAGGGCTAGCGCGGATGCAAAACATATAGAAGCATTTAATATATATATATATATATATATCATCACATGCATGTAATATCATCACATGCATGCCGCAAACAATATGGAATAATGGATAAATTAGGAGCCCCGCGTTTCATTTGAGTCGCAAATAAAATACGACGTTCCCAAGTCGTGTGGATAGTCCGTACAATGTTGATCCTAGACCCCTACGAGTGCGGAAAGCCACCTGCCAATTCTAGAAATTTGGTAACCCGCCCTCAATAACATGAGTCGGTCATCCGTTGTTTTCTAGAATCCGGTAACTTGGACTCCTCCATGGGTCGATCCTATAACCCCTACAAGTGCGGCGAGCAACCCGCCGATTCTAGAGCGAGATGACCCGGTCTTAAACACCATGAGACGGCCACCTACCGCACTCTAAAACCCAGCTACTTGAGCTCTTCTCCTGCGTTAATCGTAGTACAGAAAAATATATACAGTGGTGACATCGACCGCATCCTGGTCGAGCCCCAATAAAAGAATATACATCACACGGAAACGGTGGTCACAAGTTGAAGCTCATCCCGAACAAATGAATATAACATTATAAATCACTACTGTAGAATCAAACGTACGTGGGGCTATTCGTCACGACAATCCAGCTAAACCATCACAAAAATATATATACAAGTAACACAAGCAAGTGTGCAACCCCGTCTAATCGAACATATAACAATTAGACGATGTTTAACAACACATAAACAAAAATACGGATCATAAACGATGCATTAGTTTCGACCGAGAAGTTTCCCGAACTTGCTCAAAAACAAAGATACCTTAACTGAAATATGGGGCAAAAAGAAGTATACCAAAAATTAAGTTTCCCAATTTCCAAGCCATCACAAAAACCCAGGGACCTAATTAAAATTTTGGGACGTAAAAAGTGGCCAAATAGAATAAATAAGCGGCCATAATTTTGGCCGAGGTCCTCGGGTTTCGTGCCAAGTTTTCTTGCTCAAAGACTAGTCCTCTGCAATACTTAAAAATATTTTTAGAAACCATTTTAAAAAATGACAGAAACTTGGAATTTCGAAACTTGATATGGTTAAAATTTCGGTTTCGTAACATAATCTGCAGGGTTCCCTAGGTCGCCGCTGGGTTTCAGAAGGCATCGACCATGCCATTTTTTAAAAATTGGCTCACTAAAGAACCCTAACCTAGAATCTTAACTAGAGAATTAGACAATTGAACATGTAAACATCTTTACATATAAGTGAACAAGGAATACAACCATTGTAGACCGGTCCTTCACTTCAATAGCTCCATGTAGTAGTCCCTTCGCTCCAAGTAGTAAACTCTCGGACTCTAGAAAGGCTCCGCAAGATGAAAAGAACAAGTTTGCTTGAAGTCTTCGAGATCGAAAATGATCTACATCGAGGAGACACCAACTCAAGCTACCTCTTCACTAATATGATGAACTAGTGAAGAAACAACCCAATCTAAATGACTGGTAGAGAAGAGGTTGATGAAGTAGGAATTTTGCTCACTTTAGAAATTATTTTCTCACTATTTTTCTTCACCTCCCAAAAAGCTAGTGAGCTTTAGGAAGGAGATGAAGAAGAAGCAACCATGGAAAAAACTTATGTTTAATGGAAACCATGGGTGAGTTAATATCATATACTAACTCATGTAGAGACTAAACTATGGCTAAGGATAATGGTTAGGTTAATAAATATCTTAAATAAAAACAAATTAGTGGACTAAGTCTATGGACACTACAAGCTTCAACCTTGACTAATTCCACCAATTTATGAATTACTAAAATAAATAAAAATCTTACATTATTATAAGAATGGTGTGAGTCTCATACATCCATGTCACATGTATCATCTAGCATGACAAAAAATGTACATTAATATATATCACATATATATTATATGCACACAAGTGAGAAAAAGAAATCCTAAGTGAGCTAATATTAGTTAATGTAAGATAATATATCAAATATATAATTATACTTTAAATTATTAAATCAACACTTGATTTAATAATCCGGCTATATCACATACAATCGACTAATGCCATATGTATCAATTTATCGAATCAACACTTGATCCGATAACCCGGCTATATCATATATAACCGTCTGATATCACATATCACGAGAATAGAATACGGTATCACATACTCGTATTAATTTCGGTCCCGCACATATCACATATGTGCTTCTACTTCGTTCCGCTTGAGCCAGGAAATCTCTATTTAGGACTCTAAAGACTCGTCAATACGCCGGCAGTAGGTGGTGATCATATCAGTCACCCACAAGCCGCAAGCGGTCTGCTAAACGTAACGGCCACCCGGATATTGAGCGATCAGAAGATCAACAAGGAAGCCTGCTCATACTCCTGTGAATCCAATCAGTAACACTACCGTACAGTCCGGTCTCTTCGTCTGATATGTCGCATATCACAGCCTGGGGTGGTATAACGTCAGACCCAAATAGCTTGATAAGTCATGCCAATGTGAGGCTCATAACGGTTCGAGAAACTATTGATAACACTTACCAGTAGATCTCAGCAACCCTGGCCAGGGATTTTCTGTTATGGCCAATTAAGCATAGCCCAACATCAACCCCCAATACCGGGAGAGACGAAATCCCCTCCTATCGCTCCTTGCCTCCATGTGACTCGGGATTGTACCCAAAAACCACCGTTTTGCATGATCTCTTGAACGTGGTAAGGTGGAAATCAAAGCACAATGGGAATCACACAAGACTCTATGACGATCTCGGGTCGACAGACTAACCTGTACCAGTGTCACCAGAGAACTGCTATCTGACGATAGGTATAATACCATCTAGGAGTTCTCGGAGAGTCCGTCCAATGTATCCAGTCTCCACTGAGAACCCGTATACCATATCTGATGTCAAACACCAATGGATATGGGATTATCCATCGCCCATCATATGGGTCGAGAAGCGTACACGCTAGTCTACTCTGGAATATCGATGTCCCGTCTCGATACTCCCACGATTAGGAACAATTGAATGATGCACTTACCGACTACCTCTGCCCCACCAGTATGATCTGCATCATAATCCTGGTAGTCAAGTACTAATCCTAAAGGTTTTATCAACATGTAATTGAGAGACAATAAGTGTACATGTTAAGATAAAGAGAAACCAGATATCATACTATCATGTCGAGCAAGAAAGTCCTCCCTATATATGTCCAAGCATCCACTATAATATACATCACATGTATAATAATGGCCTCTAGGGCATACATATAAATAATAATCTTCCACTTGCACTAAGGCCATTTGTTGTAGTATCTCATACTCAACGCCCCATAAGAGTCTCTCTAGGGAAATGCCTCTGTGAGTGGATCCACCGTGTTATCCTTTGCGTCAACTCTCCTTACCTCGATCCCTTGGAGATCAACCATCTCCTCTGATCAGGTGATACTGTCTTTAGAATATGTCTAGATTGCTGATAGGACTGGTCTTCCTAGGACAAAACCACAACTCCATTGTAGTCACAATAACAGTTATTGGATGCTCAATGGTAGGAACCATGTTCATCTCATGAACAAGAAATATCCAGACATCCACTTTGGTAGCATCCTTGGTAGCGATGTATTCAGCCTTTATCGTCTAGTTTGCCACGGTATATAACTTGGAACTCTTCCAACATACCGTCCCTCCACTGAGTGTAAAGATAAAGCCCGTGACCAACTTTCAGTCGTCCTTATCACTCTGGGAGCTCGAATTGGTAAAGGACTCCCACTGGAGTTTACCGTTACCAAACCCAAGAACATTTCTTTAGTGCTTCTCAAGTACTTAAGAATGTCCTTCGCAGCTGTCCAGTGATTCTCCCAAGATCCGATTGATTCCTGATCACTACACCCAGTGAGTCAGCTATATATGGTCTGGTACATAACATTGCATACATGATAGAGTCTACTGCTGAAGCATAGGGTATTCCTTGCATGCGAGCTCTCTCCAAATCAGTCTTGGGAGACATCTTTTCGGAGAGAGTTATCCATGCTAAATCCCTTTAGTATGGTGTTAGTGTACCTGGATTTGGGACACTCCCAACATCTACTTAGATCTATCACCATAGATCATAATCCACAAGATGTAATAGGTATCACCCAGATCTTCCATGGAGAATCTTCATGATAAGAGGAGCTTGACCGAGTGTAGCATAGGAAACCATTTCCTATCAAGAGTATATCATCTACGTACAATACGTGGAAGACAACTTTACTCTCTACTACCTTCTTGTATATACAAGGTGTTCCCCTCCGAATCACGGAGACGCGACCGCGCAGGTTCGTCTTGCCTGAGATTCGGGGCAGATGCTATTTGGTTTTATCCGTCCACCTCTCCGAAGATGCCAAGTTGATTTATGGCACCGTGTATCGGAGGTTTAGACGGATGCGGCCGATGTAGCAGACTTCGTCAGATTCCCCCTCGCTTGAGGGGTTTTTGATTGTGGGGACGCTCTTCCCTGCAGGCGCAAGCCCCTGCAGTTAATTACGTTACCGCATCGCGGTAACAACTTTCTCCTTCTCTAGAATTTCACTTCATGTCGTGAGTGTTTGTTTTGTTTGTGGTTACCCGTGGATTGTATAAGGAGACTAATTTATGTCGTTGCCCGTAAGACGTGGATTAGTCCAAATCCGTATTTTCTTAGATTTGGGTTTGGGGTTTTGGTTTAAGGATACGTTAGCCATTTTTGAGGCTAAGATCAACTTAAACGTTTGTTAAGGACACGTTAGTCTGATTTGAGACTAAGATCGACTTAACGGGATCGTTTAGATCCGACAAAATAGCATTTGAGGGCTCTATTGTTCCAGTTTAGGGACATGGTGGTCCATAGGTAGTTTAAGGACATTGCGGTCCATTGCCAGTTTAGGGACATGGTGTCACGACCCGAGTATTTTGACTCGTGACCGGCACTTTAACCACGCAACGTCTACAGGCGTAACGCGACTAAGTAAGCCGAACCCAGAAATCAAAACCATTTAAAAGTAGTGAGTGTTGAAAACATTCAATTAAAACATTTAGAAATCTTAAATAGTTCAATAAAGTTCTTTTTAAAGTTAAATTATCCTTATAATAATTTTAGCAGCATTTCCGTTGAAAAGGTGACCCCGAAATCGGGTACAAAACAGGATATAAGTGAAATGATATATAACGAAATAAAGCATCCCCAAACGGGAGCAGTCACGCCCAACGGCGGAAAACATCACCACAAGAGTAATATACGACGCTGTAGCGAAGAATGAGCAATAAGTAAACATCACAGAATAATAAACTGCATATATACACTCGGCTCCCACGAGCTCGACACCAGAATACAAATAATATACATCATCGTCCTCACACCGTCTCTAAGTCAAGTACATATATGGTAGATGGAGAATACTAGATACAAAAGTGTGTACAATAAAAGTAACCAGATACCACAACCCACCTAATAGCAAAATAGCTCTCGCACCAGCTGTAGTGGTATCTGTAGTCAAAAGATGCAAAAAGACAGCCTGCCGCGACTACTCTGAGGGGCAACCTGCAAATACTGTGGCACAACGGGGGTGAGTTGCCAACTCGTGAATAGAAATAACATATAACGGTAATCGCGAGAATGCACGTACTGCGCTACTCTATCATATGCCATCAAGTAAAAATCTATATGCGACAAGCAGTAGGTGCAATAATCATGTAAATGCTATGTCAGGTAAAGTAACTATAGGATGAGATACATGATAATCAATGCTGAGCATGGGATAAACAACATCTACACGGAATATCAATCGTGGAAAATAATCGGTGCCCAAAACTGCACCCAAATTCCAAATAAACTCAGGCGCCGACACTCTCCTCGGCCCTCAAATCTTATAAATCTCTGAGAATCACGAGTGCCCAACATCGGCACTCAAAATATCATAAAATACCCGTGTCCAGTATCGACATGCAAATCCTCATATATCGGGCTCCGTAAGTCCGGATCAGCCCACGGGCTCCGTCTGCGGTATCGGCCCTCGGCCCCGGCAGTACGGATCATCCCGTATCCATCTCTCGACTCTGGTCAGTATCCTCTGGATAACCGCCAGGTCCAACCAATCACCGGTAGGTACTCTCCTACCTCCAGGCTCAATCGGCAAAGTCCATCGATCATCTTGCCGAGGGGAACCATACCGGGTCCACTACGAACCCGCAAACGGATCATCCAATTCCTCGAATCGGGTTTCAAGCACACGTCTCAACACCGAGAAAACGCGTGGTGGACGCACCAAAATATCATATCACGAGGAACCGGGTTTTCAAATAGTGCATCTTTTCTTAAATAACTTCACGGTCCTCAAAAACCAGAAATCACATGAAAATCCAACACCAATGAGTAAATCAAATACGATGCACTATGTACATCAAGCCATAATATAGGTGCAAGGAAGATACCGCTTTTTAAAATAGTTCAGTTTTCAAAGACATTATGCGGCTCCCAATCTGTATGAAAATCATATCAAATCATATGTGAAAGGAACTACAGTATAATGATCATGGCAGTTCTACAGTGAGTGAGTCATGGAATTACTAACGGTGTATGTGTAACATGCAGATTAGTGTTCGTGCAGCATGAACCGTTAGTAATAGTGCAGTGTTCTATCAATTCTAAGTGTACAATTATATAGCAGGGAATGTAGTATGCAACAACAGTAACCATGAACAGTCAATGTAGGTAAGTGCAATATATAGCTATAAGGTCCTATCAGCCCTGACGCATAACGCCATGCGGGCGATATCCCCGTAGATGTTAAATCTACTCACCGTAGTCTCTCGCTAGGTATGGCCCACGACTTGTTTTCCCTTCTTCGCGGCGTCCGTCGTACTCGCCTGCGAACCTAGAATTTCACAGAATATTACACATAAGCTCAAATCTACAAAAACGCGATATTCAGGTCAAACTAGAAACCCGCATCGCAAACCAAGCGCGCGTGTGCGTGATACGCTAAAACGTGTGATTACGCGCCTGAAGCTAACCCGACGCGTCGCGATACGCAGAAACCCCAAACCCACACACGTATCAAGTGTGTCGCGAAGATTTAAAATACGAGAAATAGGTTTTAAACTCCAGGTTTTTATACAGAATTGATATTACAAAAATATATATACCAATGATCATAAAATAGTAGCATACTCCTGATGCCTAAGCCCCAATCCCCAACTCACCCATCTGGCCGCAATTTGCGGCCAGAACTCTTTTTCCGGCGGCGTGGGTAGGGAGGTGGGCCCCGGGGTTTTGTGTGTGCTTTCTATACCCCCTATACATGCTACAGTAAAACCAATTTTATTCTGAAACACCCCGGGTAGAAGCAGATTTAACAGATCCCAAATTCAAGTTAAAAATCACACTTTTGCACTAAAATAATACTTTAGGGTATTTTTGTGAAATATGAAACAAACCCAAGTCTAAAACCACACTAATATCACATTACCAAGCCAAACAAACCATAAAAAGGTTATATTGACATAAACTTCACTAAAACCCCTTATATAGCACAAAACATGCATAAAAATGTGATATTTTGCTAAAATACAACAAGTTATGAAATGGGATGTTAAACATGAGTGTAATACCTTCAAAAGACCTTATAAAACACCAAAGTTTCAGATCTAGCCTCAAGTATGCAGACTTGCCACAAAACACCTCAAATGAGCCATTTTTCCAAAGTTTTTATGAAGGGAAGTGGGATTTTTGTGTAGGGTTTTGTGTAGATATCAAAGAGAAGTGGAAAGAGAAGAGAAAATGAGAAAAATGTTGTTGTTGCTACAGCTTTTCTACTGGAACTCAGAATTGGGGAAAAGAGAAAGAAATGAGAGAGGAAACAAAGGTCAACCAAAGTCAAAATCTTCAACTACCCACCATACTTCATTTTCTAATTGAATTTTGAATTATAAAAATGGTTTGACTTAGCTAAAATGGGTGGGGAATTAAAATGAACCATGCAAGAAAAGCAAAAGGGTTAACATGCAAACACTTTTTAACAAAAGTCACCAAAATGTGCTAAGTGTGCATGTGTACACTTAACACAAAAATTCACACTTAGGGTAAACCCGACTAAAATAATTAATAACCCTATAAATATATATAAAACACGCACACTTGCTAATTAACGCGAAAATATTCTAAACGAATTTTCAAGACGTTACACACGGTGGTCCATGTTCCAGTTTAGGGACATGGTGGTCCATCGTTCCCGTTTTAGGGACGGATATTAGTTTAAGGACGCTAGTCTATGGGTTTAGGGACCCCACAGTCCATATGGATGTGTTTAAGGACGCATTAGTCCATTAGTTTAAGGACGCATAAGTCCATGGGTTTAAGGACCCCACAGTCCGTATCGATGTGTGGTTGTTGGGACCCGTCACCTCTCTGACGTCGTTGAAGGATTACAACGATAGGTGTCAGAGGAGTTCGGAGATATACCCTTGAACCAGATGTAAATTGATTTAAGAGAGCGGTCTTGCTCAGTGAATTTAGTTTGAGGACTTACGGCCATGATTGGGCTAAGTCTGGTTGAGAATATTCAACGTTTTTATCTTTGGCCTATTAGGCCGATGCTAGGGCTTTGCCCCTGTTTAATAATGCACTGCATTTTATTTTGGCCTGCTAGACCCCCCTTTTTTTAATTTTGGGCCCTGTCCCTTTATTTATGATGTAGAGCATCTGTTTGGGCTCTGCGCTTCTTTAAAATAATGCATTGCATTTTATTTGGCCTGTTAGGCCTTTTTTAATTGGGCTTGGCCCTTCTGTAAATAATGCAGTGCATTAATTATCTTACAGTGGCTTGTCAGGCGCTTTGTGCCAATTAATGAGTGCAAGCTCATGTGGAGGTGACACGTGTCATGCTAGTGCAGTGCGCTGCGCCAGTACGCTGCGCTGTTGCGTTGTGACACGTGGCACGCTCTGATGAGTTGCACTAACTTTAAAGAGCAATGCTCTATTTTTAAAGCACATAGCACAAGTGGTTTTTATAGATGACACGTGGCGCTCTCTGGTGGCTTGCGCCAACCCAGGAGCGCAACAGTGCAGATTTGCAAGTGCAAGGCACTGTTTTAATAACTTAATCCAATTTTGGATTTAAGAGAAGAATTTTTAAGATTCCAGAACCAATGGTTCATAAAAAAGTGCAAGGCACTGTTATTATTATTATTTTTATTTATTGAAGATCATTGATCTTGTTCTTAGATCAATGATCCATTCAGAAGAAATTCTTCTTTTTATAAAGGTTTTTACCTTTTTTTCTCTTCTTGAGTTCTTCTCAAAATTCTTCAAAGTTCTCTCTGTTTTGTTGTTTTTTAAGTTCTTGATGATGTTCCTGTGTTTGGAGTCTAGGGGCCTTTATATAGTGCCCATTAATTTGTTAAATTTGTTAAAGAGATCCTTCTCTGAGTGATTTGGGGAATTTTCCCCACCGTTGGATCTTTGATCCAAGGGCTTCTGTTTTACAGAAGACAATCTTCTTGTTTTAACAAGAACAGAAAGATCTAACTGGAATTTTTATTCTGTTTGGCGCAAACGCCCCAGCACTTGACACGTGTCGCGCACCGCGCCGCGCAGCGTACAGCGCAGCGCAGCGTGGCTGCGCTTGCGCAACTGCACTGACACGTGTCGTGCTCGCAGCGCTTACGCAACTGAAGCGTTGCTTCCTTTAATTTTGTTTTAAATAGAGCCTTGCTCTGATTGGACGCATTGCCTTGGGCGCTGCGCTGACGTATCAGCTTTTGACACGTGGCGCATTGTGCGCAGCGCAAGAGATTTGAAGCGTTGCTTCAATTTTTGAATTTTTGAAATTCAAACAGAGTTTTGCTCTGATTGGGGGAAACAAATGCCCCCCACCGTTGCGCTCACGTGGCGCACACGTGAGTTGAACTCTTGATTTTGGCCGTTGGATCAACGGGTGAGTTGAAGGGGGGCGCAGGCGCCTATAAATAGAACCCTTGGTCCTTAGTAAATGTTTTACCATTTTCAAGAATCTTGATTTTCAGAGCCTTGCTCTTGCCTTTGAGAACTTTAGATCCATGCTCTCGTTTCTTTCCAAGAACTCCAGAGTTTAGATTTTTAGAACAACTTAGGTAAAATTTAAATTAAATTAAATTTAATTTAATTAACAGAGCCTTGCTCTTATAGATCTTTGATCTAAAAAAAACCCCTTTGGGGTTTCATCAACAGAGCCTTGCTCTAAAAAATCTATAGATCTACAGAGATCTAGTTTCATGAGTTTTAACCCATGAACAGAGCTTTGCTCATGGATAAATGTAGATCTTTTTGATCTGAAAATGAAGAACTCCTAAGAGTTTTCATGGATCTTTAAGATCCCAAAATTTTTAATTCTTTCAAGAGTTAAATTTTTTCTTTTAATGGATCTTTCCATTATTATTATAGAGCTAGGCTCTTTTTAGGAAATTTTTATTCCCTTGAGACCAGAGTTTGATAAATGTCACTCTGTGATAGAGCTTTGCTCTGAAAGAGGAGATTTTCTCCTTGTCTCTAGGGATTTCCTATTAATGAGAATATTCTCTTGGAGATCTCTTCATTAATTGACAGTCTCATCCAATGATGGGACTGTCTTATCAAATGATGCACCGTCATCCAGATTTTGTGGGTCCCCATTTGGTCCCCTACCCACTGCATTGCAGTGTGGTGTAAATTTTTAAAATGCCAAGCGTTGGAATTACAATACTGACGGCTAATTTTTGTCCCTCCATAGGAAACATGCCTGCTGACCTATCATTCCCGTTTGTTCGCTCGGAGGGAGGATTTCCCCAGGCACCAGTGGACCGAGAGGTGCTCACTCTCATCAAGGATCATGACCCCGAGCATAAGAACCTTCACTTGTGGGGTAGGTGGTATAACGATATCATCCAGGGTCGCCGAAGCTTCGGTTCTGCTACGCCGTCCGAGCCAATATTTTCGATCCCCTATGCGGATGAACCCCCGGTGAAGTATGCCGTGGAGGTCAAAAATTGGAATTCGGATGACCTCTTCCATCCTGCAATTGGGGCTATTCCTGTGCAGCCGCCGCCGGCAATAGATATTTTGGGGAGGCGAATATTTCAGGGTGAAGCACGCCCTTGTGGACAGGCCTATAACATTGGATTGATCCCGCGACCGCCCGCCGGATATTTGCAGTGGGCCCTGTTCCCTTCCGAAGGACGGCGGCGACGTGAGGACGTCTTGCCTGAGATTCGGGGCAGATGCTATATGGTTTTATCCGTCTACCTCTCCGAAGATGCCAAGTTGATTTATGGCACCGTGTGTCGGAGGTTTAGACGGATGCGGCCGATGTAGCAGACTTCGTCAGATTCCCCCTTGTTTGAGGGGGTTTTTTATTGTGGGGACGCTCTTCCCTGCAGGCGCAAGCCTCTGCAGTTAATTACGCTACCGCATCGCGGTAGCCACTTTCTCCTTCTTCAGAATTTCACTTCGTGTCGTGTGTGTTTGTTTTGTTTGTGGTTGCCCATGGATCGCATACGGAGACTAAGTGATGCCGTCGCCCGTAGGACGTGGATTAGTCCAAATCCGTATTTACTTAGATTTGGGTTTGGTGTTTTAGTTTAAGGATACGTTAGCCAGATTTAGGCTAAGATCAACTTAAACGTTTGTTAAGGATACGTTAGTCCTGTTTGAGACTAAGATCTACTTAACGTGGTGATCCATTTAATATATGGCAATCGGGACTCGTCACCTCTCTGACATCGTTGAAGGATTACAATGACAGGTGTCAGAGGAGTTCAGAGATGTACCCTTGAACCAAAGTTGATTTAGAGTTTTATAGTCCTTTTGAATGTTTAAGGATACGTTAGCCGTATTTGGGGCTAGATCAACTTAAACGGGATCGTTTAGATCCGACAAAAGAGCAATTGGAGGCTCTATTGTCCCAGTTTAGGGACGTAGTGGTCCGTAGGGAGTTTAAGGACGTTGCGGTTCATTGCCAGTTTAAGGACATGGTGGTCCATATTCCAGTTTAGGGACGTGGTGGTCCATGTTCCAGTTTAGGGACGTGGTGGTCTATGTTCCAGTTTAGAGACGTGGTGGTCCATTATTAGTTTAAGGACGTCTCGGTCCAACATTAGTTTAAGGACGTCTCGGTCCAACATTAGTTTAAGGACGTCTCGGTCCAATATTAGTTTAAGGACGTCTCGGTCGACGAGTTTAGGGACCCCGCAGTCTGTATTAATGTGTGGTCGTCGGGATCCGTCACCTCTCTGACATCGTTGAGGGATTACAACGATAGGTGTCAAAGGAGTTTGGAGATGTACTCTCGAACCGGATGTAAATTGATTTAGGGAGCAACCGTGCTCAGTCAATTTAATTTGAGGACTTATGGCCATGATTGGGCTAAGTCCAGTTGAAAATGTTCAACACTTTTATTTATTTTTGGTCTATTAGACCTGTGCTAGGGTTTTGCCCGCACTTAAATAATGCATTACATTACTTCTATTTTATTATTATTTTTTGTTTGGGCTCTGCCCATAAAAAATGCAGAGCATCAATTTGTTTTGGGGCTCTGCCCATTTATAAATGATGCAGAGCATCAATTTCACTTGGGCTCTGCCCCTTTTTATTGCTTTGCAATTTGCTTTGGCCTGCTAGGTCTTTTTGACTTGGGCCTGGCCCTTTAGCAGAGGAAATGCATTGCATTTTCAGGCGCTTTGCGCCAATCAAAGAGCGCAAGCGCTTGTGGTGAGGACACGTGTCATGCAAGCGCAGTGCGCTGCGCCAGTGCGCTGTGCTGCTGCGCTGCTGACGCGTGTCACGTTCTGAGGAGCGCAAGCGCAACAGCGCAGTGCGCTGTGTTAGTGCGCTGCGCTGTTGCGCTGCTGACACGTGGCGCTCCTTGGTGACTTGCGCCAACACAGGAGTGCAATAGTGCAAGTTTTCAAGTGCAGAGCACTATTAATTTGAGAATCTTTTAGATTCAAGAACCAAAGGTTCATAAAGGAAGTGCAGAGCACTATTTGATTTCTTGATCTAATTTAGATCAAAGAAAAACAAGCTTTTTCTTATCTCAAGAACCATAGGTTCATAAAAAGTGCAAAGCACTATTTTTATTTTGTTTTTTATTAAAGATTATTGATCTTGTTTTTAGATCAATCCTCTGTTCATAAGAGAATTTTCTCTTTTTCTAAAGGCTTTTTACCTTTTTTTGTTCTTGAGGATTTCTCTTCAATTCTTCAGAGTTTTCTTTGTTTAATTTCTCACAAAATGTTGATGCCTTTGAATTGAGGTCTAGCGTCCTTTTTATAGTGCCCATAAATTAGTTAAATTTGTTAGAGAGATCTTTTTCTGAGTGATATGGGGAATTTTCCCCACCGTTGGATCTTTGATCCGAAGGCTTCTGTTTTACAGAAGAAAATCTTCTTGTTTTAACAAGAACAGAAAGATTTCTTTGAAATCTTAATTCTGTTTGGCGCAAACGCTCCAGAGCGTGACACGTGTCACGCAGCGCATAGCGCGGCGCAACTGCGCTAGCGCATCTGTGCTGACACGTGTCGTGCAGCGCAAAGCGCGACGCATCTGCGCTAGCGCATCTGCGCTGACACGTGTCGCGCAGCACACAGCGCAGCGCATCTGCGCTAACACGTGTCGCGCAGCGCAGTGCTTGCGCAACTGAAGCGTTGCTTCCTTTAACTTTACTTAAAATAGAGCTTTGCTCTGATTGGGTGCGCTGCTTTGGGTGCTGCGCTGATGTGTCTGTGCCTAACACGTGGCGCGTTGCGCCCAGCGCAAAGAATCTGAAGCGTCGCTTCATTTACTAAAGTTTAAATTTTCAAAATTGAGCTTTGCTCTAATTGGGGGAAGATGAAGTGTTGCTTCATCTCCCGCCTTGGGATTTGAACAGAGCTTTGCTCTGATTGGGGTAAACAAATGCCTCCCCATCGTTGCGCTTGCGTAGCCCCAAACGTGAGCGCAACGGTGGCAGAATTCCAACCGCTGCGGCAACTTTTGTAATTGAAGAGGTATTTGATGCCTATAAATAGGACCTTTGGTCCCCCACAGATGCTTATCATCTTTAAGATTTTTATTTTCAAAAAACTTCAGAGCTTTGCTCTTATTTAAGAACTTTTAGAGCCCTGCTCTTGTTTCTTTTTAAGAACTTTCAAAGTTCAAAACCCAACACCCTTTTAGGTAAAATTTTAAATTAAATCAAATTAAGTTTAATTAACAGAGCCTTGCTCTCATAGATCTTTTGATCTAAAGAAAATCCTTTTGGGGTTTCACCAAATAGAGCTTTGCTCTCATGAATCTGTTTCAGGGTTTCTCAACCCATGAACAGAAACTTGCATTTTTGGCAAAACATAGATCCCTTTGATCTAAAAGAACTCTTAAGAGTGTTTCATTTATCTTAGAGTTTGAAGATGGCATTTTATTCCTCAGTGCATTATATCGTTTTGCTTAATCAGTCTTTCTGATAATTCTGTTGATCCTCTTTCACAGGAACAATGGACGCCCACATGTATGCTCCTAACGAGATCATCTCTTACGGGGACATCCGCCGACTTGGCCGCTCTCAAAATCGAGAGTTCACAAACGAGGAGTGTGCTGAAATAATGAGTCGCTTCGACGCGTACAATGGTCTACTGCTTCCCCGACGTTCCTCCCTCCTTAAGCTTATCGTGGGAGCCATCTGGGACGCGCTTCCCCTCTTCTGTTCCAGCGTGCCACTTAGGGCATTGGATACTGCTGAGGACAAGGTGCACTCGGTGTACCTGTTGAATTTTATCTCGAAGAGACGGCGAGACAGTCTTATCGATCTCTTGCACGAGGTCTTTCAACAGTCCGCCATACTCGCTGCTTATCGGAGGGTGGAAGACATTAGGGGGGACCCTGACGCTTGTGCTTGCGAAAGAAAGCATACTAGGATGGTCCGCGAGGCCTGGAAAGTCATAGATAGAGTAGCTTTTGAGTTCCTCAATCCATGCCCAGGGTTCGAGGTTATTCCCTTGTAATAATGTTTTTAGTTTATTGCTTTTATGATTGTAAGAACTTCTGGCGATATTAATGAAAATTTTTGTTTTTCCTAGCCTGTCTTATCTTTTGTTCTGAATCTTTTGCATGAATGAATGTGTCTCGAACGCTTGATCAAATGTAGATCAGATGCTCTTTCCGTCGCTTTCTTCTTTCTTTTATTCTCGGTATGCTGTGTTAATAAACAAGGTCGATAGATAACAGAGTAAGCATCTAGATTTCTCCAAGGGATAACGATGGCTTAGGCCGCAGGTTCAGATCTGCTGCCTAAGACTTTTCAACTCTATGAACCGTGAGGGTCTCATAGAGACTTTTCTCCCTACGGATCGAGAGGATCTCGTAGGTTGGTTTTTCTCCTTAGGAATCGTGAGGATTCCTAAGTGTGGTTTTCTCTGATAAGTCGTAAGGATCCTATAAGAGAATTTTTCCCTCTTACGAGTCGTAAGCGGTTGTTTCCCTCCTTGTCGAAACTCGACTTCGGAGAGTGAGACCCATGAATAGTATGCAAGAGACCGTTTTAGATCGACTTGCAGGGTCCCATTGTTCAGGAAGCAAGTTTTTTAATCCTTGCTGCCTGAGGCTTCATCTTGCAATTTGAGACGAATCGGGAATTTTCCCGCGGAGACACTGGTTTCTCTGCGAGCCGACGCGAATCAGGAGGCTCTCGTCAAGGATTGTTTATTTCCCTGAGTTGAAGGATCTTGCTAAGGATTATTTGTTTCCCTAGCGCCAAGGATTATTTGTTTCCTTGGGGTTGAAACGAGTCGAGAATTTCCCACGGAGGCACTGGTTGCTCTGCGAGTCGACGCGGATCAGGAGGCTCTCGTCAAGGAGTGTTTGTATCCGTGAGTTGAGGAGTTTGCTAAGGATTATTTGTTTCCCTAGCGCCAAGGATTATTTTTTTCCTTGGGGTTGAAACGAGTCGAGAATTTCCCATGAAGGCACTGGTTGCTCTGCGAGTCGACGCGGATCAGGAGGCTCTCGTCAAGGAGTGTTTGTATCCGCGAGTCGAGGAATTTGCTAAGGATTATTTGTTTCCCTAGCGCCAAGGATTATTTGTTTCCTTGGGGTTTGAAACGAGTCGAGAATTTCTCACGGAGGCACTGGTGGCTCTGCGAGTCAACGCGGATCAGGAGGCTCTTGTTAAGGATTGTTTGTTTCCCTGAGTTGAGGTGTTTTCTAGGGATTATTTGTTTCCCTAGCGCTAAGGATTATTTGTTTCCTTGGGGTTTGAAACGAGTCGAGAATTTCCCACGGAGGCACTGGTGGCTTTGCGAGTCGACGCGGATCAGGAGGCTCTCGTCAAGGAGTGTTTGTATCCGTGAGTCGAGGAATTTGCTAAGGATTATTTGTTTCCCTAGCGCCAAGGATTATTTGTTTCCTTGGGGTTTGAAACGAGTCGAGAATTTCCCACGGAGGCACTGGTTGATCTGCGAGTCGACGCGGATCAGGAGGCTCTCGTCAAGGAGTGTTTGTATCCGTGAGTTGAGGAGTTTGCTAGGGATTATTTGTTTCCCTAGCGCCAAGGATTATTTGTTTCCTTGGGGTTTGAAACGAGTCAAGAATTTCCCACGGAGGCACTGATGGCTCTACGAGTCGAAGCGGATCAGGGGGCTCTCGTCAAGGAGTGTTTGTATCCATGAGTCGAGAAATTTGCTAAGGATTATTTGTTTCCATAGCGCCAAGGATTATTTGTTTCCTTGGGGTTTGAAACGAGTCGAGAATTTCCCACGGAGGCACTGGTTGCTCTGCGAGTCGATGCGGATCAGGAGGCTCTCGTCAAGGAGTGTTTGTATCCGTGGGTCGAGGAATCTGCTGAAGACACTGGTTTCCTCGGAGTTGGACTGAACCGTCGAGATTTGGCTTCGTCTTCTAGCGGAGCCTGTTGGGAAAGTATAGTTCCCTCTTTGTTTACGCCCTTGGATTGCATACAGGGATCGATGTGATCTTAACTGTAGGGCCAGAGTTTTATCATCATTTTTTTGTTTTATCTCCGCGATGCTCTATCATTTCAGCTTTTATATCGCGAAGGTCGCGATTGCCCAATCATTTCGGCTATTTTTCGCGGTGCCCAATCATTTCGGCTATTTATTTTATTTTTACTCGCTGCTTTTTATTGCGAGTTGCCCAATCATTTCGGCTATTTATTTTATTTTTACTCGCTGCTTTTTATTGTGAGTTGCCCAATCATTTCGGCTATTTTGCATGCATACATTTTTACTTGTTGCTTTTTATTGCAAGTTGCCCTATCATTTCGGCTATTTCGTATGCATGTGCGGCCTATTGGCTTTTCGCTGTAAACCGATTTCGGCATCAGCACCGCTACAACTGGGATATTACCATGAGCGAATCATCATCTGCCTCTGTCGATGTCGAACAAAGGTGGCTTAGCGACCAGGGTTAGGGTCCTGTCGGCTAAGGCTTTTGACTTCATGAGCCGTAAGGGTTTCACGAAGTTATTTCTCCCTACAAGTCGTGAGGATCTTGTAGGTGTATTTTCTCCTTAGGACTCGTGAGGATTCCTAAGTGTTCGTTTCCTCTGTAAGTCGTAAGGATCCTACAGGAGGGTTTTCTCCTCATAAATCGAGAGGATTTACAAGGGTTGTTTACCATGCGAACATATCCCCTGTCACGGATGAGACTTGGTTAGGGAAATGTTTATCCGCGCCCGTGGATTGTATACAAGGGTCAGTATTGAGCCACTTGTAGGGCAATATCGGAAGTTGTGGGGGTTGCTTAAGCACAGGTTTAGGTCTTTGTAACTTAAGACTTTCAACTCTTATGAGCCGTGAGGGTCCCATAAGAGAGTTCTCCTTACGAGTCGTGAGGATCTCGCAAGTGTATTTTCTCCTTAGGAATCGTGGGGATCCCTAAGTGTGCTCCTCCCTTGTGAGTCGTAAGGATCTCACGTGGGTGGTTTCTCCTTATAAGGTCGAGAGGACTCTATAAGTGTCCTTTAACGAGGTTGCGCCTTTTCAGGTTTTCACAAACACTCCCCGGTAGCTCAGCTGTTTTTACTCACGGAGCCCTTTCGGGTTTTCATCCGCGCCCATTTTGCTTATGGACATACCTTTTTTTTATTATTCTTTTTATTTTTATATATATATATTTTTTACGAGGCCGCTCTGTCACGCCCCGCTTCCCAAAGTACGCTAAAGTGGGCACGTGACATAGCCAACCATGCTACCCGTGGATAGGAAAAATCCTTCCACAGTCACATTATGGCTGTGGAGATATCAAGAACAGGAAAGTAAACTAACTACCTAGTACATGTCCATAAGCCAGGGTAAAAGAATCAAGAGATAACAATATGCGGAAGCCAAAAGATACAATAAATGAAACACCTGGAGTGAAACTACGTACCGACAGGAACCTCACCGCTCGTCTAACAGCGGCAAAACTCCTAATCAGTCTGCAGCAAGGTAGAAGAATCTGGGCCATGCAAAACCCAGACGTCAGCGCGTCAACTCATCAAGTAATAACATAGTAAACAGGCAATGCGAATATAAACATGAATAAAGCAAGGGTAACAATAATATAAATCAGAGCAGTACAGGGTAGTGTGCAGTGGGTAAATTGGATTGTTCTATCAGGTTCTCTGTTCTAAAGTCTTTGAAACCAAATTGATGAATCATCAATATAACTCAATAGTATCCCGTACATACCCGGGACCACGGCCACAATATTCTCGGCTGCAGCCGAGACATGCCGCTAGGCACAAAACAGGAATGTGTACACTCGATAGTATCCCGTACATACCTGGGACCACGGCTACAATATTTTCGGCTGAAACCGAGACATGCCGCTAGGCACAAAACAGGAATGTGTACACTCAATACAGGTAGTGAACTGTCGAGTTACAAGTCTGATTTCACCTTTGATTTTCCCATACCCCGAAGTTATATGTGTATGTCAAGTCAGGTATCCAGTAATCAAGAAACTAATGCCAACACAGGATCAGGTAAACATGTTTGTCTGGATAGACAACAGGAACGGTCCATGAGGACAACATGTTATGTTTGTTGGCATTAGACACAAGATCAGGTAACAGGTAAAGCCATGGTACATCAGGTCAAGCCAGGTAATGTATAAAGGTGTCATGTCATGTCAAGAGTGTACGGTACCATGTCATGTCAAGTAGGAAGTGTAACAGGTCATGTTAGGAAGCACAAGATGTCATGTGGGTGCTCATAATCAAACTAACATAAGCATGTGTATAAATAAACAAGCATGAGTACTATCAGAAAAATAAACTGGAACATGTAATATGATATGCAAATAGATATAATTTCAAGGATATGGATGCACGGTTATCGATTAGGGTTATATTTATAGTTCCAATATTAATTAGGATGCAATTTATTAAACATGGAGTGTTAATATCACATTATTATGTAGTAATGTGATCTATGGATGCAATTATATGTATCTTAAATGCGATGGATGCAAACGGGTATCCGAAAAGTTATAAAACTATAAAATGGTAATATGGGATGTACAACTAAGCAATATGTGATATAAATATTGATATAATAATATTCATATGGATAGCATATTCAAAATGATTAATAACTATAAAAGTGGTATTGATTAACCATGCACAAGAATGTTCCGTTCAGAAATCCAGCGTCACCCTAATTTGTAAAATAGCTTAAAAATAACAAACGTTCTCCAAAACGGACGCGTATTATACCAAAACAAAGATAATTCAATAAGGTTTTCATTTTTATAAGTATAAGCATCTCAGGTTGTCCCTACAAAAAGTTATGAACATTCGAAGTTGAAAGTTTGCTGCTAGAATTTCCCTGGACAGCAGTTTGGAGACATTTTCATTTTCATTTTACATTATTTAAATAATTTATTTTGCAAGTAAATATTTCATAGAGTTATAGTATTCTGAGTTAGCTTCGTAAAGAACTAAAGAACGTATACTAATGATTTTTGTATGATTTATAATGAATTTTATAAGGTAAGGTGTACAGTAAATTTCAGATTTGTCGTATCCGCTTTTTCAACGATGTTTCATGTGTAAACTATAATATTTTCAAATGTATAACATTATAAAATGTAGATTATAAATTAATTAAAGATAATAATAATAAATATTACGACGATATATATTTTAAATGATATGGATGCAGTATAATGTAATCTAGTATGTCACAAGATAAGTTTTCATGATCTAGATTTAAAATGATATAAACGGATGCAAACGGAATATCGAAACGTTATAAAATTAAACATGGGGTACTAGATTTAAACTATAGGTATGGTATTTATTTAAATAGGAATAAAATGAATTTATAGCATGTGGCAAGATTAACTTGCCTCGATAGGTCGCGAATCGGGAAAACGGAACGTTGACCGTCGGCGGGGAAAACTCGCGACGGGAGCGGTTCACGGAATGAACCCAAACGACGAACAAAGGAACCACACGGGTCGGGATACCTCGCTGGAACGTCGTGAAGCGTCACCGGCACGACGGAATTCCAGCAACAAAAGAACAGTTAAAAAAATTGAGAAACGAGACATGAAGCAAGAAGAGAAAGAATGATAAAGAGAAGTACAAGAGAATATATGAGAGAGAGAGAGAGAGAGAAAAAGTGGAGAGAGGGAGAGAGCGAGAGAGAGAGAAGAGAGAGAGAGAGAAAGTGGAGAGATAGAGAGAGACCGAGAGAGAGAGAAGTGGGGCCCACGGGGTTAAAGGGGAGGTTGCGATTGGCTGAGAGAATAAATTGAGAAGGATATAAAAGATTGTAAAAATATTATATGCTTAACTAAATTATATATGATGGTTTAAATATATTAAAAATCTGGGATTTTGGCGCAAAGTAAAACATTTCCAAATCGCGCCCGGGTCGGGTCCAAAAATTTGAAATTGAAATAATAGAATTTTAGGCGGGATCCAAAATTTAAAATGAAGTGTTTTATGATCAAAAAGCATACCCCCAAAACGGACACACGTACGTGCACGTAGCCGTCCAAACTCGCCTGTTTCACTGAACGGGACGAGAACACGATGCACGGACGCTACAACAGGGTTAGGGGTGTCAAGCAGGCCAAGATGAATATTTTTAATTTTATTTTAGATGCCAAAAATTGTTATATGCAGAAATTAATTTCCGGGTACAATTTACAATAATTAACCATCAAGCAAGATAAATGAAATAAGTGCCACACTACGTTCGAACGGTAACTGAAATTAGTAGTATTGGGCTTGGGTGTTACATTATACCCAACTACAAAAAGAATTTCGTCCTCGAAATTCCAAGAATACAAAGATAGATAACTACAAGAAAAGGTAAGGAAACTTCTGCCGGATTTCATCTTCTCGTTCCCAAGTGGACTCTCCATGCGAGTGATTACCCCAAGAAACAAGCACAAGAGGGATTACCTTGTTCTTAAGAACCTTTTCCCTTCGATCCACGATTCCAATCGGTCGCTCCTCAAAAGTCAAGTCTTCTCGTACTGTTAGCTCCGAATGATCCAATACGTGTGTTTCATCTCGAACATACCTACGGAGTTGAGATACGTGAAACACATCGTGCACATTCGCCAAGGACTGCGGTAACGCCAAACGATACGCTACCTCACCAACACGCTCCAAGATCTCAAAGGGTCCAAGGAATCGAGGACTAAGCTTTCCTCGACTTCCAAAACGAATCACCCCTCTAGTCGGTGATATATTCAAGAATACCAAATCACCCACAGCGAACTCTAGAGGTCTTCTTGACGTATCTGCCCAACTCTTCTGTCGGTCCTGTGCTGCCTTCATATGATTTCTGATAGGGTTAACCTTCTCAACTGTCTGCACAACCAAATCCGGTCCCAATAATCTTCGTTCACCGACATCGTCCCAACAAACAGGTGAACGGCATTTACGACCATACAAAGCTTCAAATGGAGCTATCTGAATAGTTGCCTGAAAACTGTTGTTGTAAGACAACTCCACCAAAAGTAGATGATCCTCCCAAGACCCCTTGAAGTCCAACCTGCATGCTCTCAACGTATCCTCAAGAGTTTGGATCGTTCTCTCCGACTGACCATCAGTTTGAGGATGATAAGCTGTGCTAAACTTCAATCGAGTCCCCAAACTTTCCTGTAGACTCCGCCAAAAGTGTGATAAGAACCGAGTGTCCCGATCGGACACGATGCTCACCGGTACTCCATGCAATCTTACAATCTCTTGCATGTACCTCTCTGCCAAAGTCTCTGTTGATTGACCAACCCGAAAAGGAATAAAATGAGCTGCCTTGGTCAATCGGTCAACAATCACCCATATAGCATGGTTGCTTTTTGGACTTCGCGGTAAAGCCGTCACGAAATCCATGGTTATATGTTCCCACTTCCACTGAGGAATCGGAAGTGGTTGCAATAAACCAACAACCCTTTGATGTTCAGCCTTAACTTGCTGACACACCAAGCACTTTGCCACAAAGCGAGCAATATCCCGTTTCATGCCTTCCCACCAGAAATGCTGTCGAATATCTCGGTACATCTTTGTGCCTCCTGGATGTACAGAATAAGCTGAACTATGTACCTCCTTCATAAGCTCTTCACGAATATCTCCCTTTGGCACACACAAACGGGTACCAAACCTCAACGAACCATCTTCGGGGATTAATAAATCTGTTCGTAGTCCGGCTTCAACCTATCCTCGAAACTTTTGCAGTCTAGGATCCTGTGATTGTGCTGCTTTAATATTCTCGATCAATGATGACTGTACTTGCAGCTGCATCAACTGTCCCGTAGAATGCGATAGCACAACCTCCAAGTCAAATCTTCGAAAATCTTCAACGATCTCCTTCTGCGTAGTTAACACCTGAATTGCTGGTAACCGACTAAGCGCATCCGGCATGATGTTAACCTTCCCCGGATGGTACTTAAGATCAAGATCGTAGTCAGCCATCAGCTCCAACCATCTACGCTGCCTCATATTAAGCTCCTTCTGTGTGAACACATACTTCAAGCTCTTATGATCAGTAAAAACTTCGACCCTTTCGTCCAGAAGGTAGTGTCTCCAAACCTTCAAAGCGAAAGTCACAGCCGCAAGTTCCAAGTCATGAGTTGGGTAATTCTTCTCATGGGTCTTCAACTGTCTCGATGCGTATGCTACAACCTTCCTATGCCGCATCAAAACACATCCCAATCCTTTCCCAGATGCGTCGCTGTGAATCACCAATCCTCCGGAATTGTTTGGCACGGTCAGAATGGGGGCGGTTATCAACTTCTGCTTCAACGTCTCGAAAGATAACGCACACTTATCCGTCCGTACAAAAGGTACCTCCTTGCGCGTAAGCTTGGTTAACGGCTCCGCCAGACGAGCAAAGTTCTCCACAAATCTTCTGTAATACCCGGCGAGTCCAAGAAAGCTTCTTATCTCCGCAACATTCTTTGGAATCGGCCAATCACGAACTGCTGCAATCTTTTCTGGATCGACGGCAATTCCATCGCCAGACACAACATGCCCCAAAACTTTACTTCCTCCAGCCAAAACTCGCACTTGCTCGTCTTCGCATATAACTTCTCCTGTCTCAACATCCGCAGTGCGATCTTCAAATGCTCAGAATGTTCCTCAAAACTCTTCGAATAAACCAGAATATCGTCAATAAAAAAAACCACGATAAACTGGTCTAAGAACGGTGAAAAGATTCGGTTCATCAAGTCCCTGAATACTGCCGGCGCATTCATTACTCCGAAGGGCATCACTAAGTACTCGTAATGTCCATACCGAGTTTGGAACGCCGTCTTGCAAATATCTTCTGTTTTCACTCGGACCTGATGATATCCGGATCGCAAATCCAGCTTCGAGAATACCCTCGCGCCACTGAGCTGCTCGAAAAGTTCGCCAATGCGAGGGGTCGGGTACTTGTTCTTAATAGTCACCCAGTTTAATTCTCGATAGTCGATGCACATCCTTCTTGTGCCATCCTTCTTCTTTACTAGAAGAACTGGAGCTCCCCAAGGCGAGTTACTGCTTCGAATCCAACTTTTCTCAAGCAATTCAGCAACCTGTTTCTTGACTTCTTCCAATTCTACTGGCGCCATTGGATAATACGCTTCGGATACTGGCGCTGCCCCAGGAATAAGATCAATTGCGAACTCTACATCTCGCTTTGGCGGTAAACCCGATATATCTTCAAACACGTCCATAAAATCATGAACAACAGCCGGCTCTTCACTTTCATCACTTCCATTGATGCAAAAATATTATTTGTCGTCTTAGCCCTAAACTCGACTGGCCCGACAGAAAAACTCCCCTTCATCCCAGATAAACTCTACTGCTCTCGGCTGCCGCAAGTACTTGTGAGAAAGTGGTTAAACCCAGGGAGACAATCTGCCTCCGGATGTCCACGTCCAGGCTGCGCATGAACCTCCGTGCCCTGTCTGCATCGTTGGCAACTAAAGGTCCAGCGAAACTACTGAGTCTCGTCCATTCTGCTGCATGCACATCTAGGGGTGCTCCGATGAACTTCTCTTCCATTTCCTCCCGTGCAGTCCGCGGGAAGAATTTCTCCAGGAAACTCTTCGAAAAATCCGCCCACTTGATCGGCTTGGGCAAACGGTTCTTTTCTAAAAGCCACCATTCTCGGGCGTAATCCACTAACTGAATGCGTACCACATCAACTCTTTCTCATCTAGAATCTGTGCCGCAATGAGCAAATTCTCTATGTCAACTAGCCACTGCTCTGTTGGCAACGCCTCCTCCAATCCAGTAAATGTATACGGACCCAAACGTCTGAAATCTGCTACTGTCCCTACTCGGTCAACTGGCTTAGCTCCAACATTGTTCACATACTGCTGAACGATCTGCAAACCTTCCTGAAACGAGTCCGCTTGCTGCTGGATCAGCTCGGTCTGTTTTTTTTGATTCTCCAGCATTCCCCTTATCACTCCAAGCATGGCGGCTTCGTCCATACGCCTTGGTACGTCTTCAAATTCTTACCGGCCATATTCCTGAACTCAAAACACCCAACATTAGCATGATGATAGATTCTGAATATAGATCAAGGCTAGAACTCCAAGATACTTAAATAGAGTGCCGCATTGTAACTATGCCGCGGTATCATAGCCACAATTACATAACTCTACCTAAGTCGCCTAAGTCCAAGAGATAACAAGGAATCAGGTTTCGAGTCGATATGCAAAGGAAGTTTGCACATCATAAAAGATATAATCAGGAAGAATGTGATTCAAGAATGGTAAACGGTAAGGTGGCAGGACATGTTTTCTAAACAAGGGTATTCTGATTCGTGTATTGGGTACAACACCCAACTACAAAAGAATCAACCCGACTATCCTATGTCTCTGATACCAAAAGAACCATGTCACGCCCCGCTTCCCAAAGTACGCTAAAGTGGGCACATGACATAGCCAACCATGCTACCTGTGGATAGGAAAAATCCTTCCACAGTCACATTACGGCTGTGGAGATATCAAGAACAGGAAAGTAAACTAACTACCTAGTATATGTCCATAAGCCAGAGTAAAAGAATCAAGAGATAACAATATGCGGAAGCCAAAAGATACAATAAATGAAACACCTGGAGTGAAACTACGTACCGACAGGAACCTCACCGCTCGTCTAACAGCGGCAAAACTCCTAATCAGTCTGCAGCAAGGTAGAAGAATCTGGGCCATGCAAAACCCAGACGTCAGCGCGTCAACTCATCAAGTAATAACATAGTAAACAGGCAATGCGAATATAAACATAAATAAAGCAAGGGTAACAATAATATAAATCAGAGCAGTACAGGGTAGTGTGCAGTGGGTAAACTGGATTGTTCTATCAGGTTCTCTGTTCTAAAGTCTTTGAAACCAAATTGATGAATCATCGATGTAACTCAATAGTATCCCGTACATACCCGGGACCACGGCCACAATATTCTCGGCTGCAGCCGAGACATGCCGCTAGGCACAAAACAGGAATGTGTACACTCGATAGTATCCCGTACATACCCGGGACCACGGCCACAATATTCTCGGCTGAAACCGAGATATGCCGCTAGGCACAAAACATGAATGTATACACTCAATACAGGTAGTGAACTGTCGAGTTACAAGTCTGATTTCACCTTTGATTTCCCCATACCCCCAAGTTATATGTGTATGTCAAGTCAGGTATCCAGTAATCAAAAAAATAATGCCAACACAGGATCAGGTAAACAAGTTTGTCTGGATAGACAATAGGAATGGTCCATGAAGACAACATGTTATGTTTGTTGGCATTAGACACAAGATCAGGTAACAGGTAAAGCCATGGTACATCAGGTCAAGCCAGGTAATGTATAAAGGTGTCATGTCATGTCAAGAGTGTACGGTACCATGTCATGTCAAGTAGGAAGTGTAACAGGTCATGTCAGAAAGCACAAGATGTCATGTGGGTGCTCATAATCAAACTAACATAAGCATGTGTATAAATAAACAAGCATGAATACTATCAGAAAAATAAACTGGAACATGTAATATGATATGCAAATAGATATAATTTCAAGGATGGATGCACAGTTATCGATTAGGGTTACATTTATAGTTCCAATATTAATTAGGATGCAATTTATTAAACATGGAGTGTTAATATCACATTATTATGTAGTAATGTGATCTATGGATGCAATTATATGTATCTTAAATGCGATGGATGCAAACGGGTATCCGTAAAGTTATAAAACTATAAAATGGTAATGTGGGATGTACAACTAAGAAATATGTGATATAAATATTGATATAATAATATTAATATGGATAGCATATTCAAAACGATTAATAACTATAAAAGTGGTATTGATTAACCATGCACAAGAATGTTCCGTTCAGAAATCCAGCGTCACCCAAATTTGTAAAATAGCTTAAAAATAACAAACGTTCTCCAAAAAGGACGTGTCTTATACCAAAACAAAGATAATTCAATAAGGTTTTCATTTTTATAAGTATAAGTATCTCAGGTTGTCCCTACAAAAAGTTATAAATATTCGAAGTTGAAAGTTTGCTGCTGGAATTTCCCTGGACAGCAGTTTGGAGACATTTTCATTTGCATTTTACGTTATTTAAACAATTTATTTTTCAAGTAAATATTTCACAGAGTTATATTATTCTGAGTTAGCTTCGTAACGAACTAAAGAACGTATACTAATGATTTTTCTATGATTTATAATGAATTTTATAAGGTAAGGTGTACAGTAAATTTCAGATTTGTCGTATCCGCTTTTTCAACGACGTTTCATGTGTAAACTATAATATTTTCAAATGTATAACATTATAAAATGTAAATTATAAACTAATTAAAGATAATAATAATAAATATTACGACGATATATATTTTAAATGATATGGATGCAGTATAATGTAATCTAGTATGTCATAAGATAAGTTTTCATGATCTAGATTTAAAATGATATAAACGGATGCAAACGGAATATCGAAACGTTATAAAATTAAACATGGGGTACTAGATTTAAACTATAGGTATGGTATTTATTTAAATAGGTATAAAATGAATTATATAGCATGTAGCAAGATTAACTTGCTTCGATGGGTCGCGAATCGGGAAAACGGAACGTTAACCGTCGGCGGGGAAAACTCGCGACGGGCGCGGTTCACGGAATGAACCCAAACGACGAACAAAGGAACCACACGGGTCGGGGTACCTCGCTGGAACGTCGTGAAGCGTCACCGGCACGACGAAATTCCGGCAACAAAAGAACAGTTAAAAAAAAAATGAGAAACGAGACATGAAGCAAGAAGAGAAAGAATGATAAAGAGAAGTACGAGAGAATATATGAGAGAGAGAGAGAGAAAAAGTGGAGAGAGAGAGAGAGAGCGAGAGAGAGAGAAGAGGGAGAGAGAGAAAGTGGAGAGATAGAGAGAGACCGAGAGAGAGAGAAGTGGGGCCCACGGGTTTAAAGGGGAGGTTGTGATTGGCTGAGAGAATAAATTGAGAAGGATATAAAAGATTGTAAAAATATTATGTGGTTAACTAAATTATATATGATGGTTTAAATATATTAAAAATCTGGGATTTTGGCGCAAAGTAAAATATTTCCAAATCGCGCCCGGGTCGGGTCCAAAAATTTGAAATTGAAATAATAGAATTTTAGGCGGGATCCAAAATATAAAATGAAGTGTTTTATGATCAAAAAGCATACCCCCAAAACGGACACACGTACGTGCACGTTGCCGTCCAAACTCGTCCGTTTCACTGAACGGGACGAGAACACGATGCACGGACGCTACAACAGGGTTAGGGGTGTCAAGCAGGCCAAGATGAATATTTTTAATTTTATTTTAGATGCCAAAAATTGTTATATGCAGAAATTAATTTCCGAGTAGAATTTACAATAATTAACCATCAAGCAAGATAAATGAAATAAGTGCCACACTACGTTCGAACGGTAACTGAAATTAGTAGCATTGGGCTCGGGTGTTACACGCGCCCTTTCGGATTTTCACGAACACTCGCCGGTAGCCCTGCTGTTTTTACTCACGGAGCCCTTTCGGGTTTTCTTCTGTGCCCTTTTTGCTTATGGACATACCGTTTTTTTTAATTTTATTTTTATATGTTTTTTTATATCTCGTCAGTCTAAAGATACTGCGGTAGTAGTTTATAGACGTTTCGGTCTGCTATTAGTTTTAGGACATTTCGGTCCGTCATGGAGAAGGCCGGCTACTGCTTATAAAGCTTGAGCTTAGGAAGATAGCGAGCGGACATAGTCGTCGTCATCTATCATTGACCTAAGCCGTGGCTCATTAAGCATAGTATCTCTTTAGGAAGTGACCGTTTATTGGCCTGAAAGGCCTTTCACCATGCATGTCCATGAGTAGATAGGCCCCACCTTGGTAGACTTTATCTATGATGTATGGGCCTTCATAGTTTGGCTCGAATTTTCCTCGCTTGGCGCGACTGGGAATCATAGGCCTTTTGACCACTAGCACGAGTTCGCCTTGGCGAAATGTCCTCAGCCGGGTCAGTCTCTCATATGAGCGCGTCATCTTTGCTTTATAGGCCTCCAGATTTTGTTGCGCTATGAGCCGGGTTTCATCAAGGGCGTCAAGCTCCTCAAGCCGAAGGTGAGCATTTTCTTCGTCCGTGAGCTCGTAGTGGACTGCCACTCGTAGAGAGGGCAACTCTATCTCGAAGGGGAGTACTGCTTCCGTCCCAAATACCAACGCGTACGGCGTTTTGTTTTTGGCCGCCTTAAATGTAGTTCGATACGCCCAAAGAGCCTCTTGCAGTCTCTCGTGCCAGTCCTTCTTATTTCGGGACACCGTCTTTTTCATGATCTTCGTCAGGGTCTTGTTGAAGGCCTCGGCTAGACCATTAGCTCGTGGATTATAAACCGAGGAATATCTCCAGTCTATATCGTGTTGTTGCGCAAAGCGACTGATCTTGTGGCTTCTGTAAGCTGGCCCGTTATCGGAGATGATCCGTCGTGGAGTTCCAAACCGATATAGGACATGCGTCTTGAAGAAATGGAGGATATTCTTCGTCTTAACTTCTCTCAGCGGTATTGCCTTTGCCCATTTGGAGAAGTTGTCAGTCGTCGCCAGGATGAAACGATATCCTCTGGACGATGCTGGTTCGATAGGGCCGACTATATCAGTTCCCCACATTTCGAATGGCCAGCTAGCCACCGTTGGATGGAGTGGATTTGGATGCTGGTGGATGAAGTCCTCATGGATTTGGAATGAGTGACATTGCTACGCGTATTCGAGGCAGTCCTGAATCATCGTGGGCCAGTAGTAGCCCATCCGTTTGATCTTTAACTTCATCTTTGGGCCTGCTTGGTGAGAACCGCAGAGTCCGTCATGAACTTCCTGGACGACCCTTTCCTCTTCGTCAGGCCCTAGGCATCTCAGCCACAGAGAATCAAACGTCCTATTGTATAGAATATCATTGACGAAGGTGAAAGACAGAGCTCGTTTCATGAGCTGATGTCTTGTGGACGCATCTTCGGGCATTCGATGGGACTTAAAGTAGTCTATGAAGACTTCTCTCCAGTCCTCAGCCTTTTCTTGTTCTTTTATTTGTAAGGTCGTCTGCTCAGTCGCTCCCTTTTCCTCGGATGATTCCGGAGGTATTTCTGCTGGGGCAAGCACCCGACGGCTTTGTACCACGATTCTAACGTCATCGAGGTTCTCGTCATCCAGTTCTTTAGCAAGTTTGGCCAACGCGTCTGCTTTGCTGTTTTCCGCGCGCGGTATGTTTTCCAAAGTGTAGGAGGGGATTTGGGTCAACAGCTGTTGCACCTTTTCGCCATACTTCACCAATTCTGGTTCGCATGCCTGGTAGTCGCCGTTTACTTGACTAACGACCAGTTGGGAATCACTATATATGAGGAGATTTTCAATTCCCATGTCGATGGCGATCTCAAGGCCTGCTATCAGAGCTTCGTATTCGGCTTCATTGTTTGTCCTCGGCTCTGTTAAGGAGAAAGCGAAGCGCATTATCCCTCCTTGTGGAGTCACGAAGATGAGGCCTACCCCCGATTTGATTATAGGGGTACTTTGTTTGCGCTTTTTCATGGAAGATGCTCCATCGAAATAAAGTTCCCATTGGGTATCACCACCGTCGATCGCGTCAAACGCATGTTCGTCAGGCAAATCGCAATTCAGAGGAGAATCGGCGGGTATCGGATGTTCAGCAAGGAAGTCGGCGATGGCCTGGCCTTTCACTGCCTTGAGAGGCTGATAGGTTATCGAGAACTCCATCAAGAGCAGTGCCCATTTAGCAAGTCGTCCCGTTAATATTGCCTTTGACATCAAGTATTTAAGGGGGTCCACCTTTGAAATAAGAAGAACTTCATGTGCTAACGCATAGTGCCTGAGCTTTGTCATCGCGAAGATCAACGCCAGGCAGTGTTTTTCAATGGGGGAGTAGTTGCTTTCTGCCCCCAGTAGAACTCGACTTAAGTAGTAGAGTGCTCTTTCTTTCCCCTGGTCATTCTCTTGCGCCCATAATGCGCCTAAAGAACCTTCGAGGGCGGTTGTATAAAGAATGAGAGGCTTTCCCTTAACCGGAGCAGCCAACACTGGCGGGTTTTGCAGGTACTGTTTGATTTCGTCTAGTGCACCTTGGCATTTTTGATCCCAGACGAACGGGGTTCCCTTCTTCATCAGGTGGCTGTAGGGACGGCATTTTCCTGAAAGATTGGCTATAAATCGCCGTATGTATGCGAGCTTCCCTTGGAGAGACCGCAACTGTTTGAGGGTTCTTGGCGGTGGAATTTCCATGATCGCCTTGATCTTAGACGGATCTATTTCAATACCTCGGTGTCGGACGATGAATCCCAGAAATTTGCCCGAGGAAACTCCGAATGCACACTTGAGAGGGTTCATCTTCAAGTTGTATTTTCGAAGTCGTCGAAATACAGTCTTTAGATGCTCGAGATGTTCCTCGTATGATTTGCTTTTAACCACGAGGTCGTCAATATAGCATTCGATGATTTCATGTATAAGGTCATCGAAGATCTTGGTCATGGCCCTCTGATAAATGGCACCGGCGTTCTTTAAACCGAAGGGCATCACTTTATAACAGAATATACCTAACGGAGTCCTGAAGGCGGTGTGCTTCTGGTCTTCGGGATGCATCTTTATTTGATTATACCCTGATGAGCCGTCCATGAAGGAGAAAACTTTATGAGTGGACATATTGTCTATCATCAGTTCGGTGACTGGCACCGGGAAATCATCCTTCGGGCAGGCTTTGTTGAGATCCCGAAAGTCCACGCATATGCGCACCGTCCCATTTTTCTTCATCACGGGGACGATGTTGGCGATCCATTCAGGGTATTGAACTTCCTGAATAAAGCCAGAGTCGATTAACTTTTTGACCTCAGCGTTGATTCTTATCTCAAGCTCGAGCCGCATTCTTCTCGGCGCCTGTTTGACTGGCTTGACGTCCGGAGATATCGCCAATCTGTGCACAGCAATTTCTGGATCTAGTCCCGGCATTTCGGAATAGTTCCACGCGAAGCAATCTCTATGCTGTAGAAGCACGTCTTTTAACGCAGCCACCCTTTCTTCAGATAGTAGCTCGCTGACAAATGTCGGTCGCGGATCGTTTGCCGTCCCCAACTCAATTTTCTTGAGGTTATCTGCGGTGGTGTGTATTCCATCCTTCAGCTCTTTTGGCGCTGGTGGGAATTCTGAGATCACCTCATCATTGCTGTTTTCGAAGCACCAGGGAAGGTTGTCCATGTTCTCGAGCTCTTCTTTTAATATTGTTATCATGTGACAAGTACGAATTCGCTTCCAATCCCAATGTGGAACTGGTTCTTCTTTCGTGGCCTTGGGCTCGTGCTTCTGTGGCGGCGCCACCCTCCAGTTGTCAGACAGAGCGAACTTGCCAAGCTGATACTGATCTTCGACCCAATTCTTGAAGGTGAAGCAGTCCTCGAGAGGGTGTCCTATCACTTGGTGATAAAAGCAATAGTCTGGGTGTGAGACCTCGTCCGCTTATTCGGGGTGTTTAGACTCCGGCAGTATAAGCATCTGATGTTTTAGAGCAAGATCAAGTATCTTCTTCGTCTTATCCCGAGGAAAAGAGTATGCTCGACCCATCTTCTTCATGAGGGATAGATCAATAATGCTCGACTCCCGTTTGCGTGGCTTCTTAGCCCTGCTTTGTTGCTGTTGAGCGCCTTTTTGGCTTTCCGACTTATTTCTGCTTTTGCGTCGAGCCTTCTTTAAAACAGGTTGACAAGGAATGGCATTTTCACCTTTCACGGCCTGTTGGAGGAGGCGCTGCGTTTTGGCTTTCTCGTAAATGACCATTTCGCGGTTATGATCGTCCCGGAATTTTTGACCCATTTCCTTTATGAGTTTGTTCATTTGTTCTTCGAACGTCGGACTGGGCACTTTTGCATCTGGAACTTTCATTGTCTCAGGATTTGCGTCTTCCCATTGAGCATCCGCTTCTTCATCGAAGTCATACATGACATAGCAGCTTTTTAGCAGCTCTCGTTCCTTTGACAGGATGTATCCAAGCCCGATCGTCTCCATTTTCCCATTAGGCAGTTTGCGTTGAGTCCCTGGAACATTCCAGACTTTGTCATAGAACTTGGCTTTTCGAACGGTCTGCTTGAAGGATATCCCATGGCGTTTCAGCAGCTTTTTCAAACCTTCCGTATAATATCTGGGAAGACGGATAGGCTGAAGCCTGTCGAGCGTAGGATCCGCGCCATGCCAGATCTCTTTCTTCACTTTGGTTTCTTTAGAGCGGTAGAATAGAATTGCCTTTTCACGTTCTCGCCTGGGAGGAATATAGAATGTCCGCAACTCCTCTACCTTGTAGATATCAAGTGCATCCAGTTCTTTACGGTGTTTAAGAGGCACCATGGCGACTTGTAGACTTTGTTCTTCATCAGCGAATGTTCGTATTGAAGGTCAAGCAGAGAATATAACACGGACTTCATCTTCCGAGTCGCTACCAAAGATCAAAGTAGGAGCGGACGGTCCTGGCTTGTTGTGTTGGGGCGGACCCGAATAAACTATCTCCTCTTCCTCTTCAGTATCACTACCGAAGACAGGGATGGTGGCGTTAGCTTTGTTCTCCGGCTTGTGACACTTCTCCGTGTCTTCGAAATACGGTAAGAAGTATTTGGCATCTTCGTATTTGCGGACCTCGTTCACAGAGAACGGGTTCAGCTCTCCCGTCACGGTATACTCGAAACCATCTTTAAAATACTTCATACACTGATGTTGCGTAGAAGGGATGATGTTGTACTCATGTAACCATGGTCGGCCGAGCAAAGCGTTGTAGCATGTCTTGGCGTCTATAACGTGGAACTTAATGTCCGTGACGAGTAGCCCGAAGCGTAGCGTCAGTATCACAGATCCAAGAGTCTTTGATGATTGGGAGTCGAACCCGGAGATGGTGATCTTGTCCCGAGCAAGGTGCTGGACGGTCATGCAGATTTCTTTTAACACCCGCACGTTGAGAAGATTAACGGAGGATCCATTATCTATCAGAATTTTGCCTATCTTAATATCGTGGCAGTATCCTGAGACATAAAGGGGGCGATTGTGTTCGCACGTCCCAAGGAGAAGGTCCTCGTCGCCGAAAGTGACATCGGCAGTATGTACTTCCTCTAGTTCATCCTTCATTTTTTTCCTCGGCCAGGCAAGCTTGGAATTGTTCCGGATCTTGTAGTGCCTTGATCAACGAATCTCTCGCCTCCTTTGATAGCAAAAGGGCGTCAAGAATGCTGAGCTGTGAGGGCAGCTTCCTCAGATGTGCTAGGACGTTGTAATCCACCTTATTCTTTTTCGGCGGGTTGTTGGCGTTTAGCTCCTCCAGAACTTGGTCATCTAAGACGATATCTTCAGAGACCTTTTCTTTCCCTTTATCTTTTCTGTTTGAGGGTCCGAGGTTCTTTTCAGGCAGCGTCCGATTCCGCAGCCGAATATTTTCGCAAACCTTCGGCTCTTCTTCTTTTCCCGAATTGGACTCTTTAAAGAGAGGGGCAAGTTCCAACTCCTCATCAGAATCGCTCACGAACGTAGGCACTTGTGTCCCGCCAGTGTTAACAATGCGACAATTGCCGGTAGTTCTTTTAATCCCTTCGGCCGTATTTCTTTGCTCTTGACGAGTTTTACGCTTTTCCCGCTTAAAGCGTTGTCGATGAGCAACGTATCCTTACCACCATCTATCGAAAGCTTTGCACTCTTGAGTGGGGTGCGAAATCTTTTGATGATATAAGCAATAGGAGGGGTGTGTTTCTACTTCACCGGTGATGTTTCCTTCAGAGGATGGTAGCTTCATGCCCATTGATATGGCCTTAGCAAACTTTTTCCTCATCTTGAATTGGCTTTTGTCGGTAGCGGAGGTGTTTTGCTCCAGCGGGATCATCTCAGCTCTTTCATCAAGTCGCTGGCGCTTGGCCCTTTCAAATATAGCCGTCTCGCGTTCTCGATCAGCTTTACTTTTTAGCCGAGCTTCATTAAGGAATGCGTCAATCATTTCATCTGATAGCCCCAGAATTTTTGGTTCAGGATCTGCCCCCAGCGTTTCAGTACGAGGAGTTTCCTCATCGTCCATGAACGAATGGGAAATCACACGACAGCTTGCCGCGCATTCTTCAGATTCATTTGACGAACTTTCTCCCTCACCATCCTTTTGAAAGACGTGGCTGAGAAACTCTTGGAGTGTAATGGGAGTCCGTGCCTTCTGGTTTTATTCCTCCAGCGTGTCAATTTGTTTTTGCAAGTCCGTGCTCTTGTCGCCAGGCTTCACGGGCTTCTTAGATTTCTTCTTCTTCTTTTTCGAAGATTTTGACGGCTGGTTGCGAGTGCTGGGGCCACCACCATCGGTCTTTGGAGTTGGTTTCAATATCCCTTTAATGATATGTGGTTCCAACGGGTTCTTCCACCTAATCGCTGGACATGTCTGAAGATCGTTTAGCATCATCTTTGTCTTGGCTGATAATACAACCTCCCATGGAGCTTCTTCAACGACGGAGCATGTTGCCCCCGGCGTATTCGTCCCCTTAGAGGTATGGGGCTGCGGGGGATTTACCTTCCATTTGTCAGATAACGCGAATTTGCCCTGTCGATACTGGTTTTCAAGCCAATTTTTGAAAACGTAGCAATCTTCGATCGGATGGTCCAGTACTCGATGATTAGGACAGTAGTTGGGCTCGTTGACGTTACTTGGTTGTAACGGGCGTTTTGGATCCGGCAGATTTATGAGTCGGTTGCGCAACGCCAGCTCGAATAACCTCCTCGTTTTATCGCGGGGAAAAGAGTAGGAACGTCCTAGCCTCTCCTCAAGGGCTACGTACGGACGCATATCATTTTGACGAGCAACCGGCTTCGAGTCACTCGGTTGTTGTCGAGCATTAGCGACAACGATCGCTTTTCCCTTCTCTTTGTCATTTCGAGAGTCCGGCTTTGGAGGAGGGGGTTTATGGCCCATCTGATCCATTTGCGCTAGCTTGTCAATCAAGGCCTGAAAGGTAGTCGGCTTGAAAAACATCATAAATTGTGAGATGGTTACTTGCGAATCAAGGGTTCCCATAAACATACCCACCGCGGGAGCTTCTTCAATGCGCTGCTCGCACTTCGACCATAAGTTCCGCCACCGTATAGCATATTGAACCCACGTCTCTCCTGGTTTTACCCTGGCGTTAATCAGTGCCGTCATTGGGGTACGTTCACTGGCGCTTGCAAAACGCTGAGTAAACAGTAGCTCCATCTCTGCGAAGGTCTTGATAGAGTCGTTTGGGAGCTCGGAATACCACTCGAACGCTGTATCTGATAAGCTACCAACGAATTGGCGAAGCAACAACTTATCATCCCCGCCGGTGTTGCCGCAAAGCGCTCTGAACTGGGCAACATGCTGGTGGGGATTGCCAGTCCCCTTGTAGACATGGAACTTGGGAATTGTGTAACCTGGTGGGTACTTGATTTGGTCGTACCAACTTGGATATGGCCGCCCCGTTTTTACGACCTGGCCGACTGCTTCGGTCGCATGATGAACCCGTATTTGCTGGGCTATGTACTCGTCCAAATTTGCTTTAGAGATTGTATCCTCTTTAGCCGTTGACAGAGCTGGCGGAGGATTTGATGTCTCTCCCCTATTGTCTCCAAGGACGATTCAAGGATCTTCAGCCGGAGGATCTTGTTGTATCATCATCCCTATCATGTCTTGGAAGAGGAGGCCCATACGCTGTATGTTGGCTGCTTGTTCAGCAGCCTCTTTGTCCTTCTTCTCTAGTATTCGACGAAGGAATTCGGCGTCGGTTTCTTCCTCCTAGCATTCATCCGAGGATGTTTCAGGGTTTTCTTTTGGCCCAGTAAGTGCGGCCATAGCGTTCATCATTTCTTGGAGCTTCTGTTGTTGCTCCTGCGCCTTGGTCACTGACCGCGTGTGCGGTCTATGACCTGTTGATATGCGACTGTCCTCCTTACCAGACGCCACATAGACGGTATGAACTACAATGCCCCCTGACTTAAGGCGTTTGGATGCACCACCTCTGATATTTGTCGTCGGCGCGGGTGTTTTCTCCGGCCTCCTTCTTTTGTGGGCCGTTGAAGTTGAAGGGGCCGTTGCAGTGGGCACCCTAGCGATTGCTGTCCTCTGCTGTTTAATAGGACGGTCTTTTTCTTTTTGCACCTTCGTCTTCCTTTGTTGACGAGAGTGATCTGGGTCGATCACGGAGTCTTGAACTCTCCGCCAAACTTTATAAATTTTTTAGGACAGCCGTTGAGGGGGTTGTTCTTGCTTCGTTTCCGGAACTCTCTCCGCGGGCGGAGGAGATCTTTTCAATGTAGCGGTCGGAGAATTCTTACGTACCCTCCTCAGCAGTTCGAAGCTGTTCCTAGTTGGAACATCAGCGTTGACTTCCATCACTGGAGCCGGTGGAGTTAGCCCTGAGGGGGAGTTGCCCCCTGCCTTCCTCACTCGTTGCCAATGGCGACGTTGAGCATGACGAGCCGTTGGGACTGGCTCGGAGATTGAGACATCTTCTTTTTTCCCCCTGTCTGAATGAGGCGCCGCCGGTGTTAACCTCTTAAAGACTGAGGTTGTCTTTTGAGGGGTGATATTCAACCTGTCGAAGACGGATCCTCGAGCAGGGACAGGAGCAGGAATCGTCAGTCTTGAAAAGACTGACTCTTTGACAGGGGAAGCCGCCTTGACGACTTCTGGAGCAGCAGTTATTGCTTTCCTTGGGACAGCCAGTTTAGAGTTCTGATTTAGCCTGGTGAAAACAGAGGCTGTCGGTTTGGTAGTGGGCGACCCGTTGACAGGCGCCGTCGTAGCAGTGAGCCGGTCGAAGACCGACTTCTTGTTCACTTCCAATGCAGGTATTGGCATAGAGAAGGTTGTAGGTGGGATCATAGTCCCGAAGAACAGGCCAGTGGTGGCTTAGGTCACCTGGTCTACCGGCAGAGCGAGGAAGGAAGCCGCTTGGGGCCCATATGCTACACCTCCCGGTGAGGTGGAGCGTCCGTTGCAGTGGCACTTCGAGCAGTTAGTGCAGTTAAAGGCCATTGATTCTTGAATTTTGTGCCAGGCAAAAGACCAAATCTTAGTAACTTGAAATCCGAAGGCAACCATTTAACAAACCGCGATTGGTTCGCGAGGACGACACACGAAGTGTGGAGTAGAAAGAGGAAGAGGTCCCACCGGGCGTGCCAGAATCTGTTCCCCTCCGAAGGACGGCGGCGACGTGAGGACATCTTGCCTGAGATTCGGGACAGATGCTATATGGTTTTATCCATCTACCTCTCCGAAGATGCCAACTTGATTTATGGCACAGTGTATCGGAGGTTTAGACGGATGCGGCCGATGTAGCAGACTTCGTTTTGATTGTGGGGACGCTCTTCCCTGCAGGTGCAAGCCCCTGCAGTTAATTACGCTACCGCATCGCGGTAGCCACTTTCTCCTTCTCCAGAATTTCACTTCGTGTCGTGTGTGTTTTTTTTGTTTGTGGTTGCCCATGGATCGTATACAGAGACTAAGTGATGCCGTCGCCCGTAGGACGTGGATTAGTCCAAATCCATATTTACTTAGATTTGGGTTTGGTGTTTTAGTTTAAGGATACGTTAGCCAGATTTAGGCTAATATCAACTTAAACGTTTGTTAAGGATATGTTAGTCCTGTTTGAGACTAAGATCTACTTAACGTGGTGATCCATTTAATATATGGCCATCGGGACTCATCACCTCTCTGACGTCGTTGAAGGATTACAACGACATGTGTCAGAGGAGTTCAGAGATGTACCCTTGAACCAAAATTGATTTAGAGTTTTATAGTCCTTTTGAATGTTTAAGGATACGTTAGCCGTGTTTGGGGCTAAGATCAACATAAACGGGATCGTTTAGATCCGACAAAAGAGCATTTGGAGGCTCTATTGTCCCAGTTTAGGGACGTAGTGGTCCGTAGGGAGTTTAAGGACGTTGCGGTCCATTGCCAGTTTAGGGACGTGGTGGTCCATGTTCCAGTTTAGGGACGTGGTGGTCTATGTTCCAGTTTAGAGACGTGGTGGTCCATTATTAGTTTAAGGACGTCTCGGTCCAATATTAGTTTAAGGACGTCCCGTTTCAAAATTAGTTTAAGGACGTCTCGGTCCAATATTAGTTTAAGGACGTCTCGGTCCATGAGTTTAAGGACCCCGCAGTCTATATTAATGTGTGGTCTTCGGGACCCGTCACCTCTCTGACGTCGTTGAGGGATTACAACGATAGGTGTCAAAGGAGTTTGGAGATGTACCCTCGAACCGGATGTAAATTGATTTAGGGAGCAACCGTGCTCAGTTAATTTAATTTGAGGACTTATGGCCATGATTGGGCTAAGTCCAGTTGAAAATGTTCAACACCTTTATTTATTTTTGGTCTATTAGACCTGTGCTAGGGCTTGCCCACACTTAAATAATGCATTGCATTACTTCTATTTTATTTTATTTTTTTTGTTTGGGCTCTGCCCATAAAAGATGCAGAGCATCAATTTGTTTTGGGGCTCTGCCCATTTATAAATGATGCAGAGCATCAATTTCACTTGGGCTCTGCCCCTTTTTATTGCTTTGCAATTTACTTTGTCCTGCTAGGTCTTTTTGACTTGGGCCTGGCCCTTTAGCAGAGGAAATGCATTGCATTTTCAGGAGCTTTGCGCCAATCAAAGAGCGCAAGCGCTTGTGGTAAGGACACGTGTCATGCAAGCGCAGTGCGCTGCGCCAGTGCGCTGTGCTGCTGCACTGCTGACGCGTGTCACGTTCTGAGGAGCGCAAGCGCAACAGCGCAGTGCGCTGTGTTAGTGCGCTGTTGCGCTGCTGACACGTGGCGCTCCTTGGTGACTTGCGCCAACACAGGAGCGCAATAGTGCAAGTTTTCAAGTGCAGAGCACTATTAATTTGAGAATCTTTTAGATTCAAGAACCAAAGATTCATAAAGGAAGTGCAGAGCACTATTTGATTTCTTGATCTAATTTAGATCAAAGAAAAACAAGCTTTTTCTTATCTCAAGAACCAGAGGTTCATAAAAAGTGCAAAGCACTATTTTTATTCTGTTTTTTATTAAAGATTATTGATCTTGTTTTTAGATCAATCCTCTGTTCATAAGAGAATTTTCTCTTTTTCTAAAGACTTTTTACCTTTTTTGTTTTTGAGGATTTCTCTTCAATTCTTCAGAGTTTTCTCTATTTAATTTCTCACAAAATGTTGATGCCTTTGAATTGAGGTCTAGGGTCCTTTTTATAGTGCCCATAAATTAGTTAAATTTGTTGGAGAGATCTTTTTCTGAGTGATTTGGGGAATTTTCCCCACCGTTGGATCTTTGATCCGAAGGCTTCTGTTTTACAGAAGAAAATCTTCTTGTTTTAACAAGAACAGAAAGATTTCTTTAAAATCTTAATTCTGCTTGGCGCAAACGCTCCAGAGCGTGATACGTGTCACGCAGCGCATAGCGCGGCGCAACTGCGCTAGCGCATCTGTGCTGACACGTGTCGCGCAGCGCAAAGCGCGGCGCATCTGCGCTGACACGTGTCGCGCAGCGCACAGCGCAGCGCATCTGCGCTGACACGTGTCGCGCAGTGCAGTGCAAGTGTTGCTTCCTTTAACTTTACTTAAAATAGAGCTTTGCTCTGATTGGGTGCGCTGCTTTGGGCGCTGCGCTGATGTGTCTGCGCCTGACACATGGCGCGTTGCGCCCAGCGCAAAGAATCTGAAGCGTCGCTTCATTTACTAAAGTTTAAATTTTCAAAGCAGAGCTTTGCTCTAATTGGGGGAAGATGAAGTGTTGCTTCATCTCCCGCCTTGTGATTTGAACAGAGCTTTGCTCTGATTGGGGTAAACTGGCCCGGTACATCTTATTAGCGAAGAGGGCTCATCTGTTGAAGATTGGTTTGTATTCGGCCATCTACGTCTCGCTCTTTGAGTATCCCTCTCCTCCAACGTGGTGGATTAAGGTTTTTATCGAGCAATGGAATATCCCTACCCACACCTTCCTGATGACGGACCAGGAAGTCTCTATCTCCTTGGAGGAGTTTGCTGAAATCTCGGGTCTGCCGATGAGGAGGGAACATTACGAGGAGCTGCTTCCTCCTGACGAATACGTCTTTGCCACCAAGCCGCTGGTGTTTGATCTGACACCGAAGAACGCTATTCAGCACCAGTTTCCGGGCTTGGTGAAGGTGCTGGAGATCTATGAAGGGCTCTATCTGGAATCGGGCATCCGGGGAGTCAGTTTCGCAGATTTTATCGCCCGCTTCATTCGACCGGAGTTCCTATCGGAGCGGAGCGAGAAGTTCGCTCAGCTTGATGACCCTTTTGGCTTCGGCTTGGACCGCAGACCCACGTCGGAGGATGATCACAAGGACTTTTATCTTCCCGGCGCCGCCGTCATGCCCTTGTCAGAAATCGCCGTCCCGGGCATGGATGAGGAGACCTTTTTTGTAGGGTTCCTGGGATTGTGGCTGTGCAGCTTTGCGCTCCCCATGCACCCGCACCACATGCGGCCATCTGTTTTCTACCCAGCGCATCGGATGGTGGCTGGTCTGCAGTTGACAGTAGGAATCGCCGGGCTGGCTCACCTTTATAATGGACTTAGCGTAGCGGCGGACGCTAATGAGCCTGGGGTGCGTCCTGCTAACTTCCCGATGCACTACTTCACCTCTTGGATGGAAATGCATGTGCACGGGGTGTTCGGCGCCCATAAGATCCCTCCGTTTTTTGAGAAGTGCAGATTCCCAAGAGTCATGCGGTTGGTCGGCGCTTCGATCATGGTTGCACCTCCGCGGGAGGCTAGGGGGCTTCTCCTTCGTCCACACCTGGTCAGAGCGAAGGTTTCTTTTTAGATAAAGTCATAACTATAGGCTCAGAGACCACCAAGTCGGTAGTGCCACTGCGCGATGATTTTAAGGACGGGGCTTCCATATTGAAAGCTCGGGAGATCCTCCACCTCTACTCCATTCAGCCGGGCAACCTGGTGTTTAGGCAGAATGAGACGGCGCTCTTCATGAGGTATAACCCTCACCGGTTCGCTCAGCAATCGAGCTATCACCAGGGGATCCCGATGGAAGCGTTCTTGGAAGAGCCCGTGGCTAGCCGAGAGGGGATAAGGAGTGCGATGCACCATTTCATGCAGCTTAACACGGGCTCCTATTTCTTTATCAGCGAGCCGAGCTGCGTCCCCAAGGTCCTTAACGCGTACGTGGCGTGGTACGCGCATGCAATGGGTCCAGTTATCCTTATGGAGAAGCGCATGCTGGTTGACTGCAAGGGTGCGCCTCCCGACGGCGATCGCAAGGCTCCCTTGAAGCCAAGGACCCCGGTCATTCCTCCACTGAAAGATGCCGGAGTTAGGCCATCGCACGTGTTGAGCCCCCCACGTGGATTGCCGCTTCCTGATACGGTGGATGCGCCACCAGCGCCCCGTGCTCCAGTGGAGACGGTAGATGTGGTTTCGCTGGAGTCCGGCGTGGGCGCGGATATCGGGACCCGCCGCCCTAAGGTGCCTGCAAAGCGCAAGTCGATCTCGGGTGCACCCAGGGCTGGCGAGCAGAAGAGGAAGAAGAAGTCGCTCTTCTCAGCTGACGTTGCTTTCGGTCAGGAACCTCATGCTCCCTATAGCGAGGGCTTGGGCGAGTACGGGACCAATAAAAGATTGGTTATGCCGCCAGATGACACTGATCTGGCGGCCGCCATCGCAGCTTCAGAGCGATTGGCGAGGCGCGACGCATGGCTAGCTAAGCTTGCACAATCGGGTAATTACTAGTCGCATTTTTTATTGCATCGTACTTTTATTATTGTCTTTGACTAATACTTTTCCCTTCTTTTCTTCAAACAGGCATTACCACTGAAGAAGCCATCGCTGCTTCCCTCAAAACTTTTCAAGAGGAAGAACGACTCAGAGCATCCTTAGGCCTCGGTACATTTCGATTCATTAAGTCTTTATTCTCTTTTCGTTATGGTCGATCTAACCCTTTCTTTTTCTCATCACAGGAACTACAATGTCGGTCCCGCAAAGTGACGCAGAGACTCTTCCCGGGCCAACTACTGAAGTCCCGGTCTCTTCGGGGCTAACGCGAGAGCCTCAACTCGAGAAGTCGGTAAAGGATGCCTTGAAGGATCTGGAGGCATCTCTGTTCGCGAATGATGACGCCTTAATGAAGGAAGCTTCGAAGAGGTCCGTCTTAACGGCTCGGGAGAAGAGAAAGCGGTTAAGGCGCGAGGCGAAGGCGCGCAGGGCTGCTTTGGCCGTGGGAGCGGGCCCAAGCACCGTCCCTCGTGCTGATACTCCCTCAGAAGAGCCCCCGGTTGCCTTGTCCACAGCTCGCAGACAGGTGGTGCGCGCAGTTCAGGGTGCTAATGATAAGTCCTCCTCAGGTAATGTATCTTTCAGGATTTTGTTGTAAGAAATGTAAATTTGTCGGTTCTTATATATCTTGTCTTGCAGGGCCAAGTCCAACCGAAAGGGAGGCGGAAATCGTCGAACCTAAGGGGACAGAGGAGGAGGCGCCGGCAGAACCCGAGCCGACGATGGGCGACGTCGCTGGGGCTACTGTGTTGGATATATATGCCCCAGAGGCCTTCATTGTATAGGATGCTAGGGATATGTATGTACATGACAGTCTTGCTTAATATAATAGTACGCTATTTGGTTTGTATTTATCTTAACATTTGATATATTTTGGGTAGTATTCATATATATATACATGTTGATAAAGCCCTTAGGATGTTTGCCTGACTACCGGCGTTGTGATGGCAGTCATACTAGTGGGAGCTTGTAACACCCGAGCCCAATAATACTATTTCTGTTACTGGTTGAGTGTTTGGCATTGCTCATTTCATTTATCTTGCTTGTTTGGTTCTTATTGCAAACTTTTAACCGGCTAAGTCATTCTGCATATAACAAATTTTAGCACCTAAAATAAAATTGAAAATATTCTTCTTGGCCTACTTGACACCCTTAGCCTCGTGGTAGCGTCCGTGCATTGTATTATCGTCCCGTTCAGTGAAACGGGCGAGTTTGGATGGCTACGTGCACGTGCGTGTGTCCGTTTTGGGAGTATGCTTTTTAATCATAAAACATTTCATTTTAAATTTGGAACCCGCTTAAAATCCTATTATTTGAATTTCGAATTTTTAGACCCAACCCGGGCTCAATTTGAAAATGTTTTATTTGGCGCCAAAATCCCAAATTTTAATATTATTAAAACCATCGCATATATTTTTTCTAACTAACCTGATATCTTACTGTTCATTACCTATCTTTTAAATCTTTAAGTTAACCATATAATATTTTTACAATCTTTTATATCCTTCTTAATTTATTCTCTCAGCCAATCGCAACCCCCCCTTTAACCCTGTGGGCCCCACTTTCTTTCTCTCTCTCTCTCTCCACTTTTTCTCTCTCTCCCTCTCCCTCATATATTCTCTCGTACTTCTCTTTATCATTCTTTCTCTTTTTGCTTCATGTTCCGTTTTTCATTTTTTTTAACTGTTCTTTTGTTGCCGGAATTCCGTCGTGCCGGTGACGCTTCTCGACGTTCCAGTGAGGTACCCCGACCCGTGTGGTTCCTTTGTTCGTCGTTTGGGTTCATTCCGTGAACCGTGCGCCCGTCGCGAGTTTTCCCCGCCGACGGTTAACGTTCCGTTTTCCCGATTCGCGACCCATCGAGGCAAGTTAATCTTGCTACATGCTATATACTTTTATAATCTTCATTTTATAATGTTATACATTTGAAAATCTTATAATTTACACATGAAACGTCGTTGAAAAATCGGATATGACAAATCTGAAATTTACTGTACACCTTATCTTATAAAATTCATTATAAATCATAGGAAAATCATTAGTATACGTTCTTTAGTTCGTTACGAAGCTAATTCAGAATACTATAACTCTATGAAATATTTACTTGCAAAATAAATTGTTTAAATAACGTAAAATGCAAATGAATATGCCTTTAAACTGCTGTCCAGGGAAATTCCAGCAGCAAACTTTCAACTTCAAATATTCATAACTTTTTGTAGGGATAACCTGAGATGCTTATACTTATAAAACTGAAAACCTTATTGAATTATCTTTGTTTTGGTATAAGATACGTCTCTTTTGGAGAACAGTTGTTATTTTTAAGCTATTTTGCAAATTAGGGTGACGCTGAATTTCTGAACGGAACCTTCTTGTGCGTGGTTAATCAATACCACTTTTATAGTTATTAATCGCTTTGAATATGCTATCCATATTAATATTATTATATCAATATTTATATCACATATTGCTTATTTGTGCATCCCACATTACCATTTTATAGTTTTATAACCTTTCGGATACCCGTTTGCATCCATCGCATTTAAGTTGCATATAATTGCATCCATGAAGTCTTAAACTTATTAACATGATTAAATGACTATAATTGTCTTACTGCATTCTTGTAATGTTGAAATCCTCTCTGTGACACAACTAATAACTGTACTGCAAAGTGAGTGCATCTGTCTATTGCTTAATTCATTGCTTATATCATGTTGTTGATGACCATGCTTGATTCTATAACTGACTGTGAATTCACATACGATATTGTTCACAACTTGACCTGACTTACTACATGTATATGGATCTACCCGACATCGTATACTGTTTGACTTGACCCGTTACCTGATCGTGTGTCTAATGCCAACAAACCTAACATGTAGTCCTCTTGGACCGTTCCTGTTGTCTATCCAGACAAACCTGTTTACCTGATCCTGTGTTGGCATTAGTTTCTTGATTACGGGATACCTGACTTGACTTACACATATAACTTGGGGGTATGGGGAAATCAGTATTGTAACCGAACGTAACTCCAAGGGCCATCCTATTGTTTGCCGTTTTTCCGGGTGTTACGGAATATCCTATTGTTTGCCATTTTTCCGGGCGTTACGGAATATCCTATTGTTTGCCGTTTTTCCGGGCGTTACGGAATATCCTATTGTTTGCCGTTTTTCCGGGCGTTACGGAATACCTATTGTTTGCCGTCTTTCCGGACGTTACGGAATAACTACCGACGAGTTACGATGAGGATTACCTTACCTGGTTTCAAAGACTTTAGAACAGAGAACCTGATAGCACAGTTTAGTTTACCCACTGCATACAACCCTGCACTGCTCTGATTCATATTATTGTTACTCTTGCTTATTTCATGTTCATATTCGCATTGCCTGTCTATTATGTTATCACTGGTTGACATGACACGCTGACGTCTGGGTTTTGCATGGCCCAGATTCCGTACCGCTGTCGCCGACCGAGCAGGAGTACTTCAGCCAGCAGGCTGATTTGTGAGTTCTGTAGTGATTTGTTTATTTCTTGCATTTTATTTCTAGATGTGAGCCCGCATTATGGGACGTACTTTTCTATTATTGTATTGGATCATTTGCTTCCGCACTTATTTATCATTGACTCTTGTTATTCTGGATTTGGACATGTGTTAGATAGTTTATTTATCTTGTTCTTGATATCTCTACAGCCATAATGTGACTGTGGATGGATACTTCCTACCTACAGGTAGCATGGTTGGCTATATCACGTGCCCAATCTTGCGTACTCTGGGAAGTGGGGCGTGACATGGTTCTTTTGGTATCAGAGCCATAGGATAGTCGGGTTAATTCTTTTGTAGTTGGGTATTATACCCAATACATGAATCAGAATACCCGTGTTTAGGAAACATGTCCTGCCACCTTGACCGTTTTACCATTCTTGAATCACATTCTTCCTGATTATATCTTTTACGACGTGCAAACTTACTTTGCATGTCGACTCGAAAACCTGATTTCTTGTTATCCCTAGGACTTAGGCGACTTGGGTGGAGTTAAGTAATTGTGGCTATGATACCGCGGCATAGTTACAATACGGTACTCTATTTAAGTATCTTGGAGTTCTAGCCTTGATCTATATTCAGAATCTATCATCATGCTAATGTTGGGTGTTTTGAGTTCAGGATTATGGCAAGTAAGAATGTGAAGACGTACCAGAGGCGTGTGGATGAAGCCGCCATGCTTGGAGTGATAAGAGGAATGCTGGAGAATCAAAGAAACAGACCGAGCTGATCCAGCAGCAAGCGGACTCGTTTCGGGAAGGTTTGCAGATCGTTCAGTAGTCTGTGAACAATATTAGAGCTAGACCAGTTGACCGAGTAGGGACCGTAGCAGATTTCAGGCGGTTGGGTCCGTCTACATTTACTGGTTTAAAGGAGCCATTGCCAGTGGAGCAGTGGCTAGTTGACACAGAGAACTTGCTTTTTGCGGCACAGATTCCAGATGACAAAAGGTTGTTGTCGTACACATTCAGCTAGTGGACTACGCCCGAGAATGGTGGCTTGTTGAGGAGACCCGCTTGCCCAAGCCGATCAAGTGGGCGGATTTTTCTAAGAGTTTCCTGGAGAAGTTCTTCCCGCGGACTTCACGGGAGGAAATGGAAGAGAAGTTCATCGGACTAAAGCAGAAGGGAGCACCCGTAGATGTGCATGTAGCAGAATGGACGAGACTCAGTAGTTTCGCTGGACCTTTAGTTGCCAACGATGCAGACAGGGCACGGAGGTTCATGCGCAGGCTGGACGTGGACATCCAGAGGCAGAATGTCTTTCTGGGTTTGACCACTTTCTCATAAATACTTGCAGCAGCCAAGAGCAGCAGAGTTTATCTGGGATGAAAGGGAGTTTGCAGCAGACAGCAGTTGCGTTAAGGAAGCAGTTCTATCGGGCCAGTCGAGTTTAGGGCTAGGCCGACTAACAATGTTCTTGCAGCAATGGAAGTTGATAATAGTGAAGAGCCGGCGGTTGTTCGCAATTTTATGGATGTGTTTGAAGATATATCGGGCTTGCCGCCGAAGCGAGACGTGGAGTTCGCAATTGACCTTATTCCTGGTGCGGCGCCAGTATCTAAAGCGTATTATCCAATGGCACCAGTAGAATTGGAAGAAGTTAAGAAACAAGTTACTGAATTGCTTGAGAAGGGTTGGATTCGAAGCAGCAACTCGCCTTGGGGAGCTCCAGTTCTTCTAGTAAAGAAGAAGGATGGCACGAGGAGGATGTGCATCGATTATCGAGAATTAAACCGGGTAACTATTAAGAACAAGTACCCGATCCCTCGCATTGGAGAGCTTTTTGAGCAGCTTAGTGGCGCGAGGGTATTCTTGAAACTGGATTTGCGATCCGGATATCATCAGGTCCGAGTGAAAGCAGAGGATATTTGCAAGACGGCGTTTTGAACTCGGTATGGACATTACGAGTATCTAGTGATGCCCTTCGGAGTAACGAATGCGCCGGCAGTATTCATGGACTTGATGAACCGAATCTTTTCACCATTCTTGGACCAGTTTATTGTGGTATTCATTGACGATATTCTGGTTTACTCGAAGAGTTTGGAGGAGCATGCTGAGCATTTGAAGATCGCACTGCAGACATTGAGACAGGAGAAATTGTATGCGAAGATGAGTAAGTGCGAATTTTGGCTGGAAGAAATGAAGTTTCTGGGGCATGTTGTGTCAGGCGATGGAATCGCCGTCGATCCCGAAAAGATTGCAGCAGTTCGAGATTGGCCTATTCCAAGGAATGTAGCTGAGATAAGAAGTTTCCTTGGATTAGCCGGATACTACAGGAGATTTGTGGAGAACTTCGCTCGTTTGGCAGAACCGTTGACCAAGCTTACGCGCAAGGAGGTACCTTTTGTATGGACGGATAAGTGTGCGTTGGCTTTTGAGACGTTGAAGCAGATGTTGATAACCGCCCCTATCCTGACCGTACCAGACAATTCCGGAGGACTAGTGATTCATAGCGACGCATCTGGGAAAGGATTGGGATGTGTTTTGATGCAGCATGGGAAGGTTGTAGCATACGCATCGAAACAGTTGAAGACCCATGAGAAGAATTATCCAACTCATGACTTGGAGCTTGCGGCTGTGATTTTCGCTTTGAAGATTTAGAGACACTACCTTTTGGGGGAAAGAGTCGAAGTTTTTACAGATCATAAGAGCTTGAAGTATGTGTTTACACAGAAGGAGCTTAACATGAGGCAGCGTAGATGGTTGGAGCTGATGGCTGACTACAATCTTGATCTTAAGTACCATCCGGAGAAGGTTAATGTTGTGCCGGATGCGCTTAGTCGGTTACCGGCAATTCAGGTGTTAACTACACAGAGGGAGATCATTGCAGATTTTCGAAGATTTGACTTGGAAGTTGTGCTACCACATTCTACGGGACAGTTGATGCAGTTGCAAGTACAGTTGTCCTTGGTTGAGAAGATTAAAGCGGCACAATCGCAGGATCCTAGACTGCAGAAGTTTCGAGAGCAGGTTGAGGCTGGACTATGAACAGATTTACTGGTCTACGAAGATGGTTCGTTGAGGTATGGTAGCCGTTTGTGTGTGCCAAAGGGGGATGTTCGTGAAGAGCTTATGAAGGAGGCACACAGTTCAGCTTATTCTATACATCCAGGAGGTACAAAGATGTACCGAGATATTCGACAGCATTTCTGGTGGGAAGGCATGAAACGGGAGATTGCTCGCTTCGTGGCTAAGTGCTTGGTATGTCAGCAAGTCAAGGCTGAACACCAAAGGGTTGCTGGTTTGTTGCAACCACTTCCGATTTCTCAGTGGAAGTGGGAACATATAACCATGGATTTCGTGACGGCTTTACCGTGAAGTCCAAAGGGCAACAATGCAGTATGGGTGATTGTCGATCGATTGACCAAGGCAGCTCACTTTATTCCTTTCCGGGTTGGTCAATCAACGGAGACTTTGGCAGAGCGGTACATGCAGGAGATTGTAAGATTGCATGGCGTACCGGTGAGCATTGTGTCCGATCGGGACACTCGGTTCTTATCACACTTCTGGAGGAGTTTACAGGAAAGTTTGGGGACTCGATTGAAATTTAGCACAGCTTATCATCCTCAAACTGATGGTCAGTCGGAGAGAACGATCCAAACTCTTGATGATATGTTGAGAGCATGCATGTTGGACTTCAAGGGTTCGTGGGAGGATCATCTACACTTCGTGGAGTTTTCTTACAACAACAGTTTTCAGGCAACTATCCAGATGGCTCCGTTTGAAGCTTTGTATGGTCGTAAATGTCGTTCACCTATTTGTTGGGATGATGTCGGTGAACGAAAATTGTTGGGACCAGATTTGGTGATGCAGACAGTTGAGAAGGTTAACACTATCAGAAATCATATGAAGGCAGCACAAGACAGACAGAAGAGTTGGGCTGACACGTCGAGAAGACCTCTAGAATTCACCGTGCGTGATTTGGTATTCTTGAAGATATCACCGACTAGAGGGGTGATTCGTTTTGGAAGTCGAGGAAAGCTTAATCCTCGATTCGTTGGACCCTTGAGATCGTGGAGCATGTTGGTGAGGTAACATATCGTTTGGCGTTACCACAGTCCTTGGAAAATGTGCACGATATGTTTCACGTATCTCAACTCCGTAAGTATGTTCGAGATGAAACACACGTTTTGGATCATTCGGAGCTAACAGTACGAGAAGACTTGACTTTTGAGGAGCGACCGATTGAAATCGGGGATCGAAGGGAAAAGGTTCTTAAGAACAAGGTTATCCCCCTTGTGCTAGTCTCTTAGGGTAATCGATCGCATGGAGAATCCACTTGGGAGCGAGAAGACGAGATCCGGCAGAAGTTTCCTCACCTTTTCCTGTAGTTATCTATCTTGAATTCTTGGAATTTCGAGGACGAAATTCTTTTGTAGTTGGGTATGATGTAACACCCGAGCCGAATAATACTATTTCTGTTACTGGTTGAGTGTTTGGCATTGCTCATTTCATTTATCTTGCTTGTTTGGTTCTTATAACAAAATTTTAACCGGCTAAGTCATTCTGCATATAACAAATTTTAGCACCTAAAATAAAATTGAAAATATTCTTCTTGGCCTACTTGACACCCTTAGCCTCGTGGTAGCGTCCGTGCATTGTATTCTCGTCCCGTTCAGTGAAACGGGCGAGTTTGGATGGCTACGTGCACGTACGTGTATCCGTTTTGGGAGTATGCTTTTTAATCATAAAACATTTCATTTTAAAATTTGGAACCCGCTTAAAATCCTATTATTTGAATTTCGAATTTTTAGACCCAACCCGGGCGCAATTTGGAAATGTTTTATTTGGCGCCAAAATCCCAAATTTTAATATTATTAAAACCATCGCATATATTTTTTCTAACTAACCTGATATCTTACTGTTCATTACCTATCTTTTAAATCTTTAAGTTAACCATATAATATTTTTACAATCTTTTATATCCTTCTTAATTTATTCTCTCAGCCAATCGCAACCTCCCCTTTAACCCTGTAGGCCCCACTTTCTCTCTCTCTCTCTCTCCACTTTTTCTCTCTCTCCCTCTCCCTCATATATTCTCTCGTACTTCTCTTTATCATTCTTTCTCTTTTTGCTTCATGTTCCGTTTTTCATTTTTTTTAACTGTTCTTTTGTTGCCGGAATTCCGTCGTGCCGGTGACGCTTCTCGACGTTCCAGTGAGGTACCCCGACCCGTGTGGTTCCTTTGTTCGTCGTTTGGGTTCATTCCGTGAACCGTGCGCCCGTCGCGAGTTTTCCCCGCCGACGGTTAACGTTCCGTTTTCCCGATTCGCGACCCATCGAGGCAAGTTAATCTTGCTACATGCTATATACTTTTATAATCTTCATTTTATAATGTTATACATTTGAAAATCTTATAGTTTACACATGAAACGTCGTTGAAAAATCGGATATGACAAATCTGAAATTTACTGTACACCTTATCTTATAAAATTCATTATAAATCATAGGAAAATCATTAGCATACGTTCTTTAGTTCGTTACGAAGATAATTCAGAATACTATAACTCTATGAAATATTTACTTGCAAAATAAATTGTTTAAATAACGTAAAATGCAAATGAATATGCCTTTAAACTGCTGTCCAGGAAAATTCCAGCAGCAAACTTTCAACTTCGAATATTCATAACTTTTTGTAGGGATAACCTGAGATGCTTATACTTATAAAACTGAAAACCTTATTGAATTATCTTTGTTTTGGTATAAGATACGTCTCTTTTGGAGAACAGTTGTTATTTTTAAGCTATTTTGCAAATTAGGGTGACGCTGAATTTCTGAACGGAACCTTCTTGTGCGTGGTTAATCAATACCACTTTTATAGTTATTAATCGCTTTGAATATGCTATCCGCTTTGAATATGCTATCCATATTAATATTATTATATCAATATTTATATCACATATTGCTTATTTGTGCATCCCACATTACCATTTTATAGTTTTATAACCTTTCGGATACCCATTTGCATCCATTGCATTTAAGTTGCATATAATTGCATCCATGAAGTCTTAAACTTATTAACATGATTAAATGACTATAATTATCTTACTGCATTCTTGTAATGTTGAAATCCTCTCTGTGACACAACTAATAACTGTACTGCAAACTGAGTGCATCTGTCTATTGCTTAATTCATTGCTTATATCATGTTGTTGATGACCATGCTTGATTCTATAACTGACTGTGAATTCACATATGATATTGTTCACAACTTGACCTGACTTACTACATGTATATGGATCTACCCGACATCGTATACTGTTTGACTTGACCCGTTACCTGATCGTGTGTCTAATGCCAACAAACCTAACATGTAGTCCTCATGGACCGTTCCTGTTGTCTATCCAGACAAACCTGTTTACCTGATCCTGTGTTGGCATTAGTTTCTTGATTACGGGATACCTGACTTGACTTACACATATAACTTGGGGGTATGGGGAAATCAGTATTGTAACCGAACGTAACTCCAAGGGCCATCCTATTGTTTGCCGTTTTTCCGGGCGTTACGGAATATCCTATTGTTTGCCGTTTTTCCGGGCGTTACGGAATATCCTATTGTTTGCCGTTTTTCCGGGCGTTACGGAATACCTATTGTTTGCCGTCTTTCCGGGCGTTACGGAATAACTACCGACGAGTTACGATGAGGATTACCTTACCTGGTTTCAAAGACTTTAGAACAGAGAACCTGATAGCACAGTTTAGTTTACCCACTGCATACAACCCTGCACTGCTCTGATTCATATTATTGTTACTCTTGCTTATTTCATGTTCATATTCGCATTGCCTGTCTATTATGTTATTACTGGTTGACATGACGCGCTGACGTCTGGGTTTTGCATGGCCCAGATTCCGTACCGCTGTCGCCGACCGAGCAGGAGTACTTCAGCCAGCAGGCTGATTTGTGAGTTCTGTAGTGATTTGTTTATTTCTTGCATTTTATTTCCAGATGTGAGCCCGCATTATGGGACGTACTTTTCTATTATTGTATTGGATCATTTGCTTCCGCACTTATTTATCATTGACTCTTGTTATTCTGGATTTGGACATGTGTTAGATAGTTTATTTATCTTGTTCTTGATATCTCTACAGCCGTAATATGACTGTGGATGGATACTTCCTACCCACAGGTAGCATGGTTGGCTATGTCACGTGCCCAATCTTGCGTACTCTGGGAAGTGGGGCGTGACAGAGCTGGATAGTCAATAGGCACATCCTTAGATGTCCCTGGTCGCAGGAGTATCGAGACTGGGCATCGATATTCCGGAGTAAACTGGTGTATACATATCTAGACCCTGAGGAGGGGCGATGGATTAGTCCCGCAGCCATTGGTGGAGTGCACCTAAGATTGTATACAGATGCCCACTGAGTGTGAGTACACCGGACAGGACTCGCCGAGAACTGACTGGATGGTATTTATACCTAACGTCAGATAGCAGTTCTCAGGTGACATGTGTGCAGATAGTCCGTTGACTTAAAGTCATCATTTGTCTCGTGTGAGTTCCCACTGTGCTTTGATTACTACCCTACCACGGTTCAAAGGAGTCGTGCAAACATGTTTTAGTTGGGCACAGTCTCGAGCCACGTGGAGGCAGTGAGTGACTGTTAGGGATTCGTCTCTCCCGGTATAGGGAGTTGATATCGTACAGTGATCGGTTGGTCATTACCATAAGTCCCTGGCCAGGGCTGATTGAGAATTACTGATAGATTGATCAGTGGATTCTCGGATGGTGATAGAGCCATACCGACACGACTTGTACGGTTATTAGGGATGATTGAGAATTACTGATAGATTGATCAGTGGATTCTCGGATGGTGATAGAGCCATACCGACACGACTTGTACGGTTATTAGGAGTCTGACGTTTACCACCTCCCTAGACCATACATGCGATACTCTTAGACGAACAGACCAGACTGCATGGATATTGTCACGCACAGGCTCAGTAGGAGTTCGGATGGGTATCCTCATCGGCCTTCTTATCGACATCTACCTGGGGACCGTTACGTACAGCTAGTGTCGCTTGCGGTCTATGGTTAAACCCACTGCCAGCGTAGTAGTCGAGTCTTTAGAGTCCCACACAGAGTTTTCCCAACTCCAGGCGAAATGATATAGAGGTCGTACGGTTTTACGACAAAGGGTTCGAACGCATACGTGTTTAAACGCACGTATGACATTCGGACAGTTTTTACTAGCCGGCTTTGGTTTAAGCCAGATTCTAGTATCGGGTTATTGGATTTATACAGTCTAGAGTTTTTCCGTGTTTTCACGAATGCGAGGGGCGTTTTCGTAATTTTCCGAGAAGCTTCTAGAAGGAGGGTGACTAAGGAGGTTAAGGTGGCATTTTCATTTAATACAAATTGTGACTCATTAGTGTGATTCACTATGTCATTAATGCATCATTTATTAATTAATGACTCATATGGTGAATCACTCTTGTTGAATAAATGAAGCATGGTGAATAATCATTTAAATTCATTTTTACTTGATAATTCATTATGTTTCATATATTCAAGTGAGAAGCTTTTCATTCTCATTATCATCTCCACCTTCTCTCTCCTCAAGTTCACTCCTTCTTCAAACCCTAATCCAACCACTCATGAGTTGAGACCAAGGATTATGATAGACTAAACACTCCATAACCTAACTCTACATCATCTTAGTTACTTTGGTTAGCAACTAGAGAAACAAAGTTACCTCAAGTCTTGAGGTGTAGCTTGGATTAGGGTACTCGGGTGGATCTTCTATTACGGAAAGGAGGCCGAGGAGGACGTGGAGATCACAAAGACGAAGGACTAGAATCATTTGGTATAATCTCTTTACATAGTAGCTAATAACTCTATAGTTGTTGTTAATTATCGTTTAGCAAAGATCTTCGGTTAGTCGATATATGCTTCAAAACAAGATCGTTTTTCATATTTCCGCCTCCCCGCAACTCATGGGGTGTTGCACATCGACTTACAGTGGTATCAGAGCCTCACTAAACAATAATTAACTCACTTGCAAAGTCGTATGAATTTCGAACGCAAAACGAACCGGAAAATACCCCGATATCACATACTTTCTGTCGATTTTAAAATGAGGTCCAAAAATTTTTCAGGTGACTGCAGAAGGACCAGCATGAAAATATAAGAACACAGAAGAAAAATGGGCTCCTGAATCGGCCACTGAGCCGCGGAACCGCGGCCGATTCCACCGATCCGCCGCGGATCCGCGGCCGAGTTGGGGCCGATTCAGCCCAGTTTTCTTCTGTGAATCTTTTGTGATATTTTGTATTTTATGGTTTTGTTTATTTTCTGCTCAGGTTTCAAATTTACAGAGAAGATTTGGAGTAGAATTTAATGTGTTTAATCGATCGAAATTATACGATGTTTGCTTGTTTGATTATATCTGTGAACTGTATTATGTGTTCGTAAACCTCCCCTAACTGCTAGTATGTCGGTTGGCAGGGGGTTGCACATATCTGTAATGCTTTTAACAGTTTGTGATTATGAACTCTATTGGACTGTTGTGATGATTAGCCGGGGTTTTGTGATGGGTTATTGTATTAATTCATTCGATGTAATTGTAATAAGTTGTAATATTATTTTGCGGGGCACATCCAGGTTGCGGTTGTAGCCACCGTTGTATTATTTCTTTTTACTGTTTTTGCTCCTAGGATAGACCCAAGGTGGGGTGCACAAACTACCGGGTATTTTGAAGTGTTGAGGCAGACCGCTTCACTTCTGGTACTTGGCGGGTAGTTTGCCGTACCCGTAGGGGTCTGGGGTGGGGTAATGGCTATTCATCACAACTGTGTAATCCGTCTTTTCTTACAGGCTCAAAAGAAACGCGGATTGCTTGCATATTCAATAAAGTTTATCAGTGATCTGGAATGCCTATTATTGCGTCTGACAAATGTATAATATCTATATATGATAGCTATTTAGACGTCACTTATGTTTTACACCCGCGCTAGCCCAGCCCCCGCTCTGCCGTTAGTTAAGTAACCTAACGGGTGATGACGGGACCCCGTGGCGAATGCGGATGGCATAAGACGACGTTGTATTTTCGTTGTTATCTGTAATGATAGGTTAAAGATGGGACGCATTATTTTTAATGCAAAGAAAAATAAAACCTAAACTGAATCGTTGGAACAATTTCTAAAACCACTCGGTTTTCTTGAAAAAGAAAATTTTAAATGCGGAGCTTAAACCACTCCTTTTAATAAAAGCTATCTTAGTTCCTTCGATCAAATCAAGTTCACTACGTTAACGGTTTTTTTCCAAAAACCAGCCGTAACCCTCCGTTGTTTCAGATAGACAGCACATCGTATTCATGCTATGCTTGTTGGCCTACGTCAAGGCATAGTGTATGGTAGCAGTGTGTTTGCCTATTTGTTGCATAGATAGATGCATTAGTATAGGACAGACGTACGGCCTTGTTGGCCTACGTCAAGGGCATGTACGATGTGCATAAATTAATTAGGACAATGACGGGTAGAACTTGACTTGCGTCTTATGACTTGTTGGCCTACGTCAAGGTCTATAAGAGTTTGGGGTATAAAAATCGCATCGGGAGTTTCAAACATAAAGGAAACTTGCAGATTTAGCATACCTTCTGGAGTGTGATGACTAGAGTGGCTTCCATCTAGTGCATCATGCAATGATGGTTGGATCCCGATCCCACTGATGAGTAGGATTACTCTCGGGAAACATTCTCACTTAACAATCAATGCTATAAACCAAGTAGGTATCTAGAAAGGTGTTAGAGGGGCTTTGCCTCCAGGGAAAAGAGGTTATTTAATTAAGGAACTTCGCGAAAGCGTTGGAAAATCTCCCTCGAAGTACCAACACCAGCCTGACTGAAAGGTTAAGCAAGTATTGTGACTTGTGATTAAATCCTGACTAGTTCTTCTTTTAGGTTTTGAAGAAGGATTTGAGGGAACAGTGAGAGCCATCCTGTTTAGATAAACTAATAACCAATCTAAACTTGCAAGAAGCATATGCTGAGTGTTTTCTTTTCTCTCTCTCTCTGGAAGCTACCATGACAGGACTAAAACTATTACTTGAAAAAAATATACTGACCAGACAGAACTATAAAGATTGGCTAAGGAACGTCAACATTGCACTGACTTATGACAAAGCAGCATATGTTACCACCGTTGTTCCTCCCCTTATCCCTGGACCAGATTCCTCTGTTGTGGACAAGAAAGTTCGCAAAACCTAGGATCTGGATTGTGAGCGAGCTAAGTGTATCGTGCTGGCGTCCATGAACAATGAACTCCAAAAACAGCACGAGAGTATGGATATTGTATCCATCTTTCTCCATGTTAAGGAATTATATGGAGAGCACTCCCGTATCGCAAGGTATGAGACCTCAAGGAAACTATTCTAGATGAGGTTAGCTCCAGGATCACCTATAGGAGAGCACGTCCTCAAAATGATCAGCCTCATTGAGGAACTCGCAAACCTGGGATGCGTGCTAGAGAATGATTTGTATATCGACTTGATTTTGCAGTCCCTTCCTCACACCTTCTCTCAGTTCGTGCTTAGCTTCAACATGCACGAAATGGAAGCTGATCTTCCAAAGCTCCTCAACATGTTGAGGGTAGCAGAGACCTCCTTGAAAAAGGAGAAGACCCCCGTTCTGTATGTTGGCCAATCATCCTCTTCTAAATCTAAAGCGAAAGCTAAAGGGAAGAAGAAGATGAAAGCCATCAAACCGAAAGGTGGGGTCAAGAAGGTGCAGGGAAAGAACAAGGCAGGAAGGGTGAAAGTGGACATAAACGAATGCCATTATTGTCACAAGCAAGGGCACTGGAAGAAGGACTGTATGGCCTTCAAGGCAAAGGACACGAAACAAGCGGTTGCTTCTGCTTCAGGTGTGTTCGTAATCGAAAATTGTCTTTCAGTAAACTCTACATCATGGATACTTGATACCGGTTCTGGTTCTCACATCTGTAATTCATTGCAGGATCTGAGAAATAGTAGAGTACTGGGGGTGTAGGGTTCCTAGGCACACTCAAGAGGTTCAACAAGGCATCAAACATGTCCAATTCAAAAATTTAGGTGCCGAGAAACCCTAACCTAGATCGTTAACTAGAGGATAGGCGAAAGTACAAGCAAGCAAACTAATTTGCTACTAAGTGAATGGAAATACAACCTTTGTAGATCCGGTCCTCCACTTCTTTAGCTCCGTGATGACGTCCCTTCGCTGCGATCACCGGGATCCCGGACTCTAGCGATGGTTTCGTCGGAGAAATGAGCGGGCTAGGTCGTTGACTTCGATGCCGAAGATGATCTACGTCGAGGCGACTCAAACTCAAGCTCCATCTTCACTAGGTTATGAAACTTGTGAAAATAATACCCTATACAACATGGCAAGTGATAGAGGATGAAGAAATAGGAAGTGGGTTCACTTTGGATTTGGATTTCTCACTTGATTTCATCACTTGAAAATTTTCAAGAAGGGTTTTTCTTCTTCATGAAGAAGATGAAGAAGAAGAAGAAGAAGAAGAAGAAGAAAAGAATATGAATTATCTTAAAAGAATAATCAAGTGAAGTTATCATATTTCAACCATGGGTGAGATTAACCTATGCAGAGACTAAACTAAAGTTTAAGTTAAAGGTTAGGTTAAGGAAAATCTTATGTAAAACAAAATGGTGGACTTTGTCAAAGATGCTTGAAAGCTTCATGAAGCTTCAAGCAAAGACAAAGTGAGCCACCATTTTATTTTACATAAATTAAATAAAAACTAAACCTTTAACCTAAACATGGTATAATCCATACACACACCCAAGTTTGCATGTATCATCAAACATGATACAAACTAGTGCACAAAAATATATCACATATGCAACTTGTGCACATCAAGTGAGAAAATCAATCTTAAGTGAATCAATACTAGTTAATGTAAAGTAATATATCAAATATATAATTATACATTAAATCATTAAATCAACACTTGATTTAATGATCCGGTCATACTGCATATAACCGACTAATATCAAGTGTATCATTATATCGAATCAACATTTGATTCGGTAACCCGGCTATATCACATATAACCGACCGATGATACGAATCGCGAGAATAGAATACAGTATCACATACTGGTATTATTCTCGGTCCCACACATATCTCATATGCGCTCCTATTTCGTTTCTCTTGAGCCAGGAAACCTCTGTGTAAGACTATAAAGACTCGTTAATACGCCGGCAGTAGGTGATGATCATATCAAACACCCACAAGCCGCAAGCGGTCTGCTAAACGTAACGGTCACCCGGCTATTGAGCGGTCAGAAGATCAACAAGCAAGCCCGCTCACACTCCTGTGAATCCAACCAGTAACACTTACCGTACAGTCCGGTATGTTCGTCTGATATGTCGCATATCTCGCCTAGGGGTGGTAAACGTCAGACCCCAGTAGCTTGATAAGTCGTGTCGATGTGTGGTCTATAACAGTTCGAGATACTACTGATAACACTTACCAGTAAATCTCAGCAACCCTGGCCAGGGATTTCCGGTTATAGCCAATCGAACACAGCGCAACATCAACTCCCTATACCGGGAGAGACGAATCCCCTCCTATCGCTCATTGCCTCCATGTGATTCGGGACTGTACCCAAAAGCCACAGTTTTGCACGCCCTCTTGGACGTGGTAAGGTGGAAATCAAAGCACAGTGGGAATCACACAAGACTCTATGACGATCTCGGGTCTACAGACTAACCTGTACCAGTGTCACCAGAGAACTGCCATCTGACGTAAGGTATAATGCCATCTGGGAGTTCTCGGCGAGTCCGTCCAGTGTACCCAGTCTCCACTGAGCACCCGTATATCATCTCTGATGTCAAACACCAATGGATATGGGATCATCCATCGCCCATTTATATGGGTCGAGAAGGTATACGCTAGTCTACTCTAGTATATCGATGCCCCGTCTCGATACACCCACGACTAGGGACCTTGAAGGATGTACTTATGGACTACCATGTCCCCACTAGTATGATCCGCATCATAGTCCAGGTAGTCAAGTACACATCCTAAGGGCTTTACCAATATGTAACAGAGAGAAAATCAGTGTACACGTTAAGATAAAGAGCAACCAGATAGCATACTATCATGTCGAACAAGAAAGTCATCCCTATATATGTCCCAGCATCCACTACTATATACATCCTATGTACAGTAATGGCCTCTAGGGTATACATATAAATAACAGGGGGCAGGTGATATGACTCTCTGGATGGGCAATGGAATGCATGTAGATGCTGTTGCAATAGGGGAGTATCACCTAGGGTTGACTAGTGGGCACGTTTTGGTGTTGTACAGCTGTTTTTGTATTCCCAGTATGCTATGTAATATTATATCAGTATTTTTGTTGTCTAATAAAGGATATAATTTTATGCTTGAAAGTAATGTCATGAACATTCTCCTAAATCAAGAACTGATTGGGTATGGCACACTGGAAAACGGCATATACATACTTAATCAACCTCGAATTTTCAATATTCAAAACACACTTAAAATAAAGGCTCCAGATTCAAATCAAGCCTTCCTATGACATTGTAGACTTGGTCATATAAACGAAACAAGGTTGACTAAATTACATAAAGATGGATATCTAGATCCGTTTGAATATTCATCATATGCAACTTGTCAATCATGTATCAAAGGAAAAATGACCAAATCTTCGTTCACAGGATACGGGGCAAGATCAACAGAACTCTTGGGACTAATACACAGTGATGTATGTAGTCCAATGTCTACGCATGCAAGAAGCGGTCACTCCTACTTCATCACTTTTACTGATGACTTCTCTAGGTATGGGCATGTGTTATTAATGAAACATAAATCCGAGGTTTTTGAGAAGTTTAAGGAGTATAAAAATGAAGTAGAGAAACAAACTGGTAAAAACATCAAGACACTTCGATCTGATCGAGGTGGAGAATACTTAAGTACCAGTTTCCTTGAATACTTAAAAGAGAATGGAATTCTCTCTCAGCTTACTCCGCCTTATACACCTCAGCATAATGGTGTATCAGAGAGGAGGAATTGCACGCTATTAGATATGGTGCGTTCAATGATGAGTAGTGCTGAGTTGCCACTTTCCTTCTGGGGATTTGCTCTAGAATCAGCAGCATACTTATTGAATAGAGTTCCAACTAAGTCTGTGCCTACCACTCCATATGAAATGTGGAGCGGGAAGAGACCATATCTTAAGTATATCAAGATATGGGGGTGCCCGGCATATGTTAAAAAGCATAAACCGGACAAGCTCGAGTCACGATCGGTTTTGTGCAAGTTTGTAGGTTACCCCAAACATTCAAGGGGGTACATGGTCTACCACACTGAAGAACAAAATGTGTTTGTCGCTCGCCACATTGTCTTCTTAGAAAGCGAATTTCTTGCAAAAGAAATTAGTGGGAACGCGGTAGAGCTGGAAGAAATTCCAGAACCTCAAACTGCTACCGAGGACTTAGAAGAACCTCAGATTTCAATAGAACATGATGAACCAACACCACTCCGCAGATCTAGTAGGCTTTCTCATCCTCCAGAGAGATACTATGGTTTTCTTCTAGATGGGGATCGAGAGGATTGCATCATCGATGATGATGAGCCTACTAGTTTTCAGCAGGCTATCACGAGTATTGACTCGATGAAGTGGCTGGATGTTATGAGATCCGAAATGGAACCCATGTACACCAATAAAGTATGGACTTTAGAAGTTTCTCCTCCTGGGGTGAAACCAGTTGGATGCAAATGGATCTTCAAAAAGAAGATTGGTGCACTTGGTCAAGTGGAAACCTACAAAGCTAGACTCGTTGCAAAAGGTTTTCGTCAAAGACCAGGACTGGACTATGATGAAACCTTTTCACCTGTAGCTATGCTTAAATCCATTAGGATCCTGCTTTCCATTGCTGCCTTCCATGACTATGAAATCTTGCAGATGGACGTAAAAACAGCTTTTCTAAATGGACATTTAGAAGAGAGTGTTTACATGGATCAACCAGAAGGTTTTGTAGACAGTGGGAGCAGCGGAAGAGTGTGCAAGTTGCTTAAATCCATCTATGGATTAAAGCAAGCATCGTGAAGTTGGAACATCTGCTTTGATGAGACAGTCAAAGAGTTTGACTTTATCAAAAATGTAGATGAACCATGTATTTATAGGAAGATTGTAGAAGGAGCAGTAGTCTTCCTCATTTTGTACGTCGACGACATACTACTGATAGGGAATGATGTCCCTATGCTACAATCAGTAAAGCTCTTCTTGTCATAGAAATTCTCCATGAAAGACTTGGGTGATGCAACCTACATTTTGGGCATTAAGATCTATTGTGATAGATCTAATAGAATGTTGGGGCTTTCACAGTCCAGCTATATTGACACTATACTAAAGAGATTTAGTATGGAAAATTCCAAGCGCGGTAACATGCCCGCTTGTCACGGGATCACCTTCTCCAAAGAGATGTCTCCAAAGACTGATGAAGAGAGGGATCGCATGAGCATTTTACCCTACGCTTCGGCGGTAGGATCTATAATGTATGCGATGTTATGTACAAGACCGGATGTAGCTTACGCACTTGGTGTGGTAAGCAGGTATCAGTCTGACCCAGGTGAGAAGCATTGGATAGCGGTAAAGAACATTCTCAAGTACCTGAGAAGGACTAAGGAGATGTTCTTAATTTACGGTAATGGGGACCTCCAGGTAGAGGCTTTTACCGACTCCGGCTTCCAAAGTGACAAAGATGATTCTAAATCCATTTCGGGTTTTGTGTTTACCCTCAATGGAGGGGCGGTATGTTGGAAGAGTTCCAAACAGGATACCGTCGCAGACTCAACTATGGAGGCTGAGTATATAGCTGCTACTGAAGCCGCAAAAGAGGCTGTCTAGATGAGAAAGTTCATTTCTGAACTTCAGGTGGTTCCGTCCATTGCTAATCCAATACCTTTGTATTGTGATAACAATGGGGCCGTAGCATTGGAAAAGGAACCCAGGTCCCATCAGAAATCCAGGCATATCTTAAGGCGTTTTCACCTGATCAGGGAGATCGTTAATCGTTGGGGGATCGAGATACGGAGAGTGGATACAAAATATAACACGGCAGATCCATTCACAAAGGCCATTCCTCAAGTTCAGTTCGAGAGGTTGTTTGAGATGTTGGGCATGCGGTACTCCAGCAACTGTATATAGTGAAGACAGTGGGTACTCATTGCGCCAATTATAGGCCCTAGTGCAAGTGGGAGATTGTTGGATATATATGCCCTAGAGGCCTTCATTGTATAGGATGCTAGGGATATGTATGTACATGACAGTCTTGCTTAATATAATAGCACGCTATTTGGTTTGTCTTTATCTTAACATTTGATATATTTTGGGTAGTATTCATATATATACATGTTGATAAAGCCCTTAGGATGTTTGCCTGACTACCGGTGTTGTGATGGCAGTCATACTAGTGGGAGCTGGATAGTCAATAGGCACATCCTTAGATGTCCCTGGTCGCAGGAGCATCGAGACTGGGCATCGATACTCCGAAGTAGACTGGTGTATACATATTTAGACCCTGAGGAGGGGCGATGGATTGGTCCCGCAGCCATTGGTGGAGTGCACCTAAGATTGTATACAGATGCTCACTGAGTGTGAGTACACCGGACAGGACTCGCCGAGAACTGACTGGATGGTATTTATACCTAACGTTAGATAGCAGTTCTCAGGTGACATGTGTGCAGATAGTCCGTTGACTTAAAGTCGTCATTTGTCTCGTGTGAGTTCCTACTGTGCTTTGATTACTACCCTACCACGGTTCAAAGGAGTCGTGCAAACAGGTTTTAGTTGGGCACAGTCCCGAGCCACGTGGAGGCAGTGAGTGACTGTTAGGGATTCGACTCTCCCGGTATAGGGAGTTGATATCGCACAGTGATCGGTTGGTCATTACCATAAGTCCCTGGCCAGGGATGATTGAGAATTACTGATAGATTGATCAATGGATTCTCGGATGGTGATAGAGCCATACCGACACGACTTGTACGGTTATTAGGAGTCTGACGTTTACCACCTCCCTAGACCATACATGCGATACTCTTAGACGAACAGACCGGACTGCACGGATATTGTCACGCACAGGCTCAGTAGGAGTTCAGATGGGTATCCTCATCGGCCTTCTTATCGACATCTACCTGGGGACCGTTACGTACAGCTAGTGCCGCTTGCGGTCTGTGGTTAAACCCACTGCCAGCGTAGTAGTCGAGTCTTTAGAGTCCCACACAGAGTTTTCCCAACTCCAGGCGAAATGATATAGAGGTCGTACGGTTTTACGACAAAGGGTTCGGACGCATACGTGTTTAAACGCACGTACGACATTCGGACAGTTTTTACTAGCCTGCTTTGGTTTAAGCCAGATTCTAGTATCGGGTTATTGGATTTATACAGTCTACAGTTTTTCCGTGTTTTCACGGATGCGAGGGGCGTTCTCGTAATTTTTCGAGAAGCTTCTAGAAGGAGGGTGACTAAGGAGGTTAAGGTGGCATTTTCATTTAATGCAAATTGTGACTCATTAGTGTGGTTCACTATGTCATTAATGCATCATTTATTACTTAATGACTCATATGGTGAATCACTCTTGTTGAATAAATGAAGCATGATGAATAATCATTTAAATTCATTTTTACTTGATAATTCATTATGTTTCATATATTCAAGTGAGAAGCTTTTCATTCTCATTATCATCTCCACCTTCTCTCTCCTCAAGTTCACTCCTTCAAACCCTAATCCTACCACTCATGAGTTGAGACCAAGGATTAGGATAGACTAAACACTCCATAACCTAACTCTACATCATCTTAGTTACTTTGGTTAGCAACTAGAGAAACAAAGTTACCTCAAGTCTTGAGGTGTAGCTTGGATTAGGGTACTCGGGTGGATCTTCTATTACGGAAAGGAGGCCGAGGAGGACGTGGAGATCACAAAGACGAAGGACTAGAATCATTTGGTATAATCTCTTTACATATTAGCTAATAACTCTATGGTTGTTGTTAATTATCATTTAGCAAAGATCTTCTGTTATTCGATGTATGCTACAAAACAATATCGTTTTTCATATTTCCGCCTCCCCGCAACTCGTGGGGTGTTGCACATCGACTTACATACTGAACCTGGTATGTGGGCTGAGGGAGTTGCACCAGAGAAGGTCGTCGATGCCGAGCCCGAGGTGGCGGCAAATGAGACGACCATTATAACTGTTCCTGGGGCAGTAGCGAACGAGGCGCCTGAGACCGGCGACCCCATGGCGACGGCGGATGAGACAGCAGCGACCGCCGAGCCTGAAGGAGTAGCGGGTGAGATGGGCATGACTCTCGGGGATGAGCCAGCCTCTCTTTCTCAAGAGTCTGGCAATGCTCCAATCATTGCTCTCCCCGTCTACGGTCCTCCGCCGTCTCCTGGTCGTGCGAGCACGACGACAGCCCCTGTCGAGTCCGGTGATGAGGCCACGGGAGGTGGACTCGAATCGATGGAGGAGGGAGACGCCTCCGTTTCGGCTGGAGGCTCATCTGGTAAATTTCGAGTTACTGCCCCTTTTTTTATCTTGCAATACTTTCTGACAAGTTTATCTTTGTTTTTTAACGCAGGTGGGGCCAGTGCCGATGCTCCATTGCTCGAGGAAGCGCCGTCAACTACTGCCTTGGCGGTGGTCACCTCTCAACCTTCCCTTGTACCATCGCAGATGTTGGAAGGTATGGATTTGCAACCCATTAGTTTTATCTTTCAGCCGCATAATTTATGTACTAAAGTTATACTATTGTGTCTTTTTAGGAGTGCTTTTTGATCATCTCTATGAGGTGTTGCACCCGCACTTTTCCTTCCCATCTGAACTCAATTCTTCCTCCAGTGGCGCTGGTGAGTATAGTTTCCAACTGATGTCTTTCTTTTTTCAGTAATGGAATTGTTTCTAACTTTTCCTCGTCCTGATTGCAGTGCTACAAATCGAAGGAGGGGATGAAAGATCGGTCGGGCCACCGGCCCTTCCGGCCTTGTCATCTGCTGCAGCTGGTATAGTAAACTATCGCATCGATGGCTTTTTTTGTATTTCTTGAACCGTCATCTAATCGTATTTTGTTTTTTTAGCTGTCGTTGCGATCCCGGCGCCCTTTGAGTCTCGCGTTATAATGCCAGCAGGCCCCTTCCTGAGACGTCCGTCTTCAAAGGATGTCGTAATGAGCTTGGGCATGCTGAGCGGATACGTCGAGGAGCTTGACGCAGACGCTCTCCCATCTGCCGTGGATTTCGCTGTGGAGGTTAACCCAATGTTGGCGGCGCTTATGAATTTTCATGATGGAGGCGTCGTCGAGCTTTGGGTCAATCACTGCAGGGAAATCGAGGTCCGCCTGCATCAATCGGAGTTTATGCGCCCTGCTCCCGAGACCTTAGCAGCCAGCAATCAACGAGCAGCATGGATCGAGCAAAGCGCTTCTTACGTCCACCATTTGGAACAAGAAGCGGCTTTAAGGCTGAGGGAATACCAAGAGACCTCAAACGAGACGACTCGTCTGCGCGCTGAGGTTGAGACGAACGCTGTCCAGGTGAAGGCTATCTTTGAAGGCCTTCTGGAGCGTATCTCTAATGGGCTAACACTGAAGCGGAAGTTTGATGCCGCCGAGCGTGATGCCCCAGGCCGCGAAGCTGCTCAACAGGCCGTTGGGGAGCAGCTTGCATCCTTCTTGCAGCAGCGAGCTCAAGTGGAAGCAGAACTGGCGGTGGTGGCCGATCATGAGAAAGCATGGAAGGAAGTGCGCGAACAATTGATAGGGCTATTCAAGACGCTTCCTTCCCAGTAGCTGCCCTTGTATTGATATACTTGTAAAAATTTTCTTTTTCGAATAAGATGTATCCATTCTTTATTCTTTTATACGATTCACCTTGTACTTGATTGAATTAATGAATAAAGATACATATTTTTTTCTTTGCCATATCTTGTATCATTTCTTTGCTTTTTTCTCTTCTCTTATTATCAGCATGCTGTCTTGATAAACATAGTTGACAGATAATAGAGTAAGCATATTGGTTTCTTCGTGAGATAACGATGGCTTAGGCCGCAGGTTCAGATCTGCTGCCTAAGACTTTTCAACTCTATGAGCCGTGAGGGTCTCACAGAGACTTTTCTCCCTACGGATCGAGAGGATCTCGTAGGTGGATTTTCTCCTTAGGAATCGTGAGGATTCCTAAGTGCGTTTTCTCTTATAAGTCGTAAGGATCTTATAAGAGAATTTTCCCTCTTACGAGTCGAGAGGACTTGTAAGCGGTTGTTTCCCTCCTTGTCGAGATTCAACTTTGGAGAGTGAGACCCGTGGATAGTATGCAAGAGATCGTTTTAAACCGACTTGCAGGATCCCAATGCTTAGGAAACAAGTTTTTTAATCCCTGCTGCCTAAGGCTTTATCTTCCAAGTCGAAACGAATCGGGAAGTCCTTGCGAAGACACTAATTTCCTCACGGGTCGAGACGAATCGAGCAGTTCTCGTCAAGGACACTAATTTCCCTGAGTTGAAGTATTTTGCCGAGGACGCTGGTTTCCTCGAGGTTGAAACGAATCGGAGTATTCCTGCGGAGACACTGGTTTCTCTGCGGGCCGACGCAAATCAAGAAGCTCTCATCAAGGACGCTGGTTTCCCTGAATTGAGGTATTTTCCAAGGACACTGGTTTCCCTGAGGTTGAAACGAATCGATGTATTCCTGTAAAGATGCTAGTTTCTCTGTGGGTCGACGCGAATCAGGATTTTCTCGTCAAGGACACTGGTTTCCCTGAGTCGAAGGATTTTGCCGAAGACACTGGTTTCTTCGGGGTTGAAACGAATCAGAGTATTCCTGCGGAGATACTGGTTTCTCTGCGGGCCGACGCGAATCAGGAGGCTCTCATCAAGGACGCTAGTTTCCCTGAATTGAGGTATTTGCCAAGGACACCGGTTTCCCTGGGGTTGAAACGAGTCGAGGTGTTCCTGCAAAGTTGCTAGTTTCTCTGCGGGTCGACGCGAATCAGGATTTTCTCGTCAAGGACACTGGTTTCCCTGAGTCGAAGGATTTTGCCGAAGACACTGGTTTCTTCGGGGTTGAAATGAATCGGAGTATTCCTGCGGAGACACTGGTTTCTCTGCAGGACGACGCGAATCAGGAGGCTCTCATCAAGGACGCTGGTTTCCCTGAGTCGAAGGATTTTGCCTAAGACACTGGTTTCTTCGGGGTTGAACTGATCTGTGATGGTCTTTCAGGCTTTATATAAGTTACCGTCAAAACCGTGAAACTAGGAATTTGATCTTCGCTTCGTTTGCTGGCACTGCGTCTATTGCATCAAGACGAATGCCGCGGTTGTCTCTAGGCTGTTGGTGAACCGTCGAGATTTGGCTTTACTTTCTGGCGGAGCCTGTTGGGAAGGTATGGTTCCTTCTTTGTTTGCGCCCTTGGATTGTATACAGGGATCGATGTGATCTCAACTGTAGGGCAAAAGTTTCATATATTTTTTTTTATTGTTTCATTTCCGCGATGCTCTATCATTTCAGCTTTTATATCGCGAAGGTCGCGATTGCCCAATCATTTCGGCTATTTTTTGCGGTGCCCAATCATTTCGGCTGTTTATTTTATTTTTACTCGCTGCTTTTTATTGCGAGTTTCCCCATCATTTCGGCTATTTCGTATGCATATGTTTTTACTTGCTGCTTTTTATTACAAGTTGCCCCATCATTTCGGCTGTTTATTATGCATGTGCGGCCTACTGGCTTTTCGCCGTAAACCTGAAATTAGACACCGATTTCGGCATCAGCACCGCTACAACTGGGGTATTGCCAGGAGCGAATCATCATTTGTCTCTGTCGATGTCGAACAAATGTGGCTTAGCGAACAGGGTTAAGGTCCTGTCGACTAAGGCTTTTGACTTCATGAGCCGTAAGGGTCTCACAAAGGTATTTCTCCCTACAAGTCGTAAGGATCTTGTAGGTGTATTTTCTCCTTAGGAATCGTGAGGATTCCTAAGTGTATGTTCCCTTATAAGTCGTAAGGATCCTACAAGAGGGTTTTCTCCTTGTAAGTCGAGAGGACTTATAAGGGTTGTTCATCATGCGTACATATCCCCAGTCACGGATGGGACTTGGTTAGGGAAATGTTTATTCACGCCCGTGGATTGTATACAAGGGTCAGTATTGAACCACTTGTAGGGCAATATCGAAGGTTGTGGGGGTTGCTGAAGCACAGGTTTAGGTCTCTGTAACTTAAGACTTTCAAATCTTATGAGTCGTGATGGTCCCATAAGAGAGTTCTCCTTACGAGTCGTGAGGATCTCGCAAGTGTATTTTCTCCTTAGGAATCGTGAGGATCCCTAAGTGTGTTGCTCCCTTGTGAGTCGTAAGGATCTCACGCGGGTGATTTCCCCTTACAAGGTCGAGAGGATCCTGTAAGTATCCTTTAACGAGGTTGCGCCCTTTCGGGTTTTTCACAAACACTCGCCGGTAGTCCTGCTGTTTTTACTCACGGAGCCCTTTCGGGTTTTCATCCGTGCCCATTTTGCTTATGGACGTACCGTTTTTTTATTCTTTTTATTTTCTTTTTTTTTATTCTCTTTTTTTTACGAGGTCGCGCCTTTTCGGGTTTTCATGAACACTCGCCGGCAGCCCTGCTGTTTTTACTCACGGAGCCCTTTCAGGTTTTCATCCGTGCCTATTTTGCTCATGGACATACCGTTTATTTTATATTATTTTTTTTTATATTTTTTTATATTCATCTCGTCATCTTAAAGATGTTGCGGTAGTAGTTTAAGGACGTTTCGGTCCGTCATTAGTTTAAGGACGTTTCGGTCCGGCATTAGTTTAAGGACGTTTCGGTCAGTTCAGGAGAAGGCTGGCTACTGCTTATAAAGTTTGAGTTTAGGAAGATAGCGAGCGGACATAGTCGTCGTCATCTATCATTGACCTAGGCTGTGGCTCATTAAGCGTAGTATTTCTTTAGGAAGCAGCCGTTTATTGGCCTGAAAGGCCTTTCACCGTGCATATCTATGAGTAGATAGGTTCCACCCTGGTAGACCTTGTCTATTATGTACGGGCCTTCATAGTTCAGCTCGAATTTTCCCCGCTTGGTGCGATTGGGGATCATAGGCCTTTTGACCACTAGCATGAGTTCGCCTTGGCGAAATGTCCTCGGCCTAGTCAATCTTTCATATGAGCGCGTCATCTTCACTTTATAAGCTTCTAGATTTTGGTGCGCTATGAGCCGGGTTTCATCAAGGGCATCAAGCTCCTCAAGCCGAAGGTGAGCGTTTTCTTCGTCCATCAGCTCGTAGTGGACTGCCACTCGTAGAGAGGGTAACTCTATCTCGAGGGGGAGTACTGCTTCTGTACCGAATACCAACGCGTACGGCGTTGTGTTTGTGGCCGTCTTGAACGTAGTTCGATACGCCCAGAGAGCTTCTTGCAGTCTCTCATGCCAGTCCTTCTTATTTCGGGACACCGTCGTCTTCATGATCTTTGTCAAGGTCTTGTTGAAGGCCTTGGCTAGACCGTTAGCTCGCGGATTATAAACTGAGGAATATCTCCAGTCTATATTGTGTTGTTGCGCAAAGCGGCTGATCTTGTGGCTTCTGTAGGCTGGCCCGTTATCGGAGATGATCCATTGCGGAGTTCCAAACCGATAAATGACGTGCGTCTTGAAGGAATGGAGGATATTCTCCGTCTTCACTTCCCTCAGCGGTACTGTTTCTGCCCATTTGGAGAAGTAGTCAGTCGTCGCCAAGATGAAACGATGTCCTCTAGACGATGCTGGTTCGATGGGACCGACTATGTCAGTTCCCCACATTTCGAACGACCAGCTAGCCACCGTTGGATGTAGTGGATTTGGATGCTGGTGGATGAAGTCCCCATGGATTTGGCATGAGTGGCATTGCTTCGCATATTCGAGGCAGTCCTGAATCATCGTGGGCCAATAGTAGCCTATCCATTTAATCTTCAACTTCATCTTCGGGCCTGCTTGGTGAGAACCGCAGAGTCCATCATGAACTTCCTGAACGCCTCTTTTCACTTCTTCAGGTCCCAGACATCTCAACCACAGAGAATCAAATGACCTCTTGTACAGAGTATCATTGACGAAGGCGAAAGACAGAGCTCGTTACATAAGCTGATGTCTTAAGGATGCATTTTCAGGCGTTCGACGGTATTTGAAGTAGTCTATAAAAACTTCTCTCCAATCCTCAGCCTTTTCCTGGTCTTTTACTTGCAGGGTCGTCTGCTCAGTCGCTCCCTTTTCTTCGGATGTTTCCGGAGATATTTCTGCTGGGACAAGCACCCGACGGCTTTGTACCACGATTCTGACGTCATCGAGATTCTCGTCAGCCAGTTCTTTAGCGAGCTTGGCTAATGCGTCTGCTTTGCTGTTTTCCGCACGCGGTATGTTTTCCAAAGTGTAGGAGGGAATTTCGGTCAACGGTTGTTGCACCTTTTCGCTGTACTTCACCAACTCTGTCTTGCACGTTTGGTAGTCGCCGTTTACTTGACTAACGACCAGTTGGGAATCTCCGTATATGAGGAGGTTTTCAATTCCCATGTCGATGGAGATCTCGAGGCCTGCTATTAAAGATTCGTATTCGGCTTCATTATTCGTCCTCGGCTCTGTTAAGGAGAAAGCAAAGCACATTATCCCTCCTTGTGGAGTCACGAAGATGAGGCCTACCCCCGATTTGATTATGGGCGTACTTTGTTTGCGATTCTTCATGGAAGATGCTCCATCGAAATAAAGCTCCCATCGAGTATTACCACCGTCGATCGCGTCAAACGCATGTTCATCTGGCAGTTCGCAATTTAGAGGAGAATCGGTAGGTATCGGGTGCTCAGCGAGGAAATCGGCGATGGCCTGGCCTTTCACTGCCTTGAGAGGTTGATACGTTATCGAGAACTCCATCAAGAGCAGGGCCCATTTAGCGAGTCTCCCTGTCAATATGGCCTTTGACATTAAATATTTAAAGGGGTCCACCATCGAAATGAGACGGACTTCATGCGCCAACGCATAGTGCCTGAGCTTTGTTATCGCAAAGATCAATGCCAGGCAGTGTTTTTCAATGGGGGAATAGTTGCTTTCTGCCCCCAGCAGAACCCGACTTAAATAGTAAAGTGCTCTTTCTTTCCCTTGATCATTCTCTTGCGCCCATAAAGCGCCTAAGGAACCTTCGAGGGCGATTGTATAAAGGATGAGAGGTTTTCCCTTGACCGGAGCAGCCAACACTGGCGGATTCTGCAGGTATTGCTTGATTTCATCTAGCGCGCTCTGGCACTTTTAGTCCCGGACGAACGGGGTTCCCTTCTTCATCAGGTGGCTGTAAAGACGGCACTTTCCTGAAAGATTGGCGATAAATCTCCGGATGTATGCGAGCTTCCCTTGGAGAGACCGCAGCTGTTTAAGAGTTCTCGGCGGAGGAATTTCCATGATCGCCTTGATCTTTGATGGATCTATCTCAATACCTCGGTGTCGGATGATGAATCCCTGGAATTTGCCCGAGGAAACTCCGAATGCACATTTGAGAGGGTTCATCTTCAAGTTGTATTGTCAAAGGCGTTGAAATACGGTCTTCAGATGCTCAAGATGTTCCTCGTATGATTTGCTTTTAACCACGAGGTCGTCGATATAGCTTTCGACAATTTCATGTATAAGGTCATCGAAGATCTTCGTCATGGCCCTTTGATAGGTGGCACCGGCATTTTTTAAACCGAAGGGCATCACCTTGTAGCAGAATATACCCAAAGGAGTCCGGAAAGCGGTGTGCTTCTGGTCTTCGGGATGCATCTTTATCTGGTTATATCCTGATGAGCCGTCTATGAAGGTGAAAACCTCGTGAGTGGACGTGTTATCTATCATCAGCTCGGTGACTGGCATTGGGAAATCGTCCTTCGGGCAGGCTTTATTGAGATCCCGGAAGTCTACTCATATGTGCACTGTCCTATTTTTCTTCATCACCGGGACGATGTTGGCGATCCAGTCAGGATATTGAACCTCTTGGATGAAGCCAGAGTCGATCAACTTCTTAACCTCGGCGTTGATACTCATCTCAAGCTCGAGCCGCATTCTTCTTGGCGCTTGTTTGACTGGCTTGACGTCCCGGGATATCGCCAATTTATGCACAGCAATTTCTGGATCTAGTCCTGGCATTTCGGAATAGTTCCATGCGAAGCAATCTCTATGTTGTACAAGCACGTCTTTTAATGCGACCACCCTTTCTTCAGATAGCAGCTCGCTGACAAATGTCGGTCGCGGGTCGTTCGCCGTCCCCAACTCAATTTTCTTGAGGTTATCTGCAGTGGTATGTATTCAATCTTCCAGCTCTTTCGGTGCTGGTGGAAATTCTGAGATCACCTCATCATTGCTGTTTTCGAAGCACCACGGAAGGTTATCCATATTCTCGGGCTCTTCCTTTGATATCGTTATCATGTAACAAGTATGAATTTGTTTCCAAGATCAATGTGGAGCTGGTTCTGCTCTCGTGGCTTTGGGTTCGTGCTTCTGTGGCGGCGTTACCCTCCAGTTGTCAGACAGAGCGAACTTGCCAAGCTGATACTGATGTTCGACCCAATTCTTGAAGGTGAAGCAATCTTCGAGAGGATGGCCTATTACTCAGTGATAAGAGCAATAATCTGGGTATGAGACTTCGCCTGCTTGTTCGGGGTGCTTGGACTCCGGCAGTGTAAGCATCTGATGTTTTAGAGCGAGGTCAAGAATCTTATTTGTCTTATCCCGAGGAAAAGAGTATGCTCGACTCATCTTTTTCACAAGGGACGGGTCTGGACCACTCGATTCCCGCTTGAGTGGCTTCTTAGTCCCGCTTTGTTGCTGTCGAGCGTCTTTTTCGCTTTTCGACTTGTTTCTGCCTTTACGTCGAGCCTTTTTTTATAACAGGTTGACAGGGAGTGGCATTTTCATTTTTCACGACCTGTTGGAGGAGGCGTTGCGTTTTGGCTTTCTCGTAGATGGCCATTTCGCGGTTATGGTCGTCTCGGACTTTTTGACCAGCTTCCCTTATAAGCTTGTTCATTTGTTCTTCGAACGATGGACTGGGCACTTTTGCATCAGGAACTTTTACTGGTTCAGGATTAGCGTCCTCCCATTGAGCATTCGTTTCTTCATTGAAGTCATGTACGACGTAGCAATCACGGAGTAGCTCTCGTTTCTTAGACCGAATGTATCCGAGCCCGATTGTTTCCATCCTCCCACTAGGCAACTTGTGCTGAGTTCCGGGGATGTTCCAGACCCTGTCATAGAACTTAGCTTTTCGAGCGGTCTGTTTGAAAGATATCCCCTGGCGCTTCAACAACCTCTTCAAGCCTTCTGTATAATACCTAGGCAGACGAATGGGTTGGAGCCTGTCAAGCGTAGGATCCGCACCGTGCCGGATTTCTTTCTCTACTTTGGTTTCCTCAGAGCGGTAGAATAGAATTGCCTTTTCGCCTTCTCGCCTGGGAGGGACATAGAACGTCCGCAGCTCCTCTACACTGTAGATATCAAGTGCATCCAGTTCTTTATAGTGTTTAGGTGGCACCATGGCGACTTGCAGACTTTGCTCTTCGTCAGCAGACGTTTGTATTGAAGGCCGAGCAGAGAATACAGCATGGACCTCATCTTCCGAGTCACTACCAAAGATCAACATAGGAGCGGATGGTCCTGGCTTGTTGTATTGGGACGGACCCGAATAAACTATCTCCTCTTCCTCCTCGGTATCACTGCCGAAGACAGGGATGGTGGCGTTAGTTTTGTTCTCCGGCTTGTGACACCTCTCCGTGACTTCGAAATCCGGTAAGAAGTATTTGGCATCTTCATATTTGCGGACTTCGTTCACGGAAAAGGGATTCAGTTCTCCCGTCACGGTATACTCGAGACCATCCCTAAAATACTTCATACACTGATGCTGTGTAGAAGGGATGATGTTGTACTCGTGTAACCATGGTCGGTCGAGCAGAGCATTGTAGCATGTCTTGGCGTCTATGACGTGGAATTTAATGTCCGTGACGAGCAGCCCAAAGCGTAGTGTCAGTATCACAGATCCAAGATTTCTTGATAATTGAGAGTCGAACCCGGAGATGGTGATCTTATCTCGGGCAAGGTGCTGGACGCTCATGCAGATTTCTTTTAATACCCGCACATTAAGGAGATTAACGGAAGACCCATTGTCGACCAGGATTTTGCCTATCTTTATATCATGGCAATACCCTGAGACATAGAAGGGGCGATTGTGTTCGCACGTCCCTAGGAGAAGGTCTTCATCACCGAAGGTGACATCGGCCATGTGCACTTCCTCCAGTTCATCCTTTATCTTTTCTTCGGAGAGAAAAGTTTGGAATTGCTCCGGCTCCTGTAGTGCCTTGATTAGCGAATCCCTTGCCTCTTTTGATAGTAACAGGGCGTCAAGAATGCTAAGCTGTGAGGGTAGCTTTCTCAGATGCGCTAGAACGTTGTAATCCACCTTATTTTTCTTCGGCGGGTCTTTGGCAGTTAGCTCTTCCATGACTTGGTCATCTAGGGCGATATCCTCAAAGACCTTTTCTTTCACTTTATCTTTTTTATTTAGGGTCCGAGATTCTTTTCGGGTAGCGTCCGATTACGCAGCCGGATATTTTCACAGACCTTCTGCTCTTCTTCTTTTTCCGAGGTGGACTCTTTAAAAAGGGGGCTAAGAGCCAGCTCCTCGTCAGAATCGCTCCCGAATGTGAGCACTTGTGATCCCCCGGCGTTAACCATGCGACAATCGCCTGTAGTTCTGTTAAGCCCCTCGGTCGTACCGTTCTACTCCCGACAAAATTTGCGCTTTTCCCGCTTAAAATGTTGCCGGTGAACAACATACCCCTGCCACCATTTATTGAAAGCTTTGCACTCTTCGGTGGGGTGCAAAATCTTCCGATGATACAAGCAGTAGGAGGGGTGCATTTCCGCTTCACCAGTAATGCTTCCTTCAGAGGATGGTAGCTTCATACCCATTGACATGGCTTTAGCAAACCTTTTCCTCTTCTTGAATTTGCTTTTATCCGCAGTGGGTGTATTTCGCTCCAGCGGGAGTGTCCCAGCTCTTTCGTCAAGTCGCTGGCACTTGGCCCTTTCAAATATGGCCGTCTCGTATTCCCGATCAGCTTTACTTTTTAAAAGAGCTTCATTGAGGAATGCGTCGATTGTTTGATCCGATGGACCCAGAATTTCTGGTTCAGGATCTGCCCCCAGCTTTTCAGTGCAAGGAGTTTTCTCATCATCTGTAAACGAATGGGAGATCATATGACAGCTCGCCACATATTCCTCAGATTCATCCGACGAACTGTCTCCCTCATCTTCCTCTTGAAAGAAGTGGTTGAGGAACTCCTGGAGTGTAATGGGAGTCCGTGCTTTCTGGTTGTATTCCTCCAGCGCGTCAATTTGTTTTTGTAAGTCCGTGCGCTTGTCGCCAGGCTTCACGGGCTTCTTTTATTTCTTTTTCTTCTTCTTTGAAGATTTTGACGGCTGGTTATGAGTGCTTGGGCCACCACCATCGGTCTTTGGAGTTGGACACGGCTTCAACATCCCTTCAATGATCTGAGGTTCCAACGGGTTCTTCCACCTGATCGCTGGGCACGTTTGAAGATCGTTTAGCATCCTCTTTGTCTTGGCCGATAGTACAACCTCCCAAGGAGCTTCTTCAACGAGAGAGCATGTTGCCACCGGCGTATTCACCCTTTTAGAGGTGTGAGGCTGCGGCGGATTCACCTTCCATCTTTCGGACAACGCGAACTTGCCCTGTTGGTACCGGTCTTCAATCCAATTTTTGAAGTCTTAGCAATCCTCGATCGGATGACCCAGTACTCGGTGGTAAGGACAGTAGTTGGGATCATTGACGTCATTTGGCTGCGACGGACGTCTTGAATCCGGCAGATTTATGAGTCGGTTGCGCAATGCCAGCTCAAACAGTCTCCTCGTTTTATCTCGGGGAAATGAATAGGGACGTCCTAGCCTCTCCTCAAGAGGCGTGCGCGGACGCATATTATTTTGACGGACAGCCGGTTTCAAGTTGCTCGGCTATTGTTGAGCATTGGCGACAACGATCGCTTTTCCCTACCCCTTCTCGTTTCGAGAGTCCGGTTTTGGAGGGGGCGGTCTACGGCCTATCTGGTCCATTTGAGCTAGCTTGTCGATCAGGGCCTAGAAGGTAGTCGGCTTGAAGAACATCATAAATTGCGAGATGGTCGCTTGCGGATCAAGGGTTCCCACAAACATACCCACTGCCGGAGCCTCTTCAATGCGTTGTTCGCATTTTGACCATAGGTTCCGCCACCGTATAGCATACTGAACCCATGTTTCGCCTGGCTTCACCCTGGCATTAATCAAGGCCGTTATCGGGGTGCGTTCGCTGGCGCTTGCGAAACGCTGGGTAAACAGCAGCTCCATCTCCGCAAAGGTCTTGATAGAGTCGTTTGGGAGCTCAGAGTACCATTCGAATGCTGTATCCGATAAGCTACCGACGAACTGGCGAAGCAACAATTTATCATCACCGCCGGTGTTGCCGCAAAGCGCCCTGAATTGGGCAACATGTTGCTGGGGATTGCCAGTCCCCTTATACACATGAAATTTCGGTATGGTATAGCCTAGCGGGTACTTGATCCGATCGTACCAGCTTGGATACGGTCGCCCCGTCTTGACAACTTAGCCGGCTGCCTCAGTCGCCTGATGAACCCGGATCTGTTGAGCTATATATTCATCCAAGTCAGCTTTGGAAATTGTCTCCTCCTTGGCTGTTGACAGAGCCGGTGGAGGATTTGACGTTTCTCCCCTATCGTCTTCAAGGACGATCGGAGGATCTTCAGCGGGAGGATCTTGTTGAATCATCATGCCCACCATGTCCTGGAATAGAAGGGCCATTCACTTTATATTGGCTGCTTGTTCCGCAGCCTCTTTATCCTTCTTTTCCAGTATCCTGCGAAGGAATTCAGCGTCAGTTTCTTGCTCCTAGCGTTGATCCGAGGACGCTTCGGGGCTTTCTTTTGGCCCAGTGAGCGCGGCCATCGCGTTCATCATTTCCTGGAGCTTCTGCTGCTGCTCCTGAGCTTTAGTCACCGACCGGATAAGCAGTCTATGACCTGTAGATGTACGGCTGTCCTCTTTCCCGGACGCCATGTAGACTGTATGGACCACAATGCCCCCAGACTTAGGGCGTTTGGGCTCACCGCCTTTGGCATTTTTTGCAGGCGTGGGGATCTTCTCCGTCCTTCTTCTTTTGTGGGCCATTGAAGTTGAGGGGGCCATTGCAGCGGGCACCCTGGCGGTTGTCGTCCTTTGTTGTCCAACAGGACGGTTCTTTTCTTCTTGAACTTTTGCCCTTTTCTGCCGGCGAGAGTGATCTTGGTCGATTACGGAATCTTGAACCCTACGCCTGACCTTGTAAATTTTGGAGGACAGTCGTTGAGGGGGCTGCTCCAGCTTTGTATCTGTAACACTCTCCGCAGGTGGAGGGGATCTTTTTAGCGTGACAGTCGGAGAGTTCTTGCGTACCCTCCTTAGAGGTTCAAAGCTGTTCCCAGTTGGAACAACAACATTAACTTCCACCATTGGAGCGGGTGGAGTTAGCCCTGAGGGGGAGTTGCTCCCAGCCTTCCTTACTCGGCGCCAGTGGTGACGTCGAGCATGTCGAGCTGTTGGGACTGGCTCGGCGATAGGGACGATTTCGTTTTGCCCCATGTCCGGATGAGGCGCCGCTGGTACCAGCCTCTTAAAGACTGATGTTGTCCTTTAAGTGGCGATGTTTAATCTGTCAAAGACAGACCCTCGAGTAGGAGTAGGAGCCGGGATAGTCAGCCTTGAGAAGACCGACCCTTTAACAGGAGAAGCCGCCTTGACGGCTTCAGGGGCAGAGGTGGCTATCTTCCTCGGGACGGCCATTTCAGGGTTCATGGGCTTCTTGGCGGGCCCATCAGAGTTCTGGTTCATCCTGGCAAAGACAGAGGCCGCCGGCTTGATATTAGACGACTCGTTGAAAGGGGCCATTGTTGCAGTGAGCCGATCGAAGACCGACTTTTTATGCACTTCTGGTGCGGGCACTGGCATAGTGAAGCTTGCAGGCGGGAGCATGGTCCCGAAAAACAGGCCGGTGGTGGCCTGGGTCACCTGTTCTACCGGCATGGCAAGGATGGAGGCCGCTTGAGGCCCATAGGCTACGCCTCTAGGTGAGGCAGAGCGTTGATTGCACTTGCATTTTGAGCAGCTCGAGCAGTTGGAGGCCATTGATGCTTGATTTCTGCACCAGGCAAAAGACCAAATCTTAGTAACTTGAAATCCAAAGGCAACCATTAACAAACCGCGATTCATTCGCGAAGACGACACACGAAGTGTGGAGTGGAAAGAGGAAAAGGTCCCACCGGGCGTGCTAGAATCTGTTCCCCTCCGAATCACGGAGACGCGACCGCGCAGGTTCGTCTTGCCTGAGATTCGGGACAGATGCTATTTGGTTTTATCCGTCCACCTCTCCGAAGATGCCAAGTTGATTTATGGCACCATGTATCAGAGGTTTAGATGGATGCGGCCGACGTAGCAGACTTCGTCAGATTCCCCCTCGCTTGAGGGGTTTTTGATTGTGGGGACGCTCTTCCCTGCAGGCGCAAGCCCCCGCAGTTAATTACGTTACCGTATCGCGGTAACAACTTTCTCCTTCTCCAGAATTTCACTTCATGTCGTGGGTGTTTGTTTTGTTTGTGGTTGCCCATGGATTGTATACGGAGACTAATTTATGTCGTCTCCCGTAGGACGTGGATTAGTCCAAATCCGTATTTTCTTAAATTTGGGTTTAGGGTTTTGGTTTAAGGATACGTTAGCCATTTTTGAGGCTAAGATCAACTTAAACGTTTGTTAAGGACACGTTAGTCTGATTTGAGACTAAGATCGACTTAACGGGATCGTTTAGATCCGACAAAAGAGCATTTGAGGGCTCTATTGTTCCAGTTTAGGGACATGGTGGTCCATAGGTAGTTTAAGGACATTGCGGTCCATTGCCAGTTTAGGGACATGGTGGTCCATGTTCCAGTTTAGGGACATGGTGGTCCATCGTTCCCGTTTTAGGGACGGATATTAGTTTAAGGACGCATTAGTCCATGGGTTTAGGGACCCCACAGTCCATATGGATGTGTTTAAGGACGCATTAGTCCATTAGTTTAAGGACGCATAAGTCCATGGGTTTAAGGACCCCACAGTCTGTATCGATATGTAGTTGTCGGGACCCGTCACCTCTCTGACGTCGTTGAAGGATTACAACGATAGGTGTCAGAGGAGTTCGGAGATGTACCCTTGAACCAGATGTAAATTGATTTAAGAGAGCAGTCTTGCTCGGTCAATTTAGTTTGAGGACTTACGACTATGATTGGGCTAAGTCCGGTTGAGAATATTCAACGTGTTTATTTTTGGCCTATTAGGCCGATGGTAGGGCTTTGCCCCTGTTTAATAATGCACTGCATTTTATTTTGGCCTGCTAGACCCCCCTTTTTTTATTTTGGGCTATGTCCCTTTATTTATGATGCAGAGCATCTATTTGGGCTCTGCACTTCTTTAAAATAATGCATTGCATTTTATTTGGCCTGTTAGGCCTTTTTTAATTGGGCTTGGCCCTTCTGTAAATAATGCAGTGCATTAATTATCTGACAGTGGCTTGTCAGGCGCTTTGCGCCAATTATTGACTTCAAGCTCATGTGGAGGTGACACGTGTCACGCTAGCGCAGTGCGTTGCGCCAATGCGCTGCGCTGTTGCGCTGTGACATGTGGCGCGCTCTGATGAGTTGCACTAACTTTAAAGAGCAATGCTCTATTTTTAAAGCGCATAGCACAAGTGGTTTTTATAGCTGACACGTGGCGCTCTCTGGTGGCTTGCGCTAACCCAGGAGCGCAACAGTGCAGATTTGCAAGTGCAAGGCACTGTTTTAATAACTTAATCCAATTTTGGGTTTAAGAGAAGAATCTTTAAGATTCCAGAACCAATGGTTCATAAAAAAATGCAAGGCACTGTTATTATTATTATTTTTATTTATTGATGATCATTGATCTTGTTCTTAGATCAATGATCCATTCAGAAGAAATTCTTCTTTTTATAAAGGTTTTTACCTTTTTTCTCTTCTTGAGTTCTTCTCAAAATTCTTCAGAGTTCTCTCTGTTTTGTTGTTTTTTAAGTTCTTGATGATGTTCCTGTGTTTGGAGTCTAGGGGCCTTTATATAGTGCCCATTAATTTGTTAAATTTGTTAAAGAGATCCTTCTCTGAGTGATTTGGGGAATTTTCCCCACCGTTGGATCTTTGATCAAAGGGCTTCTGTTTTACAGAAGACAATCTTCTTGTTTTAACAAGAACAGAAAGATCTTACTGGAATTTTTATTCTGTTTGGCGCAAACGCCCCAGCGCTTGACACGTGTCGCGCAGCGCACAGCACAGCGCAGCTGCGCTGACACGTGTCGTGCAGCGCAGCGCTTGCGCAACTGAAGCGTTGCTTCCTTTAATTTTGTTTTAAATAGAGCCTTGCTTTGATTGGGCGCACTGTCTTGGGCGCTGCGCTGACGTATCAGCTTTTGACACGTGGCGCGTTGCGCGCAGCGCAAGAGATTTGAAGCGTTGCTTCAATTTTTGAATTTTTGAAATTCAAACAGGGCTTTGCTCTGATTGGGGGAAACACAAGGTTCATCTACTTTTTTGATGAAGTCAAACTCTTTGACTGCCACATCAAAACAGATGTTCCAACTCCGCGATGCGTGCTCTAATCCATATGGACTTAAGCATAGACAGTGGGGAAAAAGTTTCATCATAAACCACACCTGGTTGTTGACGATAGCCTTTTACTACAAGTCTAGCTTTGAAAGTCTCAACTTTTCCATTTACACCAAGAATCTTCTCAAGATCCATTTGCTCCCAATGGGTTTTACCTCTTCAGGTGCAACGTTCAAAGTCATACTTTATTGGTGTACATGGATTCCATCTCTGATTGCATAGCATCCAGCCATTTCACTGAGTCCCCACTCGTGATGGCTTGCCTGAATCTGGTTGGGTCATCATCTACCATGATGCAATCCCTGCTCCCACCGTCACCGAGAAAACCGTAGTATCTCTCAGGTGGATGAGAAACCCTACTAGATTCGCGGAGAGACTGAGCTTCGTTGGAGACTATTGAAGCCTTTGGTTTCACCAAATTATCAGTTCTTAGTTTGTCCAGCTGGAACTCTTCCAGTTCTACCTCATGACCACTAATTTCTTCACAAGAAATTCCTTTTCTAAAAAGGTGGCAAGCTGAGAAACAAAACACCTTTTGCTCCTCTGTGTGGTAGAAGATATTCTCTCGCAAATGTTTGGGATATCCAACAAACTTATACAGAACCGACCTTACCTCGAGCTTGTCCGGATTTTGCTTTTCAACATAGGCCGGACAACCCCTTATCTTAACTCGTTTAAGACATGGTCTCTTCCCATACCATATCTCATATGGAGTGGTAGGCACTGATTTGGACGGAACCCCATTCAATAGGTATGCAGCTTCTTAAGTGCATAACCCCCAAAAGGAAACAGGCAACCCAGCAGTACTCATCATAGAGCGCGCCATATCTCATAGGGTGCGATACCTCCGCCCCTATACACCAATTGTGATGTGGTGTATACGAAGGAGTAAGCTGAGAGAGAATCCTATTCTCTGTTTAGAAAATCCAGGAACTCTATGTCCAAGTATTCGCCTCCTCGATCACATCGTAGGACTTTAATAATTCTACCCGTCTGATTCTCAACTTCAAGCTTATATTCCTTGAATTTCTCAAAAGTTTCAGACTCGTGTTTCAACAGGAACACATGTCCGAATCTTGAGAGATCGTCTATGAATGTAATGAAGTACAAAGAACCAACCCTGGTATTTGTAGACATAGGACCGTATACATCATCATGTATCCGTCCCAAGAGTTCATTATCTCTTTCTCTGTTTCCAGTAAACGGAGTATTGGTCATTTTACCTTTGAGGCAAAACTGACAAATATCATTAGATGAAAATTCGAACAGATTCTTATATTCATCCTTAAGTAACTTAGCTGGTCGTGTTGTATTGATATGACCTAGTCTATAATGACATAAGAAGGATTCGTTCATTTCTGAACTACTCCTCTTGTGTGTGTTCTACATAGTTTGAACTGTGGTTTGATTTAGAACGTATATGCTATTACATAACGTGCCTAATCCAATCAACTCTTGATTCAGGAAAATGTTCACAACATTATCCTCCAATACAGAATTATATCCTTCTTTAACTTAATAAAGAATCTGATGTAATGTTGTATATCAGGTTCAGTATGTAATAACATTCTTTCAGAATCAATGTATTTACCATTTGGTAATACAAGGTGATATTTGCCAACTGATTTGGCTGCAACAATTGCACCATTCTCTAACACTTATAGACATATCATCCAATCCCAGTTCTCTACCTTTCTATAGCCCATGTAACATATTACATATGTGGGATCCTGATCCGGTATCTCATACCTAGGACGTAGAGGATACTGAGAAACAGTTCTTGGTAACGAACACACCCGAAGAATATGCATCAACATGCTCATTCCTTGAATGAGTCGCGTGGGAATCCGTATATTCCCCTATTTCCTGTTCGGACTTATAACAATTATAAGTAGGAGCGGAACCAACATTCCCTAGCTCAATGTAATAAGTAGGTTCGGTCAATGCATCCATATTATTATCTTGATTAAGGCGTGACATGGTCGCTACCAGGAGAGAGAGAAGAAAACACTCAGCATATGATTTTGCAAGATCAGATTGGTTATTATTTTATCTAATCAGAATGGCTCTTACTGTTTTTATCAAATCTTCCTTCAAACCCTAAAAGGTAAGACTAGCCGGGATTAATTACACCTTACAAGTTCGCCAATCTTTCGGCCAGACCAGTGTCAGTACTTTTAGGGAGGTTCCCCGTGCTTTCGCACGGACCTAATTAAAATAAACCTCATTTTCCCAGGGGCGTAACCCCGTTAACACCTTTCTAGACACCTACTTGATCGGCTAATTGTAATGTGTAAAAATCTCCAAGGAGTAACTCTTACTCACAGTGGGTATTGGGATCCAACTATCTCATAGAAGGTATGCAATCTCATTGCAAATTTCAACACTTGAAATTCCCAATAATATTTTGCCCCAAGCGATCTATGACCTTGACAAGGTCAACAAACCATAAATCACAAGTCAAGTTCAACCCGTATATTTCATGATTGAATTAAACCCACCCGCATGACCCTTGACAAGGTCAACAAGGCCGCACGACTATCCTAATCCATTCGCATCATATGCTTTGCAAATAAACACTAATCAACTACCGCACACTACGCCTTGACAAGGTCAACAAACACGGCATGAATACTAAATACTACTTATCTGAAATGACGGAGGGCCACGATAGGTTTTTAAGAAAACCCTTTGCGTAATGAACTTGATATCGTTGTGGAATCGAGTGATTTTGAAAAGGAGTGTTTTTGAAGCTTTTACTAGTTTTACTAAAGAGGTCACTCCCGGTGAAGGGATCTCGGCTCTTTCCTTATCGAATGAGGTGCTGGATATTTCACAAATACCACTATGCAAAGCAAGAACTAAAAAGGCAATCAAAAGACAAAATCGAGTGGGTTGTAGCATCTGCCAGTTTCGCTAAAGAGGTCACTCCCGGTGAAGGGATCTCGGCTCTTTCCTTATCGAATAAGGTGCTATATATTCTATAAGGAATACCGCTATGCAAAGCAAGAACTAGAGCTACCAGTTTTTAAAACAAGATTCTGCAACATTTTTAGGTTTCTTTTTTTTCATTAATCTCATTAATGAAGTCCCATCAATTATGCTTCCTAAGCATCACTGGAGAAAAGAAGGAAGCAATATTTATTATATATCATATATATAATATAAACATTCGTCTCATTATATAAAGTGATCATATCACAGAATATCAGCAGCAGAAGATAACATATGAAATATTGGATATACTAGGAATTCCGTGTTTTAAATTAAGCCAGTAAAAAACGCGGATTCCACGATCGCGATGAATAGCCAAACCCACATCCCTAGACCCCTACGAGAGCGGCAAGCAACCCTCCCAATTCTAGAGTTAGGAGGCCCTGACTTGACTCCTTGAGATGGTCTCCCACTGGACCTTAGAACCCGGTTACTTGTGCTCCCCGCCTTGGGTCTATCCTAATGCGGAAAAGTAAATAATATACATCAATGGTGACATCATCCTCAACCCGGAAGTGCCCCAATAAAAAAATATTACATACAAGTTTTTATATGAATGAAAATGAAAAACTCTCATCTCACATAAAAATCCCCGGCTAATCAAAACACGACGATCCAATATAACATATCACAACAACACATAACATCACATGTCATCAACGTAAGTAAATATGCGTATCCCAATTGTCGTTAACATATAGCAACGAAACCGGCGATACACCACATATTACACTTACGGTCGCAGAAAAAGAAAGTGAAAAACTACAACAATTGGAATCCGCAACCACCTTAGACATCATAAACCCAATGTATCACATACTTTGGATTTCATGCCTAACCAAATGAATTTTTTAGACATCACATGCCTAACAATTATAAACCCCGCATTTGAGTCTCGATATTGAAAACACTTTTCAATAACCAGTCGGGCAATTCAACAAGATTCCCGACAACCAGATCGAATGCTCGTCGGAAACTTTAGTAGACGGCCGCAGCCCCGATGTCGTCGACGAAGTGCACTTAGGCGGAACACCACGGCCGCGAGCACTCGAACGGATGCTTTTGGCGATGGGGTTCTCCTACAGTCACTTGGTCGAGGCTATGGGATGTGGCTATCTAGCAAGGTTACCCGGCGAGTATCCGCGTACGCTACGTGATTGCGACAGACTTTTGATCCATATCAAAATTCCATGGCAACCGATCAAATGAGACTGAATTGCTAGATTTATAAAATTCAAATTAGTTTTCATAAAACTAAATATTGTGGATTCTAAGTATTGTATCACAATCACAGATAACTAGACGATGTTCAACTTTTCGATCGAATAAACAAACTCCCAAAATTTCCCAAAGAGCTCAACACTTGAGCGGGGTTTAAAAAGTACCTAGAACATGCCACAGCACCTATGGACCAACCATAGAAGGGTCAACTCTTGCCTCATCTATGGCACCGCAGAACTACCACAAACCCTAGGGTTTGACGGCGGTTCCGACGGTCCCAGAATCAAGTTAGGGTTTCGTTCTTCTAGAGGGTCCACAGAATCATCAGCATGATTTTCTGAAGATCTTAAACATAGAAAAATTCAACTTTTGAAAAATTTCCAACGAGGGAAAAAATGGGTTATTGATATCCGTTCGAACTTTTTAACGTCGTCTAAAATACCCGAAACGATGTTAGAATTACGACTACGAAACACTCCGAATTGCCTTTACAGAAATATAACATCACATGCAATATCAGTAAAAACAAGTAACACCTGAAATACTAAAACCCAGAGACTGGAACACCATAAAAATTTGAAACCAAATTTCCACTAAAAATCCGGCGAGCTCGGATTTTATACACATGCCGCCGGCCAAATTCCGGTGAGGAGGGTTCAAATTTCTACTGTGTTCATGTTACATCTCATATAACATTCTGCAACAGCTTAAAAAAATTTTAGACACTCTGAAAAATTCGACAGAAACTAGGTTTTTATTTCGTGTGTTTCGGAGTTGTTTCGATTTCGTAATCCTACAAACATCGTCTAATTCTCTAGCATGTCTCTGATACCACTGCAGGGTTCCCTAGGTCGCCGTTGGGTTTCGGGAGGCATCGACCATGCCATTTTTAAAAAATTGGCGCACTAAAGAACCCTAACCTAGAATCTTAACTAGAGAATTAGACAATAGAACATGTAAACATCTTTACATCTAAGTGAACACTTAATACAACCTTTGTAGACCGGTCCTTCACTTCAATAACTTCATGTAGTAGTCCCTTCGCTCCAAGTAATGAACTCTCGGACTCTAGAAAGGCTCCACAAGATGAAAGGAACAAACTTGCTTGAAGTTTTCGAGGTCGAAGATGATCTACGTCGAGGAGACACCAAATCAAGCTACCTCTTCACTAATATGATGAACTAGTGAAGAAACAACCCAATCTAAATGGTTAGTAGAGAAGAGGTTGATGAAATAGAAATTTTGCTCACTTTAGAAATTATTTTCTCACTATTTTTCTTCACCTCCCAAAAAGCAAGTGAGCTTGAGGAAGGAGATGAAGAAGTAAGCAGGGAAAAAAAACTTAGGTTTAATGGCAACCATGGGTGAGTTAATATCATATACTAACTCATTTAGAGACTAAACTATGGCTAAGGATAATGGTTAGGTTAATAAATATCTTAAGTAAAAACAAATTAGTGGACTAAGTCCATGGACACTACAAGCTTCTACAAGCTTCAACCATGACTAATTCCACCAATTTGTGAATTACTAAAATAAATAAAAACCTTACATTATTATAAGCATGGTGTTAGTCTCATACACCCATGTCATATGTATCATCTAGCATGACACAAAAAATGTACATTAATATATATCACATATATACTATATGCACACAAGTGAGAAAAAGAAATCTTAAGTGAGCTAATATTAGTTAATGTAAGATAATATATCAAATATATAATTATACATTAAATTATTAAATCAACATTTGATTTAATAATCCGGCTATATCACATACAACCGACTAATATCATATGTATCAATTTATCGAATCAACACTTGATCCGATAACCCGGCTATATCACATATAACCGTCCGATATCACATATCACGAGAATAGAATACGATATCACATACTCGTATTAATCTCGGTCCCGCACATATCACATATGTGCTTCTACTTCGTTCCACTTGAGCCAGGAAATCTCTGTTTAGTACTCTAAAGACTCGTCAATACGCCGACAGTAGGTGGTGATCATACCAATCACCCACAAGCCGCATGAGATCTGCTAAACGTAACAATCACCCGGGTATTGAGCGATCAGAAGATCAACAAGCAAGCATGCTCATACTCCTGCGAATCCAATCAGTAACACTACCGTACAGTTCGGTCTCTTCGTCAGATATGTCGCATATCACAGCCTGGAGGTGGTATAACGTCAGACCCCAATAGCCTGATGAGTTATGCCGATGTGAGGAACATAACGGTTCGAGAAACTACTGATAACACTTACCAGTAGATCTCAGCAGCCCTGGCTAAGGATTTCCTGTTATGGCCAATCAAGCATAGCGCAACATCAACCCCCAATACCGGGAGAGACGAAATCCCCTCCTATCGCTCATTGCCTCCATGTGACTCGGGACTATACCCAAAAACCACCGTTTTGCACGTTCTCTTGAACGTGGTAAGGTGGAAATCAAAGCACAGTGGGAATCACACAAGACTGTATGACAATCTCGGATCGGCAGACTAACCTGTACCAGTATCACCAGAGAACTGCTATCTGACGATAGGTATAATACCATCTAGGAGTTCTCGGCGAGTCCGTTCAGTGTACCCAGTCTCCACTGAGCACCCGTATACCATTTCTGACGTCAAACACCAAAGGATATGGGATCATTTATCGCCCATCATATGGGTCGAGAAGCGTACACGCTAGTCTACTCTGGAATATCGATTCCCCGTCTCGATACTCCCATGACTAGGAACAATTGAAGGATGTACTTACCGACTACCTCTGCCCTACTAGTATGATCTGCATCATAATCCTGGTAGTCAAGTACTCATCCTAAGGGCTTTATAAATATCTAATAGAGAGACAATAAGTGTACATGTTAAGATAAAAAGAAACCAAATAGCATACTATCATGTCGAGCAAGAAAGTCCTCCCTATATATGTCCAAGCATCCACTATAATATACATCATATGTATAATAATTGCTTCTAGGGCATACATATAACTAACATAATCATCGTCTACAACTAGTTTAAATGGGTGACTCTGATACCATTGAAAGTTCCTAGTGCCCTTGCCGTTACAACCGCAGCTAATGCGGAATCGAAAAACAAAAATTTTACGGAGAGCACTAGAAACTAATTCCTAGCGATCGTTCCAAACACTAAACTAGAAAACAAAGCATACAAGGTTTAGGGATTACAACCTTTGTCGCGTGGGGACCCAATCATAGAAGACCCTCCAAACTTCTCGTAGGCTGTCGGGAACAAGTTTGAGAAGTGACCGTCCTTACCGAAGATGATCCACCCGAGAGAACCGATCCAAACCTCAGCTTCACCTAGGGAAGCAGCCGACGCTCCAAGTTTGCTAGAAATGAAGTGTGAGAATGTAGGATTTTTTCACTATCATTTTCACTCTAAAACAAATCTCAAGAGAGCATCTTAACTCAAGAGAAAGGAGGATAAGAGAGGAGAGAGTGTATGAGTGAATGAATGTAAGAGACTAGAATGGCTTCATATCATTTTTCAACCATAAAAGAAAACTGCATGACATAACAATTTTACAATAAACAATGAACCCCATCCCTCTCTACCATGCTCACAACCATACCCAAAGCCACCTCACCCTCCATCTCATTTCCTTTAGATTTTCTAAAAAGAAAATCAAATAATGAGGTGCCCTCATTCTAGAAGTATTTCGTATAAATACGGAATACAACCTCGGTATATGTATCGGAATACATATACATGTATCCGTATATAAATACGAATAGCCAAGAGAGAAAATGAATAATGAACAATAATACTAGAATATATATATATATAAATTATTAAATCAAAACTTGATTTACTAATCCGGCTTAAACCTAAGCCGGCTAGTATTATCAACCGTCCGATTAAAGTCCGTGTAGCTAGTACACGTATTTAATTGGACCGCTGCATGTACCAACGTACGACCTCCACATCATATCGTCTGAACCAGAAAAACCTTTTGTGTGATACTCTAAAGACTCGACAATATGCTGGTAGTGATTTACTGGATAAATCCAAAACCACAAGCATGTCAGCGGCACTAGCTGTACATAACGACTGCCCAGGTATCTGCCGAAAGGGAGGTCGACAATCAAGTCCTTCTGTACCATATGGAGCCTGAATGTGAAAATCTCCGTATAGTACGGTCTCTTCGTCTAAGAGTATCGCATACCGGTGGATAACGTCAGATCCCTAATAACCCGATAAGTCGTGCCAGAGTTAAGCTCGTCACCAACCGAGAAACTACTGAACTCCTATCATTAAATCTCATCCACTGTGGCCACGGACTTAGGGTGATGGCCAACTGAACATAGCGCGGCATCGACTCCTAATAGTATGAGAGATGAATCCTTGACAATCACCTACTGCCTCCATGTGGCTCGGGATTGTACCCAACTAAAATCTGTTTGCACGACTCTTTTTAGCCGTGGTAGGTTAGTAATCTAAGTACAGTGGGAACTCACATGAGACAAATGACGATCTCAGGTCAAAAAACTAACATGTACTCGCCACTAAAGAATATCTATCCGATGATAGGTATAATACCATCTAGAAGTTCTCGGCGAGTCCGTCCGGTGTACTCACCTCCATTGAGCACCTTTATATTATCTTAGGTGACACAACACCAATGGCTTGTGAGACCGGCCACCGCCCCTCGTCGGGGTCTAGAAACGTATACACTAGTCTACTCCAGAATATTGCTGTCCAGTCTCGATACTCTCTCGACTAGGGACATTTAAGGATATGCTTATAGACTACCCAGCTCTCACGTATATGATCACCATCATAATGCTGATAGTCAAGCAAAAATCCTACGTGCTTCATCATTATGTATTAACGACACGTAATAACATGTAAAACGTATACATATCAATGATAATGACTAACCAGATAGTATTCTATTATTTCGAGTAAGACTGTTCTACATGTATAAGTCATCTCTCAATTATCATAATCGCCTACCTGCAATTACAATAATTGCCTTAAGATCACTATATCCAACAACTTCGAGGATACCGAAAGATACGAGAAACCCATATCCGATGGAAGCACCAAGAAGCAAGTAGCCAATATCCCCGTCTTCGGAAGTGACTCCGAGAATGAGGAAGAGATGATGTTCTCAGGCCAACCTCAGACGGGAAAAGAAAATCAAAACCCTTCGATCCCCATTCCAGTTTTTGGGAGTGATTTAGAAGACGATACTGAAGTAGTATTCTCCATACACCCGCTATCAAAAACCCTTGACGAAGCAGATCGGACACTACATGTCACTATGGCTCCGTTTCGGCATACAAAGAGCTCGATGCTATCAGCACCTATCATGTAGAGGAGCTGGTAACCTTGTATGTGTCTTCCAAATATAGTGGTGCAAAAGCGATTCTCTTCTACAAATCTGAAGAGTCCAAAGTAGAGAAAGAAATCTGGTCGGGACTTAGAGCCAAATCTCGACAGTTCCCAGCCGATCCGCATGCCGAAATACTTCTCCAGGAGTTTAAAAAAGCTCCTCAAGTGTCAAGGAGTACCTTTCGAACAAACCGTTCGAGAGACCCAATTCTACAGAAGGATCTGGGAAGTGCCAGGGGCTCGTAGAGTCGGACCTAACGGTAAAGCCGATACCACTGGATTAGGATACTTTCGGTCCAAGAAACAGGAACAAGCTTACAGCTGCGATACCATGAGATTTCCAAGCGAAAAAGTTTACGCTTTGCTGATAAGAAACGCGGCTGAGAAGGGGTAGGTGCCGAACAAAGTGTTTCAATTCTACCATAAGAGGACCCGATTGACATGCTGATAAAAAAGGCCGTTCAAAAGGGTGAAGATGGGTTAAGGCGGGAGATGTCCATATATGAAAGGGCGGGCAATTGCGCCTAAGCAAGTAATCTGCGGAAGGAACGAGTTATAGTACTCCTCAATGACAGCTACCTCTGTCCCCCCTTATAGAAGGGGAATTTTGAAGCGACAGGGGCCAGAACAAGACATTTTCATCAAATACCCAACAACAGAGGGGCGGCCTCAAAACACTTACCTGTCGCAATAAGTTCCATTTGTGTCCAGCCTTTGTAAAGAAGATAGGGCGAGAATACTCTTTCCTTCCTGACAAGACAAGGAAGTTATTTGGCTTCGTCATAAAGCACCAAATGCTATTGCTGCCTGAATCTTGACGACATACGCAAGCAAATGCGGTCGATGACCCTAATTATTGCCTATATTATCGGGTCATAAGCCATCCAATTGAAGATTACTTTGTGTTCAAGAACTGGGTTGAAGAGCAATACAAACAAAGTTCATGTTGACCGACAGCTGGAGGGTGGATCCCCCACAGAAGCATGTGCCGAGTAAAGCCGATATCATAGGATTGGGATACATCCGATCCAAGAAGCGAGAGACAACACACACACGATAAGTCTCTCAAATGAGAGAGGAGATGAAGATATGTCCAAGCTCTTTGATTGCTTCACCAATGAAGATGAAGAGATCTATGAAATACCGCCAGCACCAAAAGAGCTGGAAGATGAGATCCATACCATGACAGATGAATTAAAGAAAATAAACTTGGGAACGGAAGATGATCCTCGATCCATGTTTGTCACTGTGTTTCTTGCAGAAGAACAAATAGCTACCTCGAAGACCATACTCATGGAGTACAGGGATTGCTTTGCCTGGAACTACTCTGAGATGCTGGGTCTTGATCCCGAAGTACCAGTGCATAAGCTGGCTATAACGTCGAGATAAAACCCATTAAACAAGCACCAAGAAGGATGCGGCTCGAACTCGAGAAAATCATCAATACCGAAGTCAAGAAGTTAATAGACTCTGTGTTTATCTATGAAGTACAATATCCTGACTGGATTGTCAACATCGTTCCTATGATGAAGAAGAACGAGATAGTTCGGATCTGCGTGGACTTTCAGGACCTAAACAAGGCGTGCCCGAAGGATGACTTTCCCATGCCAGTTACGGAACTTATGATCGACAACACCTCCACTCATGAGATTTTCTCGCTCATAGATGGGTCATCCGAATACAATCAAATCAGGATGGATCCTGAAGATCAAAAGCATACAGCCTTTCACACACCGCTAGACGTCTTCTGCTACAAGGTCATGCCCTTCGGACTAAAGAATACCGGAGCGACATCAAAGAGCTATGACCAAAATATTCGACGACTTGATCCAGGAAATCGTCGAATGCTACATAGACGATCTCATGGTCAAAAGTATGTCTCATGAGGAGCATTGGGGACATCTCAAAATAGTCTTCGAACACCTCAGAAAATACAACCTGAAGATGAATCCGTTAAAATGTGCTTTCGGAGTCTCGTTAGGGAAATTCCTGGGATTCATAATCCGCTACCGAGGGATCGAAATCGACCCTTCCAAAATCAGGGTAATTACAGAAATGCTCCCTCCAAGATATCTCAAGCAATTGCGATCTCTCCAAGAGAAGCTCGCGTATATCCGACAGTTCATCGCTAACCTATCTGGAAAGTGTTGTCCGTTCAGCCATCTCCTAAAGAAGGGAACCCCGTTCATATGGATCAAAAATGCCAAATGGTGCTAGAAGAAATCAAGCAGTATCTGTAAAATCCGTCGGTGTTAGCTGCTCCAGTGACGGGAAACTCCCTCATCCTATATACGACTGCACTTGATCATTTTCTAGACGTACTATAGGCATAAGAAAACAACCAAGGGAAACAAAGAGCTCTATACTACCTAAGTCGAGTTCTGCTAGGGGCAGAATGCAAATACTCCCCCATCGTGAAGCACTGCCTGGCGATGATCTTCACGGTCATGAAGCTCAAACACTATGCCTTGGCGCACGAAGTCCACCTTATATCAAAGATAGATCCTCTCAAGTATTTGATGACGATGGCTATATTGACGGGAAGACTCTCCAAATGGGCTCTTCTGCTAATGGAATTCTTGATCACATATTGCCCTCTTAAGGCAATAAAAGGACAGGCCATCGCCGATATTCTCGCTGAACACCCATCTCCATCGACTCCCTGCTAAATTGTGAGTTGCCGGATGAACACGCATTCAATACGACTGTTAGTGAAAAAGAAGCGACGGAAGAGCGTCAATGGCTCTATTTCGATGGAGCGTCTTCAATGAAGGTGCGAAAGAAGAATACTCCAATAATCAAAGCCGGGATGAGTCTCATCTTCGTGACTCCGTAAGGTAGAATAATACGCTATGCAATCTCGTTGGCGGAACCAAGAACTAACAATGAGGCGGAATATGAAGCCCTCCTAGCCGGTCTCGAAATCACGATCGACATGGGCATCAAGGATCTTCTCATATATGGAGATTCTCGATTAATCATCAGTCAAGTGAACGGAAATTACAAAACATGCAATCCAGAACTAATAAGGTATGGCGAAAACGTGCAGGAGCTATTAAAGCAAGTTCCATCCTATAAGATGGAGAGCATGCCCCGAGCGGAAAACAGCAAAGCGGACGTGTTAGCCAAATTGGCCACAGAATTAGCAGATGAAAATCTCGACGATGTACAAATCATTGTCTAAAACCGCAAGATCCTAGTGCCAGCAGAGCTGTCTACGGAGTCTCCAACGGAAACATCCGATGAAAAGGTTCTCCAAGTAGGAACAGAAAAAGAAGACTTGCGAGAAGTCTTCATCGACTATTTTAAGTCCCAGCAGGTACCTAAAGATGCATCACAAAGATATCAGCTCATAAAACGAGCTCTGACATTCGCCTTTATCGATGAAACTTTATACAAGAGATCCTTTGACTATATATGGCTAAGATGCCTAGGGCCGAATGAAGGAAGGTTGTCTAAGAAATTCACGACGGACTTTGTGGATCCCATCAAGTTGGTCCAAAGATGAAACTGAAAATCAAAAGAATGGGCTATTATTGGCGTATGATGATTCAAGATTGCATAGAGTACGCTAAGAAATATCACTCATGTCAAATACATGGGGATTTCATTTATTAGCATCCCAATTCATTACATCTGACAGTAGCCAGATGGCCGTTCAAGATGTGAGAAACCGATATTGTTGATCCCATTGAACCGGCATCGTTCAAAAGACATCGGTTCATCTTGGCAACCACCGACTACTTCAAATGGGCAGAAGCGGTACTTCTAAGAGAGTGAAGACAGAGAACATCCTACATTTCTTCAAAACTTATGTGATCTACTGGTTCGGAGTCTCACGGCGAATAATCTTAAACAACAGACCAGCATATAGAAGCCACAAAATAAGTCGCTTCACCCAACATCAAAAGATATTCTGGAGATACTCCTCCGTCTATAATCCTCGAGCCAATAGTCAAGCTGAAGCTTTCAACAAGATATTAACCAAGCTCATAAAGAAAATGGTGTCCAAGAATAAGGATTGCTATGAAAAGTTGCATGAAGCTCTTTAGGCTTATCGAACAAACGACGTTCAAGATAGCCACCAAGATGACGCCTTACTCCCTGGTGTTCGGTGCCGAAGCGGTGCTTCCACTGAAGATCGAACTCCTTTCATTACGAATGGCGATCCAATACAAGCTCACTGATGAGGAAATTGCACATCTCCGGCTCGAAGAACTCAATGCTCTCGATGAAACCCATCTTGCAGCACAACAAAGTTTGGAAGCTCATAGGAAAAAGATGACAAAAGCATATGAAAGACTGACCAGGTCGAGAACCTTTCAAAAAGGTGAACTCGTGTTGGTTGTCAAGAGGCCGACGATCCCCAACCATGCAAAGCGTAGGAAATTCGAGCCGAATTATGAAGGCTCGTATATAATAGACAAGGTCTACCAAGACGAGGCTTATATGCTAATGAACATGCATGGAGAAAGACCCTTTTGACCGATAAACGGTAGTTTTCTCAAGAAGTACTACGCTTGAAGAGTTGCGACTTGGGTCAATAATAGATGACGATTCCTATGTCCGTTCCCTATCTTCGTAGGTCAAAATTCTGAAAGTCTCACAGGTGAGCAATACTCCCTGAACATATGTTTCCTTACAGGCCCGACGCTTTAGGCGCATCGTATATAATCCATGGGCATAAACAATGTAGATCCCAACAATATTCCCTAAGTATATGCTGCTCTACGGCCGACCCCCAAATTGGATACCGTATACAATTCACAGGCATAAATAATCCGTATCATCCCCAATTCCCACTGGGTGAGCAATGTTCCTTAAGTATATGCTGCCCTACGACTGACCTCCAAATTGGCTACTGTATACAATCCATGGGCTACCCGTAGTTGAGCCGCCTCTAAAAGTTCCATCGGCTGTGTGATGCTCCTAAAAAAGGTACGTCTTCAAGCAAAATGAGCACGAATGAAAACCCAAAGGGCTCCATGAGTAAAAACAGTAGGACTATCCGTGAGTTTGTGAAAACCCGTGAAGGCACAGACCCGTAAAAAAATAGGAAATAAGGTTTCAACAAAATCCCACCAAAGACGAGCGATACCCCAATATGGTGAATGACACTTGCGAGATCTACTCGACTTGCAAAGAGAAAATACTCTTGTAAGATCCTTATGACTTACAAAAGAAAACCCATTTAGGAGCCCTCCTAAGGAGAAAACACATCTATGAAATCCTCTAGACTCATAGGGAGAAAACAACTTTGTGAGACCCTTACGGCTCATGAAAATTGAAAAAGCCTTAGATGACAGGGACCTAAATATGTATTTTAAGCCACCATTGTCCAACGGGCAACGGAAAATGATGAGTCTCTCCTGCCACCATATTTCAGTGTTAGTGGTGCTGATGCCGTCCAAAAACCTATTCAAAGTTTTCCTAAGCAGATGATGAATTGCTTCTGGCATATGTGCTTCAGTATTAGCAACATTGATGCCAACATAAAATCCGAAATCTTGACCCCTAGGTCATTAAACTGGGAAAGAAAAAAATAAATAGCCAAAATGATTGGACAACTCGCAATAAAAATCAGCGAGTGAAAATAAAAAGAAATAGCCGAAATGATTAGGCAACTCGCAATAAAAATCAGCGAGTAAAAAATAAAAAGAAATAGCCAAAATAATTGGGCAACCGCGATAAAAGCCAAAATGATAAGGTAATCGCGACTTTCGCGATAAGAAAAATTGAATTGATAGAGCAATTGCGGATAAGAAAAAAAAATTCCGCCCTACAAGCAGATCAATACTGATTCTTATAGACAATCCATGGGTGTAAACAAATGAAAATGTGCAATGTGCTCCATCAGATGTTGCAACTGCTCGGAGTTTGAGAAGTTCGGCCCTAAAGCAAAGTACAGTGTGACGATATCGACCTAACACTAGGTCTAGACGGTAATGCATGCAGCCTAAAGACTATATGGACATCTACCCTACTTCAGCGAAGTATCGGCGCGACATCATGGGGGCTTAAGGGAGTCAAAGCAAAAGTGGAGTGACGACAAATTCCTAGCTCCGGGTCTCGATGGCTGTGCATACGTGCCTAAAGACCCTTGGATGTCATCTCATCTCAGAAGGGTGTAGTTATGACTTCCCTGAGACTTAAGAAGTCTGACCTTAAGGTAAAGCGCCACGGTGATACCCAACGCTGAATCTCTAATGGCAAGCTACACATACCAGCTTAAGAAAATTACTTGAAACGTCGTGTCTCGTCTCAGAAGGGATTGGAGATATGGCAAGTGCGTGGCTACTCGAACCGCGATCCGAGGGACGCAAATCGAGAAGAAGTCAGCTAACGCAACAGTGCGACGAACTACATCTAGTACCACAAACTTGACGACCTGTTATACTAACGGGGGTATGTTAACATCAATTTGAGTTTGTCCACACCTGAAAAGAGGATAAACTAAACTCTCCAAAATGGATACGAAAACTAAAGCTGGTACTTCACAAGTATAAGCAGAGAAGAAGTGCAATGCGCGAACAAAATGTGTTTTTCATTCATACGTCAAAAGATGGATTACAGACTACCAGATTACAGACTATCAGTCGAAGCTAACTACAAAAAACAAACATTCAAAACAAAGTTCATTTCTTCATTCAAAGTCTACAACGGTAAGATACTAGCGTTAGTGCATGGATTGATAAACTCAAAAATAAAACCAAGCAAGACGTCATCAGCTTTGTCTTTCGTTGCTTTGTGCTTTCGTTCACGAAGGCGAGCATAGGGGTCATCACCAATATCCTCTGTCCCCGCAAATGGGGATATGATCACCTTCTGCTAATAAATTTAATGTAAGAGAGTGGTTGTATGGTCCCTCCGATTTTTAGAAATCAAGCCCATCAGGTAGACCGAGTGCACCTTGTCTTCAGCTTGATCAAGGTCCTGAAGCAACATCGGCTCAGAGAGTCCGGGTGTTGCCTTCCAGGTTGCGTTAAAAATCATTCAAAAGAGGAGCGGCGAGGAAGCAATTTTCCACAATGATCCTCGAAGCGATGCACCATGGCTTCACATTGAACGTCAGTATAGCTCGGCCCATAAGAGCGAATATCAACATAAGAGATGTCCCTGATGGAGAACAAGTGACCGTCCATGGTATCTGCAAAGAAAGACGAAAAGAGACATTAGCTCAAAAATACAAAAAACACTGCAAGTTCAACAAGTGTGGAGCCTCTAGCTTCAGAGCTAAGAGACCTATTGGGTCAAAAGTTTAAACTTTGCCCCATCAAAAAGTTGACGCGGGAGTATATGCTCAATAGAATATAAAAACATTTTCCTATAGAGCTTTAGTTCCAAAGTCTCAAAATAGGGAATGCTCAAAAGCGCATAAGCTTAAGCTCGAGATTTGGATTCTTCCCCAAGTCTATGATGTGACGTTTCAAGAAAAAGTTATTAATGTGACACATCAAAGGGGAAACTTAAGCTTCGGAAACTAGAGCTTAAGCTCTTGAAGGAGAACTTAAGTTCTCAGAAAAGAAAACGAGAAGGCAAAGACCCCCTAAGAGCTTAAGCTCTATATATATGGAGTGGAGTCGGTTGGGGTTCTCACGGATCTCAAAGCAGATCCAACGATCCTGATCCTGACACCACAGCCCCCGCGTACAAGGCACGTATGTGCTGGGGTGGGGCATTTGCTCATGACTAAATTGCCAGCTCAAGAGCTTAAGCTCATGACTCTGGCGCTAGCGCAAGCAGTGCCGATGGCAAGCTTTTGAAGCGCTCGCTTCAGATAGATCTTAAACTTTGTTTTGGAAAATATTTTCCCATGTCTTTCTAAAAAAGAAAGATATTCTCTTGTTAACAAGAAATTGTCTTGGATCTATGATCCAACGATACTTATGCACCACTTGTTGATCTTAAGATCAATTGAGATCTCTCAAATGAGAGATTCTCTGAACTGGATTAATCATCTCCTTTTCTATAAATAGGAGAGGGAGAGATTAATCTCAAGAATAGTTCAAGAATAGAGAATTCTATCCATAAGGTGAAGAAAAAAGACTTAAGCTTCTGCAAGTTTTTATCCTTCCTCAAAATCCTAGGTAAGGAAATTAATCTTCATTAAAAAGAAACTTAAGCTTCAAAAAGAACTTAAGCTCTTCCTCTGGATCAAAAATCTTCTAGTCAAATTTTCTTCTTATCGAGAACTTAAGCTTTCATGGAGGGATTTTCGATTTTAAGATCTAGGGTTTGAAGGAATACTTAAGAATCCCTCCACCAAAAATATACAAAACCATCAAAATCTTAAGGATCACCATGAAGAATGAAGTTTAAACTTCATAAGACCTTAAGTTCTCACCACGGAATATGAACAAAAGATCCAAGATCATGAAAAGTTGATCTTGATGGTTTTAATGGCCAAAAGACCATTAAAACAGAAGTTTAAGCTTCATAAAACTTGAGTTTCTGAAAGAATAAATCTTTCTGCAGAGATTAATCTCTCAAAACCCAGCGCCGCGCCACACGTGCCACGCACGTGGCACCAACGTCAGAAAAGAACTTGCCAAAAGAATGGTGCCCAAGCTTAAGCTCTGTTTATTTGGCTTCGCTAAGCCGACTAAGGCGCCAAAAGCCAAGCGCCAAACCCAAATCTATGTCCCATGCTGCGCCATGTGAAAGACACATGAGCAAGCACTATATCCCATCGAGCCGACTTGAGCCGCGCCAAGCGCTAAGCGCTAAACTATGTCATGCAGACCCAATCCTTAGCCTAAATTGGTTAAGTCTTGAAACTTAAGCTTCATTGATATTAATATCAATTGAGCCCATATGCTCAAAACATCTAAATTGACCTTAGTCTCAAATAAGGCTAACGATCCTTATATAAAACCCTAGTATCCAGTGAACTGATGGACCTCACAAATATGAGAAATGCGACTTAAATTCACTCCCATTAGAAAACCAAGATACCATTATGGACCCAAAACATGAAAATATAAAGTACGAAATTGGACTAATCCGCGCCCTACGAGCGACAACATAAATTAGTCTTCATATACAATTAAAGAGCAACCCAAAGTAAACAAACCAAAACATGACACATGAAGCTAAAAACCTGGAGTGCATAAAGTTGTTATCGTTTGTGATAACGTAATTAACTGCAGGGGCTTACGCCTGCAGGAAAAATGCGTTCTCACAATCAATAAACCTCACCCGTGAGAGAGAATTTGAAGTCGGTTACATCGGTCGCATCCTTCCAAACCTCCGATATACTGCGCTATAAATCAACTTAGTGTTTTTGGAGAGCTTGATGGATCAAACCTATGCATCTGCATTCAAATTCAGGCAAGACGTTCCATCCCGGCCCGTCTCGGTCCGGTCTTCGGCGGTCAACAGTGGGGTCAGTTGTGAATCATGGCTCCATAAGCAATTTGACAAGGTTTACATGATTGGCTGCTCAGCTGATATCATCCACACTCTTAATTGGTAATTTGGCACCAAGTTTCTGGCCAAGGTAACTGTGTAAAAGAGGGGTTTGTCGTAATCCTAAGTGCTCAGTTGTGCCCTCCACATTCTATAGCACCAGGAAGAAGTCTCGAGGACGAAAGATAACTTTTTTCCGGAAAGTAAGCCGGCCCCCTTACGCGTATAAGAAGCCAACAGTAAAATAGAACACATTCTGTAATCCCTTGAATGGAATTCCTTTTTCTTTTTTTAAATTGATAGGTGCACTTTAAAATCCCTGTTTGAGGACAATTCCAAGTTGTGTTCAATAAGTCTGTTAAGTTATCGAATGTTGGAATTATATTGTGGTAAAACACACATAAAATAGAATGCATATTGCTCACATATCATTCTGCCTGGTATCTTCAGTATAGAGCTTGAGTAATGTATATGTATACCTCTATGAATGCTTGTTCATTTTCATATTTTTCCAGGGGCTTCACAAAATTCAGCGGCAGCGGTTACCAAGTGGAAAAGCGAGGGCAAGATTGTCCCTGATGGCGTTAATGCCAAGGTTGGTTCTAATTGTTTATATGTTCAAGTTTATATATCATAATTTTTTTACCTACTAAAGTTGTCGATAATTATTATGGTTCTTGAGTACTCCTTTCTCTTATCTGTTAATGTTTTTTTTATTGCTTTTATCCTTTGCAACAGCCCTTGAAGGACACTTGAAATAATTAGTTGCTTATCAGGATCAAATAATCCATTGTTATCACAGTTCTGTCCAGACGACATGGCATATACTCCATACACGTATGCATGCGTACTTGTTATGATTAGCCTTTGTTTGAATAACCTGGTCGTTCAACGTTTCTCAGATAAATATCATAAATTATGTACATTGAAAATAATTACCACAACCATAGTAAATTGGAATGGTTTTCCAACTTAATTTTTTGCATTGTCAGCATTGCACAAAATTCAATTTAATAACATTGAAAGTTAGCCACACACACGCACACTTACAAGCACTTTGAGTTGGTGATATTCCATAGCAATTTACACAGCTTACAGTCTTTGGCATTTATCTGAAGAATGCTTAAAATTGATGGTATTTAGATAATTTTAGCTTTTATGTCTGTTCCTCCACAGCCTTACCTTTTATCATATTTTAGTTTTCAATCTTGCAAGAAGTTGTATACAGTTCATTTTTTCCTGAAGGACAAACTTGGCAAGATTGTTGAATCATTATTATACTGTATAACACAATTGGCAGTTTGCGATTTTTGTGACTGAAGTCCTATATTTTATTTCTTATCGTGGGAAAAAAAATTCTAATAAATACTGTTATGATTTTTAATGCAGCTGCTTGGATGCCATTGACCGCTTGCTAAGCGTCAACCTGGGAGAGCATTTATAGTTGCCTCAGCTGCTTCTTAAGAAGTGTTTTATTTCTGCATGCTTTGTGTTGGTCTTTTTTGTACCGGCTTTAAATTACTGTTTCATTCGTCACTTTTGTTGTCCGCATGTTTATTCATGCAAGATGTTCTACTTAAATTTATCTATTTTCTGTTGCATATGGATGTTAGTTTGGAATCGAGCAAAAATAAGCTATGAGAAGTTCTGTCGCTTTGTCGACCAGATCATTTCTTACCCCCAAATGTGATGAGATTGGAGCTGCCTTAATCCAAATTTATATTACCTTGTGATGGTTGATTTTCGAAGGATTATGCATTTATGAAAGAAAGTCATGGGTAGGATTTAGGTGTTTGTGTTGTCAGGTTGAAGATTATGCATTTTCAAAAATCTAAAACTTGTGTTTTATTTGTCTTTCCAATATTTGGCTATACAATTTTTTTAGAAATTATGAATATTTTTAGGCTTAATTACCAAAAACTACCCTAAAGTTTAGAAATGAAGGATAACTACCATTTTTAACGGTCAATGACGGTCAACGTCAAAAAATATTTGTTATGACCATTTTGCTCTCATTTTAAATATAATTAATTATCTTAAATATTTATTAATTAAATTATTAACAATTATCCTATTCATTAGGGCTAGGGTTAGGTGATGGGGGAGACGACGGTGAGATGGCGGCGGCGGCGAGGAAGTGATGTGTCAGGATGGGAAGGTGGAGAAGGAAGAAGAAGATGAGGGTAGGAGAAGAACATGATAATGGGGATGGTGGGGTGATGGTGATGGTGATGGTGGTGGAAATCAGGGTTGAGGGGATGAAGAAGATTAAGGGGGCGGTGGGGGTGATGATGGTGGTGGTGGTGGTCGGGGTTGGGGGATGAAGAAGATTAAGGGGATGGTGAGGGTGGTGACGAAGATCGGGGTTGGATGAAGAAAATTGTCAGGTCCTGTTTTCCAATATACGTAAATACGGGAACGTAACAAAACCAACCATACTACCTATTGTAAAGAAACATTCTTCACATAGTCACATGTTCATACCAGAATATTGCATTTAATACCGCCTATTTTTTTGCTCGTTTGTTTATAAGCAAGTGCTTCTGATCCATGTTGCTACATATTAACAGATTACAGGTTCCCACTAAAAAATAACGCAAATCATACAAACTCTCCACGGTTATGCCAAAATCCAGAACATCTGTCACAAACAAATAAAATCCGGGTTTCGGTCATCCGCATCCGTCCAGTGCCGCTTACCAGTTTAAGAGACAACACAAATAACAATGGTCATTCGTGTTTCAGTCAAGCACAGATCACGAGAGGGGCAGCACAAGATTCAATGGGTGCGCGGAGCTCGAGGGAGATAAAGATCAAATGAATTAAAAGTGAAGCCCATTTGGACTGTTGAAAATCTGAAAAAATATTGGAAGTATTTTGCAATTTAGGACCTGTACAACAGAAGAATAAATCAACGTGAAGAAGCCCTAGAAAAATCACCCTACAATTCATCCAAAGAGCCACGGAACTGCGGCCAATGTGGCCATTATGCGGTGGTTCCGCAGCCGAGTTGACTCAGTGTCTGAAGATTTTTTGGGGTTATTTTGGTAATTGTATTAGGGCTCAGAATATGGGTCTAGGGTTTCAGCTCTTTGCCTATAAATACTTCAGTTTTGAGCCATTGTAGGATGCTTCTTTTTTAGTTAGATTTTAGTGTAGATTAGTTTGTAGCTTCTTCTTTTTCTTCTATTCTCCATGAAAGTGTAGTGAGAGCTCTTGAGTGGAAAATCAATGAAGATGAGAGGTTTTATTTAACTTGTATCTTTATTTCTTGTATTGTTATTTTAATTCTTAGTGTAACTTTATTTATTGTTGTTAAGTAATTGTTGTTATTTCTTACTCTTTTTCTTTTCTTCTTAACCGTATTTTCAAGCCATGATACTCTACGGAGTCTCTTGCTTAGGTGAGAGCCCAAGTAGTTACCTTACTATCATTTTGTAAAACCGTATTTTTCTTTCTTTCTTTGCTTTCTTCTTGTTTTGTTTTGTTTTTCATTTAAATGTGTGAATAATTCCACACTTGTTAGGGGCTAAGGAATGTTAGTATGAGAGACGGAAAAATCCCTTATGCTTCTCTTCACCAAACACCTTGAAACGAACATAAACCAAACAAACACAGCCCCCTCACTTAGGCGCGCTATACGTGACATATAGCCGCGACCTAAGTCGAGAAGTCCTTTGGGCGCACTACAACGTGACATATAGTTGTGACTTAATTGGATACATGGTTGTGGGTGTTTGGCCTAGGGTTGGAAATAAGCGTACGTAGCGGACGGACAAGGGGCACTAGGAATGGATTTAGCGTTGGAAAGCTTGCTTAAACTTGCAAATCTCATTCCTATGTCCTCCTAATCCCCGCTACGTTCGATTATCCCAACATCATTTTAAGAATGGCAAAAGAAAAGCACAAGACTAATCCTAACTCTACTAACCAACTTTAACTCTAACAAGCTTACTTGAACATAAATACGAAAACTTAGGATTGATTTGAACATACACATATACATTCTTGAATTGATCCGTCTAAGACAAGAACGGACATGCAACCATCTCCCTGTGGATCGACTCGTGCTCAACCGGCTAGTTGCAAAGTGACACCGTCTTGAGTGCGGTAAGTAGAGAACATAGTAGAACGCATATCATAAAACGTGTCGCGCTTCCGCTCAACAATCAAATGGCGCCGTTGCCGGGGAGACGGTAATGCATTTTCTTTCTTTTTATTCGGGTTAATATTTTTTTTGTATATATATAATAAAATAAATATAATAAAAAAACCATTTGGTTATTTTTGATATTTTTTGTGTGCAAGTGTGCAGGCTATCTGGAGCAAGTACAGTAATCGAATCAAGAACAGAGGTTTTTATTCTAGTGTACGGAACAAGGGGAGTGCAGGGCCCAAAGTTCAAGCCCAATCTCAACATTTTGACCGCGGAACCGCGCTCAAAGGTAGGGTTTCACGGCGGTTCCGTGGTCCTATTATGGCTTCAGAGCCCATCTTTTTACACCACTTCTCTTTACTCTAAGCCCCTCTGTGAACTCCACTGAACTGTATTTTTTGCAGAATTCTTTGCACAGATTGCGCCGCCACCAAATAAATTTTTTATTGTTTGATTTTGTTTGTTTACCGCTTTGCATATAATAATACGGACATTAAGGGGCTATAACACCAATTAAGATTGGATGGGGATTTCATCACCCTTATTAAGACCCTATAAATCATAAAAAGCATACGCATTACCTTGAATTAATAAAAAAATATCTAGACCAAACCTATAAGGACTTGTCGTGCTCATTTAGGACAAATGAAAGTTGCGGGGAATCGGTTTATCTAAACTTGACTTTGTGGTGCCTAGGCTAGACAAGTGAGGAGGTAATTTTAAAATCCCCGTCTCACGGTGATTCGTGAGCGGAACCCTCGTTACCTCACTTGTGCTTACCTGACCACAATTGGCAGTGAAGAGGCGATTCGAGGGTTATCTTGCAACTTGTCGCTTAGAAGTCTAGGAGCGGTCTAGTTGGACTTTGAAGACTTTAGCTCTAGGTGTTGTTTGTGCATATTGTGATTGTGATTGTATAAAATTTAGTCCCATAATTTCGTATTCTTTCAAAAAAACCAAACAAACAATTTCGAAAACTCAAAAAAATCAAAAATAAAAAATTTATAAAAATTCAACCACTTCCTTCCCTCCCTACCTTTTCATAACATGGGTATCCCAAAACGACCAACTCTTGCTGAACTTTGGTACCCGCAACCAGAAATTTCTTCATATGGTTCTTATTTTGGTCGAACTTCGAACGATCCATCCATGCCCAAAATTTCGTTGAGAGATCGGATAGACGCATCTAGGACAAACAATTAGACTCCGCAATCTACTTCGTATCAACTGTTTCAACCTCCCACACCTTCTTATGTTGATACCCATTTTGAGAGTCATGTTGTGACTCTGAAACCTATGTTCATCGCTGACCGAATTGAACAATCTAGTAGACGATCTTTCACTCCTTTCACCACTCCAAATTCCGTAGGACAACAATTCCAATCATCTGCATATCAGAATGTTGATCCTAATCCTTTCCATTTTTCACATCCATTCGATTCCTATCAATCCTACCCGACTTTTACACCTTCCATAGACATTGCTTCTGAACAGCCTTTTGGGAGTTTCACGTATCCAAATGAATTTGAATCTTTTATCGAAACCCCTTCACAACCCATGTCTAGTCTTGAGCAAACTTTGGAAGAATTTCGGGTAGCGTAGTGCCAACAGATGGTGGATTTGAATGCGTCCATGGCCATCCTTATACAACCTAACGAACTGGCAGCTAGTTCCCAACTAGCTCCGAATTTTCCAATGTATGATGAGGCGATAGGACAGATTGAGAATTTGAGTAGTGAGAGTGAGCAGTACACCCTTCCAAATCAAACCTACCCATTGCAAATTGAATTCCACAACTCCGGTTTTGAAAGTCTATCGATTGTCCTAAATGATTCACCAATTGAAGATAAAACGTTTGATGAGTTGTGCGAATTTGTAGTGTTTGATTTACCCGATCGTGAAGGGTCCATTTCAAGTGAAACCAATCCCAATCCTTTTGATCTCTACAACTTCACTCTAGAACCTGAATTGATTGAAATTCATGCTGTTGATGAGGTGTCTGAGAAATTTGATTTCCACTTGATTGAGGATATCGACGCTGGGAATATTTTGGATGATGAACCCACAGTTTTGGATGAGTTTTTCTCACCAATTCAACATGTCCTTTCACTTCTGTGTAGGCATCATCCCGAACCATTAATTGTTTTTCCCGAACCCCATATGCTTCTGGAAATTAATGACGAATGCATGGATGAGCTGATTTTTGAGGAGAATTTTGAGGATAGCATTGAGGATGAAGTAGTTTTAGTTGATGAGTCGGATTTTCCAATCCATCCTGTCCCTTTCATTGACTGTGCACACCCTCCTGAACGTTTAACCGATACCATTCCTCAATTACTCCCCTCCATCCTTTCCATTGTTCCCACTTTGCAAGACACTGTATCACTTTCATTTCTTGTGTCTGGTTTACCAAGTTTGGTCGACCCATGTTTTCTTACGAATCTTGAGAGATTTGACCACATTTCTCGACATGTTGATAGATTAGTACACTCCATTCTTTCACTCCGATCATTACAGACTGTACTAATTTATTCAATCCATTTCCACCCTCAAGTTCGTATTCCATTTCTTTCTCCCTTCCGCCATTCTTCTCCTCTACTGAGACCGTACGCCGCTTCCATCCCCACACAGTCTCGCGTATTCTCCATTTCTTTCCTCTCCGCATTCTTCCACCAACCCGGGCTTTATCCTGATAAATTTTTTGAATGGTTGGTATTAACTTTTGGCCTGTGTAAGGCCTTGTATAGATTGATATTGTTCTCCCCCTAATTCTGAACTTTAACGCCTAAACAGTGGAAACACCGTTTTACTGAAGTTTGGGGGACCTTTTTGTGTATATATATTTTGTTTGCTTTTTATTTTATATTTAAAAAAAATGGAGGCCCCGACAATTTTGACCCTCTTGGTGTAGCACGACAGTGAAGGCACTGTCAAGTTTAAGTTTGGGGTGTGCTCGGTAAGCTTTCTACCTTCGCATTCATGTGTATATTTTGCATTTGCATACTTATTAAAAACCCACAAATATCGAAAATTTTTCCAAAAATATAATAATTTTGTCGTCAAGTTAGCTAGTAGGGTAACTTAGATTTTTATTCCGAAATTTAGTTGATACGTTAGAAATAACTAAATCCTAAGCTTAAGAATTGAAAACCCTAAAAATAACCCTCTTTCTGTTTAACCTTAGTGAATATATGTCCTTGCAGTTTTTTTAGAAGTAGATATTCTTGAGTTCAGTTCTTGAGCTAAGTCGAGATGAAGGGAAACTATTGAAAGCTTTATTGAAGAATAAGTTTAAAAAATAGTTCCTATTCTTGAGTCCAAATTCAGAAAGTATATACCCTACAAATCGCACTTACACGCGCCTTGAAATTTTGGATAGTAGGAGATACCTAGAAATACTCTTGCCTGAAATCCTAGTATGAAAGAAAAAAACGGTATTTAAAGCTAACCACCAAAAGAGCATCATTGAAAAATATATCCGGTCTTGAAAAAGAAAAATAAAGTAAAACAAAAAAAGAATAAAGTACAAGACCTGGAAACTGCTATTTACGCTTTAAGCTCACACATTCAGTAATCGGCTGTTTGTATCTCAAGAAACATTAATAGTCGCATGAAAGGTATGTGAGCAAATCCGTCCATCATTAACGAAAAGAAGCAGTATTAGGTATTAAGGCAAGGGTACTATAGTTTGAATTGAATTCTTAAGTATAGGGGTGAAATTTTACACACACGTAGGGGTATACGATCGATGTTTGGAGAAAAGATAGGAATAAAGAATAAGACTTATGTGTTTACCGCCGAAAGATGCGACCGGGACGTTAGGACGTCTGGCCTGAATTTTGGGGGCATATGCTATTTGGTTTTATCTGTCCACCTCTCCGAAGATGCCAAGTTGATTTATGGCACCGTGTATCGGAGGTCTGGACGGATGCGGCCGTTGTAGCAGACTTCGTCAGATTCTCCCTCATTATGAGAGGTTTTTGATTGTGCGGACGCTCTTCCCTGCAGGTGCAAGCCCCTGCAGTTAATTACGTTACCGCGTAGCGATAACCACTTTCTCCTGCTCCAGAAGGTCACTTCGTGTCGTATGTGTTTTTTTTATTATTTTTAGTTACCTGTGGATTGCATACGAAGACTAATTTATGTTACCACCCGTAGGGCGTGGATTAGTCCAAATCCGTGTATTCTTAGATTTGAGTTTGGGTTGATTTAAGGATCGTTAATCTCGTTTGAGATTAAGATCAACTTAAATGTTTGTTAAGGATACGTTAGTCCGATCTAGACTAAGATCTACTTAACGGGGGTTCGGAATCAATTTGGATCCAACGAAAGAGTATTTGGGCTCTATCATTTTAGTTTAAGGACGTTATGGTCCACAGCTAGTTTAAGGACATTACGGTCCATAACTAGTTTAAGGACATTGCGGTCCATTGTTAGTTTAAGAACATTACGGTCCATTGCTAGTTTAAGGACGTTGCGGTCCATGGAATTGTTGGTTGTCGGGACCCGCCACCACTCTGAAGACGTTGAAGAATTACAACGACATATATCAAAGATGTGGGGAGATGTACCCTTGAACCAATGTCAGTTGGGAGATCTGTAGTTGGGTTTGGTACTAAGATCAATTTAGAAAGAATGTGAGCACATGGGATCGGTTGATCTGAATTAAGGACTTTTGGTCAACTTGGACTCAGTCCACTTAGTATTGAATAAAGTGTTAAACATTTGTTTGGGCTCGGTCCCTTTTATGTGCAACAATGCTGAGCATTGATATGGGCTCTGACTCTCGCCCCATTTCTTTGTTTTTTATGGAGTGTTAAACACTCTTTATGGTACTGGAATCTATTTACATAGTGCTTTATGTTAAACATCGCCCACCTGAGGGGCACGTGGGGCGCATGGCGCCGGGCGCCAACCACTGAGTGCAGAGCACTCTTTATTTTATTAGCACCCACATGAGGGGAACGTGGGGCGCTTGGCGCTGGGCGCCAACCACTGAGTGCAGAGCACTCTTTATTTTATTAGCGGCGCCCACGTGAGGGACACGTGAGGCGCTCAGCGCTGTTTCCTTCTTTGTGCATTTTTCTGAAGGGTTCAATTCTTTGTTTTTTCCTAGATCTTCAATCCCCAAGAACAAATTCATCCCTGGGAGAATTAAATTCTCATTTGTGGGAGACTTGTCGCATGGATCTCAGATCCAGGGAAAGAACTATGTTCTTTTATAAGGGTTAAACCCTTGGGTATGCAGATGAGATACTATGATCTCTATTTACCTTGAAGAAAGTTCTTCTTCTTTCTTCTCTGAAAGCTCTTTTTGCTTGCTCTTCTTTTTTTTTTGAACTTGAAGTTTATAGGGGGGTTCCTCTGTACAAGACTTGAAGTCTTGGGTCCTTTATATAGTGGAGGCTGATTTGTTGATTTAGTTAAGGAAACCTCTCATTGAGAGATCTCTAATTGATTTGGAGATTTTATCTACCGTTGGATCTTTGATCCTAGGCCTTCTGTTTTACAGAAGATATTTTTCTTGTTCTAAACAAGATTGGGAAAATATTTTCCCATACAGAGCTTATTCTGTATCTTGGTGATTTTTAATCACCATTGGATCTTGAATCCAACGGTGCTCTGTTTTACAGAGATTAACCTTTCTTGTTTAGAAAGATTCGAGGAATATTTCCTCAACAGAATTTAATTCTGTAATTTGATGATTTATCATTTTCGTTGGATCTTTGATCCAAGGGTGGAGAACTTTTAGTTCTGGCGTCGGCGCTCTCGTGCTTTGCACGTGAGACACTGCCTCAGAGTTTTTAACTCTTGACGCTGGATTAGAGTTTTTAACTTTGGGCGCTGACGCTCTCATGCTTTGCACGTGAGGCACTACCTCAGAGTTTTTAACTCTTGGTGTTGGCGCTCTCGTGCTTTGCACGTGAGGCGCTGCCTCAGTTCAAATTTTGAATAGAGCTTTGCTCTCTTATTGGGGGGAAACAAATGCCCCCCACCGTTACGCTCACGTGGCTCACACGTGAGTGCAACGGTGGCAACCTTTCCACCGTTGGATCATCTTGGAAGTTGGATCGTCTTCCAATGCCTATAAGTAGGGCCTTTGGCCCTTGAGACGACTTCTGTTCATCTTCTTTCTTTCTTGTTTCTGAGAATTTAATTCTCCCTTCAGAACATAGATCTCTGCCCAAGGAAATCCCTTTTAGAGTTAGAACTCTGCCCAAATTTGGTAAGGATCAAATCCATTAACAGAGCTTTGCTCTTCTCAGATCGTAGATCTTAAAATGGATTTTTAGGGTTACTTAACCCATTAATTAGAACATTGTTCATCTCTATGAAGAACTCTTAGAGTTCGTTTTGTAGATCTTAAAGATCTTTAATCTGCAATAAGCTTTGCTTTTTAGGGTTCTGATGGATTACTCCATCGTTTTCACAGAGCATGGCTCTTAGAAATTTTGGGGAATTTTTATTCCCCTCATAATTAAAGTTGACAGATGTAATTTCTGTTTGAAGAGCACTGGTCTCGAGGGAGTTTAACTTCTTGGCCCAATGAGTTTCTCATTAAATGAGAATCTTTTTAGAATTTCCTCCTTAATGATTGACTGTCTCATCAATGATGAGTCGTCACTTTGATTTTGTGGGCCCCCCTCGGTCCCTTTTTCTTGCATTGCAGTGTGGTACAAATTTAAAGTACCAAATGTCATAATTTGTAATGTAGCGTTGACATCCAACCCTCGTTTCTTTTCGCGTAGGTACTATGTCTTTTGACTTTTCTTTCCCCATTGTTCGCCCAAAGAGTGCATACGCCGACGCTCCCGTGGATCGGAAAGTTTTGCACTGATTAAAGATCACGACCCAGAGCAGAAGTCTCTTCACTTATGGGGGTTGTGGTACACTCAAATTATTCGGGGTCGGCGCAGTTTCTCTTATGTGGCGCCTTCAGAGTCAATTTCCGCCATTCATTATGTCTACTCGCCCCAGGTAAATTACGCCGTGGAGGAGGTTAACTGGACTATGGAGGGTCGCCTCCAGCCCTCTATGGGCTCGATACCTGTACAGCCGCCGATGGCTTTAGATATTCTGGGGTGGTGCACATGTCAAGGCGAGTCGCGCCCTTGGGGACAGGTATACATGATAGGCTTGATTCCTCGCCATTCAGCCGGATACTTGCAGTGGGCTCGATACATCTTGTCGGCCAAAAAGTCGCTGCTGCTGAAGCTCGGGTTGTACCCCGCTATCTACGCGTCTCTTTTTCAGTATCCGGCGCCTCACGTATGGTGTATCAAGGCTTTCTTGAAATAGTGGAATATCCCGACTCACACCTTTCTTTTATCGGGCCGGGAGGTTTCGATTTCCTTGGAGGAATTTGCAGAAATTTTGTGCCTACCCGTCAGAGGGGAACATTACGAGGAAATACTTCCCCCTAACGAGTACATCTTCGCCACCAAATCAGTGGTGATGGGTCTCACTCCGGAGAATGCTATTCAACATTGATTCCCGAGCCTAATCAAGGTATTGAACATTTACGAGAGTCCGTTTCTCGAGTCCAGATAGCACGGAGTCAGCTTCGCGGATTTCATCGCCCGCTTTCTTTGCCCGGAAGTCTTGTCAAAACAAGCCACAAAATTCTCCAAGCTTGATGATCCTTTTGGTTTTGTCTTAGACAACCGGCCGATAGCGAAAGCGGATCAAAGGAATTTCTTCATCCCAGAAACGCCGGTCGTCCCCTTTGCAGAGCTCCCAGCTTCAGACGTCGACGAAGAGACGTTCTTTTTGGGGTTCATCGGCCTATGGTTAAGCTGGTTTGTGCTCCCAATGCACCCTCGCTATATGAGGTCATCCATCTTCTATCCGGCTCACCGAATGGTTGCCGGGACGCGAGTGGCCATCGGGATCGCTGGGCTGGCTCACCTGTATCATGGCCTAAGCTTAGCGGCAGACACCACTCAGCCGGGGGTACAGCCCGTACATCTCCCGCTGCACTATTTCACGTCGTGGATCGAGCTGCATGTGCTTAGCACTTTTGGAGTCCACAAACGGCCCCGTTTTTATGACAGTTATAATTTCCCCGGGTTATGTTTCTAGTTGACGCTTCTGTTTTAGATCCGTCACAGCGAGAAGCTCGGATTCTAGTCCTTCTCCCGCGTATGGTCGGGGATTGCATGACTTTCGTCGATAGGATCTTAACTATCGGCAAGGAATCCACTAAAACGGTGCAGCCGCTGCGCGATACCTTCAAAGACGGGGCTCCTACATTGAAGGCTCGGAAGATTCTGCATTTGTATTCAATCAGGCAGGGATTTTTAATGTTCAGGCAGAACGACTCGGCGCTATTTATGAGGTACAATCCACACCGTTTTGCTCAACAGTCGGCTTACAATCAGGGTGTTCCCCTCGAGGCCTTCCTGGCCAAACCGGTTGCCACGGAAGAGGGTTTTTGCAACGCGTTGCACCACTTTATGCAGCTAAATACCAGGTCCAACTTTCTCATCAGTGAACCGAGCTACATTCCGAAAGCCTCGAACGCATACGTGGCGTGGTACCAGCATGCGACGGGTGCTGTTATTAGGGAAGAAAGGCGGCTACTACTCGATCGCAAGGGTGTCGTCCCTGCTGGTAATCCAGCTGTCCCCTTAAAGCGACGAATCGTCGTTCATCCTTTATTAAGAGAGGTTGATACGGTTGTGGTCCTGCACACCTTTCCTATGAAGCCCCAGCCCAGTGTTCCTAAAACTACGGTAGTTGTGGTGTCTCCGGACTCTGGAGTGGGTACGGAGATCGGGACTCGTCGCCCAAATGCCCGTCAAGCATAAGCTCGTGTCGTCGGCCGTCGGCGTTCGCTCGCAGAAAAAGAAGAAGTCGCTCTTTTCTGCTGACGTTGTATTTGGCTAGGAGCCCCATGCTCCCTACAGCGAAGGCTTGAGTGAGTATGGCACTAACGATGGCTTGTTCGACACGCCCGTGACCGACACTAATCTACAGGCTGCCATTGTGGCCTCTAAACTTCTGCAATTTAGCATCTTGCAATTGCGCAACTTTGATGTGGTTTACCAAAGACGACTGAACTCATAGTTGTACCCGAAGAATACGGTAACATATCTCCAACTCGATTCTATGAAAATCTATAATGAGTTCCTTCTGCGAAGTTAATGTTTTTATTGCTGGCAAACGACTCAAGGCATCCGGCACTACATTCACCTTTCCCGGATGGTGCTTCAAATCTATATCGTAGTCAGCTATCAGCTCTAACCACCTTCGCTGCCTCATGTTAAGCTCTTTCTGTATGAACGCATACTTTAGGCTCTTATGATCGGTGAATATCTCGACCTTCTCTCCTAACAAGTAGTTGTTGGATATATGCCCTAGAGGCCTGTATTGTATAGGATACTAGGGATATGTATGTATAGGACAATCTTGCTCAGTTGAATATAGTATATTATTTGAGTTGTTTTTATCTTGATATGTGTATTTCTTTCTATTGAAGCTTTTATTACTTGCACATATTGAAAAAGACTCGATACAGTAGTATACTATTATGATTTGATTTTATCTTAACATGTGCATATGTTATACTCGATATAACATATGGCGGTTACATGTTGATAAAGCCCGTAGGATTTTGCTTGACTACCAGCGCTATGATGGCAATCATACTTGTGGAAGATGGGTAGTCCATAAGCACATCTTTAAAGGTCCCAAGTCACAGGATTATCGAGATTGGGCATCGATACTTCAGAGTAGACTTATGTATACATTTCTAGACCCCGACGAGGGGCGGTGGTTGGTCCCACAACCATTGGTGTGATCACCTAAGATTTTATACAAGTGCTCACTGGGGATGGGTACACTGGACGGACTCGCAGAGAACTTCTAGATGGTATTTACCTATCATAAGATAGCGGTTCTCAAATGACATGAGTACAGGTTAGTCTTAGGACCTGAGGTGATCATTATTCTCGTGTGAGTTCCCACTGTGCTTTGATCACTACCCTACCACGGCTCTACTGAGTTGTGCAAACAGGTTTTGGTTGAGTGCAGTCCCGAGCCATATGGAGACAGTAAGTGATTGTCAGGGATTCGTCTCTCCCGGTATTGGGAGTCGATATTGCACTGTGTCCGGTTGGCTAGAACCATAAGATTTTAGCCAAGGCAGTTGAGAACTACTTATGATTAGATCGGTAGTTTCTTGGATTGGTCCTAAGCCAAATCGACACGAATTATCGGGTCAGTAGGGGTCTGACGTTTACCATCCCCTAGGCCCGGTATGTGATACTTTTGAACGAAGAGACCGGACTGTACGGAGATTGTCACAGATAGGCTCAGTAGGGGTCCGGATGAGCTTGCATCTTTTCAATAGGTACTTGGGTAGCCGTTACGTATAGCTAGTGCCGCTGACGTGCTTGTGGTTAAACCCATTGCCAGCGTACTGTTGAGTCTTTAGAGTCCCACACAGAGGGTTTCTTTGATTCAGACGAAACGATATGGTGGCCATATATTTATACATGCAGGGTTTCGATCAAATGATAATACTAGCTGGCTTAGGATTAAGCCGGATTATTAAATCAAGTATTGATTTAATAATTTACTTATACATATTTCGATATGTATATTCTAGTGTTATCCATATTTTTCGATCGGACGGTTAATACTGGCGGGCTTAGGATTAAGCCGGTTCATTAAATCGGATATTGATTTAATGCTAGTATTATTTTAGTTGTATTATTCTATCTCTTGGGTATTCGTATTTTGATACAAATACGAGTATGTATATACGGTAGAAAGTATTTTGTATTTATACAAAATACCTTCCAGAAGATGATATCTCATCATGTTTATTTTTCTATTTGTTGAAAATAGAAAATGAGGTGGAAAAGGAAGAGATGGCTTGAAGCATGGCATGAAGAATGGTCTTGGTATTTATTGCAATCACTATTAAAGTATGGTTGATTTTAAATGAGAAGAAAATACTTCATAAAAGAAAATCCTTAGCCATTCTCATTCTCATTCTTGAGTTGCCTATCTCTCTCATCTTTAAGAGCTCACTCTCTTCTTCTTCTTGAGTTCATCTTCATTTCAAATCCTTAATCTTCTCATGTTGTGAGAGTCAAAGGATTTGAGATAGAAACTTACCACCAAACATTACCTCATCTAAGAAACTAGATTAGCAAATTAGTTTGCTTAGTTTACTTCACTTTAGAGTATGAGCTTGAATCAAGGACCTTCAGGTGGATCATCTAGAATCGAGAAGACCGGCAATCAAGTTTGATCAAGATCACCTAAGGAGCTAAAGAAGAGAAGTGAAGACCCGAAAGACAGAAGTCTCTACGTATAACTCCTTATCACAGTAGCTAGATCTCTTTAGCTAACTAGTTTCGGTGTATGGTTAAATTCTAGGATGAGTTTTCTAGCACCGGAATTTTAAAAAGATAAAGTTTTTCGTTCTGCAACGGCCGCGGTAGGCGACCAGGACGTTAAGAAACCTAACAGCAGTGTCTCCATAACTTAAACGCAAATATAACCACCGTTAACTCCAAATCATGTGTCGGATAGTTCTTTTCATGTGTCCTCAACTGTCTTGACGCATAAGATATCACTCGACCATGCTACATCAAAACACATCCCAAATCTTCCCCAATGCATCGCTATGAAGAACCAACTCTACGAAATCATCTGGCACTGTCAGAATAGAAGCGGTTGTCAACTTCTGCTTCAACAACTTGAACGCTTGCATACACTTCTCGGACCAAACAAACAGTACCTCCTTTTAAGTAAACTTTATCAAAGGCTCTGCTAGCCGCACGAAATCTTTCACGAATCTTCGATAATATCCCGCAAGTCCAAGAAAGCTTCGAATCTCCACTACGGTCTTCAGAATCTGCCAATCTTGCACTGCAGCAATCCTTTCTGGATCTACCGCGATCCCATCTATATGACATGACCCAAGAACTTCACTTCCTCAGGCCAAAATTCACACTTGCTTAACTTAGTATACAGCTTCTCCTCCCTTAATGTATGCAGTGCAATTCTCAAGTGTTCTTCATGCTCCTTCTTACTCTTCAAAGAAACCAGAATATTGTCGATAAACACCACCATAAATCGATCGAGATACGGTGAAAAGGTTAGGTTCATTAGATCCATAAACATAGACGGTAAGTTCATAACTCCAAACGGCTTGACTAAATACTCATAGTGTCCGAATCGAGTTCGAAATGTTGTTTTGCAAATATCTTCCGGTTTCACCTTGATGATAACCCAATCGCAAATCCAACTTCAAGAAAACCCTTACGTTACTTAGCTGATCGAACAATTCGCCAATGCGAGAAATTAGATACTTGTTCTTGATGGTCACCCGATTAAACTCTCGATAATCGATGCACATTCACCATGTGCCATCCTTCTTCTTGACCAAAAGAACTGGAACTCTCCAAGATGAACCACTGCTGTGAATCCAACCATTCTCTAACAATTTCAAGACTTGCTTCTTCACCTCTTCTAATTCCACCAGTGCCATTGGATAATACGCTTTCAAAATCGACGTTGTCCCGAAATCATATCAATTGCAAACTCCACATCTCGTTTTGGCAGTACCCAAGATGTCTTCGAACATATCCATGAATTCTCAAACAACCACCAGTGCTTCCTCCTTACTCACCTCCATTATCGATAAAATAGCATATGTCAGTTTGGTTCTAAACTCAACGAGTCCGACGAATCTACAGCTTCCCAAGAAAACAAACTCCGGATGACTAGGAATTTAGAAGATCACTTTCTTTGCTATGCAATCTATGTGAGCATGAAAGGTTCCAAGAAAATCCATTCCCAACAACATCATAATTGCCGGTATCAATCACCAAGAAATCCACGAACAACTTTCGACCGCAAACGACAACAGAACAATCATTGTATTCGCTACTAGAAATAATTTTCCCATTCCCAGTGTGTATGTCCTAACTACTAGATAAGACCGTGTGTGGGATTGAGTGTGCACAAACAAATTTGGATGACATAAAATAATGTGATGCACCAGAATCAAACAATGTCGATACGGGAAAACTACAAACAAGTAGGATACCAAGAAGCACGGCATCGTCATTACGTAATTCAAATTGATCCCTTCTAGCCATAGCTCTAAAGTCAAGAACGAAAGACGATATTAATGATGGAATCGAGACTCAATAATAAGGGATTCAACGGAAACAAAATTCAATAAAGACAAGGATTCAATTAAACAATGAATTCAAGAATAACAAGGCAATAGATGTATTGGGTAAAATACCTAACTACAAAAAGAACCAAGCACGACTAACCTAAACTTAGGCTCTGATACCAACAAAACCTTATTACGCCCAGCTTCCCAATATATGCAAATACAGAAATGTAACAAAACCAACCATACTATATATAGTAAGGAAACATACTTCCCATAGTCACATTAAGGTTGACAATCAGTAATCAAGCACAATAATATAATATCTATTTATCACATGTCCAATATTCAAAAATAACTAATAACGATAATTAATAATCAAGAGTCAATAAAATCAATACTAGTATCAATAGCGGAAGCAATAAAGAAATATCAACTCTCAATGAGGTCCAAGGAAATAAGTGATAACAATAAGTAATTGTCTCGTATGGGATCACAACGATAAACCAATAAGGGTCCAACAAAACGATATGATACGATTATAAACGTAAAGCATAATAACTAGATCAATAGCATTATCCTTCACTGCTTAGCAAGCTTGTCGAAGTACATTTTGTCTTCCTGTGCTAAAATCAAAGCATCTGGGCCATGCAAAACCCAGACGTTAGAGTGTTGATTATATAATCATAATGAATATAACCAGATACAGTGTCAAGTGAGCATAACAAGTAACATAACATGTCAATGTATCATGTGAGTGAACTATGAACAATATCAATATCAAGTGATGAACAATCAGGATATAATCAATGCAATCATGTCGTGTTACACTTATGGGTTCATATCGCTAAGTTATCTAACCTACAGGTATTGAAAGCAATTAATGCAATTCTCATCGTAACTCAACAGTATATATCATATTCTTTCCCCACAGGACTACGGTACAATATATCCTCTTGAGTTATGTTTCGATTACATTCTTGATTTTCTATTTTTCCCCAATTTCAATTCATGTCAATATCAATATAGTGTGCTCCTAATGCCAACGCAATAACAATTAATGCATGTACATGTCTTATCAATTGATACAATTAAGTCAATCAATCAATTACAATAGATTGTTGGTATTTCGGTAAACATCACACTCAGGTACAGTAACATGGTGACAATAGTCAATCAATCATGATTTCAAGTAAACAATCGATAGCATGGAAATTTAGAAACATCGTAACTATAACAATTACCTGATCAAGTTTAATACTTATTAACATGAATGACATGGCAATCAATATATATAAAAGTATCATAATTCATGTTAATAACATGTTCAGGGAAGGTATCATGCATTTGTGAACTAATATAACATGTCCAGTGTCATTACAGGTTCAATATCAGGTTCAGTTAAGTTTGAGACGGCTCAAGTGTTATGTCTAAAACATTAATTACTATCTAGGTGTGAGAGACGGCTCAAGGGGTTTGAGACGGCTCAGAGCTTTCTTGAGATGGCTCAAAGTTATACCTAAAGCATATTAAATTCACTGTGTACATGAGACGGCTCAATTTATGTTGAGACGACTCATGCTCAATTTGAGACGGCCCATGTAATGTTGAGATGGCTTATGTATTAGAGACTCTCTACTTTGGGGACCTTTTTGGAGATAACAAACTCAGTACTAAAAAATATGGTAAACATGAAAGTTGTAAGTCTCGAAGAGATCTTTCTAATGAGTCTAAGAACATCAAATTCTGATCATCAAATAAAAAGTTATGATGGTTTTACTATGACCTATCTGTCCAGTCAGTTTGAGACGGCTCAGGCAATATTTGAGCCGGCTCAAACATGCCTGCAACGAATGTTTATTTTCTCTGTTGCTATGAGACAGCTCAGGGTTGTCTTGAGCCGGCTCATAGCCCTAAAATTAATACAATCGGGTATTAAAATTATGGTTTTAACTCCATACTTCATACCTATGATAACCACAACAATTGACTCGATATCCTTATGTTCTATGCCATCAATTAACAAGATAAAAGTGATATTTTTAGAATTCTATGTTAACTTACATCTCAATCAAGATTGTCGATATATATCCTTAATCTAGGTTTAATAACAATGGATCAAATACAATTTCAATGCTATGATGCAATACAATAAAATAACCACGATACAATAAGAACGCAACAAGATCCAATCTTGTTGCCGGCATGTAGCAAGTATTGAATACTTGCCCCGATCTCGATGAACAGAATCACGTAAGCGATAAAGGCACGATCTCTCAATGAAACGGTTCAATCCGATGCAATAAGAACGAAAGGAACAAGATGATGGCGATGAATCCACCCACCTGGCAAAGATGTTGATGGCGATCTCCTTGATACGTCATAAACGATGATGATGATCAATCTTGATGCAAATGGTGAGATGGGCTAGGGTTAGGGTTCGGTTTTGGAATAAGGATAGGGATCGGCAATGATGATGAGGAATAGAGGCTAGGGTTTCCATGAGAATAAAGAAAAGGTTTATATAGGATAAGTAAAACAATTGGGCCGGATAGTTCACAATATCAATATCAATTGGGATTAAGGATAAGGACAATATAGAATATTAATCACAAAGAAATCATACACATTATAATTAATATAATATTTTACCATAACCTAACCATTAATAACGAAGCCCAGATAAACGATACGGGTCAAACCATGTCAAGAAACCAATATCAGCCACTGTTCAGGTTGAGACGACTCAATAATAGCCTGTGCCAGCTCACAAGCTTATCAAGCCAAACAATGATTATCTGGGTGCATGAGACGGCTCTCATCAATCTTGAGCAGGCTCAAGATGCCCCAAAACCCAAACTCATTATAATCAACACAATCAATCAATTTAATTTATTAATATAAATACGTACGATCGTTTTAGTGTGTTACAAAGATGATGCAGGCAGTGGGGGTGGTGCTGATGATTATAGTGGGGATGAAGAAGATGGTGGTGCGGTGATGATGGTTGGGTAATGAAGAAGAAGATGGTGGTGGGTTGGTGATGGTGATGAGTTGAGGGATGAAGAAGATGATAATGGTGGGTTGGTGATGGTGATGATGGTAGTGGTGGTCTGATGAGGTGATGGTGGTGAGGTGGTGGTGATCGGGGGATGGAGGAGATCGGGGGAATGGTGGTGATAGCGGTGGTAATCAGGGGAGGGTGTAGTGAGATGGAGGAGAAGATGATGATGATGATGATGTTGATGATGATGATGGAGGTGGTGGCGAGAGAGGAGAGGGGGAGGTCGGTGAGCGGCGGCTAGTTTAGAGTTAGGGTTAAGGGTTTGGGTTTGGGGAAGATGAAGTTGGGGGCATTTTAGGATTTTTTTTTGATGAAGATAGCAAGATGGTGACATCGACCGTCATTTCACCGTTAAAAATGGTAATTATCCTTTATTTCTGAACTTTAAGGTAGTTTGTTGAAAATGGGTGAAATTTTAGAATAGTTTTTGGTAATTAAGCCTGTTTTTTATTTTCTCCGGTGTTCGAATATTTTGCATGCTATATCACATAAAAATCAAGAAGTTTTCAAAAAATTTAAATTTTTTAGTTTTTTGACCTTTTAAAGATATTTTGTATACTATAGCATAAGAAAATCATGGAATTTTAAAAAATCCCATTTTTTGTTAAGCTTTTCATTGTTTTGATTGCTATATAGCAGAACACAAATTTACAAAAATTCAAAATAAATTTATTTTACTTCAAATTTTTATTATTTAGTATGCTATAGCATATGAATACGTCAAAATTTTAAAAATCTCACAATTTTCTACTCTTCTTCCGTTTAAAAATTTTCTAGCAATATATAACACATGAACGTCTCAACTTTTCAAATTTTTTCTTGCTTGGCACACAAAAATCACTAAATTTACAAAAATCTCCAAATTTTCTTCTTTTTTTTTTTTGAAATTAACAATATTTTGCTCACTAGAAAACGAAAATCGCAAACTTCTCGAATATCTTAAATTTTTTTTATCTTCAGTAATAGCACGCGAAAATCATGAAATTTTCAAAAATCTCAAAAAAAATCTCTTTTTTCTTCTGTAATTCAATATTTTTCATGATATATAGCACATGTAAATTGCAGAATTTTCAATAATCTCTTAAATTTTTTGTTTTCTTCATTTTTTCAATATTCGCTTACTATATATTGCACGAAATCCTCTCTGCTGCTCAGACTTAGGCACCCTACATCTTCTTCCTTTCATTTTTGGAATGGTGCATATTCTTGCTTTCCTGCTTTTGATCACCATGTCTCTTGGCAGCTGGGTTCTGGCAATGCAATTAAATTTTTGGAGGATCGGTGGCTGAATGGTTGGCCCATCAGAAGTATGTATCCCTCTTTACGCTCTCTTGCTTGGAATTCTCAGGTTTTGGCGGCTGTTCTCGGCTCGATGGCTCCTGGAATTCTTAGAAGAATTTTCAGCTTCATCTCTCCTCTGGATCTTATGGCCTTGAAGGACCTACTCTCAAATTTTGATCTGGGACAAGATCCTGATATACCTGTCTGGCAATTAAATAATGGGGTGTTAGTGTTAAGTCAACTTACTCCTTCTTGTAACTCTGGTGCTTGCAATACCCTTACTATAACATCATCTGGGAGTCTTTCCTTCCTCTTAAAGTCAAAATCTTCTGCTGACTCCTCTCTTCTAATAGAGCTTGGGATAAATTAAACTTAGCAGCTTGGGGATGGAGAGGTAAAACAGCTTGTAGCTCTTGTGGTGATACATATTAGTCTTCTGCACACCTTTTCTTCACTTGACTCATTGTTGCTGCTGTTTGGAATTATGTTGCAACTCTTTTCAGGATTAATTACCTCCCTACCTTAATCTGTAGCTGAATTTTTTGATACATGGCTTACAGTGACCCCTCCACCAACACACTATACCCTATATATATGGCAAGCTCTTTGTTTTATAACATGCTGGGTGATATGGTTGGAGAGAAATGCTAGAACCTTTACCGATTCTTTTAAAGGCAAGGATCATCTTCTTTACTCAATTTTTCAATTGTTTCAAAACTGGGCAGGGGCTGGAAAGAGGAAGTATATCAATAGGATTAAAAGGCAGTTGAGGTTGCAGATTTCCCATTGTTGTTTCAAGGTGGCTCAAGCAAATATCACTCTCCCTTGTACTCAATTAACTCGGTTTAGGTTGCTGTTGTGGTTCCTTGTTTATTTTGGTGCTTGGAATTAATGTAAGAAGTTCACAAACTTGATGACTTGTTGTTTGACAAGTGTAGAGATTTTGTTAAATTGAATGTTGATTTCTTGATTCTTAGTTAGTTGTAAGTAATTGATGATGACAAGGTATGCTCCCCATTTTTCAGTTCTAGCTTTTAATCAAGAATCAACATTTAGCTTATTTACTCCCAGGTCTTCTCCTTTTTTTGGTTTGGATGCTGTAGCAACTTTTTTTGCTTCTTATTACTAATATTTTATGAGTAGGGTACTTGCCTACTTTTTTATCTCAAAAAATATATATTACACGAAATCGTGAAATTTATAAAAATTCCAAAATTTATTGTTCCCTTCAAGTTTTCAATATTTCGTATAACATATGAAAATTGTAAAATTCTCAAAATCACAAATTTATTATGTTTACTTCTGTGTTTCAATATTTTGCATGAGATAGTTAGCATATGGAAATCACTAAATTTTCAAAGATTTAAAACTTTTTTCTTTCAATATTTTGAATTCTATAACGCATGAAAATCGTGAATTTTTAAAAGTTTTGTTTTCTTTTATATTTCAATATTTTGTATGACATAACACACGAAAATTGCAATTTTCAAATTTTTTTTAAAATATTCGATTTGCTTTGGTATTTCAATATCTTGCATGCTATAGCGTATGAAAATTGGGAAATTTTTAAAAATCTCAAATTTTATAGTTTTTTTTTATTTTCAAATATTTTGCTTGCTATAACAAACGTTGATCACGTAATTTTCAAAACTCTAAATATATATTTTTTTTTATTTTTTCAACATTTTGCATAAGCACACAACAATCGTGAAAATTTTCAAGAAACCCCAAAATTTTCTGGTTTGTTCGGGTTTTCAAAATTTGGTCAAAAATAACGAAAATTTTGAAAATCTTAAGAGTTTTCTGTTTTCCGGATTTTCAATATTTTGTATGATATAGAATACGAAAATTATGAAATTTTTTAAGACTTAAAAAAATCACTTTGCTTGTGTTTTTAAAAATATTATGCATTATATAGAAGATCAAAATCAAAAATTTTCTGATATCTTTGATTCTTTATTATTTTGCATATTCCACACGAAATTGCAACCAAAACTCCCAATATATTTTGTTTCTTAAAATTTTCCATTTTCCATATGCTACAACACACAAAAATCACGAAATTTTCATTAGACTCAAAATTTTATGTTTTCTTCGTTTTTCAATATTTTGCTATCTATATAGCACAGAAAAATTACGAAATTTTAAAAAAATGGAACTTTGTTCCTTTTTTTTTTGTTTTTCACCCTGTAGGTGCCCAGACCCAAAGGCACTACGGTGCCCACAGTGCCTTTGGGTCTGGGCATTGCACGAAAGGGCTTGCAGGGGCCCTGTAGGCCCCGAAGCCTCTTTCAATAAACTGCATAATATAATACATGAAAATCATGAAATTATCAAAAATCACAAAAAAAAATCTGTTTTATTTAGGTTTTCAATATTTTGCATAATATAGCAAAAAAAAATCGCAAATTTTTTTTAAAAAAAACATAAAATTTGTTGTTTTCTATGGTTTTGCAATATTTTATTTACTATACAGCACAAGAAATCACGGTATTTTAAAAAATCCCAAACTTTTTTGTTCTATTAATTTTATATTTTGCATATTGTAACACATAAAAATCATAAAATTTATGAAAATATTAAAATTTTGTAGACGACAAAATTGTTTACCCATATAAACTCAAAGCATGAAAATTTTATACATCATAAAATAATTAGTCATATTATATGTGCATGACACGTGTATAAAATTAAGAAAACTATCATATCTCTAACATATAAAACCTATCATATATATGAGAATAATGGAGGAAATGTACTATAAGAAAGAATTTCCTTCTATAGCGTTGAAAAAATACATCTTCCATGGGTTTTTTTGACAATCAATACCAATCACCTCCATCTTTATCATCCAAGATGCAGATACACCATATTTTATGTGATTTTACCACTTTTTCATCATTGATTTGTTAGCGATATGTATGCCCTATAGACCATTATTGTATGATATAGTGGATGCTTGGACATATATTTAGAGGACTTTCTTGCTCGACATGATAGTATGCTATGTGGTTGCCTTTATCTTAACATGTTCACTGGTATTGTTATACTGTCTCTCATATACATGTTGATAAAGCCCTTAGGATGTAGGCTTGACTACCAGTACTAAGATGCGGATCATGCTACTGGGACCTAGATAGTCCACAAGCACATCCTTCAATTGTTCCTAGCCGAGAGAATATCGAGACAGGCCATCGATATTCCAGAGTAGACTGGTGTGTACATTTCCTGATCCTGTATGGGGCGATGGTTGATCCCATATCCATTAGTGTTTGACATCAAAGATTGTACACAAGTGCTCATTAGAGAATGGGTACACCGTACAGGACTCGCTGAGAACTCCTAGATAGTACTATACCTATCGTCGGATAGAAGTTCTCTGGTGACACTGGTATAAGCTAGTCTGTAGAGCCGAGATCGTCATAAAGTCTTGTGTGGTTCTCACTGTACTTTGATTTCCTCCCTACCACGGCTCAAGGGAGTTGTGCAAACAGGTGGATTTTGGATACAGTCCCGAGTCACATAGAGGCAATGAGTAATAGGAGGGGTTTTGTCTTTCTCGGTATAGGGAGTTGATATTGCGCTATACTCGATTGGCTATAACATGAAGTCGCTGGCCAGGGCTGTTGATGAGATTTACTTGTAAGTGTTATCAGTAGTTTCTTGTACCGTTATAAGCCTTACATCGGCATGACTTATCAAGTTATTGGGGTCTGACGATTCCACCCCCAGACTCGATATGCGGCATATCAGACGAAGAGACCGGACTGTACGGTAAGTGTTACCTATAGGCTTCATGGGAGTTTGGACAAGCTTGCTTATTGATCTTCTATTCGCTCAATACCTGGGTAGCTGTTATGTCCAGGTAGTACCGCTGACAGCTTGTAGGTAACTGATATGATCATCACTTACTGCTGGCGTATTGACGAATCTTTAGAGTCCCACATAGAAGTTTCCTGGTTCAAGCGAAACGAACTAGGGCACATATATTGATATGTGCAGAGGCCTGATTAAATACGAGTATGTAATACCGTATTATAATCTGCCAACTATTTGTTATCGGTTAGGTTATATGTGATATAATCGGATTATTGAATCAAGTGTTGATTTGATAATGTGATATATAGATAAATGATATTAGTCAGTTATATGTGGTATAATCAGATTATTAAATCAAGTGTTGGTTTAATAATATGATATATATATTTATATTTGATATAATTGTATATTGACTAATATTATATATATATATATATATATATATATATATATATATATATAGAAAGAGAGAGAGAGAGATAGAGAGTAATGGAGAAAAGGTGCCATAGGAGGGAACTTCCTCCTATGGCGTCGGAAAAAATACACACTCCACTATTTTTTCCAATGATCGGCATATATCATCTTCATCTTTATCATCTAAGATGCGGATACACCAAATTTTATGCGATTCTACCACTTTTTCACCGTTGATTTAGTGGGTACGATACTAACGATTTACCGACAATAGAACTTTTTACATTGCTAATCCAACGGTGAAAAAGTTGAAGAATGACATGAAATTTGGTGTATGCCCATCTTAGATGATAAAAATGATGATGATGGATGCCGATCGTTGAATAAATTGTTGGAAGGTGTATTTTTTCAACGCCGCCTAACGAATATATATATATATATATATATATATATATATATATATATATATATGAAGTATGGCATGGTTTTTCTATTTTATGAAAATAGAAAAAGAAGTGGAAAATGGAGAGACTTTAGAGGTATGGTTGTGAAGTATGGTTCATGGATTATTATATTACTCTTGACTTATTATTGAAGTATGGTTCAATTTTTATTATTGGAAAATATTGATGCTTCAATAAGTGAGTTCATTTTTAATGAACCATTCTTCACTTGAGTTTTTTTTCCCTACACATGAGCTTATGTGATGAGTTGCTCTTTAACTCTCTCCATTTTCCTCATCTCCACCTCCAAGCTCAATCCCTCACATGAGTTGTGAAATCTTGAGCTTGTGAGAACTCTAGTGAACAAACATAACCCCTACTTCACTATCCTACACTAGATTAGCGCTTTAGTGTAGTGTGTTTCCTTCACTAAAGAGTTTAATGAAGAGGTAGTTTTGATTAGCGGACTTCGGGTGGATCATCTTCGGCACGAAGGTCATCGAAGCAAGTTCGTTCAACCTTCAAGTGGAGCCTAGTGGAGTCGTGTGGACCTCAACTCGGAGCTTTAGAAGAGAAGGACACAGTCTACAAAGGTTGTAACCATCCATATCTTAGTATAATTTATGATATCATAGATAAAACCTTAATAATCTAGTTTAATCCTTGTTTAGTGTTGATTAGTACTTAGAAAATTTTAAAATTGCATGTGTGATGCCCGTTTAAACCCTATCGTGGTGCTAGCGTACACTTTCATGGTATCAGAGCCAAGCTAGAACATTAGGGAAGGTCTTTACGGTGTTAAAGTGTTCGATCGAGTTCGAAACCCGCAAAATAGCATGTTTCTGTCGATTTTTCAAAAGTTGAAATTTTGGTGATTAAAAATATGCAGAAAATTGTGCAGGGTTTTATACGGAGCCACGAGAAATTTGAAACCCTAACTCCCTCAAAGAGCTGCAGAACCGCGGCCCTAACCCTAGTTTGGCAGCGGTTCCGCCGCAAATTTGGGGAGTTATGGGTTAATTTTTCTTATGCTTCTTCATTCTTAAATTTGGCACTTTCTGGATGTTTTTAGTGATGCTCAAGTTGTTGAGGTCTCTGGATTTTGTGGGTGTTCGATAAATCGATTTTAATGTTTAACGACGTATCGATTTTGATGAAATGTGAAACAATTTTTAGAATCCAAAATAATTGATTTTGTGAAAACTAGTTAGTATTTTGTAAATCTAGCATTGTGGTCTCTTTTGATCGATTGCCATGAAGTTTTGATTCGAATCGAAACTCCGTCTCAATCGCGTATCGTACGCGAATACTCGCCGAATAACTTTACTAGGTAGCCACGTCTATATCCCCGACCAAGTGACTGTAGGAGAACCCCGTTGCCAGAAGCATCCACTCGGGTGCTCGTGGCCACGGTGTCCCGCCTAAGTGCACTTCGTCGAAGGCATCGGGGGTGTGACCATCTACTAAAGTTTCCGATGAGCATTCGATCGGGTAGTCGCGAATCTTGTTGAATTTCCCGACTAAGTTATTGAAAAGTGTTTTCGATTTGAGACTAAAATACAAGGTTTATAGGTTAGGCATGAAATTCGGAATATGAGATGTTCCGGGTTTATGATGTCTAAGGAAATACGGATTCTAATTATTGTAGCTTTTCATTTCTTTTCTGCCACCGTAATTATAATATGTGGGGTATCCTAAATCTCATTGCTATATGTCAACGAAATTTGGGATATGCGTATTTATTTACGTTGATGACATGTGATGTTATGTGTTGCTGTGATATGTTATATTGGATCGTCGTGAATGAATAGCCGGGGTTTGTATGTGAGATGAAAGTTTTTCAATTTTCATTCATGTAAAATTTGTATGTAATATTTTTTTATTGGGACACTTCTGGGTTGAGGATGATTTCACCATTGATGTATATTATTTACTTTTCCGCATTAGGATAGACCCAAGGCGGGGAGCACAAGTAACCGGGTTCTGAAGTCCAGTGGGAGACCATCTCGAGGAGTCGAGACCGGGTCTCCTAACTCTAGAATTGGCATGGTTTCTTTCCGCTCTCGTAGGGGTCTAGATATGTAGGTTTGTCTATTCATCACGACTGTGGAATCCGTGTTTTTCATTACTGGCTGAATTTAAAACACGGACCTCCTAGTATATCCAATATTTCATTTGTTGATTTCTGCTGCTTGGTTCTGTGATGTGATCATATAACTGCGTGAGACGAATGCTATATATGATATATATAATAAACGTTGCTTATGTTTTGCACCCGCGCTAGTCCAGCGCCCGCTCTGCCGTTAGTTAAGTAACCTAACGGTGCATGAAGGGGCCCCGTGGAGAATGCGGATGGCATAAGCGTACGTTCTATTTTCGTTTCATTTTCTGTGATGTTTAGGAAACATTAAATGATGAGACTTCATTAATGAGATTAATGAAAAGAAAAGAAACCTAAAAATGTTGTAGAATTAAAAGTTTTTAAAAAAGTAGCTCTAGTTCTTGCTTTGCATAGTGGTATTTCTTGATGAATATCCAGCACCTCATTTGATGAGGAAAGAGCCGAGATCTCTTCACCGAGAGTGGCCTCTTTAGCAAAACTAGCAAATGTTACAACCCACTTGGTTTTGTTTTTATAGCTTCTCTAGTTCTTACTTTGCATAGTGGTGTTCCTTGATGAATATCCAGCACCTCATTCGATGAGGAAAGAGCCAAGATCCCTTCACCGGGAGTGACCTCTTTAGCGAAACTAGCAAAACCTACAACAACACTCATTTTCAAATCACTAGATTCCACAACGATATCAAGTTCATTACGTTAATGGTTTTCTTAAAACCGGCCGTAGCTCTCCGTCATTTCAGATAAGTACAATTTAGTATTCGTGCAGCGTTTGTTGACCTCCGTCAAGACGTAGTGTGCGGTAACTGATTAGTTGTAACAACCCAAAACTTTCTGTACAACTTTCTGTACAATTTTTTTTCAAAAATACAGAAAGATGTACTTTTGCCTGAGCACAAGTTATAAGTTTGATTTGCTTTTTAATAGCAAGAAGGAGTTTGTAGCTCATTGGTAAGATCTTGCACTACTGATCCAAAGCACCAGAGTTCAAATCCCATCACCCACATTATTTTTTAATTAATTTTCTTTTGAACTTTTAGAAGCCCAAGAGCCTACACGTGCATAACTCGTAAAAAACCAAAAGTCACATATAAGACAAACTGACCCAGGAGCTACACCAACCGACGGTGGACACGTGACGATGAGCCCCGGCCCAACTCGGCCGGTGAGGCCGGGTTGACTCGGTCAAATCGCCGAGTCTCCTTTATGACTTCTCTGCCTTTTGGCCTTCTTAAAACCCCTGTACACTTTAAAATTTCTACATAGTAACCGAGCCTCTTAAAAACTCCATTAAACCCTTTTTAAATACAATTTTTAATACAATTTTCAATACAACCTTTCTCCTACCATAACCCTAGTTTTACCTTATAAATACCACCCCTAAACACACACCCCTCACACACAATTTCTATCCAAACTCTCAAGAAAATCCTCTAGAACTTTTGTATACAAGTGGAGTTAGCAAAGGGTGAAACTCCAGCGAACTTCTGATGGCGATACGAGGAGTTTCCGGCGACGAAACAACGCACCGACTGTTAGTTATATGTATGCCCTAGAGGCCATTACTGTACATGGGGTGTATATTGTAGTGGATGCTTGGACATATATAAGGAGGACTTTCTTGCTCGATATGATAGTATGCTATCTGGTTGCTCTTTGTCTTAACATGTTGACTTGTATACGTGATGTTGTCTTGCTCTCATATGTTGAAAAAGCCCTTTAGGACGTGTACTTGACTTTCAGGACTATGATGGAGATCATACTAGTGGGTCCAAGGGTAGTATACAAGTACACCCTATAATTGTTCCTAGTCGAGGGAGTATCGAGACAGGGCATCGATGCTCCAGAGTAGACTAGCATATACGCATCTTGACCCATATGATGGGCGATGGATGATCCCGCATCCATTGGTGTTTGACATCAAAGATGGTATACAGATGCTCAGTGGAGACTGGGTACACTAAACGGACTCGCCGAGAACCCCTAGATGGTATTATACCTATCATTAGATAGCAGTTCTTTGGTGACACTGGTACAGATTAGTCTGTCGACCCGAGATCGTCATAGAGTCTCGTGTGATTCCCACTGTGCTTTGATTTCCACCATACCACGGTCAAGAGATCGTGCAAAAAGGTAGTTTTTAGGTACAGTCCCGAGTCACATGAAGGCAATGACCGATAGGAGGGGGTTCGTCTCTCCCGGTATTGGGAGTTGATGTTGTGCTATGGTCGATTGGCCATAACAGGAAATCCCTGGCCAGGGTTGCTGAGATTTACTTGTAAGTGTTATCAGTAGTTTCTCAAACCGTTATGGACCATGCATCGGCATGACTTATTAGGCTATTGGGGTCTGACGTTATACCACCCCCAGGCGATGATATGCGACATATCAGAAGAAGAGACCGGACTGTACGGTAGTGTTACTGTCAGGCTTTTGCAGGAGTTAGAGCGGGCTTGCTTGCTGATCTTCTGATCGTTCAATACCCGGGTAGCTGTTATGTTTAGCTAGTACCGCTGACAGCATGTGGATGCTTGATGTGATCATCACCTACTGCCGGCGTATTGACGAGTCTTTAGAGTCCTACACAGAGGTTTCACTGGCTCAGGCAAAACAAAGTAGGAGCACATATATGATATGTGCGGGACCGAGATTAATACGAGTATGTGATACCGTATTCTATTCTCGCGATATAAAGTATCGATCGGTTATATGTGATATAGCTGGGTTATCGAATCAAATGTTGATTCGATAAATCGATATTGTATCGGTCGGTTATATGCGATATAGTCGGGTTATCGAATCAAGTGTTGATTCGATATAATGATACAAATAATATTAGTTGGTCATATGAGATATAGCCAGATTATTAAATCAAGTGTTGATTTAATGATTTAATGTATAATTATATATTTGATATATTAATTTACATTAACTAATATTAGCTCACTTAAACATTTACTTTTCTCACATGTGCACACTTAATATATATGTGATATATATTAATTGTGTTTTATATTGTGTCATGATTGATAATACAAGATACATGGGTGTATGAGACTTACACCATGATAAAGATAATGTAGGGTTTATTTATTTAGTGTAAATCAATTATTAGTTAGATAATGGTCACATGGCATGAAGCTTTGAGAAGCTTGGAGACCCATTGACTTAGTCCACTAGTTTTGTCTTACACTAGATATTTGTTAACCCAACCAGTATCTAAACTCATGGTTAAGCCTCTACATGAGACATATTAGATATTTTCTCACCCATGGTTGCCATTCTCTCTCACAGCATTATCTCTCTTCATCTTCCTCTTCAAAGCTTAAGAGCTCTCTAGCTCTTGATCGAGTGAGAAACCCTAGTGAGAAAATTAATTTCAAAGTGAGAAAAAATCCTACTTCATCATCCTCTACTAGGCTAGCACTTTAGTATTGAGTGTTAGATTCACTAATCCCACATTAGTGAAGAGGGTAGCTTAGGTTAGTGTCTCCTCAACGTAGATCATCTTCGGCCTCGAAGACTTCAAGCAAGATCGTTGCTTTCTTCTCATGGAGCCATTCAAGAGTCTGTAAGATCATTTCATCGCAGCGAAGGGACTACTACACGGAGCTATTGATCTAAAGGACCGGTCTACAAAGGTTGTATTTCTCATTCATAGATGTTAAGTTGTTAACATTGCTTGCTTGTTTAAATTTCTAGTTAAAGATTCTAGATTAGAGTTATTTAGAACGACAAAAATTTAAAAACGGCATGGACGATTCCTCCCGAAACCTTGCTGCCGTCCTAGGTAACCCTACAGTGGTATCAGAGCCAAGCTAGAAATTTAAATGATGTTTGTTAGATTACGAAACCGAAACTGCTCCGAAACTTGAAAATCCAAAACTGTAGTTTCTGTCGATTTTTAAAGTTCTCAAAATTTTTTTTAAACAAGTACATAATGTTGTATGTGATATAACATGAACACTGGAAAAATTTGAGGCATTTTGGAGAAAATTTGGCCGGCCACCATACCCTTGATCTCGGCCCAAATCCGAGCTCTGCCTCTGAAATTTTTCCTGTGTTCCAGTCTCTGGGTTTTGATGTTTCAGGTGTTTTTTTTGGCTAAATTTGCATGTGATGCTAACTTTCTGCAAAAGAAACTCGGAGTATTTTGTAGTCGTAATTCTAACATGTATTCGTGTTATTTAGATGATGTTAAAAGGTTTGAACGGATATCAATAACCCAGTTTTTCCCCGCTAGAAATTTTCCAAGTGTTGGACTTTTTCCAAGTTTAAAATTTTCAGAAAATTTTGCAAGCGATTCTGTGGACCCTCTAGAAGAACGAAACCTTAACTCGATTATGTGACCGTCAGAACCGCCATCAAACCTTAAGGTTTGTGGTGGTTCAGCGGTGCCACATGTGAGGCATTGGTTGACCCTTCTACGGCTGGTTCATAGGAGCTGTGGCAGTTTCTAGGTACTTTTTGAACTCTGCTCAAGTGTTGAGCTTATTGGGAAATTTTGGGTGCTTGATTATTCGATCGAAAAGTTTAACTTCGTCTAACTATCTGTGATTGTTATACAATATTTGGAATCCACAATAAGTTATGATATAACTAGTTTGAATTTTATAAATCTAGTAATTTAGTCTCATTTGATCGGTTGCCGCGCGATTTTGATGTGATCAAAAGTCTGTCGTAATTACGTAGTGTACGCGGATACTCGCCGGGTAATCTTACTAGATAGCCACACCCTATAGCCCCGACCAAGTGACTGTAAGAGAACCCCGTCGCCAAAAGCATCCGTTCGGGTGCTTGCGGCAGCAGTGTTCCGCCTTAGTGCACTTCGTCGACGGCATCGGGGGTGCGGCCATCTACTAAAGTTTCCGACGAGCATTCGATCAGGTTATCAGGATTCTTGTTGAATTACCCGATAGGTTATTGAAAAGTGTTTTCAATATCGAGACTAAAATGCAGGGTTTATAATTGTTAGGCATGTGATGTCTAAGGAATTCATTTGTTGGGAATGAAATCCAAAGTATGTGATACATTGGGTTTATGATGTCTAAGGTGGTTGCGGATTCCAATTGTTATAGTTTATCACTTTCTTTTCTGCGCCCGTAAGTGTAATACGTGGTGTATCGCCGGTTTCGGTGCTACATGTCAACGACAACTGGGATACACATATTTACTTACGTTGATGACATGTGATATTATGTGTTGCTGTGATATGTTATATTGGATTATCGTGTTTTGAATAGCCGGGGGTTTTTATGTGAGATGAGAGTTTTTCATTTTCATTCATGTAAAAGCTTGTATGTAATATTCTTTTATTGGGACACTTCTGGGTTGAGGATGATGTCACCATTGATTTATATTATTTACTTTTCCGCATTAGGATAGACCCAAGGCGGGGAGCACAAGTAACTGCGTTCTAGGGTCCAGTAGGAGACCATCTCGAGGAGTCGAGACCGGGTCTCCTAACTCTAGAATTGATAGGGTTGCTTGCCGCTCTCGTAGGGGTCTAGGGATGTGGGTTTGGCTATTCATCGCGACCATGGAATCCGTGTTTTATACTGGCTTAAATTAAAACACGGAATTCCTAGTATATCCAATATTTCATATGTGATTCTTCTGCTGCTGTTATTTTGTGATGTGATCACTAGATATTCTGAAACGAATGCCTATATTATATATATAAGATACAATTAATATTGCTGCTTTCGTTTCATATGTGATGCTTGGGAAGCATAATTATTGGGACTTCATTAATGAGATTAATGAAAGAAAAGAAACCTAAAGATGTTGTAGAAACTTGTTTTAAAAACTGGTAGCTTTAGTTCTTGCTTTGCATAGCGGTATTCCTTGTAGAATATCCAGCACCTTATTCGATAAGGAGAGAGCCGAGATCCCTTCACCGGGAGTGACCTCTTTAGCGAAACTAGTAGATGCTACAAACTCAGTTTGTCTTTTGATTGCTTTTATAGTTTTTGCTTTGCATAATGGTATTTGTGAAATATCCTGCACCTCATTCTATGAGGAAAGAGCCGAGATCCCTTCACCGGGAGTGACCTCTTTAGCAAAACTAGTAAAAGCCTCAAAAACACTCCTTTTTCAAAATCACTCGATTCTACAACGATTTCAAGTTCATTATGCTCATGGTTTTCTTAAAAACCCGCGTAGCCCTCCGTCATTTCAGATAAGTGCTATTTTAGTATTCGTGCTGCGGTAGTTTGGCCTCCGTCAAGACGTAGTGTACGGTAGCTGATTAGTGCTTATCTGCTAGCATATGATGCGATTGGATTAGGGTATTCATACGGCGTTGTTTGGCCTCCATCAAGGGTCGTGCGGGTGGGTCTAATTCAATCATGAAATGACAGGTTGAACTTGACTAGCGGACTATGGGTAATTTAGCATCCGTCAAGGTCATAGAACGCTAGGGGTAAAAACCATTACAGGGAATTTCAAGTGTTGAAATTTGCAATGAGATTGCATAGCTTCTATGAGATAGTTGGATCTCGATACCCACTGCGAGTAAGAGTTACTCCTGGGAGAGTTTTACACATTACAATTAACCGATCAAGTAGGTGTCTAGAAAGGTGTTAACGGGGTTACGCCCCTGGGAAACCGAGGTTTATTTTAATTAGGTCCGTGCGAAAGCATGGGGAAGCTCCCTTAAAATACCGACACTGGCCTGGCCGAAAGATTGGCGAACTTGTAGGGTGTAATTAATCCCGGCTAATCTTACCTTTTAGGGTTTGAAAGAAGATTTGATAAAAACAGTGGGAGCCATCTTGATTAGATAAAATAATAACCAATCTAATCTTGCAAAAAGAGCGCACGCAGAGTATTTTCTTCTCTCTCTCCTGGTAGAAACCATGTCACGACTTAATCAAGATAATAATATGGATGCATTGACCGAGCCTGCTTATTATACTGTGCTTGGAAACGTTAGTTCCGCTCTATCTTATAATTTTTATAAGTCCGAGCAGAAAATTGGGGAATATCCGGATTCCCATGCCACCCAAACGAAGAAAGTGCATGTTGATGCATCTTCTTCGGGTGTGTTCATTACTGAGAACTGTTTTTCAGTATCTTCTATGTCCTAGATATGTGATACCGGATCAGGATCACGCATATGCGATATGTTACATGGGCTACAGATAGGTAGAGAACTGAGAATGGGTGATATGTCTCTAAGTGTTAGAGAATGGTGCAATTGTTGCAGCCAAATCAGTTGGCAAATATCACCTTGTATTAATACATTGATTCTGAACGAATGTTATTATATACCGAACCTGATATACAACATTGCATTGGTTTCTGTATTAAGTTAAAGAAGGATATAATTTTGTATTAGCGGATAATGTTGTGAACATTTTCCTGAATCAAGAGTTGATTCGATTAGGCACGTTATATAATAGCATATACGTTCTAAATCAAACCACGGTTCAAAGTATCTAGAACACACACTAGAGGAGTAGTTCAGAAATGAACGAATCCTTCTTATGGCATTGTAGACTAGCTCATACCAATGCGATACGACCAGCGAAGTTACATAAGGATGAATATGAGAATCTGTTCGAATTTTTCATCCTATGATACTTGGCAGTTTTGTCTTAAAGGTAAAATGACCAATACTCCGTTTACTGGAAACAAAGAAAGAGTTACTGAACTCTTGGGATGAATACATGATGATGTATACGATCTTATGTCTACAAATGCCAAGGTTGGTTCTTCATGCTTCGTTATATTCACTGATCATCTCTCAGGATTCGGACATATGTTCTTGTTGAAACACAAGTTTGAAGCTTTTGAGAAATTCAAGGAATATAAGCTTGAAGTTAAAGAACCAGATGGGTAGAAGTATTAAGTCCTTCGATGTGATCGAGGAAGAAAATACTTGAGCATAGAATTCCTGGATTTTCTAAAAGGAGAATGGGATTCTCTCTCAGCTTACTCCTTCGCATACACCACAGCACAACGATGTATCGGGGTGGAGGTATCACACCCTATGAGATATGGCGCGCTCTATGATGAGTACTGCTGAGTTACCTGTTTCCTTTTGGGGTTATGCACTTGAGAAGCTGCATACCTATTGAATGGGTTTCCATCCAAATCAGTGCCTACCACTCCATATGAGATATGAAATAGAAAGAGACCATGTCTTAAACGAGTTAAGATATGGGGTTGTCCGGCCTATGTTGAAAAGCAAAATCTAGACAAACTCGGGAAAATGTCAGTTCTGTATAAGTTTGTTAGGATATCCTAATGATTTGTGAGGGAATATCTTCTACCACTCTGAGGAGCAAAAGGTGTTTTGTTTCTCAGCATTCCACCTTTTTAGAAAAGGAATTTCTTGTGAAGAAATTAGTGGTCATGAGGTAGAACTGGAAGGAGTTCCAGCTACACAAACTAATAGCTGATGATTTGGTGAAACTAAAGGATTCAATAGTCTCCAACGAACCTCAGCCTCTCCGTGAATCTGGTAGGGTTCCTCATCCACTTGAGAGATACTACGGTCTTCTCGGTGACAGTGGGAGCGAGGATTGCATCATGGTTGATGATGGCCTAACTAGGTTCAGGCAGGCTGTCACGAGCGGGGACTCTGTGAAATGGCTGGATGCTTTGCGATCAAAGATGGAATCCATGTACACCAACGAAGTATGACTTTGCATGTTACACCTGAAGGGGTAAAACCCATTAGGAGCAAATGGATCTTGAGAAGATTCTTGGTGTAAATGGAAAAGTTGAGACTTTCAAAGCTATGCTTAAGTCAATCAGGATCAATGCAAGTATCGTGGAGTTGGAACATCTGTTTTGATGTGGCAGTCAAAGTGTTTGACTTCATCAAAAAGGTAGATGAACCTTGTATATACAAGAAGGCTGTAGAGAGTGAGGTTGTCTTACACGTATTGTACGTAGATGACATACTCTTGATAGGAAATGGTTTCCTATGCTACACTCGGTCAATCTCCTCTTATCACAAGGATTCTCAATAGAAAATCGGAATGATACCTACTACAACTTGTTGATTATGATCTATGGTGATAGATCTAACTGGATGTTGAGAGTGTCCCAAATCCAGGTATATTAACACCATACTAAAGGTGCTTAGTTTGGAGGATTCTGTTGGATATATATGCCCTAGAGGCCTACATTGTATAGGATGCTTGGGATATGTATGTACATGACAGTATTGCTTGATATGATAGTACGCTATTTGGTTTGTCTTTATCTTAACGTATGATATATTTTACTGGTGTTTATATATATATATATATATGTTGATAAAGCCCATAGGGTGTTTGTCTGACTACCGGCGTTGTGATGGCAGTCATACTAGTGGGAGCTGGATAGTCAATAGGCACACCCTTAGATGTCCCTGGTCGTAGGAGTATCGAGACTGGGCATTGATACTCCGGAGTAGACTAGTGTATACATATCTAGACCCTGAGGAGGGGCGATGGATTGGTCCCGCAGCCATTGGTGGAGTGCACCTAAGATTGTATACAGATGCTCACTGGATGTGACTACACTGGACAGGACTCGCCGAGAACTGACTGGATGGTATTATACCTAATGTCAGATAGCAGTTCTCAGGTGACATGTGTGCAGATAGTCCGTTGAACTAAGGTCGTCATTTGTCTCGTGTGAGTTCCCACTGTGCTTTGATTACTACCCTACCACGATTCAAAGGAGTCGTGCAAACAGGTTTTAGTTGGGCACAGTCCCGAGCCACGTGGAGGCAGTGAGCGACTGTTAGGGATTCGTCTCTCCCGGTATAGGGAGTTGATATCTCACGGTGATCGGTTGGTCATTACCATAAGTCCCTGGCCAGGGCTGATTGAGAATTACTGATAGATTGATCAGTAGATTCTCGGATGGTGATAGAGCCATACTGACACGACTTGTACGGTTATTAGGGGTCTGACGTCCACCACCTCCCTAGACCATACATGCGATACTCTTAGACGAACTGACCGGACTGCCCGGATATTGTCACGGACAGGCTCAGTAGGATTTTGGATGGGTTACCTCATCGGATTTCTTATCGACAACTACCTGGGGACCGTTACGTACAGCTAGTGCTGCTTGCGGTCTGTGGTTAAACCCACTGCCAGCGTAGTAGTCGAGTCTTTAGAGTCCCACACAGAGATTTCCCAAACCCAGGCGAAAAGATATAGAGGTCGTATGGTTTTACGACAAAGGTTCGGATGCATATGTGTTTAAACGCACGTACGACATTCGGACAGTTTTTACTAGCCGGCTTTGGTTTAATCCAGATTCTAGTATCAGGTTATTGGATTTATACAGTCTAAAGTTTTTCCGTGTTTTCACGGATGCGAGGGGCGTTCTCGTAATTTCCGAGAAGCTTCTAGAAGGATGTGACATGAGGGATTGAGGTGGCATTTTCATTAATTGTTTTAGTGACTCATTCATATGATTCATCACATCATTAATGATCTAATGACTCACATGATGAATCACTCTCCTTGAATAAATGAAGCATGGTGAATAATCATTTAATTGATATTATTTGATAATTCATTATGTATCATATATTCAAGTGAGAAGCATTTTATTCTCATTATCATCTCCACCTTCTCTCTCCTCAAGCTCTCTCTCCTTCACCAAACCCTAATCCTACCACTCATGAGTTGAGAACAAGGATTAGGAAAGACTGAACACTCCATAACCAATCTCTATATCATCTTAGTTCCTTTATTAGCAACTAGAGAAACTAAGTAACCTCAAGTTTAGAGGTTATAGCTTGGATTAGGGTTCTCGGGTGGATCGTCTATCACGGAAAGGAAGCCGAGGAGGAAGTGGAGATCCAAGGGGGCCATAGAGATCGTAAAGACGAAGGACTAGAATCATTTGGTATAATCTTTTAACATAGTAGCTTAGAACTCTATGCTTATTGTTAAGTATTATTTAGCAAAGATCTTCGGTTAGTTGATGTTCGCTTTATAAACATGGTTGTTTTTCAAACTTCCGCCTTCCCGCAACTCGTGGGGTGTTGCACATCAACTTACAGTGGTATCAGAGCCTCACTAAACAATAATTAACACACTTGCAAAGTTGTATGAATTTCGAACGGAAAACAAACCAGAAAAAAACCCGATATCATGAAGTTTCTGTCGATTTTAAAATGAAGTCCAAAAATTTTTCAGGGACCTCCAGAATGACCAGCATGAAAATATAAGAACATACAAGAAAAATGGGCTCCTGAATCGGCCAAAGCGCCGCGGAACCGCGGCCGATCCCACCGATCCGCCGCGGTTCCGCCGCCGAGTTAGGGCCGATTCAGCCCAGTTTTCTTCTGTGCCTTCTTTGTGATATTTGGTATTTTCTGGTATTTTTTTATTTTTTGCTCAGGTTTCAGATTTACAGAGAAGTATTGGAGCAAAATTAAATGTGTTTAATCGATCGAAATTATACGGTGTTTGCTTGTTTGATTATATCTGTGAAATGTATTGTGTGTTCGTAAACCTCCCCTAACTGCTAGTATGTCGATTGGCAGGGGGCTGCACATATCTGTGATGTTATATATAACTGTTTGTGTATATAAACTGTATTGGACTGTTGTGGTGATTAGCCGGGTTTTTTGATGGGTTATTGTATTAATTCATTCGATGTAAATGTAATAAGTTGTAATATTTTTTCGCGGGGCACATCCAGGTTGTGGTTGTAGCCACCGTTGTATTATTTCTTTATACTGTTTAATGCTCCTAGGATAGACCCAAGATGGGGTGCATAAACTACCGGGTATTTTGAAGTGTTGAGGTAGACCGCTTCACTTCTGGTACTTGGCGGGTAGTTTGCCGTACCCGTAGGGGTCTGGGGTGGGGTAATGGCTATTCATCACAACTGTGTAATCCGTATTTCGTTGCAGGCTCAAAAGAAACGCGGATTGCTTGCAAATCCAATATTGTTTATCTGTGATCTGGAATGCCTATTATTGCGTCTGACAAATGTACAATATCTATATATGATAGCTATTTAGACGTCACTTATGTTTTACACCCGCGCTAGCCCAGCCCCCGCTCTATCGTTAGTTAAGTAACCTAACGAGTGATGACGGGACCCAGTGGCGAATGCGGATGGCATAAGAGGACGTTGTATTTTCGTTGTTATCTGTAATGATAGGTTAATTGATGGGACGCATTATTATTAATGCAAAGAAAATAAAACCTAAACTGAATCGTTGGAACAATTTCTAAAACCACTCGGTTTTCTTGAAAAAGCAAATTTTAAATGTGGAGCTTAAACCACTCCTTTTAAATAAAAGCTATCTTTGTTCCTTCGATCATATCAAGTTCATTACGTTAACGGTTTTTTGCCAAAAACCAGCCGTAACCCTCCGTCGTTTCAGATAAACAGCACATCGTATTCATGCTATGCTTGTTGGCCTACGTCAAGGCATAGTGTATGGTAGCAGTGTGTGTGTCTATTTGTTGCATAGATAGATGCATTAGTTTAAGACAGACGTACACCTTGTTGGCCTACGTCAAGGGCTTGTACGATGTACTTAAATTGATCAGGACAACGATGGGTAGAACTTGACTTGCGTCTTATGACTTGTTGGCCTACGTCAAGGTCTATAAGAGCTTGGGGTAAAAATCACATCGGGAGTTTCAAACATAAAGGAAACTTGCAGATTTAGCATACCTTCTGGAGTGTGGTGACTAGAGTGGCTTCCATCTAGGGAATCATGCAATGATAGTTGGATCCCGATCCCACTGATGAGTAGGATTACTCTCGGGAATTTTTCTCACTTAACAATCAATGCTATAAACCAAGTAGGTGACTAGAAAAGTGTTAGAGGGGCTACGCCTCCAGGGAAAAGAGGTTATTTAATTAAGGAACTTCGCGAAAGCGTTGGAAAATCTCTCTCGAAGTACCAACACTAGCCTGGCTGAAAGGTTAAGCAAGTATTGTGACGTGTGATTAAATCCTGACTAGTTCTTCTTTTAGGTTTTGAAGAAGGATTTGAGGAAACAGTGGGAGCCATCCTGTTTAGATAAATTAATAAACCAATCTAAACTTGCAAGAGCATATGCTGAGTGTTTTCTTTTCTCTCTCTGGCAGCTACCATGACTGGATTAAAACTATTACTTGAAAAAAATATACTGACCGGGCAGAACTATAAAGATTGGCTAAGGAACGTTAATATTGCACTGACTTATGACAAAGTAGCATATGTTACCACCGTTGTTCCTCCCCTTATCCCAGGACCAGATTCCTCAGTTGTGGACACGGAAGTCCGCAAAACCTGGGATCTAGATTGTGAGCGAGCTAAGTGTATCGTGCTGGCGTCCATGAACAATGAACTCCAGAAACAGCACGAGAGTATGGATATTGTATCCATCTTTCTCCATGTCAAAGAATTGTATGGGGAGTGTTCATATCAGATTTTTGCATTTTTATACCGCCCAATTTTTATCATATTGCTTATTGGTAGGTACTCTTGAGCTGTGTTTTCTAGTCAATTGCAGGATACAGGTTCTCGGCTCTAAACGGTGAAATTCATGGAAAAACACGACAAAATCCGGGTTCCTGCCAACCACAGATAAAACACGGGTCTCCGCTCTCTATCCGTATGTTGCCACACACCAGTTTGAGAGACAAAATGGCAAATCAATGTCATTTTCATGCACAAGGCTCAATGGCAACACAAGATCCAAGAAATCTACGCGGAGCTCGAGGAAATCATGACAAAAAGATCCACATCCAATCACCTTTTGACCTGCTGAAATTCTGGACAACTTGTGGAGAGATTCTGAGAATAAAAGTTTACCAAACTGATCCAAACATCAACACTAAGAAGCACAAAAAATACGAGGATCCAACTCCTCTAAAGCGCCGCGGTTCCGCGGCATTAGCATGCTTAGGCCGCGGAACCGCGGCCGTACGGTCTCCTCAGTTGACGAAACTTCAGGGTTATTTTGGTCTTTTTATGAAGAGGCAGATTGTTGCCCTAGATTTCTAGTTCCCTGCCTATAAATTGTCCAGAACTTGCCAAAGCCAAGGGTCCATAATCTTGTATTTAGTTTTTAGGTTATATGTTGTTGTTGTTCTTCCTCCTCTCATCTCTTCTCCATTAAAAAACTTGTAGTGAGCTTTTGTGAGTGAAGAATGAATAAAGGAGTTCTTGTTCTTACCATGCTTGTCTCTTTATTTTGTTAACTATTATTGCTTGTAATTTTCATTTGTTAACTTAGTTGTTGTTATTTTTGTTTGTTTCTTTCTTGTTCTATTTTCCTTTATCCTTAAACAACCATGATGCTTACGCTTGATCCTTACCAAGATGAGGTCGCAAATAGCTAGTTGTAATCTTCTAACCTCTTTCTTTCTATCTTCCTCCTTTGTTTTATTTTCATTTTTCTTGTAATGGGTGAGTAGTTTCCATACTTGTTAGGGTAGGATAAGGAAAGTTTGAGAGAAGGAAATCTCTCTCACTCTTTCCTTGCCCAACATCTTAAATCGAACTCCCGTTAATTGAACCACAATCCGCTCCCTACGGCATCCTATCCTACATGATAGCGGTGATTCCGTAGTGAGACCGGTTGTGGTTGAATTAACCGGAGCTTAAGGCTAAGAGCCAAGAACGGACGGACAAGCACCAAAAGGAAGAACTTATGCGTCGGAAAGCCTAGCTTATACTCGCAAGTTCCTTCCTAGTCGTGCTAATCCCCGTTGTTGCCGATTACCGTAACACCGATATTAAGAGTGGCAACGAAAGAAGTGAGCGACTCCTAACTCAAACTAACCTAATCCTAACCCTAACAAGCTCTCTTTACATATCATTTTAACACTTAGTTAATCACAAACAAATCTGAACTTTTGGACTTAACTCGTTAAAGCACATAGAAAAAGATTCCCATCTCCCTGCGGACGACCTGTACTCAACCGGCTAGCTACAAGCGAAACCATTTTGATTGCGGTAATTAACTAAACTTGAACACACAAAAATCGTAACAATCAAATGGCGCCGTTGCCGGGGAGATGGTAGTTTATTTCTTTGTGTGATTTTGGGTTAATTTGTGAATATAAATCTAACCGAAAAACAACAAAAAAAATATACATTGTAAAAAAAACTATCTTGTTATTTTTGATTAGTTTTTGTGCAAGTGTGCAGGAACAAAAGACGGTCGAGTTCAGTGCCAAAGACGTGGGAAGATAGACCCACATCTCGTGGCTACACCGCGACGGATCAAGACGAGCAAACGGTCTACTGTAAAAATCTGGAGCAGATACAGTGAGCAAATCAAGATTCAGGAAATCCAGACAAGCAGAGGACTCCCAGATCAGCACACACAAAAAATTTAGAAGTCCAATCTCTCTGTTTAGCCGCGGAACCGCGGCCTAAGCACGCGTTTGGCCACGGAACCGCGGCCATTTGGAGCCTTCAGGGTTCCAAAATTTTTGTGAGTTCTTCTCTTCTCTCTCCCACTCCTCTGGACTCCACTGAACTGTGTTTTCTGCAGCATTCTTTGCGCAAATTCTCTTCCCCCTTCCAATAAACTGTTCTTGTGCAGGATTCTTTGCGCCGCGCTAAAAAATAAAAAGTGTTTGCAGTTGATTTGTTACCGCTTTGCATTCATTAATACGGACTTAAGGGGCTTGAAACCAATTCAGATTGGGTGGGGATTTCATCACCCTTCCCAGGACCCCAGAAATCACAAAAAGCATATGCATTGACTATTGTTAAATTAAAAAATACTAGACTCAGCCCTAAGGACTTCACGCTCAATAGGACAGAGGACTAATTATAGGCATCGGCCGTTTATCCTATCCTGACTTTTGCGGTGTCTAGGCAAGTGTGTCGAAGGCAAGTGGTTACTTAATTACGACCACTACTTACGTAGTGGGGAGCCTCCCACTTACCTGGCACTTACCTGACCGCAATTGTTGGAGAAGAGGCGGTTTGAGGTCCTGTTTCTAGCCCTTTGGAACAGTTAGGAGCTGTCTAGCTGACCTAGGTGACCCTAGATCTAGGTGTGATTGTGCATATCTTGTTTGTGATTTCTTGAAGCCGTAAGTCCGTACATATTTCTGTAAAGCTCTTTCTAAAAAAAAGGAAAAAATCAAAAACTTTTATAAAAACTTGCCCTTTGTCGCCAAAAATCCATTTTTCACCCACCACCCATCGTATTTCTCCATTGACGTTTTCTTACCCTCACCTTCTCCGCTTTGACTATACTAAACTCGTTTAGTGTATGTCAGCTTGGACTCGGGACACTAGCGCCCGCCTAGTCCGCGTTACGTTAGTCGCTACCGACTACGCGATCGACTCAGACGTCGAAACTCCGTCCACGCCTCTTTCACCCTTACCTTTGCCGGCCAACACCGACGTTGACCGGAATTCTGTTCATACATCTTCACCTTCACCATCACCAACCTCTTCTTCCGCGATGTCAGGATTTAATCCAAACATCTCTTTGACTACCCCAGGATTGACTCCACCTCCTATGGAGGCAAATAACCCACCACCACCGCCTGTTGTAGCGCCGCAGCGAATCGCGCTCCAGGATCGTTTCTATCCCACCCGTTCTGCACTTCCCACCTGTCTTTCTCTTCCACCGGCCAATGGGGATAATTTTGAAATTAAGCCCCACTTCATTAACATGCTTCCGCGATTTCATGGGCTTGAATATGAAGATGCCTATATCTTCATCAACAAATTTCAAAACGTTTGTGCCATGATGAAAACCACCCAGCTGTCGGACGATGCTATACGTCTACGGGTCATTCCGTTCACTTTATGCGATCCTGCTGAAAAATAGCTGTATAGCACCGCTTCCCACTCCATAACCAATTGGGACGAGTTTGTTAAAGCGTTTCTCAAAAAATTCTATCCGAATCATAAAACCGCATGGATCCGTAATGAAATCAACCAATTCTCTCAGCTTCCTTCTGAACCCTTCTGAAAGTTCTTTGACCGGTATAAAGACCTTCTTGTTCAGTGTCCTCACCATGGTATCGAGAGATGGCAACTTTGCCAAACCTTATACGAGGGCCTGAACCCAGCAACCAAGCAGTTGTTGGAAACCATCTGTCAGGGCCACTTCCTATCGAAATCTGACGAGGAAGCGTGGCAATTCTTCGACGACCTTGCGGAGCAAACGCTACAATGGGAGAGCACCAGACTGACTTCTTCTTCTTCTACCTCCACTTCTACCGGTCAGTCTAGGGTAGGAATTCACCAACTTGATGTCTCTATTGCGATGAAAGCTGAAATGGCTACAATAACGAGAAAACTTGAAGCGATAGAGAGCAATTTTTCATCCCCTGCTCCTGCCCCTGTTCTTCCCCTTCGTACCATTTGCGCTTGTTGTTCCGATCCTTCTCACTTGACCGAAGAGTGTCCTTACAATCCACCATCACAAGGACATGATCAGGTTAATGCTACATTTCAGCAAAGACCGAGGAATGATCCATACTCTTCCACCTATAATCCCGGTTGGAGGAACCATCCCAATTTCGCCTGGAATCAGAATCAGCATCAATTCCAAGGCAACAATTTCCAAAGGCCCCCTCCGCCGCAACAACAAGCACAACAACAAACTCAACATCAGTTTCAGCAGCCCTTCCAACCCCAACCTTTTCAAAATCAGACGAACAACTTTGCACCCAACAATTCTTTTCCCCAAAACAACTTTGTTCTGTCAAACAACGATAAGGTTTCCTCGCTCGAACGAAGTCTGGAGGCGTTCGTTAAACAATCAACTCAGTCCACCGCCAACATCCAGTCTTCCATTCAGTCCTTAGTGCAACACACTGCCGCTCACGGGCAAAGCATCAAGACCATCGAGGCCCAGATTGCACAGCTGAATGCGGCCTTAAGCGAGCGAGAGAAGGGGAAGCTCCCGTCCCAGCCACTCCCAAATCCCGGTCACCCACATAATGTACATGTTGCTCTTGAACAACAGAACCATAATTGTTAGTGTATATGCCCTAGAGGCCATTACTGTATCATACTAGTTTGTATATTACTTAATGGAAGCTTGGGATATTCACCTTGTATAAACAATCTTGCTCAATATAGTAGTATGCTACTTGGTTTGTTTCTACTTCAATGTGTACATGTGTTTATTTTACTATATCACTTATACGCATTAGTGGAGCCCTTAGGATCTTTTGCTTGATTACCAGCGTTGTGATGGCGGTCACACTAGTGGGGGCTGGGTAATCTATAAGCACATCCTTACACAGGTCCCTAGTCGCAGGACTATCGAGACAGGGCATCGATACTCTGGAGTAGACTAGCATATGCGCTTCTCATCCCAGTGTGGGAGATGGTCTGTCCCACAGCCATCAGTACGTCGTACTGGAGATAGTATACGGGTGCTCGTTGGGTTACGAGTACACTGGACAGGACTCGTCGGGAACTGACAGGTTGGTATTATACCTATCGTCAGTCATCAGTTCCCAGGTGACATGAGTACAGCTTAGTCCGCTGACTTGACACTGGCACTTCGCCTCGAGTGTGTTCCCACTGCACTTTGATCACTACCCTACCACGGCTCAAAGGAGTCGTGCAAACAGGTGGTGGTTGGGTGCAGTCCCGAAGCACTTGGAGGCAGTGACGGTTAGACAGGATTCGTCTCTCCCGGTATTGGGGGTTGACATCGCGCTGTGTCTAGGAGAGCCATTACACGAGTAGTCCCTGGCCAGGGCAAGCGAGATATACTGGTAGGTTTCCAGTGTTATCTCAGGGTGTTTTGGGCTTCACTCCGACACGACTTGTACCGCTATTGGGGGACTGACGTTTTACCTCCCCCTAGGCCCGACATGCGATGTATCAGACGAACAGACCGGGCTGTACGGAGACTGTCACATTCAGACTCAGTAGGAGTTCAGATGGGGTTCACCTCGTCAGCCTTCTTGTCGGCATCTACCTGGGGACCGTTACGCACAGCTAGTGCCGCTTGCGGTCTGTGGTTAAACCCACTGCCAGCGTAGTGTCGAGTCTTTAGAGTCCCACACAGAGGGTATTCGCCTCTGGGCAAAACAGAGTAGAGGTCGCATGGTTTTGCGACAGGGTTCGTTCTCATCCGCGCACTTGTGCACGTTTGGAGTCCGGACGGATATTGCCAGCTGGCTCTGGTTTGAGCCGGATATTGGTATATGTTTTGGGGTTGCTTTTATCTCTCAGTATTCATGTTCCTCGGAACAAGAATGCAGGTGTGTATGCACAGTTGTTTGAGGCGGAAGAAGAGGTTTTTCATTAGGGTTTCGGAACGGGTGCGCATGCACAGTTGACAGTCGTCTTTTTTTTTTCAAACCCTAATGAATTAGTGAGATATCTATTAATAATAGTAATTAAATGAAAATATGTTATGGTTGGTTTTGTTGACTTGTTGACCATGGTTGACTTGTTGACCATGGTTGAATTTTTGACCATCATCATTATTTAGCAAGGATGCTCCTTGATTCTTGCCAACATTCATTTAATGAAGTATGATAGTGGTCATTCCAAAACAACCATCAACTATTCTCATTTGAATTATTATTGTTATTTAGATAATTCTTTTTCTTTTGATATGGTTGCAAAAAGGGAAAAAGAGAGCTCATTCTTTCATAACCATTCTCTCTCCTCACTTCATCTTCTTCTTCCTCAAGCTCAAGGTGACTCCTTCTCATGTGTTGAGAATCCCTCACCTTGAAAAGAAAACAACCCCTAGATACTCTCTACTCATTCTAGGTTCAAGATTTAGCAAGCCGGAAATCCTAGTTCACTCAAAGATCGAGGAAGAGCCCAAAGGTTGAACCCTCAGGTGGATCCATCTTCGACGGAAGAAGGCTACGAGGCAAGAACCATCAACCTCTACAAGGTTTGAAGAAGAAGGAGTTCAAGTTTAGGTATAACTTTCATCCGAGTAGCTAAGTCTCTTTAGCAAGTTTGCTAGTTTTAGTTTAGACACGATCCCGACCTTGTTTAGTCCATGTTGCCTCTTGCGATAAAAATTTGTTTTTTATACCGTTTCCGCCTCCCCGTAAGCACCGGGGGTCGCAACGTGGACTTACAGTGGTATCAGAGCCTAACTAAACTTAAACTAGCTTGGTAGTGAAGTGTAACGAAGTTCGGAACCGAAAAAATCACAAAACCGGAAAAACTAAAACCCTAAGTTTCTGTTGAAATTTTTTCTGCTCTAAATGAAAAACTTTATACTTGAAAATTCGGCTCAGGGTTTTGTGTGAACACCCATGAAAAACGATCCACTGTTTCGTTCAAACCGCCGCGCTTCCGCGGCACGAGGTAGGCATGTGCCGCGGAACCGCCGCCGTTTGTCGTCTTCTCTGCATCGTTTTTCGTGCAGTATGTGTCTGTGTTGGTTTTGGGATTTTTAAAATATATTATATGTGCCCAGATTTTCCAGAACAGAAATTTACTTTTGGGGTCCTATAATTCCGTATTTTTTCCGAACTTCACTGCATTTTGACTATGATGGTTATATCTGTGATGCTTGCATGTATTGAACGTCGGCTAATCGCTATAAGTCGATTGGTCGGGGTTATACATGATCTGTGTTTGATATTGGAATGTGTATATGAATGTGTTGGACTGTCGCGGGTGAATAGCCGGGGTGGATGTGAGATGAGCTTTTGTTTTTCTTTCATTCATTGTAAATGTAAATTGATGTAATAATTATTATTTGTTTGGCCGCACAACCGGGTCGGGGTTGTAGCCGTCATTGTATAATTCTTTTTACTGTTTTTGCTCCTAGGATAGACCCATGGAGGGGGTGCACAAACTGCCGAGTACTTGGCGGGTAGTTTGCCGCACCCGTAGGGGTCTTGGGTGGGGTATTTGGCTATTCACCGCGACCGTGTTATCCGCTTTTCGTTCCAGGCTCGAAAGGATTGCGGATTGCTAGTATATCCAATGTATTCATCTGTGATCTATAATGTCTATCATTGCTTTCTATTTAGGCGTTGCTTATGTTTTACAGCCGCGCTAGCCCACGCCCCGCTCTGTCGTTAGTTAAGTAACCTAACGGGTGATGACGAGACCCCGTGGCGAATGCGAATGGCATAAGCGTACGTCATATTTTGGTTGTTTTCTGCAATGGTAGGATTAAATGATGGGACGCATTAAAAGAACTAATGCAAGAATATCACGCATTAAAAGAACTAATGCAAGATAATAAACCAAGCTAAAGTCGTTGGAACATTTTCGAAAAACCACTTGGTTCTTTTCAAAACTGACTTTTAAATGCGGAGATTGAGCCACTCCTTCTAAAAGCTATCTCGTTCCATCGACTATATCAAGTTCACTACGTTCACGGTTTCGCCAAAACCATCCGTAGCCCTCCGTCGTTTCATATGAATATTCAACGGTATTCAAGCTGTGTTTGTTGACCTTAGTCAAGGCACAGTGTTTGGTAGCTGGTGGGTATTCATATGTTGCATAGATAGAATGCGTTGGTTTGGGACAGTCGTATTGCCTTGTTGGCCATAGTCAAGGGTAGATACGGGTGGATTCAAATTAACCTGGATAACGACGGGTAGAACTTGACATGTGACTTATGATTTGTTGGCCTTAGTCAAGGTCATAAGAGCATGGGGAAAAAATCCACATCGGGAGTTTCATAAGTACTGAAACTTGCTAGATTTGCATACCATTTGGAGTGTGGTGATTCTGGTAGGATTCCTTCAGTTTCGTCACGCGATGATATTTGGATCCCGATCCTACTATGAGTATATGCTACTCCTCGGGAAATTTTTCACTAAACGATCAATGCTATAAACCTAGTAGGTGCCTAGAAAGGTGTTAGCGGGGTTACGCCCCCAGGGAAAAGAGGTTATTTAATTAAGGAACTTCGCGAAAGCGTTGGAAAACCTCCCTCGAAGTACCGACACTGGCCTGGCTGAACGGTTAAGCAAGTATTGTGCGGTGAGATTCATCCCGGCTAATTCTTCCTTTATGGTTTGAGGAGGGATTCGAGAGACAGTGGGAGCCATCCTGTTTAGACAAATTAAAAACCACTCTAAACTTGCAAGAGCATCGTGCTAAAGTGTTTCTTCTCTCCCCCTTGCAGCGACCAAATCGAAATGACTGGACTTAAGTTACTTCTAGATAAAAACATATTGACAGGGCCAAACTACAAAGATTGGCTCAGGAATGTCAAGTTGGCAATCCATTACGACAAGCTGGGGTATCTTCTTACCACCAAAGCTCCCCCCGTCCCAGGTCCCACCTCCAGCGTCGCGGATAAGGAAATCCGTAAGACTTGGGAGATTGACAGCGCGAAGGCCAGGTGCCTCGTACTTGCCTCGATGGACAACGAACATCAGAGGAGGCACGAGAATATGGATTTGGAATCCATATTTCTTCATACAAAAGAACTGTATGGAGAGCAGTCTCGTATCGCAAGATACGAAGTGTCAAAGAAGTTATTTTCGACAAAGATGGCCGTCGGACCATCGGTAGCGGACCACGTGCTTAAGATGATTGGCTACACTGAGGAGCTCGCGGAACTTGGGACCACGTTGGACAGTGAACTCTATACGGATTTAATTCTCCAGTCCCTTCCATCCACTTACGCCCAGTTCATACTGAATTTCAACTTGCAAGAAAAGGAAGTTGAACTTTCAGAACTCCTCAACATGCTGAGGAGCGCAGAGGGCACCCAACAGAAGGGTAGGGAAACACCCGCTTTGTTTGTAGGAGGATCTTCTTCCTCTAGGTCCAAGACGAAAGCCAAAGGAAAGAGGAAGAAATCCCCCGCCAAACCAAGAGGCGGTGTTAGTAAAGTGGGTACGAAGGGAAAGGAAAAGGCAACAAAGATTGCGGGGAAGCTTGTGGGTAAAGAGGAATGCTTCTATTGTCACAAGAGTGGACACTGGAAGAAAGATTGCAGGGCTTGGAAGGCCAGGACACAGGAACTGAAGCAGGTTGCGGCTTCAGCTTCATGTGTGTATGTTATTGAAAACTGTCTTTCTATAAACTCTACTTCATGGGTATTGGATACCGGATCAGGATCTCATATCTGTAATTCTTTACAGGCGTTGAGAAACCGTAGGTTTTTGAAGGCAGGTGACATGACCCTCAGAGTTGCGAACGGAGCTAGCATGGATGCTAAAGCCGTGGGGGACTATCACCTGGGAATGTCAGATGGGCATGTTTTGGTTTTGCGTAATTGCTTTTTTGTACCCAACGCAACTTGTAATATCATTTCTGTATCTTTGGTTTCTAAAGAAGGTTATGAATTTGCGTTTGTAAGTAATGTTGTAAACATTCACCTTAATCAAGTTCTGATTGGGTCAGGTACACTGAGCCATGGTATATACGTATTGAACCAACCGCAGATTTTCAATGTCCAGAGTACACACAAAAGAAAGTCTCCAGATATCAATCAGGCTTTCTTATGGTATTGTAGACTGGGTCACATCAATGAGACACGGTTGACTAAGTTACATAAAGAAGGATACTTGGATCCGTTCGAGTATCAGTCTTATGCCACTTGTGAATCTTGTCTCATGGGAAAGATGACAAAGACTCCATTCACTGGACACGGAGAAAGAGCGAGCGAGCTCTTGGGACTCGTACACAGCGATGTGTGCGGTCCAATGTCTACACATGCGCGAAGCGGTTACTCTTACTTCTTTACTTTTACGGATGATTTTTCAAGGTACGGTTATGTCTTCTTAATGAAACATAAGTCCGAGGCTTTTGAAAAATTCCAGGAATATAAAAATGAAGTAGAGAAACAGACCGGCAAAAGTATCAAGATTCTAAGATCGGATCGAGGTGGAGAATACTTAAGTGCCGAGTTCCTGAATTATTTAAAAGAGAACGGAATTCTCTCTCAGCTTACTCCTCCATACACTCCGCAACACAACGGTGTATCGGAGAGACGGAACCGAACCCTATTGGATATGGTACGGTCCATGATGAGTAAGGCTGAGTTACCGCGATCCTTCTGGGGTTATGCACTGGAAACAGCTGCACATCTCTTGAACCAAGTTCCTACTAAGTCAGTGCCTACCACACCATATCAGATGTGGGGTGGGAAGAAACCCTGTCTTAAATCCTTTAAGACATGGGGATGTCCGGCTTTTGTAAAAAAGCAGCATGCGGACAAGCTCGAGGCACGATCAGTACAGTGCAAGTTTGTGGGATACCCAAAGAACTCCAAGGGGTATCTTTTCTATTACGCAGAGGAGCAAAAAGTTCTTGTTTCTCGTCATGCCTACTTCTTGGAAACTGAGTTTTTGGAAAACCAGATAAGTGGGAGCGCAGTAGAACTGGAAGAAATTCCAGAACAACAGACTATTACTGAAAGCTTAAAGGAACCAGAGGGTTCAAATGAACAGGACATTCCTATGCCGCTCCGCAGGAGTAGTAGGCAGTCTCATCCGCCCGAGAGATACTACGGTTTTCTCATAGACGGGGATCGAGAGGATTGCATCATAGATTATGATGAGCCTACAAGCTTCCAGCAGGCCGTTCAGAGCGTTGACTCGGTAAAATGGCTGGATGCAATGCGGACCGAAATGGAGTCCATGTACACCAACAAAGTATGGACGTTGGACATTGCTCCAGACGGGGTAAAATCCGTAGGATGCAAGTGGATCTTCAAAAGGAAGATTGGTGTAGATGGACAGGTTGAGACCTATAAAGCTAGACTTGTAGAAAAGGGTTTCCGTCAAAGACCTGGCTTGGACTATGACGAAACCTTTTCTCCAGTGGCTATGCTGAAATCCATTCGGATCCTTCTTGCCATTGCTGCCTTCCACGATTATGAGATTTGGCAGATGGACGTAAAGACCGCTTTTCTGAATGGAAATTTAGAGGAGTGTGTCTATATGGATCAGCCAGAGGGTTTCATTCAGAGTGGGAGCAGCGGAAAGGTGTGCAAGTTGCTTAAGTCCATCTATGGACTAAAGCAGGCATGGCGGAGTTGGAACATCTGTTTTGATGAGACGGTCAAGGAATTTGGCTTTATCAAAAATCCAGATGAACCATGCATCTATAGTAGATTTGTAGCGAGAACTGTAGTATTCCTCGTTTTATACGTGGATGACATTCTCTTAATAGGAAATGACATTCCTATGCTACAATCTGTCAAGGGGTTCTTGTCGCACAGGTTCTCCATGAAAGACCTGGGTGATGCCTCATACATCCTGGGGATCCGGATCCATCGTGATAGATCCAAGAGGATATTAGGACTTTCTCAGTCCAGGTACATCGACACCATAGTGAAGAGATTCAGTATGGAAGATTCCAAGCGCGGTAACCTACCGGCTTGTCACGGGATCACCCTCTCTAAAGAGATGTCTCCCAAGACTGATTTGGAGAGGGATCGCATGTCTATTATACCCTACGCTTCTGCGGTAGGCTCTATAATGTATGCGATGTTGTGTACCAGACCGGATGTAGCTTATGCACTGAGTGTGGTAAGCCGGTATCAGTCAAACCCTGGGGAGAAACACTGGATAGCGGTAAAGAACATTCTCAAGTACCTAAGAAGGACTAAGGAGATGTTCTTGGTGTATGACGGAAAAGACCTCCAGATCGAGGCCTTTGCTGACTCCAGCTTCCAGAGTGACAAGGATGATTCCAAGTCTGTGTCGGATTTTGTCTTTACCCTCAATGGAGGGGCGGTGTGTTGGAAGAGCTCCAAACAGGAAACCGTTGCAGACTCGACTATGAAAGCGGAATACATTGCTGCATCTGATGCCGCAAAAGAAGCTGTCTGGATGAGGAAGTTCTTAAAAGAACTTCAGGTGGTTCCGTCCATTGTTGACCCAATACCTCTGTATTGCGACAACAACGGGGCTATAGCTTTAGCGAAGGAACCCAGGTCCCATCAGAGATCCAGGCACATCTTGAGGCGGTATCACCTGATCAGGGAGATCGTGGATCGCAAGGAGATCGAGGTTCGGAGGGTTGCTTCAGAAGAGAACACTGCAGATCCATTCACCAAGGCCCTACCCCAGACTCAGTTCGAGCGGCTGATCGAGATGATAGGTCTTCGATACGCCAGTACATGGCCTTAGTGCAAGTGGGAGATTGTTAGTGTATATGCCCTAGAGGCCATTACTGTATCATATTAGTTTGTATATTGCTTAATGGAAGCTTGGGATATTCACCTTGTATAAACAATCTTGCTCAATATAGTAGTATGCTACTTGGTTTGTTTCTACTTCAATGTGTACTTGTGTTTATTTTACTATATCACTTATACGCATTAGTGGAGCCCTTAGGATCTTTTGCTTGATTACCAGCGTTGTGATGGCAGTCACACTAGTGGGGGCTGGGTAATCTATAAGCACATCCTTATACAGGTCCCTAGTCGCAGGACTATCGAGACAGGGCATCGATACTCCGGAATAGACTAGCGTATGTGCTTCTCATCCCAGTGTGGGAGATGGACTGTCCAACAGCCATCAGTACGTCGTACTGGAGATAGTATACGGGTGCTCGTTGGGTTACGAGTACACTGGACAGGACTCGTCGGGAACTGACAGGTTGGTATTATACCTATCGTCAGTCATCAGTTCCCAGGTGACATGAGTACAGCTTAGTCCGCTGACTTGACACTGGCACTTCGCCTCGAGTGTGTTCCCACTGCACTTTGATCACTACCCTACCACGGCTCAAAGGAGTCGTGCAAACAGGTGGTGGTTGGGTGCAGTCCCGAAGCACTTGGAGGCAGTGACGGTTAGACAGGATTCGTCTCTCCCGGTATTGGGGGTTGACATCGCGCTGTGTCTAGGAGAGCCATTACACGAGTAGTCCCTGGCCAGGGCATGCGAGATATACTGGTAGGTTTCCAGTGTTATCTCAGGGTGTTTTGGGCTTCACTCCGACACGACTTGTACCGCTATTGGGGGACTGACGTTTTACCGCCCCCTAGGCCCGACATGCGATGTATCAGACGAACAGACCGGACTGTACGGAGACTGTCACATTCAGACTCAGTAGGAGTTCAGATGGGGTTCACCTCGTCAGCCTTCTTGTCGGCATCTACCTGGGGACCGTTACGCACAGCTAGTGCCGCTTGCGGTCTGTGGTTAAACCTACTGCTAGCGTAGTGTCGAGTCTTTAGAGTCCCACACAGAGGGTATTCGCCTCTGGGCAAAACAGAGTAGAGGTCGCATGGTTTTGCGACACGGTTCGTTCTCATCCGCGCACTTGTGCACGTTTGGAGTCCGGACGGATATTGCCAGCTGGCTCTGGTTTGAGCCGGATACTGGTATATGTTTTGGGGTTGCTTTTATCTCTCAGTATTCATGTTCCTCGGAACAAGAATGCAGGTGTGTATGCACAGTTGTTTGAGGCGGAAGAAGAGGTTTTTCATTAGGGTTTCGGAACGGGTGCGCATGCACAGTTGACAGTCGTCTTTTTTTTTCCAAACCCTAATGAATTAGTGAGATATCTATTAATAATAGTAATTAAATGAAAATATATTATGGTTGGTTTTGTTGACTTGTTGACCATGGTTGACTTGTTGACCATGGTTGAATTTTTGACCATCATCATTATTTAGCAAGGATGCTCCTTGATTCTTGCCAACATTCATTTAATGAAGTATGATAGTGGTCATTCCAAAACAACCATCAACTATTCTCATTTGAATTATTATTGTTATTTAGATAATTCTTTTTCTTTTGATATGGTTGCAAAAAGGGAAAAAGAGAGCTCATTCTTTCATAACCATTCTCTCTCCTCACTTCATCTTCTTCTTCCTCAAGCTCAAGGTGACTCCTTCTCATGTGTTGAGAATCCCTCACCTTGAAAAGAAAACAACCCCTAGATACTCTCTACTCATTCTAGGTTCAAGGTTTAGCAAGCCGGAAACCCTAGTTCACTCAAAGATCGAGGAAGAGCCCAAAGGTTGAACCCTCAGGTGGATCCATCTTCGACGGAAGAAGGCTACGAGGCAAGAACCATCAACCTCTACAAGGTTTGAAGAAGAAGGAGTTCAAGTTTAGGTATAACTTTCATCCGAGTAGCTAAGTCTCTTTAGCAAGTTTGCTAGTTTTAGTTTAGACACGATCCCGACCTTGTTTAGTCCATGTTGCCTCTTGCGATAAAAATTTGTTTTTTATACCGTTTCCGCCTCCCCGTAAGCACCGGGGGTCGCAACGTGGACTTACAGTGGTATCAGAGCCTAACTAAACTTAAACTAGCTTGGTAGTGAAGTGTAACGAAGTTCGGAACCAAAAAAATCACAAAACCGGAAAAACTAAAACCCTAAGTTTCTGTTGAAATTTTTTCTGCTCTAAATGAAAAACTTTATACTTGAAAATTCGGCTCAGGGTTTTGTGTGAACACCCATGAAAAACGATCCACTGTTTCGTTCAAACCGCCGCGCTTCCGCGGCACGAGGTAGGCATGTGCCGCGGAACCGCCGCCGTTTGTCGTCTTCTCTGCATCGTTTTTCGTGCAGTGTGTGTCTGTGTTGGTTTTGGGATTTTTAAAATATATTATATGTGCCCAGATTTTCCAGAACAGAAATTTACTTTTGGGGTCCTATAATTCCGTATTTTTTCCGAACTTCACTGCACTTTGACTATGATGGTTATATCTGTGATGCTTGCATGTATTGAACGTCGGCTAATCGCTATAAGTCGATTGGTCGGGGTTATACATGATCTGTGTTTGATATTGGAATGTGTATATGAATGTGTTGGACTGTTGCGGGTGAATAGCCGGGGTGGATGTGAGATGAGCTTTTGTTTTTCTTTCATTCATTGTAAATGTAAATTGATGTAATAATTATTATTTGTTTGGCCGCACAACCGGGTCGGGGTTGTAGCCGTCATTGTATAATTCTTTTTACTGTTTTTGCTCCTAGGATAGACCCATGGAGGGGGTGCACAAACTGCCGAGTACTTGGCGGGTAGTTTGCCGCACCCGTAGGGGTCTTGGGTGGGGTATTTGGCTATTCACCGCGACCGTGTTATCCGCTTTTCGTTCCAGGCTCGAAAGGATTGCGGATTGCTAGTATATCCAATGTATTCATCTGTGATCTGTAATGTCTATCATTGCTTTCTATTTAGGCGTTGCTTATGTTTTACAGCCGCGCTAGCCCAGCCCCCGCTCTGTCGTTAGTTAAGTAACCTAACGGGTGATGACGGGACCCCGTGGCGAATGCGAATGGCATAAGCGTACGTCATATTTTGGTTGTTTTCTGCAATGGTAGGATTAAATGATGGGACGCATTAAAAGAACTAATGCAAGAATATCACGCATTAAAAGAACTAATGCAAGATAATAAACCAAGCTAAAGTCGTTGGAACATTTTCGAAAAACCACTTGGTTCTTTTCAAAACTGACTTTTAAATGCGGAGATTGAGCCACTCCTTCTAAAAGCTATCTCGTTCCATCGACTATATCAAGTTCACTACGTTCACGGTTTCGCCAAAACCATCCGTAGCCCTCCGTCGTTTCATATGAATATTCAACGGTATTCAAGCTGTGTTTGTTGACCTTAGTCAAGGCACAGTGTTTGGTAGCTGGTGGGTATTCATATGTTGCATAGATAGAATGCGTTGGTTTAGGACAGTCGTATTGCCTTGTTGGCCATAGTCAAGGGTAGATACGGGTGGATTTAAATTAACCTGGATAACGACGGGTAGAACTTGACATATGACTTATGATTTGTTGGCCTTAGTCAAGGTCATAAGAGCATGGGGCAAAAATCCACATCGGGAGTTTCATAAGTACTGAAACTTGCTAGATTTGCATACCATTTGGAGTGTGGTGATTCTGGTAGGATTCCTTCAGTTTCGTCACGCGATGATATTTGGATCTCGATCCTACTATGAGTATATGCTACTCCTCGGGAAATTTTTCACTAAACGATCAATGCTATAAACCTAGTAGGTGCCTAGAAAGGTGTTAGCGGGGTTACGCCCCCAGGGAAAAGAGGTTATTTAATTAAGGAACTTCACGAAAGCGTTGGAAAACCTCCCTCGAAGTACCGACACTGGCCTGGCTGAACGGTTAAGCAAGTATTGTGCGGTGAGATTGATCCCGGCTAATTCTTCCTTTATGGTTTGAGGAGGGATTCGAGAGACAGTGGGAGCCATCCTGTTTAGACAAATTAAAAACCACTCTAAACTTGCAAGAGCATCGTGCTAAAGTGTTTCTTCTCTCCCCCTTGCAGCGACCAAATCGAAATGACTGGACTTAAGTTACTTCTAGATAAAAACATATTGACAGGGCCAAACTACAAAGATTGGCTCAGGAATGTCAAGTTGGCAATCCATTACGACAAGCTGGGGTATCTTCTTACCACCAAAGCTCCCCCCCGTCCCAGGTCCCACCTCCAGCGTCGCGGATAAGGAAATCCGTAAGACTTGGGAGATTGACAGCGCGAAGGCCAGGTGCCTCGTACTTGCCTCGATGGACAACGAACATCAGAGGAGGCACGAGAATATGGATTTGGAATCCATATTTCTTCATACAAAAGAACTGTATGGAGAGCAGTCTCGTATCGCAAGATACGAAGTGTCAAAGAAGTTATTTTCGACAAAGATGGCCGTCGGATCATCGGTAGCGGACCACGTGCTTAAGATGATTGGCTACACTGAGGAGCTCGCGGAACTTGGGACCACGTTGGACAGTGAACTCTATACGGATTTAATTCTCCAGTCCCTTCCATCCACTTACGCCCAGTTCATACTGAATTTCAACTTGCAAGAAAAGGAAGTTGAACTTTCAGAACTCCTCAACATGCTGAGGAGCGCAGAGGGCACCCTACAGAAGGGTAGGGAAACACCCGCTTTGTTTGTAGGAGGATCTTCTTCCTCTAGGTCCAAGGTGAAAGCCAAAGGAAAGAGGAAGAAAGCCCCCGCCAAACCAAGAGGCGGTGTTAGTAAAGTGGGTACGAAGGGAAAGGAAAAGGCAACAAAGATTGCGGGGAAGCTTGTGGGTAAAGAGGAATGCTTCTATTGTCACAAGAGTGGACACTGGAAGAAAGATTGCAGGGCTTGGAAGGCCAGGACACAGGAACTGAAGCAGGTTGCGGCTTCAGCTTCAGGTGTGTATGTTATTGAAAACTGTCTTTCTATAAACTCTACTTCCTGGGTATTGGATACCGGATCAGGATCTCATATCTGTAATTCTTTGCAGGCGTTGAGAAACCGTAGGTTTTTGAAGGCAGGTGACATGACCCTCAGAGTTGCGAACGGAGCTAGCATGGATGCTAAAGCCGTGGGGGACTATCACCTGGGAATGTCAGATGGACATGTTTTGGTTTTGCGTAATTGCTTTTTTGTACCCAACGCAACTTGTAATATCATTTCTGTATCTTTGGTTTCTAAAGAAGGTTATGAATTTGCGTTTGTAAGTAATGTTGTAAACATTCACCTTAATCAAGTTCTGATTGGGTCAGGTACACTGAGCAATGGTATATACGTATTGAACCAACCACAGATTTTCAATGTCCAGAGTACACACAAAAGAAAGTCTCCAGATATCAATCAGGCTTTCTTATGGCATTGTAGACTGGGTCACATCAATGAGACACGGTTGACTAAGTTACATAAAGAAGGATACATGGATCCGTTCGAGTATCAGTCTTATGCCACTTGTGAATCTTGTCTCATGGGAAAGATGACAAAGACTCCGTTCACTGGACATGGAGAAAGAGCGAGCGAGCTCTTGGGAGTACGATAACGCGGTTGAATCTGTCTCTCGAAGATGTGGGCAGCCATCGGAAGCTGCAGTTGAACGAATTAAGCGAGCTTAGGGATGAGGCTTATGATAATGCGGTTGTCGTTAAGAATCGAATGAAGGTGTTTCACGATAAACACCTTTTGCGCAAAACTTTCGTACCTAGTCAACAGGTACTGCTTTACGACACCAGACTACACTTCCATCCAGGAAAGCTCAGATCTCGCTGGAAAGGGTCGTATTTTGTGCGGAATGTGTATCCGCATGGCGCTGTGGATTTGGAGAATCCAAAGGACGGTTCATTTTTCAAAGTGAACGGACACCGACTAAAACCGTACCTTAGCGCCGAACCAACAGAGGAGCTCCTGGTCTTACAGGAGCCGGTTTACCCTGCATAATCTTCCTCTGCCAACCACCAAACTTCGGTTATCCAGCCAAGAACAGTGGACACTGTTCCAAATAAGTTTGGGGGTATTTATATACCATTTTGTACATTTTTGTGGATATTTTTTTTCCATTTTTGCTATTTTTCTTTTCTTTAAAAAACAAAAAAAATAGATTGTGTATATCTAACCGACAATTTTGACCCTTCAAATGATCTCTTCATGCGATGACAGTGAGGACACTGTCCAGTTTAAGTTTGGGAGTACGCTCGGTACGCATTTCTTACCTTCGCATTCATATGTATCTTTTGCATCTGTATATTAAAATCCATAAAAATCAGAAAATTTTCTAAAAACATAAAAACTTTTTTGTCAAGTTAGCTAGTGGGAGGACTCTGATTCAACATTTCGACGGTTTTGTTTGATAAAATAAAAATAACTAAATCTTATTTTTAGATTTTGAAAACCTGAAAGATAACTCTCCTTTGAAGTTAACTATAGCTGATATACGTCTTTACATCACACTACACATGTCGTGAGTTTTGGAAATTAGATGACAAGTCTTTTATGTCTAAAAACTTTTAAATGGATAAATGATTTTCTGAGGATCAAATAGGTTTGTTCTGAAATAAGTAATATCAACAATAGTTTATGAACTAAAGTGAATATGAAGGAATGGTATTGATGCCTTAATTGGAACTAAGTCTGAAAAATAACCCATCTGGAACTTGATTGGAATGATTACACACCGAACCCACTAAACACGTCTTTTATCCAAAAAATAAATAATTGAACTGCCGGTTATATCTCTGTTCGTATTAAATCATCATGATTTTCACGCCAAATTGTTTTTTTTGTTTTTGGACCTAGGTAACTTGAGTAATTAAGTCCGCTGGGGTGTTTCTATACCTAATGCCCTAAAGCCAACTGGTTTGGGTGCATTGGCCCAAAGCTCGTTAAGAAGCCTAGAAAGTCCAGATTAAAACAAAGTCAAGCAAGTGTTCTCTCCGAGTTAAAATTCCTAACGGTTCTTTGTGTGAGAATAATCTTGATAAAAGACGGGCTTTTATAAAAAAATTTAGCGGAGATATGAAGGTTTTGTTCTATGATAAAGACTATTGCACGTTCACAGAGGTGTATATGAAATGAAAACAAGAAAAATTTGGAGTGAAAAATAAGACCTAGTTTCCTGTTAAGAAAGATAGAAATTCTGAAGTTGAAACCTTACTGGAAAACGAAACTTGAAAAAAAAATGCTCAACTCTTTATAAAACTTATGTGATCCTTTTAAAATTGTTATCTGGGATTTATTATGTGACATGATGACTTTAATCGATCCTTCTGGAACTTAACGACACTATTTGCACTACACGTAAAGACATATAAAATCTGTAGTTAAATAAGAAGCGAGGTATGAAAAATAAAGGTTCGATAGTCTAGACTTAGGATAATAGAATTGTTATTTTCTGAAACAAAACTTTAGGGTTTGAATCATAGTTATTTTGCAAAACTAGCTTGACCGGATTTTGTGGGTAGTATCCGCTGAAAACCCTCAGGAGACAACACTCCTCCTACTAGGGACACCTAGAGGTTTAACGGCTTGTTGCACATGCTCAGTGCAATCGCGTTCCCTGCGAAAGTGAGGTTAGGAAATTTTTTGTGAATAAATTGGCTTTGCTCGGGACGAGCAAATGATAAGTTTGGGGGTATTTGTTCATTTCAGATAAGTCTTGAGCTGTGTTTTTTAGTCAATTGCAGGATACAGGTTCTCGGCTCTAAACGGTGAAATTCATGAAAAAACACGACAAAATCCGGGTTCCTGCCAACCACAGATAAAACACGGGTCTCCGCTCTCTATCCGTATGTTGCCACACACCAGTTTGAGAGACAAAATGGCAAATCAATGTCATTTTCATGCACAAGGCTCAATGGCAACATAAGATCCAAGAAATCTACACGGAGCTCGAGGAAATCATGACAAAAAGAACCACATCCAATCACCTTTTGACTTGCTGAAATTCTGGACAACTTGTGGAGAGATTCTGAGAAAAAAAGTGTACTAAATTGATCCAAACATCAACACTAAGAAGCAAAAAAAATACGAGGATCCAACTCCTCTAAAGCGCCGCGGTTCCGCGGCATTAGCATGCTTAGGCCGCGGAATCGCGGCCGTACGGTCTCCTCAGTTGACGAAACTTCAGGGTTATTTTGGTCTTTTTATGAAGAGGCAGATTGTTGCCCTAGATTTCCAGTTCCCTGCCTATAAATTGTCCAGAACTTGCCAAAGCCAAGAGTCCATAATCTTGTATTTAGTTTTTAGGTTATATGTTGTTGTTGTTCTTCCTCCTCTCATCTCTTCTCCATTAAAAAATTTGTAGTGACCTTTTGTGAGTGAAGAATGAATAAAGGAGTTCTTGTTCTTACCATGCTTGTCTCTTTATTTTATTGACTATTATTGCTTGTAATTTTCATTTGTTAACTTAGTTGTTGTTATTTTTGTTTGTTTCTTTCTTGTTCTATTTTCCTTTATCCTTAAACAACCATGATGCTTACGCTTGATCCTTGCCAAGGTGAGGTCGCAAATAGCTAGTTGTAATCTTCTAACCTCTTTCTTTCTATCTTCCTCCTTTGTTTTATTTTCATTTTTCTTGTAATGGGTGAGTAGTTTCCATACTTGTTAGGGTAGGATAAGGAAAGTTTGAGAGAAGGAAATCTCTCTCACTCTTTCCTTGCCCAACATCTTAAATCGAACTCCCGTTAATTGAACCACAATCCGCTCCCTACGGCATCCTATCCTACATGATAGCGGTGATTCTGTAGTGAGAACGGTTGTGGTTGAATTAACCGGAGGTTAAGGCTAAGAGCCAAGAACGGACGGACAAGCACCAAAAAGAAGAACTTATGCGTTGGAAAGCCTAGCTTATACTCGCAAGTTCCTTCCTAGTCGTGCTAATCCCCGTTGTTGCCGATTACCGTAACACCGATATTAAGAGTGGCAACGAAAGAAGTGAGCGACTCCTAACTCAAACTAACCTAATCCTAACCCTAACAAGCTCTCTTTACATATCATTTTAACACTTAGTTAATCACAAACAAATCTGAACTTTTGGACTTAACTCGTTAAAGCACATAGAAAAAGATTCCCATCTCCCTGCGGACGACCCGTACTCAACCGGCTAGCTACAAGCGAAACCGTTTTGATTGCGGTAATTAACTAAACTTGAACATGCAAAAATCCTAACAATCAGGGAGCACTCCCGTATCGCGATGTACGAAACCTCAAGGAAACTCTTCCAGATGAGGTTAGCTCCAGGATCGCCTGTAGGAGAGCACGTCCTCAAAATGATCATCCTCATTGAGGAACTCGCAAACCTGGGATGCGTGCTAGAGAACGATTTGTATATCGACTTGATTTTGCAGTCCCTTCCCCACACCTTCTCTCAGTTCGTGCTGAACTTCAACATACACGAAATGGAAGTTGATCTTCCAAAGCTCCTCAATATGTTGAGGGTAGCAGAGACCTCCTTGAAAAAGGAGAAGACCCTCATTCTGTATGTTGGCCAATCATCTTCTTCTAAATCTAAAGCGAAAGCTAAAGGGAAGAAGAAGATGAAAGCCACCAAACCGAAAGGTGGGATCAAGAAGGTACAAGGAACGAACAAGACAGGAAGGGTGAAGACAGAAAAGAACGAATGCTTCTATTGTCACAAACAAGGGCACTGGAAGAAAGATTGTCAGGCCTTCAAAGCCAAGGACATGAAGCAAGCAATTGCTTCTACTTCAGGTGTGTTTGTTATCGAAAATTGTTTTTCAGTAAACTCTACATCATGGGTACTTGATACCGGTTCTGGTTCTCATATCTGTAATTCATTGCAGGATCTGAGAAATAGTAGAGTGCTGGGGACAGGTGATATGACTCTCCGGATGGGCAATGGAATGCATGTAGATGCAATTGCAATAGGGGAATATCACCTAGGGTTGACTAGTGGGCACATTTTGGTGTTGTACAGCTGTTTTTGTATTCCCAGTATGTTGTGTAATATTATATCAGTATCTTTGTTATCGAATGAAGGATATAGTTTTGCGCTTGAAAGAAATGTTATGAACATTCACCTAAATCAAGAACTGATTGGGTATGGCACACTGGAAAACGGCATATACATACTTAATCAACCTCAAATTTTCAATATTCAAAACGCGCGTAAAAGAAAGGCTCCAGATTCGAATCAAGCCTTCCTATGGCATTGTAGACTTGGTCATATAAATGAAACAAGGTTGACTAAGTTACATAAAGATGGATATCTAGATCCGTTTGAATATTCATCATATGCAACTTGTCAATCATGTATCAAAGGAAAAATGACCAAATCTCCATTCACCAGACACGGAGAAAGAGCCACTGAACTCTTGGGACTAGTACACAGTGATGTATGTGGTCCGATGTCTACGCATGCACGAAGTGGTCACTCCTACTTCATCACTTTTACTGATGACTTCTCTAGGTATGGACATGTGTTCTTAATGAAGCATAAATCCGAGGCTTTTAAGAAGTTTAAGGAGTATAAAAATGAAGTAGAGAAACAGACTGGTAAAACCATCAAGACACTTCGATCTGATCGAGGTGGAGAATACTTAAGTACCAGTTTCCTTGAATGCTTAAAAGAGAATGGAATTCTCTCTCAGCTTACTCCACCTTATACACCTCAGCATAATGGTGTATCAGAAAGGAGGAATTGCACTCTGTTAGACATGGTGCGTTCAATGATGAGTAGTGCTGAGTTGCCACTTTCCTTCTGGGGATTTGCTCTAAAATCAGCAGCATACCTATTAAATAGAGTTCCGACTAAATCTGTGCCTACCACTCCATATGAAATGTGGAGTGGAAAGAGACCATATCTCAAGTATATCAAGATATGGGGATGTCCGGTATATGTTAAAAAGCATAAACCAGACAAGCTCGAGGCACGATCGGTTTTATGCAAGTTTGTAGGATACCCCAAGCATTCAAGAGGGTATATGGTCTACCACACTGAAGAACAAAAGGTGTTTGTCGCTCGTCACATTGTCTTCTTAGAAAGCGAATTTCTTGCAAAAGAAATTAGTGGGAGCGCGGTAGAGTTGAAAGAAATTCCAGAACCTCAAACTGCTACCGAGGACTTAGTAGAACCTCAGATTTCAATAGAACATGACGAACCAATGCCACTCCGCAGATCTAGCAGGCTTTCTCATCCTCCTGAAAGATACTATGGTTTTCTTCTAGATGGGGATCGAGAGGATTGCATCATCGATGATGATGAGCCTACTAGTTTTCAGCAGGCTATTACGAGTAGTGACTCGGTAAAATGGCTGGATGCTATGAGATCCGAAATGGAATTCATGTACACCAATAAAGTATGGACTTTAGAAGTTGCTCCTCCTGGAGTAAAACCAGTTGGATGCAAATAGATCTTCAAAAAGAAGATTGGTGAATTTGTACAAGTGGAAACCTATAAAGCTAGACTCGTAGCAAAAGGTTTTCGTCAAAGACCAGGATTGGACTATGATGAAACCTTTTCACCTGTAGCTATGCTTAAATCCATTCGGATTCTGCTTGCGATTGCTGCCTTCCATGACTATGAAATCTGGCAGATGGACGTAAATACAACTTTTCTAAATGGACATTTAGAAGAGAGTGTTTACATAGATCAACCAGAAGGTTTCTTAGACAGTGGGAGCAGCGGAAGAGTCTGCAAGTTGCTTAAATCCATTTATGGATTAAAGCAAGTATCGCGGAGTTGGAACATCTGCTTTGATGAGACAATCAAAGAATTTGACTTTATCAAAAATGTAGATGAACCATGTATTTATAGGAAGATTGTAGAAAGAGCAGTAGTCTTCCTCGTTTTGTACGTCGACGACATACTACTGATAGGGAATGATATCCCTATGCTACAATCAGTAAAGCTCTTCTTGTCATAGAAATTCTCTATGAAAGATTTGTGAGATGCATCGTACATTCTGGGCATTAAGATCTATCGTGATAGATCTAATAAAATGTTGGGACTTTCACAGTCCAGGTATATAGACACTATACTAAAGAGATTTAGTATGGAAGATTCCAAGCGCGGCAATATGCCCGCTTGTCACGGAATCACCCTCTCCAAAGAGATGTCTCCAAAGACTGATGAAGAGAGGGCTCGCATGGGCATTATACCCTACGCTTCGGCGGTAGGATCTATAATGCATGCGATGTTATGTACCAGACCGGATGTAGCTTACGCACTCAGTGTGGTAAGCAGGTATCAGTCTGACCCAGGTGAGAAACATTGGATAGAAGTGAAGAATATTCTCAAGTACCTGAGAAGGACTAAGGAGATGTTCTTAATTTACGGTAATAAAGACCTCCAGGTAGAGGCTTTTACCGACTCCGGCTTCCAAAGCGACAAAGATGATTCTAAATCCATTTCGGGTTTTGTGTGTACCCTTAATGGAGGGGCGGTATGTTGGAGGAGTTCCAAACAGGATACCGTCGCAGACTTAACTATGGAGGCTGAGTATATAGCTGCTAGTGAAGCCGCAAAAGACGCTGTCTGGATGAGGAAGTTCATTTCTGAACTTCAGGTGGTTCCGTCCATTACCAATCCAATACCTTTGTATTGCGATAACAATGGCGCTGTAGCTTTAGCGAAGGAACCAAGGTCCCATCAGAAATCTAGGCATATCTTAAGGCGGTTTCATCTGATCAGAGAGATCGTGGATCGTCGGGAGATCGAGATACGGAGAGTGGACACAAAAGACAACACGGCAGATCCATTCACCAAGGCCATCCCTCAAGTGCAGTTCGAGAGGCTGTTTGAGATGTTGGGCATGCGGTACGCCAGCAACTGGATCTGGTAGAGACAGTGGGTACTCATTGCACCAATTATAGGCCTTAGTGCAAGTGGGAGATTGTTGGATATATATGCCCTAGAGGCCTACATTGTATAGGATGCTTGGGATATGTATGTACATGACAGTCTTGCTTGATATGATAGTACGTTATTTGGTTTGTCTTTATCTTAACGTATGATATATTTTACTTGGTGTTTATATATATATATATATATATATATATATATATATATATATATATATATATGTTGATAAAGCCCATAGGGTGTTTGTCTGACTACCGACGTTGTGATGGCAGTCATACTAGTGGGAGCTGGATAGTCAATAGGCACACCCTTAGATGTCCCTGGTCGTAGGAGTATCGAGACTGAGCATTGATACTCCGGAGTAGACTAGTGTATACATATCTAGATCCTGAGGAGGGGCGATGGATTGGTCCCACAGCCATTGGTGGAGTGCACCTAAGATTGTATACAGATGCTCACTGGATGTGAGTACACCGGACAGGACTCGCCGAGAACTGACTGGATGGTATTATACCTAACGTCAGATAGTAGTTCTCAGGTGACATGTGTGCAGATAGTCCGTTGACTTAAGGTCGTCATTTGTCTTGTGTGAGTTCCCACTGTGCTTTGATTACTACCCTACCACGATTCAAAGGAGTCGTGCAAACAGGTTTTAGTTGGGCACAATCCCGAGCCACGTGGAGGCAGTGAGCGACTGTTAGGGATTCGTCTCTCCCGGTATAGGGAGTTGATATTGCACGGTGATCGGTTGGTCATTACCATAAGTCCCTGGCCAGGGCTGATTGAGAATTACTGATAGATTGATCAGTAGATTTTCGGATGGTGATAGAGCCATACCGACACGACTTGTACGGTTATTAGGGGTCTGACGTCCACCACCTCCCTAGACCATACATGCGATAGTCTTAGAAGAACAGACCGGACTGCGCGGATATTGTCACGGACAGGCTCAGTAGGATTTCGGATGGGTTACCTCATCGGCTTTCTTATCGACAACTACCTGGGGACCGTTACGTACAGCTAGTGCCGCTTGCGGTCTGTGGTTAAACCCACTGCCAGCGTAGTAGTCGAGTCTTTAGAGTCCCATACAGAGATTTCCCAAACCCAGGCGTAAAGATATAGAGGTCGTATGGTTTTACGACAAAGGTTCGGACGCATACGTGTTTAAACGCACGTACGACATTCGGACAGTTTTTACTAGCCGGTTTTGGTTTAAGCCAGATTCTAATATCAGATTATTGGATTTATACAGTCTAAAGTTTTTCCGTATTTTCACGGATGCGAGAGGCGTTCTCGTAATTTCCGAGAAGCTTCTAGAAGGATGTGACATGAGGGATTGAGGTGGCATTTTCATTAATTGTTTTAGTGACTCATTCATATGATTCATCACATCATTAATGCATCATTAATGATCTAATGACTCACATGATGAATCACTCTCCTTGAATAAATGAAGCATGGTGAATAATCATTTAATTGATATTATTTGATAATTCATTATGTATCATATATTCAAGTGAGAAGCATTTTATTCTCATTATCATCTCCACCTTCTCTCTCCTCAAGCTCTCTCTCCTTCACCAAACCCTAATCCTACCACTCATGAGTTGAGAACAAGGATTAGGAAAGACTAAACACTCCATAACCAATCTCTACATCATCTTAGTTCCTTTATTAGAAACTAGAGACTAAGTAACCTCAAGTTTAGAGGTTATAGCTTGGATTAGGGTTCTCGGGTGGATCGTCTATCACGGAAAGGAAGCCGAGGAGGAAGTGGAGATCCAAGGAGGCCATAGAGATCGTAAAGACGAAGGACTAGAATCGTTTGGTATAATCTTTTAACATAGTAGCTTAGAACTCTATGCTTATTGTTAAGTATTGTTTAGCAAAGATCTTCGGTTAGTTGATGTTCGCTTTATAAACATGATTGTTTTTCAAATTTCCGCCTCCCCGCAACTCGTGGGGTGTTGCACATCAACTTACAGATTCTAAGCGTGGTGGTTTGCCCACTTACTCATGGATCACTCGTGTGCAAGTGATACCCTATGCTTCGGCAGTAGACTTTATCATGTATGCGATGTTATGTACCAGACCAGATATAGATGACTCACTAGGTGTAGTGATCAGGAATCAATCGGATCTTGGGAGAATAACTGGATAGCTGTGGAGAACATTCTTAAGTACTTGGGAAGCGCTAAAAGAAAGTTCTTGGTTCCAGCTTCCAGAGTGATAAGTTCGACTGAAAGTCAATCACAGGCATTGTCTTTACCTTCAGTGGAGGGACAGTATGATTGGAAGAGTTCCAAGCTAGATACCGTGGCATACTAGACGATAAAAGCTGAATACATTGCTACCAACGATGCTACCAAAGAGGTTGTCTGGACATTACTTGTTCAAGAGATGAGCAAGGTTCCGACCATTGAGCGTCCAATAACTGTTATTGTGACAACAATGGAGTTATGGCTTTGGCCTAGGAACACCGGTCCCATCAGCGATCCAGACATATTCCGATACTAGTATCACCTGATCAGGGAGATGGTTGATCTCCAACGGATCGAGATTAGGAGAGTTGATATGAAGAACAACACGGCAGATCCACTCACCAAGGCCTGCTTTCCCAAATACTATTTGAGAGATTTTGGGATGGTTGAGTATGGGATACTACGACCACTGCTATATTGTTGGGTATTGGATACTACAACAGATGACCTTAGTGCAAGTGGGAGATTGTTAGTTATATGTATGCCCTAGAGTCCATTACTGTACATGGGATGTATATTGTAGTGGATGCTTGGACATATATAGGGAGGACTTTCTTGCTCGATATGATAGTATGCTATCTGGTTGCTCTTTGTCTTAATATGTTGACTTGTATACGTGATGTTGTCTTGCTCTCATATGTTGACAAAGCCCTTTAGGATGTGTACTTGACTTCCAGGACTATGATGGAGATCATACTAGTGGGTCCAAGGGTAGTCCACAAGTACACCCTATAATTGTTCCTAGTCGAGGGAGTATCGAGACAGGGCATCGATGCTCCAGAGTAGACTAGCGTATACGCATCTTGACCCATATGATGGGCGATGGATGATCCCACATCCATTGGTGTTTGACATCAAAGATGGTGTACGGGTACTCAGTGGAGACTGGGTACACTGAACAGACTCACCGAGAACTACTAGATGGTATTATACCTATCGTCAGATAGCAGTTCTCTGGTGACACCGGTACAGATTAGTCTGTCGACCCGAGATCGTCATAGAGTCTCGTGTGATTCTCACTGTGCTTTGATTTCCACCATACCACGGTCAAGAGATCGTGCAAAAAGGTGATTTTTGGGTACAGTCCCGAGTCACATGGAGGCAATGAGCGATAGGATGGGATTCGTCTCTCCCGGTATTGGGAGTTGATGTTGCGCTATGCTCGATTGGCCATAACATGAAATCCCTGGCCAGGATTGCTGAGATTTACTGATAAGTGTTATCAATAGTTTCTCGAACCGTTATGGACCTTGCATCGGCATGACTTATCAGGTTATTGGGGTCTGACGTTATACCACCCCAGACGATGATATGCGACATATCAGACGAAGAGACCGGACTGTACGGTAGTGTTACTGTCAGGATTTTGCAGGAGTTAGAGCGGGCTTGCTTACTGATCTCCTGATCGTTCAATACCTGGGTAACCGTTACGTCCAGCTAGTACCGCTGACAGCTTGTGGGTACTTGATGTGATCATCACCTACTGCCGGCGTATTGACGAGTCTTTAGAGTCCTACACAGAGGTTTCACTGGCTCAGGCAAAACGAAGTAGGAGCACATATGTGATATGTGCGGGACCGAGATTAATACGAGTATGTGATACCGTATTCTATTCTCGCGATATAAAGTATCAATCGGTTATATGTGATATAGCCAGGTTATTGAATCAAATGTTGATTCGATAAATCGATATTTTATCGGTCGGTTATATGCGATATAGCCGGGTTATCAAATTAAGTGTTGATTCGATATAATGATACAAATAATATTAGTCGGTCATATGAGATATAACCGGATTAATAAATCAAGTGTTGATTTAATGATTTAATGTATAATTATATATTTGATATATTAATTTACATTAGCTAATATTAGCTCACTTAAACGTTTACTTTTCTCACATGTGCACACTTAATATATATGTGATATATATTAATTGTGTTTTATATTGTGTCATAGTTGATGATACAAGATACATGGGTGCATGGGATTTACACCATGATAAAGATAATGTAGGGTTTATTTATTTAGTGTAAATCAATTATTAGTTGGATAATGGTCATATGGCATGAAGCTTTGAGAAGCTTGGAGACCCATTGACTTAGTCCACTAGTTTTGTCTTACACTAGATATTTGTTAACCCAACCATTATCTAAACTCATGGTTAAGTCTCTACATGAGACATATTAGATATTTTCTCACCCATGGTTTCCATTCTCTCTCACAACATTATCTCTCTTCATCTTCCTCTTCAAAGCTCAAGATCTCTCTAGCTCTTGATCAAGTGAGAAACCCTAGTGAGAAAATTAATTCCAAAGTGAGCAAAAATCCTACTTCATCATCCTCTACTAGACTAGCACTTTAGTATTGGGTGTTAGTTTCACTAATCCCACATTAGTGAAGAGGGTAGCTTGGGTTAGTGTCTCCTCGACGTAGATCATTTTCGGGCCTCGAAGACTTCAAGCAAAATTGTTGCTTTCTTCTCATGGAGCCATTTAAGAGTCCGCAAGATCATTTCATCGCAGCGAAGGGAATACTACACGGAGCTATTGAAGTGAAGGATCGATCTACAAAGGTTGTATTTCTCATTCACTTAGATGTTAAGTTGTTAACATTGCTTGCTTGTTTAAATTTCTAGTTAAAGATTCTAAGTTAGAGTTATTTAGAACGGCAAAAATTTAAAAACGGTATGGACGATACCTCCCGAAACCTTGCTGCCGTCCTAGGTAACCCTACACCGGCACCTCCTACGTCTTCCTCTCTCTCTTCTCTTGACTCTACACCCATAAGTCCCAACTCCCCTTCTCTATTCCATTCTAAAAATTTGTAAAAGTAAAACCCGACGGAAGCGGAGTTAATCCGACTTCCGATTCGGTTTTCTTTAAAAAGATCAACTTTCCTCAAATACAACCATACCAAATTCTTACATCTTGACTATTAATCATTAATAAAACATGTTGAATAAGTTTCATAGCAAAATATTTCATATTGCAACTTTTATCGTACTTTTTCACTAAAATACCATGTAGTTTAGTTTCGATTTTAAAACATCATTAATCTTGTTATACTTTTAGATAGATCACGAGGTAATGACCTACCTCTTCACAACACTCATATGCAACATAGCACAATACCTTTCGGGAACATAGAATACGGGAATACGAATTTACAATTAAATACTTTTTACTATTAAAACCGTTTTCTACAAGATTACGTATTTTTACAAATCTTTGCAAAGCGCCGCTACAACCCATTTTGGGGAACCCGTCTGAGATGGTGCGGATTATCGCACATCCCTGGGCTTAGTAGTGCGAGATTCAGACCTCTGCAAGGAGCATTCGGTCTTGAAAAATTTAAAAATACAAATATCTTAAGAAAAATGAGATTTCTAGAAAAATAATAAATTAAAATTATTTTATATAAATAAAAATATATATGTATCATCAAAATATCTATTTTTGTTATAATATAAATATTCCAACTTTTCTATATCAAAAGAATCACTTTACATGAAAATACCATGCAATTCCATACAAGTTCAATACATTATAATTAAATACAATATATTATGAAATTAGGCGTTATTCACTAGAAATGTCATATTAATAAAATAAACATCTATGAAAACTCTAAAGACGATATTAAAATACTTGAGGTGTATTTTGAAAATTATACAAAATTATTTTTACATAAAACTCGCTCAAGTTCTATAAATTACCCTAAGGATCCTAGTAAATATAGGTTTAAGCGGGACCAGTCTCTTGAGCCTCAGGGAGCCGAAGATATGGGTGCTTGCCTATTTAAGGTAGACAACTTAATAAACGGTGTTATCAACACGGTAGTCGTATTTGAAAAAGACACAAATCCTGCCACCCAAGTGCAGCGGTTACCGATAACATCAAAACCTAATTCAAGACTTCAATTTCTTTTCTAATTGTTCTGACTCAGACTGAGTATCATTATAAATAATCTGACTTGAATATGATTCAAGTACAAACTACAATTCAATATGATTCCATGAATACATATATTCAATCTATATTGACCGAACCGAACCATGGATATACTTCCATTTACATGATTCTCAAGTTACATCCATGATTCTCCAGTTACATCCATTTACTGATATCATGGTTTCGGCAAGTCATCCAATTATACAATCTATATTACAAGACAATACAAGTTGCAATACAATACACCAATACAATCAAGACATCACGGGGTTTAAGGGGTAGATTGGTACGGAAGGTGTTAGAAGTGGCACGAGACTGCAAGATTTAAGACACCTAACCTGAATTCAACTGTCGTTGTTCCGAGTTGTAACGGAGCCTTGTACTTCCATTTGCCTTTAAACTCTGGCATATAGAGACTCCTCTCGTATACAATGGCATCCTTCTGTACCAAGCTACAAACAACAGCGTTAATACTAAATACAACATTATAACAATATAATACAACTTTAAAAGCTACACACACTCTCTCTCACTGTCTATTCTATTTCTCCCTTATCTTTGGGACTTACCGAGCGATTGTTCGCTGACAACATTCCTTCTCTTTCTTCTTTAGAATGTTGTCAGGTGGATCGGATGCACTAGAGCACAAGACCATTCAGGAGCATTCGGTGCAGGCCCTTGAGCAGTACACCGAACACCCAGAGCTATAGCCACGTGTACCTATTTCATTTCAGTACTATCCATTTCTGTTATGCCACTGTTTAGGCATTGCTTTCATTCAGATGTATTTACTTTTCCATGCATTGTACAAAAGAATGTTAATAAATAAAGTTGCTGTTCAATTATATCTTTTGTCTCTTGTACATTTTTATTTATATTGTTTAGATACGCTTAGTGTATTTATTTCAGAGTAAATACGTAGCAGCCTCGTCGCGCCCTCTGCCCGTATTCCGGGAAGCGGGGCATGACATTAGTGCTTATCTTCCGCATGTGATGCGATTGGATTAGGGTAGTCGTACGGCCTTGTTGACCTCCGTCAAGAGTCGTGCGGGTGGGTTTAATTCAATTAAGAAATGAACGAGTTGAACTTGACTAGCGGCCTATGGTTTGTTGATCTCCGTCAAGGTCATAGGAAGTTAGGGGTAAAAACAGATATTGGAAATTTCAAATGTTGAAATTTGAAATGAGATTGCATACCTTCTATATGATAGTTGGATCTCGATACCCACTGCGAGTAAGAGTTACTCCTGAGAGATTTTTGCACTTTACAATTAGCCGATCCATTAGGTGTCTAAGAAAGGTGTTAACGGGATGATGCCCCTGCAAAAACAAGGTTATTTAATTAGTTCCATGAGAAAATATAGGGAGACTCCCTCGGAGTACCAATACCCGCCTGGCCGAACGATTGGCGAACTTGTAGGGTGTAATTAATCCCGACTAATCTTAACTATGGTTTGAAGGAAGATTTGATAAAAACAGTGAGAGCCATCCCGATTAGATAAAATAATAACCAATCTAATCTTACAAAGAGCACACGCAAAGTGATTATCCTTCTCTCTCTGCTGGTAGCGACCAATGATACGCCTTAATCAAGATAATAATATGGATGTATTCACCGAACCCACTTATTATATCGGGCTAGGTTCCGCTATATCTTATGATTGTCATAAGTCTGAGCAAGCAATATGGGAATATTCGGATTCCCATGTCACCCAAACGAAGAATAAGTATGTTGATGCATCGTCTTCGGGTGTGTTTATAACCGAGAACCGTTTCTCAATTTGCTCTACGTCCTGGATATTGGATACTGGATCAGGATCCTACATATATACTTTGTTACATGGGCTAAAGAGAGGTAAAGAACTAGGAAAGGGTGATATGTTTCTGGTAGTAGGGAATGGTGCAATTGTTGCAGCCAAAGTGTTGGCGAATATCACCTTTTATTACCAAGTGGTAATACAATGATTCTGAGTGACTGTTATTTCGTACCAAAAATATTGTGAATGTTTTCCTAAATCAAGTATTGATTTGGTATGGTACGTTATATAACGGTAATACGTTCTAAATCACAACATAGTTCTAAGTATACAGAATATACACAAGAAGAATAGTTCAGAAATGAACGAAGCCTTCTTGTGGCATTGTAGACTAGGTCATACCAATACGACAAGACTAGCTGAGTTACATAAGGATGCATATTTGAATCCGTTCAAATTTATATCTTATGAAACTTTCCAGTCATATCTCAAAGGCAATATGACCAAATCTCTGTTTACTGGACACGGAGAAAGAGCTACTGAACTCTTGGGACAGATATATAGTGATGTATGCGGTCCTATGTCTACATATGCTAGGATTGGTTCATCGTACTTTATTATATTCACCGATGATCTCTCAAGATACGGACATGTGTTCCTGTTGAAACACAAATCTGAATCTTTTGAGAAATTCAAGGAATATAAGTACGAAGTTGAGAACCAGACGGGTAAAAGTATTAAAATCCTTCGATCTGATCGGGGAGGAGAAAACTTGAGCACAGAATTCCGTGACTATTTAAAAGAGAATGAGATTCTCTCTCAGCTTACTCCTCCGTATACACCACAGCACAACGGAGTTTTGGAGCGGAGGTATCGCACCCTATTATATATGGTGCGCTCTATGATGAGTAATGCTGAGTTGCCTATTTTCTTTTAGGGTTATGCACTTAAGATAGCTGCATACCTATTGAATAGAGTTTCGACCAAATCCGTTGCCTACCACTCCATATGAGATATGGAATGGGAAGAGGCCTTTTCTTAAACGAGTTAAGATATGTGGTTGTCCGACCTATGTTAAAAAGCAAAATCCGGACAAGATCAAGACAAGGTCAGTTCTGTGCATGTTTGTAGGATATCCCAAATATTTGCAAGGGTATATCTTCTACCACACCGAGGGACAAAAGGTATTTGTTTCTCAACATGCCACCATTTTAGAAAAGGAATTTCTTGTGAAAGAAATTAGTGGTAATGAGGTGGAACTGGAAGAAGTTCCAGCAATACAAACTATAGCTGACGATTTGGTGAAACCGGAGGATTCAATAGTCCCCAACGAACCTCAGCCACTCCGCAGATCTAGTAGGGTTTCTCATCCACCTGAGAGATACTACAGTTTTCTTATAGACGGTGAGAGCGAGGATTGCATCATGGAAGATGATGACCCAACTAGATTCGAGCAGGCCATCACAAGTAAAGACTCTGTGAAATGGCTGAATACTATGCGAACCGAGATGGAATCCATGTATACCAACAAAGTATGGACTTTGGAAGTTGCTCCTGAAGGGGTAAAACCCATCGGGAGAAAGTGGATCTTGAGAAGATAATATGTGTAGATGGAAAAGTTGAGACTTTCAAAGCTAAACTTGTAGCAAAAGGTTTTCGTCAACGGCCAGGTGTCGACTGTGATGAAACCTTTTCCCCATTGGCTATGCTTAAGTCCATCAGGATCCTACTTGCCGTTGTTGCATACCATGACTATGAAATCTGATAGTTGGACGTCAAGACCGCTTTTCTAAATGGTGATTTAGAAGAGAGCGTGTACATGACATAGCCAGAGGGCATCGTAGATAGCGGGAGCAGCGGAAGCATATGCAAGCTGCTTAAATCAATCTACGGATTAATCAGGCATCGCGGAGATGAAATATCTGTTTTGATGAAACTGTCAAAGAGTTTGACATCATCAAAAATGTAGATAAACTATATATATATATATAAGAAGGCAGTAGAAAGTAAGGTTGTATTCCTCGTATTGTACGTTCAAGCTCTTCTTATCACACACGTTCTCCATGAAAGATCTAAGTGATGCCTCCTACATCTTGGGGATATAAATCTATAGAGATAGATCTAGACGGATGTTGAGATTGTCCCAATCCAGGTACATAGACACCATACTAAAGAGGTTTAGTATGGAAGATTCTAAGCGTGGTAATTTACCCGCTTGTTAAGGAATCTCTCTCCAAAGAGATGTCTCCTAAGGCTGATTTGGAGAGGTCCCGCATGTAAGAGATACCCTATGTTTCGGCAGTCAGGTCAATCATGTATGCGATTTTGTATACCAGACCGGATGTAACTTACTCACTATGTGTAGTGAATAGGTATCAATCAGATCCTGGAAAGAAATACTGGACAGCTGTGAAGAACATTTTTAATACTTGAGAAGGACTGAAGAGATGTTCTTGGTGTATGGTAACGGTGAACTCTAGGTAGAGTCCTTTACCGATTCAAGCTTCCAGAGTGATAAGGACGATAGTAAGTCGGTCTCGGGTTTTGTTTTCACCCTCAGTGGAGGGACAATATGTTGGAAGAGTTCTAAGCTAGATACCATAGAAGACTCGACAATGAAGGCTAAATGCATCGCTACCAACGATGCTGCTAAAGAGGTTGTCTGGATGAAGAAGTTCATAAGATGAACTTGGTGAGGTTCCATCCATTGAGCATCCAATACCTGCGTATTGTGATAACAATGGAGCTGTGGCTTTGGCCAAGGAACCCTGGTCTCATCAGAGATCCAGACATATTCTTAGGCGGTATCACCTGATCAGGGAGACAGTAGATCGCCGGGAGATCGAGATCAAGAGAGTTGACACAGAGGATAACACAGCGGATCCACTCACCAAGCCCCTCCCCTAGATGCTAATCGAAAGACTTTTTTGGGTGTTGGGTATTAGATACTACAACAAATGGCTTTAGTGCAAGTGGGAGATTGTTAGTGATATGTATGCCCTAGATGCCATTATTGTATGATATAGTGGATGCTTGGACATATATATGGAGGACTTTCATGCTTGACATGATAGTATGCTACCTGGTTGCCTTTATCTTAACATGTTCACTGGTATTATTATACCGTCTCTCATATACATGTTGATAAATCCCTTAGGATGTAGGCTTGACTATCAGGACTATGATGCAGATCATGCTACTGGGACCTAGGTAGTTCACAAGCACATCCTTCAATTGTTCCTAGTCAACGGAATATCGAGACAGGGCATCGATATTCCAGAGTAGACTAGTGTGTACATTTCTTGACCCTATATGAGGCAATGGTTGATCCCATATCCATTGGTGTTTGACATCAAAGATTGTACATATGTGCTCATTAGAGAATGTGTACACCGAACAGGACTCGCCGAGAACTCCTAGATGGTACTATACCTATCGTCATATAGCAGTTCTCTGGTGACACCGGTACATGTTAGTCTGTAGACCCGAGATCGTCATAAAGTCTTGTGTGGTTCCCACTGTGCTTTGATTTCCTCCCTACCACGGCTCAAAGGAGTCGTGCAAACAGGTGGATTTTGGGTATCGTCCCGAGTCACATGAAGGCAATGAGGGATAGGAGGGGTTTCGTCTCTCCTGGTATAGGGAGTTGATGTTGCGCTATGCTCGATTGGCTATAACAGGAAGTCCCTATCCAGGGTTGTTGATGAGATTTACTGGTAAGTATTATCATTAGTTTCTCGGACCGTTATAGGCCTTACATCGGCATGACTTATCAAATTATTAGGGTCTGACGATTCCACTCCTAGACTCGATATGCAACATTTCAGACGACGAGACCGGACTGTACGGTAAGTGTTACCTATAGGCTTCATGGGAGTTTGGACAAGCTTCTTCTATTCACTCAATACCTAGGTAGCCGTTAAGTCCAGCTAGTACCGCTGACGGCTTGTGGGTGACTGATATGATCATCACCTACTGATGGCGTATTGATGAGTATTTAGAGTCCCACATAGAAGTTTTCTGGTTCAAGCGAAACGAAGTAGGGCACATATGTTGATATGTGCGGGGGTCTGATTAAATACGAGTATGTGATACTGTATTGTAATCTGGCAGCTATTTGTTTTCGGTTAGGTTATATGTGATATAACCGGATTATTGAATCAAGTGTTGATTTGATAATGTGATATACAGATAAATGATATTAGTCGGTTATATGTGATATAACCGGATTATTAAATCAAGTGTGGATATATATTTATATTTGATATAATTGTATATTGACTAATATTATTGCTCACTAATTATATGCTTATCTTTATATATATATCTTATATATATATATATATATATATATATATATATATATATATATAGAAAATAGAAAAAGAAGTGGAAAATGTGGAGACTTTAGAGGTATGGTTGTAAAGTTTGGTTCATGGATTATTATATTACTCTTGACTTACTATTGAAGAATGGTTCAATTTTTATTATTGGAAAATATTGATGCTTCAATCAGTGAGTTCATTTTTGATGAACCATTCTTCACTTTTTTTTCACACATGAGCTTATGTGATGAGTTGCTCTCTATCTCTCCATTTTCCTCATCTCCACCTCCAAGCTCAATCCCTCACATGAGTTGTGAAACCTTAAGCTTGTGAGAACTCTAGTGAGCAAATATAACCCTTACTTCACCATCCTACACTAGATTAACGCTTTGGTGTAGTGTGTTTCCTTCACTAAAGATTTTAGTGAAGAAGTAGCTTGGATTAGCGGACTTCGGATAGATCATTTTCGGCACGAAGGTCATCGAAGAAAGTTCGTTCAACCTTCAAGTGGAGCCTAGTGAAGTCGCGTGGACCTTAACCTGGAGCTTTAGAAAGAAGAACACGGTCTACAAAGTTGTAGCCATCCATCTCTTAGTATAGTTTATGATATTATAGTTAAAACTCTAATAATTTAGTTTGATCCTTATTTAGTGTTGATTAGCATCCAGAAAATTTTAAAATTGCATGTGTGATGCCCGTTTAAACCCTATCATGGTGCTAGCGTACACTTTCATGATTTAGTGGGTGAAAAATTAACGGTTTACCGACAATAGAGCTTTTTATATTGCTAATTCAACGATGAAAAAGTAATAGAATCACATCAAATGTGGCAAATTCATATTTTATACGATAAAGATGAAGATGATGAGTGTTGATCGTTGGAAAAAATGGTGGATGTTCTGCTTTTTAGACGCCATGGGAGGAAATTCTATCCTATGGCCTCTTTTTTTCATTATTCTCCATATGTATATAATCATGACTAACATTTTTGTTGTTCATGTCATGATCCATATATCATGATATATCAACTTGTTCATGTCATAGCTAATATACCATGATTGGTTACTCATGTCAAGGCATATCAACTTGTTCATATCAGGACTCGTATATCATGACTAATATTTTAATTGCATGTCATATCTTATGTGTCATGGCATATCAATTTGTTTATGTCATGGCTCATATGCCGTGACTAATATCCTGGTTGTTCATGTCACGACTCATATATCATGGCACATCAACTTGTGCATATCATGATTAATATTCTACTTGTTCAAGTCATGGTTCATATATCATGATATATCAACTTGTTCATGTCATGGTTTATATGCCATGACTAATATTTTAGTTGTTTATGTCATGACTTATATATCATGACATGTCAACTTATATGCATAAATGATATGTGTATGTTTGATACTATGATGATAAATGGGTATATAAAAAAATAGTTATGATAAGTGAACTCGTTAACTTATCATGATAACTCCCTTTCCAACCACCGCATACATAACATCTGTCCATGACAACCGCTCCTTTCCGCCTATAAATTAAAAGACGGCATCGTACTCACTTCAGGGAAGATAACACAACGCTAAAAATATGGAAGAAAAGTGAAAACTCTGCAAAAAGAAGATTGTGAAGATTATAAGGTGAGAGATCTAGGCATCAAGCCTATGATCCCAAGACCCTCATCATCCTTGTATTTATTTTTATTTTTTTATCTTCATTCATTCTTTTTCAAAATCATATAAATTATGTAAACTATTATATACATTTTTTTTATCAATGAAGAACTGTTATATGCAAGTCGATTTATAAAGCTTTTATCTTAATCAGGGGTTGTCTATTATAGATGTAATTAACATATAGTTTAGAGAGCCCTACTTCTTGATTAAATGTGGGAATATTTTCATGAATCTTCTTGAGCGATTGGCGTTCTACTATCTGGAAGTGTGGATTCCATAAAATTTTAATAAATATTTTAATGACGATATGGTTATAACTTGTTCGGATCATTAATAAATAAAAGAATCATCTCTATGAGTTTTTTTATTTCAAGTAATGTTTCGATCATACTCATACCATGTATATTTTCCAAAATTATTTAAATCATGATCATGAGCCGTTTGGGTCATTGCAAACAAGAGGATTTCTTAGCCGATCGCACGTATAAATTTTTAATATTGTTTGCAATAACAAAAGAAAATCATGAACTCTCAAAAAAAATTTAGATGGCTTTTTAATGCTTTGCACAACTTCGCATAAAAAATCGTGAAATTGTAGAAATTTCAAACAATACTGTTTTATTCCGTTTTTTAATATTTAAATCGTGAAATTGTAGAAATCTCAAACAATACTGTTTTATTCCGTTTTTTAATATTTTGCTTGGTATATGGTATAAAACGGAAATCACCAAATTTAAGTAAATCCCAAAATTTTGTTATCTTTGGCTTTCAAATATTTTAATTGTTGACCAAAAGAAAATTGCAAAATTTTCAAAAAGCTTAAAATTTTATGTTTCATTTATAATGTTTGGTTTTTTATAGCATAGGAAAGTCGTTATATTTTCAAAAATCTCAAAATTTTCTTTTTCCGTTTATCAATATTTTTCCTGACACAAAAAAATCGCGAAATTTTTAAAATGTAAAAAATTTCCATTTTCACAAAAATTGCAAAATTTTCAAAATTATAATTTTTTTTGTTTTTCAATATTTTGTTTGCTATAATACATGAAAATTGCGAAATCTTAAAAACTCTCAAAATTTCTGTCTTTCTATATTTTGCATATAATAATTAATAAAAATCGCGAAATTTTCGAAAATCTCAAAATATTCTATTTTTTTCGGTTTTTCAGTATGTACCCACACAAAAAACAGCGAAAATTTCAAAAATCTCAAAACTTTTCTTCTTTTCGGGTTTTCAATATTTTTCTTGCTGAGCACATTGATATCACGAAATTTTTAAAAAATTTCAAAATTTTCTATTTTCTTTCGAATTTCAATATTTTGTATGATACTTCTTACGAAAGCTGCGTAATTTTTTAAAAATCCATATTCTTAAATATTTGTATATAAAAGGGCACAAAAACAGTGAAATTTCAAAAATCTCACATTTCCATATTGAGTAACAGGTTGCTAATAATATATGTATGTTGGTTTGCACCTACTACTCAAAAAGGGTAACCTGGTACTCATAAGGGTTAATACTGTTTGTAGTTTGCTGCGGTTTTAGCGAAAGTATATGGATGAGAGCTAACTTAACCTTTTACTCTATAAATCTCCTCTTCATGGCCTCTTTTCCAAAACCCCAAGAAATCCAAAATAGGTATTTGCTTTCATGAGATTTTGAGAAGAAAAGGGCAGAGGGAGAAGGTGGTGAGGGACAATGGGTGTTTGGTCTGTTGGATTTTGGAGAAGAGCCCTCGGAGTGTAAAATGGTTTTCGATTGTATCAGTAAATAGATAGATAGATAGGTGTGGATGTGAAAAAAGCCAGTATGTATTTGACAAATATTGTTTTCTCAAAAGAATCTATTGCTCACTACTACAGATACCGCTCAGATGTCACATGAAGTGGTACTCGCACTGTATGCATAGATGAGACCAAAAGTCCAGAGCTTTTCTGTACCTATTCAGGTGTTCACTTTAATCCTCAACAGTAAAACTCCCAGTTCTCATTGGGTTCAAGACCAAGAAGAATAGTGCTAGCTAGTGCTCTCTCTCTCTCTCTCTCTCTCCCCACACATTTCAGGATAGCAAGAAACATGGTGGCAGGGTTACCAGGAAACAACTACAGTTAAAGGATGTTCAAGAGTTTCCATGAATACTATAAATACTCAGGCAAATATCAAATTATTTGCAAGCAACACCGTACATGAGAAAAGTGGAAGAAAGAGGTTTCAGGAGCCTTTTTCCTTAGATGCTGTCAAAAAACTACACCTACGCCATTTTATTTGATGATCGGCACCGGCCATCTTGATCTACATTTTCTAATATGTCGATACACCAAATTTCATATGATTCTAACTCTTTTTCACCGTTGATTTAGTAAGTGCAAAATTAGCGGTTTGCCGACAATAGAACTTTTGACATTGCTGAATCAATGGTGAAAATGTGTTAGGAATTTGATGTATCGACATATTAGACGATGAAGATCAAGATGACCAATGTCGATCGTCAAATAACATGGTGGTGGAGAGAGAGAGAGAGAAGAGGCCCTATTAGGCTTTTTCGTTAGATGGCGTCAAAAATCTATATTCTCCACCATTTTATTCGACGATCGGTACAGATCATCATTATCTTTATCATCTAAGATGTGGATGTACCAAATTTTATATGGTTCTACAACTTTTTCACCGTTGAATTGGCAATGCAAAAAGTTCTATTGTCGGTAAACCGTTGATCCGGCACCCACTAAATCAACGGAGAAAAAAAATGATGGAATCATATTAAATTTGATGTATCTACATCTTTAGATGATATAGATGGAGGTGATGGATGCCGATCGTTAAATTTTTTTTCCATAAAAGATGTATTTTTTCGACGCCATAAAAGAAAATTCTATGCAATGACACCTTTCCACCGCTATACCCATGTGAATGTTTTGAGTATAGTAATTATATGAAGTTCAAGTTCCAATAGCTCAATTAACAAAAGAAATATATTAATTGGGGGGAACAGACTTTGCCTTTTATAACTTAATTTCTCCCACTTTTCATTCGAAGTTTGACAGCAAGTTGAGTGATCATGTAATATACATTTTAGCCTAATTAAGAAGAATAATGAATATGCATATGAATTATTACAACTAAGAGAGCATGTTATTAAACTGTGCCAGCCAAGAGAACTGAATTGATTATGAACCATGCAACCATCTTTGCAGCAAATGGAACGTTTTCAAAATATTCTTGTAAAAGTGTTGCAAGTGCAAAACAATTATTTCATCATCTCGATCGGTACCATCTCAATATTTATGAAATACGACATCCAATTGAAACAAACTGCTTTACCAAAAGCTTGAGCTCTTACATTGTGTGCTTTTAAATATTCAAGCAAACATAACATTAGCATTGAGATTGAAATATTTCATCAAACCTCATGCGAAAACCATAACAAGAAAGCAGCAGTTTCATATTGAAGACCCAATCTGGTACTCAATAAATGGAGCCTAAAAGACTGCAGCTCCTGCGTTGTTTGTGTTAATAATTGTGGACAGTTTAATTTGTGTGGTTTGTGTTAGCATGTTTATTTCTAGATTAGGGTTTGATCTCCAAAGGCTAGGTAAATGGTATGTAATAGCCAAACAATACATCGATCTGATCCTCTAGTAGGAATTAAAATTCGAATGAGAAAAGAATATTAAACCTCACCAAAGGCCAAACTCCTTGTTAGCTAGCTCTAGATTTCTTCAACTTCCTTCAGATGATGAAGGCCATATATATATATATATAACATTAGACGGTAAAAAATGGCTACAATAGTAATTGGAGAAAAAATATTAAACCAAAAGGTTGTTCCTAAGGAAATTAATAGAGGATTAAGAAAGAGGGAGCTCCCTTCAGTCCAAGCATGGAGCGGAAAGGATCGAATTGGCTCCCGCATCATTCACTCATTCACTGAGTAGATGAAAAATGTACCCTCCTTTTGCCCGCATATGCACCGAGTGTTTGAATGAATGAGTCGGCAGCTAATTCGGAATCCGTAGCCATCCATGAGTGGACTGAAGGAAGCTCTATCAAACCCATTCCTCAACGCCAATAAAGAAAATAGAACACCTGCATCAACAAAATAAATATTTATTCCCCAAAATTACACAAGATATATTATTGATGACAAAAGATATAGGCAGTGCTAGGTGTGTTGGGGGAGGAAAAGGAGGAAGTCACTGCAAGAAAAAGGGCATCATGATCGAAACTACTTTGATATGACCACATATCGTAGAATCCATGCCATTGTAAGCAACTTTGGTATGGTGACATGGACATCAAGATGATAACATCTAGTAGGTATGTAGTAAGAAACTGGATTAAAAATAAATATCACTATGTAAAAGCCCATGCACACATAAATATATACAAGAATTATCATGTGAGAATTTGTTAGATATAATATATGCTACCTCCGTTTCACAATACTGGTCTTTATTTTTTTTTTGGCACTTTTTTCTCCTCAAATTATTTATGGCCCTTTAGAATATCAAGAAATGGGTTTTATTCTATACTTCTGTTACCAATTGACTTTAAATATAAAGTTCCAAATCTAACCCTATAATAAAGACTATTATAGGTTTAAACTAGCTAGAGATTTCAAATATATGATATTTTAGATTTTTAGAAAGTTGTACTCTTCATAATAACCGTGCAAAGGAAAAAAATAGTGTTGCGAGACGAATGTAGTAAACCCTCAATTCCCTTACCATAAATAATTTGAAAGTTTTGATGCAATGGCGGGGAGATTAAGAATATCCATACCTCATTCGGAAAAAAATTGTTATTGCTTTTTATTTATATGTTTTACATATTTATTGTTTTTATAATTATAATATTTTAACATCGTTAAAAATTGAAAACAAGCACTATATATAGATTGTGATGAAAAGAATATCCCTAAGGAGTTAGAGATTTCTCACTTTTTCTTCGAAGAAAATGATGTATAAGGAGACTTGTAAATGCATTATTTTGGAGTAATATAGTGTATCATAATTGAATGTGAGGCAATGACTAAATGTGCTAGAAGAAAAATATGTCCCTTGACTGACTCATTAATATATAGTAGGACTCATGAATCCTACCCAAAATTTTGGGATGATTGTTTTAATTAATTATTCTTAATTTTCTAGGTAATGAAAAATCTTCCATTATAAACCTACTTATCATAGTGTTAATTAAGTCAAAATTATGCTACAAACAATCTTGAAAGACTAAAAATGGAAACTTTTGTGAACATGTAGCATTTGAAGTCCTAACAGTAACAGTGGAATGTCACGAGCATTTAAAATTTGAAAGCCTACCATGAACAGCAAGTTGGAGGTTCAAGGAAATGCAAAAAACAACAGAAAAGTAACTGGCTAAGTAAATAAATATAATGGAAAAGCTACAAGTTTACCAAGCTGAGCTTTAATTTGGCCAATGTAATCCATTGACAATGAATAGTGAAAAGGATCCTAATAAACCGAAAAACACTTGAAATATATAGAACATTCTAGTTAATTATTTTCCTGGAAATTAATTATCATAAAAATAGCAATCGACGAGGTTGTTTTGAACACCAAAATCATAATCAAACTCACATATAAGAAAGTGTTTCAGAGGCTGCATCTATATATTAGCATAAATAATTGCATGATCGCCTATATATATAAAACCCTAAAAATTAAATAAATTCAATATGTTTTGTCTTGCATAAACTATCATGGCATCTAAGAAAATAAAAACATGAGAGAAAGAGACCTGCAAAATTTCAATACTGGAAATCACAAGAAAAATCAAACCTCATAAACCTGTTGCGCCCAGCCATCAAACCCTAATTCTTCTCACAGACAATAATAAGGCGCTGCAGTGGAAAGAAAACAGAAAAATGAAGGGGGAAAAGAAATTGGAGGATAGAAAGAAGGCAGATCCTTCTCCCATTTTATTTGTAAACAACATATTTCTATATCAAGAAAGCAATAATTACAAAATATACAAATCAGAGAATTATATTCCAAAAGAATCATCTTGGTTTATTACCAATTATAGGATCAAACCATTTTTTTTCCTTTCCTGCAATTTTCATATGCTTACCTGGGATTGAAATGAAAGTGACCCAAGACACTGCACATGATAATAAAAGAAGGGAAAAAGGGTAGGATGAGTTCACCTGAGAATGAGAGAAAGCAGATCTCTCTAGCTAGCAGCAATCTAAATCTTTTGGGAAGAGAGAGAGAGAGAGAGAGAGAGGGGAGAGAATGAGGATCCAAAAGGCATTGAAGACAGATGTGAGAAAGCTCAGTGGGTGGTGCTGTACTGGTCCCCTTTGAGTCTTTGACTGCCCCCTTTTCTTTTACTCTCTCTCTTCTTTGAACAGTAGAGAGCTGGCTAAGCGCATGATCACTGAGGGGGCCTGGGCCCACACTGCCGGTTTGTCAGGAGAGAGGGGGAGTAGATGGACCCCACCAAACTAGTTTGTGTCTTAGACCGTACTTCTTGGTTTGAATGAAGGTTGCGTGCGAAGGGGAATGGAAGACAATATAGCATGGTAATTTAGGATAAATACATATTTTGGGATATGATTATGATGAAATTTGGTCATTTTATTACCACGGTAATCCTATATTTCCGGGAATACCGTTTACACCTAAATAAATATAGTAATTTAAGATCATCATCTGGATTAGCTCATACCAAGCGCACCATAAATGTAAGTACGAGCGTCCGCAGCCACTTGATTGCGGGCAGTCACAAGAGAGAGAAACATATGGGTGGGTCCCACTCCACTTAAAACCAGGCCAGACCTCCGTGCTCTTGAGCCACTTAACAGGGTAGCTAACCAAGTGGTTGTGGACGCCCCCAGCTACAATATACTTATTGGGTAAATTGGACCTAGATATCTCCCGAGGCTTATTAGCTGCGGTATCAAAACATAGGGTGGATGGAGGAGACCATCCAAACTTAAAACACAAGAGGCGCACCGTAAGTTTTTTCATGACCATTAACATCATGCTTATTTGGTTTACCAAAATATTCAATGTTTGGCTGACAACATTTGTTGCATGTAACAGATATTGTAATATTCGTTCGTTTGATGCATGTAATATTTTATGTAAGTTATCCGCTATCACACAATGTGATACAAATGGGTATTAAGCAAAAACGAAGTGATTAATTATATTTAGATACAGGTTATAGTTGTAAAAGGGGAAGACATAGCAGATAGCACAATATTAATCTTAGGTAACCCTAAGCAGGGACCCTCCCACCCATAAAGTATAATTTATAAATCCTTTCAGCTTTAGTTTACGGTCTATCTTGGATCAGCGCTCGTAAGGTTTTCAGCGATATTCAGAAGAAGGATCGGTCGTATGAGCATTTCCCCAATTCCACGCCCATGCCTTGGTCTTTCAAGAGAGTAAGCAGAAGGCTCATGACTTATGCCCTCTTTAGGACATGAAGTCCGCAATAGCTTACCCTGAAAGTCCTAAATATCATCACAAGCCAAAGTACAAAATAGTCCGGTATCACCTGTAACATCCTGTATCTTGAAATCCTAATAAAATAAGAATTTTTCGTATTTTCTTTGATTCTATGTCCATTTAACATATCAAGTGCAATATCAGTTCTGATATCAGTTAAATATCAGCCCTGAGCCGGTTCAAAAGTGCTAAAGACAACTCAAGAGTCATTCCAAATATTTTTCTCTTCTCTGGTTGTATAAGACGGCCCATGACTACCTTGAGCCGGCTCATGGGCCTAGAGAATTTCTTTTCCTTCTCTGTGTTTATGAGCCGGCTCAACACTTTCTTCAGACGGCTCAAGTTTACCTTGAGACGTCTCAACATGTGCTAGGAACAACTGTTTTATTCTCTGTCTCTGTGAAACGGCTCAACAATAGCCTGAGCCGGCTCAACTTAAATCTGATCACATTATGTAACAACCTAGTGCATTTATACGATATTTTATTGATGTATTTTCGAATCTTGCGACAGATTTCTGATTATTATTGCTTTTGGGTGCGGATTGGGAATTTGGTAGCTGTGGTTAGTATCCGACCCGACCCGCATGTTTGAAACCTATCATGGTTCTAAATTATGCCATATATTTACTAGTACAGAGGATCCATGCAATCTAGATTCTATATACATGTATAATATATTTTTGTGTCCGCATATCTGTTAAATAATACAAATAAAAACCAAATAATATATTTTGATATCTAGCATGGCATGTTATGTACCTCATATCATCTGGTTGCATCCATACATCGTGTTCATGTCCAGATTGTTAAAACAGACTCGTTTGGATCGCTACGCATATTTACGTAGATCCGTACTTGGGGGGTATGCATTTTTATTGACTGGGTATCGTATTATAGTTTTAACTTTTACGTATATTCTCCATATTTAAAAACTAGATTTTTAGATAAAACCCGGGTAATTTTCGGAGTATTTTAATATTAGATATTTAAACCTAAAATATATATTATAATACTTTTATAACTAAAAGTTTATATATATATATATATATATATATATATATAAACTAAATAATATTTTTCTTAAGCCCACTCTCTCTATACTCTCTCTCTCTCTCTCTCTCTCTATATATATATATATAATACTAAACCTAATTACTATAACACTTCATCTCTCTCTTTCTTCTTCTGCACTCGCCCTGGAGGAAACCTTAATCCTCGCCCACGCTTGCATCTCCGCCGCCGATCACCTCACCTCGTCGCCGCCCTCATCACCACCTTCACCATCTCTGCTTCCACCTCTTCTCTCCATTCCCAAGCACCATGACATCCCTGCACAACCCCGACGCCAACCCCAGAAATTCCAACCTTGCCATTAACCGTCGCCGGAGACTCGTCGTCGCCGTCACCCTCACCCCACCATCACCTCCTCACCTCCCTCTCCACTCTCTGACACCACCACCACCTCCCTCGTCACTCCCCGACGACCTAATAGCAACCCAAGAAACCCCACTGCCTTTGTTGTCGCCGACAACCCACCATCGTCGCCCCGCCTCTGCTCTCGTCATCCCAGAACCCAACAGCAGCAGCCACCAGTCTTCTTCTTCTTCTTCCTTTCTTTCTTTCTTGGTATTCCGGCCGTCTCGCCAGAGTTGCGCGCGTCGCCGACGATCCGGACAACCCAGTCACCGTCGTCGTTCAGCTTAATCGCCACGTCAAGTCACTGTTCAGCCAGGTCCAGTCCTTTGCGCGCGTGAGTTTAGCATCGCAACGTTATTCCGATGTCGGACGTAGCATCCCTATCTCGACGTGAAGTCCGATCAGGCAAGTTTTAAACTTGCAACATGCTATATTATATTATATTAATATCTATATGAATAAGAATAGTGCATGTGTTTTATCATTCATCGAATATTAACGATTTACAGTTTTACGATATGCATTCGTATCCGTACTGATAATCGTTTATCTAGTTGCATGCCGGAATATCATGATATCATTATACTACTATATTAGTACAACATGCTATCTAGTTTGCATCATACTTGGTAGTGAACGTATAATGGTTATTACAGATAAATACATATGCATCCTGACATCAGTTTTGTTTACCGTGTTCCGATATTAATTACTGTTTCACATGGGGTATCTATTTGGTTAATATACATCACATGACATGTTCATGATACACTATCTGACTTTTTACTTAGATCTTATTAATAATGCCAACAATCCTGACGTGTTGTCCTGACGGACGTAATTTGTTGTCTGCATAGAAAAAACATGTACCTGCTTGATCCTGTGTTGGCATTAGATTTATGTTAGTAATACCTACCTTGAACACATAATTTTGGGGGTAAGGGGAATTCAATAATAAAACCTGACTTGTAACTCAACGGTTCGATACTTATACTGATCAGTCTTTACGGGCTCGGCCAGCCCCGGAATGATGCTACTAACATCATTCGTCTGTACATGTTACATGTTTACTGATTAGCGCACGTCTCGGATTCAGCCCGAGAGTCATGACCGTGGTCCCGAGCACGCACGGGATACTATTGAGTTACATCAACGATTCTATTAAATTGATTTAAAAAACTTCTAGAATAGATAATTTAGAGGCACATAATTTAGGATACACATCACATATATACAGATCATTGTTTACACCTTTGTTTATTATTTACATTCATATTTAATCATAGCATCATATCCTGGTTATTATTATTATTTTGATATTATGACGCACTGATGTCTGGATTTTGCATGACCCAGTTCCTCTACCTTTATCGCAGGCTGATCAAAAGTATTTTAGCAATCAAGCCGAGCAATGAGGAGTTGAACGTGTGTTATTAGAGATCTTTAGTTTATTTATTTCCATAGTTTTATTTCTTTTGATGTGAGCCCATATTGGGACGTATTTTCAGATATTGTTTATTGGATCTTGATTTGTTTCCGCTTATGCAGTTTCTTGATTTTATTTACTGTGGCAAATGGACATATACTAGATAAATTATATATTTTCTGTTCTTGATATCTAATAGATAGCCATAATGTGATTGTAGAGGGATGATTCCTAGCCACAGATAGTATGGTTGGCTCTGTTACGTGCCGTAGTTTACGTATCTTAGGAAGCGGGGCGTGACAGAGTTTGTTTGGTATCAGAGCCCTAGGATTTAGGGTTAGTCGGGTTTGGTTCTTTTTAGTTGGGTATTAAACCTAATACACTGACCAGAAAACCCGGAACATGTCCTGCTACATTACTATCTAGCCAGTCTTGAATCTATAGCTATCTTATTTATTGAATCCTGTTTACCGTTGCTAATCATCTTCAGTGTCTTGGTTTCAGAATCATGGCGGATAGAGATTTGCGGTCATACCAGAGGCATATTGATGACGCCGCACTGCTTGGAGTTATACATGCATGGTATCCTTGAAAACCAGAAGCGGCAAACTGAGCTTAATCAGCGGCAGGCCGAGGCTTTCCGAGAGGGTCTGCAGACAGTCCAGCAGTCCGTAGTTGCAGTAGAACCCAAGCCAGCACAACGTAAGGGCACCATAGCGGACTTTAAAAAGCTTGGTCCGTCCACATTTACGGAATTGGAAGAGTCATTGCCAACGGAGCAATAGCTAGTTGATACAGAAAACCTGCTCGTCGCCGCGCAAATTCTAGATGAGAAAAGGGTGGATGTAGTACGCATCCAGTTGGTAGATTACGCTGGCGAATGGTGGCTCGTAGTGGAGACCCTCCTGACCAAGCCGATCAGTTGGACAACGTTTTCGCAAAGTTTCTTGGAGAAGTTCTTTTCGCAAACTGATCGAGAAGAATTGGAAGAAAAGTTTATTTTCCTGAAGCAGAATGTCGGATCCGTTGATGCACATGCGGCTGAGTGGACTCGGCTCAGTCGATTTGCGGGGCCTTTGGTTTCCAATGAGGCAGATAGGGTACGGAGGTTCATGCGTAGATTGGACGTGGAGATTTAGAGACACATCATATCTATGTGATTGACCACCTTCTCCCAAGTTCTCTAGGCAGCTAGGGAGAAGCAGAGTTTATCGGTGAAAGCGAAGGGTACTCAACAACAAACAGTTGTAGTGCGGAAGCCGGCGTTTACGCCAAACCGAGCTCATGTATGTAGAAGCATTCCAGTAAATAGGTGAGGCATTATACCCATGAAGAAGCCTGTTATATCCGATCAGAAAAGAAGTGTGATTTATGACTTTTGCCATCTACCCGGACACCTACAGAAGGAATGTTGAAGTGGTCTTGGACTTTGTCTTCTTTGCGGATCAGCCGACCATACCATCAATGATTGCCTTTCAAAACTACGATTGAGGGACGATATTCAGAAGCCACTGCAGAAACAGATTCATGGGCAGAAGCAGATTACTCAGAGGACTAATTAAGCACGGGCCTTCACTTTGACGGCCGAGGTGTCCAAAGCTTCAGATGAAGTTGTTTCAGGTATTCTACTCGTTTAAAATTTTCCTGCATTGATATTATTCGATTCAGGTGCATCCCATTGCTTTATGTCATCCAAGTTTATTAGTGCACACTCGATTCCACACACGGCCCTGTCTAGTTGCTGGGACATACACACTGGGAATAGGAAAATTATATCTAATAGCGAGTGCAAGGCTTGTTCGATTGTTATATGCGGACGAGAGCTATTCGCGGATTTCTTAGTGATTGATATTGGCAGCTATGGTGTTGTCTTAGGAATGGACTTTCTTGGCACTTTCCACACTCACATCGATTATAGGGCAAAAAAGTGATTTTCCAGATTCCCGGACATCCGGAATTTATATTTTCAGGAGGTAGAAGATCTGTCGGGCCAGTCGAATTTAAGGCTAGGCCGACAAGTGTCATTCTTTTGTCGATGGAAGTAGATAAGGAGGAAGCGCCGACAGTAGTTCGGGAGTTTATGGATGTGTTCGAGGACATCTCGAGTTTACCGCCAAAACGAGATGTTGAGTTCGCGATTGATCTTATTCCTGGAGCAGCGCCGATTTCAAAGGCCTATTATCCAATGGCACCAGTGGAACTAAAAGAGATAAAGAAAAAGTTTGCCGAATTACTAGAGAAGGGTTGGATTCACAGCAACAATTCACCATGGGAAGCTCCGGTTCTTCTAGTCAAGAAGAAGGATGGCACACGGAAGATGTGCATCGATTATCGAGAATTAAACCAGATGACTAATAAGAATAAGTACCCAATCCCTCGCATCGGCGAATTATTCGATCAACTTAATGGCGTGAGGGTATTCTCGAACTTGGATTTGCGATCCGGGTCGTTTCCCCAAAAAGAGCCAAGCTCTGTTGAATTTTAATGAGGCGGCGCCTCACATGCTCTTCATGAGGGTGCCAGCGCTGATCTTATAGGATTAAATCCTGTGATAGCGCCATACGTGCTCCTCACGTGGACGCCAATGTGCAAAGCACAGGAGCGCTTATTATATAAGAATTAGATTCTTATATGGCGCTGCAAGTTTTCCTCACGTGGGTGCCAATGTGCAAAGCACATGAATGCTTATTATATAAGAATTATATTCTTATATGGTGCCGCACGTGCTCCTCACGTGGGCGCCAATGTGCAAAGCACAGAGACGTTTATCATAAATAAGAATTTAATTTTTAAGTGGCGTCTACGTACACAACACGTGAGCACCGGCGCCTAAGTCAAAATCAGTAGAATTAAATTCTACATAGAGATATTTCCCTAAAAATTGGGATATTCTCTGTTAAACAGAGCCGTTGGATCAAAGATCCAATGGTGATGATAAATTATCAAATAACAGAATTGAATTCTATTCTGAGGAATATTTTTCCATAATCTTTACAAATAAAAAAGATTGCTCTCTGTAAAACAGAGAGCTTTTGAATTAAAAATCCAATGGTAATTAAAAATCACCGCATGATAGAATAAAAATCTGTATATGGGAAAATATTTTCCCAATTTTGTTAAAAACAAAAAAATATATTCTGTAAAACAGAAGTCCTTGGATCAAAGATCCAACAGTGGGTAAAATTCCCCAAATCAATTTTGAGACCAATTAAATTAATTAGAATATCTTGATAAGAGATTTTCCCAAGATTAATTAAAAAATTTGCCTCCACTATATAAAGGACTCGAGACTTCAAGTCTCAAAAAGGAGGAACCTCCTATAAGTTTCTGTAAAAATACAACGACCTCTCAAAAATAACAGAGAATTCAATTTTCAAAGAAGAAGATCTTCTTTCTCAAAAAACCCTTGGTAAAGAAAAAAAAGAGATAAAAATATCTTCTTTACCTATCATTTCACATCTAAAGGTTTAACCCTTTTAAAAGAATTTAGTTCTTTCTCTGGATCCGAGATCTACAAAACAAGTCTTTTATAACTTGAGAATTTAATTCTCATCGGGAAGATCTTGTTCTTGAGAATCAAACATTCAGGGAAGAACAATTTCAAAAAGAAAGAAGATGGAGTTTATAATACTTCAGGAACTTAGTTCCTTCAAATTAAGAACTTAGTTCTTTAAAAACTCAACCCAAAATCCTCAAAATAAGTGATTTTGGTGATTGTTAATGATCAAAATACAATTAATAGAGGTTTAACCTCTCTGAAAACATCAACCGATATTAAATCTCCATAAAAAGAACTCAGCGCCTCACGTGCTTCCCACATGGGCGACCAAGACAGAAGGCCAACGTCTCACGTGCTTCCCATGTGGGCACCCTCAAACAAAGGGCCCAGCACCCCACGTGCTTCCCACGTGGGCGCTCAAAACAAAATGTCAGCGCCTTACGTGAAATACACGTGTGGGTTGAATTAAAGTGCTTAACACTTCATTGTTCACCGCCGAAAATAGAGACGAACCGGGATGGATCGTCTTGCCTGAATTTGGGGACAGATGCTATTTGGATTTATCCGTCCACCTCTCCGAAGATGCCAAGTTGATTTATGGCACCGTATATCGGAGGATTGGACGGATGCGGCTGTTATAGCAGACTTCGTCAGATTCCCCCTCGTTTGCGAGGGGTTTTTGATTGTGGGGACGCTCTTCCCTGCAGGCGCAAGCCCCTGCAGTTAATTACATTATCGCATCGCGATAAACACTTTCTCTGGCTCAGGAAGTTCACTTCGTGTCGTGTGTGTTTTTGTTTGTTTAGGTTGCCCGTGGATCGTATACGGAGAGTTATTTGTGCCGTCGCCCGTAGGGCATGGATTAGTCCAAATCTGTAAATCTTAAATTAATTTGGGTTTGGGTTGATTTAAGGATCGTTGATCTGTTTTGACATCAAGATCGATTTAAATATATACGAGCAATTGGGGGCTCTATTGGTTTTTTGTTAGGGATACGTTAGTCCAATTTGAGACTAAGATCTACTTAATAAGGTGTTGGGATCATTTTTGCTTCAAATCCAACAAGAGAGTATTTAGGCTCTGTTGTCTTAGTTTAGGGACATTTCGGTCTATTGTCACCATTTTGGGGACAAAGTTCTAGTTTAAGGACGTCTCGGTCTGTTGATCACTATTTTGGAGGTGAGGTTTTAGTTTGAGGACGTCTCGGTCCATTGATCACCAATTTGGAGGTGAGGTTTTAGTTTAAGGACGTCTCGATCCGTTGATCACCATTTTAGAGGTGAGGTTTTAGTTTAAGGACGTCTCGGTCCGTTGATGCCATTTTGGAGACAACGGTTAGTTTAAGGACGTTGCGGTCCTTTAATCACCATTTTGGAGGTGAGATTTTAGTTTAAGGACATTTCGGTCCGTTGTTAGTTTAGGGACATCTCGGTCCATTGATCATCTTGCATGTACGTGTATTTGTTACGTGACGGGATGAGCAACGATGATATGGGATGCATCCAGTCTGGGATGTGATTTGATTTGGGATGTGCACGTCAGTTTGGGAAGTGCACCAAAAAGCAGTTGGTTGTCGGGACCCGCTACCTCTCTGAAGACGTTAAGGAATTACAACGACATGTATCAGAGGTGAAGAGAGATGTGCCCTTGGACCAATTCCCGTGTTTGAGGGAAAAGATCATGGTGGATCATCTAAGAATCATTAGTCATTTTTGGAGACTAAGATCAACTTAGGAGATGTGAAATGAAAATTATTTTGAATATCATCAGTTGAAAGATCATTAGTCATGTTTAGGTCTAAGATCAATTTAGGGAATGATGAGCGCAGAGGGGCTCAGTTGATTGAAAGAATTTAGTCAATTTGGGCTAGATCTGGGTCTCCATAATTACCCAACAGAGCTAAGTGCTGAGGCATATGATGCTCACATGCATTTCATATGAGGCACCAGATTAGTGTTAAACGCTAAAGTTCTGTGGCGCTCACGTGACACATGTGAGACATCGGATTAGTGTTAAACACTATAGTTCTGTGGCGCCCACGTGACACACGTGAGGCACCGGATTAGTGTTAAACACTAGAGTTCTGTGGCGCTTACGTGACACACGTGAGGCACTGGATTATGGGCACTACCCACTTATTTCCCCGCTTTTTTTATAAGTGCTGAGCACTTGGTTCTTGTGGCGCTTACGTGCGAAACACGTGAGGCGCCCCAAAGTTGGGTTCTGCTTTTTGGGTTTTTATCCCCTCCTTTTAGATGAGTGTGTGCAAAACACGTAATTGCCCCAAGAGGTACTTCTCGTTCTTCCTTTAAGCGCTCATATGGGAAACACGTGCAGTGCTCGTTATAGTGTTTAAATGCTAGTGAATCATCAGCCTTTCCTTCTGGGTATTTGGAGATTTTGATCTCATGTTAATGACCTTAGGATTTAGAGGATCTCATATCTCTTGTTTTGTAAGAATTAAATTCTTTTTATAGGGTCAAACCCTAGTTTTCAGAGGAATTAAATTCCCAAATGTTTTTCTTTTGTAAGAGTTAAACTCTTTGAATTCAACTCTTTCCTCTATATTTTGAATCTGCATGACAGAATCTTCTTGATGAGAATTAAATTCTCAACTTATGAGGAGATCTACTTCTGCAGATCTCAACCGGAGGAAAAACTAAGGTTTTATATGAAGGGTTAAACCCTTGAAGAGGCAAAGAACAATCTTTGTGTTTTTTTACCTAGTGTTTCAAGGAAATAAGTCTTTTCTTTGAGAATTAAATTCTCCTCTTCTTCAAAAGCTCACTGTATATTCTTTAAGTCTCTGGGGAGTTCTCTCTCTCTGCCACCTCTCCCCGAGACTTGAAGTCTTGGGTTCTTTATATAGTGGAGAGAAGTTTGTTAATTAGTTTTAGGAAATCTCTCATTGAGAGACTCTAATTGATTTGGGGATTTTACCTATCGTTGGATCTTTGATTCAAGGGTTTCTATTTTACAGAACATATTTTTCTTGTTTTTTAACAAGATTGGGGAAATATTTTCCATATGTAGAATTTTATTCTGTAAAATAGTGGTTTTTAATCACCATTGGATTTTTAATCCAAGGGTGCTCGGTTTAACGGAGCACAATCTATCTTTGTTTAGAAAGATATGGAAAATATTTTCCATCTCATGGGATCTTTGATCCGCCAACTTTCTATTTAACAGAAAATATCACTCCTTACTTAAAAATATCAATAGAATTTAATTCTATGATTAATCACCATTGGATCTTTGATCTAACAGTTTCTTGTTGAGTATAATTTAATTCTACATAGGGAGGTGCTCTTACGTGTTCAACACGTGAGGCTTATTTATTTTGTCAGTTGTTTGATTGCAGAGCCTATATGCTTTGCATATAGGTGCTCACGTGTTTAACACGTGAGGATTATTAGCCTATAGTTTGTTTGCATTGCAGTGCCTATATGCGTTGCATATAGGCACTCACGTGTTAAACACGTGAGACTGTTTTAGTTTAACAGTTGTTTTAATTGCTGTGCCTATATGCGTTGCATATAGGTGCCTACGTGTTTAACATGTGAGGCTTTGAATAGTGGGGAACTTTCCCTTGTCCCTTTTTTATAAGGGAACAAATGCCCCCCAGCGTTGCTCTTACGTGGCTTTCACGTGAGTGCAACGCTGTCTGCCCTTACAATCGTTGGATTGCCTAAGGGAATGGGAAGATAAACCGCTCCCCATCATGTTTTATAAATGCGGGGGTTTTTGCCTCTGGGATGACCACTGTTCTTTCATCTTCTTCCTTGGTTATTTTCCTTGAGAATTTAATTCTCTTTTTCAGAGCTTAATTATCTTTTCCAGAGCTTAGTTCTCTGCCCGCTAAAATTTAAGAGTTAAACTTTGTCAAAACTCTTTCTTTGGTAAGGATTATGAATGGGACCCTTTTTTGTTTTTGCCCTGGATTTTAAATCCATCGATAGAGCGTTGCTCTTTTCTTAAATTGATTTCTTAAAGATCCAAATCAAACACGTTTTTTTGTAGACTCTAACGTCTTAAATCAATGGTGATTGTTAATCCCCCTCTTAGGATTTTACCCTGTCACCGATCTTTAAGGATCCTTAAAATTTAATTCCATTTTCTTTGCCTCCTCGCCATGGGGTTTTTCTACGATTTAATCCCTTTATTAAATGAATTTAATTCCGTATTTACAGTGCTTAGCTCTGAAAGACTCAGACACTTTTGGGAATTTTATTCCCTAGTGTTCTTGAGTATTTTAGGGTTTTAATGCCCCTAATACAGATTTGAATCTGTCGTGCATTTCAACAGAACTCGTTTTAAGAGTCGTTTAAACTTCACCGTTTACTTGATGAGAATCCTTTTTGATTCTCACAATGATTATTTTCCCTCAACATTGGTGAGCCGCTATTTAGATTTTGTGGGGTCCATTAGTTTTGCAGGCAGTGGTCCCGTGAAACACACATCAGGGTTTTCTTTTCTTTTATTTTTTTCACCTTATTATTATTTATTATTATTATTATTTTATTGTTATTTATTTCTATTATTATTATTTTTATGGGTTTTTCCTTTCCTCTTATTTCAGGAACGATGGCCTCACTTCCCGACTTCCCTTACACTCGCTCAGAAGTCGTTTTTCCGCAATCGCCATCGGATGAGGAGGTTATAGTGATGATTAGGGAACATGGCAGGGACCATACTAGTCTTCTCTTATGGAGGACGTGGTATGGTCATATCATCAGGGGCCTCCGTAGTTTTACCTATGAAGCGCTGATAGAACCCATCTGCCCTATATCATTGATGGAATGCCCACGTACTGCTTATGCGGTGGAGGTGACTAACTGGACTCCCATGGGCCGACTCGAGCCGTCAACGACCGGGATACCCAACCAACCCATGGTGGCCATTGATATTCTGGGGAGCCGAATATGTCAGGGTGAAGCTCGGCCCTGGAGGCATGTTTATAAGGTAGGCGTTACCCCCCGCCACTCAGTGGGCTACCTTCCCTGGGCTCGATATATTCTCTCCGCCCAACGTGCATGTCTGTAGATGGTTGGGCCGTACCAAGCAGTGTATGTGTCGTTATTTTATTATCATGCCCCTCAAGTTTGGTGGGTTAAGGTTTTCTTGAATCAATGGAATCTTCCCACCAACACGTTCTTGCTAGGGGATCGTGAGGTTTCGATTTCACTGGAAGAGTTTCGCGAGATATCCGAGTTGCCGATCAGGAGAGAGCACTACGAAGGGTTACCGCCTCATGATGAGTATGTGATCGATACGGTGTCCGCTATGCTTAACGGGCTGACGACTGAGAACGCCGTTCGTCATAAGTACCCGAGTCTAATCAAGACCCTGGGTATCTTTGAAAAGCTGTTTGTAATATCGGAAGGGCAAGGTGTCTCCTTTGACGCTTTTATTGCTTGCTTCCTTCGCGGGGATGTCTTATCCAAAAAGGCTCCAAAATTCACGAAAATTGAAGACCCTTTTGGATTCGGGCTGAGGAAACTGCTAGCCAAAGTGGAAGACCTGCCGCAGTTCTATATTCCAAACTCGTCGATCGTAGCTTTCGATGTGATCGCAGCCCCTGGCATGGACGAAGAAACTTTCTTTATCGGCTTTATCAGTCTTTGGCTGAGCCGGTTCGCCATGCCGATGCATCACCGCTTTATGAGAGCCTCCATTTTTTATCTTGCTCATCGCATAGCTTGAGGAGCACGATTAGCTATTGGCATCGCGGGGTTGTCGCATCTATATCACGGGTTAAACGTTGCCGCTAATACTTCGAACCCGGGTGCGAATACCGTGAATTTCTCCCTCCGCTACTTCATGTCGTGGATCGAGATGCATGTGTTGGGAGCGTTTGCTGCGCACCAGCGACCTGATTTTTATGAATCATATACATTCGCGCGAATCATGATGTTGGTTGACGCTTCCGCTCCTGATCCGACTCAGTTAGGGGCTCTCCGCGTACTGCTGAATCCGTACTCAAATGAAGGCGGAATGGTTTTCAGCGATCGAGTCCTTTCCGCTCCAGCGGGGCCCGTTCAGCAATTGTTTGATTTGTCGAAGGGTAGGGTCCCGGATTTAAAGCCTAAGGAGATTATGCATCTATACTCGATTAGGCCGGGTTATTTGGTGTTCCGCCGGAATGAAACTGCTCTCTTCATGCGTTATAATCCACATCGCTTCGTCCAGCAGTTAGGCTACAACCAGGGCGTCCCTCTAGAGGCATTTTTAGTTGAGCCCGCCCTCTCCTTGGAGGTTACTCGCGATGTCATTCACCATTTCATGCGGTTAAACGCTGGCTCCTTCTTCGTGATCCCAGAGCCCGATTATCTTCCGAGGCCTGTGGGGTCCTTCAAGGGTTGGTATCGCCATCGGGTCGGCCCTGTCATTGCAGAGGAAAGAAGGGTGCTTTTCGAGTGTAGAGCACGCATTCTAGCTCAGGTCACCAGCTCCCCATTACGGCCGCGGTCGGTGGTTCGCTCTCCTATGAGGGATAGCGATTTGGTGCTTATCCCTAAAGTCATAGAAATAGAATCAACCCCTCGCACTGCTGATATGCCGGTGCATACTAAAGCCCAGGCAGAAGTTCCTGATAACGCACCCGTGGTGGTGTCACCAAAGGGTGATACTTAAGGCGAAGTTGGGCAACACCGCGCCAAAACACCAAGGGGGAGGAAGCGCTCCTCCGCTAGCCTTAGCACAGGCTCTAAAAGGAGAAAGAAATTGGTCGCCGGCCTACTCGACACTTTGCTTGAATCCGAGCCTTTTATTCAGGAAGAGCCGATATCTATGCAGGAGCCAGACGACGGTCTTCTCTTTCCTGGTTCGTCTGCCGAGGAGGCCGCACAGTTGGCCGAAGCTTTAAGGCGCTTACAAGATGAGACTGAAAACGTGCGCGTCCCGAAGAAAGCCTACCCCCCATTGTATTCTATGATGTTGACCTATCATTACGGAGGGTACACATGTGTCCTCTGTTAATGGAAGAAGAACGGGCCCTCAAGCAGTCCATCTCGGTTGCTTCTGAAGATGAACTTGCACTAAAGACGGGTAGTAATTTATTTGAGCTTGAATCCTGGCAAGCGTATTTAATCAGAAAAGAACAACGGCTCGAAAAAGCCATACTTCAGGCTTCTTGCCGTATTGGTATGCGTATTTTTTGTGTCCTTCTCTTGGCGAGTAATTTGTATTACTTTTATGCCTTCTTATTTTTACGAAAACTTTACAGGGACTTCTACAGCGGAATTGGATTTGAGTCCAGATCGAGCCATGGCTATGGATTCTACGAATATCTCCCATGATGCACCGGTGGGTGTAGAATAGATTGCTGAAGCTGCTACCCTTGCTGTGGACTTCCCGGTGGTGGCTTTTGTCCCTTCAGTGTCTACTCCTCCGGCAGAGGTGGTCTTACCGGCTATAGGTCCCATGGATATTTCTAATGATGCACCGGATAGTGTAGAAGAAGTTGCCGAAGCTTCTATCCCTCCAGTTCAGGGCTGGTGAAGCATCGAAGGCAATCTTCCACACATACACATTCTGTTTAACGACCTCCCCTTTATCTGAACTTTCTCTTCCTTCAGAATTGTGGTAGCTGGCGGCTTCTATCGTGGATCTTTCCCCAAGGAAAACCTTCCAGCGATTGCTTGACATCGTAGTCCCAAAAGCAACACCTCCACAAAGCATAGTACTCTCTTCTGGCCAAGGTCGGTATTCTTTTACCTTTTTTTTATATTTTTATAATGATGCTAATACTCCCTCCATTTTAAACCACAGTTCTGGAAGCCGACGACGAAGTCGAGATTCTTGACGGGCTTGGGGATCTCTAAAACCCACATTGCATGACTGTGGGTAAGTGACGCTTTATCTTTGGCATCATTTTGTTTACTCTATGTTTGGAAATACAACTGACTATACATGAATTTTCACAGCTTTGCCAGCCCTGACCCCATTAGAGTCTCGGATCCCCATGCCACCAGGCTCTTGATGGAAAAACAGAGCGTTTACTCACTGGCGGCTCTCATTGAAGATCTTCGCGCTGGTACCCTATCACGGCCGAAGAATTTGCTGCTGAAGCCAACGCTTCCTTGTCTGTTCTCACCACCTATCATGACGAAGCATTGGTGCTTTCCTGGGTTGAGTACTTTCGCCGAGTGGAGGCCTACCTATATGGGCTTGAGTGCATACGCCTTCCCTCCGACATCTTAATTGTAAAAGCGAGTCTGCGGGGATGAATCGAACGGTGTGCATCTAATCTCCAGTCATGCCAGAAGAGGCTCAACCGGAAGTTTTCGGAGAGGGAGTTGTCTTCAAACGCTTTAGGGGAACTTCAGGCTCTTCTTACTGCCAAGACCACCCGTGCGTACAAAATTTGGCGGGTGCTTCAAGAAGCCATTACAGAGGTGGTGGCTCTTGACAAAGCCGTTATTTTTACCCGTGAGATAGTTGAAGCCCATATGGTCGCCCAGGAGCTTGAGAGTAGGTTTGCTTCATACCAGAATCAACAGACCCAGGCAGGGACTCGTCTTGTAGCACTGATGGAGCTTGAAGCCGAAGTCCAGGGGAAGAACGATGAACTTGCTAGCCTATTGAACCGTCCGCCGACTTAAACATTTTTTGTCGATGTATATTTTCCCCCTTTTTTGTATTTTTTTATTCATTCATAAATAAGAGTATCTTGTATTCATTTTGATTCATGAATAAAAGACATATTTCATTTCATACTAGCGCTTCTCTTTCCTTTGCTGTCTTGACTTGGTATAAAGTAGTTTATGTACTCATTACGGAGTTTGTAATTTATTCACTTATTTCGGAGTCTCTAGTTTACAAACTCATTTCGGAGCTTATAGTTTATTCACTCATTCCGGAGTCTCTAGTTTATGGACTCCTTTCGGAGTTTGTTTAGTTTGCCTCCCTTGGGCTTGTAGGCAAACTTGTCCTAACGTCATAGATAACCCCTGCTCTTTGCGACAAAGGTCCGTTAGGTTTTGTGGTACAAGGTTTTTATTCCTTCGTATCGTCGCGTTGGCTGATGCATTCTCCGATATGCAGTCTTTACGCTGCTGTTCGAGTAGCCCTGCGACTGTCGTGTCTCTGATCCCTTCGGGGGCTGGACAAGACATCTTCAAGTAATCTTCCTAGGCAATTTGACCGTCGGAAGAGCAAGCGTTAGGAATTTTGCCATGCCGCTTTTTATTTGAGGTTAGGCTCAGTTTAGGAGCCCCGATGAGTCATAACCACTCCGCACTGGTGTGGGATGATCTCCGATAGTCTTTCGGGTTTTATTTGAGTTGGCGTCAAGACCCTGAAGCTAGGAATTTAGCCCTTGCTTCCTTTTTCGACACTGCGTCTGCTATAATGAGACGAATGTCGAGGTGATCTCTAGGTTGTTTTGTGAACCGTCGAGACTTAGAACTAGGAACTTTGCCATGACTCCGTTTTGTTTTGACCCTGGGGTCGTTTGTTGACGTTGCGTCTGCATCCTGCTGGAGTGAGAAGAAACGCCGTTGTTGACACTATGTCTGCTGTAACGAGATGAGTGTTGAGGTGGTCTTTAGGTTGTTTATGAACCGTTGAGACTTGGAACTAGGGACTTTGCTATGGCTCCATTTTGTTTCGACCCTGGGGTCTTTTATTGACGTCGCGTCTGCATCCTGCTAGACTTGAGAAGGAACGTCGTTGTTCACATTGCGTTTGCTATAACGAGAAGAATGTTGAGGTAGTTTTTAGGTTGTTTTGTGAACCTTCAAGACTTGGCTCTCCCTTTGACGGAGCCTGGTGGGAAAAAATGGTTCCCTTTTTCATTTGTGCCTTGGATTGTATACAGGGGTTGGTGTAGACTCACCTGCAGGGCAGAGGAAATTTTATTTTATTTTATTTTTTATTTCCGCGATGCTCTATCTTTTTAGCTTTTCATATCGCGAAAGTCACGATTGCCTAATCATTTTGGCTATTAATCGCAGTGCCCAATCATTTCGGCTATTTTTTCTTTTTACTCGCTGCTTTTTATTACGAGTTGCCCAAATATTTTGGCTGTTTTTATATGCATATATTTTGCTCGCTGATTTTTATTACGAGTTGCCCCATCATTTCGGCTATTTCATATGCATTTTTTGCTTGCTGATTTTTGTGGCGAGTATAAAACTTAAGATCTGATACCAATCTTGGCATCGGTATCGTTGCGACTGGAATATTTCCATAAGAGAATCATCATTTGCCGTGAAAGGACTTGGAGTTTGACACTGATTTAGGCATCAGCTTCGCTGCAACTGGGATACTACCAGGAGCGAATCATCATTTTCCTTTGCTGATTTTAACAAAGGTGGCTTAGCAAACAGGATTAGGATCCTGCCGACTAAGAATTTTTGACTTTATGAGCCATAAGGGTCTCATAAAGGCATTTCTCCCTGCGAGTCATGAGGATCTCGTAAGTTTATGTTCTTCTTAGAAGTCGTGAGGACTTCTAAGTGGTGTTTTCTCTTATAAGTCGTAAAGATCTCATAAGAGTATTTTCTCCTTATAAGTCGAGAGGATATACAGGCGTCGTTCACCATATGAGGACATTCCTCATCATTGGTGGAACCTGGTGAGGAAAAAATCATTTATTTGTGCCCGTGGATTGTATACGAGGGCCAATATTGGACCGCCTGTACGAAATGGGGAATACGAAGGCTTAAGGATAGGTTTGGATCCCTGTAACTTAAGACTTTGAATCCTATGAGCCGTGAGGGTCTCATAGGGGAGTTCTCATTACGAGTCGAGAGGATCTCGTAAGTGAAAATTTTACGAGATTGCTCCTTTTCAGGTTTTCATAAGCTCGCCGGTAGCCCTGCTGTTTTTACTCATGGTGCCCTTTCGGGTTTTCATCCGTGCCCATTTTGCTTGTGGACATACAGTTTTTTTTAACAATGAGATTGCGCCCTTTCAGGTTTTCATAAGCTCGCCGGTAGCCCTGCTGTTTTTACTCACGGCGCCCTTTCGGGTTTTCATCCGTGCCTATTTCGCTTCTGGACGTACCGTTTTTTTAACAACGAGATTGCGCCCTTTCAGGTTTTCATAAGCTCGCCGGTAGCCCTACTGCTTTTACTCACGGCGTCCTTTCGGTTTTTCATCCGTACCCATTTCTCTTATGGACGTACCATTTTTTAAATTTATTTTTAACAACGAGATTGTGCCCTGTTTACCGCCTAAAACAGGGACAAAACCGCGTAGGTCGTCTTTCCTGAATTTGGTGGCAGATACTATTTGGTTTTATCCATCCACCTCTCCGAAGATGCTAAATTGATTTATGGCACCATGCATTGGAGGTCTGGACGAATGCGGCCGTTGTAGCAGACTTCATCAGAATCCCCCACGTTGTGAGGGGTTTTTAATTGCGGGGACGCTCTTCCCTACAGGCGAAAGCCCCGGTAGTTAATTACGTTATCGCGTAGCGATAACCACTTTCTCCTGCTCCAGAAGGTCACTTCGCGTCGTGTGTGTTTGTTTTATTTTTGGTTGCCCGTGGATTGTATACGGAGACTAATTTGCGTTGTCGCTCGTAAGGTATGGATTAGTCTAAATCCATATTTTCTTAGATTTGGGTTTGGTTTGATTTAAGGATCGTTAACCTTGTTTGAGATTAAGATCAACTTAAATATTTGTTAAGGATACGTTAATCCGAGATTGGACTAAGATCTACTTAACGGGGGTTCAGGATCATTTTTGATCCAATGAAAGAGCATTTGGGCTCTATCGTTTTAGTTTAAGGATATTACAGTCTATTGGGATATACTTACGGGTTTGAGAGTGCATCCAAGAGCTGTTGGTTGTCGGGACCCTTCACCTCTCTGATATCGTTGAAAAATTACAACGACATATATCAGAGGTGTGGAGAGATGTACCCTTGAACCGAACTCTAGATTGAAGGAAGAGATCAAGGTGGAACGGACATTATTTTAAATGCCACGTGTCAGGAGATCACTGGCCATCTATGGAACTAAGATCGATTTGGGAGGGACCTGAGTATAGGAAGGCTCGGTTGATTGATGGTCAAAAGGTTTTTGGCCTCGGGAGACTTGGCTAATTTGGGCCAAGGTTGGCCTCTCACAGTGTTAAACACCGATAAATGTTTGGCGCTCACGTGCTCCTACGTGAGGCTCTTAAGCAGTGTTAAACACTGAAATTCGGAGCGTCATGTGTGGCATGTGAGGCACCTGAACATTGGGCATTGTTTCTTTGGGCTTATTCCCTCGTTCAATACATGTAAGTGTTAAAAACTTAAATCTTCTCACCATCACCTGTAGACATGTGAGGCGCCACCAAGTTAGGCACTGCCTCCTTTGAATTTATCTTCCTATTCTTTTCTAAGTTCTAAACACTATTGGAGGTCACGTGGGGTCACGTGACTCGTTCTCAGTTGTTCCTTTTTGTTCCTCAGAGGTACTTACATGGGAACACGTGATCTTTCGTTATAGAGTTGAACGCTAATGTGCATGGGGCTCTTGATCTTAGTCTTGAGAATTTCAAGTCATTTGTTTTATAAGAATTAAATTCTTATGTAGGGTTAAACCCTAGTTTTATAAAAGGAATTAAATTCCTATGTCTTTGGAAGAATTAAATTCTTCTAACATAGTTTTTTCCTCTGAGTTTTGGGGTTGCATAACAGAATCTCCCCGATGAGAATTAAATTCTCAACTTGTGGGGAGATCTGTTTCTGCAGACCTCAACCAGTGAAAGAACTAAGTTCTTTTTTGGAAGAGTTAAACTCCTGTAAAAGGAGATAAAATGATCTCTAAGTCTTTTCTCATCTAGGGTTTCTTTTTCTCTAAAGGGAACTCCTATTCTTTTTTGTTTTCTCAAATCTTATGTGTGTGTGTGGGGGGGGGGGTCTCCTCTCCTGTCTCTATGAAGTCTCGAGTCCATTATATAGCAGATGCAAGTTTGTTGATTTTTGTTAAGGAAATCTCTCATTGAGAGATTTTTGACTAATTCAGGGATTTTATCCACCGTTCGATATTTGATCCAGGCACTCCTGTTTTATAGAAGATATTTTTCTTGTTTTTAACAAAATTGGGAAAATATTTTCCCATACAGAGCTTATTCTGTATCTTGGTGATGTTTAATCACCATTGGATCTTTGATCCAACGGTGCTCTAATTTACAAAGAACAATCTTTCTTATTTAGAAAAATTGGAAAAATATTTTTCCATACAGAGCTTATTCTATAGCTTGGTGATTTTTAATCACCATTGGATCTTTAATCCAACGGTGCTCTGATTTACATAGCACAATCTTTCTTGTTTAGAAAGATTGGGAAAATATTTTCCCATACAGAGCTTATTCTATAGCTTGGTGATTTTTAGCCACCTTTGGACTTTTAATCCAATGGTGCTATGATTTACAGAGCACAATCTTTCTTGTTTAGAATGATTGGAAAAATATTTTTCCTAAAATAGGGTTCGGATCTCTCTTATTTAGAATTTAATTCTATCGGCTCGGAAGGTATTGGGAATCCTCACGTGTAGCACGTGACCCAATGGCACTAGGCCGGTTTGCTTATATGCAGCAGTCCTAGAGAAAAGTATCACGTGTTGGCATGTGATGCGCCTTCTTGCCTGTTATTTGTGTTAGGAAGGCGCCTATATACTTTGTATATAGATGCTCACGTGCCTGCACGTGAGGCTCAATTTCAGCCTTATTTGTTAAGCGTAATGCTTATAATTTTTGCTCCAAGGCGCATCACATGTGGGCACGTGATGCACCATTTGGGGAATTTTCCCATCGCTTTTTGGTTCATAATTTATTTATTTTTTATAAGGGAACAAATGCCCCTACAACGTTGTTCTCACGTGGTTTGCACGTGAGTGCAACGCTGTCGCCTTACAGCCGTTGGATTGTCTAGGGGAACGGGGAGGTGAACCACCATTGTTACCTCTTATAAATGCAAGGGTTTGGCCTTTGGGAAGCCATTGTTCTTTCATCTCCTTCCTTGTCTTCTTCGAGAATTTAATTCTCCTTTTCAGAGCTTAGTTCTCTGTTCATTGCAATTTCCAGAGTTAAACTCTGTTAGAAAAAGAAACCTTTTCTATGTAAAGATCTTGAACATCAGAGAACCCTTTTCCTAAAGAAAACCTCTGGATTTTAAATCCATCATGAGAGCTTTGCTCTCCTCTGAAACCCATCTCTCGGAGATCCAAATACGTGATCTTTGAGTAGTAACTCTCAATGCCTTGGGCATTCCTCCTCTGACCTTTAAGGACTCATGGCATTTTATTTTTCATTTCCTCTTCATGGGGGTTTCTGGAATTTAATTCCATCGCATAAAAAGAATTTAATTCCTCACCAAAGATCTCTGCTCTGAAGATCAAAAGGGCCCCTCAAGAATTTCATTCCCTGGTGGTCTCGATAACATTTTCACAGGGCTTTTCCTTAATTGCATAAATTCAAATTTGTTGGGTATTTTAACAGAACTTGTTTTCTCTATGAGAATGTCAAGAGTTGTTTAAACTCCCGTGTCCGTTTAAAGAGAATCTTTTTAGATTCTCATAATAATTGTCCTGTCTTATCATTGGTGAGCTGCCATATTGATTTTGTGGGGTCCATTAGTTTTGCAATCAGTGGTCCCATGGAACAAACTTTCTGTCATTTCCCTCTAATATATATATATATAGGTTTCATTAACGGCCTTTCTTTCCCCTTTTCAGGAACAATGGCTTCTCTTCCTTACTTTTCTTTTACTCGCTCAGACGCCGCTTTTCCACAATCGCCGTCGGATGAAGAGGCCATGGCGATGATCCGGGCACATGATAGGGATTGCAGTAGTTTGCTCTTATGGGGAGTTTGGTATGGGCACATTATCCGGGGTCACCGCAGCTTTACTTGTGAGATGCCAATAGAGCCTCTGCGCCCAATATCGCTGATGGAGCATCCACCGACTACTTATGCGAAAAAAAACCCGGGCGTTTAAGAAAGCGTGGAGGTGGCTAATTGGACTCCTACAGGCCGGCTTGAGCCATCAACAACCGGGATACCTAACCAGCCCTTGCCGGCTATAGATATCTTAGGGCGCAGCATTTGTCAAGGTGAAGCCCAACCCTGGGGACAAGTCTATAAGGTAGATCTTACCCCTCGTCATCCAATCGGCTATCTTCCTTAGGCTCGATATGTCCTCTCCGCCCACTGTGCATGGTTGCAGAAGGTTGGGTTATATCAAGCGGTGTATGCGTATCTTTTTCATTACCCGGCTCCTCATGTCTGGTGGGTTAAAGCTTTCCTGAACCAATGGAATCTTCCCACCAACACCTTCTTGCTAGGGGATTGTGAGGTATTGATTTCACTGGAGGAGTTCCTTAAGATCTCTGGATTGCCGATCAGGGGAGAGCACTATGAAGAGTTGCTGCCTCCCGATGAGTATGTATTCACGACCGTGCCTGCTATGCTTGACGGCTTGATGACCGAAAACGCCGTCCGTCATAAGTACCCCGGTCAAATCAAGACTCTGAGTATTTTCGAGAAGCTATTCGTGGAGTCGGAAGGACAGGGGGTCACCTTTAAGTGCTTCATTGTTGGAGATAGTGCCCTCAGAGTCAATTATTGGATCACATGCACGTGATTGCAATGATTGAGGGGAGGACCTATCCCGGTAGGACAGTCTTACTCGAGATGATAGTATGCTATCTGGTTTATCTTTATCATCGTGTACTGCTTTAGGTGACCTGACAAGTCGCTATTACACGTTGATAGAGCCCCTAGGATTCTTGCTTGACCACCAGCAGTATGAGGGCGATCATATAAGTGGGAGCTGGGGGTCTACAAGCACATCCTTAAAAGGTCCCTAGTCGTGGGAGATTCGAGACAGGGCATCGTTTCTCCAGAGTAGACTAGTGTATACAGTCGAGACCCCGACGAGGGGCGGTGGCCGGTCTCATAAGCCACTGGTGTCAGTTGGTTCACCTAAGATGTATACAGGTGCTCATTGGGTTATGAGTACACCGGACAGGACTCGCCGGGAACATGCTAGTTGGTCTTATACCTGACGTCAGATAGCAGTTCCCTGGTGACATGTGTACAGGTTATTTCATCGACCTGAGATCGTCATTTGTCTCGTGTGAGTTCCCACTGTACTTTGATTACTACCCTACCACGGCTCAAAGGAGTCGTGCAAACAGGTTTTAGTTGGGTACAGTCCCGAGCCACATGGAGGCAGTGAGCGGATCTGCAGGGGTTCGTCTCTCCCGGTATTGGGGGTGAGGTCGCGCTGTGTCTAGGAGAGCCAGAACATGAAAAGTCCTTGGCCAAGACAGGAGATTTGCTGGTAGGTATTCCAGTAGTATCTCAGGGTGTTCTGGGCTACACTCCGACACCACTTGTACCGCTTTTGGGGGTCTGACTTTTACCAACCCCCTAGGCCCGCCATACGATGCTCATAGACGAACGGACCGGACTGTACGGATATTGTCACTGACAGGCTCAGTAGGGTGTCAGGATGAGTTCGCTCATCGACGTCCCTTTTGGTCAATAGCTGGTGGCCCGTCACGTATGGCTTATACCTCTGACGTGCTAGTGGTTAAATCCACAGCCATAGTATTGACGAGTCTTTAGAGTCCACCACACACTCAGTTACTCAGGTTTCGGGCGAAACGCTGTAGAGGCCGTATGGAGATATGGCAGGGTTCGATCAGATACGCGCGGTATTGCACGGATCGTGATCGGGCGGTTTTTACTAGCCGGTTTTGGCTTAAGCCGGTTTCTAGTTTTAGATAGTGTAGTTTTGTCTCTTTGCATTTGTGTTCAGTGGGAATACAAATGCGGGCATGTATTTGCAGTAGCGGGGTTTTCCTGTAATTTATTACGGGATCGGTTTTCTGGGGTTGCCAGTTTGCATTCCGTTCCGGCCGGTTTTCTTTTATTCCTTCACGGCCGGACTTTTCGTTGGAGGGGGTTAATTGCAAGTTTGCAATTAACTTAGTTGTGAGGGGCTTTCTTGCATATGTGTCTTTTTGATGAGACTAGCTTCATGATGAGATTCCATTCTTGTCCACTTCATTATCTTTTCTTGTAATGGTTTGAAAATGAAGATTGATGAGTGAGATGAGGGTGACCTTTGATAATTATCTATTCTTTTTTTTCTCCTCTTAATTTATTCCATGATTTTTCCCTCACCCATGTTTTTGAGTGGGCCGGCCACTGTTTGGGAATGGAGTGTGGTTTAATTTTGGTGGAAATTTCCTTTTGCATTAATTAATTTTCTTTGGTTGCATATGCTAATTGATTTGAAAGGGGGGTGGGGCTGATTTGGTATTCCCTGGGACTTAATTTTTGCAACCAACCCACTTGATTTCACAGTGAGCACAATATTAATGGCTGGCCGAGATCTTTTGTGAAAATGCTCATTCTTTTTGATTGCATGCCCCATTCTTCATCAAGCTTTGATCCATGAATATCTTTGTGCAAAATTCCTCCAACATGGCAACCTCATAAATCCCAAAAGAGACATGGCTACTACACTATTCTACAGCATCCCTTGGATGCGTCGGCTAGCCAACTTCGCGCCCGAGTTGCCTCGGTCAAGAGGTGAGAGCCCGTAAAAGATTTTGGCAATGTGGTGCCCGTTTCAACGAGGAGGTGACGGACGAAGTATCCGCAGAAGATCGGAGTGGAGACGAAGACCGAAGGACACGGATCGCTTGGTATACTTCTCTACTCTTTTCTTTTTGCTAGTTAGCTAGGTTAATGGCCCGATCCGGGTGAAAAGTGCGCGGTGGTGCCGGTTGCAAGTTTTGCAAAGTTTTTTTTTGTTTCCGCATTTCCGGCGTCGGTTCGACGGCCGGGGCGCCCCCGCGGGCTTACATTGGTATCAGAGCCACGCCATTAACTTAGCCTAGCATGGTCTAGTGTGTTTAAAACCCGATCGAACAAAATTTCCCAAAAACCGTATTTTGTATGCACAAGTGTTCTCTGTCGAAATTTTTTCCGCTCCAAAAATTTTTCAGGTGGTCTCAGAATACTGTGCATGAAATTATAAGAATTCTGGTAAAATGTGATACAGTGATCCCTTAGTACGACCGCGGAAACGCGGACAAACCCATGTTTTGGCCGCGGTTCCGCGGTGGGAATGAGTCTTCACTGCACAAAATTTTTCCAGTACTCTTCTGATTAGGAAATAGGGGTTTTGGGATATTATTTTTGGGCCCAGATTTTCTGTAAGTGCTACAGTACTGCTTGGGGCCCACTTGATAAAATTTGTTCGATCGGATATTTTAAACATGCCAGTTCACAGTTTTTACATTATATCTGCGACCGTGAATGTCACTTGATCGGTAAATCCTGTCTAACTGCTATAGCCCGGTTAGACGGATTTGCGAACGTGACATTCACGTTGATGTTCTGTGATTGTATTGTGTTGTTGCGGATCGGTCATGGGGGATAGCCTGGTTGCAGTGGTAGTATAGTTCTGTTTTATATGTACATTTGTTTTTGCGGGGCGAGCGTCCGACATGTGGACTGCCGTCACTTCCTGTTTGTATTATTCTTTTGGGGCACGACCAGGTTGCGGTTGATGTACCCGTTGTATGTATATTTTACTTTCTGTACTAGGATTACCCCATGGAGGGGTGCACGGATAGCCGGGTTCTAGAGGGCAACAAGCCCGCATCTCATGGCATTGAGACGGAGGGGGCTTCACTCTAGAATTGGCGGGCTATTCGCCGCACTCGTAGGGGGTATAGGGTTGACCCAGGAGAGGTGCCCAAGTTACCGGATTCCGTGAAGTGCTGGGTGGTCCATTCACGGTGCTGAAGGGGGATGCCTCGCTTCAGGTTTTGGCGGGTAATGTAACGTTTTAGAAATCGTTTTGCGAATTTTCCCGTTTTAGGGCAAAATTGTCGGTTTTTCCCGTTTTAACCCGATTTCGATCAAACGACCGTATAAGCTTACCGACATCTAATTTGGCCAAAATAAAGCTTGTGCGCGAACTTTGGGAGTATTTGGGAGGTTTTGGTTCAGATAGATTTTTTCCCGAAAAAAATATTATTTTAAGCGGTGTTTTGTGCACGTATATCGGGAAAATTTTTATTTTTGTGAATAAATTAATTTTATCACTAGAATTATTTTAGAATGTTCTTTTTAAAAATCTAGATATTTTTTGGTGACTAATGGTGTGTTTTAAAATTTAAAAGAAAAGGGTGTAATGGTGGCAAATGCATTAATTAGCATTTAATTCTCTTTTTCCTTGCTTTTTCTTCACAAAATATTACACAAAACCCCCCCCCCCACTCACCTTGGCCGACCCTAACTCCCCCATTTCTGTCCAAGATAATTCCATGCTCATTTCTCTCTCATTTCCTTTCAAAAACACAAAAAGATATCCAAAAATAAATCCAAAAATTCCTATATAAATATTAAACCTTTTTCCTTCACTAATCCTTCATGGATCTTCATCAAAGCTTGAGTTTTGGAGGTTAAAATGATGGATCTAAGTTCTTTTTGGTGTTCTTGAGGAGGTATAATTTCTTACCTTAATCCATAATTAATTGCTTTAATCTTTAACTAGCTAATTTAGTTAACTAGTTAAGTGCTTAGTTTAGCATTTAAATCTTGATTAATTCATTATATTTGGTTTAAGAAATTCATGTTAGGGTTAAATTTTGATTAAGTGATTAGTGTTTAATTCAAGTGTTAAATTGTGATTTGGAAAAGAATAATCTAGTAGAAAGTGTTAAAATTTGCTAATAAGCATTTTGTTTAATTAAGCAAAATTGCTTACTAGATTTTTGCTAAAACATAATTAGCGAGTGTTAAAAATATAGGATTGGTTTAAATAGCTTAGTTAAGCTACTAAGCTATTTTAAGGTATTTGTAATTGTTAGATTTGTGTTATCTTGAATCTAGTGCGATATATTGCGATAGGTTGCTTACTAGATTTCGGGGTTTTCCGACGTAGGGTTCGTTTGGTAGTTGCGAGGTTATATCCAGTGTATTCCTCGTAATTTTTGTGTTGTGTTGCGCGATCGGGACGATCGGGGTCCAGACTTGGTGTTTTGTAGTTTAGCGACCATAATTAGGGTTTTGGCCGGTATCGTGCGTGATAGATGCGCTAAGCGCGCAGTGTAATTTTCCGGACGTTTTCGTCGCGTTTCGTTGTCTTTCCGTCATTATAGGATATTTAGCTTATGTGTTGTATTTATGAAATTTTAGGTTCGCAAGCAGGGACTTCGGGTGCTGCGGACAAGGGGAAGCAGGTGGTCGGATTTTTTTAGCTCGAGACCATCGGTGAGTAGATTTAACATCTACGGGGAAATCGCCCGTATGGCGTTATGCGTCGGGACGAATATGATATGATAGCTGCATGTATTTGCATATTAGTTACTTTCATATGAATGTCATTGCATAGCATTATCTGTTGTACTTGACTCGTACCTTTAGATATAACACATTACTGACGGTTCATGTTGCACGAGCACTAAATTGTATGCTACACCCACACCGTCTGTAATTGCCATGACACGCACAAATACCTACATATGTGATATGATAGTGGATAGGAATGATTAGAGTAGTAACTCATATTCTATTGTGCATATGAAATACTGTGGACACATACATACGTGATATTGCATTGGGCAGGAATAGTTAAGGTAGTGAACCCTATTCCACTTCACTTATATCTTGTTATAATTACCTATACATCATGCATACATATTGACATGTACACCCTCGTACTTGATTACATGTAGATACTTAAACCCTGCTACACTTACATGTACACTTCATATGATACTGCATTTATTTTCGAAGGAATTGGGAACCGCATGATGTGTTTTAAAGTTAGATTCAATTTAAAGAGCGGTTTTCCCTTTATATGCTCATATTGATGTTTTATGTTGCATATATCAGTTTTATATGGATTTACGCATTGAGATATGGATTTCATATGATTTATGGATTTGAGAACCGTGGGGGATATTTTCAAGAAAACATTGTATTGTTTGAAAACCCGGTTTCTCTTGATATGATATTTGATGCGTCCACCATGTGATTTCTCGGTTCTGAGATTTGGCTTGTGATACCCGATTCGAGGAGCGGGATGCACCATCTGCGGGTACATGGTGGACCCGGTATGGTACCCCGGGGTGAGTGGTGATTTCGTGGTGTAGACGATAAACCTGACGGTGGGACCACTACCTACCGGTGATTGTATTTGGACTCGGCGGTTATCTTGGAGATACCGACCGGAGTGAGGTATGGCATATCGTCAGGGCTAGTCATGGTGACAGCGCCTGAGTTATGAGGATTTACGTGTCGATGCTAGACACGGGTTTCATGATGTTTCGAGTGTCGGTGTTTGACACTCAGGTTTTCGTGAGACATACAGGATGTGAGGGCCGATCTGAGGATGCGGTGCCTGAGGATTTGGGATTTGATGTGTCAGTGAGGGACACTGGTGCTTTTCCATGCTGATGATTTTTGCATGAGATTTTATATTATATCATCCCACACTCAGGATTATGTTGATATGCATTGTTTCATGTAGTTGTAGTACCCTGATGATGTACCTTTACATGATTGTTGCATATTCACTTATCATACTTATGCTATCGGATTACTTGTGATAGATAGATCGCTGTTCGTGCATACTTGCGATTACTGTATGATGTTATTTACTATTCACGAGTTGGCAACTCACCCCCGTTGTGCCACAGTGTTGTGCAGGACTTACTCTCTGAGTAGTCGCGGCAGGGCATCTTTTCATCTCTACTTTTACGGATACCGCTACGGTTGGCTGTGAAGCTTTGCTTTTAGGTAGGTTGCGGTTATCTGTTTGTACTTTGTATATTTTTTTGTTGGATCTAGTATTCTCCATCTACCACTATGTTGTATATGACTTAGAGACGACTTGTGAGGATTCAGTGTTCTTTTGTGGTGACTTTGGGAGCCGTGCTCGTGGGAGCCGGTTTTTGTTGAAAAGTTTTACTTCTTTATGCAGTTTTCTTTTATATTTCTTCGCTTCGGCGTCGTATATATGTTGTGGTGGTTGTCTCCGCCGTTCGGCGTGATTTGCTCCCGTTTGGGATGCTTTTATTATTATCTATGTTGTACCCGTTTTCGGGGTTAGTTTTTACAAAGGAGGTGCTGCCGAAATTTTTAAGAACGAAAACTAAACTTAAAGATTTTTACTTGAAAATTTCCGAATATTTAAAACTATGTTTTTCTCCGTTGATCCAGTTTTGGATGGTTTAGATTTCTGGGTTTCGGCTTACTTAAGTTGCGTACGCCTTTAGACGTTACGTAATTTAAGTGCCGGTTACGGGCCAAATTTGGGTCATGACAAAGTTGGTATCAGAGCGCTAGGTTTTTACCTTTCGGAGTGTAGGATGACCTTGGTATGATGGAGTAGGTAGCTTAAGCAGAGTGGCGTAGCGTGTGTATGTTCCGCGGCATACTTACGACACGGTACTCCGCCTAAGTGACCTTAGGACTTATTGATTGATGTTCCTTCCGTGATTGATATACATCCTTGTGATTCGATTTCCGTTTCCCTATCGAATCTTATTTCAATTTCCAGCCCATATACCGCCGAAGACTACGAGGGCACAGAGAGCGGCCGCGAGGGCCGAGGCCAGAGTCGACTCGTCTGAGGCGAGGGTTGATCAGGGCGATACACCTGTGGTACCGGAGCACATTGCTATGATTGGGGCTGGTATGCAGGATCTGCGCCAGATTGTGGGGACTTTAGTAGAGGCCATTCGAGCGCAGGGGCAGGCTGTTGTTCCACCCGTTGCAGGGACCACGATGGTACCTACTGATCAGGCAGTCGTAGTTGCAGCTCCAGAGGTTATTACCGTGTCACTGACGGAGTTCATGAGGCTGAGGCCTCCGGTGTTTATTGGCACAGATGTTACTGAGGATCCGCAGTCGTTCATCGACCGGATGGCCAGGATTTGTCGCTCACTCCGATGCTCTGACGAGAGATGGGTAGAGTTTGCGAGTTTCCGGCTGGAGGGTATGGCCCAGAAGTGGTGTGAGTCGTTGGAGAGGGGCAGAGCCACTGGTCTTGCTCCTATGACCTGGGCTGAGTTTGTGACGTCGTTTCTTACCCGTTTTCTTCCACCGAGCGTCAGGGATGCGCGAGCGCGCAAATTTGAGTCTTTACGTCAGACGCCGGGGATGACGGTGTCAGAGTATGATGTATTGTTTACTGAGCTGTCGGTGTATGCTCCGTACTTGGTGGCGACTGAGGAGATGCGGGTGAAGAGGTTTGTTCGAGGCCTGCTTACCCAGTTGTTCTTAGCCATCAGCATTCAGCATTGTGACACGTATGCGACAGCTGTCGATGCAGCCCTATTGGTGGAGGAGCGTCTAGCTGAGTCATCGGTTGTTCCAGAACCGAAGAGGACTCGTACGGATGAGCCAGCACGAGGACCGAGGTTTGTCCGCAGAGGCAGAGTTCCATCAGACTCGGGGAGTAGCAGAGACGTGGGACGTGGCCAGTTATTCAGTTCTTATTCCCAGGAGGGCCAGCGACCGTCTTATGGATGCTTTGGTTGTGGCAGTTTGCAGCATCTTGTTCGGAATTGTACTGTGGTGCGTCAGAGAGGGCCAGCAGTACCGCAGGTTACCTTACCACCTTCTCCGCCTCAGAGAGCGTTGCCTCTTATTCCTGTTGTTGCGCCGCGTCAGACTCCTACTCAGAGAGGTCGTGGTCGCGGTGGTTTTGTGCCGAGAGGACGAGGTGGCAGAGGCAGAGGACAGCCAGTAGCCGGTAGAGGGCAGGCACGGGTTTTTGCCTTGACTCACCAGGACGCTCAGGCGTCTAATGCTGTGGTTTCAGGTACCCTTTCCTTATGTTCTTTTGATGCACATGTTCTTTTCGATCCGGGATCTACGCATTCGTATGTTTCTACGCACTTCGCGCCGAGGTTAGGCCGAGAGTCGTGTTTGCTAGATCAGCCGCTAGTAGTGACTACTCCTGTGGGAGAGTCGTTTATTGCGCGGCACGTGTTCCGATCATGTGCTGTCCGCTTAGGAGACAGTGATCTGTCCGTCGACTTGATCCTTCTTGAGATGTTGGACTTCGACGTTCTGTTGGGCATGGATTGGCTAGCTACTTGCTATGCGTCCGTGGACTGCCGCGAGAAGACAGTTAGATTTTGTTTTCCCGGCGAGTCAGTGTTTGTTGTGCAGGGGGACTGTGGTGCCGCCCCTCACAGTTTGGTTTCTGTTCTGTGCGCTAGTCGGCTTTTGAGGAGGGGATGTCAGGGATTCTTGGCTTTCATTTATGATACTGGAGTTACGGTGGAGTCGTTGGACCAGGTTTCTACCGTGCGAGAGTTTCCCGATGTCTTTCCCGATGAGTTACCTGGGTTGCCGCCAGAGCGCGATATTGAGTTTTGCATTGATCTGATTCCTGGCACGGAGCCTATTTCTATACCGCCTTATCGGATGGCTCCGGCAGAGCTTAGAGAGCTTAAAGATCAGTTGCAAGAGTTGCTTGTTTTGGGACTTGTGCGTCCGAGTGTTTCGCCGTGGGGAGCTCCTGTTCTGTTCGTCAAGAAGAAGGACGGCAGTTTGAGGCTATGTGTGGATTATCGTCAATTGAACCGAGTTACGGTGCGGAACAGGTATCCTTTACCCCGCATTGACGATTTATTTGATCAGCTCCAGGGTGCGAAACATTTTTCGAAGATTGATTTGCGTTCGGGTTATCATCAGTTGCGGGTTCGGAATGATGACATTCCGAAGACTGCTTTTCGTACACGCTATGGGCATTATGAGTTTTTGGTGATGTCGTTCGGACTCACCAATGCGCCAGCAGCGTTCATGGATCTGATGAACCGGATTTTCAGGCCGTTCCTCGACCAGTTCATTATAGTGTTTATTGATGACATACTGGTCTACTCTTGGAGTCATGAGGAGCATGAGCAGCACTTGAGGATTACTTTGTAGATATTGAGAGAGCACCGGCTGTATGCTAAATTCTCAAAGTGTGCATTTTGGCTTGATAGAGTTGACTTCCTGGGTCATGTGGTGACTGGTGATGGTATTCTTGTGGACCCGAGGAAGATCGAGGCTGTACAGCTTTGGCCCAGACCTGTATCGGTGACGGAGGTCCGCAGCTTTTTGGGCTTAGCTGGTTATTATCGCCGTTTTGTGCAGAATTTCTCGAGTATCGCTGCACCGCTGACTGGACTGACCCGGAAGGGAATTCCTTTTCTCTGGACTGATGCTTGCGAGCAGAGTTTTCAGCAGTTGAAGACTCGGTTGACGACAGCACCGGTTCTTTCTTTACCTTCTGGATCAGGCGGCTTTGTTGTTTATTGTGATGCTTCTCGAGTCGAGCTCGGCTGTGTTTTGATGCAGCATGATAGGGTGATTGCATATGCTTCTAGGCAGCTAAAGAAGCACGAGCAGAATTACCCCACTCACGATCTTGAGATGGCAGCGGTAGTCTTTGCGTTGAAGATTTGGAGACACTACTTGTACGGAGAGTCGTGTCAGATCTTCACGGATCACAAGAGTTTGAAGTATATCTTCTAGCGGTGAGATCTGAACCTGAGAAAGCGCTGATGGATGGAGCTAGTGAAGGATTATGATTGTGAGATCCTTTATCACCCGGGCAAGGCGAATGTGGTAGCTGACGCTTTGAGTCGTAGGCCCGTGGGTAGCTTGTCCCAGTTGAGCACAGTTCAGTGTCAGTCTTCTGCAGATTGGCAGCTCTTGTATGATAGTAGAGTGCAGTTCGAGTTCACTTCCGCTGGGGGACAGCTTGCTCATGTCCTCGCCCGTCCACTTCTTTTTGATCGTATCCGTGAGGCGCAGCCCAGCGATGCCCGTTTGATTGAGATACTTGAGCTTGTTCGGCAGGGAAGAGTTTCAGAGTTCTTGATTGATGACCAGGGTGTGCTACGATGCGGGACTCGCTTGTGTGTACCAGATGTTGATGGGTTGAGACGCGAGATCCTAGAGCAGGCACATCAGTCGGCCTTTAGCGTTCATCCAGGTTCCACCAAGATGTACCGTGACTTGAGGGACTTCTACTGGTGGGAAGGGATGAAGCGTGATATATCGGACTTCGTTTCGAGGTGCCTGACTTGTCAGCAAGTCAAGGCTGAGTATCAGAGACCGGCTGGAGAGTTGCAGCCTTTACCCGTTCCGGAGTGGAAATGGGAGCAGATTTCCATGGACTTCATTGTGGGTCTACCCAGGACCAGTCGAGGGTATGACTCTATTTGGGTTATTGTAGACCGGTTGACGAAAGCGGCTCACTTTCTTCCAGTGAAGACCACTTTCGGTTATGCTCAGTATGCTCAGTTATACATAGATGAGATTGTGCATTTGCACGGTGTTCCCACATGCATAGTATCCGACAGAGGCACCCAGTTTACTAGCCGTCTTTGGCAGAAGCTTCAGGAAGCTTTGGGTACCCGGCTGAGTTTTAGTATCGCTTTTCATCCACAGACCGATGGCCAGTCGGAGCGGACTATACAGACTCTGGAAGATATGCTCCGTGCATGTGTGCTTGATTTTGGTGGCAGTTGGGATCGTCACTTGCCGTTGATTGAGTTCTCCTACAACAACAGCTTTCAGGAGACTATTCAGATGGCACATTTTGAGGCTTTATATGGTAGGAAGTGTCGATCGCCAGTCTGTTGGACCGAGCTTAGTGAGAGTTTGGTTTTGGGACCCCAGCTAGTTCAGGAGACCACAGAGAAGATCCAGCTGATTCAGGATAGGATGAGAGCAGCCCAGTGCAGGCAGAAGTCTTATGCCGACCGTCGTCGTCGCAGACTTGAGTTCGCAGTGGGGGATCATGTATTCCTGAGGATTTCTCCGATGAAGGGCGTTATGCGATTTGGGAAGAGAGGGAAGCTCAGTCCCAGATTTGTAGGTCCTTTCGAGATCCTTGAGCGAGTGGGTTCTGTTGCTTATCGTTTGGCGCTCCCGCCCAGTTTTCCGGATGTTCATCCCGTTTTTCATGTGTCGATGCTTCGTAGATACCTTCATGATCCTTCTCACACGATTCAGCACGAGACCGTTCAGCTTGAGCGCGATCTTTCGTTCACCGAGCAGGCGGTAGTTATTTTGGATCGGCAGGTGAAGAAACTTCGGTCAAAGGTCTTTCCATCTGTGAAGGTTCTTTGGCGTAGCTCGACTAGTGAGGAGATCACTTAGGAGGCCGAGAGCGAGATGCGGAAGAAATTCCCCCATCTTTTTGAAGGTACTCTTAGTATGAAATTTTAATTCGGGGACCGAATTTCTATAAGGAGGGGAGATTGTAACATTTTAGAAATCGTTTTGCGAATTTTCCCGTTTTAGGGCAAAATTGTCGGTTTTTCCCGTTTTAACCCGATTTCGATCAAACGACCGTATAAGCTTACCGACATCTAATTTGGCCAAAATAAAGCTTGTGCGCGAACTTTGGGAGTATTTGGGAGGTTTTGGTTCAGATAGATTTTTTCCCGAAAAAAATATTATTTTAAGCGGTGTTTTGTGCACGTATATCGGGAAATTTTTTATTTTTGTGAATAAATTAATTTTGTCACTAGAATTATTTTAGAATGTTCTTTTTAAAAATCTAGATATTTTTTTGTGACTAATGGTGTGTTTTAAAATTTAAAAGAAAAGGGTGTAATGGTGGCAAATGCATTAATTAGCATTTAATTCTCTTTTTCCTTACTTTTTCTTCACAAAATATTACACAAACCCCCCCCCACTCACCTTGGCCGACCCTAACTCCCCCATTTCTGTCCAAGATAATTCCATGCTCATTTCTCTCTCATTTCCTTTCAAAAACACAAAAAGATATCCAAAAATAAATCCAAAAATTCCTATATAAATATTAAACCTTTTTCCTTCACTAATCCTTCATGGATCTTCATCAAAGCTTGAGTTTTGGAGGCTAAAGTGATGGATCTAAGTTCTTTTTGGTGTTCTTGAGGAGGTATAATTTCTTACCTTAATCCATAATTAATTGCTTTAATCTTTAACTAGCTAATTTAGTTAAATAGTTAAGTGCTTAGTTTAGCATTTAAATCTTGATTAATTCATTATATTTGGTTTAAGAAATTCATGTTAGGGTTAAATTTTGATTAAGTGATTAGTGTTTAATTCAAGTGTTAAATTGTGATTTGGAAAAGAATAATCTAGTAGAAAGTGTTAAAATTTGCTAATAAGCATTTTGTTTAATTAAGCAAAATTGCTTACTAGATTTTTGCTAAAACATAATTAGCGAGTGTTAAAAATATAGGATTGGTATAAATAGCTTAGTTAAGCTATTTTAAGGTATTTGTAATTGTTAGATTTGTGTTATCTTGAATCTAGTGCGATATATTGCGATAGGTTGCTTACTAGATTTCGGGGTTTTCCGACGTAGGGTTCGTTTGGTAGTTGCGAGGTTATATCCAGTGTATTCCTCGTAATTTTTGTGTTGTGTTGCGCGATCGGGACGATCGGGGTCCAGACTTGGTGTTTTGTAGTTTAACGACCCTAATTAGGGTTTTGGCCGGTATCGTGCGTGATAGATGCGCTAAGCACGCAGTGTAATTTTCCGGACGTTTTCGTCGCGTTTCGTTGTCTTTCCGTCATTATAGGATATTTAGCTTATGTGTTGTATTTATGAAATTTTAGGTTCGCAAGCAGGGACTTCGGGTGCTGCGGACAAGGGGAAGCAGGTGGTCGGATTTTCTTAGCTCGAGACCATCGGTGAGTAGATTTAACATCTACGGGGAAATCGCCCGTATGGCGTTATGCGTCGGGGCGAATATGATATGATAGCTGCATGTATTTGCATATTAGTTACTTTCATATGAATGTCATTGCATAGCATTATCTGTTGTACTTGACTCGTACCTTTAGATATAACACATTACTGACGGTTCATGTTGCACGAGCACTAAATTGTATGCTACACCCACACCGTCTGTAATTGCCATGACACGCACAAACACCTACATATGTGATATGATAGTGGATAGGAATGATTAGAGTAGTAACTCATATTCTATTGTGCATATGAAATACTGTGGACACATACATACGTGATATTGCATTGGGCAGGAATAGTTAAGGTAGTGAACCCTATTCCACTTCACTTATATCTTGTTATAATTACCTATACATCATGCATACATATTGACATGTACACCCTCGTACTTGATTACATGTAGATACTTAAACCCTGCTACACTTACATGTACACTTCATATGATACTGCATTTATTTTCGAAGGAATTGGGAACCGCATGATGTGTTTTAAAGTTAGATTCAATTTAAAGAGCGGTTTTCCCTTTATATGCTCATATTGATGTTTTATGTTGCATATATCAGTTTTATATGGATTTTACGCATTGAGATATGGATTTCATATGATTTATGGATTTGAGAACCGTGGGGGATATTTTCAAGAAAACATTGTATTGTTTGAAAACCCGGTTTCTCTTGATATGATATTTGATGCGTCCACCATGTGATTTCTCGGTTCTGAGATTTGGCTTGTGATACCCGATTCGAGGAGCGGGATGCACCGTCTGCGGGTACATGGTGGACCCGGTATGGTACCCCGGGGTGAGTGGTGATTTCGTGGTGTAGACGATAAACCTGACGGTGGGACCACTACTTACCGGTGATTGTATTTGGACTCGGCGGTTATCTTGGAGATACCGACCGGAGTGAGGTATGACATATCGTCAGGGCTAGTCATGGTGACAGCGCCAGAGTTATGAGGATTTACGTGTCGATGCTAGACACGGGTTTCATGATGTTTCGAGTGTCGGTGTTTGACACTCAGGTTTTCGTGAGACATACAGGATGTGAGGGCCGATCTGAGGATGCGGTGCCTGAGGATTTGGGATTTGATGTGTCAGTGAGGGACACTGGTGCTTTTCCATGCTGATGATTTTTGCATGAGATTTTATATTATATCATCCCACACTCAGGATTATGTTGATATGCATTGTTTCATGTAGTTGTAGTACCCTGATGATGTACCTTTACATGATTGTTGCATATTCACTTATCATACTTATGCTATCGGATTACTTGTGATAGATAGATCGCTGTTCGTGCATACTTGCGATTACTGTATGATGTTATTTACTATTCACGAGTTGGCAACTCACCCCCGTTGTGCCACAGTGTTGTGCAGGACTTACTCTCTGAGTAGTCGCGGCAGGGCATCTTTTCATCTCTACTTTTACGGATACCGCTACGGTTGGCTGTGAAGCTTTGCTTTTAAGTGGGTTGCGGTTATCTGTTTGTACTTTGTATATTTTTTTGTTGGATCTAGTATTCTCCATCTACCACTATGTTGTATATGACTTAGAGACGACTTGTGAGGATTCAGTGTTCTTTTGTGGTGACTTTGGGAGCCGTGCTCGTGGGAGCCGGTTTTTGTTGAAAAGTTTTACTTCTTTATGCAGTTTTCTTTTATATTTCTTCGCTTCGGCGTCGTATATATGTTGTGGTGGTTGTCTCCGCCGTTCGGCGTGATTTGCTCCCGTTTGGGATGCTTTTATTATTATCTATGTTGTACCCGTTTTCGGGGTTAGTTTTTACAAAGGAGTTGCTGCCGAAATTTTTAAGAACGAAAACTAAACTTAAAGATTTTTACTTGAAAATTTCTGAATATTTAAAACTATGTTTTTCTCCGTTGATCCAGTTTTGGGTGGTTTAGATTTCTGGGTTTCGGCTTACTTAAGTTGCGTACGCCTTTAGACATTACGTAATTTAAGTGCCGGTTACGGGCCAAATTTGGGTCGTGACAGGTAACTTGCCGCACCCGTAGGGGTCTAAGTTTTCATTGCACAGGCTATCCACACGACCAGGGGAACGTCGGGTTTCAGTAGCGGCTCTGTGAAACCCGGGGATCCCAGATATCTGTATTGATCTGTGTTACTATACATTTCTGTGTTGCATTTTATCACGCCTTGAGCGAAATATTATATATTGGTATATATATTAGTAGATGTTGTATATGTTTTTCATCCGCGCTAGTCCAGTCCCCGCTCTGTCGTTAGTTAGCTAACCTAACGGGTGATGACGGGACCTAGTGGCGAATGCGGATGGCATATACGTACATCAGTATATTTTCGTTCTTTGTGGTGTGATCAATTGATGGGACTGCATTGATTCGGATCAATGCAAGATAAACAAACCTATTCTGATGTTGTTGGAACGCTTTTCAAAAAGCTGTTATTGCATTGACGTTCACTTTTGTTTTGCATCGTGGTATTCAGTTGGAATATCCTGCTCCTCAGTCGACGAGGTAAGGGCCGAGATCCCTTCACCGGGAGTGACCCCTTGGACAAAAGTTTGCGTTAGGGCAATAACTTCACTATAGCCGATCACTTTTGCTTTGCATCGTGGTATTCATTTGGAATATCCTGCACCTCATTCTACGGGGAAAGAGCCGAGATCCCTTCACCGGGAGTGACCTCTTTAGCAAAGGTTGTCGTCACTATATTTTTATAAAGCTATCCGTTCCTTCAACGATATCAAGTTCATTACGTTAAAGGTTTTCGCCAGAAACCATTCGTAGCCCTCCGTCGTTTCATATGGATGGTCAATAGTATTCAAGCTGTGTATGTTGGCCAAATTCAAGGCACAGTGTTTGGTAGCTGTTGGGTATTCATATGCAGCATAGATAGATGCGTTGGTTTGGGACAGTCGTACTGCCATTTTGGCCAAAGTCAAGGGTAGGTACGGGTAGGTTCAAATTAACCAGGAAAATGACGGGTAGAACTTGACATGTGACTTATGATATGTTGGCCAAATTCAAGGTCATAAGAGCATGGGGCAGAAATCCACATCGGGAGTTTCAAAAGAACTGAAACTTGCCAGATATGCGCATACCTTCTGGAGTGTGATAACGTGAGCAGATTCCGTCACGTTATCATGCGATGAGAGTTGGATCCCGATTCCCACTGATGAGTTGGTTTACTCCTCGGGTATTCCTGACTAATTCTTCTTTTAGGTTTGGAGGAGAATTTGATGGTACAGTGGGAGGTTTCCAGATTAGATAAAGTGATAACCATTCTGATCTAGGTTAGAGTGCACGCTGAGTGTTTCTTTTCTCTCTCTCTCTGGCAGCGACTATTGACCCGACCCTAGACTATGACTCAGTGACCAAGTTGACCGAACCTTCTTAATACTGGCTTTTGGATTGTCAGAGTTGCAGATCTCTTTGCCACTCCTACTTTTACCCTTTTCTCCGGGACACCCCGTATTACTACGAACGTCCATTTCCATTGGACAAAACCATCGTATGGTTATATACGAACTCGAAGGACTTCGAGGATGGTTTCCGGTTCTGGAGAAAACGAATAGGACTATTCAGTTGTCTTTACCTTTTACCTTCTCTCAGGTTGCGAGTACTCCTTAGTTTAGGAGATAGTACACCTATTACGCAAATTGGATAGTCTTCTTCCAAACCTTAGGCTGGTGCCGAACGGTGGGGAATGAAGAAAGCCAATTAGCCTAAACGGTGTACAGAAGGTATTAAGTTCAGACAAAGCAAGGGATTAGTAAGAGGGCAAAGTAAATTGCGACTGCTATTCACGACCAAACCATGTACTTCTTTGTCAATCCTAAATCACCTATGAATTAAGTTCATTCGGTTGTCTTTTATCCTCACCTTCTCTCGCATTGCGAGTGCTCCTAGGATTAGGATAGTACACCCATTATGCTTATTGGATAGTCTTCTTCCAAACCATAGGCTGGTGCCGAACGGTAGGGAAGGAAGAAAACCATTTGGCCTAAAGGGGTGTACAGAAGGTAATGACAAAAGACATGTAAAGGGATTTGGAAAGATGGCAAAGAATTATACGGTTACAGTCTTGAATCTGGTTAATGGAAGAGACATTACTAGGAATACCAGGATACCCCATCGAAACATTTCAATGTTTCAGTTTCACTGTATACTGTTAAAAGAAAACTGATTTCCCGATTAGATACTTACTCCAGGGTATGTATTTACCAGGTATGAGTCTCACATCTGTATGGTTTTACAGATGATGAAGAGGAGTAAGTTATTGGGAATTAGGTGACCATCCTCATTATATCGGGATTCGTTGGAATTGGTGATATTTGAGGAAGCCACCTGGGTTGTTTGCCGGTCGGCAAATATTTGGTTTTGAATATCCGTTGTTGTGCACCAATTTCAAATTGACATATCTGTACGTCTATTTTTATAGAGTGAGACATATCTTTTTGAAATTATGTCTATGACATTTACCTATGCCAGTGGATGGTTAGGTAAGGAGCATTGAACAACGGTGTAATTCTTCTTAACCAAAAGTATAGTTTTCAACCTACGACACACAGTGAATGAGTCACTACACTTAGGGGACTTATACAGAGTATTGTATATTGTCCTGTGTCCATTAGGACAGAGGGGTTGGTCCTCGTACTATATTCTGTTTACTTTTAACTTCTCTAGTTCTTAGACATGTGTTTCGTAGAAACACAGGGTCTAAGTTTTGAGGAGTTATAGGTATAAGAGTAAAGCAGAGAACCAGGTGTTGCAAGTATCGGGATTCTTCAAGGTGATCGAAGAGTAGATACTTGTGAATGGTATTCAGTTGATAGTAATGATTAAGAGAACTAGCTTCTCTTTCAGGTTACTTATAATTGGAAGTACTCCTAAGTTGAGTAACGCTGATCGGCCTCTTTCCATTTAGTTGACATGCACTGGAGACAGCTGCATGATTTGAATCTGGTTCAATTAAATCAGTGCCTCTGTTTTTGGATATAGAATAGTTCATATCTTGACATTGTTAAGATACGGGGAGTTGTCCGGCTTATGCTTAAAACCAGACTCTGGACAACTCAAGGCACGTTTCAGTAATGGCTGTTTGTGGGTTGACCCGGGTTATGACGATGGTTGACTTTCTACCATCTGGAAGATCAATAGTGATATTGTTCTTGACTCGCCACAGTTTTATCAAAAATGTTTTTTTTTTAGAAAACAGTAGTGGGAGTATGGTAGAACTGGAAGTGATTCCAGAACCACAAACGATTACTGAAGATTTCATAAGAACCTAAAGATTCAATCTGGTTTGACATTCCATTGGCCACTCCGCAGATATGGTGGGTAACCTCAGGCACTCGAGAGATACTTCGGTATGCTCAAGGACGATGGCAGGGAGGTTCTTGTTTACCCAGACTTGCCATTGCTGTTGTTCCAGACTGTGAGACCCGGCAGGAGGATGAGTATAGTGTCGTTCTAAACTGGCTTTAGAAGTGCACATCTATATGACTCTGCCAGAGGGTTGTCGTAGTCAGTGGGAGCAGCGGAAGCATTGGTGGACATCAGGCTTATGTCTATTTATAGACTAGAGCAGATATAGCGGAGATAGATCATCTATTTCTGATGTGACAGTCATAGGTTTGACTTCATCAGAATAGGGGATGGATCTGTTAAGAAGGTAGTAGGGTGTGATGTCCTGGTATTTGATGGCATACACAGAGTAGGAAGTGATATTCCTATACTACAATCGGTTATACTTTGGTCGTCACACAGTGGTTTCTCTACAAAGGACTTGGATATTATATCAGACATTCTGGTTACTAGATCTATGGTTTTAGATCTAGATTTGGGAGGTTTCCCAATCTGGGTACTTTGACCGCATTCTATGAGTATTTAGAATGGACGACTCCTGGCACGGTAGTGTGCCTGCAGGTAATGGAGTCACCCTCTCTAAAGGTGTCTTACAGACTAAAGGGGAGAGGGATGTGCATGATTGGCAGATCACTTGCTCAGGAAATTGAGTCAATCATGAGATGTCAAGTACCACATCAGATGTTGTTCTTGCAGTAGGTGCAATAAGTTGATATTGATCCAATCCTGGAGAAACAATCGGAAGCAGTTTTAGAACATAAGTTGATGTTCTAAGGAATTGATAACGGCAGCCTCCTTTAGGAGACGGTTATCATTCCAGGCTTCCAAGGTGACCTAGATGGCAGAGTGGCTGTCAGAGTTATAGTTTTCCCTCTAACGAGGGGCAGTATTTTGGACAGGTGGTCCAGGTGGAAACTGAGGGAAGGCATGGCGCAGGATACCGATTAAGTTCAGTTGACGATACAGTCTAAGAAGTTTGGATTTGGAGTTCACTTATGAGCTAGGTCCCATCAGACATCCAGACATTCTAGGACAGGTATTGCTCATTTCGGGAGATGGTTTTCTCTGCGAACATGAGATATAGAGAGACATAGAAAGAAACACCAGAGCGGATCCACTCACTGAGGCTATTCCTCGAACGCAATAGTCTCGCAAACGAGCTTTGTGAGACTGATTAGTAGAGGAGTTGGGTGTTCGGTATCACACGGGCTGTGAGTATGCGACATCGCAATAATTAGCCTCGAGTGCAAGTGGGAGATTGTTGGAGATAGTGCCCTCAGAGTCAATTATTGGATCACAGGCACGTGATAGCAATGATTGAGGGGAGGACCTATCCCGGTAGGACAGTCTTACTCGAGATGATAGTATGCTATCTGGTTTATCTTTATCATCGTGTACTGCTTTAGGTGACCTGACAAGTCGCTATTACACGTTGATAGAGCCCCTAGGATTCTTGCTTGACCACCAGCAGTATGAGGGCGATCATATAAGTGGGAGCTGGGGGTCTACAAGCACATCCTTAAAAGGTCCCTAGTCGTGGGAGATTCGAGACAGGGCATCGTTTCTCCAGAGTAGACTAGTGTATACAGTCGAGACCCCGACGAGGGGCGGTGGCCGGTCTCACAAGCCACTGGTGTCAGTTGGTTCACCTAAGATGTATACAGGTGCTCATTGGGTTATGAGTACACCGGACAGGACTCGCCGGGAACATGCTAGTTGGTCTTATACCTGACGTCAGATAGCAGTTCCCTGGTGACATGTGTACAGGTTAGTTCATCGACCTGAGATCGTCATTTGTCTCATGTGAGTTCCCACTGCACTTTGATTACTATCCTACCATGGCTCAAAGGAGTCGTGCAAACAGGTTTTAGTTGGGTACAGTCCCGAGCCACCTGGAGGCAGTGAGCGGATCTGCAGGGGTTCGTCTCTCCCGGTATTGGGGGTGAGGTCGCGCTGTGTCTAGGAGAGCCAGAACATGAAAAGTCCTTGGCCAAGGCAGGAGATTTGCTGGTAGGTATTCCAGTAGTATCTCAGGGTGTTCTGGGCTACACTCCGACACGACTTGTACCGCTTTTGGGGGTCTGACTTTTACCAACCCCCTAGGCCCGCCATGCGATGCTCATAGACGAACGGACCGGACTGTACGGATATTGTCACTGACAGGCTCAGTAGGGTGTCAGGATGAGTTCGCTCATCGACGTCCCTTTTGGTCAATAGCTGGTGGCCCGTCACGTATGGCTTATACCTCTGACGTGCTAGTGGTTAAATCCACAGCCATAGTATTGACGAGTCTTTAGAGTCCACCACACACTCAGTTACTCAGGTTTCGGGCGAAACGCTGTAGAGGTCGTATGGAGATATGGCAGGGTTCGATCAGATACGTGCGGTATTGCACGGATCGTGATCGGGCGGTTTTTACTAGCCGGTTTTGGCTTAAGCCGGTTTCTAGTTTTAGATAGTGTAGTTTTGTCTCTTTGCATTTGTGTTCAGTGGGAATACAAATGCGGGCATGTATTTGCAGTAGCGGGGTTTTCCTGTAATTTATTACGGGATCGATTTTCTAGGGTTGCCAGTTTGCATTCCGTTCCGGCCGGTTTTCTTTTATTCCTTCACGGCCGGACTTTTCGTTGGAGGGGGTTAATTGCAAGTTTGCAATTAACTTAGTTGTGAGGGGCTTTCTTGCATATGTGTCTTTTTGATGAGACTAGCTTCATGATGGGATTCCATTCTTGTCCACTTCATTATCTTTTCTTGTGATGGTTTGAAAATGGAGATTGATGAGTGAGATGAGGGTGACCTTTGATAATTATCTATTCTTTTTTTTCTCCTCTTAATTTATTCCATGATTTTTCCCTCACCCATGTTTTTGAGTGGGCCGGCCACTGTTTGGGAATGGAGTGTGGTTTAATTTTGGTGGAAATTTCCTTTTGCATTAATTAATTTTCTTTGGTTGCATATGCTAATTGTTTTGAAAGGGGGGGCTGATTTGGTATTCCCTTGGACATAATTTTTGCAACCAACCCAGTTGATTTCACAGTGAGCACAATATTAATGGCTGGCCGAGCTCTTTTGTGAAAATGCTCATTCTTTTTGATTGCATGTCCCATTCTTCATCAAGCTTTGATTCATGAATATCTTTGTGCAAAATTCCTCCAACATGGCAACCTCATAAACCCCAAAAGAGACATGGCTACTATACTATTCTACAGCATCCCTTGGACGCGTCGGCTAGCCAACTTCGCGTCCGAGTTGCCTCGGTCAAGAGGTGGGAGCCTGTAAAAGATTTTGGCAATGTGGTGCCCGTTTCGACGAGGAGGTGTCGGACGAAGTATTCGCAGGAGATCGGAGTGGAGACGAAGACCGAAGGACACGGATCGCTTGGTATACTTCTCTACTCTTTTCTTTTTGCTAGTTAGCTAGGTTAATGGCCCGATCCGGATGAAAAGTGCGCGGTGGTGCCGGTTGCAAGTTTTGCAAAGTTTTTTTTTGTTTCCGCATTTCCGGCGTCGGTTCGACGGCTGGGGCGCCCCCGCGGGCTTACATTCATTACCTATTTTCTTCGTGAAGATGTCTTATCAAAAAAGGCTCCAAAATTTGCGAACATTAACGACCCTTTTGGGTTTGGGCTGAATAAGCTGCCGGCCAAAGAAAAGGACTTGCCGCAGTTTTACATTCCGGCCTTGTCGGCCAAACCCTTCGATTCAATTGCGGTCCCTGGCATGGACGAAGAGACCTTCTTCGTCGGCTTCATCAATCTTTGTCTCAGTTGGTTTACCATGCCGACGCATCGACACTTCATGAGAGCCTTTGTCTTCTACCCCACTCATCGCGTAGACGAAGGGGTACGGTTGGCGTTTGGCATCGCGGGATTGTCGCGTCTTTGTCATGGATTAAGTGTTACGGCCAACACTTCAACCCCAGGTGCAGACGTCGTGAATTCCTCCCTCCACCATTTCACGTCGTGGATCGAGATGCATGTATTAGGGGCGTTCGCAGTGCATCGGAGGCCAGATTTTTATGACTCCTATACCTTCCCACGGGTCATGAGGTTGGTGGATTCTTCTGCTCCCGACCCTACCCAGATAGGAGCTCTCCGTGTGCTGCTTAATTCGTACTCCAACAAGGGTGGGATGGTTTTCATCGACCGAGTCCTTTCTGCTCCTGCCAGGCTTATTCAGCAGCTGTTTGACTTGCCGAAAGGTGGAGCGTCGTCTTTAAAACCTAAGGAGATCATGCAACTGTACTCGATTAGGCCGGGCTACCTAGTGTTCCGGCAGAATAACGCGGCCCTTTTTTATGCGGTACAATCCGCATCGCTTTGCCCAGCAGTTGGGCTATAACCAGGGTGTTCCTTTCGAGGCATTCTTGGTTGAATCTACTCCATCTCTGAAAGTCACGCGTGACGTCACCCATTACTTCATGCGGATGAACACCGGCTCCCGTTTCGTGATCCCCGAGGCCTACTATATTTCAAGGTGTGTGGGGTCCTTCACGGGTTGGTACCGTCATCGAGTCGGTCCTGTCATCGTCGAGGAGAGGCGGGTGCTCTTCGAATGTCGATCATCGGCTCTAGCCCAAGCCACTGGTATTCCGTTGCGGCCATGGACAGTGGTTCGCCCTCCATTGAGGGATGGCGGTGTGGTTCTCATCCCGAAAACCGAAGAAGCAGAATCGACTCCTCGCGCTGTTGGGATGCTGGTGCGCACTAGAGCTCGAGCAAAGGCCTCCGATGAAGTGCCAGTGACAGTACCATCAGTAGCGGTGTCATCCACGGTGGTATCGCCAAAAGGGGATACTAGAAGAGAGGTTGTCCAACGTTGCACCAAAGTACTAAGGGGATGGAAGCGATCATCTTCCAATGTTAGCTCCAGCTCGAAAAGGAGGAAGAAAATAGTTGCTGGCTTGCTTGACCTCCTGCTGGAATATGAGCCGATTGTTCAAGATGAGCCTATCTCTATGCAAGAGCCAGATGACGGTCTTATTTACCTTGGCTCGTCAGCTGAGGAAGCTGCACAATTAGTTGAAGCTTTAAGGCGCTCGTAGGATGAGACCGAAAATGTACACATCCCGAAAAAGCCCTACCCCCCGGTTATCTTTTGCGAAGATCCCCCTTCGCTACGGAGAGTACATATGGGTCCTCTGCGAAGGGAGGATGAAAGAGCCTTCAAGCAACCTATCTCGGCTGCTTCTGAAGATGAACTGGCATTGAAGACTGGTGGGCATGAATCTGCATTTAAAGCCCGGTGAGCACATTTCCTCAGGAAGGAACGACAGCTTGAAAAAGCCGTACTAGAAGCATCTTGGCATATTGGTATGCGTGTTTTCTGTATTTTTCTTTTTGGTAAGTAATTTGTACCGCTTTTATATCTTCTTGTCTTTGCGAGAACTTTGCAGGGACTTCATCAACGAAAGAGGATTTGAGCCCATGTCGTGCCATGACCGCGGATTCTATAGATGTCTCCCATGACGCATCGGCAGGTGCAGAGGGGATCACTATGGCCGCCGTTCCTGTTGTAGAACTTCCGGTGTCCATTCCTCGAGCGGGGGTGACCCCATTGGCCACGGATCCTATGGATGTCTCTAGTGACGCACCGAAGGGTGTAGAAGAGACTGTCAAAGCTGTTAGTTCTATCTTGGAGCTCCCGGTGATGAACTCCATCTCTTCGGCATTTGTACTTTCCACAGAGGCGACCTTGCCGGTCGCAGACCTAATGGATCTTTCTGGTGGCATCTTGAAGATTGTAGGAAGGACCGCCAAGGCCACTGTTCCCTCTTTGGAGCCTGAAGTGGCGGTTGTTGCTCCGTAATTGGATGCTGCTACACCAGCAAATATCCCCGGTGATGTGCCTAAGGGCGCGGAGGAGGCTGTCGAAGCTGCTATACCTCCAGTTCAAGGCGAGCGGAGCGTCGAAGGTTACCTCTTACATTTTATTTTTAATTATCCCCTCATTATCTGAACTCTTCTTTCTTTCAGAACTACGGGAATTGGCGGCTGCTATAGTAGACCTCTCTCTCAGGAAGTCCTTCCAGCGCTTACTTGACATGGTTGCCCTACGGGCGATATCCCTGCAAAGCATCGTCCTTTCCTCTAGGCAAGGTCGGTGTTCTTTGACCCCTTTGCTTTATTATCACTTTTTTATGATGATGCTAACATGCCCTTTGCAGTTCTGGAAGCTGATGATGAAGTGGAGATCCTTGATGGGCGTGGGGATCTTTCAAACCCCTCTTACATGGCTGTGGGTAAGTAAAACTTTACCCTTGGTATTGTTTTGTTTTATTCCATGTTTGGCAGTCTCACTGACTAGTCATAAACTTTGACATCTTTGCCAGCTCCGGCTCCGTTAGAGTCCCGAATCTTTATGCCACGGGGTCTATATGCCCGACGTGCGTCTGAAAGGATGGTGAGACAAAGCATTCACTCCTTGTCGGGCCTCATTGAAGATCTTCATGCTGGTAGTTCTGTTACGGCCAAAGAATTTGGGGCCGAAGAGAATACTTATTTGCCCTTCCTTGCCACTTATCATGATGAAACATTGGTGCATGTTTGGGTTGAGTATTGTCGCCGAGTGGAGGCTTGCTTACACAATCTTGAGTGCATATGCCTTCCTTCCGAGCTCCTGACTGCAAAGGTGAGCCTGTGGGTTTGGATTGAGCGGTGCGCCGCTAATCTACAGTCTTGCGAGAAGAGGCTCAACCGGAAATTTTCGGAGAAGGGGATAGTTTCAAATGCTTTAGGGGAACTCCAAGCTCAACTTACTACTAAGACCACCCGCGCGTACGAAATTTGGCGGATGCTTCAAGAAGTTATCACAGAAGTGGTAGATCTTGATAAAGCCGTTATCTTTACCCGCGAGATGGTTGAAGCTCATAAAGTTGCTGAAAAGGAGCTTAAGAGTAGGTTCGCTTCGTATCAGGCTCAACAGTCTCAGGCGGAGACCCATCTTATGGCAATAACAAAGCTTTAAGCCGAGGCTCAGCGGAAGACTGATGAATTGACGAACTTATTGCACCATCTGCCGGCTTAAAGATTTTTTGTAAATTCCCCTTTTTTGTTTTTACTCCTGAATGAGAGTATCCTGTATTCAATTGGATTCATGAATAAAAGATATATTTTATTTCATACAGGCGTGTCCCTTTTAGCAAATTTGTCTTGTAGATAGTCTATCTTGATCTCAGCGATGGCTTAGGAAACAGGTTCGGATCTGTCACCTAAGACTTTTCAACTTTGTGAGCCGTGAGGGTCTCATAAAGAATTTTCTCCCTACGAGTCGAAAGGATCCCGTAGGTGTATTTTCTCCTTAGGAGTCGTGAGGTCTCTTAAGTGCGTTTTCTCTTGAGAGTCGTAAGGATCTCACAAGAGATTTTTTCCCGCTTACAAGTCGAGAGGACTCATAAGTGGTTGTTTCCCTCCTTGTCGATATTTGACTTTAGAGAGTGTAGCCCATGAATAGTATGCAATAGTCCATCATGGACCGACTTGCAGGACCCCAGTGCTTAGGAAACATGTCCTTATCCCCATCGCCTAAGGCTTTTTCCTACGAGTCGAAACGAATCGAGAAGTTCTTGTAAGGACACTAATTTCCTGATGAGTCGAGATGAATTGAGAAGTTCTCGCAAGGGTTTCCTAACGTCACAATTAACTCCTGCTAATAGAAGTCTGTTAGGGTCTATGGTACTAGGGTTTTTTTCCCGTCGCACCGTCGCGTTGGCTGATATATTCCCCGATATGCAATCTTGCTGTTCGGGTAGCCTCGCGACTATCGTGTCTCCGATCCTTTCGGGGGCTGGACAAGACGTCTTCAAGTAATCTTCCAGGTAATATTACCGTCGAAAGAGCAAGCGTTAGGGATATTCCATGTTGCTTTTTTACTTGAGGTTAGGCTCAGTTTGGGAGCCCCGATGAGTCATGACCACTCCGCGCTGGAGTGGGATGGTCTCCGATAGTCTTTCAGGTCTCATTTGAGTTTCCGTCAAGACCCCGAAGCTAGGGATCTTCCTTTGCTTCGTTGGTTGACATTGTGTCTGCGATGTTGCGATGAATGTCGAGGTTGTCTCTGGGTTGTCTGCGAACCGTCGAGATTTGGAACTAGGGGACTTTTCCATGGCTCCATTTTGTTGATGTCGCACCTGTATCCTGCTGAAGGGAGGGAGAACGTTTTTGGTTGATCTCTAGGCTGTGGATACCGCCGTCGATACTTGGAACTAGGGGCTTTGCCATGGTTCCGAGGTAGTCTCTAGGTTGTCTATGAACCGTCGAGATTTGGAACTAGGGGACTTTGCCATGGCTACGAGGTAGTCTCTAGGCTGTCTGTGAACTGTCGAGATTTGGAACTAGGGGACTTTGCCTTGGCTCCGTTTTGCTGACATTGTATCTGCTTCTGGTTGGAACGAGAATGAATGCCGTTGTTGATTTCTAGGCCGTAGATGTAGCCATCAAGATCTGGCTTCCTTTTAACAAGGCCTGGTAGGACAATATGGTTCCCTTTTCGTTTGTGCCCATGGATTGTATGCAGGGGTCGATATGATCTCACCTGCAGGGAAAAATTTTATTTTATTTTATTTATTTCCCCGACGCTCTATCATTTCAGCTTTTTATATCGCGAAAGTCGTGATTGCCCAATCATTTCGGCTATCTTTTCGCGGTGCCCAATCATTTCGGCTCCTTTTCTTTTTCTTTACTCACTGCTTTTTTATTGCGAGCTGTCCAATCATTTCGGCTATTTTATGCATATATTTTACTTGCTGATTTTGTTGCAAGTTGCCCTATCATTTTGGCTATTTCATATGTATTTTTGGCTCGCTGATTTTGCTGCAAGTATGGAACTTGGGATCTGATACCAATCTTAGTATCAGCATCGCTGCAACTGGAATATGGCCAGGAGCGAATCATCATTTGCCTTTGTCGATTCGAGCAAAGGTGGCTTAGCAAACATGGTTAGGATCCTGTCGACTAAGGCTTTTTACTTCATGAGCCGTAAGGGTCTCATAAAGGTGTTTCTCCTTACGAGTCATGAGGATCTCGTAGGTGTTTTTTCTCCTTAGGATCCGTGAGGATTCTTAAGTGTGTGGTCTCTCTTGTGTGTCATAAGGATCTTACAAGAGTGTTTTCTCCTTATAAGTCGAGAGGACTTATAAGTGTCGTTCACCATATGGGAGAATTTCACGCCATTGGTGGATCTTTGTTGGTGAAACGTTTATTTGTGCCCGTGGATTGTATATAAGGGTCGATATTGAACCACTTGTAGGGCAATCTTGGGGAATGCGATGGCTTAAGAACATGTTTAGATCCCTGTAGCTTAAGGCTTTTTGAATCCTACGAGAAATGAGGGTCTCATAGGGGGAATTCTCCTTACGAGTCGTGAGGATCTCGTAAGTGCAATTTCTCCTCAGGAATCGTAGGGATCCCTAAGTGTGTTGCTCCCTTGTGAGTCGTAAGGATCTCACGCAGGTATTTTCTCCTCACAAGGTCGAGAGGACCTTGCCGGTGTCTTTACTTTTACGAGATTGCGCCTTTTCGGGTTTTCATAAACTCGCCGGTAGTCCTGCTGTTTTTACTCACGGCGCCCTTTCGGGTTTTCATTCGTGCCCATTTCGCTTGTAGACGTACCCTTTTTTTTGGCGAGGAAGCTCTCGAGAATAGTTTCGCTATATGTGATTCATCCGTTTGCCGGTGGGATTTGAGTTGCAGTCCTCACCGCTGAGACTTGTGGACCTGCATTTCACTATCGCCATGTTTGAGGCGACGTTGTTAATTTAGGGATATCTCGGTCCGTTGTTAGTTTAAAGATATCTTGGTCCATTGATAGTTTAAGGACATCTCGATCCATTGTTAGTTTAGGGACATCTCGGTCTGTAGCTAGTTTAAGGACGTTGCGGTCCGTTGTTAGTTTTAAGGACGTTGCGGTCCGTTGTTAGTTTTAAGTACGTTACGGTCCATAGCTAGTTTAAGGGCGTTACGGTCCATAGCTAGTTTAAAGACGTTATGGTTCGTTGCTTTCCATGTTTGAGACGGAGCAGTGTTGGGTACTACTCTTAGAGTCTTGACTCAAGAGGATAGTGAGCGGATATAGGCGTCATCATCTATCATTGACCTAGGCCTTGACTCGTCAGGCATAGTATTTTTCAGGAATCGGCCGTTTATTGGCCGGAAGGGTCTTTCGCCATGCATATCCATGAGCAAGTAAGCTCCACCTTGGTAGACCTTGTCTATGATGTACGGGCCTTCATAGTTTGGCTCGAATTTCTCCCGTTTAGCACAATTGGGGATCATAGGCCTTTTTACGACTAGCACGAGTTCATCTTGGCGGATTGTACTCAGCTTAGCCAATCTTTTATAAGAGTGCGTCATCCTTTCTTTGTAAGCTTCTAGGTTTTTCTGCGCCATGAGACGAGTTTCATCGAGGGCATCGAGCTCCTCAAGACGAAGATGGGCATTTTCTTCATCCGTCAGCTTGTATCGAACTGCTACTCGTAAAGAGGGTAGCTCTATTTCCAAGGGAAGAACTGCTTCTGTTCCGAATACCAACGCAAATGGCGTTGTGTTTGTAGCCGTCTTGAACGTAGTCCGATAGGCCCAGAGAGCTTCATGCAATCTCTCGTACCAGTCTTTTTTATTTATGGACACCGTTTTCTTTATGATCTTCGTCAAGGTCTTGTTGAAAGCCTAAGCTAGACCGTTAGCTTGGGGATTATAAACTGAAGAATATCTACAATCTATTTTATGTTGCTGTGCGAAGCGGCTGATTTTATGGCTTCTGTAGGCTGGCCCGTTATCAGAGATAATCTGTCGCAGAGTGCCGAACCGGTAGAAGACGTGTGTCTTGAAGAAATGGAGAATGTTCTCTGTCTTCACCTCTGTTAGCAGTATTGCTTCTGCCCACTTAGAGAAGTAATCAGTTGTTGTCAATATGAACCGATGTCCCCTGGACGATGCTGGCTCGATGGGCCCGATTATATCGGTTCCCCACATTTCGAATGACCAACTATCCACTGTCGGATGTAGCGGATTTGGATGCTGATGGATGAAATCCCTGTGAATTTGGCACGAGTGACACTGCTTCGCATATTCAAGGCAGTCCTGAACTATTGTGGGCCAATAGTAACACATTCTTTTGATCTTCAGCTTCATCTTTGGCCCAGCTTGATAGGAACCGCAAAGTCCGTCATGAGTTTCTTGGACGACCCTTTTTGCTTCTTCTGGTCCCAGGCATCTCAGCCATAGACAATCGAATGATCTCTTATAAAGAATACCATTGATGAAGGCGAAAGACAGGGCTCACTTCATGATCTGACGTCTTGACGACGTGTCGTCGGGCGTTCGATAGGATTTAAAGTAGTCTATGAAGAATTCTCTCCAATCCTTCATCCTTTCTTCATCCTCCAATTGGAAGGCCTCTTGTTTGGTTTCTTCCTCTCCTTTAGACGTCTACGGAGATATTTCTGCTTGAGCGAGAATTCGGGGACTTTGCACAATGATCTTTACGTCATCGAGGTTTTCGTCGACCAGTTCTTTAGCGAGCTTGGCTAGTGCATCCGCTTTGCTATTTTCCGTACGCGGTATGCTTTCCAGAGTGTAGGATGGGATTTGCGTCAGCAATTACTGCACTCTTTCACCATACCTGATCAGTTCTGGCTTGCACGTCTGGTAGTCGCCATTTACTTGGCTAACGACCAGTTGGAAGTTTCCATATATGAGGAAGTTTTCAATGCCCATGTCGACAGCAATCTCTAGACCTGCTATCAAAGCTTTATACTCAGCTTCATTGTTTGTTCTTATCTCTATTAAGGAAAGGGCAAAACGCATAATCCCTCCTTATGGAGTCACGAAGATAAGGCCCACCCCGGCTTTAATCATAGGGGCATTTTGCTTTCGCTTCTTCAAGGAGGACGCTCCATCGAAGTAGAGTTCCCATTGGGTATCATTCATTTCTTTCTCACCGTCAATTACGTCAAACACGTATTCGTCCGGTAACTCGCAGTTCAAGGGAGAGTCAGCAGGTATCGGATGTTCAGCGAGAAACTCGGCGATGGCCTGGCCTTTTATTGCCTTGAGGAGTTGGTATATTATCGAGAACTCCATCAAGAGGAGGGCCCATTTGGCAAGCCTTCCTGTTAGCATGGCTCTTGACATCAAATACTTGATAGGATCCACCTTTGATATGAGATAAACCTCATTTTCCAAGGCGTAATGTCGGAGCTTTGTTACTGTGAAGATCAGTGCCAGGCAATGCTTTTCGATGAGGGAGTAGTTGTTTTCTGCCCCCAGAAGGACTCGACTCAAATAATGGAGAGCTCTCACCTTCCCCTGGTCGTTCTCCTGTGCCCATAACGCTTCTAAGGAATCTTTAAGGGTTGTTGTGTACAGGATGAGAGGCTTTCCCTTGACCGGCACGGTCAGTACCGGCGGGTTCTGCAGATATTGCTTGATTTCACCCAGTGCGCTTTGGCATTTGCGATCCCAAACGAACGTGGTCCCCTACTTCATTAGATGACTTTAAGGGCGGCATTTGCCGGAGAGGTTTGCTATGAACCGCCGATATACGCGAGCTTTCATTGGAGAGACCGCAGTTGTTTGAGGGTTCTTGGCACGAGAATTTCCATAATCGTCTTGATCTTTGATGGGTCTATTTCGATGCCCCAGTGTCGTACGATGAATCCCAGGAATTTTCCTGAAGAAACTCCAAATGCGTATTTCAGAGGGTTCATCTTCAGGTTGTACTTCCGAAGGCGCTGGAACATTATCTTCAGATGCTCCCAGTGCTCCTCGTACGATTTGCTTTTCACTACGAGGTCGTCAATATAACATTTGACAATCTCGTGCACGAGGTCATCGAAGATCTTTGTCATGGTCCTCTGGTAGGTGGCGCCAGCGTTCTTCAGACCGAATGGCATCACTTTGTAGCAGAATATGCCCAGCGGAGTCCAGAAAGCAGTGTGCTTTTGGTCTCCAAGATGCATATTGATTTGGTTGTATCCTGAGGATCCTTCCATGAAGGAGAAGACTTCATGGGTGGATGTGATATCGATTATCAACTCGGTGACAGGCACTGGAAAGTCATCTTTCGGACAAGCTTTGTTGAGATCCCGAAAATCTACGCAGATACGTACTGTCCTATTTTTCTTCATTACCAGAATGATATTGGCGATCCAGTCAGGATATTGAACTTCTTGGATGAAGCCGGAGTCGATTAGATTCTTGACTTCAGCATTGATACTCATCTCAAGCTCGAGCCGCATTCTTCTTGGCTCCTGTTTGACTGGCTTGACGTCCGGCGATATCGCTAGTTTATGCACAGCTATCTCTGGATCTATTCATGGCATCTCGGAATAGTTCTATGCAAAACAGTCTTTATATTGCATAAGCACGTCCTTTAACGTGGCTACCTGTTTTTCAGACAGCAGCTCACTGACGAACGTTGGCCTTGGGTCATTTGCCATCCCTAAGTCGATTTTTCTCAAGTTGTCTGCTGTGGTGTGTATCCTATGTTCCAGCTCTTTTAGCGCCGGTGGAAATTCTGAAATCGGCTCGTTCTCATCTTCATTTGTGAAGCATTGGGAGAGGTCATCCATATTCTCGTGCTCTCCCTCCTTTGAAAATGTTATCATATGGCAGGTACGAGCTCGTTTCCAATCTCGATGCTGATCTAGAATTTTCCTCGCAGTGTAGGTTTTTCTCGGCTCATGCTTTCAGGTGGGCTACCCTCCAACTGTCGGATAGAGCAAACCTGCCTTGCTGATACTGATCTTCAACCCAGTTTTTGAAGGTGAAGCAGTCTTCAAAAGGATGTCCCACTACTCGATGGTAGGAGCAGTAATCCGGATGATGGACCTCGTTTATCTGTTCAGGGTATCGAGACTCCGGGAGCGTCATCATTTGATACTTCATGACAAGGTTGAATGTTTTCCTTGTTTTGTCTTGAGGGAAAGAGTACTCCCGACCCATCTTCTTCCTAAATGACGGGTTCCAGCTGACTTTCCTTGTTCGCGTAGATTCTTGGATCCGCTTCGCTGTCTTTGAACGCCGTCCTTGTTCTTGATCTTATCATTGCTTCTGCGTCGGGCTTTCTTTTTGCCACGAGCGTGCACAGCGGGTTGAAGGTGAAGGGGACCGTCATCCTTCGTAACCTGCTGAATGATACGTTGCATCCTGACTTTCTCATAAATGGCCATTTCACGGATGCGGTCATCCCAAACTCTTTGATCTGCTTCTCTTATTAGCTTGTCAATCTGCTCTTCGAATGATGGACTTGATATTCGTACGGCAGGATCTTGCCGTGGTTCGATATCAACGCTATCTGGAAATGTATTCGCTTCTTCACCGGAGTTATTTATGACATGACAGCCATGGAATCGCTCCTGTTTCTTGGACCGAACGTATCCAAGGCCAGTCGTCTCCATTCTCCCATTGGGCATCTTTCGCTGAGTCCCGGGAACGTTCCAAATCTTGTTAAAGAACTGGGCTTGTCGAGCAGTCTGTTTGAAGGGTACGCCTTAGTATCTCAATAGCCTTTTCAGTCCCTCTGCGTAGTATCTGGGAAGACGGATTGGTTGAATTCTGTCGAGCACATGTTCGGCACCGTGCCATACCTCTCTCTCCACTTTAGTCTCGGTGGATTGATAGAAAAGGATCGCCTTCTCACTTCTTTGGAGAGGAGGGACGTAGAAGGTCTGCAGCTCTTGCACGCTGTACGTATCAAGTGCATCAAGTTCTTTATAATGCCGCTGCGGGACCAGGATAATCTGTAAACTCTGGTCAGCTCCAGCAAAGGCCTGTATTGACGGGTGGACGGAGAATACTGCGTTGGCCTCATCCTCAGAGTCACTGCCAAAGACCAAAATAGGAGTAGATGGTCCCGGCCTATTTCCTTGGGGTTTACCAGAGTTGACCATCTCTTCATCTTCTTCGGTATCGCTCCCGAATATTGGGATAGTGGCGATGGCTTTTTGTTTGTTCTCCGGTTTGCGACATCTTTCCACGTCTTCGAAGTCTGGTAAGAAGTATTTGGCGTCTTCATATTTGCGAACTTCATTTACGGAGAATGGGTTCAGCTCCCCTATAACTGTGTACTCGAGGCCGTCCTTAAAGTACTTCATACACTGATGTTGTGTAGAAGGGATGATGTTGTACTCATGTAACCAAGGCCTGCCGAGCAAAGCATTGTAGAAAGTTTGGGCATCAATAACATAGAACTTGATGCCAGTGATGAGCAGCCCGAAGTGCAATGTCAGTATTACAGACCCGAGCGTTTGTGATGATTGGGAGTCAAAACCGGAGATGGTAATTTTATCCCGAGCCAGGTGCTGCACGTTAATGCAAATCTTCTTCAACATCTTTACGTTGAGAAGGTTGAAGGAGGACCCGTTGTCGACCAGGATCTTCCTTATCTTGATATCGTGACAATACCCGGTTACATACAACGGACGGTTGTGCTCGCACGTTCCGAGAAGGAGGTCTTCATCGCTGAAAGTGATATCAGCCGTGTAGACTTCTTCCGGCTTGTCCTTCATCTTTTCTTCTGCCAGGAAGGCTTGAAACTGGTCGGGCTCTTGTAACGCCTTGATCAAGGAATCTCGTGCTTCTTTAGACAGGAGAAGGGCATCCAAAATACTCAATTGTGAAGGTATCTTCCTCAGATATGCCAGGACATTGTAATCCACATTGTTCTTCTTGGATGGGTCCTTGGCTGTGAGCTCTTCAACGACTCTATCATCAAGGGCAATCTCCTCAGGGACTTTTTCCTTTCCTTTGTCCTTTTTGTCCGAACCTTTGTTTGAAGATCCAAGATTCTTTTCAGGCAACGTACGGTTGCGCAGCCGAATGTTCTCACGGTTCTTCATCTCTTCTTCTTTTCCAGAGGCGGTTTCTTTGAAGAGAGGACTAAGGGTCATTTCCTCGTTCGAATCACTCCCGAAGATAAGAACTTGAGGTTTTGCTCTTGTCGGGATGGTATCCACGATATGGCAGTTACCGGCTGTTCCTTTATGCTCGTCTGTCGCGCTTCTCTGCTCCCGATGGGCTTTGCGCTTTATTCACTTGAATTGTTGTCTGTGGGCAACGTATCCCTGCCACCACTTCTTGAAGGCATTGCACTCTTCAGTAGAGTGTGCGACCCTCCGATGATACAAGCAGTATTTTGGATGGACATCCAGTTCGTCGGGGCACGTATTCCCGGAAGTATTTTCTTTGGAAGGTGGCACCTTCATTCCCATCGACAGAGCTTTGGCGAACTGCTTCCTTATCTTGATTCTGCTCTTGCTGGTGGCGGGGGCACTTTGATCCGATTGGGGTACTTTATGACTTCTCATTACCGGAGCTTTTTCGGCCTAACACCGACGCTTGGGATTTTCGTAAATGGACGCTTCACGTTCTCGATCAACTTTTCTCTTTTGAAGAGCTTCGTTCAGCAGCTTGTCAATAAGGTCATCTGACGGTTCCAAGGATTTTGGTTCTGGATCTGCTCCCAGTTTCTCTATGTCAGGAGCTTCTTTGCCATTTATCGATGGGTGAGAGATCATGTGGCAACTCTCTACATAATCCTCGGGTTCTTTTGAATAATCGTCTCCTTCATCAATATCACTGTTTCCGTTTTCCAGAATATGCTTGAGGAATTCTTTCAGTGTGACTGGGGTCCGTGCTTTTTGGTTATATTCCTCCAGCGCATCGATGTACTTTTGCAGACCCGTACGATTGCCGTCGAGCCGCATGGGCCTCTTGGCCTTATTCTTTTTCTTTAAAGACTTCGGAGGCTTGGCCTGGAAGTTTTGTCCATCGTTACCAACTTTCAGTGTTGGGCGTGGCTTCAGCATTCCGTCAATGATCTCAGGCTCCAGCGGGCTCTTCCACCTAATTGCCGGACATGCTTGAAGATCCTTCAGCATTCTTTTAGTTTTAGCTGAAAGGACCGCTTCCCACGGAGCTTCTTCCACAAATGAGCATGATACCCCTGGCGTGTCTACCTTTTTAGGAGCGTGCTGTTGTGGTGGGTTCACCTTTCAGTTTTTGGACAACGCGAACTTGCCCTGCTAGTACTGGTCTTCAACCTAGTTTTTAAACATGTAGCAATCTTCGATTGGGTGGCCCATTATTCGGTGGTAGGGGTAGTAATTAGGATTATTGACGTTGCCTGATTGCAGTGGGCGTCTCGGATCCGGCAGAGTGATGAGCCTGTTGCGCACCGCCAGTTCGAGTAGTCTCCTTGTTTTATCCCGGGGAAACGAGTAAGGACGTCTCAACTTCTCTTCGAGGGCTCGCGGTCTACTGTTTTGGCGAATAACCAGTTTCGGGTCACTTGATTGTTGTTGAGCATTGGCGACGAATGTCACTTTCCCTTTGCCCTTTTCATTCTGAAGATCTGTCTTTGAAAAGGATGACTTATGGCCCATCTGGTCCATTTGGGCCAATTTTTCAATCAAGGCCTGGAAGGTGGTCAGCTTGAAGAACATCATAAACTGGGATATAGTTGCCTAAGGATCAAGGGTCCCCACGAACATGCCCACACCAGGAGCTTCTTTTATGCGTTGTTCACACTTCTACCATAGGTTCTGCCACCGAATTGCGTACTGAACCCAGGTTTCTCCCGGCTTCACCCTGGCGTTGATTAATGCTGTGATTAGGGTGTGCCTGGTTGCGCTTATGAACCGCTGTGTAAACAGTAGCTCCATTTCTGCAAATGTCTTGATGGAATCATTCGGAAGCTCCGAGTACCATTCAAATACCATCTCCGCCAAGCCGCCGACAAATTAACGAAGCAATAGTTTGTCATCGCCTCTAGTGTTGCCGCATAGAGATCTGAATTGAGCAACGTGTTGGTGCGGATTGCTCGTCCCTTTATACACATGGAATTTTGGGGATCGTATATCCTGGCGGGTACTTAATTTGGTCGTACCGGCCTGGGTATGGTCGCCCAGTTCTAATGACCTGGCCTGCCTCTTCATTTGCTTGATGGGCTCATATTTGTTGAGCTATGTAGTCATCAAGGGTAGCTTTGGAAATTATCTCCTCCCTGGCTGCTGATAAAGCCGGAGGAGGGTTCGATGTCTCCCCTCTATCGTCTTCAATGATTACTGGAGGTTCTTTAGCTGAAGGATCCGGCTGGATCATTATCCCAACCATGTCTTGGAACAGAAGCGCTATCTGTTTTATATTAGCCGCTTGTTCTGCGGCCTCTTTATCTTTCTATTCAAGCACCCTCCGTAGGAATTTGGTGTCGGTCTCCTGCTCCTGGCATTTTTCCGACGATGATTCCAGGCTTTCTTTCTGCCCAGTAAGTGTGGCCATCCTTGTCAACATTTCCTGGAGCTTTTGTTGCTGTTCCTAAGCCTTTGTCACAGACCGTGTAAGTGGTCGATGACCCGCGGAAGTACGGCTTTCCTCTTTGCTGGAAGCCATATACACCGTGTGCACTACCATGCCCCTAGACTTGGGGCGTTTGGGTCCATTGCTTTTGAAATTTATTATAGGCAGGGGATCTTCTCTGACTTTCTCCTCTTATGTGAGGTTGAAGTTGAGGGGGCCATTGCGGCAGGCACCCATGCAGACGATACTTTTCGTAGTATGGCAGAGGGATGATCTTCCTCTTACCGAGACTTCGTCTTCTTCAGCTGGCGAGAATAATCTTTGTCAATTACAGAGTCTTGGACTTTCCGCCAAACTCTGTGGATCTTAGAGGACAACCGCTGAGGAGACTGTTCTGGCTTCACCGGTGTTGTGTTTTCGATAGGCGGAAGAGACTTCTTCAGTATGGCGATCAGAGAGTTCTTGCGCACCCTCCTGAGTAGCTCGAAGCTGTTCTCAGTTGGAACAGCAGCATCAATTTCCACCGTTGGAGCTGGTGGGGTAAGTCCCGAAGGGGAATTGCCCCAGCCTTCCTTACTCGGCGCCAGTGGTAACGTCGAGCATGTCGTGTAGATGGGAATGGTTCAGTTGTAGAAGCGATCTCATCATGCCCCCTTGCTTTGATGAGAAGCTGCTGTTGGTGCCAACCTGTCGAAGACTGACGTCCGTTGAGAGGGAACGTCTAACCTGTCGAAGACTGACTTTCGAATAGGGGAAGCACTTGTAAAGTTCTCACCCAAAGCAAGAGTTGGAACAGTCAGTCTTGTGAAGATCGATCCCTAAGCAGGAGAAGCCTTTTTGATGACTTCGTCTACCGGAGCTGGAATGGCTATCCGCTTCGGGATAACTCGTTCATGTATTGCGGGCCTTTTTACGGGTCCACTGGAGCTTTGGCTTAGCCTATTGAAGACTGATGCGTAAGAATTGGACGACCCGTTGCGAGGGGCCTTGGTAGTTGCAAGCCGATCGAAGACCGACTTCTTTGGAGCCTTCTGTGATGGCATTGAAGCATTGAAGCTCATTGGTGGGAGCATGGTTCCGAAGAACAGTCCAGTGGTGGCCTGAGTCACCTGTTCCACTGGCATTGCAAAGATGGAGGCCACTTGGGGCCCATAAGTTATTCCTCCAGCAGGTAACAAGTCTTCCTATTAATCAACATCTGGCCCGGTAGTCCGGCAACTGCTATGAATCTTACGGAGTGGGAGTTGCTGCTGCAATTGGTGCAGTTGGAAGCCATCGATGTCATCTACTCTTCTGCACGGAGCAAGATACTAAATCTTAGTACCTCGAATCTAGGGGCAACCATATTAAACTATGATTCGTTAGCGAATACGACACATGAAGTGTGGATTGGAAAGAGGAAAAGGTCCCACCGGGCGTGCCAGAATCTGTTTACCGCCGAAAACAGGGATGAAACCGCGTAGGCCGTCTTGCCTGAATTTGGGGGCAGATACTATTTGGTTTTATCCATCCACCTCTCCGAAGATGCCAAATTAATTTATGGCACCGTGCATCGGAGGTCTTGACGAATTCGGCCGTTGTAGCAGACTTCGTCAGATTCCCCCTCGTTGTGAGGGGTTTTTAATTGTGGGGACGCTCTTCCCTGCAGGCGCAAGCCCCTAAAGTTAATTACGTTATCGCGTAGCGATAACAACTTTCTCCTGCTCCATAAGGCCAGTTCGCGTCGTGTGTGTTTGTTTTATTTTTGGTTGCCCATGGATTGTATACGGAGACTAATTTGCGTTGTCGCCCGTAGAGCATGGATTAGTCCAAATTTTTATTTTCTTAGATTTGGGTTTGGTTTGATTTAAGGATCGTTAACCTTGTTTGAGATTAAGATCAACTTAAATATTTGTTAAGGATACGTTAATCCGAGATTGGACTAAAATCTACTTAACGGGGGTTCAGGATCATTTTTGATCCAACGAAAGAGCATTTGGGCTTTATCGTTTTAGTTTAAGGACGTTACGGTTCGCAGCTAGTTTAAGGACGTTACGGTCCATGGCTAGTTTAGGGACATTACGGTCCATGGGCTAGTTTAAGGACATTACGGTCTATTGGGATATGATTACGGGTTTGAGAGTGCATCCAAGAGCTGTTGGTTGTCGGGACCCTCCACCTCTCTGATATCGTTGAAGAATTACAACGACATATATCAGAGGTGTGGAGAGATATACCTTTGAACCGAACTACAGATTGAAAGGAGAGATCATGGTGGAACGAACATTATTTTAAATGCCACGTGTCAGGAGATCATTGGCCATCTCTGGAACTAAGATCGATTTGGGAGGGACCTGAGTATAGGAAGGCTCGGTTGATTGATGGTAAAAAGGTTTTTGGTCTCGGAAGACTTGGCTAATTTGGGCTAAGGTTGACATCTCACAATGTTAAACACTGATAAATGTTTGGTGCTCACGTTCTCCCACGTGAGGCTCTTAAGCAGTGTTAAACACTGAAATTCGGAGCGCTAACGTGAGGCACCTGAATATTGGGCACCGTTTCTTTGGGCTTATTCCCTCGTTCTATACTTGTAAGTGTTAAACACTTAAGTCTTCTCACCAACACGTGTAGACACGTGAGGCCCCACCAAGTTGGGCACTGCCTCCTTTGAATTTATCTTCCTATTCTTTTCTAAGTGCTAAATACTATTGGAGGTCACGTGGGGTCACGTGACACGATCTCAGTTCTTCCTTTTTGTTCCTCAGAGGTGCTCACGTGGGAACACATGATCTGTCGTTATAGCGTTGAACGCTAATGTGCATGGGGCTCTTGATCTTAGTCTTGAGAATTTCAAGTCCTTTGTTTTATAAGAATTAAATTCTTATTTAGGGTTAAACCCTAGTTTTATCAAAGGAATTAAGTTCCTATGTCTTTGGAAGAAATAAATTCTTCTAACCTAGTTCTTTCCTCTGAGTTTTGGGACTGCATAACAGAATCTCCCCGATGCGAATTAAATTCTCAACTTGTGGGGAGATCTGCTTCTGCAGATCTCAACTAGAGAAAGAACTAAGTTCTTTTTTGGAAGAGTTAAATTCTTGTAAAAGGAGATAAAATGATCTCTAAGTCTTTTTTCCTCACCTAGGGTTTCTTTTTCTCAAAAGGGAACTCTTTTTTTTGTTTTCTCAAATATTATGGGGGGGTCTCCTCTCCTGTCTCTCTTCAGTTTCGTGTCCTTTATATAGCAGATGAAAGTTTGTTGATTTTTGTTAAGTAAATCTCTCATTGAGAGATTTTTGACTAATTTAGGGATTTTATCCACCGTTGGATTTTTGATCCAGGGACTCCTGTTTTACAGAAGACATTTTTCTTGTTTTTAACAAGATTGGGAAAATATTTTCCCATACAGAGCTTATTCTATGTTTTGGTGATTTTTAATCACCATTGGATTTTTAATCCAACGGTGCTCTGATTTACAGAGTACAATCTTTCTTGTTTAGAAAGATTGGGAAAATATTTTCTCATACAGAGCTTATTCTGTAGCTTGGTGATTTTTAATCACCATTGGATCTTTAATCCAATGGTGCTATGATTTACAGAGCACAATCTTTCTTGTTTAGAAAGATTGGGAAAATATTTTCCCATACAGAGCTTATTCTGTACCTTGGTGATTTTTAACCACCCTTGGATTTTTAATCCAACGGTGCTCTGATTTACAGAGCACAATCTTTCTTGTTTAGAAAGATTGGGAAAATATTTTTTCCAAAATAGGGTTCAGATCTCTCTTATTTAGAATTTAATTCTATCGGCTCGGAAGGTATTAGGAATCCTCACGTGTAGCATGTGACCCAATGGCAGTAGGTCGGTTTGCTTATATGCAGCAGTCCTAGAGAAAAGCATCACGTGTTGGCACGTGATGCGCTTTCTGGCCTGTTATTTGTTTTAGGAAGGTGCCTATATACTTAGTATATAGATGCTCACGTGCCTGCACGTGAGGCTCAATTTCAGCCTTATTTGTTAAGCGTAATGCTTATAATTTTTGCTCCAAGGCGCATCACGTGTGGGCACGTGATGCTCCATTTGGGGAATTTTCCCATCGCTTTTTGGTTCATAATTTATTTATTTTTTTTATAAGGGAACACACCCTTTCAGGTTTTCACAAGCTCACCGATAGCCCTCCTATTTTTACTCACGGCGCCCTTTCGGGTTTTTATCCATGCCCAATTCGCTTGTGGACGTACCATTTTTTTAACAACGAGATTGTGCCCTTTCGGGTTTTTACAAGCTCGCCGGTAGCCCTGTTGTTTTTGTTGGAGATAGTGCCCTCAAAGTCAATTATTGGATCGCAGGTACGTGATTACAATGATTGAGGCAGGACCTATACCGATATGACAGTCTTGCTCAAGATGATAGTATGCTATCTGGTTTGTCTTTATCATCGTATATATGCTTTAGTTCACTATTGCATGATGATAGAGCCCATAGGATTCTTGCTTGACTACCAGCAGTATGATGGCGATCATATACGTGGGAGCTGGGGTCTGTAAGCATATCCTTAAAAGTGTCCCTAGTCGTGGGAGTTTCGAGACAGGGCATCGATACTCCAGAGTAAACTAGTGTATATAGTTGAGACCCCGACGAGGGGCGGTGGCTGGTCTCACAAGCCACTGGTGTCAGTTGGATCACCTAAGATGTATACAGGTGCTCATTGAGTTATGAGTACACCGGACAGGACTCGTCGGGAATCTGCTAGTTGGTATTATACATATCGTCAGATAGCAATTCCCTGGTGACATGTGTACAGGTTAGTTCATCGACCTGAGGTCGTCATTTGTCTCGTGTGAGTTCCCACTGTGCTTTGATTTCTACCCTACCACGGCTCAAAGGAGTCGTGCAAACAGGTCTTTTTTGGGTACAGTCCCGAGCCACATTGGAAGCAAGTGAACGGATCTCGGGGATTCGTCTCTCCCGGTATTGGGGGTTGATGTCGCGTAGTGCACGGGTGGCCATCACTAGGAATCCTCAGCCGAGGTAGTGGAGAATTACTGATTGGGATTAGTAGTTTCTCAGGTGGTGATGGGCTTCATACCGACACGATTTATCGCGTTATTAGGGGTCTGACTTTATCCACCCCCTTAGACTCGATATGCGATACTCTATAGACGAATGGACCAGACTGTATATACATTGTCACTGTCAGGCTCAGTAGGGTTTATAGATGAGTTCGCTCGTCAGCTTCCCTTCCAATCAATACATAGGCAAAACATTACGTGCAGCTTGTACCTCTGACGTGCTAGGGGTTATACCCAGTGGTAGTGTGTTGATGAGTCATTAGAGTCCCCCATAGACACTTTCCCAAGTTCGGGCGAAACGTTGTCGAGGCCGTATGGTGTTATGGCAAGGTTTGGAAAAAGCACGTGCGTTTTCGCAAGTGTCGTTTTTCGGGCAGATAATACTGGTAGGCTTTGCTTTAAGCCGGAACCCAGTATTATACTGTGTAGATATAATATCTTTGTCTCAGATGCATTTGTTTTCGGTCATAATACATATGCGGGTATGTTTATACTGCTACGGGGTTATCCTGAAATTCGTTTCAGGATCACTTTTTGGAAGTTGCCCGTTTCCAGTTTTCTATCAGCCGTATTTTGACATTCTGTCAAATACGGATTTATCTTTTCTTGAGATGAGTGTGGAAGCTTCTAGACGGTTCTAGAAGTGGTGAGGTGTTTAGTGAGTCATGGTTGCATTTAATGATTCCATTAATGCATGATGACTAGGTTAATGATTCATCATTTTATTAATTGTGTTCACACTTTGTGTTCACACTTGATATTTTGCTTATTGTCACATCCTAGCTCCTACACTCACCTCCCTCCTCTCCTATAAATGGCCGGCCTTCCCCCCTCTCTTAGATCATGGTTGTTGTTTGAAAAGATTAAGGATTTTGGTTCATGGAAATTGATATACTTCATTTCTCATTTCGTATCGATCCAAAAGGCAACTTCATTAACCGTTCGTCCATAGCCTTGGACGTAACGAGACAAAGTGTTCTACTCATTCTCTACTTCATCTTGGTCGTCTCTTTTAGCAAACTTGATGATCGAGTTGCCTCGGTTCAGAGGCGGGAGCCCGTTTAAAGATCCGTCGACGTGGTGCCACCGAGACGTCTAGATTGGAGATCGAGGAGATCGGAGCAACCGCAACAAAGCGTGGGATGATGGTTAAAGACCGAAGGACTCGGATCATTCGGTATAACATTTCTACCCCTTTGTAGTTTGTTAGTTTAGCTTTAATGGCAGATCCAGGTTACGGTACACGATAGCGCCAGTTTCGTTAAAAGTTTTTGTTCCGCATTTGGCGTCTGTTAGACGGCCGGGGCGCTATTGTGGACTTACAGTTTTTACTCGCGGTGTCCTTTTAGTTTTTCATTCGTGCCCATTTTGCATGTGGATACCTTTTTTTAACAACGAGATTGCGCCCTTTAAGGTTTTCACAAGCTCCCCGGTAGCCCTGCTGTTTTTACTCATGGTGCCCTTTCGGGTTTTCATCCGTGCCCATTTTGCTTGTGGACGTATCGTTTTTTTTACTTGGATTGCAGTCTTTGCCATTGGAGATTTGATTGCAACATAAATTCCAAGAGAAGATATCGCCGTATTTGCGGCGATGCGCCATATTTGAGGCGAAATACTTGTTTAGGGACATTTCGGTCCATTGCTAGTTTAAGGACGTAGTGTTCCATTGCCTGTTTAAGGACGTAGTGGTCCATTGCCAGTTTAAGGACGTAGTGGTCCATTATCACCATCTTTGAGGTGAAGCTTTAGTTTAAGGACATTACGGTCCGTTGTTAGTTCTCGGCCTAGTCAGTTTTTCGTATGTGCGCGTCATCTTTGCCTTGTAAGCTTTTAGGTTTTGCTGCACCAAGTTTCATCAAGGGCGTCGAGCTCCTTAAGCCGAAGTTGGGCATTTTCGTCATTTGTTAGCTCGTATCGAACCGCTACTCGGAGAGAAGGGAGTTCTATTTCCAAAGGAAGGACTGCTTCAGTGTCAAATACCAACGCGTATGGTGTTGTATTCATACCCATTTTGAACGTCGTTCGGTACGCCCAGAGAGCTTCGTGTAGTCTATCGTACCAGTTTTCTTTATAATCTTGGTCAAGGTCTTGTTGAAAGCTTCAGCTAGACCGTTGGCACGAGGATTATAGACAGAGGAGTATCTCCAGTCTATTTTATGTTGTTCTACAAAGCGACTAATTTTATGGCTCCTATAGGCCGGTCCATTATCCGAGATTATCCGTCGCGGAGCGCCGAACCGGTAGATGACAAGTGTCTTGAAGAAATGGAGAATATTCTCCCTCTTCACTTCCCTTAGTAGTACTGCATCTGCCTACTTGGAAAAGTAGTCGTCGTTGCCAGTATGAACCGGTGTCCTTTGGATGATGTTGGCTCAATAGGGCCGATTATATCGGTTCTTCATATTTCGAACGACCAGCTAGCTATCGTTGGGTGTAGAGGATTTGGATGTTGGTGGATTAAGTCCCCGTAAATCTGGCACGAGTGACACTGTTTCGCATATTCTAGACAGTCCTGAATCATTGTGGGCCAATAGTAACCCATTCTTTTGATCTTCAGCTTCATCTTTGGCCCGGCTTGATGAGAACCGCAGGGTCCGTCGTGGGTTTCTTAGACGACTCTCTTTGCTTTTTCTGATCCCAGGCACCTTAGCCACAAACTTTTGATCGATCTCTTATATAGAGTATCATTGACGAAGACAAAAGACATAGCTCGTTTCATGAGCCGATGTCTTGTAGATGCGTTTTTGGGTGTTCGATGGGATTTGAAGTAGTCTATGAAGACTTCTCTCCAATCCGTAGCCTTTTCTTCCTCCTCTAATTAGAAGGCTTCTTCTTTGGTCGCTTCCTTTCTTTCAGACGACTCCGGAGATATTTTTGCTGGCGCGAGAATCCGGCGGCTTTGCACAATGATCCTTACGTCATCGAGGTTTTGGCCAGTTCTTTAGCGAGCTTGGCTAACGCATCCGCCTTGCTATTTTTCGCACGCGGTATGCTTTTCAGGATGTAGGAGGGAATTTGAGTCAGCAGTTGCTGCACCCTTTCACCATATTTTACCAACTCCGGTTTACATGTCTGATAGTCTTCATTTACTTGGCTAACGATTAGCCGGGAGTCACCATATATGATAAGGTTTTCAATTCCTATATCGACAGCAATCTCAAGGCCCTCTATCAAAGTTTCGTACTCAGCCTCATTATTTGTCCTCGGCTCTGTTAAGGAAAGGACGAAACGCATTATCCCTCCTTGCGGAGTCATGAAGATAAGGCCTGCCCCAGCTTTGATTATGGGGGTGCTTTGCTTTCACTTCTTCAAGGAAGATGCTCCGTTGAAGTAGAGTTCCGATCGGGCATTATTTTCTTCCTTCCCTCCTTCGATAGTATCGAACGCGTGTCCGTCTGGCAATTCGCAATTTAAGGGAGAATCGGCTGGTATCGGATGCTCAGCGAGAAAGTCGGCGATGGCCTGACCTTTCACTGCCTTGAGGGATCGATACGTTATTGGGAAATCCATCAAAAGGAGGGCCTACTTGGAAAGCCTTCCTGTTAGTATAGCACTTGACATTAAATATTTGAGAGGATCCACCTTTGATATGAGATGGACCTCATGTGCTAAGGCATAGTGCCTGAGCTTCGTTATCGCGAAGATCAGTGCCAGATAATACTTTTCGATGGAGGAGTAGTTGTTTTCTGCCCCCAGGAGAACTCGACTCAAATAGTAGAGAGCTCTTTTCTTTCCCTGATCGTTCTCCTGTGCGCATAGCGCGCCTATAGAACCTTCAAAGGCCGTTGTGTACAGGATGGGGGGCTTTCCTTTGACCGGAGCGGCCAGTACCGGTGGGTTCTGCAAGTATTGCTTGATTTCATCCAGTGCACTTTGGCATTTACGATCCCAAATGAACGGGGTCCCCTTCTTCATTAGATGGATGTAGGGGCGACATTTTCCGGAGAGGTTGGCTATGAACCGCCGGATATATGCGAGCTTTCCTTGGAGAAACCGCAGTTGTTTGAGAGTTCTTGGCATGGGCATTTCCATAATCTCCTTGATCTTTGATGGGTTTATTTCGATGCCTCGGTGTCGTATGATGAATCCTAGAAATTTTCCTGAGGAGACTCCAAACGCGCATTTCAGAGGATTCATCTTTAGATTGTATTTCCGAAGACACTGAAACACTATGTTCAGATGTTCTAAGTGCACCTCGTACGATTTTCTTTTCACCACAAGGTCGTCAATATAGCATTCAACAATCTCATGTATGAGGTCATCGAAGATCTTCGTCATAGCCCTCTGGTAGGTAGCGCCTGCGTTCATCAACCCGAAGGGCATCACCTTATAGCAGAATATGCCCAGTGGAGTCCGGAAGGTGGCGTGCTTTTGGTCTTTAGGATGCTTTTTTATTTGATTGTAGCCTGAAGATCCATCCATGAAGGAGAAGACCTCATGAGTGGACGTGTTATCGATCATTAGCTAGGCAACAGGTACTGGGAAGTCATCCTTCGGACAAACTTTGTTAAGCTCTCGAAAGTCAATGTAGATGCGTACTGTTCCATTTTTTCTTCATCACTGGAACAATGTTGGCAATCCATTCGGGATACTGAAATTCTAGGATGAAGCCAGAGTCAATTAGTTTCTTGACTTCGGCATTGATACTCATCTCGAGTTCGATCCACATTCTTCTTGGCGCCTGTTTGACTGGCTTGACATCCGGCGATATAGCCAGTTAATGTACTGCTATTTCTGAATCTAGTCCCGACATCTCAGAATAATTCCATACGAAGCAGTCTTTATATTGCATAAACACATCCTTTAGTGTGGCCACCTATTTTTTAGACAACAGCTCACCGACGAACGTTGGCCTTGGATCGCTTTCCGTCCCCAAGTTGATTTTTCAGGTTGTCCGCCATGGTGTGTATCCTATCTTCCAGCTCCTTTGGCGCCGGTGGAAACTCTGAGATCACCTCCTCCTTATTTACGAAGCACTTGAAAACGTCATCCATATTCTCGTGCTCTCTCTCTTTTGAGAGTGTTATCATATGGCAGGTACGAGCTTGTTTCCAAGCCTGGTGTTGATCTGGCCCTACTCTCACAATATAGGTTGCTTTTGGCTCATGCTTTTGCGGTGGGGTTACCCTCCAGCTTTCGGATAGAGCGAACCTGCCTTGTTGATACTGGTCATCGACCCGGTCTTTGAAAGTGAAGCATTTTTCAAGAGGATGTCCTATTGCTCTATGGTAGGAGCAATAATTCGGATGATGGACCTCATTTATCTATTCTGGGTACCGAGGCTCCGGGAGCGTCATCATTTGATGCTTAATGACAAGGTTGAATATTTTTCTCATCTTGTCTTGGGGTAAAGAGTATTTCCGACCCATCTTCTTCATAAAAGACGGATTCCAGCTGACTTTTACTCGATCACGTGGCTTCTTGGATCCGCTTTGCTGTTTTCGAACGTCATTCTCATTCTCTACTATGTTTTTGCCTCTGTGTCGGGCTTTTTCCTTGTCGCGAGAACGTATAACGGGCTGAGGGTGAAGGGCATCGTAATTTTTCTTTTCCGCAGACTACTGAATAAGACGCTGAGTCCCGGCCTTTTCGTAAATAGCCATTTCGCGGCTGTGATCATCCCGAACCTTTTGACCGGCTTCCTTTATTAGCTTGTCAACTTGCTCTTCGAATGTCAGACTTGACGTTCTTATAGCGGGATTTTGCTCGCTTTCAATGTCAGCGCTATCTGGAAAAGCATTCCCTTCTTCACCGGAGTTATTTATAACGCGGCAGCCATGGAATCGCTCCCGTTTTTTGGACCGAACGTATCCAAGCCCAGTCTTCTCTATCCTCCCATCGGGCATCTTTCGCTGAGTCCAAGAAATATCCCGAATTTTGTTATAGAACTGGGCTTGTCGAGCGGTTTGTTTGAAGGGTACGCCTTGGCATTTAAATAGCCTTTTCAATCCCTTTGCGTAATATCTGGGCAGACGAATTGGTTGAAGCCTGTCAAGCGCAAGTTCGGCACCATGCCAGACTTCTCTCTCCACTTTGGTCTCCGTAGATCGATAGAAGAGGATCGCCTTTTTACCTCTTCGTCTGAGAGGGACGTAGAAAGTTTTCAGCTCTTGTACACTGTATGTATCGAGTGCATCAAGTCCTTTGTAATGCTGCAGCGGAACTATAGTGATTTGCAAGCTCTGATCAGCTCCAGTAATGATTTGTGCTGACGGGCGAGTGGAGAATACGGCGTTAGTCTCGTCGCCAAAGACCAAAATAGGAGTAGATGGTTCGGGCCTATTTCATTGGGGTTGCCCCGAGTAGACAATCTCTTCATCTTCCTCGGTATCGCTCCTAAAGATCAGGATAGTAGCGATGACTTTTTGTTTATTCTCCGGCTTATGACATCTTTCCGTGTCTTTGAAGTCTGGTAGGAAGTACTTTGCGTCTTCATATTTTCGGACTTCATTTACGGAGAATGGATTTAGCTCCTCTGTAACTATGTACTCAAGACCGTCTTTGAAATACTTCATACACTGGTGTTGTGTAGAAGGGATGACATTGTACTCGACCAAGGCCTGCCGAGCAAAGCGTTGTAGCACGTCTTGGCGTCGATGACATGAAATTTGATGTCAGTGACGAGAAGACCAAAGCGTAACGTCAATATTACGAACCCAAGCATCCGTGATGACTGTGAGTCGAACCTGGAGATGGTAATTTTGTCCCGAGCCAGGTGCTGAACGTTCATGCAGATCTCCTTCAGCACCTTCACGTTGAGAAGGTTGACGGAGGACCCGTTATTGACCAGGATCTTCCCTGTCTTGATGTCGTGGCAGTACCCGGTGACATATAGAGGACGGTTGTGCTCGTACGTTCCGAGGAGGAGATCTTCATCGTCGAACGTAATGTCAGCTATATGAACCTCTGCCAGCTCGTCCTTCATCTTTTCTTCTGCAAGGAAAGCTTGGAACTGATCGCGCTCCTGTAATGCCCTGATCAGAAAATCTCTTACTTCTTTGGACAGGAGGAGAGCATCCAATATGATCAGTTGTGAAGCTATCTTCCTCAGATGTGCCGGGACATTGCAATCCACCTTGTTTTTCTTAGGCGGGTCCTTGGGTGCGAGCTCTTTGACGACTCTATCATCGAGGGAAATTTCCTTAGAGAGTTTTTCTTTCTCCTTGTCTCTTTTGCTTGAACCTTTGTTTGTAAGCTCGAGATTCTTTTCAGGCAACGTACGATTACGCAGCTGAATGTTTTCGCAGTTCTTCTCCTCTTATTCTTTTCCATAGGTGGATTCTTTGAAGAGAGAGCCGAGGGTTATTTATTCCTCCAAATCGCTCCCGAATGTAAGAACTTGAGATTTTCCTTTTGTTGAACTGGTATCAACCATGTGACAGCTGCCAGCCGTTCCTTCACACTCATCTGTCGTGCTTCTTTGTTGTCGACGAGCTTTGCGCTTCATTTGCTTGAAGTGTTGTCGGTGAGCAATGTATCCTTGCCACCCTTCTTGAAGGCATTGCACTCTTCGGTAGGGTGTGTGACCCTCCGATGGTATAAGTAGTAGTTCGGATGTATATCCGTTTCGTCAAGGCACATGATCCTGGGAGTGTTTTCCATGAGAGGGGTCAGCCTCATTTCCATTGACAGGGCTTTGGCGAACCGCTTCTCTGATTTGATTTTGCTCTTATTTGTACCAGGTGTGCTTTGACTTGGTTGGAGTACTTTACGACTCATCCTTACTGCAGCTTGTTCATCCTGATGCTGATGCTTAGCCATTTCGTATATGGTCGTTTCGCGTTTTCGGTCAGCTTTGCTCTTTTGAAAAGCTTCGTTTAGCAGCCTATCAATTGGGTCTTCTGGCAGCTCCGGGGATTTTGGCACCGATCCTGCCCCCAGTTCCTCTGCATTGTTTTCTAACGCTGTGGGAGTTTCTTTATTTAATGACGAATGAGAAACCATGTGGCAACTTGCTACATAATCTTCGGTTTCTCCTAACGAGTCATTTCCCTCATCATCATTACCATCTCCATTCTTAAGGATATGCTTGAGAAACTCTTCGAGAGTGACTGGGGTCCGCGCCTTCTGGTTATACTCCTCCAGCGCGTCGATATACTTTTGCAGGTCCGTGCGCTTGTCGTCATACTCTGCAGGCTGCATAGGCTTCTTGGTCTTCTTCTTCTTCTTCGAAGACAGTGAAGGCTTGACGTGGGGGTTTTGCCCCTTGTCAACTGTTTTTGGTGCGGAATGCGGTTTCAGCATCCCCTCAATGATCTCGGGCACCAGCGGGCTTTTACACCGGATCGCCGAACATGCTTGAAGATCCTTCAGCATTCTTTTGGTTTTAGCTGAAAGGACTACTTCCCACGGGGCTTCTTCCACAAATGAGTATAATAACCCAGGCGTATCCACCTTTTTAGGAGCGTTCCTCTGTAGCGGGTTCACCCTCCAGTTCTCGGAAAGCGCAAATTTCCCCCGTTGATACTGGTCATCGATCCAATTTTTGAATACGCAGCAATCTTTAATTAGGTGGCTCACCATTCTGTGATAGGAGCAGTAGTTAGGGTTGTTGACGTCACCGGACTGCGGTGGATGTTTTGGGTCCGGCAGAGTGTTGAGTTTGTTGCGCACTGCCAGTTCGAACAATCTCCTCATTTTATCATGGGGAAAAGAGTAAGAATGTCCTAGCTTCTCTTCCAGGGATTAGCGAGGGCACGCGTTGTTTTAGCGAGCAACCGGTTTCGGGTCACTCGGTTGTTGTTGAGTGTTGGCCACGAAGGCCGCTTTCCCTTTACCCTTTACATTCCGAGGGTTTATTTTTGAGGAGGAACGTCCGTGGCCCATCTGGTCCATTTGGGCCAACTTTTCGATCAAAACCTTGAAGGTAGTCGGCTTAAAGAACATCATGAACTGGGACGCAGTCGCCTGAGGATCGAGAGTTCCTATGAACATGCCCACGGCGGGAGCCTCTTTGATGCGTTGTTTGCATTTCGATCATAGGTTCCGCCACCGAATTGCGTATTGAACCCAGGTCTCTCCTGGCTTCACCCTGACATTGATTAATGCCGTGATCGGGGTGCGTTCGTTTGCGCTTGCGAACCGCTGTGTGAATAGTAGCTCCATTTCTATGAATGTTTTGACGGAGTCATTTGGGAGCTCCAAGTACCATTCAAACGCCGTTTCTGACAAGCTGCCAACAAACTGGCGAAGCAACAATTTGTCGTCGCCTCCAGTATTACCGCATAAAACTCTGAACGGAGCAACTTGCTGATGCGGATTGCTTATCCCTTTGTACACATAGAATTTGGGGATCGTATATCCTGGCGGGTATTTGATTTGGTCATACCATCTCGGATACGGTCGCCCGGTTCTGACGACTTGGCCAGCCGCTTCGCTTTCCCGATGAGCTCGTATTTGTTGAGCTATATAATCATCAGAGGGCATCTTTGGAGATTGTTTCCTCCCTGGCTGTCGATAAGGCTGGAAGGGGGTTTGATGTTTCCCCTCTGTCGTCCTCGATAATTATCGGCGGGTTTTCAGCTGGAGGTTCTGGCTGGATCATCATTCTAACCATATATTGGAACAAAAGTATCATCTGCTTTATATTAGCAGCCTATTCCACGGCCTCCTTATCCTTTCTTTCCAGCACCCTTCGCAGGAACTCTGTATCGGTCTCCTGCTCCTGGCGCTGTTCATACGCCGATTCCAGGCTTTCTTTCTGCCCGGTGAGTGCTGCCATTTTTGTCAGCATCTCTTGGAGCTTTTGTTGTTGCTCTTGATCCTTTTTTAACAACCGAGTTTGCGGTCGATGGACCATGGAAGCACATCTTTCCTCTTTCCCGAAAGCCATGTAAACCGTGTGCACGATCATGCCCCCAGACTTGGGGCATTTGGATCCATCACCTTTGGAATTTGCCGCCGGTGGAGGGAGATTCTTCGGCCTTCTCTTTTTGTGTGAGGTCGAAGTTTAAGGAGCCCTTGTAGCAGGCGCATGTGTGAAAGAAGTCTCTCGCTGTATGCTGGAGGGATGATTTTGCTCTTGTCGAACCTTCATTTTCTCTGGTTGACGAGAGTAGTTCTTGTTAATCACAGAATTTTGGACTTTGCGCCAGACCTTGTGAATTTCAGAGGAAAGCCGCTGAGGGGCCGCTCCAGCTTTGCCTGTGTCATATTTTCAGCAAGAAGTGGAGATTTCTTTAGCACCGCGGTTGGAGAGTTCTTACGCACCCTCCTAAGCAGATCAAAGCTGTTCACGGTTGGAACAACAGCATCAACTTTCACCATTGGAGCTGGTGGAGTAAGTCCAGAGGGAGAGTTGCCCCCAGCTCTTCTCACTCAGCGCCAGTGGCGACGTCGAGCGTGTCTTGCCGATGGGACCACCTCAGTTGTGGAAGCAGCTCCGTCGTGCCCCAAGCTTTGATTAGGGGTTACTGCGGGTGTCAGCCTGTCGAAGACCTGTAAGTCGACATTAGACACCCCTTATGATGCGGGGAGGCGGAATAGGTAAAACAATCATTTTGTTTAAACTAACATCGACTGACTTTACGGATCTTTGCAAAACCCTAACTAACAACTATATAGAAGTGATTAGATACTATGATTGATGATTATACCTAATGAATCAAGTCCTTCTTGTTCTTGTAAATCACCTCCTCGTCGGCCTCCTCGTTGTGATAGAAGATCCACTCGAGAGCTACTTCTCCAAGCTTTAACCTCTCACTTGAGGTAACTAGGTGACTATGAGTGCTAATCAAGGTAACCTAGAGGATATAGAAGAGGATTAGGGATCTATTAGTCTTGCTAACCCTTGGATCTCAACACACGAGAGGTTAGGGCTAGTTCTTTGAAGAGAGAGAGCTTGAGGAGAGAGAAGGTGAGAGTGAGAATGATAATAAATTATAACTCATTTATGAATATATATGAAGCATGATAATTATTAAATGAATAACATATAATAATATCAACCATGCTTCATTAACTCACTTTGTGTGAATCATCTCATGAGTCATTAAGCAATAAATGCTTCATTAACTCATTTGGATGAATCACACCATGAGTCACTAATCCATTTAATGTAAATAACACCTAAGCCCTCCAACTCATCAATCTTCTAAAAGCTTCTCGACTAATTACGAGAATGCCCCTCCCATCCGTGAAAACACGGAAATACTGAGACTGTATAAATCCAATAATCCAATACTAGAATCTGGCTTAAACCAAAGCCTGCTAGTAAAAACTGTCCGAACATCGTACGTGCATAAAAACACGTATGTGTCCGAACCCTGTCGTAAAACCATACGACCTCTATATCATTTCTCCTGAAGCAGGGAAACTCTTTGTTTGGGACTCTAAAGACTCGACACTACGCTGGCAGTGGGTTTAACCACAGGCCGCAAGCAGTACTAGCTGTACGTAACGGTCCCCAGGTAGATGTCGATAAGAAGGCCGATGAGGAAACCCATCCGAACTCCTACTGAGCCTGTTGTGACAATCTCTGTACAGTCCGGTCTGTTCGTCTAAGACTATCGCATATCAGGCCTAGGGGGCGGCAAGCGTCAGTCCCCTAAAAGTTGTATAAGTCGTGTCGGAGTGAAGCCCATTACACCTTGAGAAGCTACTGGAAATCCTACCAGTAAATCTCGTTTGCCCTGGACAGAGACTTTGCGTAATGGCTCTCCAAACACAGCGCGATATCAACTCCCAATACCGGGAGAGACGAATCCTATCTAACCGCCACTGCCTCCAAGTGCTTCGGGGCTGCACCCAACTGCTACCTGTTTGCACGACTCCTTTGAGCCGTGGTAGGGTAGCAATCTAAGAACAGTAGGAACACACTCGAGATGAAGCAGCAGTGTCAAGTCTGCGGACTATGCTGTACTCATGTCACCTGGGAACTGTTAACTGACGACGGGTATAATACCAACCAACAGTTCCCTGCGAGTCCTGTCCGGTGTACCCGTAACCCAACGACCACCTGTATACTATCTCCAGTACAACGTACTAATGGCTGTGGGACAGACCATTTTCCCTGCTGGGATGAGAAGTGTACACACTAGTCTTCTCCGGAGTATCGATGCCCTGTCTCGATAATCCTACGACTAGGGACCTGAAAAAGAGGATAGTCCATCTGCCAGATCTCATAATCGTAGAAGGCAGCAATGGAAAGAAGGACCTGAATGGATTTGAGCATAGCCACTGGAGAAAAGGTTTCATCATATTCCATACCAGGTCTTTGACGAAAACCCTTTGCAACAAGTCTAGCCTTATAGGTTTCAACCTGTCCATCTACACCAATCTTCTTTTTGAAGATCCATTTGCATCCTACGGGTTTTACCCCATCTGGAGCAATGTCTAAAGTCCATACTTTGTTAGTGTACATAGACTCCATTTCGGTCCGCATTGCATCCAGCCATCTTACCGACTCGCCGCTCTGGATGGCCTGCTGGAAGCTAGTAGGTTCATCATTATCAATGATGCAATCCTCTCGATCCCCGTCTATGAGAAAACCGTAGTATCTCTCGGGCAGATGAGACTGCCTACTACTTCTACGGATAGGCGCTGGGATGTCCCTTTCTTCTGAAACTTCTGGTTCTACCATACTTTCAGTAACAGCTTGTGGTTCTGGAATTTCTTCCAGTTCCATTGCGCTCCCACTCTTCTGATTTTCTAAAAATTCAGTTTCCAAGAAGTGGGCATGACGAGAAACAAAAACCTTTTGTTCCTCTACGTAATAGAAATAATACCCCTTGAAGTTCTTTGGATATCCCACAAACTTACACTGTACTGAGCGTGCCTCGAGCTTGTCCGCATGCTGCTTTTTAACAAAAGCTGGACATCCCCATATCCTAAAGTGTTTAAGACAGGGTTTCTTCCTACTCCACATCTGATATGGTGTGGTAGGCACAGTCTTGGTTGGAACCTGGCTCAAAAGATATGCAGCTGATTCTAGTGCAAAACCCCAGAAAGATCGTGGTAACACAGCCTTACTCATCATGGAACGTACCATATCCAATAGGGCTCGGTTCCGTATTTCCGATACACCGTTATGTTGTGGAGTGTATGGAGGAGTAAGCTAAGAGAGAATTCCTTTCTCTTTTAGGTAACCAAGGAATTAGGCACTTAAGTATTCACCACCTCGATCAAATCTTAGTGTCATGATACTTTTGCCTGTCTGGTTTTCCACTTCATTCTTGTATTCTCGGAATTTCTCAAAGGACTCGGATTTATGTTTCATCAAGAAGATATGACCATACCTAGAGAAATCATCCGTAAAAGTAATGAAGTAGGAATAACCACCTCTTGCATGTGTAGACATTGGACCGCACACGTCACTGTGTACGAGTCCCAAGAGCTCGCTCGCTCTTACTCCGTATCCAGTAAACGGAGTCTTTGCCATCTTTCCCATGAGACAAGATTCACAAGTAGCATAAGATTGATATTCGAACGGATTCAAATATCCTTCTCTATGTAACTTAGTTAATCGTGTTTCATTGATGTGACCTACTCTACAATGCCATAAGAAAGCCTGATTTACTTCTGGAGAATTTCTTTTAAGTGTGTTCTGGACATTGAAAATCTGAGCTTGATTCAATACGTATATACCGTTATCTAATGTACCGGACCCAATCAAAACTGGATTTAGGTGGATGTTTACTACATCGCTTACGAATGTAAAATCATATCCCTCTCTCGAAAGTGAGGACACTGATATGATATTGCAAGTCAAACTAGGTACATACAAACAGTTACGTAGAATCAATATCTTCCTACTTGTCAAACCTAGGCGATATTCTCCCATGAATTCAGCATCTATGCTCATTCCGTTCGCAACTCTGAGAGACAAATCACCTACCCTAATAACTCTACGGTTTCTCAAAGCATGTAATGAATTACAGATATGAGATCCTGCTCTGATATCTAGTATCCAGGAAGTAGAGTTAATTGACAAACAGTTCTCAATAATAAACACACCTGAGGCCGAAGCCACAACATGCTTCGAATCCTGGCTACTGGCTTCCAAAGCCCTGCAATATTTTTGCCAATGTCCGTTCCCATAATAATAGGAACATCCCTCCTTCCCTACACCAAATGTCGAAACTTTTGCTCTTCCCTTTCCTTCTACTTTACTGACACCGTATATCGACTTTGTGGAGGTCTTCTTCTTTTCATTCTTTGCTTTCGCCCTGGATGTAGAAGAAGAAGGTCCCCCATTAAGCAGAGTAGGTGTCTCCCTAGTTTCTTTCAGGGTGGAAGTAGAGGGTAGGGACTGCGGAAATAAGTCAGTACACGACCCGTTTCCCAACGTGGTCTCCAGGCCCGTGAGCTTATCAATATAGCTAGTCATCGTAAGGACGTCGTCCCCTACAGATGACCGACAGCCAACCTCGCTTGAAGCAATTCGTTCGAGGTCTCATATCTTGAGATATGAGATTGCTCTCCATATAAATCTTTGTTATGGAGGAGGATGGAAACTAAGTCCATCTTCTCATGCTGCTTCTGGTATACACCATCAACTGAAGCCAACACGAGGCACTTGGCACTCGCACTGTCCTTTTCCCTTGTCTAATGGATATTCATATCCGCGACGGTGGGAACTGGACCTGGAACGGCGGGGGATTGAGTAGTAATAGGGTGGTCCAGCTTGTCATAGGAAATGGACATCTGGACAGACCTTTGCCAGTCATAAAAGTCAGATTCAGTCAACTTGTTATCTAGATGTAACCTAGTCATGGTCACAAGGTTGCTGCAAAAAGAGAGAGAGAGGGAACACTTTAGCATGATGTTCTTGCAAGTTTTGAGTGGTTTTTAGTTTATCTAAACAGGATGGCTCACACTGTTTCTCGAATCCCTCCTCAAACCAAAAAGGAAGAACTAGTCAGGACTAATCTCACCGTACAATACTTGCTTAACCGTTCAGCCAGGCCGGCGTCGGTACTTCGAAGGAGGTTTTACGACGCTTTCGCGAAGTTCCTTAATTAAATAATCTCTTTTCTTTGGGGGTGTAGCCCCGCTGACACCTTTCTCGACACCTACTTGGTTTATAGCATTGATCGTTAACTGACGAATCTCCCGATAAGTAGCGGATACTTACAGTAGGATCGGGATCGAAATATAATCGTGTGATAAAGCTGAAGGAATCCTACCAAAACTATCACACTCCAAATGGTATGCAACTCTTAGCAAATTTCAGTTTCTTTAGAAATTCCCGATGTGGATTTTTGCCCCATGCTCTTATGACCTTGACTAAGTGCCAACAAATCATAAGTCACATGTCAAGTTCTATCCATCATTATCTTGTTAATTTGAACCCACCCGTACATACCCCTGACATTGGCCAAATGGCAGTACGACTGTTCAAAACCAACTCATCTATCTATGCTACATGTGAATACCCTAGCAGCTACCAATCACTATATCTTGACTGAGGGCCAAGCAAACATAGCTTGAATACTACTGACCATTCATATGAAATGACGGAGGGTTACGAATGGTTTTGGCGAAACCGTGAACGTAGTGAACTTGATATGATCGAAGGAACCTGATAGTTTTTAAAAAGAGTGGTTTAAGCTCCGCAATTAAAAATCTGCTGTTTTAAAAATAACCGAGTGGTTTCTTTTAAATTGTTCCAACGATTCAACTTTGGTTTATTTTCTTTGCATTAATATAATGCGTCCCATCAAAACCTATCATTGCAGAAAACAACGAAAATACAACATCCTCTTATGCCATCCGCATTCGCCACTGGGTCTCGTCATTCACCCGTTAGGTTATTTAACTAACGACAGAGCGGGGGCTGGGCTAGCGCGGGTGTAAAACATAAGTGACGCCTAATAGATATCATATATAGATATTGTACATTCGTCAGACGCAATAATAAGCATTCCAGATCACAGATGAACATATTGGATTTTCTACGAATCCGCATTCCTTTGAGCCTGCAAAGAAAGACGGATTACATAGTCGCGATGAATAGCCAAAACCCCACTCTAGACCCCTACGGGTACGGCAAACTACCCGTCAAGTACCCGAAGTGAAGCGGTCTCCCTCAACGACGTGAGTAGGTCACTAAACACTTCAAAGTACCTGGTAGTTTGTGCACCCCACCTTGGGTTTATCCTAGGAGGAGAAAACAGTAAATGAAATAATACAACGGTGGCTACAACCTTAACCCGTTTGTGCCCCGCAAAAGAATATTTCAACAATTTACAAATTACATTTGAATGAAAGACACCCTCATCTCACATCCCCGGCTATACATTCATGACAATCCAACAAGTCCACATTCACAAACCAGTGAAAACCATTACAGAAATGTGCAACCCCCTGCTAACCGACATACTAGCAGTTAGGAGAGGTTTACAAACACATTAAACAAAACAAAGATACAATCAAGTTAGCCAAACATTTTAGAATTTCGATCAAGCAAACACAAATGAATCTACTCCAAATAATTCTCTGTGCACCTGAAACCTGAGCAGAAACAAAACATCCCAGAAAACACAACATCAACACAGAAGAATAAATGAGCAAATTTGGGCTGACTCCGAATAAACTCGGCCGCGGATCTGCGGTGGATCGCTTGGATCGGCGGCGGATCCGCGGCGCTATGGTCGAGTCACAGCCCCAAATTTCATCAAAATTCTTAAAATTCCCTGCTTGTATTTTTAAGGGTCCCTGAAAAATTTTTAGACCCCGTTTTAAAATCGGCAGAAACTTGGTTAAAACGTCGTATGTTCGGGTTCGTTTTGCGATCGAATTTCTAACGACTTTGCTAACATGTTAGTTATGGTTTAGCTAGGCTTTGATACCACTGTAAGTCGACGTTAGACACCCCACATGATGCGGGGAGGAGGAATAGGTAAAACAATCATTTTGTTTAAACTAACATCGACTAATTTTACGGATCTTTGCTAAACCCTAACTAACAACTATATAGAAGTGATTATCTACTATGATAGATGATTATACCTAATGAATCAAGTCCTTCTTGTTCTTGTAGACCACCTCCTCGTCGGTCTCCTCGTTGTGATAGAAGATCCACCCGAGAGATACTTCTCCAAGCTTTAACCTCTCTCTTGAGGTAACTAGGTGACTATGAGTGCTAATCAAGGTAACCTAGAGGATATAGAAGAGGATTAGGGATCTATTAGTCTTTCTAACCCTTGGATCTCAACACATGAGAGGTTAGGGTTAGTTCTTTGAAGAGAGAGGGCTTGAGGAGAGAGAAGGTGAGAGTGAGAATGATAATGAATTATAACTCATTTGTGAATATATATGAAGCATGATAATTATTAAATGAATAACATATAATAATATCAACCATGCTTCATTAACTCACTTTGTGTGAATCATCTCATAAGTCATTAAGCAATAAATGCTTCATTAACTCATTTGGATGAATCACACCATGAGTCACTAATCCATTTAATGCAAATAACACCTATGCCCTCCAACTCATCAATCTTCTAGAAGCTTCTCGACTAATTACGAGAATGCCCCTCCCATCAGTGAAAATGCGGAAATACTGAAACTGTATAAATCCAATAATCCAATACTAGAATCTGGCTTAAACTAAAGCCTGCTAGTAAAAACTGTCCGAACATCGTACGTGCATAAAAACACGTATGTGTCCGAACCCTGTCGTAAAACCATACGACCTCTATATCATTTCGCCTGAAGCAGGGAAACTCTCTGTGTGGGACTCTAAAGACTCGACACTACTCCGGCAGTGGGTTTAACCACAGGCCGGAAGCGGTACTAGCTGTACGTAACGGTCCCCAGGTAGATGTCGATAAGAAGGCCGATGAGGAAACCCATCTGAATTCCTACTGATCATGATGTGACAATCTCCGTACAATCTGGTTTGTTCGTCTAAGACTATCGCATATCAGGCCTAGGGGGCTGCAAGCATTAGTCTCCTAAAAGCTGTATAAGTCGTGTCGGAGTGAAGCCCATTATACCTTGAGAAGCTATTGGAAATCCTACCAGTAAATCTCGTTTGCCTTGGCCAGGGACTTTGCGTAATGGCTCTCCAAACACAGCGCTATATCAACTCCCAATACCGGGAAAGACGAATCCTATCTAACCGCCATTGCCTCCAAGTGCTTCGGGGCTGCACCCAACTGCTACCTGTTTGCACGACTCCTTTGAGCCGTGGTAGGGTAGCAATCTATGAACAATGGGAATACACTCGAGACGAAGCAGCAGTGTCAAGTCTGCGGACTATGCTGTACTCATGTCACCTGGGAACTGTTAACTGACGACGGGTATAATACCAACCAACAGTTCCCTGCGAGTCCTGTCCGGTGTACCCGTAACCCAATGAGCACCTGTATACTATCTCCAGTACAACGTACTAATGGCTGTGGGACAGACCATTTCCCCTGTTGAGATGAGAAGCGTACACACTAGTCTTCTCCGGAGTATCGATGCCCTGTCTCGATAATCCTACGACTAGGGACCTAAAAAAAAGGATGTGCATGTAGACTACCCAGCTCCCACTAGTGTGACTGCCATCATAACGCTGGTAATCAAGCAAAGATCCTAAGGGCTCTACTAATATGTATAAGCGACATGTTAAAAGAAACACATACACATATTAAAGTAGAAACAAACCAAGTAGCATACTACCATTTTTAGCAAGACTGTCAATACAACTGTGAATATCCCAAGCTTCCATTAAGTAATATACAAACTAGTATGATACAGTAATGGCCTCTATGGCATAAACACTAACAAGACCAACGTCCGTTGAGAGGGAATGTCCAATCTTTCGAAGGCAGACTTTCTTGTAGGGGTAGCACTTTTGACGACTTCACCCGCAGCAAGAGTTGAAACGGACAATCTGTCAAAGACCGATCTTTTGGTAGGAGAGGCACCTTTGACTACTTCACCTTCCGGAGGAGTTGGGAGGACTATTCGTTTTGGGATAGCCCTTTCAGGTATCGCGAGCCTCTTTGAAGGCCCACTCAAACTTCGGTTCAGCCTGTTGAAGACTGAAGTGGCAGACTTGGACGACCCGTTGAGAGGGGCCATGGTGGTTGCAAGTCGATCGAAGGCCGACTTCTTGGGAGCTTCCTTAGGCGGCACTGGGGCGCTGAAGCTCGTTAGCGGGAGCATAGTCCCGAAGAACAATCCAATGGTGGCTTGATTCACCTTCCCCACCGGCATTGAAAAGATAGAGGCCGCATTGGGCCCATATGTCACTCCTCCTGTTGGGACGGAGTGGGAGTTGCTGTTGCAGTTGGTGCAGATGGAAGCCATTGATGTTCACTTCTTCTTTCTGCACAGTAGCAAGACACCAAATCTTAGTACCTCGAATCCAAGGGCAACCATAACAAACCGCGATTTTGTTCGCGAAACACGACACATGAAGTGTGGAGTGGAAAGAGGAAAAGGTCCCACCGGGCATGCCAGAATCGGTTCACCGTCGAAAACAGAGACGGACCGGGATGGATCGTCTTGCCTGAATTTAGGGGAAGATGCTATTTGGATTTATCCGTCCACCTCTCCGAAGATTCCAAGTTGATTTATGGCACCGTATATCGAAGGTTTGGATGGATGCGGCCGTTGTAGCAGACTTCATCAGATTCCTCCTCATTTGCGAGGGGTTTTTTTTATTGTGGGGACGCTCTTACCTGCAGGCGCAAGCCCCTACAGTTAATTACGTTATCACATCGCGATAACCACTTTCTCCGGCTTTGGAAGTTCACTTTGTGTCGTGTGTGTTTTTGTTTGTTTGGGCTGCTCGTAGATCGTATACGGAGACTAATTTGTGCCGTCGCCTGTAGGGCGTGGATTAGTCCAAATCCGTATATCTTAGATTTGGGTTTGGGTTGATTTAAGGATCATTGATCTATTTTGAGATCAAGATCGACTTAAATATATACAAGCAATTGGGGGCTCGATTGGTTTTTGTTAAGGATACGTTAGTCCAATTTGAGACTAAGATCTACTTAACAAGGTCTTAGGATCATTTTTGCTTCAGATCCAACAAGAGAGCATTTGGGCTCTGTTATCTTAGTTTAGGGATATTTCGGTCTATTGTCGCCATTTTGGGGGCGAAGTTCCAGTTTGAGGATGTCTCGGTCCGTTGATCACCATTTTAGAGGTAGGGTTTTAGTTTAAGGACGTCTCGGTCCATTGATCACCATTTTGGAGGTGGGATTTTAGTTTAAGGACGTCTTGGTCCGTTGTTGCCATTTTGGAGACAATGGTTAGTTTAAGGACGTTGCGGTCCGTTGATCACCATTTTGGTGGTGAGATTTTAATTTAAGGATGTTTTGGTCTATTGTTAGTTTAGGGACATCTCGGTCCATTGATCATCTTCCATGCACGTGTATTTGTTACGTGACGGGATGAGCAACGATAATATGGGATGCATCCAGTCTGGGATGTGATTTGATTTGGGATGTGCATGTCAGTTTGGAAAGTGCACCAAAAAGCAATTGGTTGTTAGGACCCGTCACTTCTCTGAAGATGTTGAGAAATTTCAACGACATGTATCAGAAGTGTAGGGAGATGTACCTTTGAACCAATTCCCGTGTTTGAGGGAAAAGATCATGGTGGATCATCTAAGAATCATTAGTCATTTTTGGAGACTAAGATTAACTTAGGAGATGTGAGATGAAAATTATTTTGAATATCATCAGTTGAAAGATCATTAGTCATGTTTGGGACTAAGATCAATTTGGGGAATGATGAGCGAAGAGGGGCTCTGTTGATTTGAATAATTTAGTCAATTTGGGCTAGATCTGGGTCTCCATAATTACCCAATAGAGTTTAGTGCTGAGGCATACAATGCTCACGTGCATTTCATGTGACTCATCGGATTAGTGTTAAACACTAAAGTTTTATGGCGCTCACGTGACACACGTGAGGCACCGGATTAATGTTAAACATTATAGTTCTTCGGCGCTCACGTGACACACGTGAGGTACCAGATTAGTGTTAAACACTAGAGTTCTATGGTGCTCACGTGACACACGTGAGGCACCAGATTATGGGCACTGCCCACTTATTTCCCCGCTTTTTATATAAGTGCTAAGCACTTGGTTCTTGTGGCGCTCATGTGCGAAACACATGAGGCGCCCCAAAGTTGGGTGCTGCCTTTTGGGTTTTAATCCCCTCTTTTTAGATTAGTGCGTGCAAAACACGTGATTGCCCCAACATGCACTTCTCGTTCTTCCTTTAAGCGCTTACATGGGAAACACGTGCGGTCCTCGTTATAGTGTTTAAACGTTAGTGAATCATCAGCCTTTCTTTCGGGGGTATTTGGTGATTTTGATCTCATGTTAATGACCCTAGGATTTAGAAGATCTTATGTCTCTTGTTTTGTAAGAATTAAATTCTTTTTATAGGGTCAAACCCTAGTTTTCAGAGGAATTAAATTCCCATATGTTTTTCTTTTGTAAGAGTTAAACTCTTTGAACTCAACTCTTTCCCTTAGGTTTTGAATCTGCATGACAGAATCTCCCTGATGAGAATTAAATTCTCAACTTGTGGGGAGATATACTTCTGTAGATCTCAACCAGAGAAAGAACCAAGTTCTTATATGAAGGGTTAAACCCATAAAGAGGAAAAGAACAATCTTTGTGTTTTTTTTTCTTTACCTAGTGTTTCAAGGAAATAAGTCTTTTCTTTGAATTAAATTCTTCTCTTCTTCAAAAGCTCACTGTATATTCTTTAAGTCTTTGGGGAGTTCTCTCTCTCTACCACCTCTCCCCGAGACTTGAAGTCTCGGGTTCTTTATATAGTGGAGAGAAGTTTGTTAATTAGTTTTAGAAAATCTCTCATTGAAAGATTCCAACTGATTTGGGGATATTACCCACTGTTGGATTTTTTATCCAAAGGTTTCTGTCTTACAGAACATATTTTTCTTGATTTTTAACATGATTGGGGAAATATTTTCCCATATGTAGAATTTTATTCTGTAAAATAGTAGCTTTTAATCACCATTGAATTTTTAATCCAAGAGTGCTCGGTTTAACGAAGCACAATCTCTCTTTTTTTAGAAAGATATGGAAAATATTTTCTATCTCATGGGATCTTTGATCCGCCAACTTTCTGTTTAACAGAAAATATCACTCCTCACTTAAAAAGATCAATAGAATTTAATTGTATGCTTAATCACCATTGGATCTTTGATCCAACGGTTCCTTATTGAGTAGAATTTAATTCTACGTAGGGAGGTGTTCTCACGTATTCTGAGGCTTATTTATTTTGTCAGCTGTTTGATTGCAGCACCTATATGCTTTGCATATAGGCGCTCACGTGTTTAACACGTGAGGATTATTAGCCTATTGTTTGTTTGCATTGCAGTGCCTATATGGGTTGCATATAGGCACTCACGTGTTAAACACGTGAGACTGTTTTAGTTTAACAGTTGTTTTAATTGGAGTGCCTATATGCGTTGCATATAGGTGCCCACGTGTTTAACACGTGAGGCTTTGAATAGTGGGGAGCTTTTCCTTACCCCTTTTTTATAAGGGAACATTCATATGCAGCCAAAACGGCTGAGTGCTTAGCACTGATTGGGCAGTACCCAGCATCGCACATGCACCTCCCGTGGACGCCACAAAAATTGCAAAGCATTCTCTGATTAGTCAAAACGACTAAAATGTTCAACATATATTGGGCAGCGCCCATGGCTGACATATATGTGAATGCCAGAGCTCAAATAAGTGCTTAACACTTTTTCATAAAAGGAAAAGGGGGTGGAAATACAGAGCCCAAATAAGTGCTTAGCACTTTTAAAAAAAACTAAGCAGACCAAGCCTAAATTGGCTAAGTCTTTGAAGTTTTCTTGCAGTCGAGCCTAAATGCTCTTTTGTTGGACCTTAAGTAAAAATGGTCCTAAAATATTGTTAAGTTAATATTAGTCTCAAATAAGACTAACGTATCCTTAGCAAAAATAAATTGAGCCCTAATGCTCACCTATATATTTAAGTTGATCTTAATCTCAAACTAGATTAACGGTCCTTAAATAAAACAAAAATATTTTTTAAATTGTAGGAATATATAACCTAAGTTCAAAACCCTGTCAAGCAAATCCTTGACCCAAACTCAAATCTAAAATATACGGATTTGGACTGATCCGCGCCCTACGGGCGACGACATAAACTTGTCTTCGTACAATCTACGGACAGTCAAATTAAACAAAAATACACACGACACGAAGTGAACTGCTGGAGCAGGAGAAAGTGGTTTTCGCAATGCGATAACGTAATTTACTGTAGGGCTTGCACCTGCAGGGAAGAGCGTCCCCACAATCAAAAACCCCTCATAAAATGAGGGGGAATCTGATAAAGTCTACTACAACGGTCGCATCTGTCCAAACCTCCGATATATTGTAACAATTTGAAATATTTAATTAATTAAATTATTCATTTATTAAATTAAAAATGTTTAATTAAAATTAATTATGACAAAAGACCTTCTTATATATATATTAGGTTAAATTAGTAAAGAAATAGTTTGTTTATGTAATAATAAGTATCATGAGGGGTTTTGTGAAAAGTTTAATCATTTGTGAAAGTTGGAAGTTTTGTGAGGGTTTATGTGTAAAAGGGCAAGGTCATGGTTAAGCTTAAACCACACTCATGGTATAACATAACCTAGATGATACTTCATGCTTGCATGACATGATTCATGGTGACACATCCTCCTTGCATAAACCTTCCATACTACACCTTTTACTTGCATGGATATACCACACTCTTTTTAGGTGCACCTCCTCCTACAACTCATCACTCATACTCATTATATTTTCAAATTAGTTCAGTTCATATATCATTTTTGAAACAAGTTAATTAGTTTAAAAGGAAAAGAAATCCTAGAACAACAAAGAAAAGAGAGGAGAAGAGAAGAGAGACTAAATACCAAGGATCACCACCACCACCCTCTAGCTAGGATCTTTGAACTTGTGCATCTTGGAGGAAGCTTTTTCAGTGATTTTTCTGTAGGTATAAGTTTCAACCCTGCAAATTTTAATTCAGTACTGTTTTAGTATACAAATCAGATATCGGGAATATCGTATTTTGATAAGTTTAGGCTCTGTTTTGAATCTGCTATAGTTTAGATGATAATTAACAAAATCAAACAGTACCTTAGCCATAATGATTGGACCTAGAATACACACCAAAAACACGAACTCCTTACTTGCACAATCGGCCGGCGACAACTGCCCAAATTCCGAGCTCGCCGGTTTTTCAATGGAGTTAGGAGTTAGTTTTTTTAGGGTAGCTCTTTGTTTATATATTAGGGTATTTGGTATAATTAGTTTATGTTACTTTTTCAATATATTTCATATATCTGTTTTGAGTGTGTGTAGTATAGGAAAATAGTGTATCTTGTGATATTTAGCCTACTGTAATTGAATCTGAAACCAATAGGTGAAACCCCTAGAAAAACTAGCAAGACCAAAACTATAATGAGACCATTAGAGAACTTTACTCAAAGCCCGAGACCCCAACTCCATATTTTGGTCGGCGAAAATACCCTAAAATCCGAGCTCGCCGGACTTTTGGTGGGTTTTGATGTTGAATTTTCTTCTGTAGCTTAGGTTTGGTATTTTATAAGTTTCTGTATTGTTTGTTTTGTCTCAATAATTACACAGTAAAATCTGTGAATGATTAGTAACGGTTTTACTAAATTTTAGATATTACGATATGGGTTTTCGTATTTTGAACTGCGGCTGAATCGTTAACGTTTATACGTTAACAATAGAAATATATTGTCGTTTTTGGGTTAAGTATGCTGTAGGTTCTAACCTATGGGTGCCTATCTCGTTGTTTTGAGTTTCGATGTTATATAACGACGATTATATGTACGATTGCGAAGATTTCCGAGACGGAATTGGCAGACATAGCAGCGTGGATTTCAGCAAGCTCATCAAGTTGGTGAGTAGATTTACATCTATGGAGGAAGTCGGGTGGATGGCGTATAGCACCCCCGCAACCTTATAAATAGTAGTATGGTATATAGTAATTTTAGTAATTACTTAAGATATGGATATTGAAGTTAATTTGCATATAGCATGATACTCATTTGCATGTAGTTTACACGAATGAGTATACCGTACTAGAGGTGAATTTGACATAGTGATAATGTGAGGTGTTGTACTAGATATTATATTGTATTGATGATAATGAGATTAATATGCCGAATAACGGCCAAGTTACCTTTAAACTCGTATATAAATATTTTATTCCATTTTAGAACATAATACCTGAGTGAGCTATACTCATTTTAAAACCAATGTTTCATTCATTTTCAAAGATAATGGTATAGCTCATAGCAAGTATTTACATTTATTGGTTATGCTTAGAATTACTTACTAGTTCGCGTGATAGTATTGATATTATACGTTTCCGTAGTACGAACACTCTGATAGAACACTGCACAATTACCAATGAGTACTATGCCGCATAAGCACATATACATATGTTACACTATACCTCATTGGTACTGTCATGTCACTGTAGGACCGTTATGATATACAATGCAAATGTAGATGTCGATATGAGTAGGTTATTACACCATTAGAACATTTGCACAAATACTAATAATTGCCATACTGCACGAGCATAGACGCATATGCTACACTACACATTATTAGTAGTGTCATGACACAGTAGAATTGATATCTTGTGCCTGTATGATTTATTTACGCAGTCTTACCTTATTTCCTATTGCACATTGCGAATACCATTACTATAGATGTTGATAGTTGATTCTTATGGAATTTCTGGATATTTTACTCCTGATGATATATATATCAGTGGTATGGGACGCTGTTACATATGCATATATATAATATATCATCAGAATGATCTATGTAAGTATTCTCATTCTTTACTTGTTATTTCTGGATATGATGAGTTGGTGTCCACCATGAGCTTGATATTTTCTGATTATTTTATTCCGAACCGAGTGGGGTAGCTATACGGTTTTGGACTTGTTACTTATCTGAACTGAGTGGGGGAGCTATACAGTTGGATACATGGTAGACCCGGATCGAAACCGAAGGGTAGGATAGCCGCAGTTGAGGCAGGGAGCTTAGCGAGGATACTCGATACCAGAGATAGAGATGAGCATGGCAGATATCCAGGGGATACTGACCGGGGTTCGATTTGGGAACGGCGGATATCCAGAGGATACTGACCGGGGCCGGGGATATCGGGTGACGATCATCTATTGACATGGTGTCGACGATATCTGTATTTGTGTGTCGGTGATGGAAACGAGAGATTTGAGGATTTGCGTGTTGATGATGGACACGAGAGATTTCTGATTTCGGGTGTCGATACTGGACATCCATATATATATATATATTGATATGTTGATATCATGAGGTACACAGTTAGATTACAGTTGTTGTAGCCGTCCAGGACTAATCCGAGGGATAGTACCTGCATATTATTTTTCAGGCATTTTCATATAAAAAGGAATTCAAAAGCGAACTATAGCCTCTATATTTTGACATGTCTGACATGACACTGAAATCTTTAAAATTATAAACCTCTAAACCTTCTTTATTAAAACAGCAGGACATATATCTAAAATAAGATACCTATTATATTTCATACTATCACGTCTGCTTTTATGCCGTGACATATCTATTCCGCGGCTATTTTAAAGAAGTGGTTTATATACATATAATTTCGGATACTTAGGTTTATACCTAGATACAGGTCATTTGCATTTGATGTGTTCTACTCGAGATTGCATGACAGACAGTGTTGCATTATGATACATACACAGATCATATATTATATTAGTAATGGATATGATAGTAGTATATTTGTGACTTAGGTATCGTTGTGCATTTCGATTTCTACCTTGTAATGTACTTTTATTCACTGAGTTGGCAACTCATCCCCGTTGTGCCACAGTTTCTTGCAGGTTTTACCGCTTGGATTATCGGCGGCTTGGGCACACATTCCTTTCGGTGATTTCGTTGGTAAGTGAGTTACTTTTGTATCGTACTCACACTTGGTTATTCATATATTCTTGTATCTAACAAAAACTCCATCAACATAGAAATTATATATTGTGGACTTAGAAGCGAGACTTAGAAATTTGTGTGTTATTGTGTCATACTCATTAGAGTCGACTTTTTATATAGTTTGCTTGGTTGCTCCGCCGTTTGGGCGTGGAAGCTAGCTTCCGTTGGGATGCTATCTTATTATTATGTTGTATTGGTTTTTATGCAAAATTTACATAGGAGGTACTTGATTTGTATTTCAAAAACTATAAATTAACCGCAATCAAGAACGACGTCGTATGAAGCTAGCCGGTGAGTACGGGTCGGTCCACAGGGATGTTGTGAATCTCCGATTCCCGCTAACGAGTTAATTCCGAAGGGTGTTCGGATTGATTATTAAATCTAAAAACCTAATTATTCTATACTACGATTATCTAGATCTAGTCTTGCTAGGGTTAGGTTTAGGGATGGTTTGGAAATGCAAGTAAATCTCAACACTTTCTATACCCAATTTAGGATCTAAGAGGAGTTATGGTAATTATCAATAAAGGGGATTAGATCCATTCGGGAAGGTGTTCCTTCCTCTAGGTTCATGTCCTTCCTTTATCAATCCTTACCCTAACCTCCATGGAAAACACGTGCAACCGGGCCTTTATACTACGGTATCACCGCTACCTCGAGGGATAGGGTGCCGTAGGGTGCGGTGTGTGCGTGAATGCATGGAGTCCTATTGCAAATATATAATGGGTAAGAAAGGGATGAGAGATCTCATCTCTCAAAAGCCTTCCCCAAAGCTAACTCTAAAAAATTATCTACGGCAAGGAATTAAATCTACCTAGGGCAAAGAATTTAAATCTAAACTAGAGCAATTAAATAAATCTACTTACAGATGGCTCTCTCCAAACATCAACGCAGGTTGTCAGATCTGAATTCATGAATTGAAAAGAGGCACCGATGCTCTCCATAAAGAATTCTGAAATTTATTATTAAAAGGAGGCATAAGGTTTACAATGATTTGGTTTCTATTTATAAGGAGATAGAAACCCTAGGTTACAATTGATCCGCACATCTGCATTTACAAAAATAGCCCTCTAGGAAGACCGGTCAAAGATTTTATACAATACAGAAAAATTTCCAACTAATGATTGCGCGACCTAGTCGCGGAACCGCGGCCCGAGGCCCTGTTTGGCCGCGGTTCCGCGGTCAACAAGGAGCTTTGTCTTCTGTAATTTTCTGTGTTGTCTTCTGGTGACTTTTTCTTCCTGTTTATATAGGTCTTTTCTCATATTGACTTTTGTTTCTTCTCCAGATCTTCACAGTGAGTAGTGCAGTGGACTTTTAACTGTTCGCTTTATGTCGACGTCTTGAATCTTTCTTTTGTGAACTGTTCCTTATGTAGGCTTGATCAAGAGTCTTCTGTTCATTGGTTAAAGTCCCACTTTTGCATCGTCTTTTATCTTTTTCACTGTTTTAGATCCAAGAACCTGTAACCTGTAACATGTAGCAGATATGCGTCAAAAGCACCTGTTTATTTATAAAATGAATAAGAATGGGGAATATAATAATGCAATATTATGGTGTGAACAAATACCCCCAAACTTATCTTTTGCTCGTCCTCGAGCAAACTTATTTTTTTATTCTCGACAAAAAACCTAACCGCACTTTCGCAGGGAAACGCGATTTCACTGAGCTCGTGCAACAAGCCGTTAAACCTCTAGGTGTCCCTAGTAGGAGGAGTGTTGTCTCCTGAGGGTTTTCAGCGGATACTACCCACAAAATCCTATGAATTTGGCCCATTAACTTTTATTCTCCAATTAGGTTTTCTAACAAGAACTCTATTATCGTCGACTCGTAAATTATCCACCCACATTCTTCACACTTCCTCATCATCTAACTTAAGATTATATATGTTCTATAGACTTACTTAGCTTTTAGCATTTCTTAAGTTTTCCTTCTAGGGTTCCATCTCCACTTAGGAATTTCTATCAACCCTTACTAAAGATACAAGTTCTATTCTTCATTCCTCTCTCTTTATCTAAACTCCAATCACATATCCCCACGTGTGTGTATAAATCACCCCTACACTTGGAAATTCAAATCAAGCAATCTACCCTTGTCCGTTGTCCAAAGCACTTATTAATTGGTGAAATTTTAATTGAATTTCGCTTACACATCCTTCATGCGACCGTTAATACTTCTTGAGGTACCAACAACCGATTACAAGATGCGTTAGAACTTTAAAGCGTACTTCCTAGTCTTGCAACACCCAAGGCTTTAGCAGTGACTCCCAAACCGGTTGGTCTAAGGCACTAGGTGATGAAGCACCCTCGCTAAGCGGTGAAACCGTAGTACTGTCGAATTTCAAATTATCAGATATGCACTTTAAACATACTTAGTTAAACTCAAATGGCTATTTTAAAAATTCCATCTGATGATTATTAAAACTTCACCTCCAATGTTTTCAAAAGAAAAAGGTTTAGATTCCGGGTTTCGGCTTACTTGAACCGTATCGGTGTCTTTAGATGTCACGTGATTTAAGTGCCGGTCACGTGCCACATTCGGGTCGTGACATATATGGTGCCATAAATCAACCTAGTATCTTCGGAGAGGTGTATGGAGAAGTCCAAATAGCATCTGCCCCCAAATTCAGGAAAGTCGATCCATCCTAGTTTGTCTCTGTCTTTCGTCGGTGTACAGATTTTGGAACGCACGATGGGACATTTTTCTCTTTCCACTCCACACTTCGTGTGTCATGTTTCATGAACAAAATCGCGGTTCGCTATGGTAGCCCTTGGATTCAAAGTACTAAAACTTGGTGTCTTGCTCCTATGCAGAGAAAATCGATGGCTTCCCAATGCACTTCATGCAACAACAACACTCGCTCCACCCCAACTGGAGGAGTGACCTACGGGCCCAATACGGCCTCTATTTTCTTAATGCCAGTGGGGAAAGTTACGCAAGCCACTACTGGATTGTTCTTTGGGACCATGCTCCCACTGGTGAGTTTCGGTGCCTCAGCGCCGCAAGAGGAAGCTCCTAAAAGGTCGGTCTTTGATCGACTGGCAACCACAACAACCCCTCTCAACAGGCCGTCCAAATCCGGCGTCTCAGTCTTCAATAGGATGAGCTAAAGCACAAACGGGCTCGTAAAGAAGCTCGTGATACCTGAAGGGGTTGCCCCAAAATGGATAGCCATCCCAAATCCTACTATAGGCGAAGTCGTCAAAAGTGCTTCCCCTACCAGAAAGTCGGTCTTCGAAAGATTGGCCGGCCCTCCTCAAACCTTAACAAGGACATCGATTTTCGCAGGCTGACGCCAATTGAAGCCCCTCAGCAAAGCCAGGGGCATGAAGAAGCCGCTACCAAAACCGAGGCGGTCCCTTCTGCAAAACACGCTCGACGTCGCCACTGGCACCGAGTGAGAAAAGATGGGGGCAACTCCCCCTCTGGACTTACCCCACTAGCTCTAATGGTGGAAGTTGACGCTGCAGTTCCAACTGGGAACAACTTTGAACCGCTTAAGAGGATGCGCAAAAACTCTCCAACAGCGGTACTAAAGAAATCACCTCCGCCTACAGAAGTTACAGCGTAGGCAAAGCCGGAGCGGCCTCATCAGCTGCTCTCATCACAAATTTGTAGGGTCTCACGGAAAGTTCAGGACTCTATGATCGACTCTTGTAGACCGGAGAAACCCAAATGCCGACAAGAAAAAGATCATTCCTCCGACATACAACGGGGGACTTCTTTTAAGAGTGGGCCTGTCATAACGGCTCCTTCAACTCCAATCTCTCATAAAAGAACTGCAGGGTTCCTTAGGACAGCAGCAATGTTTCGAGAGGCATCGTTCATTCAAATTTCAAAAATTTGCCGTTCTAGCTAACCCTAACCTTAGAATCGTTTCTAGAAAATGCGACGAAACAACATGTAAACAACTTTACATCTAAGTGAATAACGAATACAACCTTTGTAGACCGGTCCTTCACTTCTAATGCTCCGTGTAGTAGTCCCTTCACTGCAAGTCATGAACACCTAAACTCTAGAAAGGGTTCTTCCGGAGAAATGAACAAGCTTGCTCGAAATCTTCAAGGCCGAAGATGATCTACGTCGAGAAGACTCAAGATCATGCTACCTCTTCACTAATTGTGAAATTATTGAAGCAAACACCCTATACTAAATGGCAAGTAGTAGAGGATGATGAAGTAGGAAATTGGCTCACTTTAGATTTATTTTTCTCATAATATTTTCTCTCTTTTCCAAAAGCTAGAAAGCTTTTTCTCAAGGATGAAGAAGATGAAGAGAAGAGATGAGAATGAACTAATGAGGTGAGAATAACAACCATGGGTGAGTTAGTGTCATACACTAACCCATGTAAAGATTAAACCATGGCTAATAATAATGGTTAGGTTAATAAATATCTACAAGTAAAACAAAAGGAGTGGACTTAGTCAAAGATGCTACAAGCTACTCCAAGCTTCCAAGCATGTGACTAATTAACACTAATTTTGATTTACTTAAATAAATATAAACCCTAACATTATTATTAGTATGGTGTGAGTCTCATACACCCATGTAGCATGTGGCATCAAGCATGACACAATAAAATGTACGCTAATATATATCACATATATACTAATGCACACTTGTGAGAAAAAGAAAAGTTTAAGTGAGCTAATATTAGTTAATGTAATCTAGTATATCAAATATACAATTATACATTAAATTATTAAATCAAAACTTGATTTAATAATCCGGCTATATCATATATAACCGACTAATATCAAATGCAACAACTTATCGAATCAACACTTGATCCGATAACCCGGCTATATTACATATAACCGACCGATGTCACAAATCGCGAGAATAGAATGCGGTATCACATAGGCGCATTAATTTCGGTCCCGCATATATCTCATATGTGCTCCTACTTCATTTCGCATGAATCAGGAAACCTCTGTGTAGGACTCTAAAGATTCGTCAATACGTCGGTAGTAAGTGATGATCATATCAAACACCCACAAGCCGCAAGCGGTTTGCTAAACGTAACGGCCACCCGGGTATTGAGCGATTAGAAGATCGATAAGCATGCATGCTTATACTCCTGCGAATCCAATCAGTAACACTACCGTACAATCCGGTCTCTTCGTCTGATAAATCGTATATCTCGCCTGGGGGTGGCAAACGTCAGACCCCAATAGCTTGATAAGTCATGCTGATGCGAGGCTCATAACAGGTCGAGAAACTAATGATAACACTTACCAGTAAATCTCAGGAACAACCTTGGCCAGGGACTTCCTGTTATAGCCAATCGAGCACAGCGCAACATCAACCCCCAATACCGGGAGAGACGAAATCCCCTCCTATCTCTCATTGCCTCCATGTGACTCGGGACTGTACCCAAAAACCACCGTTTTGCACGTTCTTTTGAATGTGGTAAGGTGGAGATCAAAACACAGTGGGAACCACACAAGACTCTATGACGATCTCGGGTCGACAGACTAACCTGTACCGGTGTCACCAGAGAACTGCCATCTGACGTGATGTATAATACCATCTAGGAGTTCTCGGCAAGTCCGTCCAGTGTACCCAGTCTCCACTGAGCACCTGTATATCATCTCTGATGTCAAACACCAATCGATATGGGATCATCCATCGCCCATCTGTATGGGTCAAAAAGCTATACGCTAGTCTACTCCAGTATATCAATGCCCCGTCTCGATACACCCACGACTAAGGACATTAAAGGATGTACTTACCGACTACCTTTGTCCCACTAGTATGATCCGCATCATAATCCAGGAAGTCAAGTACACATCCTAAGGGCTTTACAAACATGTAGCAGAGAGACAATCAGTGTACATGTTAAGATAAAGAGTAACCAGATAGCATACTATCATGTCGAGCAAGAAAGTCCTCCCTATATATGTCCAAGCATCCACTACAATATACATCTCATGTACAGTAATGGCTTCTAGGGCATACATATAACTAACAAGAACGAGACTGGAGAAAATTCTACCGCCCGCGGCAAATTCCAAAGGCGATAGACTTAAATGCCATAAGTCTGGGGGCATAATCATATATACGGTCTACATGTCTTCAGGAAAAGAAGAAAGTCGTGCCTCCGTGAGTCACCAACCGCAAACTCGGTCGCTGATAAAATCTCAGGAGCAACAAAAGAGGCTCTAGGAAATGCTGACCAAAACGACAGCACTTACCGGACGGAAAGAAAGTCTGGATCCTACAGCCGAACATCGCCAAGAACAGGAGACCGATACAGATTTCCTGCGAAGGGTGCTTGAGAGAAAGGACAAGGAAGCCGCTGAACAAGCTGCCAACATAAAGCATATAACTCTCTTGTTCCAAGACATGGTTGGAATGATGGTCCAACCAGAGCCCCCAACTGAGGATCCGCCGATAATCGTCGACAATGACAGAGGGGAAACATCAAACCCTACTCCATCCTTATTAACGGCCAAGGAGGAAACGATCTCTAAGGCCACCCTTGATGATTATATCGCTCGAAAAATAAGAGCTCATAAGGCTAATGAAGCTGCTGGCCAAATCGTCAGAACTGGGCGATCGTATCCAGGCTGGTGTTCCTACCAAAATCTTCGGCCAAGAGCTATTTGTTCCTGTTTACACCAGTTTAAGTTTCGTTTACAAATATGTGTGAAATCGGGCTCATTCATATACACATATGCACACATCAAAGGAAGAACAGGTATTAAAAAGGGAGCACTTGGTGGTCAACAACAAAAAGAAAGCATTTAATTGATCATTTTATTCTACAGGAAATAGATCACCAAACATGGGATCGAAAGTACAGGGGTTCAAAAAACTATGGATAAAATTCCCTAACACCCTCTCCGTCTTCTCCACCATGTCAAAGCGGCGATCTTCATGAGGAGTCGCTCCTCATCGGTCAGCGCCGTACCTATCAGCAAAAGTTGACATGAAGACCCATTGAGCCCGCATCTGGCTTAGTAGCCAAACAGAGCGATCTCTTATAGGCTCGGTAATTAAAAGTGCCTCATGAAAGCACTCAATCTTGTCCTCCGCTGCGTCGAGTATCACCAAGGTCATCTGCACTGGATGAAGGGGAATGTCATCGAGCATGGACAAGAAGACCATCCAGAGCTGATGAGGAGAGGAGATCCTCTACAAGTCAAGAGCTCGTGCAGCACCGTATTGCATTGGTCATCCGTAAGAGCAGGGTTTACCAAGCGGGCGGTAAAATAAGAAACAATTTTCTCTATAAGCACCTTCCATGGCTGCCGATGAGCATGTGGACGATTACAAACCATAGCTCTTCTCTATTAAAATAATTCTCTGAAAGTGAAAGAGAAGAGAAGCATTGCTTCAGATTATGAAGGGAGACATTTAAGTCTAGGCACAGAAAATGTTGTGCATGATGGAACTATTTCCAAGCATTGGAAAAGAAAAGTTTGATTCAGAAAAAGCAAAGAAAGAAGGTGAAAAGACACCTTCAGTAAAGAGGCAGCGCCTTATGTACCTTGCACGACGGAGCCAGCACCAAGAGTTAAAAACTCTGAGACAGCGCCTCATGTTCCTTGCACGAGGGCGCCAGTGCCAAGAGTTAAAAAACTCTGAGGCAGCGCCTCACGTGCCTTGCATGAAGGCGCCCACGCCAAGAGTTAAAAACTCTGAGGCAGTGCCTCACGTGCCTCGCACGAGGGCGCCATCGCAAGAACCAAATCTCTCTGTTAAACAGAGCCGTTGGATCAAAGATCCAACGGGGATGATAAATCATCAGAGTACATAATTAAATTCTGTTGAGGAAATATTCCTCAAATCTTTCTAAACAAGAAATATTACTCTCTGAAAAATAGAGCACCGTTGGATTAAAAATCCAATGGTGATTAAAAAATCACCAAGCTACAGAATAAGCTCTGTACGGGAAAATATTTCTCAATTTTGTTAAAAACGAGAAAAATATCTTCTGTAAAACAGAAGTCCTTGGATCAAAGATCTGACGGTGGATAAAATCCCCAAATTGATTAAAGATCTCTCAATGAGAGATTTCTTTAACCAAATCAACAAATCTGTCTCTACTATATAAATGACCCAAGACTTCAAGTCTTGTAGAGAGAGAAACCCCCATAAGTTTTGAGAAAAAGAAAGAAGAAAAGTTTAAGAAGGAAGAAAAAAGAATACCTTTCTTCGAGATAAATAAAAAAAATAGAGATCAGAGCATCTCATCTGCATATCCAAGAGTTTAACTCTTCTTAAAGGACACGGTTCTTTCTTTGGATTTGAGGTCCATGAGACAAGTCTCCCATAAATGAGAATTTAATTCTCATGGGGATGAACTTGTTCTTGGGGATCAAAGATGAAGAAAAGAACAAAGAATTGAACTCTTCAGAACAAAACACCCAAAGAATAATCCAGCGCCAGGCGCCTCACGTGCTCATCAAGTGGGCGCTGTTTAATAAAGAGTGCTTAGCACTCAGTGGTTGGCGCTCAGCGCCAAGCGCCTCACGTGTCCCTCACTTGGGCGCTGCTCAATAAAGAGTGCTTAGCACTCACTGGCTGCGCTCAGCGCTAAGTGCCTCACGTGTCCCTCACGTGGGCGCTGCTCAATAAAGAGTGCTTAGTATTCAATGGTTGGCGCTCAGCGCCAAACGCCTCACGTGTCCCTCACGTGGGCGCTGCTCAATAAGGAATGCCTAGCACTAAGTGGTTGGCGCTCAACACCAAGCGCCTTGCGTGCTCCGCACGTGGACGCCATAAAGAGTGTCTAACACTCCATAAAAAAACAAAAAAGAGGGTAAAGTAAAGGGTGAGTGTCAGAACCCATATCAATGCCCAGTATTATTTGTACAGAAAAAGGACTGAGCCCAAGCAAGTGTTTAACATTTTATTCAAAGACTGAGTGGGTTGAGTCCAAGTTGACCAAAAGTCCTTAATTCAGATCAACCGAGTCCACGTGCTCACCATTTTCCAAATTGGTCTTAGTCCCAAACACGACTACTGATCTTCCAACGGACATTAGTTCAAGGGTATATCTCCTCACACCTCTGATAAATGTCGTTGTAATTCTTCAGCGTCTTCAGAAAGGTGGTGGGTCCCGATACCCAATAGCTCTTTGGTGCACTCTCAAATTGACGAGTACATCCAAATTGACCTAGACGTCCTTAAACTACAATGGACCGCAACGTCTTTAAACTAGTTATGGACCGCAACGTCTTTAAACTAGCTATGGACCATAACGTCCTTACACTAAACCCTCATCCCAAAAATGGTGATCTACGGACCGTAACGTCCCTAAACTAAAACGATAGAGCCAAAATGCTCCTTTGTTGGATAAAAAACGATCCTAAACCCCCATTAAGTTGATCTTAGTCCAAGATCAGACCAACGTATCCTTAACAGACATTTAAGTTGATCTTAATCTCGAACGAGATTAACGATCCTTAAATCAAACCAAACCCAAATCTAAGAATATATGGACTTGGACTAATCCACGCCCTACGGGCGACAACATAAATTAGTCTCCGTATACAATCCACGGGCAACCAAAAATAAAACAAAAACACACGATAAGAAGTGACCTTTCTAGAACAGGAGAAAGCGGTTACCGCGATGCGGTAACGTAATTAACTGCAGGGGCTTGCGCCTGTAGGAAAGAGCGTCCTCACAATCAAAACCCCCTCGCAAACGAGGGGGAATCTGAAAAAGTCTGCTACAACGGCCACATCCATCCATACCTCCGATGCACGGTGCCATAAATCAGCTTGGCATCTTCGGAGAGGTGGATGGATAAAACCAAATAGCATCTTCCCCTAAATTCAGGCAAGACGTTTTTCTTCCTGGTTTTCGGTGGTGATCAGCTGGTATGATCAAATCAAGTACCCGTCGGGGTATATGATCCCCAAGTTCCATGTATACAAAGGGACAGGCAACCCTCACCAGCACGTTGTGCAATTCAGAGCTCTGTGCGGCAACACGGGAGGCGATGACAAACTGTTGATTCATCAGTTCATTGGCGGCCTGTCAGAAACAGAATTCGAATGGTACTCGGAGCTCCCAAATGACTCCGTGAAAACATTCGCAGATATGGAACTGCTGTTCACACAGCGTTTCGCCAGTGCGAGCAAACACACTCCAATTATGACATTAATCAATGCCAGGATAAACCCGGGAGAAACCTGGGTCCAATACACGATCCGGTGGTGGAACCTATGGTCTAAGTGCGAATAGCGCATTGAAGAATCTCCCGCCGTGGGCATGTTCATCGGGACCCTTGATCCTCAAAGAACTGTATCCCAGTTCATGACATTCTTCAAACTAACAACCTTCCAAGCTCTGATAGATAAACTGGCCGAAATGGACCAGATGATCCATGAGCCTTCCTCCTCAAATAAGGATCCTCGAAATAACAAGGGTAAAGGGAAAGCGTCCTTCGTTGCCAACATGCAATAACAACCGAGTGGCCCAAAACCGGCTGCTCGCCAAAACAACGCGTGTCCGCGTCCATCCTTGGAGGAAATATTAGGACGTGCTTACTTGTTTCCCTACGACAAGACGAGGAGACTGTTTGAATTGGTAGTGCCTAACAAACTTATCACATTGCAAGACTCACGGCGTCTACCGCTACTCGGCGAAGTCAACAACCCTAACTACTGCTCTTATCACAGAATGGTGAGCCACCTAATTGAAGATTGCTGCGCCTTCACGAACTGGGTTGAAGACTAGTATCAATAGGGAAAATTCGCGCTGTCTGATAACTGGAGGGTAAACCCACCCCAGAAGCACACTCCCAAAAAGGTGGATGCGCACGGGGCATCATGTTCACTCGTGGAAGAAACTCTGTGGGAAGTCGTTCTTTCTGTAAGAACCAAAAGAATGCTAAAGGATCTACAGGCATGTCCGGCAGTCAGGTGGAAAAGCCCACTTGAACCCGAAATCATCGAAAGGATGCTGAAACCACGTCCCGCACCGAAGATTGTTGACAAAGGGCTAAACTTCCAAGTCAAGCCTTCAAAGTCTTCAAAGAAAAAGAAAAACACCAAGAAGCCTGTGCAGCCTACCGAGTATCACGACAAGCGCACAGATCTACAAAAATATATGGACACGCTAGAAGTGTACAACCAGAAGGCGCGAACACTAGTCACGCTCAAAGAGTTCCTCAAGCATATTCTTGAGGACGAAGATAGTGACATCGATGAGAAAAATGACTAATCAAAAGACACCAAAGATTGTGTAGCAAGTTGCCATATGATCTCCCATTCGTCGTTATATGACGAAGAAGCTCCCCCAGTGTCAGAAAACAACACGGAGGAACTAGCAGCAGAATCGGCGTTAAATCCCTGAAACTGCCAGAATACCTGATCGAGAGGCTGTTAAACGAAGCCTTTCAAAAAAGCAAAGTTGACCAAGAACGCGAAACGACCATATATGAAAAGGCTAAGCGTCAGTGTCAGGACAAAGAAGCTACGGTAAGGATGAGTCATAAAGTACTCCAACCAAACCAAAGCATAGCTGCTACAAATAAGAGCATGATCAAAACACAGAAGCGGTACGCCAAAGCCCTGTCAATAGGAATGAAGCTGCCACCTTTCGTAAGAAACGCTCTTGGGGTCATATGCCTCGATGGAGAAGATTCATATCCAAACTACCGCCTATATCATCAGAGGGTTACCCACCCCACCAAGAAATACAGTGCCTTCAAGAAGTGGTGGCAAGGATACGTTGCCTATCAAAAACACTTCAAGAGAATGAAGCATGAAACTCGTGCTCGTCGACGGCAAAATAGTGGGACAAACACACATTAAGAAACAACTGGCAACTGTCATATGATTGGTACTAGTTCGGAAGGGGAAAACCCCCAAGTTCCTACCTTCGGGAGTGATTCTGAGGACGAAATACTGCTCAGCCCTCTCTTCGAAGACTTCACCTCGGGAAAATAAGAAAATGAGAAGAAATGAGAAAACATTAAGCTGCATAACCGTACGCTGCCTGAGAAGAACCTCGGACCTACAAACAAAGGTTTGAACAAAAAAAGTAAAAGGAAAGGGAAATTCCCCGAAGAAATCGCCCTTGATAGAACTGCAGTTAAAGAACTCACCGCAAAGGACCCGTCTAACAAAAATAAGGTGGATTACAATGTCCTAGTACATCTGAGGAAAATACCCTCACAACTGAGCATATTGGATACTCTCGTCCTGTCTAAAGAGGCACAAGATTCTCTGATCAAGGCATTACAAGAGCCCGATCCGTTCTAATCTTTCTTCGCGGAAGAGAAAATAAAGGATGAGCAGGCAGAGGTCCACGCGGCTGACATTACATTCAGCGATGAAGTTCTCCTCCACGGTAGGTGCGAGCATAATCACCCGTTATACATCATTGGGTACTGCCACGACATCAAGATAGGGAAAATCCTTGTCGACAACGGGTCCTCCGTTAACCTTCTCAATGTGAGGGTGCTGAAGGAGATTTGCATGAACGTTCAGCACCTCATCCGAGATAAAATTACCATCTCTCGGTTTGACTCATAGTCGTCATGGATGCTTGGGTCCGTAATACTGACGTTACGCTTCGGGCTTCTAGTCACTGACGTCAAATTTCATGTCATTGATGCCAAGACTTGCTATAACGCTTTGCTCGGCAGGCCTTGGTTACACGAGTACAACGTCATTCCTTCTACACAACATCCGTGTATGAAGTATTTCAAGGATGGCTCGGATTACACCATCATGGGAGAGCTAAATCTGTTCTCTGTAAACGAAGTCCGAAAATACGAAGATGCAAAGTACTTCCTACCAGACTTCGAAGATATGGAAAGGTGTCATAAGCCGGAGGAAAAACAGAAGTCCTTCGCCACTATCCTGATCTTTAGGAGCGATACCGAGGAAGACGAAGAAATAGTCTGCTCGGGATAACCGCAGAAAGAAAATAGCAAGCCCGGATCATCTACTCCTATTTTGGTCTTTGGCTGTGAATCTAAGGACGACTCCAACACAGTATTCTCTATCCGCCCGTCAATGAAAACTATTGTCGGAGCAGATCAGAATTTGCAAATCATAATGGCTCCGTCTCAACACTACAAGGAACTTGATGCACACCATATGTACAGCGTACAAGAACTGCAAACTTTCTATGTACCTTCTAGGCGTAGGGATGAAAAGGCGATCCTCTTCTACCAATTTACAGAGACCAAAGTAGAAAAAGAAGTTTGACATGGTGCCGATTTTGCACTCGACAAGCTTCAACCAATCCGTCTGTCCAGATATTACGCGGAGGGATTAAAGAGACTATTAAAATGCCAAGGTGTACCCTTCAAACAAACTGTTCGACAAGCCCAATTCTACAAAAAGATTTGGGATATTTCCGAGACTCGGCGAAAGATGCCCAACGGAAAGATGGAGACAACCGGGCTTAGATACGTTCAGTCTAAGAAATGTTAGCGGTTCCACAGTTGCTGCGTCATAAACAACGCCAGTGAAGGGGAAAACGCTCTTCTAAATAGCCATGATATCGAAACAGAGCGAAATCCCTCTCTAAGAACGTTAAGTCCGTCACTTGAAGAACAAATCGACAAGCTAATAAAAGAAGCTTGTCAAAAGAGCCGGGAAAATCACAGCCGTGAAATGGCCATTTATGAAAAGGCCAGGATGCAGCGTCTCAATCAGCAATCTGCGGAGAAGGAAGACTATAATACTCTTCATCCCTGACCCACTGTATGTTTCTGCGAAAGGGGAAAAATCCCGAAATAAAGGCAAAAAACGCAAACAATGTTCAAAAACAACAAAGTGGATCCAAGACGCCGTGCGGTCAAGAAAAACTCTGTTGGAGCCCGTCCTTTATAAAAAAAGACGGGTCGGGAATACTCTTTCCCCCAAGACAAGACAAGGAAAATCTTCAACCTTGTCATGAAGTACCAAATGATGACACTTCCGGAGTCTCGGCACCCCGAACAAATAAACGAGGTCCATCATCCAGATTATTGCTCCTATCATTAAGTAATAGGTCATCCCCTGGAAGATTGCTTCACCTTCAAAGATTGGGTAGAAGATCAGTATCAATAAGGCAGATTCACTTTATCCGACAGCTGGAGGGTAACCCCACTGCAAAAGCATGAGCTAATGAGGACCTATACCGTGAGGATAGGACTAGCTCAACATTAAGAATGGAAGAAAACTCGTACCTGCCATATGATAACACTTTCAAAAGAGAGGGCACAAGACTATGGATGACCTCCACATGTGCGTCGCAAATGAAGATGAGGAAGGGGTGATCTCAGAGTTTCCACCAGCACCAAAGGAGCTAGAAGATGGGATACACACCATGGCGGACAACCTAAGAAAAATTGACCTAGGGACAGGAAACGATCCGAGGCCGACATTCATCAGTGAGCTACTATCTGAAAAATAGGCAGCCATATTAAAATACGTGCTCATGCAATATAAAGACAGATTCACGTGAAACTATTCAGAGATGCCTGGTCTAGATCCAAAGGTAGCAATAAATAAACTGTAGGGTTCCTTGAGCACGACAGCAAGGTTTCGGGTGGCATCGTCCATGCCAATTTTAAATTTTGCCATGCTAAAAGAACCCTAACCTAGAATCTTTAACTAGAGAATCATACGAAAACATAATGTAAAAAACTTTACAACTAAGTGAATTAGGAATACAACCTTTGTAGACCAGTCCTTCACTTCAATAGCTCCGTGCAGTAGTCCCTTCACTCCAAGTAGTGATCTTGCGAACTCTAGAATGACTCCACAAGGTGAAAAGAACGATCTTGCACGAAGTCTTCGAGGCCGTAGATGATCTACATCGAGGAGACACTAACCCAAGCTACTTATTCACTAATGAGGGATTGGTGAAGCTAGCACCCTAAACTAAATGCCTAATCTAATAGAGGATGATGAAGTAGGAATTTTGCTCACTTTAGAATTTATTTTCTCACAATTTTTCTTCACTTGCTCAAAAGCTAGAGAGCTTAGTTCTTAATGAAGAAGAAGTTGAAGAGATAATGGATGAGAGAGTGAATGGCAACCATGGGTGAGTTTGTATCATATACTAACTCATGTAGAGACATAACCATGGCTAAGTCATAATGGTTAGGTTGATAAATATCTTAAGTAAAACAAAATAAGTGGACTAAGTCAATGCATCTACATGCTTCCACAAGTTTCATGCATGTGACTAATTTCCAACTAATTTTGGATTTACTTAAAACAAATAATCCTCACAATTATCATAGGCAAGTGTAAGTCTCATACACCCATGTAGTTTGTATCATCAAGCATGACACTAAAAATATACATTAATATATATCACATATATACTTATGCACACAAGTGAGATAAAGAAACATTTAAGTGAGCTAATATTATTTAATGTAAACTAGTATATCGAATATACAATTATACACTAAATTATCAAATCAACACTTGATTTAATAATCCGGCTATATCACATATAACCAACTAATATTATATGTATCAACTTATCGAATCAACACTTGATTCGATAACCCGGCTATATCACATATAACCGACCGATACTAAAAAATCGCGTGAATAGAATACGGTATCACATACTCGTATTAATCTCGGTTCCGCACATATCACATATGTGCTCCTACTACGTTTTTCCTGAGCCAGTAAACCTTTGTATAGGACTCTAAAGACTCGTCAATACGCCGACAGTAAGTGATGATCATATCAAGCACCCACAAGCCGTCAGCGGTACTAGCTGGACGTAACAGCTAAGATCAACAAGCAAGCCCGCTCTAGCTCCTGTAAAGCCTGTTAGTAACACTTTCGTGCAGTCCGGTCTCTTCATCTGATATGTCGCATATCTCGTTTAGGGGTGGTAAAATTTCAGACCCCAGTAGCTGATAAGTCATGCCGATGTAAGGCTCATAACGGGTCGAGAAACTACTGATAACACTTATCAGTAAATCTCCGTAGCAGCCCTAGCCAGGGACTTATCGTTATGGCCAATCGAGCACAGTGCAACATCAACCCCCAATACCGGGGGAGACGAATCCCCTCCTGTCGCTCATTGCCTCCATATGATTTGGGACTGTACCCAAAAGCCACCATTTTGCACGTTCTCTTGAACATGGTAAGGTGGAAATCAGAGCACAGTGGGAATCACACAAGACTCTATGAAAATCTCGGGTTTACAGACTAACCTGTACCAGTGTCACCAGAGAACCGCTATCTGACGATATGTATAATACCAACTAGGAGTTCTTGGCGAGTCCGTTCAGTGTACCCAGTCTCCACTGAGCACCCGTATACCATCTTTGATGTCAAACACCAATGGATGTGGGATCATCCATCGCCCATCATATGGGTCAAAATGTGTATACGCTAGTCTACTCTGGAATATCGATGCCATGTCTCGATACACCCTCGACTAGGAACAATTATAGGATGTACTTATGGAATACCCTTGGCCCCACTAGTATGATCTCCATCATAGTCCTGGCAGTCAAGTACACATCCTAAGGGCTTTATCAACATGTGAGAGCAAGACAGTATCATAATACAAGTCTACATGTTAAGACAAAGAGCAACCAGATAGCATACTATCATGTCGAGCAAGAAAGTCCTCTCTATATATATCCAAGCATCCACTATAATATACATCATATGTACAATAATGGCCTCTAGGGCATATACATAACTAACAATCTCCCACTTGCACTAAGGCCAGTTGTTGTAGTATCTCATACCCAACATCCCGAAGAGTCTCTCAAATTGTATCTGGAGTATGGCCTTTGTGAGTGGATCCGCTGTGTTGTCCTTCGTGTCAACTATCCTGACCTCGATATCCCGGCGATCAACTATCTCCCGAATCAGGTGATACCGCCTCAAAATATGCCTGGATCGCTGATGGGACCTAGGTTCCTTGGCCAAAGCCACTGCTCCATTATTATCGCAATACAAAGGTATTGGATGCTCAATAGATGGAACCACACCAAGTTCAGTTATGAACTTCTTCATTCAGACAGCTTCTTTGGCAGTATCGTTGGCAGCGATGTATTCAGCCTCCACCGTCGAGTCTACCATGGTTTCCTGCTTGGAACTCTTTCAGCATACCGCCCTTCCATTGAGGGTAAAGATAAATCCTGAGACCGACTTAGAGCCGTCCTTATCACTCTAGAAGCTCGAATTGGTAAAGGACTCCACTTGGAGTTCTCCGTTACCATACACCAAGAACAACTCTTTAGACCTTCTCAAGTACTTGAGAATGTTCTTTACAGCTGTCCAGTGAATCTCTCCAGGAACTTCTTGATACCTACTCACTACATTTAGTGATTATGCTTCATCGGGTCTGGTACATAGCATCGCATACATGAAGAGCCTACCGCCGAAGCATAGGATATCCCTTGCATGCGAGCTATCTCCAAATCAGGTTTGGGAGACATCTCTTTTTAGAGAGTGAGTCCTGAGATCGTGGGTAAATTCCCACGCTTGGATTCTTCCATACTAAATCTCTTTAGTATGGTGTCAATGTACCTGGATTGGGACAATCTCAGTATCCGTTTAGATATATCTCTATAGATCTTAATTCCCAAGATGTAGGAGGCATCACCTAGATCTTTCATTGAGAATCTTTGAGATAAGAAGAGCTTGACCGAGTGTAGCATAGGAACATCATTTCGTATCAAGAGTATGTTATCCACGTACAATACGAGGAAGACAACCTTACTCTCTGCCACCTTCTTGTATATACAAGGTTCATATATATTTTTGACGAAGTCAAACTCTTTGACTACGATATCAAAACAGATGTTCCAACTCTGCGATGCCTTCTTTAACCTGTAGATGGATTTAAGCAGCTTGCACATCTTCCCGCTTCTCTCACTGTCCACGAAGCCCTTTGGTTGAGTCATGTACACGCTCTCTTCTAAATCACCATTTAGAAAGGCGGTCTTAACATCCATTTGCCAGATTTCGTGGTCATGGTATGCAAAGATGGCAAGAAGGATCCGGATAGACTTAAGCATAGCCACTGGAGAAAAGGTTTCATCATAATCCACACATGGTCGTTGACGAAAACCTTTTGCATCAAGTCTAGCTTTGAATGTCTCAACTTTTTCATCTACACCAAGTTTTTTTTGAAGATCCATTTTCTCCCGATGGGGTTTACCCCTTCAGGAGCATCCTCCAAAGTCCATACTTTGTTGGTGTACATGGATTCCATCTCAGATCGCATTGCGTCCAGCCATTTCATAGAGTCCCTATTTATGATGGCCTACTCGAAGCTAGTTGGGTCATCATCTTCCATGATGCAATCCTCGCTCCCGCCATCAACGAGAAAACCATATTATCTCTCAGGTGGATGAGGAACCCTACTAGATCGTCAGAGAGGCTGAGGTTTGTTGGGTACTATCGAATCCTCCGGTTCTACCAAATCTTTTGTCGTAGTTTGTATAGCTGGAACCTCTTCCAGTTCTACCTCCTCGCCATTAATTTCCTTTGCAAGAAATTCATTTTCTAAAAAGGTGGCATGCTGAGCAAAAAACACTTTTTGTTCCTCAGGGTAGTAGAAGATATGTCCTCGCGAATGCTTGGGATATCCTACAAATTTGCACAGAACTGACCTTGCCTCAAGCTTGTCTGGATTTTGCCTTTTAACATAGGCCGAGCAACCCCATATCTTAACAAAATTAAGACATGGTCTCTTCCCTTCCTATATCTCATATAGAGTGGTAGACACTGATTTGGTTGGAACTCTATTCAATAGGTATGCTGCTGTCTCAAGCGCATAACCCCAAAAGGAAATAGGCAACTCAGCAGTGCTCATTATAAAGCGCACCATATCTAATAGGGTGCGATTGCTTCGTTCTGATACACCGTTATGCTGTGGTGTATACGGAAGAGTAAGTTAAGAGAGAATCCCATTCTCTTTTAGATAGTCCAGGAAATCATTTTTCAAGTATTCTCCTTCTCAATCAGATCAAAGGATTTTAATATTTTTACCCGTTTGGTTCTCGGCTTCGTGCTTATATTCTTTGAATTTCTCAAAAGTTTCAGAATTGTGTTTCAATGGGAACACATGTCCGTATCTTGAGAGATTGTCAGTGAATATAATGAATTACGAGGAACAATTCCTGGCATGTGTAGACATGGGACCGCATACATCACTATGTATCAGTCCCAAGAGTTCCGTAACTCTTTCTTCATGTCTACTAAACGGAGTTTTGGTCATTTTGCTTTTGAGACATGACTGGCAAGTTTCATAAGATGAAAATTCGAACGGATTCAAATATCCATCTTTATGTAACTTAGCTAGTCGTGTCGCATTGATTAAGGCCTGACATGGTCGCTACCTGGAGAGAGAGAGAGAAGAAAACACTTTAGCGTATGCTCTTGCAAGATTAGATTGGTTTATTATCTTATCTAATCAGGATGGCTCCCACTGTTTTTATCAAATCTTCTTTCAAAACCTAAAAAGTAAGATTAGCCGGGATTAATTACACATTTCAATTTCGCCAATTTTTCAGCCAGGTCAGTGTTGGTACTTTGAGGGAGGTTCCCTGTGCATTCGCACAGACCTAATTAAAATAAACCTCGTTTTCCTAGGGGCGTAACCCCGCAAACACTTTTCTAGACACCTACTTGATTGGCTAATTGTCGTGTGTAAAACTCTCCCAGGAGTAACTCTGACTCGCAGTGGGTATCAGGATCCAACTATCTTATAGAAGGTATACAATCTCATTGCAAATTTCAACACTTGAAATTCCCAACAATATTCTGCCCCTAGCGTCCTATGACCTTGACAGAGGTCAACAAACCATAGGCTCCTAGTCAAGTTCAACCCGTCATTTTCTGATTGAATTAAACCCACGCGCACGACTTTTGACGGAGTCCAGCAAGGTCGTACGACAAACCTAAAACAATCGCTTCATATGCCGCAGATAAGTACTAGTTAGCTACCGTACACTACGCCTTGACGGAGGTCAACAAACGTAGCACGAATACTAAGTAGGACTTATCTGAAATGACAGAGGGCTACGACAGGTTTTTAAGAAAACATTTTGTGTAATGAACTTGATATCGTTGTAGAATCGAGTGATTTTTTGAAAATGAGTGTTTTTTAGGCTTTTTACTAGTTTTGCTAAAGAGGTCACTCCCGGTGAAGGGATCTCGGCTCTTTCCTTATCGAATAAGGTACAGGATATTTCACAAATATCAATATGCAAAGCAAGAACTAAAAGAAGCAATCAAAAGACAAAATCAAGTGGGTTGTAGCATCTGCTAGTTTCGATAAAGAGGCCACTCCCGGTGACGGGATCTCGGCTTTTTCCTCATCGAATGAGGTGCTTGATATTCTAGAAGGAATACCGCTATGCAAAGAAAAAACTAGAGCTACCCTTTTTGAAAATTTGATTCTACAATATCTTTTAGGTTTTTTTCTTTCATTAATCCCATTAACGAAGTCCCATCATTTAAGCTTCCTAAGCATCACAAAAGAAACGAAAATACAACGTATGCTTATTCCATCCGCATTCGCCACAATGTCCCGTTATGCATCATTAGGTTACTTAACTAACGGCATAGCGGGACGGTACTAGCGCGGGTGAAAAACATAAGCAACGTTTATTACATATTATATATATAATAATAAAGCATTCGTCTCAAACATATAAAATGATTACATCACAGAATATCAGCAGCAGAAGATAACATATGAAATATTGGATATATTAGGAGGTCCGTGTTTTATTTTAAGCCTGTATAAAACACGGATTCTACGATCGCGATGAATAGCCAAACCCACATCCCTAGACCCCTACGAGAGCGGCAAGTAATCCTTCCAGTTCTAGAGTTAGGAGACCCGGTCTCGACTCCTCGAGATGGTCTCCCACTGGACCCTAGAACCTGGTTACTTATGCTCTCTACCTTGGGTCTATCCTAATACGGAAAAGTAAATAATATACAACAATGGTGACAACATCCTCAACCAAGAAGTGCCCCAATAAAAGAATATTACATACAATGAATTTTACATGAATGAAAATAAAAAACTCTTATCTCACATACAAACCCCGGCTATTCAAAACATGACGATCCAATATAACATATCACAGTAATACATAACAACACATGTCATCAACGTAAGTAAATATGCGTATCACAATTGTCGTTGATATATAGCAATGAAAACGGTGATACACCACATATTACACTTACGGTCGCAGAAAAGAAAATGTCAAACTACAACATTTGGAATCCACAATTAGCTTAGACATCATAAACCCGAAGTATCACATATTTTGGATTTCATGCCTAACTATATAAATTCCACATATTGTATTACATTCCATAAATAGCTAGACGATGTTAAAAATTCCGATCGAATCAACAAACACCTAAAATTTTCCAAAAAGCTCAACATTTGAGCACAGTTTAAAAATACTCAGTACATGCCACAGTACCAATGGACCAACTGTAGAAGGGTCAACTCTTGCCTCACCTATGGCGCCGCGGAACTACCGCAAACCCTAGGGTTTGGCGGTGGTTCTTCCGGTCATAGAATCGAGTTAGGATTTTGTTCTTTCAGAGGGTCCATCGCATCACTTGCATGATATTTGAATGTTCTTTAACTTGGAAAAAATCCAACTCTTGGAAAATTTTCCGGCAAGGGTTAAAGTGGGTATTTAATATCCGTTCGAACTTTTTAACACCGTCTAAAGAATCCGAAACAATGTTAGAATTACGAATACGAAACATTCAGAATTTCCTTTGCATAAAGATAACATCACATGCAAATTTAGCAAAAACAAGCAACACTTGAAACACCAAAACCTAGAGACTGGAACACAGGAAAAAATTGAAGCCAAAATTCCTCACTAAAACCGAGCATACCGAATTTTTACCACATGTGGCCGGCCAAATTCCAGCTAAACTGCTTCAATTTTTTTCTGTGTTCATCTCATATCACATTAAACATTCTGCAGTTGCTTAAAAAGTTTTTAGAGCCTGTTTAACAATCGATAGAAATTAGATCTTTGATTCGGGTGTTTCGGAGTTGTTTCGGTTTCGTAATCCTACAAAATTTTTCTAATTCTCTAGCTTGGCTCTGATACCACTGTAGGGTTCCTCGAGCACGACAACAAGGTTTTGGGTGGCATAGTCCATGCCAATTTTAAATTTTGCCACGCTAAAAGAACCCTAACCTAGAATCTTTAACTAGAGAATCATACAAAAACATAATGTAAACAACTTTACAACTAAGTGAATTAAAAATACAACCTTTGTAGATCGGTCCTTCACTTCAATAGCTCCGTATAGTAGTCCCTTTGGTCCAAGTAGTGATCTTGCGGACTCTAGAACGGCTCCACAAGGTGAAAAGAATGAGCTTACACAAAGTCTTCGAGGCCTAAGATGACCTACGTCGAGAAGACACTAACCCAAGCCACTTCTTCACTAATGAGGGATTAGTGAAGCTAACACCCTAAACTAAATGACTAATCTAGTAGAGGATGATGAAGTAGGAATTTTGCTCACTTTAGAATTTATTTTCTCACAATTTTTCTTCACTTGCTCAAAAGCTAGAGAGCTTAGTTCTTGAGGAAGAAGAAGATGAAGAGATAATGGATGAAAGAGTGAATGGCAACCATGGGTGAGTTTGTATCATATACTAACTCATGTAGAGATATAACCATGGTTAAGTGATAATGGTTAGGTTGTTAAATATCTTAAGTAAAACAAAATAAGTGGACTAAGTCAATGCATCTACATGCTTCCACAAGCTTCATGCATGTGACTAATTTCCAACTAATTTTGGATTTACTTAAAACAAATAATCCTCACAATTATCATAAGCATGGTGTAAGTCTCATACACCCATGTAGTGTGTATCATCAAGCATGATACTAAAAATGTATATTAATATATATCACACATATACTTATGCACACAAGTGAGAAAAAGAAACATTTAAGTGAGTTAATATTAGTTAATGTAAACTAGTATATCGAATATACAATTATACACTAAATTATCAAATTAACACTTAATTTAATAAGCCGGCTATATCATATATAACCGACTAATATTATATGTATCAACTTATCGAATCAACACTTGATTCGATAACCCGGCTATATCACATATAACCGACCGATACTAAAAAATCGCGAGAATAGAATATGGTATCACATACTCGTATTAATCTCGGTCCCGCACATATCACATATGTGCTCCTACTACGTTTTTCCTGAGCCAGTAAACCTCTGTGTAGGACTCTAAAGACTCGTCAATACGCCGACATTAGGTGTAATCATAACAAGCACCCATAAGCCGTCAGCGGTACTAGCTGGACGTAACGGCTACCCGGGTATTGAGCGATCAGAAGATCATCAAGCAAGCCCGCTCTAGCTCCTGTAAAGTCTGTTAGTACACTTCCGTACAGTCCGTTCTTTTCGTCTGATATGTCGCATATCTCGTTTAGGGGTGGTAAAATGTCAGACCCCGGTAACCGATAAGTCGTGCCGATGTAGGCTCATAACGGGTCGAGAAACTACTAATAACACTTATCAGTAAATCTACATAGCAGCCCTAGCCAGGGACTTATTGTTATGTCCAATCGAGCACAGCGCAACATCAACCCCCAATACCGGGAGAGACGAATCCCTTCCTATCGCTCATTGCCTCTATGTGATTCGGGACTGTACCCAAAAGCCACCGTTTTGCACGTTCTCTTGAACGTGGTATGGTGGAAATCAAAGCACAGTAGGAATCACAAAAGACTCTATGACGATCTCGGGTCTACATACTGACCTGCACCCGTGTCACCAGAGAACTGCTAGCTGACGATAGGTATAATACCAACTAGGTGTTCTCGGCAAGTCCGTTCAGTGTGCCCAATCTCCACTGAGCACCCATATACCATCTTTTATGTCAAACACCAATGGATATGGGATCATCCATCGCCCATCATATGGGTCAAGATGCGTATACGCTAGTTTACTCTGGAATATCGATGCCCTGTCTCGATACACCCTCGACTAGGAACAATTATAGGATGTACTTGTGGACTACCTTTGGCCCCACTAGTATGATCTCCATCATAGTCCTGGCAGTTAAGTACACATCCTAAGGGCTTTATCAACATGTAAGAGCAAGACAGTATCACAATACAAGTCTACATGTTAAGATAAAGAGCAACCAGATAGCATATTATCATGTCGAGCAAGAAAGTCCTCTCTATATATCCAAGCATCCACTATAATATACATCACATGTACAATAATAGCCTCTAGGGCATATACATAACTAACATAAACTGGCCATATCGACGGACATAATGCCAGTCAAACAGACGCCAAGAAGAATGTGGCTTAAACTTGAGATGAGTATCAACGCTGAAGTCAAGAAACTAATCGACTCCAGCTTCATCCAAGAAGTACAATATCTTGACTGGATCGCTAACATCGTTCCAGTGATGAAGAAAAATAGGACGGTTTGCATCTGCGTGAACTTTCGAGACCTTAACAAAGCCTACCCGAAGGACGACTTCCCAGTCCCTTTTACCGAGCTAATGATCGATAACATGTCTACCCATGAAGTCTTCTCCTTCATGGTTAGATCCTTAAGATACAACCAAATAAAAACGCATCCAGAAGACCAAAAGCATACCTCCTTTCGGACCCTACTGGGCATATTTTGTTATAAGGTGATGACTTTCGGTTTAAAAAACGCTGGTGCTACCTACCAGAGGGACATGACAAAGATCTTCAATGACCTCATCCATGAGATTGTCAAATGCTACAACGACGACCTTGTGGTTAAAAGAAAATCTTATGAGAAATATTGGGAACATCTTAAAATAGTGTTCCAACGTCTTCGGAAGTATAATTTGAAGATGAATTCTCTAAAATGCGCGTTTGGAGTTTCCTCAGGCAAATTCCTAGGATTCATCATACGGCACCGGGGTATCGAAATCGATCCCTCAAAGATCAAGGCGGTTATGGAAATGCCCATGACAAGAACTCTCAAACAGATACGATCTCTTCAAGGTGAGCTGGCATATATCTGGAGGTTCATAGCTAACCTTTCCGGAAAATGTCGTCCCTACAGTCATTTGATGAGGAAGGGGACCTCGTTCATCTGGGATCAAAAATGCCAAAACGCACTGGACCAAATGAAGCGATACCTGCAAAATATGCCAATATTGACCCCTTATCCTATACAAAACGGCCTTAGAGGGTTCTCTAGGCGCGCTATGGTCATAAGAGAATGCTCAGAGAAAGGAGAGAGCTCTGTACTATTTGAGTCGAGTTATCCTGGGAGTAGAAAACAACTACTCCCCCATCGAAAAGCATTGCCGGTCACTGATCTTCGCAATAACGAAGCTCAGACATTACGCCTTGGCACATGAGGTCCATCTCAAATCAAAGGTGGATCCTCTCAAGTATCTAATGTCAAGGGCCATACTAACAGAAAGTCTTGCCAAATGGGCCCTCCTCTTAATGGTGTTCTCGATAACGTATCGTCCTCTCAAAGCAGTGAAAGGGCAGGCCATTGCTGACTTTCTTGTGAAGCATCCGATACTAGCTGACCCCCCCTAAATTGCGAGTTTCCAGACGAACATGCGTTCAATACAACCGAAGAAGAAAATGATTCCCAGTGGGAATTCTTCTTTGATGGAGCATCTTCTATGTAGCGGTGAAAGCAAAATACCCCCATTATCAAAGCTGGGGTGGGCCTTATTTTCGTGACTCCGCAATGAGGGATATTGCGTTATACCCTCTCCCTAACAGAGCCAAGCACTAATAATGAGGCTGAATATGAAGCTTTGATAGGAGATCTATAGATCTCTATCAACATGGGAATCAAAGACCTCCTCATATATGGAGATTCCCAGCTGATCGTTAGCTAGGTAAATGGCGACTTTCAGACATGCAAGCCAGAGCTGATAAAATATGGAGAAAGAGTGCGGTAACTGTTAGCGTATATGCCCTAGAGGCCATTACTGTATCATACTAGTTTGTATATTACTTAATGGAAGCTTGGGATATTCACAGTTGTATAGACAATCTTGCTCAAAAATGGTAGTATGCTACTTGGTTTGTTTCTACTTAAATATGTGCATATGTTTCTTTTAGCATATCGCTTATACATATTAGTGGAGCCCTTAGGATCTTGATTGATTACCAGCGTTGTGATGGCAGTCACACTAGTGAGGGCTGGGTAATCTACAAGCACATCCTTATACAGGTCCTTAGTCGTTGGATTATCAATATTCCGGAGTAGACTAGCGTATGCGCTTCTCATCCCAGCAGGGGAGATGGTCTGTCCCACAGCCATCAGTACGTCGTACTGGAGATAGTATGCGGGTGCTCGTTAGGTTACGAGTACACTGGACAGAACTCGTCGGGAATTGTTGGTTGGTACTATACCTATCATTAGATAACAGTTCCCAGGTGACAGGAGTACAGCTTAGTCCGTCGACTTGACACTGCTACTTCGCCTCGTGTGTGTTCCCACTGTACTTTGATTACTACCCTATCACGGCTCAAAGGAGTCGTGCAAACAGGTAGTAGTTGGGTGCAGTCCCGAAGCACTTGGAGGCAGTAGCGGTTAGATAGGATTCGTCTCTCCCGGTATTGGGGGTTGATATCGCGCTGTGTCTAGGAGAGCCATTACACAAAGTCCCTGGCCAGAGCAAGCTAGAATTACTGGTAGTGTTTCCAGTAGTTTCTCAGGGTGTTCTGGGCTACACTCTGGCACGACTTGTACCACTATTAGGGGTCTGACGTTTACCGCCCCCCTAGGCCCGACATGCGATACTCATAGACGAACAGACCGGACCGTACGGAGATTGTCACATTCAGGCTTAGTAGAAGTTCGAATGGGTTCACCTCATCGGTCTTCTTATCGGCATCTACCTGGGGACCATTACGTACAGCTAGTACCGCTTGCGGCCTGTGGTTAAACCCACTGCCAGCGTAGTGTCGAGTCTTTAGAGTCCCACACAGAGGGTTGTTCGCCTTTGGGCAAAACAGAGTAGAGGTCGCATGGTTTTGCGACAGGGTTCGTTCACATACGCGCACTTGTGCACGTTTGGTGTCCGGGCAGTTATTACTAGCGGGCTTTGGTTTAAGCCAGATCCTAGTATTTGTTTTGGGATTGGTTTTGTCTCATTGTATTCGTGTTCCTCGGAATACGGATGCGGGTGTGTATGCACAGTTGACAGAGGCAGAGGAACCTCATTAAGGTTGTTGACCATTGACTTTTTCTAAACCCTAATGAGAATGAGAAATATGATTGATAATATTAATTAATGATAATTGTGCCATGGTTGAGGTTGGGTTGACCATTTTACTTTTGTTGACCATTTGACCATGATCATTTCTTTCGCAAGATGCTTCTTGAAGCTTGCAATTAGCATTAAATGTGAAATGATAATGGTCACTTCAACTAACTATCACAATTTTCTTTAATTATTATTATTATTCTCATATTCTCTCAAATGAGAGAGAGGTTGGATATTATTCTCTCATTCTCTCTTGCTCTTTTTCTCTCATGCTTTGCTCTCCCTCTTCCTCTCTCAAAGCTCTCTTCTTTCATGTGTTGAAAAACATGAGCTTTGTGAGATAAAACCATCAAGACAACTCTCTACTCATTCTAGGGTTCTTAGTCTAGCAAGCCAAGCACTCTAGTTACCTTTTGGTTTAGGTAGGAGCTCAAGGTAGAGGCCTTCGGGTGGATCTTTCTTCGGCAAAGAGAAGGCGAAGAGGAGGAGCCGTCTACACCACTCCAAGGAACAAGCAAGAAGGAGGACCACAACAAGAAGAGAATGAGTTCAAGATCTAGGTATAACCATCTAACCTAGTAGCTAGAACTTGTAGTTAGTTTGTTAGTTTTTGTTTAGCAAAGATCCTCTAATTTTAGTCCATGTTACCTTGTGTTAAAAATCCGATTTTTACCTATTCCGCCTCCCCGTAAGCACCGGGGTGGGTAACACGGACTTAAAGTGCTGACACAAATCCCCTCCTACATCCTGAAGAGCATACTGCGTGCAGAAAACAGCAAGGAAGATGCATTGGCTAAATGGAACTGGCCGATGAAGACCTCGATGACGTAAAGATCATTGTGTAAAGCCGCAGGGTTTCCGCACCAATAGATATATCTTCGAAAGACTTAATAGAGCCATCCAAAAGAAAAGAAATGACCGAACAAGTAGCCCTTCAAATAGAGGGCGAAAAAGGGTGAGGACTGGAGGGAAGTCTTCATAGCATACTTCAAATCCCAACGAACGCCCAAAAATGCGTCATTTAGACATCAGCTCATGAAACGAGCCTTGTCTTTTGCCTTCGTCAATGATACTCTATATAAGAGATCGTTCGACTGTCTGCGGCTAAGATGCTTAGGACCAGAAGAAGCAAAGAAAATCGTCCAAGAAACTCACGACGGACTCTGCGGGTCTCACCAAGCTGGGAAAAAGATGAGGCTGAAGATAAAAATAATGGGTTACTATTAGCCCACAATGATTCTAGACTGCTTTGAATATGCAAAGCAGTGTCACTCACGGGGACTTCATCCACCAATATCCAAATCCGCAACACCCAACAGTAGCTAGCGGGCCGTTCGAAATGTGGGGAACCAATATAATTAGTCCCATTGAACCGGCATCATCCAAAGGACATCAGTTCATACTGGCAACGACCGACTACTTCTTTAAGTGGGCAAAAGCAGTACCGGTAAGGGAGGTGAAGACGAATAATATCCTCCATTTCTTTAAAACCCATGTCATTTACCGGTTCGGCACTCCGCAACGGATAATCTCGGATAATGGGCCAACTTATAGAAGTTATAAAATCGTCCGCTTCGCACAACAGCATAAAATAGATTGGAGATACTATTCAGTCTATAATCCTCGGGCCAACGGTCTAGCTGAAGCTTTCAACAAGACCTTGATAAAGATTGTAAAGAAAACGGTTTCCAGAAACAAAAAAAGACTGGCACGAAGGCTGCATGAAGCTCTCTAGGCGTATTGAACAACGTTCAAGACGGCCACGAATACAACACCATATGTGTTGGTATTTGGTACGGAAGCAGTGCTCCCACTGGAGGTAGAACTCCCTTCTCTGAAAGTAGCAGTTCGATATGAGCTGACAGATGAAGAAAATGCTTACCTTCGACTTGAGGAGCTCGATGCCCTCGAAGAAACTCGCCTTATAGCACAACAAAACCTAGAGGCTTATAAGGCTAGGATGACACAGTCATACGAAAAACTGACCAGGCCGAGAACATTTCGCCAAGGCGAACTCATGCTAGTCGTCAAAAGACCAATGATCCCCAATTGTACAAAAAGGGGAAAGTTCGAGCTGAACTATAAAGGCCCGTACATCATAGACAAAGTCTATCAAGGTGGAGCCTACCTGCTCATGGATATGCATGGCGAAAGACCCTTTCGGCCAATAAATTGCCGATTCCTCAAAAAATACTATGCTTGAAGAGTCATGACTTAGGTCAATGATAGATAACGACGCTTGTATCCGCTCACTATCTTCCTGAGATAGAACTCCGAGAGTAGTATCCAAAAAACTTCGCCTCAAACATGGCGATAACGGACCGAGATGTCCCTAAACTAACAACAGACCGAGATGTCCCTAAACTAAAATTTCGCCTCAAACATGGCGATAATAGACCAAGATGTCCCTAAACTAGCACATTTCCCTAAATACGGTGATGTGCTCTCTTGATATCTATATTACAATCGAAGTTCCAACGACGAGGGTTGCAACTTAAGTCCCACCGGAAAACAGATGAACACCTGCGGTGAAACTACTATGGAGATTGTTAAAAAAGAAGAAGGTATGTCCACAAGCGAAATAGGCACGTATGAAAACCCGAAAAGGCGCGATCTACAAAAAAATTGCATGTCCACAAGCGAAATAGGCACGGATGAAAACCCGAAAGGGCACCGTGAGTAAAAATAGCAGGACTACCGGAGAGCTTGTGAAAACCCGGAAGGATGCAATCTTGTAAAAAAATAATAATACACTTGCGAGATCCTCACGACTCGTAAGGAGAATTCCCCCTCATGAGACCCTCACGGCTCATAGGATTCAAAAGGCTTAAGCTATAGGGATCTAAACCTGTTCTTAAGCCGTCATATTCCCCTAATATTATCCTACAGGCTATCTTATATTGACCCTTGTATACAATCCATGGGCATAAATAAATATATCCCCTACCAAGTTTCACCAATGGCGAGAAATGTCTCCATATGGTGAATGGCACTTGTAACTCCTCTCGACTTACAACTAGAATACACTCTTGTAAGATCCTTACGACTTATAAGAGAAAACACCCTTAGGAATCCTCATGACTCCTAAGGAGAAAATACTCCTATGAGATCCTCTCGACTTGTTGGGAGAAATACCTTTATAAGACCCTTATGGCCCATAAAGTCAAAATGCCTTAGTCGACAGGATCCTAACCTTGTTTACTAAGCCGTCTTTGTTCAAATCGATAAAGGCAAATGATGATTCACTCCTGGCAATATCCAAGCGGTAGCGATGCTGATGCTAAGATTGGTATCAGATTTCAAAACCAAAAAAGGCTGAAATGATTGGGCACCGCGGATAAAAAGCTGAAATGATTGGGCAATCGCAATTTTCGCGATATAAATAGATAAAAAGATAGAGCATCACGGAAATAAAAAATAAAATAAAATAAAATTTCCTCTGCCCTATAGGTAGGTCCACGCCGATCCCTGTATACAATCTATGGGCATAAATGAAAGAAAAGGAACCATATTTTCCTACCACGTCTCGTCAAAAGGAGCTCCAAGTATTGACGGTACATATACAACCTATAGACTATCCCTGTGTTCCCTCCCACCTCATTCCAACAGGGGCAGACACGGCAATCAAATAAAAGTGAAGTGACGGCAAAATCCTAACTTCAGGTCTTAATAGTGACATCTAAAGCCTAGAGATCACCCGACGTTCTTCTCATTCCAGCCGGATGCAGACGCAATGTTAACAAAAGACCTAAGGGTCAAAGCAAAAATAGAGCCATGGCGAAATCCTAGCTCCAAATCTTGACGGTACATATACAACCTAGAGACTATCCCAGCGTTTCCCCTCATTTAACAGGATGCGGACGTAACTATTAAATGAAATTCGAGCAATGGTATATTCCTAGCTCCAGACTTCAATTGCAATACATACAACATAGAGGTCCTACAGATGTCTACCCTATTTCAGCAAAGAATCGGCACGATATCGTCAAAGTAAAAAACGAAGTGACGACATATTCCCAGCTTCGGGTCTTGACGGTAACTCATATAAATCCTAAAAGACCATTGGAGATCATCCCACTCTAGTAAGGTGCGGTTAGGGCTCATCGGGGCTCCAAATTGAGCCTAACCTCAGGTAAAAAGCGTCATGGAAATTCATAACACTTGTTCTTCCAACGGTAATATGACATAAGGAGATTACTTTAAGACGTCTTGTCTAACCCCCGAAGGGATCAGAGATACGACAATCATGGGGCTACTCGAACAGCGGCTTAAAGACTGCATATCGAGGAATACATCAGCCAACATGACGGTACCATGGACTACAACCCTAGTACCACAAACTTAACGGACCTCTGTCATAAAGAATGAGGGTTATCTACATACAACGTTATAACAAGTTTGCCTATAAACCCAAGGGAGGTAAACTAAAGAGACTCCGAAACGAGTGAATAAACTACAAACTCCGATATGAGTACATAAACTAGAGACTTCGAAACGAGTGAATAAACTACAAACTCCGAAACGAGTAAATAGACTAAAGACACCAAAACGAGTGAATAAACTAATTAGCGCTAAATTCAGACATCAAACACAGAGGAGCACATGCAAAAAATGTATATTCTTTATTCATGAATCAAAGTGTTTGAAAGATAAAATTTAAATAAAAAAAGGGGGAATATAATTGTAATAGTTAAGAAGGCGGGGCTTTCAATAAAATATGAACCTGTTCGCTCTCTTGCTACAGCTCCTCCTCACGAGCCAGCATCGGTTCGACTTGAGCCCGTTGTTGCAAGCATGATGAAAGCTTCTCAGCAATTTCCTGCTTAGCAACTTCGTAATTCCGTAGCCCCCGTTCAATAGAGTCGAGGTTCTGCCTCAGCTCCATTCCTTTATAAATGAATTATTGAAGATTTTAAAAAATAATTTGCAGCTGCACGGCATTCGCTTCGATCTGGGCATGCAATTGGCTGGATTCGCCAGAAGCCATCTCATGTTCCTTTTGCTTCAGGACCAACTTCTGCTCGAAGTATTGAATGAAAGCGGTACTTTGCTCGATCCATGCGATAGTTGAGCCTTCGAGGATAATGCCTCAGGCGCAAGAGCTTGTGCTCGATCTCATGGAGACAAGCCTTAATTTTCTTACAGTAGTCAACCCAAATGCCGACGAAATTTTCATTGTAGAAAATAACAATCGTCGCCAGCATAGGGTTGACCTTGTAATACCCAGTTCTTTTATAAGCCAGTAGCCGTATTTTTATTAAATAGGGGTCACTTACAAATTTACCTATTTATACCTATAATTATTTTAAGTATTTAAAAATCCTAATTCCTTTATTCTATTTCCCTTCTTAAATCCTTTTTCCTAAAACTAATCCTATTACTTAAATCCTTTTTATTTTTCCCTTTATTATTTTCTTTTTCTATACCCAGTCCCCTATAAATATTTAGCATATCTTAATAAATAAGTCTCATGATATTTTCCTGAATTTTCTACAAATTTTCCGTATTTTTCCAGAATTTAATCCAGATCTGTTCCGATTTAAATATATATATTTTGTATATCTTTTATTTAAATTAGTTTATTAAACTGTTAACCTAAAACTAAATTACTTATTCCTATCCCTTTTATTTTTCCCTTTTTATTTTCCTCTCCTATCCAGCCCTAGTCCAAACCCCCACTCCCCTTCTCTTTTATTATAACCCTTTTCCCAACTTATTTTATTTTCCCCATTCCTTTTTCCCCGAGCCGGCCCACTACCCTTTATTTTTCCTATTTTTATTTTTTTCTCTAAGCCCGGCCCATCTCTTCCCCTTCCCTTTATTTTCCTTTCTTTTATTTTCCGGTATGGCCCAAACCCCCAGATTCTTTCTTATTCCTAACCCGAGCCCGGCCCATCCCCTCTACCCGACCCGTTAGCGCCCCTTCTTCCCCACGCTCCTTTCCTTCCCGCTAGCTTCTTTCCCCCCATGTCGCGACCCGTCCTCTCGCGCCCGCCTCTCTCGCGCCCACGACGCACGCGCGTTCCCTCCTACGACCCGCTCGCCTCAACGGCTCCCTCATCCTTCTCACGCTTCTTGATCAGTCGAAAATATTGCATAATTTAACCGGCAATTTCCATATTATCTGCATACATTTAGAAGTGTTCGGCATTCATATTCTACATATTAGCAAATCCATCACAAATTATCAGTTTACATGTACTAGACCTTAAAACCGGCATTTCTAGGGAAATTGACTGCATTGCATGGCATCGCAATATTTCTATATGTCGCAACCCGTGTTTCGAAGTCTGTGCAGGAAAAGGAAAGCTTGCTCGAACAATACACCGCTCAAAAGATATGTCAACTCACTAATTTCAAATCTGGTATCAACCCAAAGGAGCAATCACAAATCAAAATATCAGATAAAGCCCTAAACAGCAGTCCAAGACAGCACCTGAAAGCACAAAGCCCAAGCCTCCTCCATGGCCGCGGATCCGCGGCATGGGCTTGCTAAGGCCGCGGATCCGCGGTGGGCCCAGGGAGTTAGCTCCTCAAATTTACACCACAACTCCTGTTTCATCTGCTACAGTTCAGAAATGCACTCCAACTTCCAGAAGACTCCAGAGACTTCTACTAGATCAGCAAACACTTTGAGCTTCACTAAATTAGCCTATTATTCTAGAACTTTCCCAAAACCCTAGCTTAAACCCCAAGCTAGTTCCTAACAAACTCCTTCAACAAACTTTGGGAGGGAAACTTCTAATTCAAACCTAAACCTAGGGTTTGGGAGCTCTATAAATAAGACCCTAGGCTCATTATCCCCAGATTATTCAACCTTGGGAATTATTCATCCAATTAGTGAATCTATCCCCAATCTATCTCTTTCTTCATCCCCTCTTCCTCAAGTTTAGTGAGAGAGCTTGTAGGAAACCCTAACCCTAATCCAAGCCAACATCAAGAATCCCGAGTACCCATTAAGCAAGAAGCCCGACAACCTTTACGAGCGAAGCCGATCTTCAACGGAGCAAGCGATCCGAAGCCGATCCACGACTCACGAAGCCGAGCGACGCCCTATCAACAATCTAGATTCTTCTTCTTGTAGTTCTTAAAGCAAATGTAATCAAAATTGTTGAGATAAATAAAGGTGATATTCTTTTATCTTGCTTTCTTTAATTTCTGCATTATGAATTCTTTACAATTAGTAAATCTTTTCTGTGTGGTGATGTGTGAATAAAACTCCGCTCGTCGAGGAGTCGAGACGGTCAATAGAATGATGATGTAACATAGCTTTAATCGATTCTTGAGTCCTACGAGTTTTGTAAACCCTAGCAAGTTCAAGAAACGACGACCCATTTTGTTTCGATGCTTTCTTGATTGACATCGTTCGAAATTGGGGAGTTTGGATCATTTCTTGAATTTGGTAGAGGCTAGAAAAGGAATGATATCGATGAAAGAACAAGGGTTATGAGATGAAACACTAGTTTCACGAGGAAGCCCCAACTCTCGTCGATCATCATCAATCTAGTATCAATTCTTCGAAGGACAAGAACACGATATCTTTAGATTACATCACGTCTATCGATCCGATCGATTCCTACGAGCCTCTCTTATATTCTTGATTGTTGATTGGAAATATTATCGAAACACCGATTCTTGATTGTTTATCATTTCTTGATTCTTGAATAGAATAGTGACACTGGATATGAATCATTCTTGAAATCATGTTTTCTTTTATCGTTACTTAACTTTTCAATTCAAGCATATTAATACAAATGAATCGTGCAATCCCTGTGGACGATCCGCACTCACTACAAACTACATCCGACACCGTAGTTTGATTGCGGTAAAATATTTTTTTGGTTGTGAAGTTCTTTATAAATTTTCCGAATACCAACCCATTTGAGTTCTTTAAACAAAGTCGGAAACGAAACAAACCTTCACCGGAAAAACGATCAATCACTTCTCCCCCTTCCTCCTCTCTCCACTCTCAAGAAACCACGAGCTCCCCCTACCCAATTGCCTGCACACCGAGCCACGCCCTTCGCCTGTCCTCGTCGCGGACGCTCAACTCTTCTTCGTCGACCATACCCACATCTCGTCTCCACCTCCTCGCATTCCTTCTCTTCTCTCCCCCTCTTCCTCCACCAACCTCCCCGACTCCCTTCCCTACACACCGAAGAGAACCCAACCCATCTACCGTGCCTGCGTCTCGTCGACGCCGGAGCTCGCCTCACCGTCGACTTCTCCTTCTCGCCGACACCAAGCACTACCAGATCTCTGACCATCGCTGCTGCTCCAACCCAACGGCCCCAGCTCCCGTCGCTCACCCCGAGCACCGCACCGGCCACCTCCGTCGCCGAACCATCTTACCGCCGACGAGTTCCTCGTCACCACCAAGCCCCCTCTCCTTATCACAGAACCTTTCTCTCTCTATCCCCCTCTCACAACATCTCTCTCCCTCACAGCACCTCTCTCTCTCCCACATCCCTCACCCTCATCTCTACTTTAAAAAAGAGACATTGGCAGCACAGTTGGTTAGTGCTTGATTCAACCGGAGGAGGGTTCGTGCCTCTCTCACATCAAAATATGTATAAAATTTGGAGCAGTGATGAAAATGAGTGCACAGTGATTACCTGGGTTTGATTACATTTATCTGATTCCAAAGGCTGAACCTGTGCTGCATTTGTGACGCGATCGTGCCGTTGCCGCTGCCGGACCATCGTCGACATGTATTCAGGCAAGTTTATTACTTGCTTCATGCTGATTTTACATATTAGAATTCAAGTTACCGATAATTCCCGCATATACTTTTCGAGTAAATTGTTATAATTCAAGTGTTCGATGCAAAACCCGAATGGAAGATCCCGTTATATTGACGGCAACATAAAAAAATGTGATGGACCGAGTTATAAGGAATGTCCCATGAGACTTTGGTTCCAATACCATGTTGTTTGCTCACATAAAATGATGTCCCGATTTCTATTGTGAAACTTGAAAACTTTCATGCATGCCAAACCATAAAATTTGTAATAAATTATGTACAAACCGGATTTTAGCGTTCGATGGCTCGTATCGAAGATAACTGTTTAACCTACGGTATTCTATAGTTTCACTGAACTCTAACTAATCATGATAGAGATAATTGCGGAGGATTAGGATTCTGGACTGCAGTCCAGGACGGAAATCCCAGCTAACCCTGTTTCTAAACCCATGTATATTCCTGTTCAAATTTGAGAATGCGCGTAACCCTATATAGTTACGTAGAAAATTGAATTAGAATTCTTACTCTACTAGTCTCACTGGATTCCTCAACCGTTTGATATTTTTAACTCATTTTATAATGTCGAGACGTCTTGCTGAATTCTGCAGAGGCAGATTCTACACATCAAACATAACCTGTCCATAACTACCTGTCGACATAGTATATTTCTGATCCTATAATTGCTACGGAAACCTAACTGATAACCCTAAACATTGTTCAACTATAGCGTCGCCTAATTGCGATCCCAACTGGGATTAAAATTTGTTACGAAACGGACTTCCGATTCTGAAACCGGATTTCCAGCCGTGAACACTTAAATTGAAATGGTCATAACTAGCAAACCTGAAACCCGATTGATACAAAACCAATTTTGATGGATAGATAATTCAATACACTGTTTCCCCCTTTTACATTGTTTCGCTTAATTCCACACGTATAACTTATAGTGAATTATGCAAGTCGTAGGACACTGACTAATGGTATTCCATTCATATAGTAATTGTTGTATTCTCATCATATCGTGTAGAAGTCATTGCATCGGTAACCTAGTGATCATGTGCATTACCCAGTGTTAGGTTTTAGCGTTTGATTGTGGCAAGTACTTTAGTGTTTAAGCATGAATGGATTAGTGAAAGTGACACGTACTTGTACACAATCAGTGGACCCTATTGATTTATTGCATTGTCGACGTCTGTGGGACATGTATAAGTGTTACTATAATTGGTATGTGACGATTATGGAAGCACTTATATGTGTGTCATAGATAAGGCACCAAACACTGTCCATTTATCTTAGGTATCATTCGAGACATGCTAGGTGGAGATCCTATCTCCAGTTCTCGCGTAGGCTTGTCATGGACCGACTGGTATTTGAGTTTATGGTTGGCGTTTGATATAGACCACGGGGTGTGGGGTAGTTTGAGTGTGAGTTCAACAAAACCTCGGGAGTCCCATGCCGGCACATACAACGATTCTGGAAATATATGGGGATATTACTGATTATTAGCGAGCGACTTGGGCCCGTGTTCCCTTGCCCTTGGGTCCTACCCTTGGGTGGGGGATACTCACGAGTGGTTGACTCTCACACTTGGACTGACGATAGGCTTAGTGACCTGTACAGTGAGACTTAGAGACTGATAGGGTTAGTGACATTGACATGCATTGCTTACTGATTCAACATACCTGCCATACTGTTTATCGCTTTACTGTTTACCTGCTCTTTTAGCTACCAGCATTGGCTACTTCATATTCACGTCATTATTCCATGATTATTGTTTCATATTCATTATTATTTCATGAGTTCCCATTTGTATCTCTATATATATTGCTATCGTGTCGCTCTGACGACCTGAGTATGCATGCTCAGAATGAGAAGTGGATCTAGCTTGGACCAGGACCTGACGTACCTCGAGGATATCGCGGACATCTTGATCAGCGACCCAGAGCTACACTCCCTTGAGCTCTATCTGGTTAATTCTTTTGATTTAGTTACTGCATTTCTTATTACCTGTGCATTGATTACTGATTACCACGTAGAGCTAGAAGCCGAAGTGTGACTACGGAGGGATACTTCCTTAACCGTAGGAGCATGGCTAGCCTTGTCAACCCCTCATATTCCGTATTTTAGGAAGCGGGGCGTGACATAGTTTTGTTAGTATCATAGCCAGGTTTTGCTTCGATTGGGATTGCAGTTTCTGTGTAGTGCTTGACAATCTAAGACATCCTTCGGTCTAGATTGTAAACTTGTTATTCTTGATCTTGATTCACATAGTGTGTTCGTCTATACATTTTTGATCCATCCGCTAGAGTTTTGGACGACTTAGTAGAGTTACGTGGTTGTAATTATGAACTGCAGCATAATTACAATACTGTACTATGTTTGAGTGACTTGGAGTTCTATAGTTGATTTCCACTTGTTTGAATTTCACCTCACCCGATATTTTTGATTCCTTGCCTAATCCATATTGTATTTTAATCCTTATAGCTTGTGCCTTATATCATCCTCAAAATTGTTGTTTCAGGACCATGTCTTCCAATGACTCTTCTTCTATCTCCACTCCCCAGAATCAGACCGTCGAGATTTTGAATGTGCTGCAGGGTTTGAAAGAAGCCCAGGAGCGAACGAACGACCTGTTAGCTGAAGGATTAAGGAGGCAGATGACTCAGGCACCAGAGGAAGCTTCCACTCGTAAGGGAATCCCCGTTGAACAAGAAAAAGAGATGAAGATGAAGCGCCCATTTATTCCTCGGCAGCAGAAGCAACGGAGAACTCAACGTTGTGGATACTGTAAGAAGTCAGAACACTTTCAGAGAGACTGTCGCAGCGCCAAAAGACAGTGCCTGATTTGCGAATTCAGCGAACATCTTGTCAATGGTTACCCTAAAAGGAAGGAACTACAAGGAGGAGATTCGTCTACACTCTCCACTCCTGTGAAGTGATGGTTATCTCATAGTTCGAGCTTCGAGGATAGTACGGACCCAGCGCAGGATTCAACTCGCATGATGAGAATGCAGTGGTCTAGATATCAAAGAAGAATTATCACCTTTCTGCTTTCAATAAAAATATTGTCACTCTTTTGTAAATATTTCCCTTCGTTTAAAATCTTGTATCCGTTGAACTTTAGTTGAAATGCAATGAAATTCTAAGTTGTGAAGTATGTATCGCCCCCTTGCCACTTATTTTCCTTATACTATTCATTGCATCAGCATTCTAAATTTTGATTTTTCAGTTCTTACCTACCGCATATTTTCCTTGTGCTACCGTATTCTTGGTTATTTTCTTAATGTGTTCCACTGTCTAATCATGACTCTCTTTTTTCAGGCCATGGCCCACCCTGGAGCAGCACCGCCTCTAGATGAGGACACACGGTCATGCGTTTCCTTGGACTGCATGCTAGTGAATTCAGATAACGAGATCGACGGCCCACAGGCGATTTTCGAAAACAGCGATTCCGAGGGTGAGAGATTCGCATCCCCAGAAGTCGACATAATCAGCGACTCTGACGACGAAGAAGGGGACCCGATAGAGGAAGATCCCGAGGAGGACCCGATAGAAGAAAATCCAGGGAAGGAAGACCTTGGGGAGAATCCAGTGGAAGAAAATCCCATAGAAGAAGGTCCAGAAGAAAAGAATCACGTGGAAGCAGACCTCGATGAAGAAGCTCCAGCCGAGGAAGAAGGACCAGAAGAACAGGACCCCGCGGCAGAAGAACCTCCATTGGCGATCCCTGCAAGGCGCTATGGGAATGGACACCCCTATCTGAGCGCGCGAGCCTACCGTAATCTGTTGAACCTCCACAACTGCGACTGACGTGATTTAGCTTTATCTCCTCTGGCCAAATAAATCTATGTATAGCTTAGGGATACTCTTTATCTTTCGTGAGTACCTTGTTTGAAATTTTCTGGAATGATAATAAAATTTCTGAGTTCGCTAATCTTTCGATTTTTGGTTCGCATGATACCTAGACTGTTCATCCTCCCCAATAAATTTCTTCTCTCCTGAGATTCATGACTATTCACCCTTGCACCCTGTGCTGACCCGACCCCAGTCTCTTCGACATTCAGTTTGAAGTACCACAGTCCGACCACTAGAGTGGGCCATACTCCATTGTAATCCCCATCCTGGCTAGTCCCTATATATTTTTGTGCTATCTCCTATTACCATAATTACATTTAGGGACATCGTTATTCGAAAATTTAGTTTTCATTATTTTGTATTTATCACAAGATTGTGTGTTATTGACTACTTCCGTTTTACCCATTTTAAATGCTCTACTATTCTTCACATTTTCAATAGCGCAACCATATATCGCGCATTTTACTTTATTCTATGTCTCTTATCTTCACCATGTGGGTTTCTAAGTTATTTTAAAATTTTTTTGATCGATACATTTATTCTAAAATACTTTGGCCTATCGGCAAACCCTTCACTATTGGTTGTTATTGCTATTCTTTTATTCTTTTGTACATATAGTTTATCCTTATAAATGGGTCTGCCCTGCGCTTACTTAAACCTATCTTTTAGTTGTGTTATTCTTATATATATATAGAACTTCGATTTTTACCTAGATGTTTTAGGTAAATCACTATGTGTTAGTGTTCGATGTGGTAGCTTTTCGCTTATTATTGTATAAGTTATTGTTTATTTTAAATTTCGAGGACGAAATTTTTTGTAAGGGTGGTATGATATAATACCCAGTTCTTTTATAAGCCAATAGCCGTATTTTTATTAAATAGGGGTCACTTACAAATTTACCTATTTATACTTATAATTATTTTTAGTATTTAAAAATCCTAATTCCTTTATTCTATTTCCTTTCTTAAATCCTTTTTCCTAAAACTAATCCTATTACTTAAATCCTTTTTATTTTTCCCTTTATTATTTTCCTTTTCTATACCCAGTCCCCTATAAATATTTAGCATATCTTAATAAATAAGTCTCCAGATATTTTCCTGAATTTTCTACAAATTTTCCGTATTTTTCCAAAATTTAATTCAGATCTGTTCCGATTTAAATATATATATTTTGTATATCTTTTATTTAAATTAGTTTATTAAACTCCTAACCAAAAACTAAATTACTTATTCCTATCCCTTTTTATTTTCCTCTCCTATCCAGCCCTAGCCCAAACCCTCACTCCCCTTCTCTTTTATTATAACCTTTTTCCCAACTTCTTTTATTTTCCCGTTCCCTTTTCCCCGAGCCGGCCCACTCCCTTTTATTTTTCCTATTTTTATTTTTTTCTCCGAGCCCGGCCCATCTCTTCCCTTTCCCTTTATTTTCCTTTCTTTTATTTCCGGCTCGGCCCAAACCCCCTAATTCTTTCTTATTCCTAACCCGAGCCTGGCCCATCCCCTCTACCCGACACGTTAGCGCCCCTTCTTCCCCATGCTCCTTTCCTTCCCGCTCGCTTCTTTCCCCCACGTCGCGACCCCGTCCTCTCGCGCCCGCCTCTCTCGCGCCCACGACGCGCGCGCGTTCCCTCCTACGACCCGCTCCCCTCAACGGCTCCCTCCTCCTTCTCACGCTTCTCCCCCTTCCTCCTCTCTCATCTCTCAAGAAACCACGAGCTCCCCCTACCCAATTGCCTGCACACCAAGCCACGCCCCTCGCCTGTCCTCGTCGCGGACGCTCAACTCTTCGTCGTCGACCATACCAACACCTCGTCTCCACCTCCTCGCATTCCTTCTCTTCTCTTCCCCTCTTCCTCCACCTACCTCCCCGACACCCTTCCCTGCACACCGAAGAGAACCCAACCCATCTACCGTGCCTGCATCTCGTCGACGCCGGAGCTCGCCTCACCGTCGACTTCTCCTTCTCGCCTACACCAAGCACCACCAGACCTTTGACCACCGCTGCAGCTCCAACCCAACGGCCGCAGCTCCCATCGCTCACCCTGAGCACCGTGCCGGCCATGTCCGTCGCCGACCCATCCTACTGCCGAAGAGTTCCTCGTCACCACCAAGTCCCCTCTCCTTATCACAACACCTTTCTCTCTCTATCCTCCTCTCATAACATCTCTCTCCCTCACAGCACCTCTCTCTCTCTCTCTCTCTCACATCCCTCACCCTCATCTCTACTTCAAAAAAAAGACATTGGCAGCATAGTTGGTTAGTGCTTGATTCAACAGGAGGAGGGTTCGTGCCTCTCTCACATCAAAATATGTATAAAATTTGGAGTTGTTATGAAAATGAGTGCATAGTGATTACCTAGGGTTTGATTACATTTATCTGATTCCAAAGGCTGAACCCGTGCTGCGTTCGTGACGTGATCGTGCCATTGCCACTGATGCACCATCGTCGACACGTATTCAGGAAAGTTTATTACTTGCTTCATGCTAATTTTACATATTACAATTCAAGTTACCAATAATTCCCGCATATACTTTTCGTGTAAATTGTTATAATTCAAGTGTTCGATACAAAACCCGAATAGAAGATCCCATTAAATTGATGGCAACATAAAAAAATGTGATGGCCCGAGTTATAAGGAATGTCCCTTGAGACTTTGGTTCTAATACCATGTTGTTTGCTCACATAAAATGATGTCCCGATTTCTATCGTGAAACCTGAAAACTTTCGTGCATGCCAAACCATAAAATTTGTAACAAATTGTGTACATACCGGATTTTAGCGTTCGATGGCTCATATAGAAGATAACTGTTTAACCTATGGTATTATATAGTTGGTCACTGAACTCTAACTAATCATGATAGAGATAATTGCGGAGGATTACGATTCTGGACTGCAGTCCAGGATGGAAATCCCAGCTAACCCTGTTTCTAAACCCATGTATATTCCTGTTCAAATTTGAGAATTCACAGAACCCTATATCTTTACGTAGAAAATTGAATTATAATTCTTAATCTTCTTGTCTCACTGGATTCCTCAACCTTTTGATATTTTTAACTCATTTTATAATGTCGATACGTCTTGCTGAATTCTGCAGAGGCAGATTCTACACATCAAACATAACCTGTCCATAACTCCCTGTAGACATAGTATATTGCTGATCCTCTAATTGAGGTGGAAACCTAACTGATAAACCTAAACATTGTTCAACTATAGCGTCGCCTAATTGCGATCCCAACTGGGATTAAAATGTGTTACGAAACGGACTTCTGATTCTGAAACCGGATTTCCAGCCGTGAACACTTAAATTGAAATGGTCATAACTAGCAAACCTGAAACTCGATTGACGTGAAACCAATTTTGATGGATAGATAATTCAATAAACTATTTCCCCCTTTTATATTGTTTTGCTTAATTCCGCACGCATAACTTATAGTGAATTATGCAAGTGGTAGGACACTGACTGATGGTATTTCATTCATATAGTAATTGTTGTATTCTCATCATATCGTGTAGAAGTCATTGCATCGGTAACCTAGTGATCATGTGTATTACCCAGTGTTAGGTTTTAGCGTTTGATTGTGGCAAGTACGTTAGTGTTTAAGCATGAATGGATAAGTGAAAGTGACATGTACTTGTACACAATCAGTGGACCCTATTGATTTATTGCATTGTCGACGTCTGTGGGACATGTATAAGTGTGACTATAATTGGTATGGGACGATTATGGAAGCACTTAAATGGGTGTTATAGATAAGGCACCATACACTGTCCATTTATCTTAGGTATCATTCGAGACATGCTAGGTGGAGATCCTGTCTCCAGTTCTCGCGTAGGCTTGTCATGGACCGACTGGTTTGAGTTTATGGTTGGCGTTTGATGTAGACCACGGGGTGTGGGGTAGTTTGAGTGTGAGTTCAACAGAACCTCGGGAGTACCATGCCGGCACATACAACGATTCTGGTGATATATGTGTTGGAGATAGTGCCCTCAGAGTCAATTATTGGATCATATGCACGTGATTGCAATGATTGAGGGAGGACCTATCGCGGTAGGACAGTCTTACTCAAGATGATAGTATGCTATCTGGTTTATCTTTATCATCGTGTACTGCTTTAGGTGACATTACTGATCACTATTGCACGTTGATAGAGCCCTTAGGATTCTTGCTTGACGGCCAGCAGTATGATGGCGGTCATATACGTGGGAGCTGAGGTCTATAGGCGCATCCTTAAAAGGTCCCTAGTCATGGGAGTTTCGAGACTGGGCATCGATACTCCATTAGTAGACTAGTGTATACAGTCGAGACCCCGACGAGGGGCGGTGGCCGGTCTCACAAGCCACTGGTGTCAGTTGGTTCACCTAAGATGTATATATGTGCTCATTGGGTTATGAGTACACCGGACATGACTCGCCGGGAACATGCTAGTTGGGATTATACCAGACGTCAGATAGCAGTTCCCTGGTGACATGTGTACAGGTTAGTTCATCGACCTGAGATCTTCATTTGTCTCGTGTGAGTTCCCACTGTACTTTGATTGCTACCCTACCACGGCTCAAAGGAGTCGTGCAAACAGGTTTTAGTTGGGTACAGTCCCGAGCCACATGGAGGCAGTGAGCGGATCTGCAGGGGTTCGTCTCTCCCGGTATTGGGGGTGAGGTCGCGCTGTGTCTAGGAGAGCCATTACACAAAGCCCTCGGCCGAGGCAGGAGATTTACTAGTAGGTATTCCAGTAGTATCTCAGGGTGTTCTGGGCTACACTCCGACACGACTTGTACCGCTTTTGGGGGTCTGACTTTTACCACCCCCCTAGGCCCACCATGCGATACTCATAGACGAACGGACCGGACTGTACGGATATTGTCAATGACAGGCTCTGTAGGGTGTCAGGATGAGTTCACTCATCGACGTCCCTTTTGGTCAATAGCTGGTAGCCCGTCACGTATGGCTAATACTTCTGACGTGCTAGTGGTTAAATCCACAGCCATAGTATTGACGAGTCTTTAGAGTCCACCACACACAGTTACTCAAGTTTCGAGCGAAACGCTGTGGAGGCCGTATGGAGATATGGCAGGGTTCGATCAGATACGTGCGGTATTGAACGGATCGTGATCGGACGGATTTTACTAGCGGCTTTGGTTTAAGCCAGATCCTAGTATTAGACAGTGTAGATTTTGTCTCTTTGCATTTGTGTTCAGTGGGAATACAAATGCGGGCATGTATATGCAGTAGCGGGGTTTTCCCGTAATTTATTACGGGATTAGTTTTCTGAAGTTGCCAGTTTGCATTCCGTTCTGGCCGGTTTTCCTTCGTTCTTTACCGGCCGGACTTTTCCGATGGAGGGTGTTATTTGCAGTTTGCAAATAAGATATTGTGGAGGGGTTTCTTGCTTTTTGAGGGATTATGATAACCATAGCATCATTAGATTCCATTCTTTTCTTGCTTCATTATGGCTTTCAATTTATGTGATTAGATTAAGTGGGATTTGTATTAGACTTGGGTGTGGTCACATTCTATCTTTCCTACACTCACCTCCCTTCTTGTTTTTGCTCTCCATCTCATTCTCATCATAGAGGTCTGGCCACATTTGATATGAGAGAGAGAGAGTTCATTTTCTAGTATGGTTTTTATTCATCTCTCATTCTTCATGCTTGAAAATATGATGCACCTTCCTCCTCTTCAAAAGTTTTTTCTCTTCTCCATCATCTTTATGGAAACTCCATGACCCCAAAGAGACAAGCCACTATACTACACCTACAGTACTCTTGGACGCGTCGACTAGCCAACTTCGCGCCCGAGTTGCCTCGGTCCAGAGGTGGGAGCCCGTAAAAGAACTCGGCTACGTGGTGCCCTTTCCGACGAGGAGGTGACGGACGGAGATTCCGCGGGAGATCAGAGTGGAGACGAAGACCGAAGGACACGGATCGCTTGGTAGCTCTCTTCCCTTCTCTTGTTAGCTAGCATTAAGTTAATGGTCACGATCCGGGTTTTATTGTCCGCGGTAGCGCCGGTTCCAAGTAAAGAAAATTTTTGATTCCGCATTTTGGCCTCGAGCTGAAGGCCGCGGCGCTGCCGTTGCGCAACATGGTATCAGAGCCATGCCATTAACCTAGTCTAGCTTGCTCTAGTATGTTTAAAGACTCGATCGAACAAAAATCCTAAAAACCGTATTTCGTGTGCATCAGGTTTCTGTCGAAATTTTTTGGACTATAAAAAATTTTTAGGTTGTTTCATAATGATGTGCAGGGTGTTCTAAGAATTCTGCAAAAAATTGGTGACCTGATTCCACTTTTCCACCGCGGAACTGCGGCCAAACCCATGCATTGGCCGCAGTTCCGCGGCCATAATATGTCCACGTGGCGCCAAATTTTTCCAGAGGTTCTTGGACTTGAAAATATGGGTTTTGGGACATTCTTTTTGGGCCCAGATTTTTTGTGAGTGCTACAGTAGTGCTTGGGGCCCACTTGGGTATATTTGTTCGATCGGATATTTTAAACATGCTAGTTCACAGTATTTACATTATATCTACGACCGTGAATGTCACTCGATCGGTAAATCCAGTCTAACTGCTATAGCCCTTTTAGACGGATTTGCGAACGTGACATTCACGTTGATGTTCTGTGTTGTGCTGTGATGTTGCGGATTGGTCGTGGGGGATAGCCTGGATGCAATGTTAGTACAGTTTTGTTTTATATGTACATTTGATATTGCGGGGCGAGCGTCCGACATGTGGACTGCCGTCACTGCCTGTTTGTATTATTCTTTTGGGGCACGACCGGGTCGAGGTCGATATACCCGTTGTATGTATATTTTACTTTCTGTACTAGGATTACCCCGTGGAGGGGTGCACGGATAGCCGAGTTCTAGAGGGCAACAAGCCCGCATCTTATGGCGTTGAGACGGAGGGGGCTTTACTCTAGAATTGGCAGGCTATTCGCCGCACTCGTAGGGGGTATAGGTTGACCCAAGGAGGGGTGCCCAAGTTACCGGATTCCGTGAAGTGCTGGGTGGTCCATTCACGTTGCTGAATGGGGCTGCCTCGCTTCAGGTTTTGGCGGGTAACATGCCGCGCCCGTAGGGGTCTAGGTTTTCATTACACAGGCTATCCACACGACCAGGGGAACGTCGGGTTTCAGTAGTGGCTCTATGAAACCCGGGGATCCCAGATATCTGTATTATTCTGTGATGCTGTACATTTCTGTGATGTTGCATTTTATCACGCCTTGAGCAAAAATTATATATTGATATATATACTAGTAAATGTTGTATATGTTTTGCATCCGCGCTAGTCCAGTCCCCGCTGTGTCGTTAGTTAAGTAACCTAACGGGTGATGACGGGACCCAGTGGCGAATGCGGATGGCATATACGTACATCATTATTTTTCGTTCTTTATTGGTGTGATCATTTGATGGGACTGCGTTGATTCGGATCAATGCAAGATAAACAAACCTATTCTGATGTAGTTGGAACACTTTTTCAAAAAGCTGTTATTGCAAGGGCGTTCTCTTTTGTTTTGCACAGTGGTATTCGGTTATGAATATCCAGCTCCTCAGTCGACGAGGCGAGGGCCGAGATCCCTTCACCGGGAGTGACCTCTTGGACAAAGTTTGCGTCAGGGCAATAACTTCACTATAGCCGATTACTTTTGCTTTGCATCGTGGTATTCAGTTGGAATATCCTGCACCTCATTCTATGGGGAAAGAGCCGAGATCCCTTCACCGGGAGTGACCTCTTTAGCAAAGGTTTTCGTCACTATATTTTTATAAAAACTATGCAGTTCCTTCAACGATATCAAGTTCATTACGTTAAAAGTTTTTCGCAAAAAACTAGACGTAGCCCTCTGTCATTTCTTACAAGTATTACTTAGTATTCGTGCTGCGTTTGTTGACTGTGTCAAGGCGTAGTGTGCGGTAGCTAAGTAGTGTTTGTTTATAGCATATTAATGGGATTGGTTAGGACAGTCGTGCGGCCTTGTTGACTGTGTCAAGGGCTCATACGGATGGGTTTAATGCAATCCAGGATAATGACGGGTTAAACTTGACTAAGACTCTTTGATTTGTTGACTGTGTCAAGGTCACTTGGGTCCTAGGGGTAAAAATCACATCGGGGGTTTCTAAAGAAACTGAAACTTGCCAGGCATGCGCATACCTTCTGGAGTGTGGTGACGTGAGCGGATTCTGTCACGTTATCATGCGATGATAGTTGGATCCCGATTCCCACTGATAAGTTGGTTTACTCTTCGGGTGTCCCCGGCTAATTCTTCTTTCAGGTTTGGGGAAGAATTTGACGTTACAGTGGGAGGTTTCCTGATTAGATAAAGTGATGACCATTCTGATCTAGGTGCACGCTGAGTGTTTCTTTTCTCTCTCTCTTTGGCAGCGACCAATGACCCGACCCTAGACTATGACTCAGTGACCAAGTTGACCGAACCTTCTTAACACTGGCTTTTGGATTGTCAGAGTTGCAGACCTCATTGCCACTCCTACTTTTACCCTTTTTCTCCGGGACACCCCGTATTACTACGAACGTCCATTTCCATTGGACAAAACCATCGTATGGTTATATACGAACTCGAAGGAATTCGAGGATGGTTTCCGGTTCTGGAGAAAACGAATAGGACTATTCAGTTGTCTTTTCCTTTTACCTTCTCTCAGGTTGCGAGTACTCCTTGGTTTAGGAGATAGTACACCTATTATGCAAATTGGATAGTCTTCTTCTAAACCATAGGCAGGTGCCGAATGGTAGGGAATGAAGAAAACCAATTAGCCTAAAACGGTGTACAGAAGGTATTAAGTTAAGACAAAGAAAGGGATTAGTAAGAGGGCAAAGTAAATTGTGACTGCTATTGACGACCAAACCAAGTATTTCTTCGCCAATCCTAAATCACCTTTGTATTTCTCTAGGACACTCTGTATCACTACGAAGATCCCAAGTTTATTGGATAATCCATCGTATGGTTATATACGAACTCGAAAGGAACTTGTTCCAGTTCGGGGATGGATCCTGGTTCAGGAGAAATAGGAATAAGGTTCATTCGGTTGTCTTTTATTTTCACCTTCTCTCGCATTGCGAGTACTCCTAGGATTAGGAAAGTACACCCATTATGCTTATTGGATAGTCTTCTTCGAAACCATAGGCTGGTGCCGAACGGTAGGGAAGGAAGAAAACCATTTGGCCTAAAGGGGTGTACAGAAGGTAATGACTAAAGACATATAAAGGGATTTGAAGAGATGGCAAAGAATTATACGGTTACAGTTGTGAATTTGGATAATGGAAGAGGCATTACTAGGAATACCGGGATACCCCATCGAAACATTTCAATGTTTCAGTTTCACTGTGTTCTGTTAAAGGAAAACTGATTTCCCAATTAGACACTTGCTCCAGGGTATGTATTTACCAGGTATGAATCTCACATCTGCATGGTTTTACAGATGATGAGTGGGAGTAAGTTATTGGTAATTAGGTGATCATCCTCATTATATCGAAATTAGTTATAATTGGTGATATTTGAGGAAGTCACCTGGGTTGTTTGCCGGACGGCAAATATTTGGTTTTGAATATCCGTTGTTATGCACCAATTTCAAATTGATATATCTATACATCTATTTTTATAGAGTGAGAGATACCTTTTTGAAATTATGTCTATGACATTTACCTATATCAGTGGATGGTTAGGTAAGGAGCATTGAACAGCGGTGTAATTCTTCTTAACCATAAGTATAATTTTCAACCTACGACACACAGTGAATGGGTCGCTAGACTCAGGGGACTTATACAAAGTATTGTATGATTGTCCAGTGTCCATTAGGACAGAGAGGTTGGTTCTCGTACGATATTCGGTTTACTTATGACTTCTCTAGTTTTTAGACAGGTGTTTCGTAGAAACACAGGGTCCGAATTTTGAGAAGTTATAGGTATATGAATAAAGTAGAGAACCAGGTATTGCAAGTATCGGGATTCTTCAAGGTGATCGAAGATGTAGATACTTGTGGATGGTATTCAGTTGATAGTAATGATTAAGAGAACTTGCTTCTCTTTCAGGTTACTCATAACTAGAAACATTCCTAAGTTGAGTAACGCCGATCGTCCTCCTTCCATTTAGTTGACATGCACTGGAGACAGCTGCATGATTTGAATCTGGTTCAATTAAATCAGTGCCTCTGCTTCTATATTGGATATAGAACAGTTCATATCTTGACATTGTTAAGATACGGGGAGTTGTCCGGCTTATGCTTAAAACCAGACTCCGGATAACTCAAGGCACGTTTCTGTAATGGCTATTTGTGGGTTGACCCGGGCTATGACGAGGGTTGATTTTCTACCATCTGGAAGATCAATAGTGATATTGTTCTTGACTCGCCACAGTTATAATTAAAAATGGATTTTTTTCAGAAAACAGTAGTGGGAGTATGGTAGAACTGAAAGTGATTCCAGAACCGCAAACGATTACTGAAGATTTGATAAGAACCTAAAGATTCAATCTGGTTTAACATTCCATTGGCCACTCCGCAGATATGGTGGGTAACCTCAGGCACTTGAGAGGTACTTCGGTATGCTCAAGGACGGTGGCAGGGAGGTTCTTGTTTACCCAGACTTGCCAATGATATTGTTCCAGACTGTGAGACCCGGCAGGAGGATGAGTATAGCGTCGTTCTAAACTAGCTTTAGAAGTGCACGTTTATATGACTCTGCCAGAGGGTTGTCGTAGTCAGTGGGAGCAACGGAAGCATAGTGGACAAGTGGCTTATGTCTATTTATAGACTAAAGCAGATACAGTGGAGATAGATCGTCTATTTCTGATGTGACAGTCATAGGTTTGACTTCATCAGAATAGAGGATGGATCTGTTAAGAAGGTAGTAGGGTGTGATGTCCTGGTATTTGATGACATACACAGAGTAGGAAGTGATATTCCTATACTACGATCGGTTATATTTTGGTCGTCACACAGTGGTTTCTCCACACAGGACTTGGATATTATATTAGACATTCTGGTTACTAGATCTATGGTTTTAGATCTAGATTTGGGTGGTTTCCCAATCTGGGTACTTTGACCGCATTCTAAGAGTATTTAGAATGGACGACTCCTGGCATGGTGGTGTACCTGCAGGTAATGGAGTCACCCTCTCTAAAGGTGTCTTACAGACTAAAGGGGAGAGGGATGTGCATGATTGGCAGATCACTTGCTTTGACAATTGAGTCAATCATGAGATGTCAAGTACCACACCAGATGTTGTTCTTGCATTAGGTGCAATAAGTTGATATTGATCCAATCATGGAGAAACAATCGAAAGCAGTTTTAGAACATAAGTTGATGTTCTAGGGATATGATAACAGTAGCCTCTTTTGGGAGACGGTTATCATTCCAGGCTTCCAAGGTGACTTGGATGACAGAGTGACTGTCAGAGTTATAGTTTTCCCTCTGACGGGGGGCAGTATTTTGGACAGGTGGTCCAAGGGGATACTGAGGGAGGCATGGCGCAGGATACTAATTAAGTTCAGTTGACGATACAGTCTAAGAAGTTTGGATTTGGAGTTCATTTATGAGCTAGGTCCCATCAGATATTCATACACATTCTAAGACAGGTATTGCTCTTTTCGGGAGATGGCTTTCTCCGCGAACTTGAGATATAGAGAGACATAGAAAGAAACATCAAAGCGGATCCACTCACTGAGGCTATTCCTCGAACGCAATAGTTTTGCAAACGAGCTTTGTAAGACTGACTAGTAGAGGAGTTAGGTGTTCGGTATCACACGGGCTGTGAGTATGCGACATCGCAATAATTAGCATTGAGTTCAAGTGGGAGATTGTTGGAGATAGTGCCCTCAGAGTCAATTATTGGATCACAGGCACGTGATTGCAATGATTGAGGGAGGACCTATCCCGGTAGGACAGTCTTACTCAAGATGATCGTATGCTATCTAGTTTATCTTTATCATCGTGTACCGCTTTAGGTGACATTACTGATCACTATTGCACGTTGATAGAGCCCTTAGGATTCTTGCTTGACGGCCAGCAGTATGATGGCGATCATATACGTGGGAGCTGGGGTCTATAAGCACATCCTTAAAAGGTCCCTAGTCGTGGGAGTTTCGAGACTGGGCATCGATACTCCATTAGTAGACTAGTGTATACAGTCGAGACCCCGACGAGGGCGGTGGCCGGTCTCACAAGCCACTGGTGTCAGTTGGTTCAGCTAAGATGTATACAGGTGCTCATTGGGTTATGAGTACACCGGACAGGACTCGCCGGGAACATGCTAGTTGGGATTATACCAGACGTCAGATAGCAGTTCCCTGGTGACATGTGTACAGGTTAGTTCATCGACCTGAGATTTTCATTTGTCTCGTGTGAGTTACCACTGTACTTTGATTGGTACCCTACCATGGCTCAAAGGAGTCGTGCAAACAGGTTTTAGTTGGGTACAGTCCCGAGCCACATGGAGGCAGTGAGCGGATCTGCAGGGGTTCGTCTCTCCCGGTATTGGGGGTGAGGTCGCGCTGTGTCTAGGAGAGCCATTACACAAAGCCCTCGGCCGAGGCAGGAGATTTACTAGTAGGTATTCCAGTAGTATCTCAGGATGTTCTGGGCTACACTCCGACACGACTTGTACCGCTTTTGGGGGTCTGACTTTTACCAACCCCCTAGGCCCGCCATGCGATACTCATAGACGAACGGACCGGACTGTACGGATATTATCACTGACAGGCTCAGTAGGGTGTCAGGATGAGTTCGCTCATCGACGTCCCTTTTGGTCAATAGCTGGTAGCCCGTCACGTATGGCTAATAACTCTGACGTGCTAGTGGTTAAATCCACAGCCATAGTATTGACGAGTCTTTAGAGTCCACCACACACGGTTACTCAAGTTTCGGGCGAAACGCTGTGGAGGCCATATGGAGATATGGCAGGGTTCGATCAGATACGTGCGGTATTGCACGGATCGTGATCGGACGGAATTTACTAGCCGGCTTTGGTTTAAGCCGGATCCTAGTATTAGACAGTGTAAATTTTGTCTCTTTGCATTTGTGTTCAGTGGGAATACAAATGCGGGCATGTATATGCAGTAGCGGGGTTTTCCCGTAATTTATTACGGGATCAGTTTTCTGAAGTTGCCAGTTTGCATTCCGTTCCGGCCGGTTTTCCTTCGTTCTTTCCCGGCCGGACTTTTCCGATGGAGGGTGTTATTTGCAGTTTGCAAATAAGATATTGTGGAGGGGTTTCTTGCTTTTTGAGGGATTATGATAACCATAGCATCATTAGATTCCATTCTTTTCTTGCTTCATTATGGCTTGCAATTTATGTGATTAGATTGAGTGGGATTTGTATTAGACTTGGGTGTGGTCACCATTCTATCTTTCCTACACTTACCTCCGTTCTTGTTTTTTCTCTCCATCTCATTCTCATCATAGAGGGCCGGCCACATTTGATATGAGAGAGAGAGAGTTCATTTTCTAGTATGGTTTTTATTCATCTCTCATTCTTCATGCTTGAAAATATGATACACCTTCCTCCTCTTCAAAAGTTTTTTCTCTTCTCCATCATCTTTATGGCAACTCCATGACCCCAAAGAGACAAGCCACTATACTATACCTACAGTACCCTTGGACGCGTCGACTAGCCAACTTCGCGCCCGAGTTGCCTCGGTCCAGAGATGGGAGCCCGTAAAAGAACTCGGCTACGTGGTGCCCTTTCCGACGAGGAGGTGACGGACAGAGATTCCGCGGGAGATCGGAGTGAAGACGAAGACCGAAGGACACGGATCGCTTGGTAGCTCTCTTCCCTTCTCTTGTTAGCTAGCATTAGGTTAATGGTCACGATCCGGGTTTTATTGTCCGCGGTAGCGCCGGTTCCAAGTAAAGAAAATTTTTGATTCCGCATTTTGGCCTCGAGCTGAAGGCCGGGGCGCTGCCGTGGTGCAACAATATGGGGATATTACTGATTATTAGCGAGCGACTCGGGCCCGTGTTCCCTTGCCCTTGGGTCCTACCCTTGGGTGGGGGATACTCACGAGTGGTTGACTCTCACACTTGGACTGACGATAGGCTTAATGATCTGTACAGTAAGACTTAGAGACTGATAGGGTTAGTGATATTGACATGCATTGCTTACTGATTCAACATACCTGCCATACTGTTTACCGCTTTACTGTTTACCTGCTCTTTTAGCTACCTGCATTGGCTACTTCATATTCACGTCATTATTCCATGATTATTGTTTCATATTTATTATTATTGCACGAGTTCCCATTTGTATCTCTATATATATATTGCTATCGTGTCGCTCTGACGACCTGAGTATGCATGCTCAGAGTGAGAAGTGGATCTAGCTTGGACCAGGACCTGACGTACCTCGAGGATATCGCGGACATCTTGATCAGCGACCCAAAGCTACACTCCCTTGAGCTCCATCTGGTTAGTTCTTTTGATTTAGTTACTGCATTTCTTATTACCTGTGCATTGATTACTGATTACCATGTAGAGCTAAAAGCCGAAGTGTGACTACGGAGGGATACTTCCTTTACCGTAGGTGCATGGCTGGCCTTGTCAACCCCTCGTATTCCGTATTTTAGGAAGCATGGCGTGACAGACCTCGTCTGCAAAGTCTGCAGCAAAAGTGAGAGCTTCAATATTAAGATCTTCAATCAATTCACTTATCATCCGCCTGCTATATGCAAGGCTCAAGAGGAGCCAAAGCCGATGTAGCTACTGCATAATAAAGCACGCATAAAGAAGGGTCAGATTTCAACTTAAAAATAAAAAAGAAAGATGATGAATGAGATCTAACATACCAATAGTCAAAAGTGGAAAATCAGGAAGCGTAGGAGGCTCTGCTATTCCTTCGTTCTCTCCCTCGAGCCGTAAGACAGTGGACAATACGAGAAAAGATTAGCAATAGAAAGATTACTCATAGAAAGATGAAATAGGACATGGAGAATATACTAATCAACACCCGAAGGACGAACGAATTCCGATTGGAAGGCAAAGTGCGAGCTTAGCATTTGGCATAAGAGGTCAAAAAGCACTCCTACAGGATTGCAATAATATATGGTAAAGAAATTAATCCGAGAAATAATATCTATACCGAAACAAGGAAATGAGAAATCTTTACCTTATGTCATTAAACCCGAGAAAACTCGGTGGGGTACAAAAGAGATAGGAAGAGCAGCGACAGTCATGGCAACGGCTGATGATGATTCTTTAATGAGCACAACACTGGGGTTTACCGAACCTATAATCAGAATAAAGGAGATATCAACGAATATGTCCAGTAGGATTGAGAATCAAAAAGAAATAACACGAGGAATACCTAACGGGGCAGAGACCATAACGGTGTCTGGAGCACCACTAACCATGACAGCTTCCTCAGTTTCCACCATCACCGGGGAGATGTATTCAACGTCGACACCTTCATCCCTCAAATCAATAAAGGCCATCGTCATGCTTGCATCACCCGCCGATGCTGGGGAGCCACAGGAGGAAGAAGCAGCGGTTGGAGCAGTCCCTCATTCGACATGATGGCCTGACGCCCCAGACTCTTCAAATGCTGGCACTTCACTCATCACGTTACTATCTAAACTTGGCCCTGCCGTGTCATTCAAAGACAAATGTGTTATAATTCAGAAAAAATTGCTATGGAAAGAAACCTGGAAAAGTAGGTAAGTCCTACTAAGTTTCAATAAGGAATCATGCACTGTTTTACCTCGAAGTAATCGCTCAGCCTCTTCACGAGCCGCACACGCAATCTTCCTACAAGCGGTGGACAAGGAAGCAGGAGTGTCCTCTATGGGAATGTCAGAGGGTCGTGTATCACTCGAACCCTTGCCTGTGGCCAAGTCAGCCTGACGCTCCCATGCCGCGTGCTTTCTATGTTTCCTCTCAGCTTTAGTTGTACGAAGAGATCTCCTCAGAACCTTCGACAGAGGAACGTCTTTGTCCAAATCAGGATCGACCACCGGATCTGCTATGACGTCCATAATCGGCTGCACTAGTGATGCTTCCCGTGCAGCCCTAAGGCGACATCGACAATAGCCAGTAGCTCTGAAGGCTCCTCTGCACCATCACCTAAGGATGGCTTTGCACTCGGAACAACACGAGTTGCGGTGGTTCCTGTAATAAAATGGAGAAGGGAGTCTGGGTGTGAACGAAATGAGCTAAATGTGTATGTTCAAAGGCGTCGCAAAATGAATCATACCGAGACCCATGGAAGCGCGGAGCCTCTCCTCTTCCTCAAACGTATTGAGGGACGCCAAGAAGGCTTCTTCAGTGGACATTCCTGTTAAGAGAAGAGCGTTAATAAAGCATAATAAATTCAAAAAAAAATATACAAAGGAATGCAAATGAGATATGACGAAAGCCGCAAGAGAAGCAAGCGCTGCTTGCTCGTGGGCTAATCTCTCAGAAGCCTCAATAGCGGCTTGAAGATCAGTGGCGACATTCTCATCGATAGAGGCTTCGAATAGACCGTCATTGGTGCCGTATTCAAACAATCCTTCGCTATAAGGAGCATAATGCTTGTAACAACCGAGCCCAATTCTACAAATTTCAGTTACCGTATGAATGGAGTGTGGTATTTATTTCGTTTATCTTTCTTGACTGTTACTAGTTGTAGTTTACCCGACAAATCAAATTCTTGCATATAACAATTTAAGTCTTTTAAAAATAATTTAAAATACTTGACATGGCCTGCTTGGCATCCTTAACCCTGTGGTAGCATCCTTGCATCGTGTTCTCGTCCCGTTCAGTGAAACGGACGTATTTGGACGGCTACGCGCACGTACGTGCGATCGTTCTTGGGGGTATGCTTTTTAATTACAAAATAATTCATTTTAATTTTTGGAACCTGTCAATAAAACTCATAATTTGAATTCAATTTTTTGGACCCGACCCGGGCGCAATTCTGAAATATTTTGCATTTGCGCCAAATCCTATTTTTCTAATTTTTTTTAAAACCAACGAAAATAAATTCTAACCCCAGAAAATATTTTCCATTTTTTTCTTTAAAATATTTTTACAGTTTCCCCTAACTGTTCAATCCCCGCAGATCTTTCTCATTTCTTTTTGGCCATGAGCCAATCAAAACGTTTTGTTAAACCATTTGCACTGTTTCCTTGGGTCCCACTTCCTCAACCAATTAAACGCCCCTTCTCTGTGTCGGGCCCACACATATTTTCCCCCTCAACTTTCTTTTTCTCTCTCTCTCTCCTCCATCGCAGATTTCTTCCTCTCTCTCTCTTCTTTCTCTCTCCTCTCGCACCTTTCTCTTACCTATCGCGATTACTGTTCACTCCTCAGATCGCGTCACCGCCTCCTTGCTACGCTCACCTCCCTCTATATATTTCTTCTTCTTCTTCTTCTTCGATTCATGAGAAAATCCTCGTGACGAAGCCCTAACCCTAGCCGTCTCCTCTACATACTCGACCAACCTCGTCACCACCTCCATCTCACCTTCTTCTCACCCTCCTCCTCGCCTTCATCTTCTGTTTCTTTCCTTCTTCCCGAGCCTCTTTCCCCTGCACGCACACCCGGGGAAAACAAAACAGCCAACACCGTCTCCCATCGCCGCCGACCATCCCCATCGCCATCGCCATTCCTTTATTCTCCTTTGCTCTCCCTCCAGCATCCAAAACCCTGCACACAAAGCCCCGACGACTCCTAACCCGAGCACCCGAAGCCTTCCCTGTAGCCTTGAACGCGTGTTGCCTCGTTGCCGTTCTTGCCGGCGATCCTTGCCGACGGCTGCCGTCTTGCCGTCACAGCTGTCTCCCAATCCCTGTGAGCAACCTTCCTCTCTCACCCCTCTCCGCTTCTTTCTTTTCCTTTTCTGAATCTTAATTTCTTTTCTGTGAAAGGTGCTCTGTACATCGTCGGAGCTCCGTCAACGACGTACCGACGACGCTGTTTCCCTTGCAATCCCAGTGAGTAAGTCTCCTTCATTAACCTCCTCTATTCTCTTGCCTTCGTCTTGCGTCGTTTCCATACGTCTCCTATCGATTACAATATTTACTGTTTTGTTTGGCCGGAATTTGACCGTGCCGACGACGTTTCCCGACGATCCAGCGAGGAACCCTGACCCATGTGGCTCCACTGTTCGTCGTTTGGGTTCATTCCGTGAACCGTGCGCACGTCGCGAGATTTCCCCGCCGACGTGTAACGTTCCGTTTTCCGTTTCGCGACCCGTCGAGGCAAGTGAAACTTGCTACATGCTATTTTAAACTATTCATATGCGAAATTACTTATTCCCTGTTAAATCTCTAATTAGAATCGAAAGATATGGATTTCAAGTTAACCGTATAATGTCCGTTACCCATTTTATAATTCCGAACTTGAAACTTAATATTACATCTGATTATTTATATCAAACAATCACCTGTACATGATAGATCACATTTGTTTATTGCTATGATACCCTTTTATCCAGTTTAGCCTATCAGACATCCATGTGCAACTTTAACCGGTCTGATTACAACTGCATTCATTAAACAGATTATACATGTCATCGCATCCTGTTCATAACATAATATTGCATTTTGTATTCCCCATTCTTATGCATTTTACAATGAAAACAGGTGCTTTTGACCCATATCTGCTACATGTTACAGGTTACAGGTTCTGGGAGCAAGAACAGTGAAAAACACAAAAAGACGACACAAAAGAAGGATTTTTGACCAACAAATAGGAAGATCTTAGTAAAGCTCAGCAGAAGAACGGTTCACCATCAACAAGGCGACGCAAGGTCCAGATTGTCATGGCAAATGGTTAAAAGATCGGTACAAGTGTTCACTGAAGTTCTGGAATCACCGCAGAAGCCCAACTGATAAAAAGAATAAAGAAACAAGAAGCCCAGAAGAACCAAACCAAGCCCAAGAAAAATCCAAGATGAACCCATCATTGGGCCGCGGAACCGCGGCCCAAGAGCTCCCATGCCGCGGTTCCGCGGCTGTCCTGTGCCCTAGTGCATAGAAAATTTTGCCATAATTTTTGGCGGCTGTGGAAAGGTTTTATAGGGGTATATTTGTAATTGTAGACATGCGGTGCAATCTGTAACCCTAGGGTTTCTATGTCCTATAAATAGAACCCAAGACCTTGTATTTTCTCATGCCTCTACTCATGAATAAAATTCTGTTTTCTTGAAGTTAAAGCGCATCAAAAGTAAGTAGGTTATTTTCCTTGCAATAGTTGTAGTTTTTCATATCTGCTCTTATTTTCTCGCCTTAGTTTAAATTAGTTTAGTTTTTATTAACTTGCAATCGATGTTTTCTCTCTTTAATAAATTCTTGTTTTTTTTCATCCCCTCAATGAGCGAGTAGTTTCCTCGCTTGTTAGGGTTAGGAATAGGGAAGGATTTGAGAGATGAAGATCTCTCATCTCTTTTCGTTGCTAAAACTTTTTTGAACATTAGAACTCCATGCATACCTTTTTATTCCGCTCCCTACGGCACTTTTACCCGCAAGGTAACGGTGATTTCGTAGTCTAAAGGCCCGGATCTCAAGGTTTTCCATGGAGGTTAGGGTAAAGATTAAGAAAGGAAGGACAAGGATCTAGAGGAAGAATCAATCTTCCCAATCATCCTAATCCCCTTTGTTAAGATTTACCATAACGCTAATATGATACATTTAATTAATAGCAATGGAAAGAGATGTAGATCTTTATTTACAAAATTTTCCCTAGACCTAATCCTAGCAAGTTTCTAATCCTAGTCTCATACAACTTCAATTTTTAGGTTTAATTATAAATCCAAACACCATTTGGAATTAACTCGTAAGAACTTAAAGGAGATTTACACATCCCTGTGGACCGACCCGTATTCACCGGCTAGCTTCAAGCGACGCCGTTCTTGATTGCGGTAAATATTTTTAATCGACAAAACCTCTCTTAATCAAATGGCGCCGTTGCCGGGGATGGCGTAAAATTTTCTTTTTGTAATTTCGGGTTAATATAAAATCTTAAAAAATCATAAAAATCTGAAAAATTCCAAAAAAAAAAAATATATTTATCATCTTTTATTGTTTGAAGGGTTTCTTTGTGAATCTTTGCAGGGTTTGACGGATCTGAAACAACACAAAAGGAGAATCAGGAAAGGGTACATCAGAACAGAGGTAGATTGCTACAGAAGAGCCGTACAAATTTTTTCAGATCACGATCTCTCCCTCTAACCGCGGAACCGCGGCCTTGTGGTGGTATATGCGGCGGAAGCGCGGCCCTCTGGAGCCCTCTCTGTGAAGAAATTGCACTGTTTGTTTTCTTTCCTTCTCCTCTACAAATCCCCATATATGTTTTGCCAAATTTTCTGCAGGATTCTTTGCGCTAAAAATCTTCTTCCCCCTTCCAATAATTGATTTTCTGCAGGATTCTTTGCGCCGCGCTAAAAAGCAAATTCATTGTAAGTGATTTACTGCTTTGCATACTTTAATCTGACGTTAAGGGGCTATTGACCAATTCAGATTGAGTGGGGATTTCATCACCCTTCCCAGGACCCCAGAAATCACTTAAAGCATTTGCATTGACCACTTTTAATTTAAAAAAATATTAGACTCAGCCCTAAGGACCTCGAGCTCAATAGGACAGAGGACTAGTATAGGCATCGGTCGTTTATCCTAACCGACATTGTGGTGTCTAGGCTAGTGGTTTTTAATTCGGCCCACTGTCGTGGTGGTTCCTTCCCACTTACCTGGCCGTACTTGTCCGTGAAGAGGCGGTTTGAGGTCCTATCTCCAGCCCTTTGGAACAGTTAGGAGCTGTCTAGCTGACCTAGGTGACCCTAGACTTAGGCCTGATTGTGCATGTGTGGTTAATTGCATTTGTGTCACTAGTCTCTTTTCAAGATCTTTTTGCAAAAGCTCACTTAAAAAAAAGAAAAAGGAAAATCGTTTCAAAACTTGCAACTTGTCGCTAAAGAATCTTTGCACTCACTTACACCACTTCTTCTCATTGACGTTTTCTTACCTTCACATTCTGTCTTTCATCTTTCGACTACACTAACCCTTTTAGTGTATGTCCGGTTGGACTAGGGACCCTAGCGCCCAATTAGTCCGTGTTTCGTTGGTACCGACCGACGAACCTTTCGACTCCGAAGTCGAAATCTTGTCCACTTCTTCACTTTCACCATCACATTCTTCCGAAGGTATGTCGGGATACGATCCTAACAACACCTTACCGACGGGAATGATTCCACCTCCGCCAGGTGCGAATAACCCGAATCTTCCGCCTGTCGAAGCGCCCGCACGAGTCGCGCTCCAGGATCTTTTCTACCCCATCCGCACCGCCCTTCCTACTTGTCTTTCCCTTCCACCGGCTAATGGGGACAATTTCGAGATCAAACCCCACTTCATCAACATGCTGCCTAAGTTTCATGGTTTGGAATCCGAAGATGCATATATCTTTATCAACAAATTCCAAAACGTTTGCGCCATGATGAAAACTACCCAATTAAGTGATGACGCTATAAGGCTAAGGGTCATTCATTTCACCTTATGTGACCTAGCCGAGAAGTGGCTATACAGCACCGCATCACTCAATTAGAAATTGGGACGAGTTTGTGAAAGCTTTTCTTAAAAAGTTCTATCCTCATCACAAAACTGCTAAAATCCGTAATGAAATTATACAATTTTCACAGCTTCCTGCCGAACCATTTTGGAAATGTTTTGAAAGATTCAAAGACCTTCTCGTTCAATGCCCTCACCATGGAATCGAAAGATGGCAACTTTGCCAAACATTATACGAGGGATTGAACCCGGCAACGAAGCAGTTGCTAGAAACCATTAGTCAAGGTCACTTTCTGTCCAAGTCTAGTGAGGAAGCGTGGCAGTTTCTTGAGGATCTTAGTGAGCAAACAATTCAGTGGGAGAGCACCAAGACCACATCATCATCTTCTTCTATTGGTCAATCTAGGGCAGGCATACATCAAGTAGAGATGTCGATTGCTATGAAGGCCGAGATGGCCGCTCTTACGAAAAAACTAGAAGCGCTTGAGACCAAAATCTCAGCACCTTCTCCTGCCCCTGTCATGCCCCCACGAACTGTTTGTGCTTGTTGTTCGGATCCATCACATCTCACCGAAGAGTGTCCTTACACTGCATCCACTCAAGGACAAGATCAAGTCAATGCTGCCTTTCAGCAACGACAAAGAAATGATCCATACTCTTCGACATACAATCCGGGTTGGAAGAGCCACCCTAATTTCACTTGGAACCAAAATCAACAATCCTAAGGAAACAACAATTTTCAAAGGGCTCCTCCTCCACAACAACAAGCACCTCCACAAACTCAATTTCAGCAGCCTCTCCAACAGCAACCTTACCCTAATCAGATGAACAATTTTGTACTCAACAATTTTGTTCCCCCTCAAAATGCTGTTAGCACGCTCGAAAGAAGTCTAGAAGCATTCCTAAAGCAATCTGCACAGTCCACAGCTAGGATAGAGACTTCTGTTCAATCTTTGGTGCAAAACAGTGCCTCACATGATCAAAGCATCAAAGCTATTGAGGCACAAATTGCACAACTCAACGCAGCATTGAAAGAGCGAGAGAAAGGAAAGCTTCCGTCTCAACCACTCCCAAATCCCGGTCACGCACATGTTGCACATGAACAGCAGAATCATAACGTGAATGCTGTGACTACGTTGAGATCCGGAAAAGTGCTGCAAAACAATGTGGGTACTCACCATGACACCTCTGCCGGTGGTTCTTCATCTTCCTCTTCTTCTTCGTTAGAGCCTATTCTCTATCCTTCACATGGCTCTACTTCTTCTAGCTCGAACGGACCCTCTCTTCACAACACGAACACATCTACACGGGGTTCCGTTCCAACTCAACAATCGGATCCGCAAAAATTGGACTCAACAACTTTTCAAAATGTTCCTTTTCCAAATCGGTTGAGATCCAATAAACCAACTCCACAGATGGAGAAGATTGTAGAGTTGTTCAAACAGGTTAGCATAAATATCCCTCTTTTGGATGCAATCCAACAAGTTCCTTCATATCCAAAAATCTTAAAGGACTTATGCACCAAAAAGAGGAAGTCACAAGTACCAAAGAAAGTTTTCGTGGCGAGTGCTGTTAGTGATGCTCTTGTCAATTCTTTACCCCCAAAGCACAAGGACCCCGGTTGTCCTACTATTTCGATCACAATTGGGAACAAGACCATCAATAGAGCACTATTAGATCTTGGTGCTAGTGTCAATTTGCTACCCTATTCGGTGTACGAACAATTAGGCGTTGGAGAGCTCAAGCCTACTCATTGCACTCTCCAAATGGCCGACCGATCAATCACCCACCCTAGGGGAGAGTTGGAGGATGTGTTAATTAGAGTAGGGGATTTCATTTTCCCCGTGGACTTTATTGTTATGGATACACAGCCTGTCGCTAACCCCCGTAATCAAATTCCGGTGATACTTGGTCGACCATTCCTCACGACTTCTAACGCGGTAATCAACTGTCGTAACGGTTCAATGAATCTATCTTTCGGCAAGATGACAGTTGAACTTAACATTTTCAAGTTAGGAAGTCAGCCTTGCGAGCCTAATTCTAGCGTACTTGATGTGTGCTCGATCGATGAGATCGCGGAGGAGGACTGTGAGTTCGAGAATTTCATGTTTGATCACAGTAATATTGACGCCACTAGCGCGTTCCTCCTAGAATCCGACACAGCTTTCACGACGGACAAAGATTATGAGTGTTTCACCTTTGTTGATAATCTTGAAGACTCTCCACCCGAGTTTGAGTCTTTTGCTTTTTCGGATAAGTTAGTTGAACCATCCGACTCGGTAGCGTACACTCAATTTGAACCTTTGATGGAATCCTTCGAGTTTGAAACAGTTACTCCATTGTTACCATCTATTGTTTCACCACCTAAACTCGAGCTAAAGCTTTTGCCATCGCACCTAAAATATGCTTATCTAGGTGAAAATGAGACCTTACCAGTTATCATATCGGCCTCTCTAGCTCTTGAGCAAGAGAAGGCTCTTTTAACGGTCTTATACAATAATCGGCAAGTTTTCGGCTGGTCTATGGCGGACATCAAGGGGATTAGTCCCCTCATAGTCGAACATCATATACACTTGATGGATGATGCCAAGCCGGCAAGGGATCCACAAAGACGCCTCAACCCCATCATGAAAGAGGCGGTCAAGAAGGAGATTGTTAAGTGTCTTGATAGCGATATCATTTACCCTATCTCGGATAGCCAATGGGTTAGCCCCATTCATGTCGTGCCAAAGAAATCGGGCATCACGGTCATCACCAATGAGGCAAATGAGTTAATTCCCACTCGCACCCAAACTAGGTGGCGAGTTTGCATCGACTACCGGAAACTCAATGCCGCGACAAGGAAGGACCACTTTCCTTTACCATTCATTGACCAAATGCTTGAACGATTGGCGGGGCACGAATTCTACTGCTTTTTAGATGGCTATTCCGGTTATAATCAAGTCCCCATAGCCAAAGAGGATCAAGACAAGACTACATTTACTTGTCCCTTTGGCACTTTTGCTTATCGTCGCATGCCCTTTGGGTTATGCAATGCACCCGCTACATTTCAGCGGTGTATGATGGGGATCTTTTCGGACATGGTGGAGAAGTTTTTGGAAATCTTTATGGATGATTTCTCTATTTTTGGTGACTCCTTCGATGAGTGTTTACGACATCTTGACGCAGTTCTCACCCGCTGTAGGGAAAAGAACTTGATTTTGAATTGGGAGAAGTGCCACTTTATGGTACGAGAAGGCATTGTCTTAGGACATGTAATTTCGCAAAACGGCATAGAGGTTGATAGAGCTAAAATCGAAGTCATTTCTAATCTTCCTCCTCCTAAATGCGTCAAAGATATCCAAGCTTTCCTTGGCCATGCCGGTTTTTATAGACGGTTCATCAAGGACTTTAGCAAGATTGCTAGACCCTTGACTCTCTTGTTGGCCAAGGACACTACTTTTGTTTTCGACTCAACTTGCATGAAAGCGTTCGAGTCTTTGAAACGCTCACTCATTTCTGCGCCCATCCTCTCATCTCCAGACTGGACGCACCCTTTTGAAATTATGTGCGACGCATCAGATTTTGCCATTGGAGCTGTTCTTGGACAGCACATTAACAAGTTGCCGCATGTAATTTACTACGCTAGCCGAACATTAAATGAGGCCCAATTAAACTACACAACAACAGAAAAAGAGTTTTTAGCGGTTGTGTTTGCACTTGAGAAATTTCGGCCTTATTTAATCGGTTCTCCAGTTATAGTGTACACGGATCACTCAGCTCTTCGCCACCTTTTTGCGAAGAAGGATGCTAAGTCTAGGCTAATACGTTGGATCCTTTTGCTGCAAGAATTTGACCTTGTTATACAACAACAACTGAGCCTTTTATCCCAAGCATAAGGGGTAGGCTACATGAACCAACATGAGAATCACGCCGGGTCCAATACATGAATCCTCTGTCTCCACTCACTTCTATCGAACAATATACTTTCATTGAGTCCTTTGGCAACCATATCGTTTCGTATCACCTCCATCCATGTTTTCTTCGGTCTCCCTTTTGCCCTTTTGCCATTACCCATATCGAGAGTATCTATTCGTCGAACCGGTGCTTCCATAGGTCTGCGTCGCACATGACCAAACCATCTAAGCCGGTTTTCCCGCATCTTCTCCTCCACGGGTGCTACACCAACTTTTGCACGAATATCCTCATTTCGCACTTTGTCTTTTCTAGTGTTACCGCACATCCAACGAAGCATGCGCATCTCCGCTACGTGCATCTTCTGTGTGTGATGCTTCTTAGGAGCCCAGCATTCTGTACCATATAATAAGGCAGGCCGAATAGCGCTCCGATAAAACTTCCCTTTCAATTTTAACGGAAAGTTACGATCACACAAAATCCCTGTTGCACTCCTCCATTTCAACCCACCAGCTTGGATCCTTTGATTAACATCACTATCGATCTCTCCATTCCTTTGGATGATGGAACCTAGATATCTAAACTGGTCGCTCGGTGATATCTTTTGCCCTTCCAATGTTATACCAATATGGTTTTGATTTCTCTGGCTACTAAATTTGCAGTGCATATATGCTGTCTTGGACCTGCTCAATCTGAATCCCCGAGATTCCAATGTTTGTCTCCATAATTCCAATTTGGCATTAACCCCTGCTTTCGTCTCATTTACTAGAACAATATCATCAGCGAATAGCATACACCAAGGGACTTCATCTTGGATAGTTCTAGTAAGCTCATCTATCACGATGGTAAACACGAAAGGACTTAATGCAGATCCTTGATGTAAACCAATAGTAATCGGAAAATCACTTGTTAAGCCACCGCAAGTTCTGACATTTGCCACTACTCCGTCGTACATATCCTTGATTATGTCAATATACTTGACGGGGACCCCCTTTTTCATCATTGTCCCCCATAATACCTCTCTAGGTACCTTGTCGTACGCTTTTTCTAAATCAATAAATATCATATGCAAATCTCTTCTCCTCTCTCGAAAGCGCTCGACAAGTTGACGAAGCAAATGAATCGCCTCTGTCGTCGATCGTCCAGGCATGAACCCAAATTGGTTATCTGTTATCTTAATATCCTTCCTTAGCCTGTGTTCAATCACCCTCTCCCAAAGTTTCATGGTGTGACACATTAGTTTTATTCCACGGTAGTTTGAGCAACTTTGAATGTCACCCAAAGAATTTGACCTTGTTATAAGGGACAAAAAGGGATGTGAAAACGTAGTGGCCGATCACCTTTCACGACTTCCTTCTTCGCCTACACTTGAACTGCCTATCACTGATGCTTTCCCCGATGAGCAGCTCTTGACCGTTTCTTGCGAACCATGGTTCGCCGATATTGTAAACTACTTAGCCACCGGTTTGATACCTAACGATTGGTCGAAACAAGACAAACTACGATTTTTTTCCCAAGTAAATCATTTTTACTGGGATGAACCTTATCTTTTTAAATATTGTTCCGACCAAATCATTCGCCGGTGTGTACCTGAAAATGAGGTCAAGAGTGTTCTGTCTTTTTGCCACGATCAAGCATGTGGCGGGCACTTTGGCCCAAAGAAGACAGCCGAGAAAGTTTTGCAGTGTGGTTTCTATTGGCCACGACTCTTCAAAGATGCATTCGAATACTGCAAAACTTGCTCCCGGTGCCAACACTTGGGCCGGATATCGCGGAGAAATGAAATGCCGCTCCAACCGATTTTGGTTGTAGACATTTTTGATGTTTGGGGTATAGATTTTATGGGACCATTTCCTAACTCTTTTGGAAATGTGTATATTCTTTTGGATGTTGACTATGTTTCAAAATGGGTCAAGGCTGTGCCTAGTCGAACAAATGATAACAAGGTTGTCGTTCGATTTCTAAAAGAACACATCTTTTCTCGATTTGGGCACCCTCGCGCGATAATAAGTGATAATGGTTCTCACTTTTGCAATAGGACTTTTGAGTCCCTAATGCGCAAATACTCTATCACCCATAAGCTGTCAACACCATACCACCCCCAAACATGTGGGCAAGCCGAGATCTCGAATCGACAAATTAAGCAAATCTTGGAGAAAACGGTTTCTAAAAACCGTAAAGATTGGTCACTAAAATTGATCGATGCACTATGGGCTTTCCGTACTGCATACAAGACTGATCTTGGCATGTCTCCATACCGGCTTGTTTACGGGAAGGCTTGCCACCTTCCAGTAGAAATTGAGCACAAAGCATTTTGGGCCATTAAAGAGCTAAATTTATCTTTAGGAGATTCGGGCAGCAATCGAAAGCTGCAATTGAATGAATTGGAGGAGCTGCGGGATGAGGCATATGATAATGCCGTGATTACTAAGAACCGAGTTAAGGTATTTCATGATAAAAACCTTTTATGAAAGACATTTAAACCAGGCCAACAGGTTTTATTATATGATACTCGGTTACACTTTCATCCCGGCAAGCTCCGTTCTAGATGGAGAGGACCTTTTGTAGTCCGCACCGTTTATCCGCACGGTGCGGTTGATCTTGAGAATCCAGAAGACGGTACTTTATTCAAAGTAAATGGACATCGATTGAAACCGTTCTTCTCAGCGGACCCTTCGGAGGAGCTCCTGTTCTTCCAGGAGCCGATTTACACCGATTGATTTTCCTCCACCTTCACCCTCGAATTTCCTTTTTTCCAAAACTTTATTTCAAATAAGTTTGGGGGTGTATATACTATGTAAATATAATAATAAGCAGGAACTCGCCGATATTATCAACCCACTTGGTGCAGCATGACAGTGAGGACACTGTCCATTATAAGTTTGGGGGTATGTTCGGTAAGTTTTCCTTTTGCATTCATATGTATATTTCTGCATTGTATCTTTATATAAAAATCATAAAAATTTGAAAAATTTGGAAAATAAAAAAAATTAGAAAACAGAAAAACCCATAAAAATTGAAAAAATTCAAAAATTATAAAAATTAATGTATTCAATTCTGGTTAATTGACTTGAGTTTGATAAATAGGTTAACTGGCTAGGAAAAACTAAATCTTAGACTTAGTAAATTAAAAACCCTAAAAATAACCTTTCTTAAAATTTAACGGTAGAAAATATATGTCTTGTAGATTATTTAGAAATAGGCAAATTTTGGGTTCACTTCTTGGGCTAAGTCAAAATGAGGGAAGAGTATTGATGTTCTTATTAGAGAATAAGTTTGAAAAATAGTTCCTAGCTTAAGTCTAGATTCTGAAAACATGTACCCTATAAAATGCACAAACACGCACCTTGAAACTTGGATTAGTAGAAGAGACCTTGAAATACTCTTTTCTAAAGTCCTTAGCACAATGGAAAAAAAAGTGAATAAAGAAAAAAATGGACACTGGTTTTTGTGATTACTTAAGGCTGTAAAAATAGAAAAATATTTAGCGAGGGTGCTTCATCACCTAGTGCCTTAGACCAACTGGTTTGGGAGCCACTGCTAAAAGCCTTGGGTGTTGCAAAACTAGGAAGTACGCTTTAAAACGCTAACGCATCTTGTAATCGGTTGTTGGTACCTCAAGAAGTATTAACAGTCGCATGAAGGATGTGAAAGCGAAAGATCACCAATTACTAAGTGCTTTGGACAACGGACGGGAGTACGATTGCTTGATTTGAATTTCCAAGTGTAGGGGTGATATTTACACACACGTGGGGATATGTGATTAGAGTTTAGATAAGAGAAAGGAATGAAGAATAGAACTTGTATAATTAGTAGAGTTGATAAAAATTCCTAAGTGGAGATGTAACTCTAGAAGGAAAACTTAAGAAATGCCGAAAGCTAGGTAATTCTACAGGATATATATAATCTTAAGTTAAATAATGAGGAAGTGTGAAGAATATGGGTGGATAATTTGCGGGTCGACGATAATAGAATTCCTTGTTAGAAAACCTAATTAGAAAACAAAAGTCGAAAAACCAAATTGATAGGATTTTGTGGGTAGTATCCGCTGAAAACTCTCAGGAGACAACACTCCTCCTACTAGGGACACCTAGAGGTTTAACGGCTTGTTGCACGAGCTCAGTGCAATCGCGTTTCCCTGCGAAAGTGCGGCTAGGTTAGATTTTTATCGAGAATAAATAAAATAATAAGTTTGCTCGAGGGCGAGCAAAAGATAAGTTTGGGGGTATTTGTTCATAACATAATATTGCATTTTGTATTCCCCATTCTTATGCATTTTACAATGAAAACAGGTGCTTTTGACTCATGTCTGCTACATGTTACAGGTTACAGGTTCTGGGAGCAAGAACAGTGAAAAACACAAAAAGACGACACAAAAGAAGGATTTTTGACCAACAAATAGGAAGATTTTAGTAAAGCTCAGCAGAAGAACGGTTCACCATCAACAAGGCGACGCAAGGTCCAGATTGTCATGGCAAACGGTTAAAAGATCGGTATAAGTGTTCACTGAAGTTCTGGAATCACTGCAGAAGCCCAACTGATAAAAAGAATAAAGAAACAAGAAGCCCAGAAGAACCAAACCAAGCCCAAGAAAAATCCAATGATGAACCCATCATTGGGCCGCGGAACCGCGGCCCAAGAGCTCCCATGCCGCGGTTCCGCGGCTGTCCTGTGCCCTAGTGCGTAGAAAATTTTTCCATAATTTTTGGCGGCTGTGGAAAGGTTTTATAGGGGTATATTTGTAATTGTAGACATTATGCTGACACTGTCTGTTAAACACAATTGATAACTGTACAGCTAAATAAATAAAATCTGCTTTATTGCTCAACTCATTGCTTAGATAATGTTGTTGATAACCATGCCTGATTATTATAACCCTGATTATGCTAGCTGATTATGAGCACATCCATGATATCGTTCACACCTTGACATAACTTGCTACACACATATTGATTGACCTGACATGGTACCATACACTACTTGACTTGACCTGATGTACCATGGCTTGACCCATTACTTGATCTCGTGTGTAATGCCAACGAACCTGACATGCAGTCCTCACGGACCGTTCCTGTTGTCTATCCAGACAAACCTGCTCTTACCTGATCCTGTGTTGGCATTAGTTCTTGATTATTGAATACCTGACTTGACATACACATATAACTTGGGGATATGGGGAAATCAATGATGAAACCTAACTTGTAACTCGACAGTGTACTACCTTTACTGATCAGTTTTAGAGGCTAGACCAGCCTTGGGATGATGCTGCTGACGTCATCCATCTGTACATATTCCCTGTTTTAGTACCTAGCGGCATGTCTCGGATTCAGCCCGAGAATCTGGACCGTGGTCCCGGGTATGCACGGGATACTATTGAGTTACATCGATGATTCATCAAATTGATTTCAAAGACTTTAGAATAGAAAACCCAATAGAACAGTTTATATTACTTGCTGCACGCTACCCTGCACTACCCTGATTTACATTCTGTTACACCTGATTTCCATTCATGATTATATTTTGCATTGTCTGTTACCCTGTTTGTATTCTATTACTTGATGACATTACGCGCTGACGTCTGGGTTTTGCATGGCCCAGATCCTTCTACCTTATTGCAGACTGATCAGGGGTATTGCCGCTGCTAGACAAGCGATGAAGTTCCTGTCGGTATGTAGTTTCACTTCCAGGTGTTTCATTTATTGTATCTTATGGCATCCGCATCTTGTTATTTCTTGACTCTTTTAATCTGGCTAATGGACATATACTAGATAGTTAGTTTACTTTCCTGTTCTTGATATCTCTACAGCCGTAATGTGACTGTGGAAGGATTTTTCCTATCCACAGGTAGCATGGTTGGCTATGTCACGTGCCCATCTTACCGTACTCTGGGAAGCGGGGCATGACATGGTTCTTTTGGTATCAGAGCCATAGGTTAGTCGGGCTGATTCTTTTGTAGTTGGGTATTGTACCCAATACACGAATCAGAATACCCATGTTTAGGAAACATGTCCTGCCACCTTGCCGTTTTACCGTTCTTGAATTAAGTTCTTCCTGATTATATCTTTACGATGTGTAAACTTCCTTTGCATATCGACTCGAAACCAGATTCCTTGTTATCTCTAGGCCTTAGGCGACTTGGGTGGAGTTATGTAATTGTGCCCATGAGCTGCAGCATGGCTACAATGCGGTACTCTATCTAAGTAACTTGGAGTCTTGGTCTTGATTCACTTCCATGTTCCATGATCATTGTACTACCTTTTCCCTCTCGGTTTCAATGCTTGTCACGCCCCACTTCCCAGAGTACGCTAAGATGGGCACGTGACATAGCCAACCATGCTACATGTGGATAGGAAAAATCCTTCCACAGTCACATTACGGCTGTAGAGATATCAAGAACAGGAAAGTAAACTAAACTATCTAGTACATGTCTATGAGCCAGAATGAATGAGTCAAGAAATAATGATAATATGCGGAAGCAAAGGATACAAGAAATGAAACACATGGAAAGTAAGACTGCATACCAACAGGATCTTCACCGCTCGGTCTAACAGCGGCAATACTCCTGATCAGTCTGCAACAAAGGTAGAGGATCTGGGCCATGCAAAACCCAGACGTCAGTGCGTCATAATATCAAACAATAATATAATCAGGAGGTAACAAGACATGCAGGCTCATACTAAAACTGTAGCAAGTACGGATACACGGTAAAGCATGGATGCACAAATATTTATCAGGGATTACATCATGACTATGTAGGATGCACAAGATCAAGTATGGGATACTAATATAACAGTAAAATGAAATAATATGGTCTCGGCGTGCAACTAAATATGTAATAAACCATACGGATACAGTCGGATACTATAAAACTGTAAATCGGTAAAATTTGCTGAATATTAAAACACAAGCACTATTATTTATTAAATAGATATTGATATAATAATATTAACATGGATAACATATTCAAACCGATTAATAACTATAAAAGCGGTATTGATTAACCATGCACAAGAAAGTTCCGTTCAGAAATTCAGCGTCACCCTGATTCGTAAAATAGCTTTAAAATAACAAACGTTCTCTAAAAGTAACATGTATTATACCAAAACAAAGATAATTCAATAAGGTTTTCATTTTTATAATTATAAGCATCTCAGGTTGTCCCTACAAAAAGCTATGAACATTCAAAGTTGAAAGTTTGCTGCTGGAATTTCCCTGGACAGCAGTTTAGACACATTTTCATTTGCATTTTACGTTATTTAAACAATTTATTTTGTAATTAAATATTTCATAGAGCTATATTATTCTGAGTTATCTTCGTAACGAACTAAAGAACGTATACTAATGATTTTTCTATGATTTATAATGAATTTTATAAGGTAAGGTGTACAGTAAATTTCAGATTTGTCGTATCCGCTTTTTCAACGACGTTTCATGTGTAAACTATAATATTTTCAAATGTATAACATTATAAAATGCAGATTATAAACTTATTAAAGATAATAATAAGAAATATTACGACGATATATATTTTAAATGATATGGATGTTGTATAACGTAATCTAGTATGCCACAAGATAAGTTTTCATGATCTAGATTTAAAATGATATAAACGGATGCAAACGGAACATCGAAACGTTATAAAATTAAATATGGGGTACTAGATTCAAACTATAGGTATGGTATTTGTTTAAATAGGTATAAAATGGATTATATAGAATGTAGCAAGATTAACTTGCCTAGACGGAACAAGAACGGATGTGTACGGAACGTCCTTTGTCGGCGAAATGTCGCGACACGCGCACGGTATACGGAACGGTTCCAAACAACACACGAGGGTAATCACGCAAGTCAGGTACATTCAGTGAATCACTCGTATCGTCAGCGACGAGCACGTCTCCGGCGGCGATCACCGGAATCAAGAAACAAGATCAATAAAAAGAAAGAAGAAAGAAGAAGAAGAAGTAAGAAGAAGAGCTTGTGTATTAAATAAGGAAAGAAAAATTAAATAAATAAAATATATATAAATATATATATGCAGAGGAGAGAGAGAGAAAGGGGTTGTTAGTTTGTTAAGAAATTAGATTTAAAATTTTAAAAGATTTTTAGATTTAAAATTTTAGATAAGAGATTTCAGTTTGTTAAAGAAATCGTATGAAAATATTTAAACTAAAATTTAAAATTAAATAAATTGAATTTTAGCGGGATACAAAATATTTCAAAATGCGCCCGGGCCGGGTTTAAAATTCAGATTTAAAATACGAAAAATATGTGCGACTTTCAAAATTCAAAATGAATGCTCAGGTAACGAAAATGCATACCCCTAAGAACGGATGTACGCACGTGCGCGTATCCATCCAAACACGTCCGTTTCACTGAACGGGACGAGAACAAGATGCGCGGATGCTACCACAGGGTTAGGGGTATCATGCAGGCTATGAAATGCAATTTTAATTTATTTTCCGTGACCTAAATTGTTATATAGTAAAATGTGCGATGCCAGATGAAATGTCAATATGCACTAAACATGAAAATGCACAGTCTACATAACAAGTCAAGGTAATTTATAAATATGGATCAACAAGTTCAAGCAAGCGGGTCGGGTCGAATGCAAAGTAAAATGTAAAATACCATTCGCACCCAAACACGCTAAATCAAGAAAATACCATGGATAAGTAAATACGGGAACTGGAATTGGTATAAATGAACTCGGTTGTTATATTATACCCAACTACAAAAAGAATTTCGTCCTCGAAATTCCAAGAACAAGAAAGGATAAACAATCAAGAAATGAAAAGAATAGATGTGGAAACTTCTGCTGGATTTCATTTTCTCGTTCCCAGGTTGATTCTCCATGCGAGTGATTTTCCAAAGAAACAAGTACAAGAGAGATAACCTTGTTCTTAAGAACCTTTTCCTTTCGATCCACAATCGACATCGGTCGCTCCTCAAAAGTCAAATCTTCTCGGAAAGTCAGCTCCGAATGATCCAACACATGTGGTTCATCGCGAACATATTTACGGAGTTGAGATACGTGAAATACGTCATGAACATTCGCCACGGATTGCGGTAACGCTAACGACACGAATTTCAAAAGGTCCAACAAACTGAGAACTAAGCTTTCCTCGACTTCCGAAATGAATCACCCCTCTAGTCGGTGATATCTTAAAGAATACCAAATCACTAACAACGAACTCTAGAGGTCTTATCGATGTATCTGCCTAACTCTTTTGTCGGTCTTGAGCTGCTTTCATATAATTCCGGATAGTGTTAACTTTCTCAACTGTCTGCACAACCAAATCTGGTCCCAACAATCTTCGTTCACCAATATCGTCCCAACAAACAGGTGAACGACACTTGCGACCATATAATGCTTCGAATGGAGCCATCTGAATAGTCGCCTGGAAACTGTTATTGTAAGAAAACTCCACCATATGTAGATGATCCTCCCATGATCCCTTGAAGTCGAACATGCAAGCTATCAACATGTCTTCAAGAGTTTGGATCGTTCTCTCCGACTGGCCATCTGTCTGAGGATGATAAGCTGTGCTAAACTTCAATCGAGTCCCCAAACTTTCCTGTAAGCTCTTCCAGAAGTGTGATAAGAAACGAGTGTCACGGTCGGACATGATGCTCACTGGTAATCCATGCAATCTTACAATCTCCTGCATGTACCGTTCTGCCAAAACTTTTGTTGATTGACCAACTCGAAAAGGGTTGAAATGAGCTGCCTTGGTCAATCTATCAACAATCACCCAAACTGCATTTTTTCCCTTTGGACTCCGCGGTAAAGCCGTTACGAAATCCATGGTTATATGTTCCCACTTACACTGATGGATCGGAAGTGGTTGCAATAAACCAGCATCCCTTTGATGTTCAGCCTTAACTTGCTGACATACCAAGCACTTTGCTAAAAAGCGGGCAATCTCCCGTTTCATGCCTTCCTACCAGAAATGCTGTCATAGATCACGGTACATCTTCGTGCCTCCTGGATGTACGGAATATACTGAACTGTGCGCCTCCTTCATAACTTCTTCTTGAATATGTCCTTTTGGCACACACAAACGGCTACCATATCGCAACGAACCATCTTCATGAATTAACAAGTCTGTTCGAAGTCCAGCTCCAACCTGTCTTCGAAAATTTTGCAATCTAGGGTCCTGTAGCTGCTCTGTTTTAATATTCTCGATCAACAACGACTGTACCTGCAGCTGCATCAACTGTCCCCAAGAATGCGGTAGCACAATCTCCAACTCGAATCTCCTAAAATCCTCGATAAGCTCCTTCTGTGCAGTCAACATCCGAATTGCTGGCAACCGACTAAGCGTATCCGGCACTACATTAACTTTTTCCGGATGGTACTTTAGATCAAGATCGTAGCCAGCCATCAGCTTCAACCGTCTTCGCTGTCTCATATTTAGCTCCTTTTGAGCGAACACGTACTTTAGGCTTTTGTGATCGGTGAATACTTCGACCCATTCGCCTAATAAGTAGTGTCTCCAAATCTTCAAAGCGAAACTCTCAGCTGTTAACTCCAAGTCATGAGTTGGGTAATTCTTCTCATGGGTCTTCAACTGTCTTGATGCGTAAGCTATAACATTCCCATGCCGCATCAAAACATATTCTAAACCATCCCAGATGCGTCGTTGTGAATCACCAATTCTCCGGAACCATCTGGTACGGTTAAAACAGGTGCGGTTATCAACCTTTGCTTCAACGCCTCAAAAGCTGACGCACACTCATCTGTCCGTACAAACGGTACCTCCTTGCGCGTAAGCTTGATCAAAGCCCAGCCAAACGAGCAACATTCCCCACGAACCTTCAGTAGTATCCTGCAAGTCTAAGAAAACTTCTGATCTCTAGAACGTTCATCGGAATCGGCCATTCTTGAACTGTTGCAATCTTCCCTGGATAAACGGCGATTTCCTCTCCAGCCACGATATGCCCCAAATTTTACTTCTTCAAGCCAAAACTCGCACTCGCTCATCTTTGCATACAATCTTTCTTTCCTCAATGTCCGCAGTGCGATCTTCAAGTGTTCTGCATGCTCTTCAATACTTCTTGAGTAAACCAGAATATCATCAATGAACACCACTATAAACTGGTCCAAGAACGGTGAAAAGATTCGGTTCATCAAGTCCATAAATATCGCCGGTGCATTCGTTACTCCGAAGGGCATCACTGAGTACTCGTAATGTCCATACCGAGTTCTGAATGCAATCTTGCAAATATCTTCTGATTTTAACTCGGACCTGATGATATCCGGACCGCAAATCCAGCTTCGAGAATACCCTCGCGCCACTAAGCTGCTCGAACAATTCGCCATTGCGAGGGATCGGGTACTAGTTCTTAATAGTCACCCGGTTTAATTCTCGATAATTGATGCACATCCTCCTTGTGACATCGTCTTCTTTACTAGAAGAACTGGAGCTCCCCAAGGTGAGTTACTATTGTGAATCCAACCCTTCTTAAGCAATTCGGTAACCTGCTTCTTTACTCTATCCAACTCTACTGGTGCCATCGGATAATACGCCTTGAAATCGGCGCTGCACCAGAAACAAGATCAATCACGAACTCCACGTCTCGCTTCGGTGGTAAACCTGATATGTCTTCAAACACGTCCATGAATTCTTGAACTATAGCCGGTGCTTCTTTCTTATCAACTTCCATCGACGAAAGAACATTATTTGTCGGCCTAGCCCTTAAACTCGACTGGCCCGACAGAACCGTTTCCTCCAGCAAAACAAGCTCCGGATGTCTGGGAATCTGGAGAATCACTTTCCTTTCCTTACAATCAATATGAGCGTGGAAAGTGCCGCGAAAATCCATTCCCAAGAAAACAACAACAAAAGGATGCACCAGAATTGAACAATCCTAATGCGGGGAAAACAAGAACAAGTAAGATACCGACATGACTTCAACTGAAGTCAAGATACTGAAGAGGATCAAACACGGTAAACATGATTCAAACTGGCGATGAAACAATAACTGGTAAGCAATGAAACCGAGAGAAGCAAGGTAGTATAACGATCATGGAATAAGGAAGTGAATCAAGACCAGGACTCCAAGTTACTCAAATAAAGTACCGCATTGTAACCATGCTGCAGTTCATGGGTACAATTACATAACTCCACTCAAGTCGCCCAAGTCCTAATATCAGAATCAAAGAACGGAAAGAAACAATAGAGAACCAAAAGGTTTCAAGCCGAGATGCAAAATTGTTTGCATATCGTCAAAACGAAGAATAAAAGAAAGATATGATTCAAGAATCACGATAACAAGGTGGCAGGACATGTTCCTAATCACGAGTATTCTGATTCGTGTATTGGGTCCAATACCCAACTACAAAAGAATCAAACCCGTTTAACCTATATCCCATGGCTCTGATACCAAAAGAACCATGCCACGCCCCGCTTCCCAGAGTACGCTAAGATGGGCACGTAACATAGCCAACCATGCTACCTGTGGATAGGAAAAATCCCTCCACAGTCACATTACGGCTGTAGAGATATCAAGAATAGGAAAGTAAACTAAACTATCTAGTACATGTCCATGAGCCAGAATGAATGAGTCAAGAAATAATGATAATATGCGGAAGCAAAGGATACAATAAATGAAACGCATGGAAAGTAAGACTGCATACCAACCGGATCTTCACCGCTCGGTCTAACAGCGGCAATACTCCTTATCAGTCTGCAATAAAGGTAGAAGGATCTGGGCCATGCAAAACCCAGACGTCAGTGCGTCATAACATCAAGCAATAATATTAACAGGGGTAGTACGACATGCAGGTATGAGTATGAGCAAGAATATATAACGGTGAATGTGTCAGTATAAGTGACGTGCAGAGATATCTAAACTGTGCTACGGGGTTATCTATTCTAAAGTCTTCGAAAACAAGTAATGTAATCATCATCGTAACTCGTCGGTGATTATTCCGTAACGCTCGGAAAGACGGCAAACAATAGGTATTCCGTAACGCCCGGAAAAACGGTAAACAATGGTTATTCCGTAACGCCCGGAAAAACGGCAAACAATGTGTATTCCGTAACGTCCGGAAAAACGGCAAACAATGGGTACTCCGTAACGCCCGGAAAAACGACAAACAATAGGATGGCCCTTTGAGTTACGTTCGGTTACAATACTGATTTCCCCATGCCCCCAAGTTATGTGTTCAAGTCAGGTATTGATAAATATAGAGCTAATGCCAACACAAGATCAAGCAAGTACAGCTTTGTCTGAATAGACAACAGGAAATGTCCGTAGGGACCACAGGTCAAGATTGTTGGCATTAGTAACAAGATCAGGTAACAGGTCAAGCTATGGTACATCAGGTCAAGTCAGGTTATATATACATATATCAAGTCATGTCAAGTAGTGGTGTATCAGGTATCAAGTCAAGCAGTGGTATATCAGGTCATAACAGGTAGTGCACATGTGTCAAGCGGATGCTCATACTAAAACTGTAGCAAGTACGGATGCACGGTAAAGCATGGATGCACAAATATTTATCAGGGATTACATCATGACTATGTAGGATGCACAAGATCAAGTATGGGATACTAATGTAACAGTAAAATGAAATAATATGGTCTCGGCGTGCAACTAAATATGTAATAAACCAAACGGATACAGACGGATACTATAAAACTGTAAATCGGTAAAATTTGCTGAATATTAAAACACAAGCACTATTATTTATTAAATAGATATTGATATAATAATATTAATATGGATAACATATTCAAACCGATTAATAACTATAAAAGTGGTATTGATTAACCATGCACAAGAAAGTTCCGTTCAGAAATTCAGCATCACCCTGATTCGTAAAATAACTTAAAAATAACAAACGTTCTCCAAAAGGAACGTGTCTTATACCAAAACAAAGATAATTCATTAAGGTTTTCATTTTTATAAGTATAAGCATCTCAGGTTGTCCCTACAAAAAGTTATGAATATTCAAAATTGAAAGTTTGCTGCTGGAATTTCCCTGGACAGCAGTTTAGACACATTTTCATTTGCATTTTACGTTATTTAAAAAATTTATTTTATAAGTAAATATTTCATAGAGCTATAGTATTCTGAGTTATCTTCGTAACGAACTAAAGAACGTATACTAATGATTTTTCTATGATTTATAATGAATTTTATAAGGTAAGGTGTACAGTAAATTTCAGATTTGTCGTATCCGCTTTTTCAACGACGTTTCATGTGTAAACTATAATATTTTCAAATGTATAACATTATAAAATGCAGATTATAAACTTATTATAGATAATAATAAGAAATATTACGACGATATATATTTTAAATGATATGGATGCAGTATAACGTAATCTAGTATGTCACAAGATAAGTTTTCATGATCTAGATTTAAAATGATATAAACGGATGCAAACGGAACATCGAAACGTTATAAAATTAAACATGGGGTACTAGATTCAAACTATAGGTATGGTATTTATTTAAATAGGTATAAAATGAATTATATAGAATGTAGCAAGATTAACTTGCCTAGACGGAACAAGAACGGATGTGTACGGAACGTCCTTTGTCGGCGAAATGTCGCGACGCGCGCACGGTATACGGAACGGTTCCAAACAATGCACGAGTGTGATCACGCAAGTCAGGTACGTTCACTGAATCGCTCGTATCGTCAGCGACGAGCACGGCTCCGGCGACAATCACCGGAATCAAGAAACAAAATCAATAAAAAGAAAGAAGAAATAAGAAGAAGAAGTAAGAAGAAGAGCTTGTGTATTAAATAAGGAAAGAAAAATTAAATAAATAATATATATATAAATATATATATGCAGAGGAGAGAGAGAGAGAAAGGGGTTGTTAGTTTGTTAGGAAATTAGATTTAAAATTTTAAAAGATTTTTAGATTTAAAATTTTAGATAAGAGGTTTCAGTTTGTTAAAGAAATCGTATGAAAATATTTAAACTAAAATTTAAAATTGAATAAATTGAATTTTGGCGGGATACAAAATATTTCAAAACGCGCCTGGGTCGGGTCTAAAATTCAGATTTAAAATACGAAAAATATGTGCGACTTTCAAAATTCAAAATGAATGCTCAGATAACGAAAATGCATACCCCTAAGAACGGATGCACGCACGTGCGCGTAGCCATCCAAACATGTCCTTTCACTGAACGGGACGGGAACAAGATGCGCGGATGCTACCACAGGGTTAGGGGTATCATGCAGGCTATGAAATGCAATTTTAATTTATTTTCCGTGACCTAAAGTTTTATATAGTAAAATGTGCGATGCCAGATGAAATGCCAATATGCACTAAACATGAAAATGCACAGTCTACATAACAAGTCAAGGTAATCTATAAATATGGATCAACAAGTTCAAGCAAGCGGGTCGGGTCGAATGCAAAGTAAAATGTAATATACCATTCGCACCCAAATACGCTAAATCAAGAAAATACCATGGATAAGTAAATACGGGAACTGGAATTAGTATAAATGAACTCGGTTGTTACATTATACCCAACTACAAAAAGAATTTCGTCCTCGAAATTCCAAGAACAAGAAAGGATAAACAATCAAGAAACGAAAAGAATAGATGTGGAAACTTCTGCTGGATTTCATTTTCTCGTTCCCAGGTTGATTCTCCATGCGAGTGATTTCCCCAAGAAACAAGTACAAGAGAGATAACCTTTCTTAAGAACCTTTTCCTTTCGATCCACAATCGACATCGGTCGCTCCTTAAAAGTCAAATCTTCTCGGACAGTCAGCTCCGAATGATCCAACACATGTGGTTGATCGCGAACATATTTACGGAGTTGAGATATGTAAAATACGTCATGAACATTCGCCAAGGATTGCGGTAACGCTAACGACACGCTACTTCTCCAACACGCTCCAAAATTTCAAAAGGTCCAACAAACTGAGAACTAAGCTTTCCTCGACTTCCGAAACGAATCACCCCTCTAGTCGGTGATATCTTCAAGAATACCAAATCACTAACAGCGAACTCTAGAGGTCTTCTCGATGTATCTGCCTAACTCTTTTGTCGGTCTTGAGCTGCTCTCATATGATTCCAGATAGTGTTAACTTTCTCAACTGTCTGCACAACCAAATTTGGTCCCAACAATCTTCGTTCACCAATATCGTCCCAATAAACAGGTTAACGACACTTGCGACCATATAAAGCTTCGAATGGAGCCATCTGAATAGTCGCCTGGAAACTGTTATTGTAAGAAAACTCCACCAAATGTAGATGATCCACCCATGATCCCTTGAAGTCTAACATGCAAGCTCTCAACATGTCTTCAAGAGTTTGGATCGTTCTCCCCGACTGGCCATCTGTCTGAGGATGATAAGCTGTGCTAAACTTCAATCGAGTCCCTAAAATTTCCTGTATGCTCCTCCAGAAGTGTGATAAGAAACGAGTGTCACGGTCGGACACGATGCTCACTGGTACTCCATGCAATCTTACAATCTCCTGCACGTACCGTTCTGCAAAAACTTATGTTGATTGACCAACTCGAAAAGGAATGAAATGAGCTGCCTTGGTCAATCTATCAACAATCACCCAAACTGCATTTTTGCTCTTTGGACCCCGCGGTAAAGCCGTCACGAAATCCATGGTTATATATTCCCACTTACACTGAGGGATCGGAAGTGGTTGCAATAAACCAACAACCCTTTGATGTTCAGCCTTAACTTGCTGACACACCAAGCACTTTGCTACAAAGCGGGCAATCTACCGTTTCATGCCTTCCCACCAGAAATGCTGTCGTAGATCACGGTACATCTTCGTGCCTCCTGGATGTACGGAATATGCTGAACTGTGCGCCTCCTTCATAACTTTTTCGTGAATATCTCCTTTTGGCACACACAAACGGCTACCATATCGCAACGAACCATCTTCATGAATTAATAAGTCCGTTCGAAGTCCAGCTCCAACCTGTCTTCGAAACTTTTGCAATCTAGGGTCCTGTAGCTGCTCTGCTTTAATATTCTCGATCAACAACGACTGTACTTGCAGCTGCATCAACTGTCCCCAAGAATGCGGTAGCACAATCTCCAACTCGAATCTCCGAAAATCCTCGATAAGCTCCTTCTGTGCAGTCAACATCTGAATTGCTGGCAACCGACTAAGCGTATCCGGCACTACATTAACTTTCCCCGGATGGTACTTTAGATCAAGATCGTAGTTAGCCATCAGCTTCAACCGTCTTCGCTGTCTCATATTTAGCTCCTTTTGAGTGAACACGTACTTTAGGCTTTTGTGATCGGTGAATACTTCGACCCTTTCGCCCAATAAGTAGTGTCTCCAAATCTTCAAAGCGAAACTCTCAAAATTCCAAGTCATGAGTTGGGTAATTCTTCTCATAGGTCTTCAACTGTCTCGATGCGTAAGCTATAACCTTCCCATGCCGCATCAAAACATATTCTAAACCTTTCCCAGATGTGTCGCTGTGAATCACCGATTCTCCGGAACCATCTGGTACGGTTAAAACAGGTGCGGTTATCAACCTTTGCTTCAATGCCTCAAAAGCTGACGCACACTCATCTGTCCATACAAACGGTACCTCCTTTTGCCTAAGCTTGGTCAAAGCCCAGCCAAACGAGCAACATTCCCCACGAACCTTCTGTAGTATCCTGCAAGTCCAAGAAAACTTCTGATCTCTACAAAGTTCTTCGGAATCGGCCATTCTTGAACTGCTGCAATCTTCCCTGGATAAACGGCGATTTCCTCTCTAGCCACGATATGCCCCAAATTTTACTTCTTCAAGCCAAAACTCGTACTCGCTCATATTTGCATACAATCTTTCTTGCCTCAATATCCGCAGTGTGATCTTCAAGTGTTCTGCATGCTCTTCAATACTTCTTGAGTAAACCAGAATATCATCAATGAACACCACTATAAACTGGTCCAAGAACGGTGAAAAGATTCGGTTCATCAAGTCCATAAATATCGCCGGAGCATTCGTTACTCCGAAGGGCATCACTAAGTACTCGTAATGTCCATACCGAGTTCTGAACGCAATCTTGCAAATATCTTCTGATTTTAACTCGGACCTGATGATATCCGGACCACAAATCCAGCTTCGAGAATACCCTCGCGCCACTAAGCTGCTCGAACAATTCGCCATTGCGAGGGATCGGGTACTAGTTCTTAATAGTCACCCGGTTTAATTCTCGATAATCGATGCACATCCTCCTTGTGACATCATCTTCTTTACTAGAAGAACTGGAGCTCCCCAAGGTGAGTTATTGCTGTGAATCTAACCCTTCTTAAGCAATTCGGTAACCTGCTTCTTTACTCTATCCAACTCTACTGGTGCCATCGGATAATACGCCTTGAAATCGGCGCTGTGTTGGAGATAGTGCCCTCATAGTCAATTATTGGATCGCAGGTACGTGATTGCAATGATTGCGGAGGACCTATCCCGGTAGGACAGTCTTACTCGAGATGATAGTATGCTATCTGGTTTGCCTTTATCAGTCGTGTACATGTTCAGGTGACTGATTGCATGTTACACTTTGATAGAGCCCTTAGGATCTTGCTTTACTACCAACAGTATGATGGCGATCATATACGTGAGAGTTGGGTAGTTTATATGCATATCCTTAATAATGGTCCCTAGTCGTGGGAGTTTCGAGACAGGGCATCGATACTCCGGAGTAGACTAGTGTATACAGTCGAGACCCCGACGAGGGGCGGTGGCCGGTCTCACAAGCCACTGGTGTCAGTTGGATCACCTAAGATGTATACAGGTGCTCATTGGGTTATGAGTACACCGGACAGGACTCGCCGGGAATCTGCTAGTTAGTATTATATCTACCGTCAGATAGCAGTTCCCTGGTGACATGTGTACAGGTTAGTTCATCGACCTGAGGTCGTCATTTGTCTCGTGTGAGTTCCCACTGTGCTTTGATTTCTACCCTACCACGGCTCAAAGGAGTCGTGCAAACAGGTAGCTTTTGGGTACAGTCCCGAGCCATATGGAGGCACGTGAGCGGATCGGCAGGGGATTCGTCTCTCCCGGTATTGGGGGCGAGGTCATGCTGTGTCTAGGAGAGCCATTACACAAATCCATGGCCATGGTAGGAGATTTACTGGTAGGTACTCCAGTAGTATCTCAGGGTGTATTTGGGCTTCACTCCGACACGACTTATACTGCTATTGGGGGTCTGACGTTACTAGCCCCCTAGACAGATATGCGATACTCATTGACGAACGGACTGGACTGTATATACATTGTCACTGTTAGGCTCAGTAGGGTTTTCCGGATGAGTGCGCTCATCGGCATCCCTTGAGGTCAGTCCATGGGCAGCCGTTACGCATTGCTAGTGCCGCTGACGGTTTGTGGTTAAACCCACTGCCAGGGTGCTGACGAGTCATTAGAGTCCCCCACAGACAGTTTCCCAAGTTCGGGCGAAACGTTGTAGAGGCCGTATGGTTTTATGGCAGGGTTCGGAAAATGCACGTGCGTTTACGCACGTGTCGATTTTCGGACAGATAATACTGGTCGGCTTTGGTTTAAGCCGGATCCGAGTATTATATTGAGTAGGTATAATATCTTTGTCTCAGTTGCATTTGTATTCGGTCGTAATACAAATGCGGGTATATTTATACTGTTTCGGGGTTATCCTGAAAGTCGTTTCAGGATCACTTTTGGAAGTTGCCAGTTTTCAGTTTTCTATCAGCCGTCTTTTAACATTCGGTTAAAGACGGATTTATCTTTTCTTCAGTTGAGATGAGTCATGCTTCTAGAAGCTTCTAGAAGGTTCTAGATGAGGTGACTAGGATTAATTGGTGTTAAGTTTTCATTGGTTGCATTAATGGTGTCATTAATGCAAAGATGACTAGGTTTGTTCTTATTGGTTCATTTTAATGATTCATTCTTTCTTAATGGTTATGATAACTATCAAGGTTTATGGTCACCACTTGAACCTTCCTACACTCACCTCCCTCCTTTGATATATATAGCCTCCTCTCTCTCTCTCACTCTTACTTACTTGAGGTTTCATTTCGGTTAGAAAAGATTATGATAGTATTCGGGGTGTATGGAATTTTACAGTTCATTTCATTCCATCACCCGATTTCCACGGCAACTTCATTAACCGATCGTCCACGGATCAGGACGAAGTGAGACAAAGTCATCTACTCATTCTCTACATCAATCTTGGTCGTCTCTTTTAGCAAACTTGGCGATCGAGTTGCCTCGAGTCAGAGGCGGGAGCCCGTTTAAAGAACCGATCATGTGGTGCCACCTCGACGAAGGAATCGGAGATCGACGAGATCGGAGCAGCCGCAACGGAGCATGGGATGATGGTTGAAGAACGAAGGACTCGGATCGTTCGGTATAACCATTCTACACTCTTTACAGTATGTTAGTTTAGCAATAATGGCAGATCCGGGTTAAAGTATACGATAGCGCCAGTTAAAAAGTTTTGTTCCGCATTTTGGCGTCTGTAGACTGCCAGGGCGCTAGCGTAGACTTACAGTGGTATCAGAGCCTAACCATTTTGCTATACTAACTTGTGCTAACGCGTTTAAAACATCGATCCGACCGGAAATCGAAAATTCCAAAATACAAGCCCGACAGTTTCTGTTATTTTTAAATGGCTTCAAAAATTAATTCTGCATGTCTTAAAAATCCGTGCAGGGTTTTTTAAGGGTACGGACAAAATTTGAGCAATTGATCACACCAGATCGCCGCGGATTAGCGGCTAAACCCATGGTTTGGCCGCGCATCCGCGGCCGTTCTAGGGGATCACTGCACCAAATATTTTCTGTGTGTCCTGTGTTGGATTTTGGGATTTTTGGTATATAAAGTTTTGGCCCAGATTTTGTTACTGTTCACCAGTAAGCAGTGGGGCCCACTTTTTGATATTTGGTCTTTGGTCGATCGAAATTTAAACACGTTAGTTTACAGTGCTTACATTATATCTCCGACCGGGAATGTCATTTGATCGGTAAACCGCGTCTGATTGCTATAGTTCTTTTAGACGGGTTTGCGAACGTGACATTCGCGTTGATGTTCTGTGTTGTGCTGTGATGTTGCGGATTTGTCGTGGTGGATGGCAGTGTGCAATGGTAGTACTGTTTGAGTTTATTTGTACATTTGATATTGCGGGGCGAGCGTCCAACTTGTGGACAGCCGTCACTGCCTGTTGTATAATATTCTTTTTGGGGCACGACCAGGTTGCGGTCGATGTACCTATTGTACTATTTTTCATTACTGTACTAGGTTTTGCCCCGAGACGGAGTGCACGGATAGCCGGGTTCTGGAGGGCAACGGGTCCGCATCTCATGGCTTTGGGAGGCAGAGGGGCCCCACTCTAAAATTGGCAGACTATTCGCCGCACTCGTAGGGGGTACAGGTTGACCCAAGGAGGGGTGCTCAATTTACCGGATTCCGTGAAGTGCCGGGTGTTCCATTCACTATGCTGTGGGGACTACCTCGCTTCAGGTTTTGGCGGGTAACTTGCCGCACCCGTAGGGGTCTAGGTTTCATTGCACAGGCTATCCACACGACAGGGGAACGTCGAGTTTCAGCAGCGGCTCTGTGAAACTCGGGGATCCCAGATTATCTGTATTGTTCTGTGATGCTTATTACTTTTCTGTAATGTTGCATATTATCACGCCTGGAGCGATTATGTATATTGGTTTATATACTATTAGATGTTGTATATGTTTTACACCCGAGCTAGTCCAGTCCCCGCTCTGTCGTTAGTTAAGTAACCTAACGGGTGATGACGGGACCCAGTGACGAATGCGGATGGCATATACGTACATTTTATTTTCGTTCTTTTCTGGTGTGATTGAATGATGGGACTGCGTTGATTCTGATCAATGCAAAGTTAAAACAAACCTGTTTACAGTTGTTGGAACAATTTAAAAAGTGTTGTTACAAAGACGTTTCCTTTTGTTATGCATAGCGGTATTCAGTGGAATATCCTGCACCTCATTCGACGGGGCAAGGGCTGATATCCCTTCACCGGGACTGACCCCTTGGGCAGAAGTTTGCGTCAGCGTAATAACTGTACTATAGTCGATTACAAGTTACTTTGCATAGCGGTATTCAGTGGAATATCCTGCACCTCATTCCACGAGGAAAGAGCCGAGATCCCTTTACCGGGAGTGACCTCTTTAGCAAAAGGTTTTCGTCACTATATTTTAAAAAGCTATCAGGTTCCTTCAGCGATATCAAGTTCACTACGCTAAAGGTTTTTCGCCAAAAACCAGTCGTAGCCCTCCGTCACTTCTTTTGGGTATTCAGTAGTATTCAAGCTACGTATTTTGACCAACGCCAAGGCATAGTGTTTGGTAGCTGCTGGGTATTCAATTGTTGCATAGATAGATGAGTCAGTTTGGGACAGTCGTTCTGCCATTTTGGCCAACGTCAAGGGCATGTGCGGGTGGGTTCAAATTGGCAAGATAGTGACGGGTAGAACTTGGCATGTGACTTATGACATTTTGACCAACGCCAAGGTTATAAGAACATGGGGCAAAAATAATATTAGGAGTTTCTAAAGAAAATGAAACTTGCCGAGTATGTGCATACCTTCTGGAGTATGAGTAACGTGGATGCATTCTATCACGTTATCATGCGATGAGAGTTGGATCCTGATTCCCACTGATGAGTTGGTTTACTCTTCGGGTGATCCCGATTGATTCTTCTTTAGGTTTGGAGGAGAGTTTGACAGGACAGTGGGAGGTTTCCGGATTAGATAAAATGATGACCATTCTGATCTAGGTTAGAGTGCACACAGAGTGTTTCTTTTCTCTCTCTCTCTTTGGCAGCGACCTTTGACCGACCCTAGACTATGACTCAGTGACCAGGTTGACCGAACCTTCTTAAAATACTGGCTTTTGGATTGTCTGAGTTGCATAAGTCATTGCCACTCCTTCTTTTACCCTTTGAATTTCTCAGAACACCCGTATTACTACGGATATCCACTTCCATTGGATAGATCCATCGTATGGTTATATACGAACTCGAAGGAACTTCTTCGAGGATGGATCCAGGTTCAGGAGAAATAGAATTGGTTTATTCAGTTGTCTTTTATTATCACCTTCTCTCAGGTTGCGAGAGCTCCTTGGTTTAGGAGAGTACACCTATTACGCCTATTGGATAGTCTTATGCCAAACCATAGGCTGGTGCCGAAAGGTAGGGAATGAAGAAAACCAATTAGCCTAAGTAGGGTGTGCAGAAGGTAATATGTAAAGACAAAATAAAGGGATTAGAAAGAGGGCAAAGTAAATTGCGACTGATATCATTCACGACCAAAACCGCGTACTTCATCGCCGCTCCTATTTCACCTTTAAAAAGAATAAGGTATTATTCAGTTGTCTTTTATCGTCACCTTCTCTCGAGATGTGAGTACTCCTTGGTTTAGGAGGGTACACCTATTATGCTTACTGGATAGTCTTCTTCCAAACCATAGGCTGGTGCCGAACGGTAGGGAAGGAAGAAAACCATTTAGCCTAACGATGGTGTACAGAAGGTAACGACTAAAGACAAATAAAGGGATTTGGAGAGATGGCAATAAAATATACGGTTGAAGTCATGAATTGGATTATGGAAGAGGCATTGCTATGAATACCAGGATACCCCTACGAAACATTTTCATGTTTCAGTGCATTGTTAAAGGAAAAACTGTTTTCCCGATTAGACACTTACTCCAAGGGTATGTATTTACCAGGTTTCATTCTCATATCTGTATGGTTTTACAGATGATGAGTGGGAGTATGATATTGGGAATTAGGTGATCTTCCTCATTATATCGGAATTCGTTGTAATTAATGATATTTGAGGAAATCGCCAGGGTACAGTTTTCCACCTACAACGCACAGGCTTTGAGTTGTTTAACTCAGCGGACTTATACAGAGTATTGTATGTTGTCCAAGTGTCCTTCAGAACAAAGGGGTAGGTCCTCGTACTATGTTCTGTTTACTTATAACTTCTCTAGTATTTAGACGAGTGTTTCGTAGAAATACAAGGTCTAAGTTTTGAGAAGTTGTGGGTATAAGAATAAAGTAGAGAACCAGGTATCACAAGTATCGGGATTCTTCAAAGAGATCGAAGATGTAGATTCTTGAGATTGGTATTCAGATGATAGTGATGGTTTTGAGAAACGTGTTTCTCTTTCAGGTTACTCATAATTGGATGGATTCCTAAGTTGAGTAATGCTGATTACCCTTTTTCCATTGAGTTGATATGCACTGGAGACAGCTGCATGGTTTGAATATGATTCCAATTAATTAAGTGCCAAAGTTTCTATATTGGATATAGAATAGTTCGTACCTTAAAAGATATTAAGGTACGGGGAGTTGTCCAGCTTATGATTAAAACCAGACACTGGATAACTCAGGGCACGTTTCTGTAATGGCTGTTTGTGGGTTGACCCTGGCTATGACGAGGGTTGATATTCTACCATTTAGAAGATCAATAGTGATATTGTTCTTGACTTGCCACAGTTTTAGTAAAAATGGATCTTTTTTTCAGAAAACAGTAGTGGGAGTATGGTAGAACTGGAAGTGATTCCAGAACCCGCGAACGATTACGGAAAATTTAATAGGACCTATATATTCAATCAGGTTTGACATTCCAATAGCCACTCCGCAGTTTTGGTAGGTAACCTCAGACACCCGAGAGGTACTTCGGTAGGCTCAAGGACGGTGACAGGGAGGTTCTTATCTACCCAGGCTTGACACTATTGATGTTCCAGGCTATGAGACCCGGTAGGAGGGTTGTCGTAGTCAGTGGGAGCAGCGGAAGCATAGTGGGCAAGATGCTTATATCTATTTATAGACTTGAGCAGTTATAGCGGAGATAGATCATCTAATTTTGATGTGACAGTCATGGGTTTGACTTCAATCAGAATAGGGGATGGATCAGTTAAGAAGGTAGTAGGGTGTGATGTCATAGTATCTGGATGACATACACAGAGTGGGAAGTAAAATTCCTATACTACGATCGGTTGTACTGTGGTCGTCACACAGTTGTTTCTCCAGATAGGACATGGATATAATATTAGACATTCTGGTTTCTGATCTATGGTTTTAGATCTAGATTTGGGTGGTTTCCCAATGTGGGTACTTTGACAGATATTCTAATGGTTTTTAGAATAGTTGACTCCTAGCATAGTAGTGTACCTGCAGGTGATGGAGTCACCCTCTCTAAAGGTGTCGTATAGACTAAAGGGGAGAGGGATGTGCATGATTGGCAGATCACTTGCTTAGGCAATTAAGTTAATCATGAGATGTCAAGTACCACACCAAATGTTGGTTTTGCACTAGATGCAATAAGTTTGTATTAATCCAATCCTGTGAGAAACATAAGGAAGCAGTTTTAGAACATTGGTGCATGTTCTACGGATTTGATGACGGCTGCCTCCTTCGGGAGACGATTATCATTCCCAGGCTTCAAAGGTGACGTGGATGACAGAGTGACTGTCAGAGTTTTAGTTTTTCCCTCTGACGAAGAGGGACAGTATTATGGACAGGTGGTCCAAGGGGATACTGTGGGAAGCAAGGTGCTCGATACTGATTAGGTTCAGTGATCGATTCAGTCTAAGAAGTTTGGATATGGAGTTCATTTATGAAACTAAGGTCCCATCAGATATCCAGACATATTCTAAGACAGGTACTACTCAATTCGGGAGATGGCTTTTCTCCGCGAACTTGAGATTTAGAGAGATACAGAAAGATTACTACTAGGCGGATCCACTCACTGAGGCTATTTCTCGAACATAATAGTTTTACAAACGGGCTTTGTAAAACTGATTAGTAGAGGAGTTGGATGTTCGGTTTCACACGGGCTGTGAGTAGTCGGCATCGCAATATTAGCCTTGAGTGCAAGTGGGAGATTGTTGGAGATAGTGCCCTCATAGTCAATTATTGGATCGCAGGTACGTGATTGCAATGATTGCGGAGGACCTATCCCGGTAGGACAGTCTTACTCGAGATGATAGTATGCTATCTGGTTTGCCTTTATCAGTCGTGTACATGTTCAGGTGACTGATTGCATGTTACACTTTGATAGAGCCCTTAGGATCTTGCTTTACTACCAACAGTATGATGGCGATCATATACGTGAGAGTTGGGTAGTTTATATGCATATCCTTAATAATGGTCCCTAGTCGTGGGAGTTTCGAGACAGGGCATCGATACTCCGGAGTAGACTAGTGTATACAGTCGAGACCCCGACGAGGGGCGGTGGCCGGTCTCACAAGCCACTGGTGTTAGTTGGATCACCTAAGATGTATACAGGTGCTCATTGGGTTATGAGTACACCGGACAGGACTCGCCGGGAATCTGCTAGTTAGTATTATATCTACCGTCAGATAGCAGTTCCCTGGTGACATGTGTACAGGTTAGTTCATCGACCTGAGGTCGTCATTTGTCTCGTGTGAGTTCCCACTGTGCTTTGATTTCTACCCTACCACAGCTCAAAGGAGTCGTGCAAACAGGTAGCTTTTGGGTACAGTCCCGAGCCATATGGAGGCACGTGAGCGGATCGGCAGGGGATTCGTCTCTCCCGGTATTGGGGGCGAGGTCGTGCTGTGTCTAGGAGAGCCATTACACAAATCCATGGCTATGGTAGGAGATTTACTGGTAGGTACTCCAGTAGTATCTCAGGGTGTATTTGGGCTTCACTCCGACACGACTTATACTGCTATTGGGGGTCTGACGTTACTAGCCCCCTAGACAGATATGCGATACTCATTGACGAACGGACCGGACTGTATATACATTGTCACTGTTAGGCTCAGTAGGGTTTTCCGGATGAGTGCGCTCATCGGCATCCCTTGAGGTCAGTCCATGGGCAGCCGTTACGCATTGCTAGTGCCGCTGACGGTTTGTGGTTAAACCCACTGCCAGGGTGCTGACGAGTCATTAGAGTCCCCCACAGACAGTTCCCAAGTTCGGGCAAAACGTTGTAGAGGCCGTATGGTTTTATGGCAGGGTTCGGAAAATGCACGTGCGTTTACGCACGTGTCGATTTTCGGACAGATAATACTGGTCGGCTTTGGTTTAAGCCGGATCCGAGTATTATATTGAGTAGGTATAATATCTTTGTCTCAGTTGCATTTGTATTCGGTCGTAATACAAATGCAGGTATATTTATACTGTTTCGGGGTTATCCTGAAAGTCGTTTCAGGATCACTTTTGGAAGTTGCCAGTTTTCAGTTTTCTATCAGCCGTCTTTTAACATTCGGTTAAAGACGGATTTATCTTTTCTTCAGTTGAGATGAGTTATGCTTCTAGAAGCTTCTAGAAGGTTCTAGATGAGGTGACTAGGATTAATTGGTGTTAAGTTTTCATTGGTTGCATTAATGGTGTCATTAATGCAAAGATGACTAGGTTTGTTCTTATTGGTTCATTTTAATGATTCATTCTTTCTTAATGGTTATGATAACTATCAAGGTTTATGGTCACCACTTAAACCCTCCTACACTCACCTCCCTCCTTTGATATATATAGCCTCCTCTCTCTCTCTCACTCTTACTTACTTGAGGTTTCATTTCGTTTAGAAAAGATTATGATAGTATTCGGGGTGTATGGAATTTTACAGTTCATTTCATTCCATCACCCGATTTCCACGGCAACTTCATTAACCGATCGTCCACGGATCTGGACGAAGTGAGACAAAGTCATCTACTCATTCTCTACATCAATCTTGGTCGTCTCTTTTAGCAAACTTGACGATCGAGTTGCCTCGAGTCAGAGGCGGGAGCCCGTTTAAAGAACCGATCATGTGGTGCCACCTCGACGAAGGAATCGGAGATCGACGAGATCGGAGCAGCCGCAACGGAGCGTGGGATGATGGTTGAAGAACGAAGGACTCGGATCGTTCGGTATAACCATTCTACACTCTTTACAGTATGTTAGTTTAGCAATAATGGCAGATCCGGGTTAAAGTATACGATAGCGCCAGTTAAAAAGTTTTGTTCCGCATTTTGGCGTCTGTAGACTGCCGGGGCGCTAGCGTAGACTTACACGCTGCACCAGAAACAAGATCAATCGCGAACTCCACGTCTCGCTTCGGCGGTAAACCTGATATGTCTTCAAACACGTCCATGAATTCTCGAACTATAGCCGGTGCTTCTTTCTTATCAACTTCCATCGACGAAAGAATATTATTTGTTGGCCTAGCCCTTAAAATCGACTGGCCCGACAGAACCGCTTCCTCCAGCAAAACAAGCTCCGGATGTCTGGGAATCTGGAGAATCACTTTCCTTTCCTTACAATCAATATGAGCGTGGAAAGTGCCGCGAAAATCCATTCCCAAGAAAACAACAACAAAAGGATGCACCAGAATTGAACAATCCTAATGCGGGGAAAATAAGAACAAGTAAGATACCGAGATGACTTCAACCGAAGTCAAGATACTGAAGAGGATCAAACACGGTAAACATGATTCAAACTGGCGATGAAACAATAACTGGTAAGCAATGAAACCGAAAGAAGCAAGGTAGTATAACGATCATGGAATAAGGAAGTGAATCAAGACCAGGACTCCAAGTTACTCAAATAGAGTACCGCATTGTAAACATGCTGCAGTTCATGGGTACAATTACATAACTCCACTCAAGTCGCCCAAATCCTAGTATCAGAATCAAAGAACGGGAAGAAACAATAGAGAACCAAAAGGTTTCAAGCCGAGATGCAAAATTGTTTGCATATCGTCAAAACGAAGAATAAAAGAAAGATATGATTCAAGAATCACGATAACAAGGTGGCAGGACATGTTCCTAATCACGAGTATTCTGATTCGTGTATTGGGTTCAATACCCAACTACAAAAGAATCAAACTCGTTTAACCTATATCCCATGGCTCTGATAATAAAAGAACCATGTCACGCCCCGCTTCCCAGAGTACGCTAAGATGGGCACGTGATATAGCCAACCATGCTACCTATGGATAGGAAAAATCCCTCCACAGTCACATTACGGCTGTAGAGATATCAAAAGTAAACTAAACTATCTAGTACATGTCCATGAGCCAGAATGAATGAGTCAAGAAATAATGATAATATGCGGAAGCAAAGGATACAATAAATGAAACGCATGGAAAGTAAGACTGCATACCAACAAGATCTTCACTGCTCGGTCTAACAGCGGCAATACTCCTGATCAGTCTGCAACAAAGGTAGAAGGATCTGGGCCATGCAAAACCCAGACGTCAGTGCGTCATAACATCAAGCAATAATATTAACAGGGGTAGTACAACATGCAGGTATGAGTATGAGCAAGAATATATAACGGTGAATGTGTCAGTATAAGTGACGTGCAGAGATATCTAAACTGTGCTACGGGGTTATCTATTCTAAAGTCTTCGAAAACAAGTAATGTAATCATCATCGTAACTCGTCGGTGATTATTCCGTAACGCCCGGAAAGACGACAAACAATAGGTATTCCGTAACGCCCGTAAAAACGGCAAACAATGGTTATTCCGTAACGCCCGGAAAAACGACAAACAATGGGTATTCCGTAACGCCCGGAAAAACGGCAAACAATGGGTATTCTGTAACGCCCGGAAACATGGCAAACAATAAGATGGCCCTTTGAGTTACGTTCGGTTACAATACTGATTTCCCCATACCCCCAAGTTATGTGTTCAAGTCAGGTATTGATAAATATAGAGCTAATGCCAACACAGGATCAAGCAAGTACAGGTTTTTCTGAATAGACAACAGGAAATGTCCGTAGGGACCACATGTCAAGATTGTTGGCATTAGTAACAAGATCAGGTAACAGGTCAAGCTATGGTACATCAGGTCAAGTCAGGTAGTATATACATATATCAAGTTATGTCAAGTAGTGGTGTATCAGGTATCAAGTCAAGCAGTGGTATATCAGGTCATAACAGGTAGTGCACATGTGTCAAGTGGATGCTAATACTAAAACTGTAGCAAGTACGGATGCACGGTAAAGCATGGATGCACAAATATTTATCAGGGATTACATCATGACTATGTAGGATGCACAAGATCAAGTATGGGATACTAATGTAACAGTAAAATGAAATAATATGGTTTCGGCGTGCAACTAAATATGTAATAAAACATACGGATACAGACGGATACTATAAAACTGTAAATCGGTAAAATTTGCTGAATATTAAAACACAAGCACTATTATTTATTAAATAGATATTGATATAATAATATTAACATGGATAACATATTCAAACCGATTAATAACTATGAAAGTGGTATTGATTAACCATGCACAAGAAAGTTCCGTTCAGAAATTCAGCGTCACCCTGATTCGTAAAATAGCTTAAAAATAACACACGTTCTCCAAAAGAAACGTGTATTATACCAAAAGAAAGATAATTCAATAAGGTTTTCATTTTTATAAGTATAAGCATCTCAGGTTGTCCCTACAAAAAGCTATGAACATTAAAAGTTGAAAGTTTGCTGCTGGAATTTCCCTGGACAGCAGTTTAGACACATTTTCATTTGCATTTTATGTTATTTAAACAATTTATTTTGCAAGTAAATATTTCATAGAGTTATAGTATTCTGAGTTATCTTCGTAACGAACTAAAGAATGTATACCAATGATTTTTCTATGATTTATAATGAATTTTATAAGGTAATGTGTACAGTAAATTTCAGATTTGTCATATCCGCTTTTTCAACGACGTTTCATGTGTAAACTATAATATTTTAAAATGTATAACATTATAAAATGCAGATTATAATCTAATTAAAGATAATAATAAGAAATATTACGACGATATATATTTTAAATGATATGGATGCAGTATATTGTAATCTAGTATGTCACAAGATAAGTTATCATGATCTAGATTTAAAATGATATAAACGGATGCAAACGGAACATCGAAACGTTTTAAAATTAAACATGGGGTACTAGATTTAAACTATAGGTATGTTATTTATTTAAATAGGTATAAAATGAATTATATGAAAAGTTAGCCTAGCACCTCATGAAGGGTTTGTAAACTTCATATGAACCAAAGGTGGAATCTTTAGGGTGCTAAGTTAACAAACATCGGATCGATCCTAGAAAATTAGGGTTTCTAAAATTATCACATCATCATATGAAAGAAAAGTTAGGGTTTAGATAGTACAACCTTTGTATCTCCCTACGCTACACTCCTCGGCTACTTGGGGTTTGAAAGAGCTCCACTTGAACTCCTCGATGTCACCGATGATCCACCCGGAGTCCGCTTTGTCCAAGCTTGCGACTTTATCCGATCAAGTGAACGAAATCAAGCTAACACTCTAAACAAGTTGGCTAGACTTTTGTAGAATGGTGTTGTGGTTCTCTTTCTCACTTCAAAATCCAATCTTGATGAGTATATTGCTCACTACTAAGAACTAGAGAGAAAAAGAGAGAGGTTGATGAAGATGATGGCCTTTTGAAGAAGATGATAAGAATAAATCTATTTTTCCGAAAGGAAAAATATATCAATATATATTTTCTATCTATCATCTCAAACCATGGTTGAATCATTATTGTACTAGAGTTAAAACACAAAAGGAAACTTAACCAAAGGTTAAAAGGTGGGTGAGAATGGTTAGGTCAAAAGAAGAGTGTAGAACAAATCAATAATGAACCTTTTCTTTCCTTTTATGTTTTAGTATAAATACAATAATAATTCATAAATAAAACCATGGTGTGAGTTATATTGCCACCATTTTCATGTATATACAACCATGAAGGATGTATGTATGTATGTATGTGTATATGTACATCCATATGTGCATGAATCAAAAAGAAGGCATACATGCATGCACACATCCAACTAACTCAAGAAAGGATTTCAAGTGAGAAGCTAATGGCTAAATGATAAATCAACACTTGATTTATCAATCCGGCCATATCACATATGACCCCTACCAAAAGCAAGCCGCCCGATCAATATACGGTATCCCATACACGCATTTTAATCGGGTCCATGCGCATATCGCATACGCGCACCACAACGTTTCGCCTGGACTAGAAAACTCCATTGTGGGACTCTGAGACTCGTCAATACGCCAGCAGTGGGTGATGATCATATCAAGCACCCCCAAGCCGCAAGCGGTCAGCTAAACGTAACGGCCACCCGGGTATTGAACGATCAGAAGAGAACAAGCGAACCTGCTACAACTCCCGTCGAGCCGACCGGCAACACTTCCCGTACAGTCCGGTCTCCTCGTCTGATATGTCGCATATCAAGTCTAGGGGTGGTAAACGTCAGACCACAATAACCGATAAGTCGTGCCGATGTGAGGCTCATAACGGGTCGAGAAACTACTGCTAACACTTACCAGCAAATCTCTGATCAGCCCTGGCCAGGGACTTCCCTGTTACGGCCAATCGAGCACAGCACAACATCAACCCCCAATACCGGGAGAGACGAAACCCCTCCTATCGCTCATTGCCTCTATGTGACTCGGGACTGTACCCAAAAACCACCGTTTTGCACGCCCTCATGGACGTGGTAAGGTGGAGATCAAAGCACAGTGGGAATCACACAAGACTCTATGACGATCTCGGGTCTACAGACTAACCTGTACAAGTGTCACCTGAGAACTGCCATCTGACGTGAGGTATAATACCATCTGGGAGTTCTCGGCGAGTCCGTCCAGTGTAACCAGACTCCACTGAGCACCCGTATACCATCTCTGATGTCAAACACTAATGGATATGGGATCATCCATCGCCCATCTCATGGGTCGAGAAGCGTATACGCTAGTCTACACTGGTATATCGATGCCCCGTCTCGATACACCCATGACTAGGGACCTTGAAGGATGTACTTATGGACTAACATGTCCCCACTAGTATGATCTGCATCATAGTCCAGGTAGTCAAGTACACATCCTAAGGGCTTTACCAACATGCAATTATAAGACAGTTTAAAGAGACTAGTATACATGTTAAGATAAAGAGCAACCAGATAGCATACTATCATATCGAGCAAGAAAGTCATCTCTATATATGTCCAAGCATCCAATATAAGATACATCATCTGTACAATACTGGCCTCTAGGGCATACATACAACTAACATTATATAGCATGTAGCAAGATTAACTTGCCTAGACGGAACAAGAACGGATGTGTATGGAACGTCCTTTGTCGGCGAAATGTCGCGACGCACGTACGGTATACGGAACGGTTCCAAACAACGCACGAGGGTGATCACGCAAGTCAGGTACGTTCACTGAATCACTCGTATCGTCAGTGACGAGCACGGCTCCGGCGGCGATCACCGGAATCAAGAAACAAGATCAATAAAAAGAAAGAAGAAAGAAGAAGAAGAGGTTGTGTATTAAATAAGGAAAGAAAAATTAAATAAATAATATATATACAAATATATATATATGCAGAGGAGAGAGAGAGAGAAAGGGGTTGTTAGTTTGTTAGGAAATTAGATTTAAAATTTTAAAATATTTTTAGATTTAAAATTTTAGATAAGAGGTTTCAGTTTGTTAAAGAAATAGTATGAAAATATTTAAACTAAATTTTAAAATTAAATAAATTGAACTTTGGCGGGATACAAAATATTTCAAAACGCGTCCGGGTCGGGTCTAAAATTCAGATTTAAAATACGAAAAATATGTGCGACTTTCAAAATTCAAAATGAATGCTCAGGTAAGGAAAATGCATACCCCTAAGAACGGATGCACGCACGTGCGCGTAGCCATCCAAACACGTCCGTTTTACTGAACGGGATGAGAACAAGATGCGCGGATACTACCACAGGGTTAGGGGTATCATGCAGGCTATGAAATGCAATTTTTATTTATTTTCCGTGACCTAAATTGTTATATAGTAAAATGTGCGATGCCAGATGAAATGCCAATATGCACTAAACATGAAAATGCACAGTCTACATAACAAGTCAAGGTAATCTATAAATTTGGATCAACAAGTTCAAGCAAGCGGGTTGGGTCGAATGCAAAGTAAAATGTAAAAATACCATTCGCACCTAAACACGCTAAATCAAGAAAATACCATGGATAAGTAAATACGGGAACTGGAATTGGTATAAATGAACTCGGTTGTTACATTGCTTACCAGTTATTGTATCATCGCCAGCTTGAATCATGTTTACCATGGTAAATCCTCTTCAGTATCTTGACTTCGGATGAAGTCATCTTGGTATCTTACTGTCCTTGCTTTCCCCGCGTTAGGATTTTTCAATCCTGGTGCATTTTCCTTGTTGTTGTCGTCTTGGGAATGGATTTTCGCGGCACTTTCTACGCTCATATTGATTGTAATGAAGGGAAGGTGATTCTCCAGATTCCCGGATATTAAAAAGTTGTTTTGCTGGAGGAAGCAGTTCTGTCGGGCCAGTCGAGTTAGGGCTAGGCCGACAAACAAGGTTCTTTCGTCAATGGCAGTGGATAAGGAAGAAGCACCGGCTTTATTTGATAGTTTCATGGAAGTGTTTGAAGACATATCAGGTTTACCGCCGAAGCGAGACGTGGAGTTCGCACTTGAACTTGTTCCTGGTGCAGCGCTAATCTCTAAGGGCATATTACCCGATGACACCAGTGGAGTTGGAAGAAGTCAGGAAGTAGGTTGCTGAATTAGTTGAGAAGGGTTGGTTTCGCTGCAGCAACTTAACTGGGGAAGCTCCAGTTCTTCTAGTAAAAGAAGATAGATGACAAAGGAAAGGAGTGCATTGATTATCGAGAAGTAAACCGAGTGATTGTTATGAACAAGTACCCGATCCCTCGCATTGGCGAACTTTTTGAGCAGCTTAGTGGCATGAGGGTATTCTCGAAGCTGGATTTGCGATCCGGATATCATCAGGTCCGAGTGAAAGCAGAAGATATTTGCAAGACGGCATTCCGAACTCGGTATGGACATTACGAGTACTTAGTGATGCTCTTCGGAGTAACGAATGCACCGGCTATATTCATGGACTTGATGAACCGAATCTTTTCACTATTCTTGGACCAGTTTATTGTGGTGTTCATTGACGATATTCTGGTTTACTCGAAGAGTTTTGAAGAGCATGCTGAACATTTGAAGATCGCACTGCAGACGTTGAGACAAGAGAAGTTATATGCGAAGATGAGCAAGTGCGAGTTTTGGCTGGAGGAATTAAAGTTTTTGGGGGCATGTTGTGTCTGGCGATGGAATCGCCGTCGATCCCGAAAAGATTGCAGCAGTTCCTGATTGGCCGATTCCAAAGAATGTTGTGGAGATAAGAAGTTTTCTTGGACTCGCCGGGTATTACAGTAGATTTGTAGAGAATTTTGCTCGTTTGGCGGAGCCGTTGACTAAGCTTACGTGCAATGAGGTACCTTTTGTGTGGACGGATAGATGTACGTCAGCTTTTGAGACGTTGAAGCGGAAATTGATAACCGCCCCTATTCTGACCGTGCCAGACAATTCCGGAGGATTGGTGATTCACAGCGATGCATATGGAAAAGGATTGGGATGTGTTTTGATGCAACATGGGAAGGTTGTAGCGTACGCATTAAGACAGTTGAAGACCCATGAGAAGAATTACCCAACTCATGACTTGGAGCTTGCGGCTGTGATTTTCGCTTTGAAGATTTGGAGACACTACCTTTTAGGCGAAAGGGTTGAAGTTTTCACGGATCATAAGAGTTTGAAGTATGTGTTCACGCAGAAGGAGCTTAATATGAGGCAGCGTAGATGGTTAGAGCTAATGGCTGACTACAATCTTGATCTCAAGTACCATCCGGGAAAGGTTAATTTCGTACCGGATGAGCTCAGTCGGTTACCATCAATTCAGATGTTGACTACGCAGAAGGAACTCGTGGAAGACTTTCGAAGATTTGATTTGGAGGTTGTGATACCGCATTCTTCAGGACAGTTGATGCAGCTGCAAGTACATTCGTCATTAATCGAGAATATTAAAGCAGCGCAATCGCAGGATCCTAGATTGCAAAAGTTTCGAGAACAGGTTGAAGCCGGACTACGAACAGATTTATTGATCCACGAAGATGGTTCGTTGAGATACGGTAGCCGTTTGTGTGTGCCGAAGGGAGATATTCGTGAAGAACTTATGAAGGAGGCACATGGTTCAGCTTATTCCGTACACCCAGGAGGCACGAAGATGTACCGAGACTTACGACAGCATTTCTGGTGGGAAGGTATGAAACGGGAGATTGCTCGCTTTATGGCAAAGTGCTTGGTGTGTCAGCAAGTTAAGGCTGAACATCAAAGGGTTGCCGGTTTATTGCAACCACTTCCGATTCCTCAGTGGAAGTGGGAACATATAACCATGGATTTCGTGACAGCTCTACCGCGGAGTCCAAAAGGCAACAATGCAGTATGGGTGATTGTTGATCGTTTGACCAAGGCAGCTCATTTTATCCCTTTTCGGGTTGGTCAATCAACAGAGACTTTGGCGGAGCGGTACATGCAGGAGATTGTGAGATTGCATGGAGTACCGGTGAGCATCGTGTCCGATCGGGACACTCGGTTCTTATCACTCCGCCAAACTGACTCGATTGAAGTTTAGCACAGCTTATCATCCTCAAACTGATGGTCAGTCGGAGAGAACGATTCAAACTCTTGAAGATATGTTGAGAGCATGCATGTTATACTTCAAGGGTTCTTGGGAGGATCATCAACATTTGGTGGAGTTTTCTTACAACAACAGTTTCCAGGCAACTATTCAGATGGCTCCGTTCGAAACTTTGTATGGTCGCAAATGTCGTTCACCTGTTTGTTGGGACGATGTCGGTGAACGAAGATTGTTGGGACCAGATTTGGTTGTGCAAGCAGTCGAGAGAGTTAACACTATCAGAAATCATATGAAAGCAGCTCAAGACAGACAGAAGAATTAGGCAGATACGTCGAGAAGGCCTCTAGCATTCGCCGTAGGTGATTTGGTATTCTTGAAGATATCACCGACTAGAGGGGTGATTCATTTTGGAAGTCGAGGAAAGCTCAGTCCTCGATTCGTTGGACCCTTTGAGATCTTGGAGCGGGTTGGTGAGGTAGCGTATCGTTTGGCGTTACCGCAGTCCTTGGCGAATGTGCACGATGTGTTCCACGTATCTCAACTCCGTAAATATGTTCGGGATGAAACGCATGTATTGGAACATTCGGAGCTGACGGTACAAGAAGACTTGACTTTTGAGGAGCGGCCGGTTGAAATTGTGGATCGAAGGGAAATGGTTCTTAAGAACAGGATTATCCCCCTTGTACTTGTTTCTTGGGGTAATTGCTCGCATGGAGAGTCCACTTGGGAACGAGAAGATGAAATCCGGCAGAAGTTTCCTTATCTTTTCTTGTAGTTTGATTTTCGTTTATCTTTTGTGTTCCTAGAATTTCGAGGACGAAATTCTTTTGTAGTTTGGTATAATGTAACAACCGAGCCCAATTCTATAAATTTTAGTTACCGTATGAATGGAGTGTGGTATTTATTTCATTTATCTTGCTTGACTGTTACTAGTTGTAGTTTACCCGACAATTCAAATTCTTGCATATAACAATTTAAGTCTTTTAAAAATAATTTCAAATACTTGTCATGGCCTGCTCGGCATCCTTAACCCTGTGGTAGCGTCCTTGCATCGTGTTCTCGTCCCGTTCAGTGAAACAGACGTGTTTGGACGGCTACGCGCACGTACGTGCGATCGTTCTTAGGGGTATGCTTTCTAATTACAAAATACTTCATTTTAATTTTTGGAACCCGCCAATAAAATTCATAATTCGAATTCAATTTTTTGGACCCGACCCGGGCGCAATTCTGAAATATTTTGCATTTGCGCCAAATCCTATTTTTCTAATATTTTTAAAACCAGCGAAAATAAATTCTAACCCCAGAAAATATTTTCCATTTTTTTCTTTAAAATCTCTTTACAGTTTCCCCTAACTGTTCAATCCCCGCAGATCTTTCTCATTTCTTTTTGGCCACGAGCCAATCAAAACGTTTTGTTAAACCCTTTGCACTGTTTCCTTGGGTCCCACTTCCTCAACCAATCAAACGCCTCTTCTCTGCGCCGGGCTCACACATATTTTCCCCCTCAGCTTTCTTTTTCTCTCTCTCTCACCTCCATCGCAGATTTCTTCCTCTCTCTCTCTTCTTTCTCTCTCCTCTCGCACCTTTCTCTCACCTATTGCGATTACTGTTCACTCCTTGGATCGCGTCACCGCCTCCTTGCTACGCTCACCTCCCTCTATATATTTCTTCTTCTTCTTCGATTCATGAGAAAATCCTCGCGACGAAGCCCTTACCCTAGCCGTCTCCTCTACATACTCGACCGACCTCGTCATCACCTCCATCTCACCTTCTTCTCACCCTCCTCCTCGCCTTCATCTTCTGTTTCTTTCCTTCTTCCCGAGCCTCTCTCCCCTGCACGCACACCCAGGGAAAACCCAACAGCCAACACTGTCTCCTATCGCCGCGGACCATCCCCATCGCCATCGCCATTCCCTTCTTCTCCTTTGCTCTCCCTCCAGCATCCAAAACCCTGCACACAAAGCCCCGACGACTCCTAACCCGAGAACCTGAAGCCTTCCCTGTAGCCTTGAACACGTGTTCCCTCGTCGCCGTTCTTACCAGAGATCCTTGCCGACGGCTGCCGCCTTGCCATCACAGCTGTCTCCCAATCCCTGTGAGCAACCTTCCTCTCTCACCCCTCTCCTCTTCTTTCTTTTCCTCTTCTGAATCTTAATTTCTTTTCTGTGAAAGGTGCTCTGTACATCGTCGGAGCTCCGTCGACGACGCACCGACGACGCCGTTTCCCTTGCAATCCCAGTGAGTAAGTCTCCTTCATTAACCTCCACCATTCTCTTGCCTTCGTCTTGCGTCGTTTCCATACGTCTCCTATCGATTACAATATTTACTGTTTTTGTGTTTAGCCGGAATCCGACCGTGCCGACGACGTTTCCCGACGATCCAGCGAGGAACCCTGACCCGTGTGGCTCCATTGTTCGTCGTTTGGGTTCATTCCGTGAACCGTGCGCACGTCGCGAGATTTCTCCGCCGACGTGTAACGTTCCGTTTTCCGTTTCGCGACCCGTCGAGGCAGGTGAAACTTGCTATATGCTATTTTAAACTATTCATATGCGAAATTACTTATTCCCTGTTAAATCTCTAATTAGAATCGAAAGATATGGATTTCAAGTTAACCGTATAATGTCCGTTACACATTTTATAATTCCTAACTTGAAACTTAATATTACATCTGATTATTTATATCAAACAATCACCTGTACATGATAGATCACATTTGTTTATTGCTATGATACCCTTTTATCCAGTTTAACCTATCAGACATCCATGTGCAACTTTAACCGGTCTGATTACAACTGCATTCATTAAACAGATTATACATGTCGTCGCATCCATGGATCACTCAATATTTATTAACCTGTTTTCAGCATTTACATCTATCATACTGTATTCACATTATGCTGACACTGTCTGTTAAACACAATTGATAAGCTAAATAAATAAAATCTGCTTTATTGCTCAACTCATTGCTTAGATCATGTTGTTGATAACCATGCCTGATTATTATAACCCTGATTATGCTAGCTGATTATGAGCATACCCATGATATCGTTCACACCTTGACATGACTTGATACACACATATTGATTGACCCGACATGGTACCGTACACTACTTGACTTGACCTGATGTACCATGGCTTGACCTGTTACTTGATCTCGTGTCTAATGCCAACGAACCTGACATGTAGTCCTCACGGACCGTTCCTGTTGTCTATCCAGACAAACCTGCTCTTACCTGATCCTGTGTTGGCATTAGTTCTTGATTACTGAATACCTGACTTGACATACACATATTACTTGGGGATATAGGGAAATCAATGATGAAACCTGACTTGTAACTCGACAGCGTGCTACCTTTACTGATCAGTTTTAGAGGCTAGGCCAGCTTTGGGATGATGCTGCCGACGTCATCCATCTGTACATATTCCCTGTTTTAGTGCCTAGCGTTATGTCTCGGATTCAGCCTGAGAATCTGGACCGTGGTCCCGGGTATGCACGGGATACTATTGAGTTACATCGATGATTCATCAAATTGATTTCTAAGACTTTAGAATAGAAAACCCAATAGAACATTTTATTTTACTTGCTGTACGCTACCCTGCACTACCCTGATTTACATTCTGTTACACCTGATTTCCATTCATGATTATATTTTGCATTGTCTGTTACCCTGTTTGTATTCTATTACTTGATGACATGACGCGCTGACGTCTGGGTTTTGCATGGCCCAGATCCTTCTACCTTGTTGCAGACTGATTAGGGGTATTGCCGCTGTTAGACGAGCGGTGAAGTTCCTGTCGATATGTAGTTTCACTTCCAGGTGTTTCATTTATTGTATCTTATGGCTTCCGCATCTTGTTATTTCTCGACTCTTTTACTCTGGCTTATGGACATGTACTAGATAGTTAGTTTACTTTCCTGTTCTTGATATCTCTACAGCCGTAATGTGACCGTGGAAGGATTTTTCCTATCCACAGGTAGCATGGTTGGCTATGTCACGTGCCCATCTTAGCGTACTCTGGGAAGCGGGGCGTGACAATGCTCCTGACCAAATACAATATTAGCCGAGAATAAATATTTCTTCTTCTTCTGCGAGCCGGCAACGACACCCGACGATAAAAGTTTTCGCTTAACGGGCCTCTTGGGACGGCGAGTCCCGATCTTCGAGCCAATACCTAACTTAGGGGATGCAGCAGCCACCACAGTCACGGAAGAACTTACATACGGTCGTGGCTTAGCCGAAAAAGCTCACGGAACTACAACTGTGGTGCTCTATCTCTCTCAAAGAAGGACGGGTAATTGCCAGTCGCTTCAGCGGGACCACGAGATTACTGGCCGGGACAGAATCTTTATAGTCAAGAAGCATCCGCCTTTCCTCCTTGATGACGGCACCCGTTGCATGCTGATACCAAGCAATGAAGGCATTCGAAGCCTTCGGGATATGCCTCGGCTCACTGATCAGGAAATGAGATCCCGTATTCAGCCGCATAAAATGATGCGCCGTGTTGCGAACGCTCTTTTCTGTAGCAACCGGGCCAATGAGAAACGCTTCAAGGGGAACGTCTTGGTTGTAACCGGATTACTGGGCAAAATGATGCGGGTTCTATCTCATAAACAACACCGAGGCGTTCTATCTGAATACAAGGAAACCCGGCCTGATAGAATATAAATGAACAATCTCCAGGGCCTTCAAAGCAGAAGCTCCATCCTTGAAAACATCATGGAGCGGCTGGATTACTTTGGAGGGTTCCTTACCAATGGTCAGAACCCTATTGACGAAGGTCATGCTGTCCCCGACCATGCGCGGGCAAAGAAGCAATCGCCGAGCCTCTCGCTATATCGGGTCTGGAGAAGAAGCATCGACCAGTTGCATGACCCTAAGGAAGTTGTATCCTTCATAAAACCTAGTCCGTTTATGCACGCCAAAGGCACCCGACACGTCCATCTCGATCCATGAGGTGAAGTAGTGCAATAGAAGATTTACGGGCTTCAATCCCGGCTGAGCAGTATTGGCCGCTATACTTAGACCATGATATAAATGCGCTAATCCTGCAACTCCAATAGCCATACGTGTCCCCGCCGCAATGCGGTGGGCCGGATAAAATACAGATGGTCTCATATAGCGAGAGTGCATTGGAAGCGCAAACCAGCTCAGCCACAAGCCAATGAACCCCATAAAGAACGTCTCCTCATCAATGTCCGGAGTGGCAATCTCTGCGAAAGGGACAATTGGGGTATCCGGGATAAAGAATTACTTTAACTTCGCCTCCGCGGTCGGGAGTTTATCTAAACCAAATCCGAACACATTATCGAGCTTGGCAAACTTCACAGCTTTCTTCGATAAAGCCTCCGGACGAAGGAAGCAGGCAACAAAGTCCGTAAAGCTAACTCCATGTCCCCCGGACTCCAAGAACAAGCTCTCATATATGATTAGCACTTTGATCAAGCTTGGAAACTTGTGTTGAACAACATTTTCCAGGGTAAGACCCATAACCACTGATTCAGTAGAGAAGACATACCCGTCAGGTGGTATCTCCTCATAGTGCTCTCCTCTGACGGGTAACCCGGATATTTCCGCGAATTCCTCTAACAAAATTGATACCTCCCGGTCCGATAAAAGGAATGTGTGGGTCGGAATGTTCCACTGCTCCAGGAAGGATTTAACCCACCATACATGAGAAGTGTGGTAATAAAAGAGATACGCGTAGATTGCTGGGTATAACCCGGTCTTCAGCAGCAGCGACTTCTTCGCCGACAAAATGTAACGGGCCTACTGCAGATAACCAGGCGGATGTCAGAGGGTCACTCGTATCGTATAAACCTGACCCCAAGGATGCGCTTCTCTTTGACATATCCGATGCCCCAGAATGTCTACGGCCATCGACGGCTAGACTGGTATCGACGCCATGGAAGGTTGGAGACGACCTTTTGAGGTCCAGTTAACCTCTTCCACTGCATAAGCGGCCTGTGGAGGATTGGCGTAATGAATCGACGGGATCGGTTCTGACGGCACCGCACAAGTAAATCTGCGGGGACCCCGGATAATATAACTGTACCATGATTCCCACAAATGAAGAGACTTCTGCTTTGGGTCGTAGTCCCGGATTAGCGCAAAGACTTCTCGATCTGTAGGCGCATTGGCAAAAGTGCTCTCCGAACGTATGTAAGGGAAAAAGGAATCGGAAGCCATAGTACCAGAAAAGAAAAACAAATAGAGAGTTAGTTATCGGCACAATATAATTAACTGCAACTAAGGGCCTTAGCATTTGTACTCCACTGTAGCATATTAAAATCACTACAGTCCAAGGAAAAAAATGGGGACAATAGGCCCCACAAAATCAAGGTGATGCCTCATCAATGATGAGACATGCACTCATTGTGAGAATCCAAAATGATTCTCATTAAATGAAAAATGTCACGCCCCGCTTCCCAAAATACGGAATACGAGGGGTAGACAAGGCCAGCCATGCTCCTACGATCAAGGAAATGTCCTGCCGTAGTCACACTTCGGCTTCTAGTTTTTTTCATGGTAAACAGTAAATGATGCGCAGGTAATGAGAAATGCAGTAACTAAGTGAAACAATGTAAAAACCTGACCTGAGGAGAACAAACGGCATATAACTCTGGATAGCAAGTCGAGGTGTCTGTGATATATGTCTAGTCCTGGTCCAGGCTAAATCTTCTCCTCTCACTAAGCATGCATACTCAGGTCGTCAGAGCGACACAATAGCAATATAATATATATAAAATCATGTGACAATTTTAATAGTGGTAATAAATATGTGAAACAGTAAATCAATGACAGCATGAATATGAATGTGCAGTAATCAATGCAGCGGAACAGTAAAGCAGTAGAACGATATGTCACGTATGTCAACACAGTATATAAGGTATATAAATGCCAGTATCCCTATCAGTCTCTAAGTCTCACTGTACAGGTCACTAAGCCTATCGTCAGTCCAAGTGTGAGAGTCAACCACTCGCGAGTGTCCTCCACCCAAGGGTAGAACCTAAGGGCAAGGGACCACGGGCCCAACATGTATATCACGGTGAATATCACATACCCTGTAAATCTCCATATATCTCCCTAAATATATAAGCCGGCATAGGACTCCCGAGATTCTGTTGAACTCACACTTAAACTACCCCACACCCCGTGGTCTACATCAAACGCTAACCATAACCCTAAATACTAATCGATCCGTGACAAGTCTGCGCGAGAATTGGAGGCAGTACCTCCATCAAGCACGTCCCGACTAATACCTAAGATAAATGACAGTGTTTGATGCCTTATCTGTGACACCCGTGCAAGCGCTTCCATAAGTGTCCCATACCACTTATAGTCACACGTACACGCATCCCACAGACGTCGACAATGCAATAAAATAATAGGGTCACTGATTGTGTACGAGTACGTATCACTTTCACTTATTCACGGATACACAAACACTGACGTACTTTCCACAATCATCACTAAAATCTAACACTGGGTAAATGCACGATATCACTAGGTTATCACTGCAATGATATGGGTATGATATGATGCGTAAACAGTATATGAAGCATGATTAAGGTGTCATAAAAATAGTATTCTAACACTTGCACGATTTATCATGAAACGTACGTGTATAGTTTAGCGAAACGATGAATAGGTAGTAATTAGTATGTTCAGTTGTACATCCATAGAATTTAGTTTCAAGCCAATCGGGTTCCAGGATCACTAATTAGAGTCATTTCATTTTAAGCGTTCACGGCTGGAAATCTGGTTTCAGAATCAGGAATTCGTTTCGGAACGCATTTTAATCCCAATTGGGATCAGATTTTAGCAACGCTACAGTTGGATGAATTTTAGGGTTTTCAGTAAGGTTTTCAATGCAATAGACGGTTTCTCAATCGCGTCTGTACGTTAGAAGTTATACTCTATTCAATACCAATATGTCAGTTCTGATTCTGCTGGGACTGTTATGCGTCCCGATCTATTAAATTACAGATTAAATATCAAAAGGTAACGAAACAGAATGAAACCAATTGTGTTGTCTAGCTAACAGATTTACCTATAATAAGAAGTGGAGTTCCACAATCTAAAAGTTAAGGAGATCTTGTGGTACCCATTACGGAACAGCAAGCAACAACTGGAGTCGCTCTGGACTGCAGTCCAGAGTCGTACTCCGATCCAAATATCATCACAATTTAAGTACAGGAATACCAGGAAACCAGTATAGGGTTAAAGTTCGTCGAGTCAGCTTCGATTTGAGCCCTCGAACGCACCAATCCAGCATGTATATAATTTATGGTGATTTTTATGGTTTTCAGGTACAGAAAATATCCAGTTTTACAGGCAAACTTGGGGTAGTTGTTTTGATCTTTAACAGTCGTATTTTCCAACGAATTTCACACATTAGATTCACGGCCATACGGGCCCACTTATACCAGTTAGTTCCGTCAAATTAAATGATGTTTTCCTATGAGAACATGTATCGAACAGTTACATCGTAGTATTTGGCAAAAATTAAAACATAGGATATACAAGATTATAATGTGTAATTATCATACTGTAGCATGTAGCAAGTAGAGAACTTGCCTGGACACGTCACGGGATTGTACAGCAGCAGTGGTAAGGAACACACAGCAAGATTGGGCCTCGGCTCGATCTTGGCTCGGCCTCGGAGCTTGGGCTAGGCTAGGAGCTTGAGTATGGCAGCGATGGCTTGGTTACTGGGATCTTGACGGTGAGGGTGGTGGTCGATGGAGAGAGTGTTAGAGAGAGAGAGAGAGAAATGAGAGAGAGAGAGAGAAAACTGAGAGAGAGAGTGAGAGAGTGAGAGAGAGAGAGAGAGAAAACTGAGAGTGAGAGATGTAGGCTGAGAGAGAGAGAAATGAGAGAGAGGGAGAGAGATTGAGTGATGAGATGCAGGGGAGAAAGAGAGAATGAGAGAGAACAGAGGAAAGTGAGAAAGAGAGAGAGAGGATGAGGAAGAGAGAGATGTTGCAGATCGGGGGATCGTGAGCAGGAGGAGGCGCCGGCGGTGAGAAGATGAGGGGAGAGAAGTGGTCGACGATGGTGCAGTGGAGAGCTTGCCGGCGTCGTGGGTGCGGGAGTTGGAGCTGGGTGTGCAGGGGCCGTCTCGAGCTCAGGTGATGGAGGGTGGTGGTTGACGCCGTGAAGTGATGAGGGACTCAGTCGGTGGAGGAGGAAGGGAACGGACTTGCCGTTGTCGTCGTCGACGGCGAGGGTGGCGGTGCTCAGTGTGAGGGGACGGGTTGTAGTGGTTTCGTGAGGGGTTGCGAGGATGAGGATTGAGGGAAAGACGATGGGAGTGAGGGAGAGAGGAATGGAGACGAGGCATGCGTTGATGATAACGCTCGCGAGTGGGGCGACAAGAGCGCGAGCGTGGGCGAGGAAGGCGGCGGAGAAGGTGGATCGCGCGCGTGAGACAAGCGGGAGAGCCGTTGGGAAGAAGATACTGCAGGGAGCGGGTCGGGTCGGGTTGAAGCGGGTGAGGGAAAGTGGGCCGGGCCAGTCAAGGAAAAGGATTTAAATGGAAACAAAAAGAAACGGGCCGGGCTTTGTTTGAATTAAAGAATAAAATTTGAATGGTGAATGGGCCGGGGTTAAGATTAATCAAGGATAAATAAAAAGAAGGGGCAGGCTTAATGAAAATAATGGTGAGAAAGAGAATTAAGGGCCGGGCCAGATTCTAAAAATGAATTCCTTTGTAAAAAGGCTGAGGAGTGAATTGGGGGAAAATTTGGAATTTGGAAATGGTTGAAGGATTTTGGATTAAAGAGAAAATGTGATTTATATCATGGATTTGGGTTTTAAAGGGTTTTATTGTTAATAGAAAATGGAGGTATAAATTCAATTAAAATTATAAATAATATAAATAAAATTATAAATAGAATCATAAAGTAACAAAATACAGATTTTGATATAAAAGGGGCTGGGTATTACAAAAAATCTCACAAAGCAGTGGAGTTCAAAACTCCCAATGTTCTTCAAGAACATGTTCTGCAACAGATCCAAATCTGTAAGAAGAATAAAACCCTAAAAAGAAAACAGGAAAGAGAAATAAAATTCGTAAAAACTTTCAAAATTTCTCAAAGCTAAGCTCTGTAATACAAACTGGAATTAAATTCCTTCGATGATGGGATTAAATCCCAAAAATCCCCATGGGAAATAAAATATAATTAAATTCCAGAGAACCCTAAAAAATTAGAGCCAATAATAGGGTAAACCCCTAAGATCTCTAAGACCCACAGTCTACCCAAATAAAAAGATTTTTAAAGATCTCTAAGAGATCATTTCAAGAAAAGAGCTAAGCTCTGTTAATGGGTTAAAAAATCCAAGAAAAGAAAGAAGGTTGTTTTGAGAATTGAACTCTGGTCATGATCCTTACCATTTTTTTCGACAGAGTTTAGCTCTGAAAAAGTTCCGTGGACAGAAATCTAAGCTCTGAGATGAGAATTAAATTCTCAAGAAGGAAGAAGACTGTTCAGTCAAAAATATTGCACATTTGATATAACATTTTTCTCACTTTTCTTAAATATTTAATGGTGTTTATTATAAGTATAGAACATATATGGGTTTATCAGCAAATTTACTCTTTGCCATATGTTTATATATTATAATTAACATTATGAAGCAAAATATATTCATATAATATTTATAAGATATTTTGGTAATTTAAATATGCATATCATATCAAATAATCTTAATCAAATTTCTTAAAAATTTATTACCATATAAAATGATTAAGATATTATCTCTAATTTAACAAATTTTATCAATATTATTCATGGAGATATTGTGCAGATTTAGCTCAGGTCGGGAGATCAAGATATTCGAGATGTCACGATCAAAATCTGCCAATAAAATCGTAGAATCAATACTGGCAGAGACTCTGGAAATATTTCCAAAATCCAGATATCTAGAGGATCTCCACGTGTCAACATGAGGCCACAGCAGAAAATCCAAGCCCTACGTCCACCAAACTGCGGCGGTTGCGTGGCCAAAGTGCCATAAACACAACGGATCCGCGGCCGTATCATGGCCATAGGATCTGAGATTTTCTCAGTATGATCGCAACAACAAATCACCAAATTAGGCAACTGGGGTTTCTGATTTGAGGGATATATAAAGTACCGATGGCTAAAATTAGAAGGCATCACCTTTAACACGAAGCAAATCACCGTTAAGAACAAGAGATCCACGACAGGTCCGCAATTCGACGTGATAGAGCGACGTGAATATCGACGGAACATCTACTTCCTACGAGGCAGAGATCGTGAGCAACTTCTTCTTGTAATCTAAATTCGAATGATTTATACTTATAACGTTGATTAATAAAGGTAGATCATTAGTTTAATTCTTTGCATTGCTTTATGCATTTACATCATGATCTCCTCTTCTATTTCAACCATGCGTAAGTAATTCCTAGCTTGCTAGGTTTCATAGGATTAGGGTAGATCAATGGATGATAAAATCTCTTAACTTATTTTATATCTTTTAAAGTTTATAAACTTTAGCAATGTAATTGTTAATATTCTTATCGGGCGCGCTACCAATTTATTGATAGTTTCGACCGCGATTTGAGAGTAGATTAACAATTGTTTTGGTAAAGGCTAGACATGAATAGAGATCAATGCAAGGATAAGGGTTAAAAGTGGGAAAACCCTAGTTTCTTCCAAAAGAACCCTAATCCACATTCATCACTATCGATTTGGTTTTAAATCTACTAAAAGATAAATTGAGTCATCTTTAATTAATCATCCATTACCACTAAATTTTATGAACCCTATAAGCCTCTTCTTTATAGATTCTACATCCGTATATCGTAGATCTATAACCAATCTCCCTTTCTTTCAATCAACTCGTCTAAAGAAAGATTAAAAGTTCCACGCATCCCTGAGGACGACCTGTACTCATCTCGGCTAGCTACACGCGATACCATTATTGATTGCGGTTAACTTTATTTACGACAAACACTTTTTTCAGATCAATCAAAGACTCAAAAAGATGATGAGACGACAGTCATTTCAAGGGTCAAATGCCCTATTTATAAGATATGAAGGGACGGTTCAACTCCCTACGAGATCAAACCGTAGGAAAAGTGACATCGTTGCACCTACGTGAGAACAACGGTGGGGGCATTTGTTTCCCCAAAAATTTAAACAATATAAAAAAAGCCAAGCTGTGTTGAATTTTAATGAGGCAGCGCCTCACGTGCTCTTCACGTGGGCGTCAGCGCCGATCTTGTTGGATTAAATCTTATGATAGCGCTGCACGTGCTCCTCACGTGGGCGCCAATATGCAAAGCACATGGGCGCTTATTATATAAGAATTAGATTCATATATGGCGCCGCACGTGCTCCTCACGTGGGCGCCAATATGTAAAGCACAGAGACGTCTATCATAAATAAGAATTTAATTCTTAAGTGGCGCCCATGTGCACAACACGTGAGTGCCGGTACCCAAGTCAAAATCAGTAGAATTAAATTCTACATAGGGATATTTCCCTAAAAAATGGGACATTCTCTATTAAACAGAGCCGTTGAATCAAAAATCTAATTGTGATGATAAATCATCAAATAATAGAATTAAATTCTATTCCGAGAAATATTTTTCCTCAATCTTTACAAACAAAGAAGATTACTCTCTGTAAAACAGAGAGCCCTTAGATTAAAAATCCAATGGTGATTAAAAATCACCGCTTGACAGAAAAAAATTCTGTATATGGAAAAATATTTTCCCAATCTTGTTAAAAACAAGAAAATATATTATGTAAAATAGAAGTCCTTGGATCAAAGATCCAACGGTGGGTAAAATTCCCAAATCAATTTTGAGATCAATTAAATTAATTGGAATATCTCAATAAGAGATTTTCCCAAGATTAATTAACAAACTTGCCTCCACTATATAAAGGACCCGAGACTTCAAGTCTCAAAAAGAAAGAACCCCCTATAAATTTCTGCAAAAATATAGCGAGCTCTAAAAAAGAATAGAGAATTCAATTCTCAAAGAAAAAGATCTTCCTTCTAAAAAAACCCTAGGTAAAGAGAAAAAAGAGTTAAAAGTATCTCATTTACCTATCATCTCACATCTAAGGGTTTAACCCTTTTAAAAGAATTTAGTTCTTTCTCTGGATCTGAGATCCACAAGACAAGTCTTCCATAGGTTGAGAATTTAATTCTCATCGGTAAGATCTTGTTCTTGAGAATCAAACATTCAGGGAAGAAAAAGTTCAAAAAGAAAGAAGATGGAGTCCATAATACTTCAGGAACTTAGTTCCTTCAAATCAAGAACTTAGTTCTTCAAAAACTCAACCCAAAATCCTCAAAAATTATGATTTTGGTGATTGTTAATGGTCAAAATACCATTAAAAGAGATTTAACCTCTATGAAAACATCAACAGAGGTTAAATCTCCATAAAAAAAACTCGGCGCCTCACGTGCTTCCCACGTGGGCGTCAAAGACAGAATGCCAGCGCCTCATGTGCTTCCCATATGGACGCCCTTAAACAAAAGGCCCAACGCCCACGTGCTTCATACGTGGGCGCTCAAAACAAAAGGTCAGCGCCTCACGTGAAATACACATGAGCGCTGAATTAGAGAGCTTAGCATTTCATATGCAGCCAAAACGGCTGAGTGCTTAGCACTGATTGGACAGCACCCGGTGCCACACGTGTACCTTACGTGGACGCCATAAAAAGTGTGTAGCATTTCCTGATTAGTCAAAAACGACTAAAGTGTTCTATACTTATTAAGCAGCGTCCATGACTGACATACATATGAGCGCCAGAGCTCAAATAAGTGCTTAGCACTTTTACACAAAAGGAAAAAGGGGTGGAAAAACAGAGCCCAAATAAGTGCTTAGCAATTTTTAAAAAGACTAAGCAGACCAAGCCCAAATTGGCTAAGTCTCTGAAGTTTTCTTGCAGTTGAGACCAAATGCTCTTTTGCTGGACCTTAAGTAAAAATAGTCCTAAAATGTTGTTAAGTTGATCTTAATCTCAAATAAGACTAACGTATCCTTAGCAAAAATAAATTGAGCCCAAATGCTCACCTATATATTTAAGTTGATCTTAATCTCAAACTAGATTAACGGTCCTTAAATAAAACAAAATTATTATTTAAATTGTAGGAATGTACAACCTAAGTTCAAAACCCCGTCAAGCAAATCCTTGACCCAAACCCAAATCTAAAATATACGGATTTAGACTGATCCGCGCCCTATGGGCGACGACATAAACTAGTCTTCATATACAATCCATGGGCAACAAAATTAAGCAAAAATACACACGATATGAAGTGAACTGCTGGAGCATGAGAAAGTGGTTATTGTAATGTGATATTGTAATTAACTGCAGGGGGTTACGCCTGCAGGAAAGATTGTCCCCACAATTAAAACCCCTCATAAAATAAGGGGAGATCTAATAAAGTCTGCTACAACGGTCGCATCTATCCAAACCTTCGATATATGGTGCATAAATCAACTTAGTATTTTTGGAGAGGTGGATGGAGAAGTCCAAATAGTATCTGTCCCCAAATTCAGGAAAGACGATCCATCCCAGTTCATCTCTGTCTTTCGGTGGTGTACACGGATATCATCATGTTCGGGTGAAATCAGAAGACATTTGAAAGACAACGTTCCGAACTCGATACGGGCATTACGAGTACTTAGTGATTCTATTTAGAGTTACTAACGCACCAGCAATATTTATGGACTTGATGAACCGAATCTTTTTACTGTATCTGGACCAGTTCGTAGTGGTGTTTATTGATGATATTTTGATCTATTCGAGGAGCAAAGAAGAGCATGTAGAATACTTGAGGATCGCACTGCAAACGTTGATGCAAGAAAGGTTATATGCTAAGATAAGCAAGTGTGAGTTTTGGCTCGAAGAAGTGAAGTTCTTGGGTCATGTTGTATCCGGAGATAGAATTGCCGTTGACCCTGAAAAGATTGCATCTGTTTATAATTGGCCAATTCCAAAGAACGTAGGGGAGATCAGAAGTTTTTTGGGGCTTGCCGAATACTATAGAAGGTTTGTGGAGAATTTCGTTCGAATAGCAGAACCATTGACCAAGCTAACACGAAATGAGGTACCATTCGTATGGATGGAGAAATGTGCATCAGTTTTTGAAGCGTTGAAGCAAAAATTGACCACCGCTCCCATCTTGATAGTGCCAAACAGTTCCGGAAGGTTGGTTATTCATAACGACTGTAATGACTCTGAAACCTTAGTACAGAAATTCTTCTGTTAAAATACAGAATAGAGTGTCACGGCCTGAGTACAAGTTATAAGTTAATTTTGTTTAAGAACAGCAAGAAGCCGCTTGTAGCTCATTGGTAAAGCCCTTGCACTGCTGTGATGTAGCCCCTGTGTTCGAACCCCATCAGACACATTATAATTTTTTCTGATTTTTCTTTTAAACTTTTTGGAAGCCCAAAAGTTTACACGTGCAATGCACATAAAAATGAAAAGTCTGAAGAAATAAACATGTGCAAAAGGGTATTAATACAGAGAAGAACACATGGCAAGAATCCACCGGCCCCCCTCCACAAATCGACCGGTGGAAACCTTGTTTGGGCCGGCACCGACGACCCCCATTGGCCAATGAGGCCCAGGATTTTCACACATAACCCTTCCCCTACCCTTAACTCCCCTGCATTGTTTGATTGCTCTGCAATCAAATAGAGACCCTTCAATTCCCCATTTATCCTCATTTTAATGCATTTTAATTCATCTTTTTAATTCCAAAACCCTAATTCCACACTATAAATACTACCCCATGCCCTAGCCCTTCATCATTCTGAAAATTATAACCAAAATTCTCAAAATTATCTAAGTACAAGTGGAGTAGAAGAGGAGTTAGCAAACGATAAAGTTCCGGCGATGATCGAAGAAAATTCCGGCGACCCCGCGATACCACGATGACAACCCTCCCTCCTTCCACCTTCTCTTAACGTAACCAACTTGTAAGCCCCTCCAAATTTTCCTTTCTATTCCTTGAATTTCTTTTTAATCAAAATCGGTAAAAAGCGGAGTTATTACGGATGTTCCTTTTTCTAAAACATATAACTCCATCTTCCTTTACCTTTTGATCAAACAAATTGTAACACTTCACTTATAAGTTTAATACTCATGTCTAGAATAAATTTTATCCAAGAATCTTTTGTAAAACAATCACAATTTAACTTTTTCGTTAAATACCATGAACTTTACATATCACCTTTTAATATGCGGTTTTTACTTTACCCTTAGAAAACCTCACGGGGTAATGACCCACCCCTCACAAACAAATATGGTTCTATAGCATGATAACTCCTTCATGTAGATTTGTGTTTTGAGAAAATATATCATTAAAATACCATTTACTATAAAAAAAACGGTTTTCTTTGAAATTGTATTTTAAAATTCCTTTGCAAATAAGCCACTAAAACCTTTTCTAGGGGACCCGCTATTGGATGGTGCAGATTATCGTACATCCTTGGGCTGGTAGAGCAAGATGCAGACCTACTCACGGAGCATTCGGTCTCGAAAGGTTTTTAATACGGTTTTAAAAAAAAACGTAATTTTCTACTTAAATAAATATTTAATTTTTTTATAATTATATAAATATTAAAAAAATCCATATGTTTTCAAAATATAATAACCTTATATTTTTTTTAATGAAAGAATTATTAATTTCATCAAAATACCATCAAGATACCAACAAAAGTCAAGCTTTAAGTAAAATACCATGAACTATCCAAGCTAAGATATTATCACTAAAATACCTCAAATCCCTAAAATTCACATCCATGGAAACCCTAAATAATATAAATAATTTCTCGATATTATTTTGAAACTATATAAAAATATATTTTTCATAAAACCTCCTCGAGTTATATAAAACTATATTTAAGGACTTTAGTAAATATAGGTTTAAGCGAGATCAATTCTCTTGAGCCCCAGAGAGCCAAAGAAAGTGAGTGCTTGTCTATTTAAAGTAGAAAACTTAACAGTGTTATCAATGGTAATTGTCTTGGAAAAAGACACAAATCCTGCTGTCCGTCTACAGCAGTTACCGATAAGTCCCGAACCTAATTCAGGATCAAAATCAGTTATAAGTGTCTGACTCAAGTCTGAGTATAACTCAAGTCTGAATACAAACTCAAAACCCGAATCTAAAACCAAACACGAATACTTGATCATGAACTTGAACACACGAAATCAATATCGAACTCAAACAGGTATACTTGACTATTGATCATGAATTGGAACTCTTGAACTTGACTAAAGTAAAACATGAATATTTGAACACTATGACTTGACTCGAACCATGAATACAACTTGACATGAATATATGAATACTTGAAATGAATACTTGATATACATGAACTCAATCTTGCAACTTGATGTATTCATGGATATCACGCCACGCTTCCCAAAAGTATGGAAACAGTGATGTGCCAAGGTCCGCAGCCTAACTATGTCAAGGGTAGTCTTTTCTCGATACAGTTACGTTAAGCGTATAAATCATGTAGGCAATGTATCAAAACTGATAATAAAAGCAGAAGCATTTATTTCTATTAACTAAAATTATTACATCCCCAATTACTGAAAGCAAACTAAATAGTTTGATTTCATTTATTAAAAGAAAGAAAGCTCTAAATAGGTGGGCAATAGAAGAGCTATCCTAATACTCCTGTGTCAATTCTCCGTAGTCTTCATTAGTGGGATCCATTCCATCGTCTCCTTCTTCATTAATGTCGTCCTCATATAACGAACGTTCTAAGGATAGAGAAAAGGAAAGGAAGTTCGTCGGCGATTTACACTTGGGTAGGATTTTCTCAACAGAAAGTAATGGTAAAAAGAATAAGTGTGTGTAATATATAATGTCATATGTATGCAGAGGTGTGATGGATGTACTGTAGGTATTTTGTAAATTAAGGTATACTGCATGCGACAACTACAGGTAATATGTTCATTTAGTTTGTTAGACAAGGGTAGCGGGTTCTCGAGATTATTCCGTTCTAACCACGGAACATGGTTCAGGAAGGTGAAATGTACTGTTCCACTTTTCCGGATCTGATCGAGTAATAGGGGAATCAGAGTCCGTATACTACCTTGTCAAATAAAACTACCCAGCTCCGTTTTATTCAGTGTGAAGATTTTGAAAATTAGAGTTAGTGTGTATATCATCTAAGCATGGAATGTCATTTGTCCATATTGGGACCGTTCAATTCATTCATAGTAGTTGTCCATGTTGGGACTGTTCAATTCATTAATAGTAGTCGTCCATGTTAGGACTGTTCACCCTGCCTTCAGGGATCTTCATTTGTAATAGTATTCCATACCTAGGTTCGTGTATTCTAATCTTAACTGTATTGTAGGTCATGTCGTGTGATGTGTCAAAAGTTGGATTTAAGTAAACGATATCTCAGTCGATATGGACTTACACAGTCATGGGTTATATCTCGTTCCATTAAAATTGTAAGGTAAACACAGTATTTTATAGAAACCTTAGTTTATAATGGACTATGGTATTTTATCGTAATTATTGTTTATATAATAACAATGGTATATTGACGTAAATTATCTTTTATTATAAGGGTTGTGCTATTTTAATAAAAGGAACCACCTTTATAAAAAGGTAAGAGTATTTTAGTGAAATTCTAAAAACTTAACTTTCGAAATTAGGGGTATTTTTGGTAAGGTTTCATTTCTTAAAGTTATTTAGTAAAAATATAGTTTTAAGATTATTATTGATTTTTACAAGAAAACCCTAGCTTTTAAAAGTTCAGGATATTTTAATAAAACTAATTTTTCTACCAAGTTCATGATATTTTCGTAAAAAAAATATGATTCAGAAAAGTTCGTGGTATTTTAATAAAAATATCACTTGAAAAGATTTAGGGTATTAATAGGAAAATACTATTTTTCCAAAGTTCGTGGTATTATAATGAAAATATAAATTCTTAGGAATTGATGGTATTTTTGTGAAATAACCAAATTAGCGAAAATATAGTTTAATATGTTTACCTTCAATTTTATTTTAAAAAAACAATAAATAAAAATTTACTATAATTTTTCCATGTTTTAATAATTAAGAATCTAATTATCAAGAACCTTTATTTAACACCGTAGAATAATTATATTTATTCCTGCAAAAGTTGTCCCCGTCATGATAGTTGCTTTATGAATTAGTTCCATATGTCCATGCATGAATCTGGGGTTGTCCGTTACCCCGTGATTTTATCGTGAAGGATAACTTCTAAAAGTTCGTTATATTATTAGGCTTTAATATCATTTTTAATTGTCAAAAACCGTAAAATAGATAATGCAGTTAAAACATTGTAATTAGGTCCTGGAATTTTTTTCATAGATATATATTTTCATAATAAAGATAACAGGGGGACAAGTGTTGAGAGATCCTACCTGAAATGAGATAGGAAAAATGAAAGTCGGCGAGCATCGGGTTATACGAGAAAATGTATATCTTGAAGCCGAGAATTTTTTTGCCTTTAGGACTTGATCCAGAGTGTATAAAACTCAAAGAGGAAGCTCAAGATATTTTTTGAGATTTTTTTGTCAAATAGATTTTTTTTTGGGAAGGGAGGGGGGGTTTAGAAGCTCAGGGCTATTTATTAGGATTTTCTAGGATTAAAAATCCATATTAATTTCCCCAGCCGCTACATGAGCCGACCCCACGAGCCGACAAAATCAGGACCGTTGCTTAACAAGATCCAATGACCCACATCACATCGCGCGTGAGCTGGCGTGGGACCAGGCTCGAGTTGGCTCTATATATATATATATATATATATATATATATATATATATATATATATATATATATATATATATATATATATATTCTTTTTTATTGTAAATAAACTGTCAATAGAATCTGGACCGTTGTTTTTCAGATCCGATGGTCCAAATTCATTTCCGCTCTAAATATATTAATAATTTTTTTTATATTTAAAAATATTTTAAAAATTGTTTTTGGCTTCTAAAAATTATTTAAAAATATTATAAAAATCTGGGAATATTATAGAAAATGTATTATGATGTTTTCTATCCTTCATAACCAAATTTGGTACAAAATAGCTCCCCTTGCCGGTTTTAAAAACTTTTCCCTTCGATAAAAAAATCCATTTAAATTCTTAAAAATTCCTAAATATCATATTAATTCATTTTAACCATGGAAAAATATTTTTAAAGTGTTTTCTACCAGTAGAAGCAGTAAAATAATTTTTTTGACCTCGAGAAAAATTAGAAAACATTTTTATTACGTATCTATGGTACACGGTCGTTACAATCTACCCTTCTTCAAATAATTTTGTCCTCGAAATTTTGGAGGTAAGCGAAAGTTTAGTTATATAGAAGGGGTTGTTGGATATGTATGCCCTAGAGGCCTTCATTATATAGGATGCTAGGGATATATATAGATATGACAATCTTGCTCGATATGATAGTATGCTATTTGGTTTGTCTTTATCTTAACATGTGATGCATTTTACTTTGTATTTTATATCTTATATACATGTTGATAAAGCCCGTAGGATCTTTTCCTGACTACTTGCATTGTGATGGCGATCATACTTATGGGAGCTGGGTATTCAATAGGCACATCCTTAAAAGCGTCCCTAGTCGTAGGAGTATCGAGACCGCGCATCATTACTCCAGAGTAGACTAGTGTAGACATATCTAGACCCTGACGAGGGGCGATGGATTGGTCCTGCGGACATTGGTGTGGTGCACCTAAGATTGTATGCAGGTGCTCACTGGATGTGAGTAAACCGGACAGGACTTGCCGAGAACTGACAAGATGGTATTATACCTAGCGTCAGATAGCAGTTCTCTGGTGACATGAGTGTAGATAGTTTGTCGACCTGAGGTCGTCATTTGTCTTCTGTGAGTTCCCACTGTGCATTGATTACTACCTTACCATGGCTCAAAGGAGTCATGCAAACAGGTTATAGTTGGGTACAGTCCCGAGCCATATAGAGGCAGTGAGCGACTGTTGGAGATTCGTCTCTCCCAGTATAGGGAGTCGATGTCGCGCAGTGATCGGTTGGTCAACACCATAAGTCCCTGGCCAGGGCGGATTGAGAATTACTGGTGGTCGGACCAGTAGATTCTCGGATGGTCTTGAGCCACACCGACATGTCTTGTCTGGTAATTAGGGGTCTGACGTTTTTCACCCTCCTAGACCTTACATGCGATAATCTCAGATGAACAGACCGGATTGCATGAGGATTGTCACAGACAGGCTCAGCAGGGGTTCGGATGAGTTCACTCATCGGCCTCTTTTTCAACATGGACCTGGGTTGCTGTTACGTACAGTTAGTGCCACTGACAGACTTATAGTTAAACTCACTGCCAGCGTACTGTCGAGTCTTTAGAGTCCTGCACAAAGGGTTTTCTTGGATCAGGAGAGACGGTGTAGAGGTCGTATGGTCTTACGGCAGGGTTTCGATCGCATATGTGTACTGGCTACACTGATGATGTTCGGACGGATAATACCGGTGGGCTTTGGTTTAAGCTGGATCCTAGTATTATACTATTGGATTATACTTGTCTCATTGTATTCGTATTTTTCGGAATACGAATACGGATATGTATATACGGTGAGGGAATTCTTGTAATTTCATAAGAATGAGCTTCTAGAAGGAGACACTTCATTATTGGATTTATCCTTTTTCGAAAAAGGATTAATGATGTGGAATTTGGAGAGACACTTGAGGAATGGTTGAAAGCATGGCTTGGTATTTGTTTATTCATTTGTGGTTATTATTCAAGTATGGGTCATTATTTTGAGAGTTTAATAATCCAAGCTTGAATTATTGTGGTGAGACTTAAGCCATTCTCTCAACTATTATCCATTATCTTTTATTCATTCTCACTTCCTTATTCTCTCTCTTAGTTTTTACTCTCCTCCTCCCTCAAGCTCAAACATTCACATCTGTTGTGATCCATTGAGTTTTGAGACAAATTAATCCATAGATCTTCTCTACATCTACTTAGTAGTCTTCTTTAGCAAATTAGATCACTAAATTACCTCACTTGAAGTTGGAGCTCGACCATAGGCCCTCGGGTAGATCTTCAACGACCTAAACAGGGCCGACAACCGAGTTCGTTTGAAGTTTCGGAGGAGCCAAAGAAAGGAGTTCTAAGTTGAAGCTCGATCCAAGGAGAAAAGAACCACTAGAAGCCCGAAGGACTTGACACGAAGGTATAATCCTCTATACGAGTAGTTAAAGCCTTCATGTAGTTTAGTTTAGCTAGTTATGGTTTAATAAAGATCCTAAAGTGGATAAAGTCTATGCTGCAAAGCCAAACATGATCTTTTGATGGAGAAAAATCGTTTTTGATGAATTCCGCCTCCCCGCGAACTCGCGAGGTGTACGAATTAGACTTACACTAGTATTAGAGCCACTTAAACCTAAACTAGCTTGTTTGCAAATAGTTAAAAGTTCGATCGAAAGTTTTTTTCCCGAAATCATATTTTCTGGACTTGCTTGCTATCCATTTTTAAATGAGTTCAAAAAATATTTTCAGAGGTCTTAAAAATACATGCAGGCAATTGTAAGAAAACAGTAGAAATTTAAGCACGTAATCGCCCAAGCCCACCGCGAAACCGCCGTGAAACTCACTGTTTTGCCGTGGAACCGCCGCGAAACTCACTATTTTGCCGCGGAACCGTGGCCGAGTCGGGGCCGATTCACACCAAATTTCTTCTGTGGATCTATTTGTTGGGAATATGATTTCTGGAATATTTATTTTTCTGCCCAGAGTTATTTGTGTTCTAGATTGTTCATGGGGTAGACACAAATATGTTATTCGATCGAAATTCTAAGTTATTTGGCTAATCGGGTTTTCTGTGATTGTATAAATGTGTTTCTAAACGTCTGCTAATCGCTATATGTCGATTAGTGGGGGTTGCACATTTCTGTGAATTTGATAAGTGATGGTTTGTGTATATGGATTTGTTGGATCGTCGTGAATGAATAGCCGGGGATGTGAGAAGAGGGTTTTTCTTTTCTTTCATTCATGTACAATTTGTAAATTGATGTAATATTATTTTTGCGGGGCACATCCGGGTTGAGATTGTAACCACCATTGTATTATTTCTTTTTACTATTTTTGCTCCTAGAATAGACCCAAGGTGGGGTACACAAACTACCGAGTTCTTGAAGTATCGAGTGGCCTACTCAATTTATTGAGGGAGGTTGCTTCACTTCAGGAATTTGGCGGGTAGTTTGCCGCACTCGTAGGGGTATAGGATGCAGTTTTGGCTATTCATCACGACCGTTGAATCCGTGTTTCGTTACAGGTTTAAATGAAGCACGAAAATCCTAGTATATCAAATGTTTCTATCTGTGATTCTGTGATCTGGAATGCTTATTATTGCGTGAGACGAATGACTATATATATTTATTATATATAATAAACGTTGCTTATGTTTTTCACCCACGCTAGTTCAGCCCCCACTCTGGCGTTAGTTATGTAAGCTAACGGTGTAAGACGGGGCCCAGTGGCGAATGCGGATGGCATAAGCGTACTTTCTATTTTCGTTTCTTTTGCTGTAATGATAAGGTTAATTGATGGGACAACATTAATTCTAATTAATGCAAGAAAATAAACTTAAAATCTGATGTCGTTGGAACAATTACAAAACCACTCGGTTTTCTTCAAAAAACATTTTTAAAAGAAGAGCTTAAACTACTCCTTTTCAAAAGCTATCAGGTTCTTTCGACAATATCAAGTTCAATACGTTAACGGCTTTTTTGCCAGAAAACCAGCCGTAGCCCTCCGTCATTTCAGATAAGTATCTACTAGTATTCATGCTATGTGTTTTGACCTTCGCCAAGGCATAGTGTTTGGTAGCTAGTGGGTGCTTATCAGTGGCATAAATAGATGCATTAATCTAGGACAGGCGTACAACTGTTTTGACCTTCGTCAAGGGCTTGTACGAATGGGTTTAGGTTAATCTGGATAATGATGAGTAGAACTTGACTTTCAACTTATAATGTTTTGGCCTTCGTCAAGGTTATAAGCGCACAGGGAAAAAATCACATCGGGAGTTTCAAACAAAATGGAAACTTGTTAGTGTTGCATACCTTCTTGAGTGTGGTGTTTTTGGTAGGCTTCCTTCAAACTCATCACATAATGATAGTTGGGTCCTAATCCTACTGTGAGTATCTGCTACTCTTCGGGAAACAATTTCACTTAACAATCGATACTATAAACCAAGTAGGTGTCTAGAACAGTGTTAGCAGGGCTATGCCTCCAGAGAAAAGAGATTATATAATTAAGGAACTTCGCGAAAGCATTGGAAAATCTCTCTCAAAATACTGACATTAGCCTGGCTAAAAGGTTAAGCAAGTATTGTAACGTATGATTAATCCTGACTAATTCTTCTTTTAGGGTTTGAACAAGAATTCGAGAAAACGGTGGGAGCAATCCTGTTTAGATAAACTAAAAACCAATCTAAACTTGCAAGAGCATATGCTGAGTGTTTCTTTTCTCCTCTCCTAATTGCAGCGACCATGAAGGGACTTAACCTCATATTAGATAAAAATAAACTCGTTGGGCGAAACTATAAAGACTGGCTGAGGAATGTCCAAATGGCCCTAACATATGATAAGGTCGCATACGTCCTCGTGGCGAAAGCTCCCCTGTTCCCGGTCAAGCATCCTCGATCGCGGACATTGAGGTCCGTAAGACCTGGGATCTTGATTGTGTGAAGGCCAAGTTCCTCGTGCTGGCCTTTATGGACAATGAACATCAGAGGCGGCACGAGAAGATGGACCTTACTTCCATCTTCCTCCATACCAAAGAATTATATAGAAAGCAATCTCGTATCACAAGTTACAAGACCTCGAAGAAACTTTTTCAAGCATGGTTGGCTATTGGATCATCTGTCGGGGACCACGTCCTAAAGACAATTTCTCTCATCGAAGAGCTCGCGGACCTGGGAACCACGTTGGAAAATGAGTTGTATATCTACTTGGTCCTCCAGTCCCTTCCCTCCACCTATGCCCAGTTCATATTAAATTTCAATATGAATAGTATGGAAGTTTCACTTCCCGAGCTCCTCAACATGTTGAGGATGGTAGAGGGAGCCTTGAACAAAAGTAAGGAAACACCCGCTCTTTTTGTTGGAGGATATCTTCTTCTTCTAGATCCAAAGACAAGGCCAAGGGGAAGAAGAAGAAGGCCCCTACCAAACCGATGGGAGGTGTGTAGAAGGTGGCGGGAAAGGGAAAGGAAAAGATGGGAGGGGTAGCCACAAAGGAAGAGTGCTTCTATTGTCGGAAGAAGGTCATTGGAGGAAGGACTGCAGGGCCCTAAAGGCCAAGAATCAGGACACGAACCAAGTTGTGGCTTCGATTTCAGTGTGTTCGTGATTGAAAACTGCATTTCCATAAACTCTACTTCCTGGGTATTGGATACTAGATCAGGATCTCACATCTGTAATTCTTTGCAGGCATTGAGAAATCGTAGGGTTTTGAGGAAAGGTGATATGACCCACGGGGTTGGCAACGGAGCCAGTGTGGACACAGTTGCAGTAGGAGAAAATCATCTTGGATTGGTGAGTGGACATATTTTGTTGTTGCATAATTTCTTTTGTGTGCCCAGTATGGTGTGTAATATTATATCGGTGTCTTTATTATTAAATGAAGGATATAATTTTGCACTTGTAAGCAATGTTATCAACATTCGCCTAAATCATGAAATATTTGGGTCAGGTACACTTAGCAACGGAATATACATTCTCAATCAATATCAAGTTTGCAACGTCCAAAACAAACTATAAAAAGCTCCAGAATCAAACCAAGCTTTTCTATGGCATTGTTGCCTCGGTCATATCAATGAAACACGACTGACTAAGTTACATAAAGAAGGATACTTAGATCTGTTTGAGTGTCATTCATATACAACTTGTCGATCATGTATCATAGGAAAGATGACAAAAACTCCGTTCACTGGACACAGAGAAAGAGCCACTGAGCTCCTGGGACTCATACACAGCGACGTGTGTAGGCCAATGTCTACACATGCATGAAGTGGCTATTCCTACTTCATTACTTTCATAGATGATTTCTTTAGGTATGGAAATGAATTCTTAATGAAATATAAATCCAGGGCCTTTGAGAAATTTCAAGAGTACAAGAATGAAGCGAAAAAGCAAACCGGCAAAATTATCAAGATGCTCCGTTCCAATAGGGGCGGAGAATACTTAAGTGCCAAGTTCCTGGAATACCTAAAAGAGAATAGAATTCTCTCTCAGCTTACTCCTCCATACACACCACAACACAACGGTGTATCAGAAAAACGGAATTGCACCTTACTAGATATGGTGAGTTCCATGATGAGTAATGCTGAGTTGTCGCTATCCTTCTAGGGTTATACACTGGAATCTGCTGCATACCTGTTGAACAAAGTTCCAACTAAGTCTGTGCCTACCAATCCATATGAAATGTGGAGTGGAAAGAAACCCTGTCTCAAGTATTTAAAGATATGGGGTTGTCCTGTCTTTGTCAAAATGGTTCATCCGGACAAATTCGAGGCATGTTCAGTACTGTGCAAGTTTATGAGATACCCATTATTTCTATCACGCTGAGGAACAAAAGATCTTTGTTTCTCATCATGCCCGCTTCATGGAAACTCAATTTCTCGAAAAATAAATAAGTGGGAGCACGATGGAACTGGAAGAAATTCCAGAACTACAGACTATTACTGAAAACTTAGAAGAACCTGAGACTTCAATGGAACATGACGTACCCATGCCACTCCGCAGATCTAGTAAGCTATCTCATCCGCCCGAAAGATACTACGGTTTTCTCTTAGACGGGGATCGAGAGGATTGCATCATCGACGATGATGAGCCGACTAGTTTCAGCAAGCCATCATGAGAAAAGACTCGGTGAAGTGGCTGGATGCTATGCGATCCGAGATAGAATTCATGTACAAAAAAAAGTCTAGACTTTGGATTTTGTTCTTACTGGGGTAAAACCCGTAGGATGCAAATCGATCTTCAAAAAGAAGATTGGTGTAGATGGTCAGGTAGAAACCTACAAAGCTAGACTTGTTGCTAAATATTTTCGTCAAAGACCAGGATTGGACTATGACGAAACTTTTTCACCCATGGCTATGCTTAAATCCATTTGGATCCTACTTGCCATTGCTGCCTTCTATGACTATGAGATCTGGCAGATGGATGTTAAAACGGCCTTTCTAAATGGAAATTTAGAAGAGTGTGTTTTCATGGATCAACCAGAGGGCTTCATAGACAGTGGGAGCACTGGAAAGGTGTGCAGGTTGCTTAAATCCATTTATGGATTAAAGCTGGTATCACGGAGTTGGAACATCTGTTTTGATGAGACGGTCAGAGAATTTGACTTTATAAAAAATTTAGATGAACCTTGTATTTATAAGAAGATTGTAGGGAGAACAATGGTATTCCTCGTTTTATACGTTGATGACATTCTCCTGATAGGAAATGACATTCCTATGCTACAATCGGCTAAGCTGTACTTATCGCAGAAGTTCTCTATGAAAGACCTGGGTGATGCCTCGTACATTCTGGGTATTAAGATCTATCGTGACAGATCTAAAAGAATATTGGGACTTTCACAGTCGGGGTACATTGACACCGTACTAAAGAGGTTTAGTATGGAAGATTCTAAATGCGGTAATTTGCCAGCTTGTCATGGAATCACCCTCTCCAAAGACATGTCTCCCAAGACTGAAGAGGAGAGGGCTCACATGAGCATAGTACCCTACGCTTCGGCGGTAGGGTCAACAATGTATGCGATGTTATATACCAGACCAGAAGTAGCTTACGCACTTAGCATGGTAAGCAGGTATCAGTCTGACCTAGGTGAGAAACATTAGATAGCTTTGTAAGCCAGTCTAAGGTAAGGCCTTTTGTCAGCCCTATTGGTTTCTTAAGTACCTGAGAAAGACTAAAAAGATGTTCCTGATATACGATAATGGGGACCTCCAGATTGAGGGTTTTACCAACTCTGGCTTCCAAAGTGACAATGATGACTCTAAATATGTCTCAGGTTATGTTTTTACCCTCAACAGAGGGGCGGTCTATTGGAAGAGCTCTAAACATGATACCGTAGCAGACTCGACGATGGAGGCTAAGTATATCGCTATGAGCGACGCCACAAAAAGGCAGTCTGGATTAGGAAGTTCGTTTCTGAATTTAAGGTGGTTCCATCCATTGCTAATATAATACCTTTGTATTGTGATAACAATGGAGCTATGGTTTTAGCAAAGGAACCACGGTCCCATCAAAATTCCAGACATATATTGAGGCGGTATCACCTGATCAGGGAGATCGTGGATCGCCAGGAGATCGAGCTACGAAGAGTGGAAACAAAAGACAACATGGCAAATCCATTCACCAAGGCCATCCCTCAATTATAGTTTGAAAAACTATTTGAGATGTTAGGCATGCGGTACGCCATCTACCCGGTCTAGTGAAGACAGCGGGTACTCATTGCGCCAATTACAGGCCTTAGGGAAAGTGGGAGATTGTTGGATATGTATGCCCTAGAGGCCTTCATTGTATAGGATGCTATGAATATATATATATATATATATATATATATATATATACACACACATGACAACCTTGCTCGATATGATTGTATGCTATTTGGTTTGTCTTCATCTTAACATGTGATGTGTTTTACTTTGTATTTCATATCTTGTATACATGTTGATAAAGCCCGTAGGATCTTTGCCTGACTACCTGCATTGTGATGGCGATCATACTTATGGGAGCTGGGTAGTCAATAGGCACATCCTTAAAAGCGTCCCTACTCATAGGAGTATCAAGACTGAGCATCGTTACTCCAGAGTAGACTAGTGTATACATATCTAGATCCTGACGAGGGGTGATGGATTGGTCCCACAGCCATTGGTGAGGTGCACCTAAGATTGTATACAGGTGCTCACTGGATGTGAGTACACCGGACAGGACTTTCCGAGAACTGACTAGATGGTATTATACTTAGCGTCAGATAGCAGTTCTCTGGTGACATGAGTGTAGATAGTTTGTCGACCTGAGGTCGTCATTTGTCTTGTGTGAGTTCCCACTGTGCTTTGATTACTACCCTACCACGTCTTAAAGGAGTCGTGCAACAGTCCCGAGTTACATGGAGGCAGTAAGCGACTGTTAGGAATTCATCTCTCCCGGTATAGGGAGTCGATGTCGTGCAGTGATCAATTGGTCAACACCATAAGTCCCTGGCCAGGGCGGATTGAGAATTACTAGTGATCGGACTAGTAGATTCTCGGATGGTCTTGAGCCATACCGATATGACTTGTCTGGTTATTAGGGATCTGATGTTTTCCACCATCCTAGACCTTACATGCGATACTCTCAGATGAATAAACTAGATTGCACGGAGATTGTCACGGACAGACTCAGCAGGAGTTCGGATGAGTTTGCTCATCGGCATCCTTTTCGTCATGTACCTGGGTTGCCATTACGTACAGCTAGTGTCACTGACAGACTTGTGGTTAATCACACTGCCAACAAACTGTCGACTCTTTAGAGTCCCACACATAGGGTTTTCCTGGATCAGGCGAGAAGATGTAGAGGTCGTATGGTCTTACAGCAGGGTTTCGATCGCATACGTGTACTGGCTACATGGATGATGTTCGGACGGATAATACTAGTGGGCATTGGTTTAATTCGGATCCTTGTATTATACTTGTCTCATTGTATTCGTATTTTTCGGAATACAAATACGGGTATGTATATACGGTGAGGGCATTCTTGTAATTTAATAAGAATGGGCTTCTAGAAGGAGACACCTCGTTATTGGATTTATCCTTTTTGGAAAAAGGATTAATGAGGTGGAATTTGGAGAGACACCTGAGGAATGGTTGAAAGCATGGTTTGGTATTTGTTTATTCATTTATGGTTACTATTCAAGTATGGGTCATTATTTTGAGAGTTTAATAATTCATGCTTGAATTATTGTGGTGAGACTTATACCATTCTCTCAACCATTATCCATTATCTTTTATTCATTCTCACTTTCTTATTCTCTCTCCTAGTTTTTACTCTCCTCCTCCCTCAAGCTCAAACCTTCACATGTGTTGTGATCTATTGAGCTTTGAGACATATTAATCCATAGATCTTCTTTACATCTACTTAGTAGTTTTCTTTAGCAAATTAGATCATTAAGTTACCTCAATTGAGGTTGGAGCTTGACCATAGGTCCTCGGGTGGATCTTCTACGACCTAAATGCAACCGGCAACCGAGTTCGTTTGAAGTTTCGGAGGAGCCAAAGAAAGGGGTTCAAAGTTGAAGCTCGATCCAAGGAGCAAAGAACCACTAGAAGCCCGAAGGACTTGACATGAAGGTACAATCCTCTATCCGAGTAGTTAAAGCCATCATGTAGTTTAGTTTAGCTAGTTAAGGTTTAATAAAGATCTTAAAGTGGATAAAGACTATGTTGCAAAGCCAAACATGATCTTTTGATGGAGAAAAATCGTTTTTGATGAATTCCGCCTCCCCGCGAACTCGCAGGGTGTACGACATAGACTTACAGCGGTTACAAAAAGATCAGGATAACGTTCCCTCATCTCATCCTCTCTCTTCCACATGGATTCTCCCGGAGAGTCCTTCCTCCACATAACTTTAACCAGCTGGACTGTCTTGTCCTTCAATGTCTTCTCCTTTCAATCTAGGATCTTGACTGGTTGTTGTTCGTAGGTTAGGTCAGCCCCTACTGTGATTTCAGAATGATCCAAAACATGACTGGGGTCATCAACATACCTCCTTAACTGCGAGATATGAAAAACGTCGTGTACGCCCTCCAAAGAAGCTCGTAATGCTAGGCGATATGCAACCTCCCTAACTCGTTCAAGGATGTCAAATGGACCGATGAAACGCGGACTAAGATTTCCCTGCATCCCGAAACGTATCACTCCACGATTCGGTAAGATCTTCAGGAACACATGTTCTCCTGGTTGAAATTCTAGGTGCCTCCTTTTTGCAACTGCCCAGTGTTTCTGTCGATCCTGAGCTATACGTAGTTACTCCCTTATGGTTCTCACCACTCCCAAGGTCTCGACAATCAACTCTGGTTCTAGAAGTTCTCGATCTCCAACGTCATCCCAGTTCAATGGAGACCTGCACTTCCTCCCATATAATGCCGCAAAAGGTGCCATACCGATACTTTCCTGGTAGCTGTTGTTATACGCGAACTCTACTAAGTGCAAGTGGTCCTCCCAAGATCCCTCAAAATCCAACATATAGGCTCGGAGAATATCTTCGAGAATCTAAATAACTTTCTTGGATTGGCCATCGGTTTGGGGGTGATAGGCTGTACTGAAACTCAGGTTCGTGCCAAGACTCTCCTGTAGACTTTGCCTGAAATGAGATTGGAAACGTGTGTCTCAATCAGAAACGATGCATACAGGTACTCCGTGTAATCGGACGATCTCCTCCATATACTTCTTCGCTAGGCTATCGGTTGACCGGCCGACGCGAAAAGGAATGAAATGCACGGACTTGGTAAGCTGGTCCACGATTACCCATACTGCATCGTTTTCCTTGGTACTGCGTGGGAGTGCAGTCATAAAATCCATGGTGATGTTCTGCCACTTCTATTTGGGTATCGGTAAGGGCTGTAAAAGACCGGCAATTCGGTGGTGTTCAGCCTTCACCTGTTGACAAATCAGGCACTTGGATACACTCTTTGCTACCTCCCGCTTCATACCATGCCACCAATAGTTTTGACGGAGGTCCTTGTACATTTTCTTCCTTCCAGGATGAACGGTGTATGGAGAACTGCGCCTCTTTCATCAATTCCTCTCTGATTTCTCCGGTAGGCACACAAATCCTGCTTCCATATCTTAGTGACCCGTCCTCATGAATGATGAAGTCAGTTCATAAGTTTGTTTTTACCTTCTCTCGAATCTTTTGTAATCTTGTATCTCCAGCTTGAGCTTCTTTGATCCGATCCACCAATGTGGACTGAATTTACATATTCATAAGTGACGAGGATACTCCGGGCATGATTACCTTCGTCTCTAACTCGTTGAGGTCCTGTAGATTCTTCCAGTGAGTAGAAAGACTCAACGCCATCGGCTGGCGACTCAAAGTATCAGGGACCACATTTACCTTCCCTGGATGATATTGCAGGTTTATATCAAAATCTGTCATTAGTTCTAGCCACCTCCTTTTCCTCATATTGAGCTTCTTCAGAGTAAAGATATACTTCAAACTCTTGTGATCGGTATAAATCTCCACTTTCTCCTCTAATAAATAATGCCTCCAGATTTTGAGTGCGAAGATAACCGCAGCAAGCTCCAAATCATGGGTCGGGTACTTGTGTTCGTGAATCTTTAGCTGTCTCGATGCATATGCCACTATCTTTCCATGTTGGTGCAACACACATCCCAATCCCTTTCCCGAGGCATCGCAATGAACGTCGAAACCTCCAGTTCTGTCGGGAATAGTAAGAATGGGCGTTGTAGATAGACGAGTGTTTAACTCCGAGAACGCTTTCTCACAAGCCTCAGTCCATACATACGGCATATCCTTTCAAGTCAAACAAGTCATTGGTTCCGCAATCCTGGAGAAGTTTTAATAAACCGGCGGTAATATCCAGCAAGCCCCAAGAAGCTCCTGATCTCCGTAACTGTTCCTGGTGTCGGCCATTTTTGTATAGCGTTAATTTTGGCCGGATCTACCGAAATTCCATCGCCCGATACAATGTGTCCCAGGAAAGCTATTTGCTCCAACCAAAACTCGCATTTGCTGAGTTTTGCGTATAGTTGATGTTGACGCAAAGTTTTAAGCACAATGCTCAGATGCTCCGCATGTTCCTCTTGATCCTTTGAATACACAAGGATATCGTCGATGAAAATGACGACAAACTTGTCCAAGTATTCATAAAACACTTAGTTCATCAAATTCATGAATACCGCCTGGACATTAGTCACTCCAAAAGGCAACACTAGAAATTCGTAGTGCCCATACTTAGTCTGGAAAGCCGTCTTAGGAATGTTAGATGTCTTGAATTTGAGTTGATGATAACCCATCCGCAGATCTAGCTTCGAAAACACTCGAGACCCTTCCAACTGATTGAACGGATCGTCTATCCTCGGCAGACGATACTTGTTCTTAATAGTGACCTTATTTATCTCCCGATAATCTATACACATCCGCTTGGTTCCATCCTTCTTAGGTACCAAAAGAACCGGAGCACCCCAAAGTGATGTGCTCGGTCTAATAAATCCCTTGTTAAGGTGGTCCTCAATTTGCATTCGAAGCTCGGTCAATTCTGCCGGCCTAATTCGATATGGTGCTCATAAGATTGGTTGTGTGCCTGGAATCAAGTCTATTGCGAATTCGATCGCTCGATCTGGTGGTAACCCAGGCACCTCGGAGAATACATCTTCGAACTTTCGAACCACCATCAGCATATCTTCCTCCTCATGTAAAGCACATAACCATTCCTCCTTCCTCGGTACAGCTTTATAAGTTGCTGGATCCAAGGATCGCCTCCTGCTCTTGAATATGAACATTGGATGGTCAAGAATCTCGAACACTACCCTCCTTTGACGGCCGTCGATGGTAGTGTAAAAAGTACTCAACCAGTCCATGACCAAGACTATGTCGAAATTAGACGTATCTATCACCATAAAGTTGGAGTAGAAACCCCAACCGTAGATCACCACGGGACATAGGTCATACCCCATAGTGGACTTGATCAAACCGTTTCCTGTGTTGACATGTCATTCAGTGACGGGGGGTGCCACTAGAATGGAGTTGGTTGTCACAAACTTTTATGCCATAAAGCAGTGTGACGTGCCGGAATAAAAAAGTGTAAGTGTGGGTGTAGAGGATACTAGAAGGACACCTACGTTTTAAAAGTAAGGGTATGGGTAAGCCTAACTATATGTGGATAATGAAAATAACAGTGATACTGGAAGCAAAAAAATAGACGGGAAAGGAATGGATACCTGTAATGACTTCCCCCGTGGCCTCAGCCTCCTCTGCTGTCATAGTATAGGCCTGGTGCTTGGGACCCTTTCGCTGAGCTTGCTGAAAAACATGCTTTTGCGAAAGCAAGGGTGGTCTTCTAGCTAGCGCACCTTGTCTGGTCGGCTTAGCAACAGGAAGTGGTCGGTTCTCCTGTTGTGGTGCCTCATTATTGTCTGGCTTGTTGACAGGGCCTAGTGGTCCTCTTCTCTGAGGACAGTTCCCTATAGCATGATCTGGAGACCCATAAATTATATAGAGTTTGTTCAAAATACGGCAGTCCCTCATGTAATGTCCGACTCTGCCACAGTGGTTTCATATGACGGTTGGTTTTCTTAGGACAATTGGCCCTGCTGGCCTCTTGAATTGTTTTCTTCCATTGAATTTGGAAGACGATCCTCCTGAAATTTGATTTGCCGGTCGTTTTATCCCGGATGAACCATCGCTCTTCTTGATCCTTTTCTCCAAATCCTCATAATTACGAGCTGCCTCTGGAATGCATCATAAGTGGGGAGAGCGGTACAGGACATGGCTAACTGTGTCCTAAGATCTAACCCCGGTCGGAATCTTTTAGCATACAATTCAGGAGTGGCCACAAGATGGAGAGAGAACCGGCTAAGCATAGCATATTCCGCCACATATTGGTCTATAGTCATCTCCCATATAGACCCATGTTGGAACTGAACGAACTTCCGCTCCATATCAATATGTGCTACTACTGGAAAGTACTGAGTATCGAAATGCACCTTGAAGGTTTCCTAAGTGATAAGCTCCATCGGTCTACTTTCCTCAGCTTCCCACCATATTTGGGCATTGTCCGTGAGTTACAGCTTGCCAATGCTGACCCACGCATCCTTTGGGACCTGAGCAGCCCCAAGGTCGTTGACAGTTCCCCGAAGCCATTCCTCAGCTTTAAATGGAGTCCCTTTCCCAGCAAAAGTCTTCGGATGCAATGATCGGAAATATTTAACTCCTACGTATCCTTAAGAAGTTGAGGCTAATGCCTTCTCTAATAGCTCAGCCTGTTGCTGCCTACTTTCTCATAGCTCTTGGTGAAGGGCGACGATCTGTTTCTGTTGTTGGTCTAACAGCTCTTGCATTATATTCATCATGGCTGCTTGCTGAGCCGCGTCCCCATGGATCATATTTCCTCTCCTGTTGCGGTTATGGTTACGACCAGCCATCATTAACTGAATAAGAAGGTGGATTAGGTTACAAACAGATTCGAGAATGAGACCAGATAGTAACTTGAACGAAAGAATAACAATTAATGCTAGAGGTAAACTAAGAAAGGAAAAGGAACGAGACAGAAGAGAGTTTTTCTCGAAACTAAGATTTCATTAATAAAAGTTAAAAGGAGATACAACTAAAGATAAACGTGGACCTACTGCTACACATAGTTTTATTTGGCCAACTAGTACAAACTAAAACTAATACTGATCGTCTCGATCACTGTCCGTCAAACAAACGGGTGGAACCGCTCAGCTCTAGCGCGTCGGCTGTTAACCTTCCTTGCAAAGCTATAGTAGAAGGGTGAGCCTGGTATGTCACGGTGATAGAGTCATGGAGGAGTACGGCGCACCCATCGATAAGCATGCCCATAAATATAGAGCGTTTCCCCAATAAACCATATGTGAGGACCGTATTCTTCCAGCTCCTCCACCCCAATGGGAGCCTCCTCTTCAGCTGGGGCCTCTTCAATAGGTTCCTCTTCCACTGGTTCTTCCTCGATGGGTTCCTTTTCTTCCAGCTCTCCTTCGGTAGGTTCCTTTGAGTCACTGTCGGAGATAACCGTCAGAGGTCCTACGACCTCATCGTCTAAATAACTAAGTGTAGCCTCGAAGGTAATATCTGACATGTTGTCCTCGTCGGGAAGGGGTAGGTACAACTTCTAGATTGGCCATGACCTGAAAGAAAAAGGTCATGGTCAGAATACATAATGTGAAGGAAGATTGAAAGAACAATGGAAGATGTATGACAGTGTAAGTGGATAAGATTCACAAACATAATAACGTCCGTTAATGGTTTAAATTTAGTACATTGAGGACTTGCATGGGCCACCACTAAACCATGTCATGCCCCGCTTCCCAAAAGTACGAAAACAGTAGCGTACCAAGGTCCGCAACCTAACTGTGTCGAGAATGGTATTTTCTCGAAAAAGTTACGTTAAGCGTATAAATCATGCAGGCAATATACCAAAACTGATAATAAAAATAAAAGAATTTATTTCTATTAACTAACATTATTGTATCCCAAATTACTGAAAGTAAACTAAATAGTTTGATTACATTTATTAAAAGAAAGCAAGCCCTAAACAGATGGGCAATAGAAGAGCTATCCTAATACTCCTGTGTCAACTCCGCGTAGTCTTCATTACTGGGCTCCATTCCATCGTCTCCTTCTTCATTATCCTCTTCCTTATCAAACGGATGTTCCAAGGATAGAGAAAAGGAAAGGAAGTCCGCCAGTGAGTTACACTCGGGTAGAATTTTCTCAACAGAAAGTAATGGTAAAGAGAACAAGTGTGTGTAATATATGATGTCATATGTATGCAGAGGTGTGATGGATGTATTGTAGGTATTTGGTAAATTAACGAAAATATGGTTTTACATGTTTACCATTAATTTTATTTTTAAAAATTCAATAAATAAAAATTTACTATAATTTTTCCATGTTTTAATAATTAAGGAACTAATTATCGATAACCTTTATTTAACATCGTAGATTATATTTATTCCTGCAAATGTTGTCCCGGTCATAATAGTCACTTTACGCCTTAGTTCCATATGTCCAAGCATGAATATGGGGTTGTCCGTTATCCCGTGATTTTATCATGAAGGATAACTGCTAAAAGTTCACTATATTGTTAGAGTTTAATATCGTTTTAATTATCAAAACCCGTAAAATAGATAATGCAGTTAAAACATCATAATTATGTACTAGATTTTTTGCACAGATAGAAATTTTCATAATAAAGATAACAGGGGGTCAAGTGTTGAGAAATCCTACCTGAAATGAGCTAGGAAAAATGAAAGTCGGCGAACGTCGGGTTGTATGAGAAAAGTTATATCTTGAAGCCGAGAATTTTTTTGCCATTGGGACTTGGTCCAGAGTGTAGAAAACTTAAATAGAAAGATCTGGATATTTTTTGAGATTTTTTTGTTGAACAGATATTTTTGGGGGGATTTTAGAAACTCAAGGCTATTTATAAGGATTTTCTGGGATTAAAAATCCCTATTAATTTCCCTAGCCACTACAGGAGCCGAACCCACGAACCGCCAAAATCCGGACCGTCGCTCGACCAGATCCAATGACCTACATCACATCGCGCATGGGCTGGCATGGGACCCGGCTCGAGTTGGCTCGGGCGATCCTTGACCGTTGGATCGTTGATCCAACGGTCCAGATCAAAGGCGTCTATATATATTTTTTTTTCTTTTTTCTTTTAAATAAACTGTCGGCATAATCTGGACTGTTGGTTTTTAGATCCGACGGTCCAGATCCATTCCCGCTCTAAAAATATTAATAAAATTTGGTTTTAATATTTAAAAATGTTTTAAAAATTGTTTTTGGCTTCTAACAATTATTTTAAAATAGTTAAAAATATTATAAAAATCTGGGAAAATTATAGAAAATGTATTTTGATGTTTTCTATCCTTTGTAACCAAATTTGGTCCAAAATAGCTACCCTTGTCGGTTTTAAAAACTTTTCCCTTCGATAAAAAAATCCATTTAAATTCTTAAAAATTCCTAAAAATAACTTTAATTCATTTTAATCATGAAAAAATATTTTTTAAGTGTTTTCTACTGATAGAAGCAGTAAAATAATTGTTTTGACTTCGAAAAAAATTGTAAAACGTTTTTATTACGTATCTAGGTTACACGGTCGTTACAATGGATTCAAGCAAGGCTGGTAATTTTAGATGTAAATTATGAGATATTGAGGTAGTTCATACGTGAATCCAATGAAATCTTAGGAGTCCCACTAGATCATGAATCCATGTCTACTAATACAAGCAAGTTATCATGAGGGCCCGTGTTTCCTTACTCCTGAATTATAGTCTGTTGAGTTTGGAATAATTCAACATTAGGTTGAGTCCCGTTACTAACACTTGATTCAGGCCCGTGGTTTCTTACCCCTGGATTATAGCCTGTTGGGTTCGAGAACACTCTTTATATTGGTTGACATTCACCCTTGAACTCACGTTAGTTACTTTTACCTTTTAGAGACCTTTTAGGACATTTACATTCATATTCACTATACCTACACTCCACGGCCATATTATACTTGTTTTCCATGTTAATATAGTTGACATACACATTACCATGCAAGCTACTTGTTTACATGTTCATGATTTATATCCATGCTATATCATATATCACATTACACCTTGCATTTCATTCATATACATCACACCCATTTCTTAGGGACTTATAGAGCGAAAGTTCACAGACGGGCATTGTTAGTTATGTATATGCCCTAGAGGCCATTGTTGTACATATGATGTATATTATAATGGATGCTTGGTTATATATAGAGATGACTTTCTTGCTCGTCATGATAGTATGCTATTTGGTTTCACCTTATCTTAACATGTTTACTTGTATTGGTTTACTGTTTTACTCTCACATGTTGATAAAGCCCTTAGGACTTGTACTCGACTACTGGGACTATGATGAGATCATACTAGTGGGGCCGCGGTAGTCGATGAGTACATCCTATAACTATTCCTAGTCGAGGGTATATCGAGACAGGGCATCGATACACCAGAGTAGACTAGCGTATACGCATCTTGACCCATATGATGGGCGATGGATGATCCCATATCCATCGATGTTTGACATCAGAGATGGTGTACGGGTGCTCAGTGGAGACTGGGTACACTGGACGGACTCGTCGAGAACTCCCAGATGGTGATATACCACACGTCAGATGGCAGTTCTCTGGTGACACTGGTACAGGGTAGTCTGTAGACCCGAGATCGTCATAGAGTCTTGTGTGATTCCCACTGTGCTTTGATTTCCACCTTACCACGTCCAAGAGGGCGTGCAAAACGGTGGCTTTTGGGTACAGTCCCGAATCACATGGAGGCAATGAGCGATAGGAGGGGATTCGTCTCTCCCGGTATAGGGAGTTGATGTTGTGCTGTGTTCGATTGGCTATAACTGGAAGTCCCTGGCCAGGGCTGATATAGAGATATACTGGTAAGTGTTACCAGTAGTTTCTCGACCCGTTATGAGCCACACATCGACACGACTTATCGGTTACTGGGGTCTGACGTATACCACCCCTAGACTTGATATGCGACATATCAGACGAACAGACCGGACTGTACGGGAGTGTTACTGGTTGGATTCACAGGAGAACGCACAGGCTAGCTTGTTGATCTTCTGATCGCTCAATACCTGGGTGGCTGTTACGTTTAGCTGACCGCTTGCAGCTTGTGGGTGTTTGATATGATCATCACCTGCTACCGGCGTATTGACGATTCTTTAGAGTCCTACACAGAGGTTTCTTGGCTCAGGCGAAACGGAGTAGAGGCACATATGTGATATGTGCAGGAACGAGAATAATGTGATATGGGATACCGTATTATATTCTCGCGATATTTGGATATGAACCGGGACATCGGATCAAGTGTTGATTCGATGAATCGGTACATGATATATTAGTCGGTTATATTCGATATAGCCGGATCGTCGGATCAAGTGTTGATTCGATGATTTAATATATAATAATATATATGATATATTATTATATTAACTGATATTGGCTTGCTTTATGATTTCATTTTCTCAGCGGATGATACATTGATATATATGCGATATATGTTAATTGTATTATTTTCTTTTGTTGCAAATATATAATTTATATGTGATATATATTATTGTGACATGATATGATTAATTGTTAAACATGTTTAAGAATGATTAATTGAGGTTAGGTTTGATTAGGGTTAGTAGCTTCAAGTTCCTTCTAGAAGCTTTTTCTTTTGTCATTCTTAAGATCTTTATGGATGACACATTCATTTAACCTAACCAAACCCTAACCCTAGTTGTTTCTCTACTCATTCTTATCCTATCATCCTTGACCATGGTTCACAATTCAATCATATAGATTTCTATTCATCACAAAAGAAAAGGATTATCATTATTCTTTTTCCATTATCTTCTTCTTCTCTCTTGAAAGAAAAGCTTGCTAGATTTTCTTAAGTGATGAATAAAAATGAGAAAATGATTTAAAAAGAAAGCAATATTACTACTCTCTCATACTCATCTCATCTAGCCCATGGGATTAGTGTGTTCTTCTCTTTTGAGTGAGAAAGCTTGAGCCGTAGCAACTTCAAGGTAGATCATCGGAGATTTGGAATACGATAAGCTAGAATGGATCGTTCGAGTCGTGGAGCCTCTCATGAGTCCGGGAGATCGTGGATCGCGGCAAAGGGACTTCTACTCGGAGCTTGTGAAGTGAAGGAGCGGACTACAAAGGTTGTAATCCCTCACACTTAGATAAAAGTTATCATCTTGCATATTAAACCTTAATAATCTAGCAAAGATCCCGGCTTTGGGTTGTTCGGCACGTCTAAAATTTAATTCGGGCATGTTTGATGCCTTATGAACCTTCACTAGAGTGCCTAGGAACCCTACAGTGGTATCAGAGCCAAGCTAGAGCATTAGGCGATGTGTTTACGAAGTTAAAACTCCGATCGAACCCGGAACGACGAAACTTGACCCCTCTCTGGAAATTTTTTAAATTTTGGGATTTTTCTAAAATAAAAATATGTAAAAAAATCAGCAGGGAATTATAAGAATTACCATGAAACACGTGCCCACAATTCCACCAACAGAGCGCGGAACTGCGGCAGAAACATGGTTCTCGCGGCGGTTCCGCGGCGGAACTGTAGGATTGGGACACGTGGCTTCATGGTATAGACCGTAGGTGCTTGCTGACTATTATACGTATTTTTAATCTGTTCTAGGTGTTTAAAATTCTGGGGTTTGTTTTGTAATAGTAGACTCGATCGGAAATTTTAAATTCGTATTTCTTTCCGGATATTTAGAAACTGTTAAACTATTTGAACGGATATCATTAACTTACTGTTTCCCGGTACGGCAAACTTTCAAGTGTTGAAATTTATTCGGGTTTAAATCTTTCGGAAAAATTGTACAAGTTAAGCGGTGGACCCTCTAGAAGACAACAAACCTTAACTCGATTATGTGACCGTCTTGAACTGCCTTTTGAACCTTCGGGTTTGGGGCAGTACGGCGTGCCACATGTGAGGCGTTGGCTTGACCCTTCTACGGCTGGATCACCGGTACTGTGACATATTCTGGGATTATTTGAACCCCGCTCAAGTGTTGAGCAATTTAGGAAATTTTGGGTGTTTGATTATCTGTTCGAAAAGTTTAATACTGTTTATTTATCTGGAATGTGATACAATATGTGGAATTCATAGAGTTAGGCATGAAATGCGAAGTATGTGATATTTCGGATTTACGATGTCTAAAGTGATTGTGGATTCCAAATATTGTAGTTTTACACTTTCTTTTCTGTGACCGTAAGTGTAATATGTGATATCGCCGGTTTCGTTGCTATATGTCAACGACAATTGGGATGCGCATATTTACTTACGTTGATGATATGAGATATTATGTGTTGCTGTGATATGTTATATTGGATCGTCGCGTTCTGAATAGCCGGGGGTTTTATGTGAGATGAGGGTTTTTATTTTCATTCATGTAAAATTCAGATGTAATGTAATATTCTTTTATTTGGGGCACTTCCTGGTTGCGGTTGATGTCACCAGTGTATATTATTTACTTTTCCGCATTAGGTAGACCCAAGGAGGGGAGCACAAGTAACCGGGTTCTAGGGTCCAGTGGGAGGCCATCTCGAGGAGTCGAGACCGGGTCACCTAACCCTAGAATTGGCAGTGTTACTTGCCGCTCTCGTAGGGGTCTTGGGATGTGGGTTTGGCTATTCGTCGCGACCGTGGAATCCGTGTTTTATACAGGCTCGTATTAAAAACACGGACGTCCTAGTATATCCAATATTTCATATATGTACTTCTGCTGCAATGTTCTGTGATGAGATCATATTACTGCCTGAGACGAATGCTTATACTATATATATATATGCTGATATATAAATATTACTGTTTTCGTTTCTTCTGTGATGCTTAGGAAGCATAAGCTGATGGGATTTTTATTAATGAGATTAATAAAAGAAAAGAAACCTAAAGATGTTGTAGAATCAAAAACTTTATAAAAAGGGTAGCTACAGTTTTGCTCTGCACAGTGATATATACGATATATCCTGCACCTTATTCGATGAGGAAAGGACCGAGATCCCTTCACCGGGAGTGACTCCTTTAGCGAAACTGGCAGATGCTACAAAACGCGGTTTGTTTTTTGATTGTTTTTAGTGTTTTGCTTTGCACAGCGGTATATATGATATATCCTGCACCTTATTCGATGAGGAAAGGGCCGACGATCCCTTCACCGGGAGTGACCCCTTTAGTGAAACTAAGAAAAGCCTCAAAAACACTCCTTTTTCAAAACTTCACTCGATTCTACGACGATATCATGTTCATTACGCTCAGGGTTTTCTGAAAAACCTGCGTAGCCCTCCGTCATTTCAGATACATATTATTTAGTATTCGTGCTACGCTTGTTGGCCTGCGTCAAGGCGTAGTGTGCGGTAGCTAACTAATATATATCTGTTTATGCATATGATGCAGATTCGATTAGGGTAGTCGTGCGACTTTGTTGGCCTGCGTCAAGGGTCGTGCGGGTGGGTTTAATTGAATCAAGAAATGACGGGTTGAACTTGACTAGCGCACTATGGTTTGTTGGCCTGCGTCAAGGTCATAGGATGCTAGGGGTAAAAACATTATCAGGAATTTCAAGTGTTGAAATTTGCAATGAGATTGCATACCTCCTATGAGATAGTTGGATCCCGATACCCACTGCGAGTAAGTGTTACTCCTGGGAGAGTTTTACACAAGACAATTAGCCGATCAAGTAGGTGTCTAGAAAAGTGTTAACGGGGTTACGCCTCTGGGAAAACGAGGTTTACTTTAATTAGGTCCGTGCGAAAGCACGGGGAACCTCCCTCAAAGTACCGACACTGATCTGGCTGAAAGATTGACGAAATTGTAGGGTGTAATTAATCCCGGCTAATCTTACCTTTTAGGGTTTTAAGGTAGATTTGATAAAACCAGTGGGAGACATCCTGATTAGATAAGATAATAACCAATCTAATCTTGCAAGAGCATGCGCTAAAAGTGTTTTCTTCTCTCTCTCTCCAGGTAGCGACCATGTCATGCCATAATCAAGATAATAATATGGATGTATTGACTGAACCTGATTATTGTACTGAGCAAGGGAACGTTAGACCCATTCTTTCTTATAAGAGTTATAAGACTGAACAGGAAACAGGAGAATATCTGGATTCTCACGCCGCCCAAAAGAACTTGTATATTGATGCATCTTCTTCGGGTGTGTTTGTTATTGAGAACTGTTTCTCAGTTCACCCTACGTCCTGGGTATTAGATACCGGATCAGGATCCCACATATGCAAACAGTTGCATGGGCTACGTAAAGGTAGAGAACTGGGAAAAGGTGATCATTCCGTTCAAGTAGGGAACGGTGCGAGTATTGTAGCCAAAGCAGTTGGCGAATATCACCTTGTATTGCCAAGTCGCAATACACTGATTCTAAATGAGTGCTATTATATACCGAACATGATGTGCAACATTATATCAGTTTCTTTATTGAGTAAAGAGGGATATAATTTTGTAGTACAGGATAATGTTATGAACATATTCCTAGATCAAAAGTTGATTGCATCAGGCTCGTTACATAATGGCATATTCATTCTAAATCAGAATACAGTCCTGAATATACAAAACACACACAAGAGGAAAAGTTCAGATATGAACGAATCCTTCTTGTGGCATTGTAGACTTGGTCATATCAATGCGACACGACTGGCTAAGTTACATAAAGATGGTTATTTGAATCCGTTCGAATTATCATCTTATGATACTTGCCATTCATGTCTCAAAGGAAAAATGACCAAAGCTCCGTTTAGTGGACACGGAGAAAGAGTTGCTGAACTCTTAGGACTGGTACATAGTGATGTATGCGGTCCCATGTCTACGCATGCCAGGAACGGTTCTTCCTACTTTATTACATTCACTGACGATCTCTCAAGATTCGGATATGTGTTCCTGATGAAACACAAGTCTGAAGCTTTTGAGAAATTCAGAGAATATAAGCACGAAGTAGAGAACCAAACGGGCAAAAGTATTAAGATTCTTCGATCTGATCGAGGAGGTGAATACTTAAGTGGTGAGTTCCTAGATTATCTAAAAAAGAATGGGATTCTCTCTCAGATTACTCCTCCTTATACACCACAGCACAACGGTGTATCTGAGCGGAGGAATCGCACCCTATTAGATATGGTGCGCTCTATGATGAGCGAGGCTGAGTTACCTATTTCCTTCTGGGGGTATGCACTGGAGACAGCAGCATACCTATTGAATCAAGTTCCAACTAAATCTGTACCTACCACACCATATGAGATATGGAGTGGGAAGAGACCATGTCTTAAACGAGTTAAGATATGGGGTTGTCCGGCATATGTGAAAACACAAAATCCGGACAAACTCGGCGCAAGGTCTATTCTGTGCAAGTTTGTTGGATATCCCAAAGATTCGCGCGGGTATATCTTCTACCACACCGAAGAACAAAAGGTGTTTGTTTCTCGGCACGCCACCTTTTTAGAAAAGGAATTTCTTGAAAAAGAAATTAGTGGCTCTGAGGTAGAATTGGAAGAAGTTCCAGCAGAACAAACTACAACAGATGATTTAGTGGAACCAGAGGATTCAGTAGTACCCGTCGAACCCCAGCCTCTCCGCTGATCTAGTAGGGTTTCTCGCCCACCTGAGAGATACTACGGTTTTCTCATTGATGGTGGAAGCGAGGATTGCATCATGGATGATGATGAACCCACTAGTTTCGAGCAGGCCATCACAAGTAGTGACTCTGTGAAATGGCTGGATGCAATGCAATCTGAGATGGAATCCATGTACACCAACAAAGTATGGACTTTGGAAAATGCTCCTGAAGGGGTAAAACCCATTGGGAGCAAGTGGATCTTTAAAAAGAAATTTGGTGTAGATGGAAAAGTTGAGACTTTCAAAGCTAGACTTGTAGCAAAAGGTTTTCGTCAACGACCAGGTGTGGATTATGACGAAACCTTTTCTCCAGTGGCTATGCTTAAGTCCATCCGGATCTTACTTGCCATTACTGCATACTATGACTACGAAATCTGGCAAATGGATGTTAAGACCGCCTTTCTAAACGGTGATTTAGAAGAGTGCGTGTACATGACTCAGCCAGAGGGCTTCGTAGATAGTGGGAGCAGCGGAAAGGTGTGCAAGTTGCTTAAATCCATTTATGGATTAAAGCAAGCATCGCGGAGTTGGAACATCTGTTTTGATGTTGTAGTCAAAGAGTTTGACTTCATCAAAAATATAGATGAACCTTGTATCTATAAGAAGGTAGCAGAGGGTAAGGTTGTCTTCCTCGTATTGTACGTGGATGACATACTCTTGATAGGAAATGATATTCCTATGCTGCAATAAGTCAAGCTCTTCTTATCACAGAGATTCTTAATGAAAGATCTAGGTGATGCCTCCTGCATATTGGGAATCATGATCTATAGAGATAGATCTAAACGGATACTGGGATTGTCCCAATCCAGGTACATTGACACCATACTAAAGAGGTTTAGTATGGAAGAATCCAAACGTGGGAATCAGCCCACGATCTCTGGACTCACTCTCTCCAAAGAGATGTCTCCCAAGACTGATTTGGAGAGAGCTCGCATGCAAGGGATACCCTATGCTTCGGCAGTAGGCTCTATCATGTATGCGATGCTATGTACCAGACCCGATGTAGCATACTCACTAAGTGTAGTGAGTCGGTATTAAGCAGATCCAGGAGAGAGTCATTGGACAGCAGTGAAGAACATTCTCAAGTACTTGCGAAGGACTAAGGAGATGTTCTTGGTGTATGGTAACGGAGAACTCCAGGTGGAGTCCTTTACCGATTCCAGCTTCCAAAGTGATTAGGACGACTCTAAGTCGCATTCGGGTTTTGTCTTTACCCTCAATGGAGGGGCGGTATGTTGGAAGAGTTCCAAACAGGATACCGTTGCAGACTCAACGATGGAGGCTGAATACATCGCTGCCAACGATGCTGCCAAAGAGGCTATCTGGATCAAGAAGTTCATTAGTGAACTTGGAGTGGTTCCATCCATTGAGCATCCAATACCTCTGTATTGCGATAACAATGGAGCTGTGGCATTAGCCAAGGAACCCAGGTCCCATTAGAAGTCCAGACATATTCTGAGGCGGTATCACCTGATCAGGGAGATAGTTGATCGCCGGAAGATCGAGGTCAGGAGAGTAGATACGAAGGACAACACTGCGGATCCATTCACGAAGGCTATTCCCCAGATACAGTTTGAGAGATTATTCAGGATGCTAGGTATGAGATACTACAGCAGCTGGCCTTAGTGCAAGTGGGAGATTGTTAGTTATGTATATGCCCTAGAGGCCATTGTTGTACATATGATGTATATTATAATGGATGCTTGGTTATATATAGAGATGACTTTCTTGCTCGTCATGATAGTATGCTATTTGGTTTCACTTTATCTTAACATGTTTACTTGTATTGGTTTACTGTTTTACTCTCACATGTTGATAAAGCCCTTAGGACTTATACTCGACTACTGGGACTATGATGAGATCATACTAGTGGGGCCGCGGTAGTCGATGAGTACATCCTATAACTGTTCCTAATCGAGGGTATATCAAGACAGAGCATCGATACACCAGAGTAGACTAGCGTATACGCATCTTGACCCATATGATGGGCGATGGATGATCCCATATCCATCGATGTTTGACATCAGAGATGGTGTACGGGTGCTCAGTGGAGACTGGGTACACTGGACGGACTCGCCGAGAACTCCCAGATGGTGATATACCACACGTCAGATGGCAGTTCTCTGGTGACACTGGTACAGGGTAGTCTGTAGACCCGAGATCGTCATAGAGTCTTGTGTGATTCCCACTGTACTTTGATTTCCACCTTACCACGTCCAAGAGGGCATGCAAAACGGTGGCATTTGGGTACAGTCCCGAATCACATGGAGGCAATGAGCGATAGGAGGGGATTCGTCTCTCCCGGTATAGGGAGTTGATGTTGTGCTGTGTTCGATTGGCTATAACTGGAAGTCCCTGGCCAGGGCTGATATAGAGATATACTGGTAAGTGTTACCAGTAGTTTCTCGACCCGTTATGAGCCACACATCGACACGACTTATCGGTTACTGGGGTCTGACGTATACCACCCCTAGACTTGATATGCGACATATCAGACGAACAGACCGGACTGTACGGGAGTGTTACTGGTTGGATTCACAGGAGAACGTACAGGCTAGCTTGTTGATCTTCTGATCGCTCAATACCTGGGTGGCTGTTACGTTTAGCTGACCGCTTGCAGCTTGTGGGTGTTTGATATGATCATCACCTGCTACCGGCGTATTGACGATTCTTTAGAGTCCTACACAGAGGTTTCTTGGCTCAGGCGAAACGGAGTAGAGGCACATATGTGATATGTGCAGGAACGAGAATAATGCGATATGGGATACCGTATTATATTCTCGCGATATTTGGATATGAACCGGGACATCGGATCAAGTGTTGATTTGATGAATCGGTACATGATATATTAGTCGGTTATATTCGATATAGCCGGATCGTCGGATCAAGTGTTGATTCGATGATTTAATATATAATAATATATATGATATATTATTATATTAACTGATATTGGCTTGCTTTATGATTTCATTTTCTCAGCGGATGATACATTGATATATATGCGATATATGTTAATTGTATTATTTTCTTTTGTTGCAAATATATAATATATATGTGATATATATTATTGTGACATGATATGATTAATTGTTAAACATGTTTAAGGATAATTAATTGAGGTTAGGGTTTGATTAGGGTTAGTAGCTTCAAGTTCCTTCTAGAAGCTTTTTCTTTTGTCATTCTTAAGATCTTTATGGATGACACATTCATTTAACCTAACCAAACCCTAACCCTAGTTATTTCTCTACTCATTCTTATCCTATCATCCTTGACCATGGTTCACAATTCAATCATATAGATTTCTATTCATCACAAAAGAAAAGGATTATCATTATTCTTTTTCCATTATCTTCTTCTTCTCTCTTGAAAGAAAAGCTTGCTAGATTTTCTTAAGTGATGAATAAAAATGAGAAAATGATTTAAAAAGAAAGCAATATTACTACTCTCTCATACTCATCTCATCTAGCCCATGGGATTAGTGTGTTCTTCTCTTTTGAGTGAGAAAGCTTGAGCCGTAGCAACTTCAATGTAGATCATCGGAGATTTGGAATACGACAAGCTAGAATGGATCGTTCGAGTCGTGGAGCCTCTCATGAGTCCGGGAGATCGTGGATCGCGGCAAAGGGACTTCTACTCGGAGCTTGTGAAGTGAAGGAGCGGACTACAAAGGTTGTAATCCCTTACACTTAGATAAAAGTTATCATCTTGCATATTAAACCCTAATAATCTAGCAAAGATCCCGGCTTTGGGTTGTTCGGCACGTCTAAAATTTAATCCGGGCATGTTTGATGCCTTATGAACCTTCACTAGAGTGCCTAGGAACCCTACAGGCATTTCACCCATATTTGTTTTCTTGGAATGTTCGTCAAATACCGTGGAGACTGAAGAGGTAGACATCTCAGAGGAGGAGCATGATCAAATTGAGACCCAGACCCAGACCAGTTATCTTTTCTCAGTTTATGTATGCCACTTGTTTAGGCATTTCTATATCTTGTATTTCCTTTCAATTGAAATCATGTATTGTAAATGAATTAAGTTGAATGTAAATAAAGTTGTTGAAGTTTTTATCTCATGTTAATTTTCTTATCATTTTATATTGTTTCTTCTACGCTTAGCGTATTTATTCCGGAAAATGATCTTCTCGAAATAAATACGTCGCGGGCCTCATCACGTACCTGCTTCCGTCTACTGGGAAGCGGAGCGTGATAAGTTTTGTTGGCGGCCCATGCAGGTCCGTTCTGCATGAAGTCATAAGCAATATATAATAAGAAATATGAGATTCAACAACTTTACATTCCTTACAATTCAATTTCCGTTGAATCTATCCTAATCTTTCTTCTCTATCTAAGGTGATGGATTCTCCCAGCAATGCTAGCACCAACGATGGAAGTACACACCGCCACCTATCCTTACTGTTTTACCACCTCCACCTACTGTAACCGCTCCACTCACAGAATATATGATACTTCTGGAGGCTATCAAAAGCTTACTTCTGGGTCAGCAGGCTCCAAGCACGATTTTGCGTGAGCAAACTGCTCTCCTTCAATAGAGATTCACCCGCTCTAAAGCAAAAGCACCGGGAGTGAAAATAAATTTGGGCGTTACACCCGAAGAACTTCTCAGTGAAGGAGAAACCACTTGAGGCAGAGGAATGGGCATAGAGCATTGAAGACGACCTAGCCGCAGCTCAAGTTCCAGAAGTGGCTTGGGTCATAATAGCAAAACTCTAGCTTACTGATAATGCCAGAATCTGGTGGAAGTCCGAGGAGAGCCGTCTTGAGCAGCCAATCAAGTGGAAGACTTTTCATGATCTCTTTGATGTCAAGTATTTTCCAGAAACCGCGCACTTCGAGATGGAACAGAAATTCATCCACCTGCAACAAGGATCCATGTGGGATAAGACAGTGGGCGAGTACGATACTGAATTCACCATGCTCAACAGATTCGCTACCCATCTAATTCCTTCTGCAGAAATTAGAGCCAGGCGCTTCCAGCAAGGATTAGACCCGGAGATTCAGGCTTCCCTAGCAACGGGGAAATATCTAACACATGAAGCAGCTTTGAAATTAGCCCGTCGCTATGAAACCGCCATTAAGAAGAAGGGAAGGCCACAGTTGGTCGGTATGAAACGTCCCACAAATTAGATTGTTGGAGGAGCCTCTTCGAGGCCAACTCTCTCTGCGCCAGCTATGAGGCCAGGAGGATCATTTTCTGAGACCGAACTGAACTTTTGCATCTATTGTAAGAGGACCGGACACCAAGTCAAAGATCGTCGTCGAAGAATGGTATTTTTCTGATATGTGGATCATCTTCACACACCATAGGAACTTGCCCACATAACCGAACTGGACAAATTCCAGCAGCTAGACCAGCTATACAAGCTCCAGCTACTCGTTTAGCTCTTCCTGCACCTCCTCCACGTGAACCACCTTTACCTCATCCATCGATGTATCGGCATCACAGAGAAATGTGCAGAGACGTCAGGCTTTCACCTTGGCGGCCGTAGAAGCCGAAGCTATGGGTCAAGGTAACCCTGGTAAAAATCCCCTCCTAGCTTTTTCAGCCTTTCAAATTCTTGCATCCTGTTGGTCTTACATCTACCTAAACATTTTCATACACTTCCGGTAGAATATCAGTAGTTCTTTCACCACCATTGTAACCTAATTTTCTTGAATCTGTTACAACTTCCTTGTATAAATTTCGAAGAAAAATTTTTTATAAGGAGGATAGAATGTAACGACTCTGAAAACTTAGTACAGAAATTCTTCTGTTAAAATACAGAATAGAGTGTCACGGCTTGAGTACAAGTTATAAGTTAATTTTGTTTAAGAACAGCAAGAAGCCACTTGTAACTCACTGGTAAAGCCCTTGCACTGCTGTGACATAGCCCCTGTGTTCGAATCCCGTCAGACACATTATATTTTTTTCTGATTTTTCTATTAAACTTTTTGGAAGCCCAAAAGTTTACACGTGCAATGCACATAAAAATAAAAAGTATGAAAAAATAAACATGTGAAAAAGGGTATTAATACAGAGAGGAACACATGGCAAGAATTCACTGGCCCCCTCCATAAATAGACCGGCGGAAACCTTGTTTGGGCCAGCACCGACGGTCCCACCATGGCCAATGAGGCCCGGGATTTTCACACATGACCCTTCCCCTACCCCTAACTCCCCTGCACTGTTTGATTGCTCTACAATCAAACAAAGATCCTTCAATTCCCCATTTATCCTCATTTTAATACATTTTAATTCATTTTTTTAAATTCTAAAACCCTAATTCCACACTATAAATACTACCCCATGCCTTAGCCCTTCATCATTCTGAAAATTATAGCCAAAATTCTTAAAATTTTCTAAGTACAAGTGGAGTAGAAGAGGAGTTAGCAAACGATCAAGTTCCGGTGAGGACCAAAGCAAATTCCGACGACCCCGCGACACCACCACGACAACCCTCCCTCCTTCTACCTTCTCTTAACGTAACCGACTTGTAAGTCCCTCCAAATCTTCCTTTCTATTCCTTAAATTTCTTTTTAATCAAAATCGGTAAAAAGTGGAGTTATTATGGATATTCCTTTTTCTAAAGCATATAACTCCATCTTCCTTTACATTTTGATCAAACAAATTGTAATACTTCACTTATAAGTTAAATACTCATGTCTAGAATAAATTTTATTCAAGAAACTTTTGTAAAACAATCACAATTTAACTTTTTCGTTAAAATACCAAGAACTTTACATATCACCTTTTAGTATGTTGTTTTTACTTTACCTTTAGAAAACCTCACGGGGTAATGACCTACCCCTCACAAACATACACGGTTCCATAGCACGATAACTCCTTCATGTAGACTTGTGTTTCGAGAAAATATTTCATTAAAATACCATTTACTATAAAAACGGTTTTTTTTGAATTGTATTTTAAAATTCCTTTGCAAATAAGCCTCTATAACCCTTTTTAGGGGACCCGCTATTAGATGGTGCAGATTATCGCACATCCTTAGGCTAGTAGAGCAAGATGCAGACCTCCTCACGGAGCATTCGGTCTCGAAAGGTTTTTAATACGGTTTTTAAGAAAAACGTAATTTCTACTAAAATAAAAATTTAAGTTTTAATAATTATATAAATATTACAAAATCCATATGTTTTCAAAATATAATAACCTTATATTTTTTTCAAATGAAAGAATTACAAGTTTCATCAAGATACCAACAAAAGTCAAGTTTTACAGTAAAATACCATGAACTATCCAAGCTAAACTATTATCACTAAAATATCTCAAATCCATAAAATTCACATCCATGAAAACCCTAAATAATATAAATAATTTCTCGAGATTGTTTTGAAACTATATAAAAAAATATTTTTCATAAAACCCCCTTGAGTTATATAAAACTATATTTACGGACTTTAGTAAATATAGGTTTAAGCGGGATCAATTTTCTTGAGCCCCAGAGAACCGGAGAAAGTGAGTGCTTACCTATTTAAAATAGAAAACTTAACGGTGTTATCAATGATAATTGTCTTGAAAAAATACACAAATCCTACCATTCATGTGCAGCAGTTACCAATAACTCCCAAACCTAATTCAGGATATAAATCAGTTACAAATGTCTGGCTCAAGTCTGAGTCTAACTCAAGTCTGAATCCAAACTCAAAACCTGAATCTAAAACCAAACCTGAATACTTGATCATGAACCTGAACACACAAAATCAATATCGAACTCAAACAGGTATACTTGACTATTGATAATGAATTGGAACACTTAAACTTGACTAAAATAAAACATGAATATTTGAACACTATGACTTGACTCGAACCATGAATACTACTTGATATGAATACTTGACATGAATACTTGATATGTACATGAACTCAATTTTGCAACTTGATGTACTCATCCATTCGAGCAAAGCTGGTAATTTTAGATGTAACTTACGGGGTGTTGGTGTAGTTCATGCATGAATCCAACGAAATCTCAGGAGTCCCACTAGATCATGAATCCATTTCTACTAACAGAAGCAAGCTATCATGAGGGCCTGTGTTTCCTTGCTCCTGAATTACAGCCTGTTGAGTTTGGAATACTTCAACACTATGTTGAAATCCCGATACTAACACTTAATTCGGGTCCGTGGTTCCTTACCCCTGGATTATAGTGTAGGGATGCTGGGCACGTGCACAAGGGTCTACGAGGCATCAACCATGCCCGATTAAAAAATTAGCCGTGCCAAACAACCCGAAGCCAGATCTTTAAACTAGGGTTTAGGCGAAAACTAATATGTTAAACACTTTAACACTAAGTGAGAGGGATTACAACCTTTGTAGATCCGGTCCTTCACTTCAATAGCTCCGTGTTGAAGTCCCTTCACTGCGATCATCGTGTTCTGAACTCTCGAGAGGTTCCACGAAAAGAAATATCTATCATAATATCTTAGCAAATGACAAAGTAAAACCATTTAGAAACATCTAGAAAACATTAACCCAAATCAAACCCTAATCTTATTTAAACTCCTCTAAACATGTTGCATTAATAATTATAACATGTTACAATATTATATATCACATATACAATATTTATTGTAACAAAATAAAATAATACAATTAACATATATCGCATATATATCAATGTATTACCCGAGTGAGAAAAAGAATCTTTTAGTGAGCTAATATTAGATAATGTAATTTAATATATCATATATATTATTATACATTAAATTATCGAATCAACACTTGATCCGACAATCCGGCTATATCGCATATAACCGACTAATATTTATCCGTACCGATTCATCGAATCAACACTTGATCCGATGACGCGGCTGATATCAAATATCGTGAGAATAGAATACGGTATCTCATATCGTAATATCCTCGGTCCCGCACATATCACATATGTGCTCCTAATCCGTTTTGCCTGAGCCAAGAAACCTCTGTATAGGACTCTAAAGAATCGTCAATACGCCGGCAGTAGGTGATGATCATATCAAACACCCACAAGCTGCAAGCGGTCAGCTAAAGTAACAACCACCCAGGTATTGAGCGCTCAGAAGATCAACAAGCAAGCCTGTACATTCTCCTGTGAATCCAAACAGTAACACTCCCGTACAGTCCGGTCTCGTCGTCTGATATGTTGCATATCTCGCCTAGGGGTGGTAAACGTCAGACCCCAGTAGCTCGATAAGTCGTGTCGGTATGAGGTCTATAACAGTTCGAAAAACTACTGATAACACTTACCAGTAAATCTCAGCAACCCTGGCCAGGGATTTCCGGTTATAGCCAATCGAACACAGCACAACATCAACTCCTTATACCGGGAGAGACGAATCCCCTCCTATCGCTCATTGCCTCCATGTGATTCGGGACTGTACCGAAAAGCCACCTTTTTGCACGCCCTCTTGGACGTGGTATGATGGAAATCAAAGAACAGTGGGAATCACACAAGACTCTATGACGATCTCGGGTCAACAGACTTCTCTGTACCAGTGTCACCGGAGAACTGCTATCTGACGTGAGGTATAATACCATCTGGGAGTTCTCGGCGAGTCCGTCCAGTGTACCCAGTCTCTACTTAGCACCCGTACACCATCCTTGATGTCAAACACCGATGGATATGGGATCATCCATCGCCCATCATATGGTGCAAGATGCGTATACGCTAGTTTACTCTGGTGCATCGATGCCCTGTCTCGATACACCCTCGACTAGGAACAGTTATAGGATGTACTCGTCGACTACCGTGGCCCCACTAGTATGATCTCATCATAGTCCCAGTAGTCGAGTACATATCCTAAGGGCTTTATCAACATGCAATATAGAGACAATCAGAGTACATGTTAAGATAAAGTACAACCAGATAGCATACTATCATGTCGAGCAAGAAAGTCATCCCTATATATGTCCAAGCATCCATTACAATATACATCGTATGTACAGTAATGGCCTCTAGGGCATACATATAACTAACAATCTCCCACTTGCACTAGGGCCATCTGTTGTGGTATCACATACCCAACAATTAGCTGCGGTTGAAGTATCTTATACTCAACCATCCCATAAAAGTCTCTACTGGGAAAAAGGCCTTTATGAGTGGATCCGCGCTGTTGTCCTCTGTGTCTACTCTCCTAACATCGATCTCTCTGGAGATCAACCATCTCCATGATCAGGTGATACTGCCTAAGAATTATATCTGGATTTCTGATGGGACAGAAGTTCCTAAGCTAAAGCCATAACTCCATTGTCACACAATGGTGGGAACGAAGTTCATCTTATGAACTTATATCTATCCAGACTGCCTCTTTGGTAGCATCTTTGGTAACGATGTATCTTGCCTTTAATCGTCTAGTAAGTCACGGTATCTAGCTTGGAACTCTTCCAACATACCGTCCCTCCACTGAGGGTAAAGACAATGCCTGCGACTGACATTCAGTCGTCCTTATCACCCTGGAACCATTCCAGTGATTCTCCCCAGGATCGATTGATACCATCTCACTACAACTAGTGAGTATCCTAACATCCAATTAGAACTATCTCATAGATCCAAAACATAGGATTTAGGAGGTATCACTTTGATCCTATATGGAGAATCGTTGTAATAAGCGGAGATTGACCGAGCGTAGCATAGGAAACTCCTTTCCTATCAAGAGTATGTCATCCACGTACTCTACGAGGATCATCACCATACTCTCTACTACCTTTTTGTATATACAAGGTTCATCTACCATTTCGATGAAGTCAAACTCTTTGACTACCACATCAAAATAGACGTTCCAACTCCGCGATGCCTACTTTATCATATAAAATATCTTGCACACATTTCCGCTGCTCCCACTGTCTACGAATCCCTCTGGCTGTGTACTTATAGACGCTCTCTTCCAAATCATCATTTAGAAAAGCTGTCATGACACCCAACCGCCAGATATCGTAGTCATGGTATGTAGTCGTGGCAAGTAGGATCTGGATGGACTTAAGCATAGCTTTGAAAGTCTCAACTTTTCCATGTACACCAAGTAATCTTCTCAAGATATACTTGCTCCTGATGGGGATTTAACCCTTCAGATAGAGCAACCAAAGTCCATTCTTTGTTGGTGTATAAGTATTCCATCTCAGATCGATAAGCATCCAGCCATTCTTACAGAGTCCCACTCCTGATGGCCAGCTCGAAAATAGTTGGGTCATCATCTCATGATGCAATCCTCGCTCCCACTGTCATAGAGAAACCGAAGTATCTCTCAGGTGGGTGAGGAACCTTGCTAGATCGGCGGAGAGGCTGAGGTTCGTTGGAAACTATTGAATCCTTTGGTTCTACCAAATCATCAGCTGCAGTTTGTATAGATGGAACCATTTCAGTTCTACATAAAAGACCTTGTCTCGAGCTTGTCCGGATTTTGCTTTTAAACATAGGCCGGACAACCCCAAATCTTAACTTACTTAAGATACGGGCTCTTCCCTTTCCATATCATATATGGAGTGGTAGGCATCTGATTTGATTGGAACCATATTCAATAGGTATGCAGCTTCACAAGTGCATTACTCCCAAAAGGAAATAGGAAACTCAGTTGTACTCATCATAGAGCACACCATATCACATAGGGTGCTGATGCTCCGCCCCGATATACCATCGTGCTATGGTATATACGGAGGAGTAATGCTGAGAGAGAATCTCATTCTCCTTTAGAATAATCCAGGAATTCCGTGCTCAAGTATTCTCCTCCTTGATCTCATCAAAGGACATAATACTTATACTCGTATTTTGGTTCCCTACTTCTAACTTACATTCTGTGAATATCTCAAAAGGTTCGGATTTGTGTTTCAACAGGAACATATATCTGAATCTTGAGAGATCATCAGAGAAAGTAATGAAGTACAAAGAACCGATCTTGGCATGTGTAGACAGGAGACTTTCATACATCAGCATGTATCAATCCCAAGAGTTCACTAACTCTTTCTCTGTTTCCAATAAACAGAGTTGTGGTCATCTTATCTCTGTGACGTGACCGGCAAGTTTCATAAGATGTAAATTCAAACTAATTTAAATATGCATCTATATATAACTTCAGCTAGTCGGGTCGCATTGATATGACCTAGTCTACAATGCCTCAAGAAGGATTTGTTCATTTCTGAACTCTTCCTCTTGTGTGTGTTCTGTATACTAAGAACTGTAGTTTGATTTAGAACGTCAATGCTTTTAGATAACGTGCCTGAACCGATCAACTCTTGATATAGGAAATGTTCAAAACATTATCCAACAATACAAAATTATATCCTTTCTTTACTAATAAAGAGACTGATATGATGTTGTATATCAGGTTCGATATCTAATAACATTCGTTCAGAATCAATGTATTCTAGTAATACAGGGTGACAGTGACCAACAGACTTGGCTGCAACACTTGCACCGTTTCCTGTCTCATGAAACTTATCACCCGTTCTCAGTTCTCTACCTATCTGTAGCCCATGTAACAAATTACATATGTGGGATCCTGATCCGGTATCAAATACCCAGGACGTAAAGGATACTGAGAAACAGTTCTCTGTAATGAACACACCCGAAGAAGATGCATCGGCATGCACTTTCTTCGTTTGGGCGGCACGGGATGGTAATCCCCTATTTCCTGCTCTGTCTAATAACAATTATAAGTTGGAGCGGGACCAACGTTCCCCAGCTCAGTATAACAAGCTGGTTCGGTCAATATATCCGTATTATTATCTTGATTAAGGCGTGATATGGTCGCTACCTGGAGAGAGAGAGAAGAAAAACACTAAGCGTATGCTCTTGCAAGATTAGATTGGTTATCTAATATATCTAATCAGGATGTCTCCCATTGTTTTAATCAAATCTTCCTTCAAACCCTAAAAGGAAAGACTAGCCGGGATTAATTACACGTTATAAGTTCGCCAATCTTTCAGCCAGGCCAGTATCGGTACTTTAAGGGAGGTCCCCCGTGCTTTCGCACGAACCTGATTAAAGTAAACCTCGTTTTCCCAGAGGCTTAACCCCGTTAACACCTTTCTAGACACCTACTTGATCGGCTAATTGTAATGTGTAAAACTCTCCCAGGAGTAACTCTTACTCGCAGCTGGTATCGGGATCCAACTATCTCATAGAAGGTATGCAATCTCATTGCAAATTTCAACACTTGAAATTCCCGATAATATTTTACCCCTAGTGACTTATCATCTTAACTATGGTCAACAAATCATAAGCACTAGTCAAGTTCTACCCGTCATTTCTTGATTAGTTAGACCCACCCACATGACCCTTAACTAAGGTCAACAAAGTCATATGACTGTCCTAACTAATCGCATCATATGCTTTATAGGAAGACATCACTTAGCTACCGTACACTGTGCCTTAACTATGGTCAACAAACACAGCATGAATACTAAGTACTCTACTTCCTAAAATGACGGAGGGTTACGACAGGTTTTTAAGAAAACCTATTGCGTAATGAACTTGATATCGTCGTAGAATCGAGTGATTTTAAATGGAGTGTTTTTGAGGCTTTTCTAGTTTTGCTAAAGGGGTCACTCCCGGTGAAGGGATCGTCGGCCCTTTCCTCATCGAATAAGGTGCAGGATATTTCACAAATACCACTATGCAAAGCAAGAACTATATAAGCAATCAAAAGACAAACCGAGTTTGTAGCATCTACTAGTTTCACTAAAGAGGTCACTCCCGGTGAAGGGATCTCGGCTCTTTCCTTATCGAATAAGGTGTTGAATGTTCTATAAGGAACACCGCTATGCAAAGCAAGAACTAGAGCTACCAGTTTTTATAAACAAGTTTCTACAACATCTTTGGTTTCTTTTATTTCATTAATCTCATTAATGAAGTCCCATTTTATTATGCTTCGCAAGCATCACATTTGAAAACGAAATCTGCAATATAACATATATCTCATATATATAATATAAATATTCGTCTTAGGCAGTAATATGATCTCATCACAGAACATTGCAGCAGAAGAACATATATGAAATATTGGATATACTAGGACGTCCGTGTTTTCAATACGAGCCTGTATAAAACACGGATTCCATGGTCGCGATGAATAGACAAACCCACATCCCTAGACCCTGCGAGAGCGGCAAGCAACACAGCCAATTCTAGGGTTAGGAGACCCGGTCCCGACTCCTCGAGATGGTCTCCCACTGGACCCTAGAACCCGGTTACTTGTGCTCCCCTCTTTGGGTCTACCTAATACGGAAAAGTAAATAATATACAACGGTGACATCTTCCGCAACCTGGAAGTGCCCCAATAAAAGAATATTACATACAAATGAATTTTACATGAATGAAAAAGAAAAAAACTCGCATCTCACATAAAACCCCCGGCTATTCAAACGCGACGATCCAATATAACATATCACAGCAACACATAATATCTCATATCATCAACGTAAGCAAGTATGCGTATTCTGATTGTCGTTGATGTATAGCAACGAAGCCGGCGATAAACCACATACTACGCTTACGGTCACAGAAAAGAAAGTGTAAAACTACAACAGTTGGAATCCGCAACCTCCTTAGACATCGCATGCCTAACCAATTGAATTCCTTAGACATCGCATGCCTAACAATTATAAACCCCATATTTTAGTCTCATTATCGAAAACTCTTTTCAATATCAAGTCGGGCAATTCAACAAGATTCCAGACATCCAGATCGAATGCTCGTCGCAAACTTTAGTAGACGGCCGCACCCCCGGATGCGTCGACGAAGTGCACTAAGACGGAACACCGCTGCCGCGAGCACCCGAACGGATGCTTTCGGCGACGGGGTTCTCCTACAGTCACTTGGTCGGGGCTATAGGGCGTGGCTGTCTGTTAAGTTTACCCGGCGAGTATCCGCGTATGCTACGTGATGGCGACGGACTTTTGATCACATCAAAATTCCGTAGCAACCGATCATCTGAGACTAAAGTGCTATGTTTATAACATTCAAATTAGTTATCTCATAACTACCTGTGGATTCCAAATATTGTATCACATTCCAAATAAATAGACAATGTTAAACTTTCCGATCGAATAATCAAACACCCAAGATTTCCCCAATATATTTCAACACTTGAAATCGGTTTAAAAACATCCATCACATGCTACAGTACCAATGGTCCAGCAGTAGAAGGGTCAAGCCAACGCCTCACATGTGGCACGCCGTACTGCCACAAACCCTAAGGTTCAGAGGCAGTTCAAGACGGTCACATAATCGAGTTAAGGTTTGTTGTCTTCTAGAGGGTCCACCACGTTACTTGCATGACTTAGAAAGTTTCAAACTCGAGAAAAATCCAACTTTTGAAAAAATTTCCGACTGGGAAAAAAGTGAGTTATTGATATCCGCCCGAACTTTTTAAGAGTTTCTAAAAATTACCCGGACAAGCTAAACAAACTTAAAATATCCGATCGAAACAACGAGTCCCCAATACAACCCAGAAAACTCAACACTTGAGTAAAAATAAAAATTCCCAGAAGAATCAGGAATCACATACGGAGGTTACTGTGCAAATTTGAAAACATGAAGCAACTTTTTGGCCGCGGAACCGCCGCCAATACCAAGGTACGGCCGCGGTTCCGCTGCGCTTTAGAGGAGTTAGAAGCACGTGCTTCACAGTAACTCTTGTATTTCCCTGCTGATTTTTTTGAGCATTTTTAATTTGGAAAAAATCACATTTTCAGAAAATATACAGAGAAGGGTTCGTGTCGGGGTTTTCGGGTTCGATCGGACTTTAAACTTCGTCTAGACTTCGCCTAAAGCTCTAACCTGGCTCTGATACCACTGTAGGGATGCTGGGCATGTGCACAAGGGTCTACGAGGCATCAACTATGCCCGATTAAAAAATTAGCCGTGCCGAACAACCCGAAGCCGGATCTTTAAACTAGGGTTTAGGCGAAAACTATAATGTTAAACACTTTAACACTAAGTGAGAGGGATTACAACCTTTGTAGATCCGGTCCTTCACTTCAATAGCTCCATGTTGAAGTCCCTTCGCTGCGATCATCGTGTTCCGAACTCTCGAGAGGTTCCATGAAGAGAAAGATGCAGTCTTGCTTCCGATCTTCGATACAAAGATGATCTACCTTGAAGTTTCGTTAACACAAACTTACACTCACTAAATGAAGTGAACACCCTTATCTAAATGGCAAGGATAGATGGGGATGATGAAGTAGGATTTTTTCACTCATTTGTTTTCTAATTCTCACTCATTTTTCATCACTTAGAAAAAGCTAGAAAGCTTTTTCATGAAAAGAAAGAAAGAAGAAGATGAACAATATCATTTGTGATGAATAATAAAAAGTTATCATAATCATTTATGCAACCATGGTTGTAGTAACCAATGTAGAGAGTTTACTAGGGTTAGGGTTTGGGTTGGATTAAAAGGTGAGTCACAAAGAAATATCTATCATAATATCTTAGCAAATGACAAAGTAAAACCATCTAGAAACATCTAGAAAACATTAACCCAAATAAAACCCTAATCTTGTTTAAACTCCTCTAAACATGTTGCATTAATAATTATAACATGTTACAATATTATATATCACATATACAATATTTATTGTAACAAAATAAAATAATACAATTAACATATATCACATATATATCAATGTATTACCCGACTGAGAAAAAGAATATTTTAGTGAGCTAATATTAGATAATGTAATTTAATATATCATATATATTATTATACATTAAATTATCGAATCAACACTTGATCCGACAATCCGGCTATATCGCATATAACCGACTAATATTTATCCGTACCGATTCATCGAATCAACACTTGATCCGATGACGCGGCTGATATCAAATATCGCGAGAATAGAATACGGTATCTCATATCATAATATCCTCGGTCCCGCACATATCACATATGTGCTCCTACTCCATTTTGCCTGAGCCAAGAAACCTCTGTGTAGGACTCTAAAGAATCGTCAATACGCCGGCAGTAGGTGATGATCATATCAAACACCCACAAGCTGCAAGCGGTCAGCTAAACGTAACAACCACCCAGGTATTGAGCGCTCAGAAGATCAACAAGCAAGCCTGTACATTCTCCTATGAATCCAAACACTAACACTCCCGTACAGTCCGGTCTCGTCGTATGATATGTTGCATATCTCGCCTAGGGGTGGTAAACGTCAGACCCCAGTAGCTCGATAAGTCGTGTCGGTATGAGGTCTATAACAGTTCGAGAAACTACTGATAACACTTACCAGTAAATCTCAGCAACCCTGGCCAGGGATTTCCGGTTATAGCCAATCGAACACAGCACAACATCAACTCCCTATACCGGGAGAGACGAATCCTCTCCTATCGCTCATTGCCTCCATGTGATTCGGGACTGTACCCAAAAGCCACCTTTTTGCACGCCCTCTTAGACGTGGTATGATGGAAATCAAAGCACAGTGGGAATCATACAAGACTCTATGACGATCTCGGGTCAACAGACTTCTCTGTACCAGTGTCACCGGAGAACTGCTATCTGACGTGAGGTATAATACCATCTGGGAGTTCTCGGCGAGTCCGTCCAGTGTACCCAGTCTTTACTGAGCACCCGTACACCATCCTTGATGTCAAACACTGATGGATATGGGATCATCCATCACCCATCATATGGGTCAAGATGCGTATACACTAGTCTACTCTGGTGCATCGATGCCCTGTCTCGATACACCCTCGACTAGGAACAGTTATAGGATGTACTCATCGACTACCGTGGCCCCACTAGTATGATCTCATCATAGTCCTAGTAGTCGAGTACATATCCTAAGGGCTTTATCAACATGTAATATAGAGACAATCAGAGTATATGTTAAGATAAAACACAACCAGATAGCATACTATCATGTCGAGTAAGAAAGTCCTCCCTATATATGTCCAAGCATCCATTATAATATACATCGTATGTACAGTAATGGCCTCTAGGGCATACATATAACTAACATATAGCCTGTTGGGTTTGAGAACACCCTTGAGATTGGTTGACATTCACCTTTGCATCCATACATCATGTTCATGTTCAGATTGTTAAAACAGACTCGTTTGGATCGCTATATATATTTACATAGATTCATACTTAGGGGTATACATTTTTATTGACCGGGCATCGTATTATGGTTTTAACTTTTACATATATTCTCTATATTTAAAAACTAGATTTTTAGAAGAAACCCGGATAATTTTTAGAGTATTTTGATATTAGCCGTTTAAACCTAAAATATATATATTATAATATTTTTATAACTAACATTTTATATAATATATATATATAATATATTAACTAAATAATATTTTTCTCAACCTCTCTCTTCTCTCTTTCTCCTTTCTCTCTCTCTACTCTCTGTCTTTCTCCATTCTCTCTCTCTCTCTCTCTCTATATATATATATATATATATATATATATATATATATATATATATTAAACCTAATTACTATAATACCTGTCACGCTCCGCTTCCAAGTAGACGGAAACGATGACATGCCAGGCCACAACGTATTTACTAAGAAATAAATACGTTAAGCGTAATTAAGCAATATATAAAATGAACAAGAATGATAAGATAATTAAAATAAAACAACAACTTTATATTTACATAGGGACTAATTTTCAAATAGATAAGGGTATCTTGCACGCATGTCTTTTTCTCGTTCCTATGTTGATTCTCCAGGAGAATCCTTTCTCCACATCACTCGGACAAGGTTTACTTTCTTGTTCCGCAGTGTCTTCACCTTTCGGTCCAGAATCTCAATTGGTTGTTGCTCACAGGTTAGGTCAGTCTGTACTATGAGCTCTGAGTGATCAATTATGTGGCTGAGGTCGCTCACATATCGTCGTAGCTTGAATATGTGGAACACGTTATGCACTTCTTCTAATGATGGTGGTAGTGCTAAACGGTATGCTACTTCTCCAACTCGTTCGAGTATGTCGAATGGTCCTATATATCTTGGATTTAGATTACCCCTCTTGCCAAAGCGGATCACTCTTGGAGAGATCTTCAGGAAAACATGGTCTCCAGGTTGGAACTCCAGATGTCGCCGCTTTGCATCTGCCCAATGTTTCTGTCGGTCTTGAGCTATGCGCATTCTTTTCCTAATCGTGCGAACATCATCCACCGCTGCCGCGATCATCTCTGGTCCAAGGAGTTCATGATCTCCAATGCCGTCCTAACTTAGTGGTGAACGACACTTCTGTCCGTAGAGTGCTGTGAATGGTGCCATTCTAATACATTCCTGATAGCTGTTGTTGTATGAAAACTCCACAAGGTGTAGGTGATCTTTCCACGAACCTCCGAAGTCTAACATACAAGCTCTCAGAATGTCCTCCATAATCTCAATTGTTCGCTCGGAATGTCCGTCCATCTGTTTATGGATGATAAGCCATGATGAAGTTCAAACTTGTTCCCAGGCTAGGTTACAGACTCTGCCAAAACTGTGATCAGAATCTGGTATCACGATCGAAGACGATGCAAATAGGTAATCCATGTAATCTCGCGATCTCCTTCATGAGTTCATAGGTATCAAATATAGTGCATCTTGAAGGTTTAAATCTTACTTTAGACTTATGATTACCTCTATGTACTTCTTTGTTAACATCTATGTACTTCTTTGTTAATGTCTCGGTTGATTGGCCAACTCGAAATGGAATAAAGTGAGCCGACTTAGTGAGTCGATCCACAATAACCCATATTGCGTCGTTACCCTTCATGCTGCGAGGAAAGGCAGTTACGAAGTCCATGGTAATGTGCTGTCATTTCCATTCTGGGATTGGTAAATGCTGAAGTAGACCAGCAGTTCTGTGATGTTCAACCTTCACTTGCTGACACACTAAACACTTTTCTACGCTCTTTGCTACTTCGCGCTTCATTCCATTCCACCAGCAATGTTTCTGTAACGATCTAGAAAATCGTTTTGTGTTTGTTTCTGTTTTTGGGTGAAATTCAGCGGTATTTTCAGTTTTATACCGATTGCGATCAAACGGCCATATCGAGTTACCAGCACCTAGTTTTGAGAAAATAAAGCTAGTGCGCACACTTTGAGAGTATATGGGACGTTTTGGTGCAATTTGAATTTTTCCCATTTTTAATGTTATTTTAATCCGGTTTGCACATTCTCGGAATTTTCTCTTTTCATCTCTTCTTAAATTTCCTAAGTTAATCAAACCACATAGCAAGTGTTGTGTGGCCTAGGTTTAAAGGAAGAAAAGAAAAGAAAAGATTTGAAAAGAAGAGAGAAGAAGGTGCATGTATGTGTGTGTGTGTTGACTTTGCATTAAATGCAAGGAATTGCAAGGAAGTTGCCTCTCTCTCTCTCTCCTTCACACTTGGCCGAGATTCCTCTCCCCTCTTCTGCACTTGGCCATTTTCCATCTCATTTCTATCATATTTCCTTCATAAATCCTCAAAACAATCACAAGTTTTCATAAAAATCCTATTTTGTGCATGTTTTTCCATTTTCTTCACTTGGAGCATGCTAGCTTGGATTCTTGGTGATCTTTTGTGTAGGTAAAGTTCCTTTACTGCTTTTTAGTGTTGTTTAGCTAGATAGTTTCAGTTTAGAATGTTTAAATTAGGTTTTGATGCGAAATATCGTATTTTAGTGTCGGATTGTGGTTTTGATAACCTACTTTGATCCGGGATGTCTACTGATGAATTCAACATAGAGGTTGTGTTGTACTAGAGGACCTGGAGCACCACCAGAGAGACGACCCCCATCCCACCGGCCTGGGCCGGCGACGGTAAGAAGAGGGGCCGGCGACGCCGGGCCTAGTGAGGAGTTAGGGTTTGGGTTTTGTACTGTGGGTGTCTGCTATGTTTAGGGTTTCTCTGGTCTTGTTGAAATTGTTTAGTTTTCACAGTAGGAAAATCTGGGATCAAATGTGCAGTTTCTAGTGTTTCGTGTTCGTGCGATACGTGTTACGACACGCGTCGTGCCGTTTTCGTGGTTTCGCTCTTAAGTCGTTTTCGTCGTGTCGCTACTCTTGTTAGCCACGATACGAACACTTAAGGGGTGGTTGTGTGTTGTTGTGTCGGTTAGATATAGCTAGTTTGTATTTTCTTAGCTATTATTGATATATGTATGTTGTTGTTGTTTATATGTTGCAGGTTCGCAGACGAGGACTACGGACACTGCCACAGGGGGATTCAGGTGGTAGATTCATCTAGCTTGGAGTGTGGGTGAGTAGATTTAACATCTACAGGGGAATCGCCCGCATGGCGTTATGCGTCTGGGCTAGAAACCTTTACCTTTGTCGCATATTCTATATCATGTTTAGAATTGCGCATATACCTGACTGCTTAGTGATAGTTGTGATTGGATTAGTATCCTTAGGACACTGCACTATTATTGACGGCTCAGATTGCGAGAGCACTGATTTGATGCTACACACACCGTCAATAATTGCCATGTCATACACGACCATATTTTAGAAATGCTATTGTATGGTTAGGGACATTGTGACTTTTGATACATATTTCCTATTGTTATATTAGACTTGACATGCTAGTTCCTGTTTATCTATAGGATGTTGTATCAGTAGGACTAGATACATATACACCTAGGGACATGGATACAGGTGTACATGCTTTCCATACTTTACCTATACCTGATAGGTATATCATATCAGCATACAGACAGGTGTACTCGTATTTCATACCTATACCTGATAGGTATATTACATCATGACATTGATACTTTCATACTTTACTTATACCTGATAGGTATATTACATTATCATATTGGCAGGTGTACTCGTATTGCATACTTACTTATACCTGATAGGTATATCACATCATCATATAGGTAGATACCTATATTTCTGCTTTACGATTCATGTATTCATTTATTATCTGGTGAATGCTATGCTGTTCTTTATACGCTTTCATTACAGTTTCATATTGCGTATACATTATTCATGGATTATCGCATTGTTATATGGATTTTTCATGATGTTTTCTGGATTTGGGAACCGTGGTGGTTCATGAAATTATGCATACATTGAACACCCGGTTTTCCTTGAGATGATATTATAGCATCCACCATGAGATTTATCGGTGCGGATATATATCCTATGCGAGGAGGCGTCGAGAGCCGCATGAGGATACATGGTGGGGCCCGGAGGTACCCCGAAGCTAGAATGTTGTCGGAGTGAGCCGATGTCGCATTGAGGCGATGAGGCCTAGGGGAGCCATACTTTCCGGTGACAGTACCAGGGACTCGGCGGATATCAGGGGGATACCGTTGGGAGTCATGTGCGTATCGATACGTCGAGAGGCGAGGGGCAGAGCGAGGCACTCGGGCTCTCGTGATAGCGTATGATACGTACATATCAGTTTTCTGTGTCGATGCTTGACACATTGGTTTTTATGATATTCCTAAATACTCTTGTATATATAACAGGGGATTGAGCCGCTGTTATATATGCCTTTACACCAATATTAGTGGAATGGGACGCTAATATATGTGTACTGCCCTCATCATATTTATATATGTCATTATATTTAGGATGTTAGAACTGTGCTGGAGATTTGACTTGAGATTCATGAGATTCATTGGGATTGGATGATGATATCGTACACACTAGAGATGTGAGATCCACTTAGTGTGGTACATATGATATATTGGGAGATATACTGAGATTGTACAGACGAGATATGTGGGATCCACTAGCTATTGTACATGAGATATAGGTGAGAGATACCAGATATTGTACATACGAGAGATGTGAGATTCACTTGTGTTGTACATTTGATATGATAGATATACTGACGTTGTACATACTAGATGTGTGAGATCTACTTGACTTGTACATTCAACACTTATGTGAGATACATTTGATATTGTGTCGTTTGAGGAGATGTGACACTTAGACGATATGAGAGCGGATTTGGTGAGTGATTGAGGATTGGGATATTGATTTGTCTAGATGGATTTGATCCTACCACGATGTCAGGATGCCGTGGAATTGACATATTTCACTCTATACCTCATCATTATATACTTGTGCACTGTGTTATGTGTTAGGAGTACCTGTGAGAGTACCTCCCTGAGAGTTGCACATTTATTTTCTCATATCCCCAAAGCATGATTATTGCATACTGTTGTCACATTATTATTGCAGGATATATTGGTGGTACTTGAGAGTGTACTTTCCATTATTACGTACTCATGACATGCTATTATCACTGAAATGGACTTATATATTAGATTCATGCTGTACGTTCATTCTCGCGATTACCTGCATATGTTATTTACTATTCACGAGTTGGCAACTCACCCCCGTTGTGCCACAGGTATTGCTGGAGTTTCCCCAAAGTAGTCAAGGCAAGCTATTCAGCTTTTCAGCTACACACTCATCTATCATCTTTTGGGTTGCGGATACCACTTCGCCTGTCAGTGAGCAGTTTTGCCAGGTGGGTTTTGTGGGTATTCAGAGAGTGTATTGTATATTCGTTGTATATTGTACTCTCCATCTATTACTAGCAGTTTGTTGTGACTTAGAGACTTGGTGAGGACGGATTTGTATATTATTGTGGATTTGTGGATTTTATACAGTTCCTTTTCTTTTGTCTCTTATTTCTTCGCTACGGCGTCGTATATCTGTTGTGGTGTTGTTTTCCGCCGTTGGGCGTGGATTTTGCTCCCGTTTGGGATGCTTTACATTATATCTATGTTGTACCCTTTTTAGGGGCTTGTTTTATAAAGGAGGTGCTGCCAAAATTTTACAGAAAATGTGGACTATTTTAAAGAATTTGGGTTGTGATTTCAAATATTTCCAAAACTTTATATTATCTTTTCCGTATTTTTATGGTTTAGATTTCTGGGTTTTGGCTTTCTTTTACTGCGTTACGTCTGGAGGCGTTGCGTAGTATTAGGGCCATCACGTACCATTTTTGGGTCGTGACAAAGTTGGTATCAGAGCGTGGTTTTTACCTTTCGGAGTGTAGGATGACCTGGTATGATGGAGTAGGTAACCTAAGCGGAGTAACGTACTGTGGGTATGTCTGCAGCATACTTACGATGCAGTATTTCGCCTAAAGTGCCTAAGTACAATTGTTTGAGATTCCTTCCCTTGATGATTCATATCCTTGAGATTCGATTTCCTTGTTCTTATCGAATCCTATCTCTATTTATAGCCTTGCCATCGATGACTACGGGGACTCAGAGTGATGCAGCGAGAGCCGAGGTCAGGGTTAGCTCGGGTGAGACGAGCACTGACCAGGAGGGCACTCGTGTTGCACAGTTGCAGATGGATCAGCCTTCGACTGATCAGCTAGCTAGGCTTGTGACAGAGATGCAGGATTTGCGCCAGACGATGAGATCATTAGTTGATGCCATTCGAGCGCAGCGACAGGAGGTTGTCACCCCAGTTAGACAGTTGTTCCTTGGGATCAGCGTGCAGCAGTCTGTCACTTATGTAGTACCAGCGGATGTAGCCCCAGTTGACGAGACACGTATTTTGGAGACTTTACGAGTTCCAGGACAGTGGAGGACCCGTACAGGTGTGCCAGTCCAGGGACAAAGGTTCAGTCGTCGTGACAGGTTTCGTGCACGGCATGGGAGTAGCAGAGGTGTGAGACGAGGACAGTCGTCTAGCTCTTATCCCCAGGATGGTCAGCAGTTTTCTTCCGGATGTTATCGGTGCGGGAGTTTGGATCATCGGGTTAGAGTTTGTACTGAGCCACGTAGATGCGAGACAGCTTTACCACAGAGTGGAGGATATCAGCCAGTTGTGGGTAGGAGACAGACACGAGGGTTTGTTTCTACTCAGCCGGACGTCCAGACGTCCAGTGCAGATTTGTCAGGTATCCTTGTTCATGTTCGTTGTTGTACTTGTTGGTTTTTCGCACTTTGTGCCGTGGTTGGGACGAGGATCGTGTTAGATAGATCAGCCGTTTTGTTGTGTTAGGTTCTGGCAGCGATTCTTTTGTTGCGCGACACGTATTTCAGTCGTATGCCAGTTGGTGAGGAGATTTTGCGGTCATTGGATCCTTCTAGAGATGTTGGATTTGACGTTCTCCTGGGCATGGATTGGTTAGCTACGTGTTAGGCGTCTGTGGACTACCGTGTGGAAACAGTCAGGATTTGTTTTCCCGGCGAGTCAGTTCTTGTTGTGCAGGTGGATAGTTGTACCGCCTCTCACAGCTTGAATTCAGCCTTTTTCGCTAGTCAGCTTTGGAGGAGATGTCGTGGATTCTTGGCGTTCATTCGAGATACCGGAGCCACATTGGGATTGTTGGGCTGGGTAGTTATCGTGCAAGAGTTTTTCGACGATATTCCAGAAGAGTTAGCGAAATTCAGGGAGCTTAAGGATCTGCTGCAGAGTTGTTTGTTGGGAGGTTTGTGTGTCTGAGTGTTTCGCTTGTGGGAGCCCTAATTCTGTTCGTTCAGGAGGAAGACGACAGATTGCGGTTGTGGATTGATAGATCGTCAATTGAACCGGCTTATGGTGCGGTTAGGTATCTGTTACCTTGATTGGACGATTTCTTCAATCAGCTCCAGAGTGCGAGACTTTTTCTAAGTTTGTTTGGGATCAGGTCATCATAGTTGCGGGTTAGGAGTGATGGCATTCCGAATACTGTTTTTGTGCGTGCTACGGGCAGTTGTGTTTTGGTAGTGTCGTTGGACTTGCCAATGCCCTAGCAGCATTTGTTGATATGATGTACCAGATTTTTCAGGCCGTTCCTCGACCAGTTATTGTTGTGTTTTGACGACATTCTGGTCATTTTCTTTGTGTCTTGAGGAACAGGAACAGCTTTTGAGAATTTGTTTTGCAGACATTGGTAGAGCCCAGTTGTTGCTAGATTCTCGGAGTGTTCCTTCAGGCTTGTTTGTGTTGACTCCTAGGTCTTGTAGTTACGGGAGACGGTTCCGTATGGTTCCGAGGGAGATCGTGACCGTACAGCTTTGACCCAGACTTGTGTTCGGACAGAGTTCCTTTGATGTTGGGTTTAGCAGGTTTTTACCGCCGTTTCGTGCAGGATTACTAGAGTATTGTTGCACCGTTAACTGTGAAGACCAGGTAAGGAGAGTTCTTTTCTTGAACTGAGGCATGTGTGCAGAGTTCTCAGCAGTTGGAGATTCGGCTGGCAATTGCATCAGTTCTTGCTTTTGATTCGGAGACCTTGATTTGTGATAAGTTGTGCTAAGTTAGGGATGCATTGATGTACCTGATGATTATCGGGTAGAGACGTGAAATCCTAGAGCAAGCACATCAGTCAATTCTCTATGTTCATTCAAGTTCCACCAGCTTTGACGTGACTTGTAAGATAGTTACGGGTGGACAGGAATGTAAAGAGAAATTTCAGGTTTCGTTTCAAGGTGTTTGTTTGGTTGTTGTTTGCGGCAGTTGGGATCGTCACTCGCCATTGTTAGGATACTTCTTGATAGCTGTTATCAGGAGACATTTCAATTGGCAACCTTTAGGTGTAGTCAGGTAGTGTCGATCACCAGTCTGTTTCTCTGACTCAGCATAGTAGGATTTTTGGACCTCAGCTTGTCTAGAGACTTTGGAGATGTTCTAGTTGGTCTTTTGAGATCCTTTATGTGAGTTAGTTTTCGTTGCTTTAATTTGGCACTTCCGCCCAGATTATAGATTATTCACCCCGTTTACATGGTGTTGATTTTTGGCAAATACCTTCATGACTTTTTCACATGATTCAGCACAGACCATGGTTTGGACTCGATCTTTTCGTTCACCGGCAATCATTGGTGTAATGGTTCGGCAGGTGAAGAAACTTCGGTCAAGGGTCTTGCCATCTGTGAAGAGTTTTCTTGGACGTAGCTGTATAGTGAGGTGATCACTTTGGGAAGCTGCGAGCGAGATTTCGGAGTTTTGTACTCTTCTCTTTGAAGGTATGCTTGGTGAAATTTTAAATTCGGGGACGAATTTTTATAAGGGGGGGAGATTGTAACGATCTAGAAAATCGTTTTGTGTTTGTTTCTGTTTTTGGGTGAAATTCAGCGGTATTTTCAGTTTTATACCGATTGCGATCAAACGGCCATATCGAGTTACCAGCACCTAGTTTTGAGAAAATAAAGCTAGTGCGCACACTTTGAGAGTATATGGGACGTTTTGGTGCAATTTGAATTTTTCCCATTTTTAATGTTATTTTAATCCGGTTTGCACATTCTCGGAATTTTCTCTTTTCATCTCTTCTTAAATTTCCTAAGTTAATCAAACCACATAGCAAGTGTTGTGTGGCCTAGGTTTAAAGGAAGAAAAGAAAAGAAAAGATTTGAAAAGAAGAGAGAAGAAGGTGCATGTATGTGTGTGTGTGTGTTGACTTTGCATTAAATGCAAGGAATTGCAAGGAAGTTGCCTCTCTCTCTCTCTCCTTCACACTTGGCCGAGATTCCTCTCCCCTCTTCTGCACTTGGCCATTTTCCATCTCATTTCTATCATATTTCCTTCATAAATCCTCAAAACAATCACAAGTTTTCATAAAAATCCTATTTTGTGCATGTTTTTCCATTTTCTTCACTTGGAGCATGCTAGCTTGGATTCTTGGTGATCTTTTGTGTAGGTAAAGTTCCTTTACTGCTTTTTAGTGTTGTTTAGCTAGATAGTTTCAGTTTAGAATGTTTAAATTAGGTTTTGATGCGAAATATCGTATTTTAGTGTCGGATTGTGGTTTTGATAACCTGCTTTGATCCGGGATGTCTACTGATGAATTCAACATAGAGGTTGTGTTGTACTAGAGGACCTGGAGCACCACCAGAGAGACGACCCCCATCCCACCGGCCTGGGCCGGCGACGGTAAGAAGAGGGGCCGGCGACGCCGGGCCTAGTGAGGAGTTAGGGTTTGGGTTTTGTACTGTGGGTGTCTGCTATGTTTAGGGTTCCTCTGGTCTTGTTGAAATTGTTTAGTTTTCACAGTAGGAAAATCTGGGATCAAATGTGCAGTTTCTAGTGTTTCGTGTTCGTGCGATACGTGTTACGACACGCGTCGTGCCGTTTTCGTGGTTTCGCTCTTAAGTCGTTTTCGTCGTGTCGCTACTCTTGTTAGCCACGATACGAACACTTAAGGGGTGGTTGTGTGTTGTTGTGTCGGTTAGATATAGCTAGTTTGTATTTTCTTAGCTATTATTGATATATGTATGTTGTTGTTGTTTATATGTTGCAGGTTCGCAGACGAGGACTACGGACACTGCCACAGGGGGATTCAGGTGGTAGATTCATCTAGCTTGGAGTGTGGGTGAGTAGATTTAACATCTACAGGGGAATCGCCCGCATGGCGTTATGCGTCTGGGCTAGAAACCTTTACCTTTTTCGCATATTCTATATCATGTTTAGAATTGCGCATATACCTGACTGCTTAGTGATAGTTGTGATTGGATTAGTATCCTTAGGACACTGCACTATTATTGACGGCTCAGATTGCGAGAGCACTGATTTGATGCCACACACACCGTCAATAATTGCCATGTCATACACGACCATATTTTAGAAATGCTATTGTATGGTTAGGGACATTGTGACTTTTGATACATATTTCCTATTGTTATATTAGACTTGACATGCTAGTTCCTGTTTATCTATAGGATGTTGTATCAGTAGGACTAGATACATATACACCTAGGGACATGGATACAGGTGTACATGCTTTCCATACTTTACCTATACCTGATAGGTATATCATATCAGCATACAGACAGGTGTACTCGTATTTCATACCTATACCTGATAGGTATATTACATCATGACATTGATACTTTCATACTTTACTTATACCTGATAGGTATATTACATTATCATATTGGCAGGTGTACTCGTATTGCATACTTACTTATACCTGATAGGTATATCACATCATCATATAGGTAGATACCTATATTTCTGCTTTACGGTTCATGTATTCATTTATTATCTGGTGAATGCTATGCTGTTCTTTATACGCTTTCATTACAGTTTCATATTGCGTATACATTATTCATGGATTATCGCATTGTTATATGGATTTTTCATGATGTTTTCTGGATTTGGGAACCGTGGTGGTTCATGAAATTATGCATACATTGAACACCCGGTTTTCCTTGAGATGATATTATAGCATCCACTATGAGATTTATCGGTGCGGATATATATCCTATGCGAGGAGGCGTCGAGAGCCGCATGAGGATACATGGTGGGGCCCGGAGGTACCCCGAAGCTAGAATGTTGTCGGAGTGAGCCGATGTCGCATTGAGGCGATGAGGCCTAGGGGAGCCATACTTTCCGGTGACAGTACCAGGGACTCGGCGGATATCAGGGGGATACCGTTGGGAGTCATGTGCGTATCGATACGTCGAGAGGCGAGGGGCAGAGCGAGGCACTCGGGCTCTCGTGATAGCGTATGATACGTACATATCAGTTTTCTGTGTCTATGCTTGACACATTGGTTTTTATGATATTCCTAAATACTCTTGTATATATAACAGGGGATTGAGCCGCTGTTATATATGCCTTTACACCAATATTAGTGGAATGGGACGCTAATATATGTGTACTGCCCTCATCATATTTATATATGTCATTATATTTAGGATGTTAGAACTGTGCTGGAGATTTGACTTGAGATTCATGAGATTCATTGGGATTGGATGATGATATCGTACACACTAGAGATGTGAGATCCACTTAGTGTGGTACATATGATATATTGGGAGATATACTGAGATTGTACAGACGAGATATGTGGGATCCACTAGCTGTTGTACATGAGATATAGGTGAGAGATACCAGATATTGTACATACGAGAGATGTGAGATTCACTTGTGTTGTACATTTGATATGATAGATATACTGACGTTGTACATACTAGATGTGTGAGATCTACTTGACTTGTACATTCGACACTTATGTGAGATACATTTGATATTGTGTAGTTTGAGGAGATGTGACACTTAGACGATATGAGAGCGGATTTGGTGATTGATTGAGGATTGGGATATTGATTTGTCTAGATGGATTTGATCCTACCACGATGTCAGGATGCCGTGGAATTGACATATTTCACTCTATACCTCATCATTATATACTTATGCACTGTGTTATGTGTTAGGAGTACCTGTGAGAGTACCTCCCTGAGAGTTGCACATTTATTTTCTCATATCCCCAGAGCATGATTATTGCATACTGTTGTCACATTATTATTGCAGGATATATTGGTGGTACTTGAGAGTGTACTTTCCATTATTACGTACTCATGACATGCTATTATCACTGAAATGGACTTATATATTAGATTCATGCTGTACGTTCATTCTCGCGATTACCTGCATATGTTATTTACTATTCACGAGTTGGCAACTCACCCCCGTTGTGCCAAAGGTATTGCTGGAGTTTCCCCAAAGTAGTCAAGACAAGCTATTCAGCTTTTCAGCTACACACTCATCTATCATCTTTTGGGTTGCGGATACCACTTCGCCTGTCAGTGAGCAGTTTTGCCAGGTGGGTTTTGTGGGTATTCAGAGAGTGTATTGTATATTCGTTGTATATTGTACTCTCCATCTATTACTAGCAGTTTGTTGTGACTTAGAGACTTGGTGAGGACGGATTTGTATATTATTGTGGATTTGTGGATTTTATACAGTTCCTTTTCTTTTGTCTCTTATTTCTTCGCTACGGCGTCGTATATCTGTTGTGGTGTTGTTTTCCGCCGTTGGGCGTGGATTTTGCTCCCGTTTGGGATGCTTTACATTATATCTATGTTGTACCCTTTTTAGGGGCTTGTTTTATAAAGGAGGTGCTGCCAAAATTTTACAGAAAATGTGGACTATTTTAAAGAATTTGGGTTGTGATTTCAAATATTTCCAAAACTTTATATTATCTTTTCCGTATTTTTATGGTTTAGATTTCTGGGTTTTGGCTTTCTTTTACTGCGTTACGTCTGGAGGCGTTGCATAGTATTAGGGCCATCACGTACCATTTTTGGGTCGTGACAGTTTCCATAGATCCTTATACATCTTTATACCACCGGGGTGTACAGAATAAGGAGAGCTGTGAGCTTCTTTCATCAACTTATCTCGAACTGGGCCGATTGGCATACATAATCGACTTCCATATCTCAAGAATCCATCTTTGTGGATGATGAAGTCGGTTCGAAGTCCACTTTCTACTTGTTCTCGGGTCTTTTGTAGCTTAGCATCATTTGCTTGAGCTACCTTAATCTGATTGACAAGAGTGGACTGGACTTGTAAGTTCATCAAATCTGAAGCATTACCTGGCATAACTACTTTGAGCGCCAATCCGTGCATTTCTTGTTGTAGCTTCCATTAAGCGGTGAGGTTCATTGCTAATGGCTGGCGGCTAAGTGCATCAGGAACTACATTCATCTTCCCAAGATGATACTGTAGGTTGATGTCGAAATCCACCATGAGTTCTAGCCATCTTCTCTATCGCATGTTTAATTCCTTCTAAGTAATACATACTTCAGATTCTTGTGGTCAGTATATATATCCACTCGTTCTCCCAAGAGGTAGTGGCGCTAAATCTTAAGTGCAAAGATGACGGCTGCCAACTCCAGATCATGTGTTGGATAGTTGCGATCATGAACCTTCAGTTGTCTTGATGAAAAGGCCATAACTTTTCCATGCTGGTGTGTAGAACACATCCTAATCCTTTACCAGACGCTTCACAATGCACAACAAATCCGCCAGATTGATCCGGTATTGTCATGCCTCGCTTCCCAGAGTGCGCTAAGATAGGCACGTGACAGAGCCAACCATGCTACCTGCGGATAGGAAATATCCCTCCACAGTCACATTACGGCTGTAGAGATATCAAGAACAATAATAAACTATCTGACACATGTCCATACGCAAAAATAAACGAGTCAAGAATAAAATAATATACGGAAGCAATAAATCCAAGTAACAATAACATCTAGAAAGTAAGGAAATAACTAACTGGATACTAACAGGATTCTCACTGCTCGGCCTGACGGCGGAAATACTCTTGATCAGCCTGCGACAAAGGTAGAGGATCTGGGCCATGCAAAACCCAGACGTCAGCGCGTCATAATATCAAGCAATAATACATCAAGGAGTAGCAAGTCATGCAGGTATGAGTATAAACGGTAAAACAGGTATAACAGTAATATAAATGAGGACAGTGAGGGTAATGTGCAGTGAGTAATCTAGACTGGTCTATTGGGTTAACTACTCTCAAGTCTTTGAAATCAATTTGATGAATTATCGATGTAACTCAATAGTATCTCGTGCGTGCCTGGGACCACGGTCTAAGACTCTCGGGCTGAATCCGAGACGTGCCGTAAGGCAGTAAAAGGTAGTATGTAACGACGAATGATGTCAGCAGCATCATCCCGGGGCTGGCCTCACCCGTAAGACTGATCAGTAAAGGCATCGAACTGTCGAGTTACAAGTCAGGTTTCATCATTGATTTCCCCATACCCCCAAGTTATGTGTTCAAGTCAGGTATTGATAAATCTGGAGCTAATGCCAACACAGGATTAAGCAGGTACGGGTTTGTCTAAATAGACATCAGGTTATGTCCGTAGGGACAACAGGTCAAGATTGTCGGCATTAGTAACAAGATCAGGTAATAGGTCAAGCTGTGGTACATCAGGTCATGTCAGGTAGTGTACATGTATCAGGTCAGGTCAAGTAGTGCATAGGTATCAAGTTGTGTCAAGCAGTAGTGTATCAAGTCATGTCAAGGGGGTGCACAAGTATCATGTGGGTGCTCATAATCAAACTGTAATAAGCATGGGTACACAAAGCAAGTATGGAGTACTACTATAACAATAAAATGGAATAATGTGATGTGGTATGCCAATAGATATATGTTCAAAGATATGGATGTACAATTATCGATTTGGGTTACATTTATAGATCTAATACTAATTAGGATGCACTTTATTAAACATGGAGTGTTAATATCTCCTTATTATGTATTACTATGATCTATGGATGCAATTATATATATTCTAAATGAGATGGATGCAAACGGGTATCCGAAAAGTTATAAAACTATAAATTGGTAATGTGGGATGTACAACTAAGCAATATGTGATATAAATATTGATATGGGTGCAGTATATTGTAATCTAGTATGCAACAAGATAAGTTTTCTATGACCTTGATCTAAAATGATATAAACGGATGTGAACGGAACATCGAAACGTTATAAAACTAAACATGGGGTACTAGATTTAAACTACAGGTATGCTATTTATTTAAATAGGTATATCATGAGTTATATAGCATGCAGCAAGATTAACTTTCCTCGACGGATCACGAAACGGATATGTACGGCACGTCCGACATCGGTAAAATGTCGCAGCGCACGCACGGCACACGGTACAGGTCTAAACAATGCAAGAGGGTGATCACGCAGGCAAGGTACGTCCTCTGGGTCGTCTGGAACGGCAGTGACGGTCACGGCACCGGTGATCGCTGAAATCTAGTTTCAAGAAAGAATAAAGAAAAAGGAAAAGAAAAGAAGAAGAAAGGAGAAGGAGAGGCTCGCTGTGGTTTGCACTGGGGCCAGGGAGAAGTCATGGTGATGGGTTGACGTCGGCAACGGGTTTCCGGCGAAGTCCACGGCCAAGGCAGACATGTGTGTCTTTAAGTTGGGTGAGGGTTTCTTGAGTTGGGTTCGGGGTTCTTAGTGCAGGGTTTGGGGTTCTTGGTGCAGGGAGAAGGAGAGAAGGTGAAGCTAGGCTGTGGGACGACAGCGGTGAGGTGGTGACAGCGCGGTGAGGCGTGACGATGAAGGCACAGCTCGGGCGTCGTGGGTATGGGTTCTAGCGGTAAGGTGTTACCGGGGGAGAGGAGGTCGAGGAGGGGAGGAATATGGTGGTGAGGGTTGAGGCCGACGGTAGGGTTAGGGCTAGGGTTCGAGACGAGAGAGGCAGAGGCAGGAAAGAAAATTTTGAAGAAGATGAATAGTGAGGGAGAGAGAGGCCGCGTTCATGTTCCTAATAAAGAAACCCAATATAATATTTATATATGGGGAGAGAGGCGGAGTGGAGAGAGAGGGAGAGGGAGGAGAGAGAGAGAGGAGAGAGAGATGTGAAATTATAGGGTTTAAAATAATATATATAAAGAATTATTTATATATATATAAAGAAAGAGAGAGAGAGAGAATTGTGAGAGAGAGAAAAAGAGAGAGAGCAGGCGAGAGGAGAGAGAGAGAGAAACCGAGAGGAGAGAGATAGAGAGAAGAGAGAGATCGAGAGGAGAGAGAGAAGGGAGTGAATAATGAAGAGAAAGAATTTTGGAGGTTAGCGGAGACAGAGAAAGAGAGAAAGAAAAAGAGAAAAGAAAAGAAAGAGAGAGGGAGAGTGGGGGCCACAGAACAGAGGAGGAGAGAGCTAGGGTTGAGCTGTAAATTAGTTTATGATTTAAGATTTAAAAAAATTTAAAAAGATTTTTGTTAGTTAAGTAAATTTAATCTGTCAATATATTTAAATTAATTAATTAATTTGAATTTTGGAGGGATACAAAAATATTCCAAAACACGCCCGGATCGGGTCTAAAATTTCAGATTTAAAATACGAATAATTCATGCGACTTCAAAATTTCAAAATAAAAGCTCGGGTAACGAAAATGCATACCCCCAAGAACGGATGCATGTATGTGCGCGTAGCCCTCCAAACACGTCCGTTTCACCGAACGGGACGAGAACAAGATGCACGGATGCTACCACGGAGTTAGGGGTATCATGCAGGCCATGAAATGCAAATTTTAAATTATTTTACATGACCTAAAATGTTATATGGTAAAATATGCGATGCTACATGAAATTCCAGTATATACTAATCATGAGATACGCGTGTCTATGTAACAAGTCATGGTAATCTATAAATATGAATCAAACAAGTTCAAACAAGCGGGTCGGGTCGAATGCAATAGTAAAAAGTAAAATACCATTCGCACCCAAAACATGATAAATCAAGAAAATACCACAGATAAGTAAATACAAGAACTGGATTTGGTATAAATGAACTAGGTTGTTATATTATACCCAACTACAAAAAGAATTTCGTTCTCAAAATTCCAAGCACAAGAAAGGATAAACAAACAAGAAACTACAAGAACAGATGTGGAAACTTCTGCCGGATTTCATTTTCTCGTTCCCAAGTTGATTCTCCATGTGAGCGATTACCCTAAGAAACAAGTACAAGTGGGATAACCTTGTTCTTAAGAACCTTTTCTCTTCGATCCACAATCGACATCTGTCGTTCCTCAAAATTCAAATCTTCTCGTATAGTCGGCTCCGAATGATCCAGCACGTGTGTTTCATCTCGAACATACTTACGGAGTTAAGATACGTGAAACACGTCATGAACATTCGCCAAAGATTGCGGTAAAGCAAAACGATACACCACTTCTCCAACACGCTCCAAAATCTCGAAAGGCCCAACGAATCGAGGACTAAGCATGCCTCGACTCCCAAAACGAATCACTCCTCTAGTAAGTGATATCTTCAAGAATACCAGATCACCAACAGTGAACTCTAGAGGTCTTCTCGATATATCGGCCTAACTCTTCTGCTAATCTTGCGCTGCCTTCATATGCCTCCGTATAGTTCTCAACTGTTTGCACGATCAAATCCGGTCCCAATAATCTTCGTTCTCCAACATTATCCCAACAAACGGGTGAACAACACCTGCGACCATACAACAATTCAAATGGAGCCATCTGAATAGTCGCCTGAAAACTGTTATTGTAAGAAAACTACACCAAGTGTAGATGATCCTCCCATGAACCGTTGAAGTATAACATGCAAGATCTCAACATGTCTTCAAGAGTTTGGATCGTTCTCTCTGACTGGCCATCTGTCTGAGGATGATAAGCTGTGCTAAACTTCAATCGAGTCCCCAAACTTTCCTGTAAGCTCCTCCAGAAGTGTGATAAGAAACGGGTGTCACGGTCGGACACGATGCTCACCGGTACTCCATGCAATCTTACAATCTCCTGCATGTACCATTCTGCCAATGATTTCGTTGATTGACCAACTCGAAATGGGATGAAATGAGCTGCCTTGGTCAATCGATCGACAATCACTTAAACAACATTGTTGCCCTTTGGACTCCGTGGTAGAGCCGTCACGAAATCCATGGTTATATGTTCCCACTTCCATTGAGGAATCAGAAGTGGTTGCAATAAACCAGCAACCCTTTGATGTACAGCCTTAACTTGCTGACACACCAAGCACTTCGCTACAAATCGGGCAATCTCCCGTTTCATGCCTTCCCACCAGAAATGCTGTCGTAGGTCTCGGTACATCTTCGTGCCTCCTGGATATACGGAATATGCGGAACTGTGTGCCTCCTTCATAACGTCTTCACGAATATCTCCTTTTGGCACACACAAACGGCTACCATAACTCAACGAACCATCTTCATGAATCAACAAGTCCGTTCGAAGTCCAGCTTCAAACTGTTCTCGAAACTTTTGCAATCTAGGGTCCTGTAACTGCGCTGCTTTAATACTTTCGATCAACGACGATTGTACTTGCAGCTGCATCAGCTGTCCTGAAGAATGCGGTAGCACGATCTCCAACTCGAATATCCGAAAATCTTCGATAAGCTCCTTCTGTGCAGTCAACATCTGAATTGCTGGCAACCGATTAAGCGCATCCGGCACTACACTAACCTTCCCCGGATGGTATTTAAGATCAATATCAGCCATCAGCTCCAACCATCTATGGTGCCTCATTTTAAGCTCCTTCTGCGTGAACACATACTTCAAGCTTTTGTGATCGGTGAACACTTCGACCCGTTCGCCCAATAAATAGTGTCGCCAAATCTTCAAAGCAAAAAATCACAGCTGCTAGCTCCAAGTCCTAAGCTGGGTAATTCTTCTCATGGGTCTTCAACTGTCTCGATGTGTAAGCTATAACCTTCCCATGCTGCATCAAAACACATCCCAATCCTTTCTCAGATGCGTCGCTGTGAATCACCAATCCTCCAGAACTGTCTGGTACGGTTAAAATAGGAGTGGTTATTAATCTCTGCTTCAAGGCCTCAAAAGCTGACACACACTTATCCGTCCACACAAATAGTACTTCCTTGCGCGTAAGCTTGGTCAAAGGCTCAACCAAATGAGCAAAATTCTCCATGAACCTTCTGTAATACCCGGCAAGTCCAAGAAAGCTTCTGATATCTGCAACGTTCTTCGGAATCGGCCAATCTCGAACTGCTGTAATCTTTTCGAGATCAACGGCGATTCCATCTCCGGACACGACATGCCCCAAAACTTCACTTCTTCAAGCCAAAACTCGCACTTGCTCATCTTTGCATACAATCTTTCTTGCCTCAATGTCTGCAGTGCGATCTTCAAGTGTTCTGCATGCTCTTCAATACTCTTTGAGTAGACCAGAATATCATCAATGAACACCACTATAAACTAGTCCAAGAATGGTGAAAAGATTCGGTTCATCAAGTCCATAAATATCGCCAGTGCATTCGTTACTCCGAATGGCATCACTAAATACTCGTAATGTCCATACCGAGTTCGGAACGCCGTCTTGCAAATATCTTCTGATTTAACTCGGACCTGATGATATCCGGATCGCAAATCCAGCTTCGAGAATACCCTCGCGCCACTAAGCTGCTCAAATAATTCGCCAATACGAGGGATCGGGTACTTGTTCTTAATAGTCACCCGGTTTAATTCTCGATAATCGATGCATATTCTCCTTGTGCTATCTTTCTTCTTGACTAGAAGAACTGGAGCTCCCCAAGGTGAATTGCTATTGCGAATACAACCCTTCTCAAGTAATTCAGCAACCTGCTTCTTGACTTCTTCCAACTCCATTGGTGCCATTAGACAGTACGCCTTTGAGATTAGTGCTGCACCAGCAACAATATCAATCGCGAACTCCACATCTCGTTTTGGCGGTAAACCCGAGATGTCCTCGAACACGTTCATGAACTCTCAAACTACAACTGGTGCTTCCTCCTCATCAACTTCTATCGACGCAAGAACGGTGCTTGTCGGCCTAGCCCTAAACTCGACTGGCCCGACAAAACTGCTTCCTCCAGCGAAAACAAACTTCAGATGTCCAGGAATCTGGAAAATCACTTTCTTTGCCCTACAATCAATGTGAGCATGGAAAGTGCCGAGAAAGTCCATTCCCAAGACAACAGCAAACAAAGGGATGCACCAAAATTGAATAATTCTAATGCGGGGAAGACATGAACAAGTAGGATACCTGAAATGATTCCACCTGAAGCCAAACACTGAAGAAGATAAGCATGGTAAACAGAATTTAAGCTTGTGATAAAACATGAACTAGAAAGCAAGAGAAGCAAGGCAATATAACGACCATGGAACAAGGAAATGAATCAAGACCAGGACTCCAAGTTACTTAAATAGAGTACCGCATTGTAACCATGCTGTAGTTCATAGTTACAATCACATAACTCCACTCAAGTCGCCCAAATCCTAGTGTCAGAATCAAGGAACATGGAGAAACAATAAGGAACCAAAAGATTTCAAGTCGAGATGCAAAGTGGTTTGCATATCATCAAGGCAAAGGATAAATTGAAAGATATGATTCAAGAATCATGATAACAATGTGGCAGGATATGTTGCTAATCACGGATTTTCCGATTCGTGTATTGGGTCCAATACCCAACTACTAAAGAATCAAACCTGATTAACCTAGATCGTATGGCTATGATACCAAACAAACCCTGTCACGCCCCGCTTCCCAGAGTGCGCTAAGATAGGCACGTGACAGAGCCAACCATGCTACCTGTGGATAGGAAATATCCTTCCACAGTCATATTACGGCTGTAGAGATATCAAGAACAATAATAAACTATCTAACACATGTCCATAGGCCAAAATAAACGAGTCAAGAATAAAATAATATGCGGAAGCAATAAATCCAAGTAACAATAACATCTGGAAAGTAAGGAAATAACTAACTGGATACTAACAGGATCCTCACTGGTCGGCCTGACGGCGAAAATACTCTTGATCAGCCTGCGACAAAGGTGGAGGATCCGGGCCATGCAAAACCCAGACGTCAGCGCGTCATAATATCAAGCAATAATACATAAAGGAGTAGCAAGTCATGCAGGTATGAGTATAAACGGTAAAACATGTATAACAGTAATATAAATGAGGACAGTGAGGGTAATGTGCAGTGAGTAATCTAGACTGGTCTATTGGGTTAACTACTCTCAAGTCTTTGAAATCAATTTGATGAATCATCGATGTAACACAATAGTATCACGTGCGTGCCCGGGACCACGGTCTAAAACTCTCGGGCTGAATCCGAGACGTGCCGCAAGGCAGTAAAAAGGTTGTATGTAACGACGAATGATGTCAGCAGCATCATCCCGGGGCTGGCCTCACCCGTAAGACTGATCAGTAAAGGCGTCGAACTGTCGAGTTACAAGTCAGGTTTCATCATTGATTTCCCCATACCCCCAAGTTATGTGTTCAAGTCAGGTATTGATAAATCTGGAGCTAATGCCAACAAAGGATTAAGCAGGTACAGGTTTGTCTGAATAGACATCAGGAAATGTCCGTAGGGACAACAGGTCAAGATTGTCGGCATTAGTAACAAGATCAGGTAACAGGTCAAGATATGGTACATCAGGTCATATCAGGTAGTGTACATGTATCAGGTCAGGTCAAGTAGTGCACAGGTATCAAGTCGTGTCAAGCAATAGTGTATCAAGTCATGTCAAGGGGGGTGCACAAGTATCACGTGGGTGCTCATAATCAAACTGCAATAAGCATGGGTACACAAAGCAAGCATGGAGTACTAATATAACAATAAAATAGAATAATGTGATGTGGTATGCCAATAGATATATGTTCAAAGATATAGATGTACAATTATCGATTTGGGTTACATATATAGTTCCAATACTAATTAGGATGCACTTTATTAAACATGGAGTGTTAATATCACCTTATTATGTATTACTATGATTTATGGATGCAATTATATATATTCTAAATGAGATGGATGCAAACGGGTATCCGAAAAGTTATAAAACTATAAATTGGTAATGTGGGATGTACAACTAAGCAATATGTGATATAAATATTGATATGGGTGCAGTATATTGTAATCTAGTATGCAACAAGATAGGTTTTCCATGACCTAGATATAAAATGATATAAACAGATGCGAACAGAACATCGAAACGTTATAAAACTAAACATGGGGTACTAGATTTAAACTACAGGTATGATATTTATTTAAATAGGTATATCATGAGTTATATAGCATGCGGCAAGATTAACTTGCCTCGATGGATCACGAAACGGATATGTACGGCACGTCCGACGTCGGTAAAACATCGCAACACACGCATGGCACACGGTACAGGTCTAAACAATGCAAGAGGGTGATCACGCAGGCAAGGTATGTCCTTTGGGTCATCTGGAACGGCAGCGACGGTCACGGCTCCGGCGATCGCTGAAATCTAGTTTCAAGAAAGAATAAAGAAAAAGGAAAAGAAAAGAAGAAGAGGAAGAAGAAGGGAGAAGGAGAGGCTCACTGTGGTTTGCACTGGGGCCAGGGAGAGGTCGTAGTGATGGGTTGACGTCGGCAACGGGTTTCCGGCGAATTCCACGGCCAAGGCAGATGTGTGTGTCTTGAAGTCGAGTGAGGGTTTCTTGAGTTGGGTTCGGGGTTCTTGGTGCAGGGTTCAGGGTTCTTGGTGTAGGGAGAAGGAGAGAAGGTGAAGCTAGGCTGTGGGACGATAGCGGTGAGGTGGTGACAGCGCGGCGAGGCACGACGACGAAGGCACAGCTCGGGCGTCGTGGGTATGGGTTCTAGCGGTGAGGTGTTACCGGGGGAGAGGAGGTCGAGGAGGGGAGGAATATGGTGGTGAGGGTTGATGCCGACGGTAGGGTTTGGGCTAAGGTTCGAGGCGGAGGCGGGAAAGAAAATTTTGAAGAAGATGAATAGTGAGGGAGAGAGAGGCTGTGTTCATATTCCTAATGAAGAAACCCAATATAATATTTATATATGCGGAGAGAGGCAGAGTGGAGAGAGAGGGAGAAGGGGGAGAGAGAGAGATGTGAAATTATAGGGTTTAAAATAATATATATAAAGAATTATTTATATATATAAAGAATGAGAGAGAGAGAATTGTGAGAGAGAGAGAGAGAGCAGGCGAGAGGAGAGAGAGAGAAACCGAGAGGAGAGAGATAGAGAGAAGAGAGAGATCGAGAGGAGAGAGAGAGGAGTGAATAGTGAGGAGAAAGAATTTTGGAGGCTAGCGGGGAGAGAGAAAGAGAGAAAGAAAAAGAGAAGAGAAAAGAAAGAGAGAGGGACAGTGGGGGCCACAGAACAGAGGAGGAGAGAGCTGGGGTTGAGCTGTAAATTAGTTTAGGATTTAAGATTTAAAAAAATTTAAAAAGATTTTTGTTAGTTAAGTAAATTTAATCTGTCGATATATTTAAATTAATTAATTAAATTGAATTTTGACGTGATACAAAAATATTCCAAAACGCGCCCGGCTCGTGTCTAAAATTTCAGATTTAAAATACGAAAAATATATGCGACTTCTAATTTTCAAAATGAAAGCTCGTAAAACGAAAATGCATACCCCCAAGAACGGATGCACGTACGTGCGTGTAGCCATCCAAACACGTCCGTTTCACTGAACGGGACGAGAATAAGATGCATGGATGCTACCACAGGGTTAGGGGTATCATGCAGGCCATGAAATGCAAATTTTAAATTATTTTACGTGACCTAAAATGTTATATGGTAAAATATGCGTTGCTAGATGAAATGCCAGTATGTACCAATCATGAGATGCACGTGTCTATGTAATAAGTCAAGGTAATCTATAAATATAAATCAAATAAGTTCAAACAAGCGGGTCGGGTCGAATGCAATAGTAAAAAGTAAAATACCATTCGCACCCAAAACATGATAAATCAAGAAAATACCACAGATAAGTAAATACAGGAACTGGAATTGGTATAAATGAACTAGGTTGTTACAGGTATTCCAAGAATAGGTGCAGAAGTTTATCTTGACTTAAGTTCCACAAAAGCTTTTTCACATGCTTCTGACCACATGAATGCTTCATCTTTACGTGTGAGCTTGGTCAGGGGTGCTACAATCTTTGAGAAGCCTTCAATGAATAGTCGGTAGTATCCTGCTAATCCTAAGAAACTTCATATATCCTTCACCTTCTTTAGTGTCGGCCACTCGCTGGCAGCTGACACCTTAGCTGAATCTACTGAGATTCCTTCACCTGAAACAATATGTCCGAGAAATACTACTTGATCTAGCCAAAATTCACACTTGCTGTACTCGGCATAGAGCTGATGTTGTTGCAATATCTCCAGGAAAATCCATAAGTGCTCGGCGTGTTCTTTCCGATTCTTTGAATACACCATGATGTCGTCGATGAAGATGACAACAAACCTATCTAAGTACTCTCGGAAAACTTGGTTCATCAGTTTCATAAAGTGGACAGGTGCATTGGTCACTCCAAATGGAATTACGAGATATTCATAATGACCATATCGATTCCTAAACGTTGTCTTCGGAATGTCGGACTCTTTGACTTTCACCTGATGATAACCCGAACGAAGATCAAGCTTCGAAAATACACAAGACCCATTTAGCTAATCGAAAAGGTCATCGATGCGCGGTAGTGGATACTTGTTCTTGATCGTCACATCGTTCAGAGCTCGATAATCCAAACACATCCTGTATGAACCTTCTTTCTTCTTCATGGGTAATACCGGAGATCCCTAGCTTGAAGTACTAGGACGAATCCAACCTTTCTTCAGGAGTTCGTCCAACTGAATGCGGATCTCCTTCAATCCTTCTGGACTTAACCGGTACGGAGCTTTGATAGCAGGTTGCGCACCAGGTTGTAAATCGATGCTGAATTCAAGAGCTCGATCGGGAGGCAAACCTGATATATCTTCCGGGAATACATCCTAGAACTCTCGAACTATCTCTGGCTTCGATTCTTCCGCTTGCAATGCCGCAACCACTTCCTTCTTTGGTTTTGCTTTGTAGACGCTAGGTTCAAAGGTACGGTCTCCACTTTTGAAATAGAACACAGGATGATCTGGTATTTCGAACACTACCCTCCTTTGGCTAGAGTCGATGGTAGCGAAGAAAGTTCCCAGCCAGTCTATTCCCAAGACTATGTCGAAGTTCGGTATGTCCAACACTTTGAAGTTCGCATAAAATTCTTTACTGCAGACGATCACTGGATACATATCGTATCCCAAAGTTACTTTTAGAACGTCGTTCCCTGAACTGAAATTCCAGCTGGATACGAACGGTTTAACTGGAATCGCATGAGTTCGGACGAACAATTGCGACATAAAGCAATATGATACTCCAGTGTCGAAGAGTACTAGAGCAGGTAGGGAAGCTACTAAAATTGTACCTAAGTTGTGTGGGATAGGTTTAGGTATAAGAAAAGTTATAGTGATACATAAAAATTGAAAAATTGAAGGGATTGGGGGATTACTGGTGATGACTTGTCATATGGCTTCGGCCTCCTCGACCGTCATTGTGATAGCCTGACGTCGTGGTACATTCCTCCTGGCTAGAACCACATTCTTCTGTCCTTGGGGCACGTTTCTCTATCCTTAAGGCATGTTTCTCTTTTCCTGATGGAATTAACATTGAGGCTGTGCAGGTGGTCTATGTGGAGCTGGTGCAGGAAGAGTTAAACGAGGTGCAGGAGCCTGAATTGCTGGCCGCTGCGGTACTGTGATTCTGGGTCTGGATGCTTGTGTTGAAACGATATGGACATGCTCCTATGGTGTGAGTAGATGCAACACAAACCAAGCACATGTCATTTGCACGCCTGCAGTCCTTCGCTAGGTGTCCCGTCCTCTTGCAGTAGAAAAAAAAGTATGGACTGGACCGGTTAAATGATCCTCCCAGTCTCCTGGGTGCAAAAGTCGGCCAAGAAGAGGCTCCTCCTGACATCTGTGTGGCAGGGCGTTTCACACAGGTAGTCTGCGGTCTGTCCTTCTTCTTCACAACTGCTTCATAGCGTCGAGCAGCCTTCAAAGCAAGTTCATGCGTTGGGAAATCCCCTGTAGTGAGTGCAGCTTGAATTTATAGCATTGACCGTCAGTTTCAGCTTAGAAACTCTCACCCAAGCAATATCTGGCACTTGAGCTGCTGGCAGATCATTTTCAATCGATTGAGCACATTCTTCTGCCTCCAGTAGGCTCTCTTTTCCAGATAAATGTTTTGGGTGCAGTGCCCGAAATTTCTTGACTCCGGATGCCTTGGCTTTGGGGAGGAGCATGAGGATAGCAGTCTACGGCTATTGACCCTGCTGTGGGCTTCTGATAGCCTCAAGCAGTACCTTTGGTCATTAATAGGAGCTGCAATGGTAGGTAGTGGTGGTAGAGTAGGCGGTGGTGTATTGCCGTTGACGTTCGTGCTGGTGTTGTTCGGAGAATCCATTACCTTGATAGAAAAGGAATGGTTAGGATAGATTCAAGAAATTAGAAATGTAAGAAATGTATAGTTGCTGATTATTATAATTCTTGTGATATATTGCTTAAGACTTCATGCAGAACTGACCTGTATAGGCCGCCAATAAAACCTGTCACACCCCGCTTCCCAGTAAACGAAAACGATGACATAGCAGGCCGCAACATATTTACTAATAAATAAATACGTTAAGCGTAATTAAGCAATATATAAAATGAACAAGAATGACAAGAGTATTAAAATAAAACAGCAACTTTATTTACATTCATCTTTACATACAACTGTTTGAAAATGAAAGATACAATGAGTAAAGCAGTGCCTAAACAATGGCATACAGGAAGGTAAGTGCAGGGAAACTAGAAGTCAGGCTGAGCGGTGAGCTGGTCCAAGTTCTCCTGGCTCGGTGATCTTCTTAAATTCTGATCCTCTTGACGAACATTCTAAAGAAAGAAATAGAAGGAATGTCGTCAGCGAACTTTCGCTCGGTAAGTCCCAAAAGTAGAAAGAGAATATAACAAGTAATGTGAAATGAATACGTAAGTTGTGTATGATTGATTACCGGTATATGATATTTATTCTAACGTGGTTGTTTGTAGGTTGGTAAAGAAGGTATTCATGTATACGAGAGGAGTCCATCTTACCCCGTGGACTATGGTAACAAGTAGTATAAGGCCTCATCATAACCCACAGAACAACGGCACATGAATTCATGTGGGTGTCTTTTAAGTGACCTCTCGTGCCACGATATATATTCCATACCGATCTACCCCTTTATTTCCACGTATTGTATTGTATAGATTATATTTACAAGTATTGCCGAAACCATGGATACAAAATGTTCAGGTATTCATGTTCAGGATGTAATCAAGTATTAAATTAGTCATGTCAAGTTATAACCATAGTTCGGTCAAGTCAGGTCAAGTATACATGTTTGATATTGATTATTGAATTCAAGTATTCAAGTTCATGATCAAGTATTCGTGTTTGAATTTGGATTCAGATTTGAGATTGAACTCAGACTGAGTCAGACTCTTGTACTGATTTAACTCTGGAATTCTTAGGTTCGGGAGTCATCGGCAACTGTTGCACATGGACGGCAGGATTTGTGTCTTTTTTTAATACAATTGGCATTGATAATACCGTTAGGTTGTCTAACTTAAATAGGCAAGCACTCACTTTCTCCGGCTCCCTAGGGCTCAAGAGAATTGATCCCGCTTAAACCTATATTTATTAAAATCCTTAAATATTGTTATTTTGTATATCTCGAGGGGGTTTTATGAAAAATATTTTAATATAGTTAAAAATAAAATCTCGAGGGTGATTAGTATTACTTAGGGTTTTCATGAGCATGGATTTTAAGTATTGTGATATTTTAATGATAAACACTTAGCATTTGAAAGTTCATGGTATTTTACTAAAAAACTTGTCCTTTTTGGTATCTTGATACATGTTATTGGCATTTATTAATCTTTCATTTTTTAAGAAAAATATAGATTTATTATATTTTGAAAATATGGATTTATGATTTTATATAATTTTAATTTTAAAAATACTTTTATTTTATTTAGAAAATTAGTATTTCTTAAAAACATATTTAAATCCTTTCGAGATCGAATGCTCCATGAGGTGGTCTGCATCTCGCTCTACTAGCCCAACGATTTACGATAATCCACACCATCCATTAGCGGGTCCCCTAAAGAGAGTTGTAAATGCGTAATCGCAAAGGAAATGAAATACCGCTTTAAAAGAAATCCGGTTTTAGAATTATGTGGTATTTTATTGTAAATACTATTCTTCGAACCAAAAGCACATACAACTAGGAATCGTGCTATGAAACCAAGTGTGCGTGTAGGGTAGGTATTGCTCGAACCAAAAGCACATACAACTAGGAATCATACTATTCTTCGAACCAAAACCCCATGAAGTTTTCCTAAAGGTATTGTTAAGCAATTTGTCGAAAAGATGTGATAACAAAGTTCAAGGTATTTTAATGTAAAAGTTTAATTAGAGTTGTTTCACATGAGATTCTTAGGTAAAATTGGTTCTAAACATTAGTATTAAGATTACAAGTGAAGTGGTAAAATTGGTTTGACCAAATGATAAAGGAAAATGGAGTTATAAAGTTTAGAAAAGATGGTATCGGTAATAACTCCACTTTTACCGATATTTGATTTAAAATGAGTATCAATGAAAAGGAGGAGAATTGAGAAGGACTTACAGTTTAGAAACTTCAAAGAAAGGTTAAATAAGAGAGGATGATCTTCGTGGCATTGTGGGAGCACCGGAATTGGCTTCGATCTTCGCCGGAACCAACTTTCTCGTTAACCCCACTTTATTTCACTTGCACTGGGAACTTTTAGAGAATTTTGGCAAGAATTTTCAGAATGGTGCTGAGCCAAAGTGTGGGGTGGTATTTATAGTGGAGAATTAGGGTTTGGGAATTAAAAAAGTGGATTAAAAGCATTCAAATTGTGTTTAATTGTGAAATGAAAGGTCTATGTTTGATTACAAAAAAATCAAATAGTGCAGAAGGGTTAGGGGTAGTTAAAGAGTCATGTGTGCAGAGCCCGGGCTTCATTGGCCTCATCTCAGCCGTCCCTGCCGGTCTTTTGGCAACTTCCGCCAGAGCCATTTGGCGTTCCAGTCCAGTTCCGGTTGATCTTGAGGCATTTGCCTCGAGATTCGTGTTATTTGATCAACCCTCTGTTTACTCCATTTTCCACGTGTTTGATTTTTCTGAACTTTTCATTTCACCGTGTATTGCACGTGCAATCTTTTGGGCTTCCAAAAAGTTAAAAAAAAATAAAAAAAATAATTGTGTCTGATGGGAATCGAATACAGGGGCTACTTCACAGCAATGCAAGGGCTTTACTAGTGAGCTACAAGTTGTTTCTTGCTGTTATTTCAAAAAAGTGACTTATAACTCAAACACAGGCCGTAAAACTCATTTCTTGTATATTAACAAAAAAAATCCCTACAAAGATTTTTAGAGTCGTTACAACACCTCACCTCTCTTTCTTCTTCTGCACTCGCCCATGAGGAAACCCCAACTCTCGCCCACGAGGAAACCCCAACTCTCGCCCACGCTTGCACCGCCGCCGCTAATCACCTCACCTCGTCACCACTATCATCCCCACCTTCACCACCTCCGCTTCTACCTCCTCTCTCCATTCCCAAGCACCACGACATACCTGCACAACCCCAACACCGACCCCAGAAACCCCAACCTCACCGTTAACCGTCGCCAGAGACTCGCCGTCGCCAACACCTTCACCCCACTGTCACCTCCTCACCTCTCTCTCCGCTCCCCGACGCCACAACCACCACCCTCGTCACTCCCCGATGACCCAACAGCAACCTAAGAAACCCCACTTCCCTCATCACCGACGGCAACTCACCATCGTCATCGTTGTCTCGCCTCTGTTCTCGCCACCCCAGAACCCAACAACAACAGCCACCAGTCTTCTTCTTCCTTTCTTTCTTTCTTGGTATTCTAGCCATCTCGCCAGAGTTGCGCGCATCGTTGATGATCCAGACAACCCAGTCACCATCATCGTCCAGCCTAATCTCTACGTCAAGTCACTGTTCAGCCTGGTCCATTCCTGCGTGCGCGTGAGTTTAGCATCGCGGCGTTATTCCGACGCCGGACGTAGCATCTGTATCGTGATGAGAGATCTGATCAGGCAAGTTTTAAACTTGCAACATGTTATGTTATATTATATCAATATCTGTTTGAATAAGAATAGTGCATGTGTTTTATCATTCAGCGAATATTACCGATTTACAGTTTTACGATATCCGTTTGTATCCATACTGATAATCGTTTATCTAGTTGCATGCCGGAACATCATGATATACTACTATATTAGTACAACATGCTATCTAGTTTGCATCATACTTAGCAGTGAATGTATAATCGTTATTACAGATAGATACATATGCATCATGGCATCAGTTTTGTTTACCATGTTCCGATATTGATTACAGTTTCACATGGGGTATCTATTTGGTTAATATACATCATATGAAATGTTCACGACACACTACCTGACTTGTTACTTGGATCTTATTGCTAATGCCAATAGTCCTGACGTGTTGTCCTGACGGACGTAACTTATTGTCTGTATAGACAAAACCTGTAACTGCTTAATCCTGTGTTGGCATTAGATTTATATCAATAATACTTGCCTTGAACACATAACCTTAGGGGTAAGGGGAAATCAATAATGAAACCTGACTTGTAACTCAACGGTTCGATACTTATACTGATCAGTCTTTACAGGCTCGGCCAGCCCCGGAATGATGCTGCTGACATCATTCGTCTGTACATGTTACCTGTTTACTGATTAGCGGCATGTCTTGGATTCAGCCCGAGAGTCTTGACCATGGTCCCGGGCACGCACGGGATATTATTGAGTTACATCAATAATTTTATTAAATTGATTTCAAAGACTTCTAGAATAAATAACCTAAAGGCACAGACTTTAGGATACACATCACATACATACAGCTCACTGTTTACACCTGTGTTTATTATTTACATTCATGTTTAATCATAGTATCATATCCTGCTTATTACTATTATTTTAATAGTATGACGCACCGACGTCTGAGTTTTTCATGGCCCCGTTCCTCTACCTTTATCGCAGGCCAATCAAGAGTATTTTAGCAATCAAGCCGAGCAATGAGGAGTTGAACGTGTATTATTAGAGATGTTTAGTTTATTTATTTCCGCGATTTTATTTCTTTTGATGTGAGCCTATATTGGGACGTGTTTTCAGATATTGTTTATTGGATCTTGATTCGTTTCCGGTTATGCAGTTTCTTGATTTTATTTACTGTGGAAAATGGATGTACTAGATAAATTATATATTTTCTATTCTTGATATCCTATAGACAGTCGTAATGTCACAGTGGAGGGATGATTCCTAGCCACAGGTAGCATGGTTGGCTCTGTCACATGCCATAGTTTATGTATCTTGGAATGCGGGGCGTGACACATCCTTAAGATCTCACGATGATATTTTCAATCATAACCGATCCAGTCTCTATATCACCCATCGCCTAAACACATCAAAACTCTAATCTCAACCCTAGCCATCGCTCTTCTCTTCTCCTCTCTCATCCTTCTTCTCCTCTCACGCCCAGCCATCAAGAAACCCATCGAAGAACCCAAACACACATCTATATCGTCTTTATCAACAACCAAGTTGAGATCTCTCAAGAATCCAAGAACCCATCGCCGACTTCACCCTCTGTCGTCGAAGTTGCCTTCACCATCGTCGTCATTGTTGTCGATCACCATCACCAGCGTCATCATCTTCTTCTTCTCGATCTTGGCTACTAGAACCGAGCGAGAGACCCATTGACCGGAGCATACAATTTCGAGATCGTAGCTGTTGTCGTTTTCCTATGAATTCATGTTATCAGGAAAGTACTCTTGCTTATATTTTATTAGCCGATGCTACATCGGCTATTTTATCGTCAAATTAAATTGTTTTAAAAAGAAAAGAACATGACTTTAACATCGTGAATCCTTGATAACATGTGAACCTTTGCTCTGTATGTACATGATTGAAACCCTAGGATATAGCACACCCATTAATCAAAACCCTTGGAAATCATGTTTAAATCTATAGATACATTGCTGATTTGACACGCTCATATAATTCATTTATAACACTTGTTTAAAGCGTTGCTACGGCATGATTACCAATATCATCATGCTAAATTCCCTGGACATGCTATGCACATTTGTGATCACCATTTATCGACAATCTATGCTTATACCAATGACATGTAACCTACATTTAGACATGACACTAGATGATTATAGACATTTCACTGTAACTTGTGATATGCCTAACATATTTTAATTCCGGTGCCGGTATGGGATAGGACGGAGTGTGCATTAGCTGTTAAACTTAGAAACACGGGGTGTTGGGATAGGTTGAGTGTGGGTTCGATCAACAGAATCTCAGAAGTCCCATTTCTGGCTTATTCCCTTACTTATATAGCTATTACTAAACTTAAACGGTCATATATTTATATAGCTGTTACCGGGCTTAAACAGTCATATGTTTATATAGCTGTTACCGGGCTTAAACGGTCATTTTTATCCCTTTATTTGGGCCCATGTTTTCTTGCCCATAGGAACCCTTGGGTTAGGAATACTCCTGCGGTGGTTAACGCTCGCTCTTGAACTCACAATAGGTTGGTGGTGGGACTTTATCCTCGCACACAAACGCGTATGTTTTGAAAATAGAATCGGTTTTGGAAATGGATACACACGCGAGCTCGGTCTCGTTTTAAAATTTATAAACCGCAAGTACACGACGCGTTGTAGCGAGCCGGTAAGTACGGTTCGATCCGCAGAGATTTGTGTTTTAGGTTTTGTTGAATTAAGGTTCGAGAAACAAAGAATATGAATTGGTTTGGTTGTCACTAAATATAAAACACGAAAACAAAGAAAACAAGTTAAGAAAGAAATGGCCGTGGCTTTGGCTCGGATGGTTGAATCGCGACGATTCGTTCGACGCTCCCTTACTAATGAGTTGTCCGTCCTTGTGTCGATTCCGGCGCGTAGCATGACTTGTCAAAGCGGTTGCAAAGCACAAATCATCAAGTTCTCAGATCTCGACTCAAAATACAAAACGAGTCCGTATTATTCACTTATAGTTTGCATGTCCAAGCTTGAGGTTGCTCACCGCTGAAAACCAGGAAGACAAATGTCTTGCCTGAATTTGGGGGAATATGCTATTTGGGTTTTAGCCGTCCACCTCTCCGAAGATGCCAAGTTGATTTATGGCACCGTGTATCGGAGGTTTAGACAGATGCGGCCGTTGTAACATATTTCATCAGATTCCCCCTCGTTTGAGAGGTTTTTGATTGTGGGGACGCTCTTCCTTGCAGGCGCAACCCCCTGCAGTTAATTACGCTACCGCATCGCGATAATCACTTTCTCCTTCTCCAGATGGTCATTTTGTGTCGTGTATGTTTGTTTTATTTTTGGTTGCCCGTGGATTGTATATGGAGACTAATTTGTGTTGTCTCCCGTAGGGCGTGGATTAGTCCAAATCCATATATTCCTAGATTTGGATTTGGGTTGATTTAAGGATCGTTAATCTCATTTGAGATTAAAATCAACCTAAATGTTTGTTGAGGATACGTTAGTCTAATTTTAAACTAAGATCTACTCAACAGGGTTTTGGGATTATTCAAACCCAACAAAAGAGCATTTGGACTCCATTGTTTTAGTTTAAGGACATTACGGTCCGTTGTTAGTTTAAGGACGTTTCGGTCCGTTGTAGTTTAAGGACATTGCGATCCATAGTTAGTTTAAGGACATCATAGTCCGTGAGTTTAAGGACGTCATAGTCCGTGAAGTTTAAAGACATCATAGTCTGTGGGGTTTTTAGTTTAAGGACATCATAGTCCATGAAGGCTAGTTTAAGGACTTTACGGTTCAAAGTTAGTTTAAGGACATTACAGTCCATAGTATAGATGCAACCATGGGTTTGGAAATGCACCAGATAGTTATTGGTCGTCAGGACCCACCACCATTCTGAAGACGTTGAAGAATTACAACGACATGTATCAGAGGTGCGAAGAGATGTACCCTTGAACCAAATGTCAGATTGAAAGGGAATGGGATGGATATTATTTTGAATGCCATATGAGATGATTAATCTTGGAAGACCTGAGTATAATGTGGGCTCAGTTAAAAGGGCTTTTGGCTTTAGAAAACTTAGCTGATTTGGGCTAAGATTAATCTCTTATAGTGTTAAACAATAGAGTATGTTTGGCGCTCGCGTGTTCCCACGTGAGGCGTTCAAAGTAGTGTTGAACACTAAAAAGTTGAAGCGCTCACGTATGGTCACGAGAGGCGCTCAAAGTTGTCACAGCTCCTTTAGATTTATTCCTTTTTTTCTTTTCTGAGTGCTGAGCACTGTTAAGGAGTCACGTGGGGTCATGTGAGGCGTCCCCAAAGGATGAAAACTGCATTTGATTTATTCTCCCTTTCTTGAAAGGCTTATTCAGGGGTCACGTGGGGTCACGTGACCTGATCTCAATTGTTCTCTTTTGTTCAAAAGGGGTGCTCACATGGGCTCACGTGATCTATCGTGTTGGGTGCTAATCTCTTTTTTACGTGCATGGAGATCTTGAGTTTTGAGTCCTTCAAGCCCCTTGTTTAATAAGAATTAAATTCTTTTATAGAGTTAAACCCTAGTTTTATATAGAGGAATTAGATTCCTATATGCTCTGTTGTAAGAATTAAATTCTTTGAACTCAATTCTCCCCTAGGTTTTGAATCTACATAACAGATCTCCCCGATAAGAATTAAATTCTCAACTTATGGGGATATCTGCTTCTGCAAATCTTCAACCAGGGGAAGAGCTAAGTTCTTTTTAGAAGAGTTGAACTCTTGTGAAGGTGAAGAAGAGATAAAAGGTTCTTTGTTTTGTTCCTTCCCTTACCTAGGGTTTCTTTTTGTCTTTGAGGAGATCTTTTTCTCTCTGGAGAATTAAATTCTCTTTTCTTTTGCTTACGAGGGGAATTTTTTTTCTCTTTTTTCTCCTCTCTTTCTTCTATCTCTTGGCTCCTATTTATAGGAGAGAGAAAAGAATCAATTTGTTTAGAAAATCTCTCATTGAGAGATTTTGATTGATTTTATAATCAACCAACATGATCTTTTAGATCACTCGGTGAATTTTACTCACCGTTGGATTTTTAATCCAAGGACTTCTGTTTTACAGAAAATATTTCTTTTGTTGTTTTTAACAAGTTTAGGAAGATATTTCTTTGCACAGAATTTTTTCTGTAGATCGGTGATTTTTTAATCGCCATTGGATCTTTAATCCGATGGCGCTTTATTTTACAGAGCGTAATCTTTCTTGTTTAGAAAGATCCAAGAAAATATTTTCCCAATAAGGCTTTTGATCCCTTTTAACTAGAATTTAATTTTATCGATTCAGAAGGCTTAGGAGCCAATCACGTGTAGCACGTGACCTCACCAAATTAAGCATAAAGCTTTTGATTCCTTTTAATTAGAATTTAATTCTATCGGTTCAGAAGGCTTAGGAGCCCATCACGTGTAGCACGTGACCTCACCAAATTAAGCATAAAGCTTTTGATTCCTTTTAATTAGAATTTAATTCTATCGGTTCAGAAGGCTTAGGAGCCCATCACGTATAGCACGTGACCTCACCAAATTAAGCATAAAGCTTTTGATTTTTTTAATTAGAATTTAATTCTATCGGTTCAGAAGGCTTAGGAGCCCATCACGGGTAGCACGTGACCTCACCAAATTAAGCATACCAAAGAGCGTCACTTGCTATCACGTGGGTTTTTTCTCTGGACAATTGTTTGTTTTAGATAAGCGCTCATATACTTTGTATATATGGGTCACGTGTCTACTCGTGAGGCTCAGTTTCAGCTTATTTTGTTAAGCGCAATATCTATCACGTGTAGACACGTGATGCTCCATTCGGTTTTTTTTCCCGTTGCTTTTTATTTATTATTCAGTTTTTATCAGAGAACAAATGCCCCCACAACGTTGTTCTCATGTGGTTTGCACGTGAGTGCAACGCTGTCTCCTTTACAGCCGTTGGATTGCCTAGGGGAACGGAGAGATGAACCGCCCTTGTCACGTCTTATAAATGCGAGGGTCAGATTCCTTAGGCAGCCACTGTTTTTTCATCTTCTTCCTCTTTCGTTTTCTTTGCGAATTCAATTCTCCTCCTCAGAGCTTAGTTCTCTGCCATTGTAATTTCAGAGTTTAACTCTGTCAAAAAGAAACCCTTTTTAGGTAAAGGTCCTGCACATCATAAAAAAACTTTTTTTTTTGAACAAAAATTTCTGGATTTTAAATCCATCATGAGAGCTTTGCTCTCCTCAGAAACCCATTCGCTTAGGGATCCAAAGATGTGATCTTTGAGCAGTACCTCCATATTTCAAACATTCACCTCTGTTTTTTGATGTTTCATGAGATCATATATATTTTTTATAAGTTTCTGGAATTTAATTCCATCACATAAAGGAAATTTAATTCCTTAGTCGAAGAGCTTAGCTCTGAAAGATCAAGATGGCCCGTTGGGAATTTTGTTCCCTGGTTTTTCTTGAAAATCTTTTCATGGGGTTTTACCCTTATTCGCACAAATTTGAATTTATTAGGGTCCTTAACAGAAGTTGTTTTCCCAAAATTTTTTGAATTCCAATGTCTATTTAATGAGGATCATCTTGATTCTCACAATAATTGCCATGTCTTATCATTAGTGAGCAGCCATATTGATTTCGTGGGGTCCATGTGTTTTGTAGGCAGTGGTCCCGCAAAACAGACATCCTGTTGTTTTCTTTTGTTGTTGTTGTTGTTGTTATTTTATATATGTGTGTGTGTGTGTGCGCGCGCGCGCGCATGGGTTTCACTAATGCTTCCTCTTTTCCTTATTTCAGTCACAATGGTTTCTCTTCCTTATTTCCCTTACACCCACTCGGATGTCGCCTTTCTACAATCGCCGTCAGATGAGGAGGCAATGGCGATGATCAGAGAGCTCATGATAAAAATCGGACAAGTCTGTTCTTATGGGGCACTTGGTACAGCCACATCATCCGGGGTCGCCGAAGTTTTATTTGCGAAGATCCAGCAGAACCTCTTCGTCCTATACTGCCGATGGAACGCCCACAGACTGCTTATGCAGTGGAGGTGACCGCTTGGATTCCTTCAGGCCGGCTAGAGCCCTCTACACTTGGGATACCTAACCAGCCCTTGCCGGCTATAAACATCTTGGGGCGTCGGATTTGCCAAGGTGAAGCTCGACCTTGGGGACAAGTTTATAAAGTGGGTGTCACTCCCCGGCACCCGGTGGGCTACCTTATTTAGGCTCGCTATATTCTTTCCACCCATCGTGCAAGATTGCAAAAGGTCGGGCTGTATCATGCAGTATACGCGTCGCTATTCCACTATCAGGCTCCTCACGTCTGGTGGATCAAAGCTTTCGTAAACCAATGGAATCTGCCTACCAACACCTTTCTGCTAGGGGATCGAGAGGTGTCTATTTCATTGGATGAGTTTCGTGAGATTTCGGGGTTGCCAATCAGGGGTGAGCATTATGAAGAGTTGCTACCTCTAGATGAATATGTTTTCTCCACCATGTCGGCTACGCTTAACGACCTGACGCCTGAAACTGCTATCCGTCGTAAGTATCCTAGTCTAATCAAGGCTCTCGGTATCTTCGATAGATTGTTTGCGAAGTCAGAGGGTCAGGGCGTCACTTTCGAGAGTTTCATTACCTGCTTCATCCGGGAAGACGCTCTATCCAAGGATGCCCCGAAGTTTGCGAGTATCGACGACCCTTTTGGGTTTGGGTTCTATATTCCGACCACGTCGGCCGTGTCTTTTGATGCAATTGCGGCTCCCAGCATAGACGAAGAGACCTTCTTTGTTGGCTTTATTACCCTATGGGTTAGTTGGTTTGCGATACCAACCCACCGCCACTTCATGAGTGCTTCTGCCTTCTACCCCGCCCATCGTGCAGCTGAAGGGGCAAGGTTGGCCGTTGGTATTGCGGGATTATCACACCTTTATCATGGGTTAAGTGTTGCAGCCAACACTTCGACTCCAGGTGTAGATGTTGTGAACCTCCCCCATTCATTACTTAACATCTTGGATCGAAATGCATGTGCTGGGGGCATTCACAGCACATCGACGGCCGAACTTCTATGACTCCTACACCTTCCCTCGAGTTACGAGATTGGTGGATGACTCCACTTCCGATCCGATTCAATTATGGGCCCTCCGTGTTCTTCTCAATAGATATGTTAATGAGGGAGGGATGGTGTTCACTGATCACGTTCTTTCTGCTCCGGCGGGGCCCATTCAAGAGCTATTTGACTTGTTGAAAGGGGGAGCGCCATCTTTAAAGCCTAAGGAGATCATGCATCTGTATTCGATTAGGCCGGGCTATTTGGTGTTCCGCTGGAATGATACGGCTCTCCTCATGTGGTATAATCTGCACCATTTCGCTCGACAATTGGACTATAACCAGGACGTCCTTTTCGAAGCATTTTTGGTTGAGCCTACCTCATCTTTGGGAGTTATTCGTGACATCATTCAACACTTCATGCAGCTAAACACTGGCTTTGTGTTCATGATACCAGAACCTGACTACCTCCCAAGGTATGTGGGGTCTTTTGTGAGCTGGTATCGCCACCAGGTTGGTCCTGTTATTGCTGAGGAAAGACATGTACTCTTCAAGTATAAGACTCCTGCTCCAACCTAGGCTGCCAGCATTTCATTGCGCCCGCGGTCAGTCGTTCTCCCCCTCTTGAAGGATGGCGGCGTGGTCCTTATATCGTAAGCCACAGAAATCGAATCGATTCCTCCCACTGCAGGGATGCCGGTGCGCACCAGAGCTCAGACAAAGGCCTTCGCCGAGGTGCCAGCGGTAGAGCCATCAGTGGCGACACTATCAGCGGTGGTGTCGCCAAAAGGGGATTATGGAGGCGAAGTAGGCCAACATCGCGCCAAAGCGCCGAAGGGAAGGAAGCGACCTTCCTCCAGCGTTAGTTCCGAGTCAAAGAGGAGAAAGAAGACGGTCACCGGTCTGCTTGACCTTTTGTTGGAATCCGAGCCTATTGTTCAGGATGAACCAATATCCATGCAAGAACCGGATGATGGTCTTCTCTTTCCAGGTTCATCTGCTGAGGAAGCCGCACAATTGGCTGAGGCTATAAGGCTTTCACAGGATGAGACCGAGAATGTGCGCATCCCGAAGAAGCCTTACCCTCCGGTTATCTTTTACGAAGATCCCCCATCACTGTGGAGGGTGCATATGGGTCCCCTGCGACTGGAAGACGATATAGCCCTTAAGCATCCCATTTCAGCCGCCTCCGAAGATGAGCTAGCAGCGAAGACCAGTGGGCATGAGTATATTTTTGACGCCCGGTGAGCACATTTCTTGAGGAAGGAACGACGGCTTGAAAAATCCATATTAGAGGCACCATGGCGTATTGGTATGCATGTTTTCAGCATTTTCCTTTGGCAAGTAATTTGTTTCGCTTTTTTCATGTCTTCTTATCTTCGTAACACTTTGTAGGGACTTCAGCGATGACAGAAGATTTGAGCCCAAGTCGTGCCCCGACTGTGGGTTCTACAAATGTCTCAGATGAGGCATAGGCAGGTGTGGAGGAGATCGTTATAGCTGCTATCCCTGTTGTGGAGCTTCCGACGATAGCCTATGTCCCTTCGGTGTCAATTCCTTCAGTGGAAGTATCCCCATTGGCCATGGATCCTATGGATGTCTATGTTGACGTACCGAAAGGTGTAGAAGAGATTTTCGAAACAGTTGGCTCTATCTTGGAGTTCCTGGTGATGGCCTCTACTTCTCCATCGTCTATACTTTACGCAGAGGCGACCTTGCCGGTCATAAACCCGATGGATCTTTCTGGTGGCTCTTCGAAGGTTGTAGAAAGCACCTCCATGGCCACTGTTCCCTATTTGGAGCCCGAAATGGCAGATTTCGTTTCACGACTGGAGGCTGCTACGCCAGCACACGTCCCCAATGATGTGCCTGAGGGCATGGAGGAGGCTGCCGAAACTGCTATCCCTCCAGTTCAAAGCGGGAGGAGCATCGAAGGTAGTCTTCTATATTTTGCTTTAATGATCTCTCCATTATCTGAATCATTCTGTCTTTTCAGAATTGCGAGGATTAGCGGTATTTATCGTGGATTTATCTTCCAGAAAGTCCTTTCAGTGCCTGCTCGAGATGGCCACCCCCACAGGCAATATCCCCGCAAAGCATCGTCCTCTCTTCTGGGCAAGGTTGGTGTTATTTGACCCTTTCATTGTATTATCATTATTTCGTATAACGATGCTGATATGTCTTCTACAGTTCTGGAAGCTGATGACGAAGTCGAGATCCTCGACGGGCCTGGGGATCTTTCCAACCCTCCTTGCATGACTGTGGGTAAGTAAGATTTTGACGTTGTTTTATATATCCTTTGGGTGTAAATCTCACAGATTGTTCATGGACCTTGACAGCCTTGTGCGCTCTTACCCCGCTGGAGTCTCACATCATTATGCCATCAGGCCTTTATGCCTGGCGCGCATCTGAACGGATGGCGAAGCACAACATTAACTCCTTGTCGGCACTTATCGAAGATCTTCTTGCTGTAGTTCGATCACAGCCAAAGAATTTTCTGCCGAAGCCAACATTTCTCCGCCCTTTCTCATCACTTACCATGATGAAACATTAGTGCATGTGTGGGTCGAGTTTTCTCATCTAGTGGAGGCTTGATTACATGTTCTCGAGTGCACACGCCTTCCCTCAGAGGTCGTGGCTGCAAAGACGAGCTTGCGGGGGCTGATTGAATGGTGTGCCGCGAATCTACAATCATGTGAGAAGAGGCTCAATCGCAAATTCTCGGAGAAGGAACTGGCCTCGAATGCTTTGGGAGAACTCCAGTTTCAACTCACTACTAAGACCACTCATACATACGAACTCTGGCGAGTACTTCAAGAAGCTATCACTGAAGTGGTCGCTCTCGACAAAGTCGTCATCTTTACCCGTGAGATGGTTGAAGCTCATAAGGCTACTGAAAGGGAGCTCGAGAGCCGGTTTGCTTCGTATCAAACCCAACAGTCTCAGGCAGAGACTCGTCTTGTGGCAATAATGAAGCTTGAAGCCGAAGCTCAGCGGAAGAGTGATGAATTGACGAGCTTACTGCGCCACCCGCCAGCTTAAAGACTTTTCTTTTATTGTATTTCTTTTATTATCATTTTTTTATCCATGAATATTAAAAAAAAATTGTATTCATTTCAATTCTTTTATGAGATGTATCTTGTATTCATTTGGATTCATGAATAAAAAAAATATTTCATTTTATGTTGTCGCTTTGTCTTCTTTGTTGTGTTATTGGTGTGTTAGCTTTAGCGAATGTGGCTTGTAGTTGGTAGATAACAGTCTATCTTGATTTCTTTGTAGGGTAGCGATGGCTTAGGAAACTGATTCAGGTCTGTTGCCTAACACTTTTCAACTTTATGAGCTGTGAGGGTCTCATAAAGGCTTTTCTCCCTACGAATCGAGAGGATCTCGTATGTGTAATTTCTCCTTAGGAGTCGTGAGGAATCCTAAGTGCGTTTTCTCTTAAGAATCGTAAGGATCTCACAAGAGAAATTTCTTTTTACGGGTTGATAGGTTCGTATGTTAACTTATTTCTGAGTCGAAGCATTGCTCCGACAGGGAGGTTAGGGGTTGATATGTTTCCGAGTCGAAGCATTGCTTTACGACAAGGAGGTCAGGGGGTTGACATGTTTCTGAGTCGAAGCATTGCTTTACGACAATGAGGTCAGGGGTTGACATGTATCTGAGTCGAAGCGTTGCTTTATGACAGGGGGGTCAGGGGTTGATATGTATCCGAGTCGAAGCATTGCTTTACGACAGGGAGGTCAGGGGTTGACATGTATCCGAGTTGAAGTGTTGCTTTACGACAGGGAGGTCAGGGGTTGACATGTATCCGAGTCGAAGCATTGCTTGACGATAAGGAGGTCAGCGGTGTATCCGAGTCGAAGCGTTGCTTTACGACAGGGAGGTCAGGGGTTGACATGTATCCGAGTAGAAGTCAGTGGTTGACATGTATCCGAGTCGAATTCAGGGGTTAACATGTATCCGAGTAAAAGCGTTGCTTTACGACAGGGAGATCAGGGGTTGACATGTATCCTAGTCGAAGCGTTGCTTTACGACAGAGAGGTCAGGGGTTGATATATATCCGAGTCAAAGCGTTTCTTGACGACAAGGAGGTTAGGGTTTACATGTATCTGAGTCGAAGCGTTGCTTTACGACATGGAGGTCAGGGGTTGACATGTATCAGATTCGAAGCGTTTCTTTACGACAGGGAGGTCAGGGGTTGATATGTATCCGAGTTGAAGCGTTTCTTGATGACAAGGAGGTCAGGGGTTGACATGTATCCGAGTCGAAGCGTTGCTTTACGACAGGGAGGTCAGGGGTTGACATGTATCCGAGTCGAAGCGTTGCTTTATGACTGGGAGGTCAGGGGTTGACATGTATCCGAGTCGAAGCGTTGCTTTACGACAGAGAGGTCAGGGATTGATATGTATCCGAGTCAAAGCGTTGCTTTATGACAGGAAGGTCAGGGGTTGACATATATCCAAGTCGAAGCGTTGCTTGACGACAGGAAGGTCAAGGGTTGACATGTATCCGAGTCGAAGCGTTGCTTTACGAAAGGGAGGTCAGGGGTTGACATGTATCCAAGTCGAAGCGTTGCTTGACAACAAGGAGGTCAGGGGTTGACATGTATCCGAGTCGAAGCGTTGCTTAACGACAGGGAGGTCAGGGGTTGACATGTATCTGAGTCGAAGCGTTGCTTTACGACAAGGAGGTCAGGGGTTGATATGTATCCGAGTAGAAGCTTTGCTTTACGACAAGGATGTCGGGGGTTGACATGTATCCGCAACGGGGTCATTTGCTGACGTACCCTGCTTTCTGCAGTGTCGGGTTGACTCTAGGTTGTCTGTGAACTACAGAGTCTTAGAACTAGGGATTGTGCCGTAGCTCTAATTGGTGGTGTCACGTCTGTGCCCTGCTGGCATGAGGAGGAACGTCGTTGTTGGTCTTCTGGGATGCAGATGTTGCTGTCAAGCTCTAACTTTCCCTTTTGACAGGGTCTGGTGGAGGACATGTGGTTCCCTTTTCGTTTATGCCAATAGATTGTATACAGGGGTCAGTATGGACTCGCCTGTAGGGCAAAAGTCTCATCATTTTTTTTATTTCTTTCTGCGATCCTCTATCATTTCAGCTTTTTATATCGCGAAAGTCGCGATTGCCCAATCATTTCGGCTATTTTTCGCGGTGCCCAATCATTTCAGCTATTTTTTCTTTTTACTCGCTGCTTTTTATTGCGAGTTGCCTAAACATTTCGGCTATTTATATATATATATATTTTACTCGCTGATTTTGTTGCGAGTTGCCCCGTCATGTCGTCTATTTCATATGCATTTTTGGCTCGCCGATTTTGTTGCGAGTATGGCACTCAAGACCTGATACCAATCTTAGCATCAGCATCGCTGCTACTGGAATATTGCCAATAGCGAATCATCATTTTCCTTTGTCGATTTGGAATTTGTTACCGATTTAAGCATCAGCATCGCTACAAATGGGATATTGCCAGGAGCGAATCATCATTTGCCTTTGTCGATTTAAACAAAGACGGCTTAGCAAACAAGGTTAGAATCCTGTCGACTAAGGCTTTTGACTTCATGAGCCGTAAGGGTCTCATGAAGGTGTTTTTCCCTATGAGTCGTAAGGATCTTGTAGCTGCATTTTCTCCTTAGGAATCGTGAGGATTGCTAAGTGTGCATTCTCTTATAAATTGTAAGGAACTTACAAGAGTGTTTTCTCCTTATAAGTCGAGAGGACTTATAAGTGTCGTTCACCATATGAGGACATCTCGCACTATTGGTGAAACTGGGCGGGGGAACGTTTATTTGTGCCCATGGATTGTATACAAGGGTCAGTGTTGAGCCGCTTGTAGGGCAGTCTGGGAAATGTGATGGCTTAAGAACAGGTTCAGATCCCTGTAGCTTAAGGCTTTTGAATCTTATGAGCCGTGAGGGTCTCATAAGAGATTTCTCCTTACGAGTCGTGAGGATCTCGTAAGTGTAATTCCTCCTTAGGAATCATGGGGATCCCTAAGTTTGTTGCTCCCTTGTGAGTCATAAGAATCTCACGCAGGTGTTTTCTCCTTACAAGGTAGAGAGGACCTCGCAAGTGTGCACGAATTTTTTTATGAGCCTGCGCCCTTTCGGGTTTTCACAAACTCGCCGGTAGCCCTGCTGTTTTTACTCACGGAGCCCTTTCGGGTTTTCATCCGTGCCCATTTTGCTTGTGGACGTACCGCCTTTTTTTTACGAGTCTGAGCCCTTTCGGGTTTTCACAAATATCGCCGGTAGCCTTGCTGTTTTTACTCACGGAGCCCTTTTGGGTTTTCATCCGTGTCTATTTTGCTTGTGGACGTACCGCCTTTTTTTACGAGTCTGGGCCCTTTCGGGTTTTCACAAATATCGCCAGTAGCCTTACTATTTTTACTCACGGAGCCCTTTCGGGTTTTCATCCGTGCCTATTTTACTTGTAAACATACCGCATTTTTTTTTTGCATCAGCCTTAGGATGCTATGATTTGTAGTAGTTTAAGGACGTTTCGGTCCGTTGCTAGTTTTAGGATATTGTGGTCCACAGTGCCATGTTTGAGGCAAAAAAAAAATTTGGTACTACTTTAAGGGTTTTGACTTAAGAAAATAGTGAGCGGACACAAGCGTCGTCATCTATTATTGACCTGAGTTGCAACTCGTCAAGCGTAGTATTTCTTAAGTAATCGGCCGTTTATTGGCCGAAAAGGGTCTTTCGCCATGCATGTCCATGAGCAAGTAAGCTCCACCCTGGTAGACTTTGTCTATGATGTACGGGCCCTCATAGTTTAGATCGAATTTCCCTCGTTTGGCACAATTGGGGGTTATAGTCTTTTAACGACTAGCACGAGTTCTCGTTGGCGGAATGATCTTGGCCTAATCAATCTTTCGTATGAGCGTGTCATCCTTGCTTTGTAAGCCTCTAGGTTTTGCTGCGCTATGAGACAAGTTTCATCGAGGGCATCAGGCTCCTCAAGCCGAAAGTGAGCGTTTTCTTCGTTTGTTAGCTCACAATGAATTGGCACTCGTAGAGAAGGTAGGTCTATTTCCAAGGGGAGTACTGTTTCGGTGCCAAATACCAATGCATATGGCGTTGTATTCGTAGCCGTCTTGAACGTGGTTCGATATGCCCAGAGAGTTTCATGCAATCTTTCATGCCAATATTTTTTGTTTCTGGACACCGTCTTCTTTATGATCTTTGTCAAGGTCTTGTTGAAAGCCTCGCTAGACCATTAGCTCGGGGATTATAGACCGAAGAATATCTCCAGTCTATATTATGTTGCTGTGCGAAGCGGCTGATTTTGTGACTTATATAGGCCAGCCCGTTATCAGAGATAATCCGTCATGGAGTGCCGAACTAGTAGATGACGTGTGTCTTGAAGAAATGAAGGATATTCTCCGTCTTAACTTCCCTTAGTGGTACTACTTCTTCCCACTTAGAGAAGTAATCGGTTGTCGCTAATATAAACCGATGTCCTTTGGATGACGTTGGTTCAATGGGCCCGATTATCTCGGTCCCCCACATTTCGAATGACCAGCTAGCCACTGTTGGGTGTAGCGGGTTTGGATGCTGGTGGATGAAATTCCCGTGAACTTGGCACGAGTGGCATTGCTTCGCATATTCGAGGCAGTCCTAGATCATCGTGGGCCAATAGTAGCCCATTCTTTTGATCTTTAGCTTCATCTTTGGCCCGGCTTGATGAGAACCGCAGAGTCCGTCGTGAGTTTCTTGGATAACTCTCCTTGCTTCTTCCGGTCCCAGGCATCTTATCCATAGAGAGTCGAACGATCTCTTATACAGAGTATCATTGATGAAGGCGAAAGACAGAGCGTGTTTTATGAGCTGATGTCCTGAGGATGCATCTTCAGGTGTTCGACGGGATTTGAAGTAGTCTATGAAGACTTCTCTCCAATCCTTAACCATTTCTTGGTCCTCTATTTGTAGGTCCATTTGCTTGGTCGCTTCCCTTTCTTCAGACGACTCCGGAGATATTTCCGCTGGTGCAAGAACCCAACGGGTTTGTACAACGATCCTTACGTCATCGAGGTTTTCATCAGCCAGTTCTTTAGCGAGTTTGGCTAATGCATTCGCCTTGATATTTTTCGTACGCGGTATGCTTTCTAAGATGTAGGAAGGGATTTGAGTCAGCAATTGTTGCACTCTCTTGCCGTACTTTACCAACTCTGGTTTACACGTTTGATAGTCGTCGTTTACATGACTAACGACCAGTTAGGAGTCTCCGTATATAAGGAGTTTCGATTCCTATGTCGACAGCGATCTCAAGACCTACTATTAAAGCCTCATATTCCGCTTCATTATTTTTCCTCGGCTCTGTCAAGGAAAAGATAAAGCGCATTATCCCTCATTGCGGAGTCACGAAGATAAGGCCTACCCCAGATTTGATTATAGGGGTGTTGTGCTTTCTCTTCTTCATGGAAGATGCCCCATCGAAATAGAGTTCCCATCGGGTATCACTCCCTCCTCTCTCCCAGTCGATCATGTCAAACACGTGCTCGTCCGGCAATTCACAATTTAGGGGTGAATCGGCAGGTATCGGATGCTCAGCGAGGAAGTCGGCGATGGCCTTGCCTTTCACTGCCTTGAGAGGTCGGTATGTTATCGAGAATTCCATTAAGAGTAGGGCCCATTTAGCGAGCCATCCCGTTAGTATAGCTCTCGACATGAAATATTTGAGAGGATCTACTTTTGATATAAGATGGACCTCATGCGCCAAGGCATAATGCCGAAGCTTCGTTATCGCGAAGATCAAAGCCCGGCAGTGTTTTTCGATAGGGGAGTAGTTGTTTTCTGCCCCCAGTAGAACTCGGATTAAATAGTAGAGAGCTCTCTCCTTCCCTTGGTCGTTCTCCTGTGCTCATAACGCACCTGAGGAACCTTCAAGGGCGGTTGTGTATAGTATGAGAGGCTTTCCCTTGACCGGAGCAGCCAGTACCGACGGATTCTGCAAATACTGCATGATTTCGTCCAGTGTGCTTTAGCATTTATGATCCCAAGCAAACGGGATTCCCTTTTTCATCAAGTGACTGTAGGGACGGCATTTGCTAGAGAGGTTGGCTATGAATCGTCGGATATACGCGAGCTTCCCTTGGAGAGACCGCAATTATTTTAGAGTCCTTGGAGCAGGCATTTCCATAATCGCCTTGATCTTCGATGGATCTATTTCGATGCCTCGGTGTAGTATGATGAATCCTAGGAATTTGCCTGAGAAAACTCGAAACACGCATTTCAGGGGGTTCATCTTCAGGTTGTACTTACGAAGACATTGGAACACTATTTTCAAATGCTTCCAGTATTCCTAGTGCGATTTTCTTTTCACTATGAGGCCATCGATGTAACATTCGACAATCTCATATAGGAGGTCATCGAAGATCTTCGTCAGGGCCCTTTGGTAGCAGCATTCTTCAGACCGAAAGGCATCACTTTGTAGCAGAATATGCCCAGAGCAGTCCGGAAAGCGGTATGCTTCTGGTCTTCGGGATGCATCTTTATTCGATTGTACCCTGAAGACCCGTCCATGAAGGAGAAGACTTCGTAAGTGGACATGTTTTCTATCATCAGCTCGGTGACCGGCACAGGAAAATTGTCCTTCGGGCAGGCTTTGTTGAGGTCTCGGAAGTCCACGCAGATGCGCTCCGTCCCATTTTTCTTCATCACTGGGACAATGTTAGCGATCCAGTCAGGGTATTGAACTTCTTGGATGAAGCCAGAGTCGATTAGCTTCTTAAATTTGGCGTTGATACTCATTTCCAGTTCGAGCCGCATTCTTCTTAGTGCTTGTTTGACTGGCTTGACGTCCGGAGATATTGCCAATTTATGCACAGCTATTTCTGGATCTAGTCCCAGCATTTCGGAGTAGTTCTATATGAAGCAGTCATTATACTACATAAGCACGTCTTTTAGCGTAGCCACCTGTTCTTTAGACAGCAACTCACTGACGAACGTAGGTAGTGGGTCGTTTGCCGTCCCTAATTCAATTTTCCTTAGGTTGTCCGCAGTGGTGTGTATCCCGTCTTCCAACTCTTTTGGCGCCAGTGAAAATTCTGAGATCATGTCATCTTCATCCCTATTTTCGAAACACCAGGAGAGGTCACCCATATTATCGTGCTTTCCTTCTCTCGACATCGTTATCACGTGACAGGTGCGAGATCGCTTCCAAGACCGATATTGATCTAGTTCTACTCTCACTGTGTACGTGGCTTTTAGTACATGCTCCTGTGGTGGGGTTACCCTCCAACTGTTGGATAGAGCGAACCTGCCTTGCTGATACTGATCTTCTACCCAGTTTTTGAATATGAAGCAGTCTTCAAGAGGATGTCCTATCGCTCGGTGATAGGAGCAATAATCCGGGTGATGGACTTCGTTTGCTTGTTCGGGACGCCTGATTTACGGAAGCGTAAGCATTTGATGTTTCATGACAAGGTCGAATATCTTCCTTGTCTTGTCTTAGGGAAAGAATATGCTCGACCCATCTTCTTTATCAACGATGAATTCCAGCTGAGCTTTTCTTGGTTGCGTGGTCTTTTGGATCCGTTTTGCCGCTGCTGAACGTTTTTTTCCGTTCTTTAATTTGTTTTTGCTTCCGCGTTGGACCTTTTGCATGGTGGACTGGCAGTGAAGAGTATCATCATCCTCCATAGCTTGTTGAAGGAGGCGCTGTATCCTGGCTTTCTCGTAAATGGCCATTTCGCGGTTGTGGTCATCCCGGACCTTTTGACCCGCTTCCCTTATTAGCTTGTCCATCTGTTCTTCAAACGACGGACTTGGCATTTTATCCACACGCGCAAACGCGTATATTTTGAAAATAGAATCGGTTTTGGAAATGGATGCGCACGCGAGCTCGGTCTCGTTTTAAAATTTATAAACCGCAAGTGCACGGCACGTTGTAGCGAGCCGGCAAGTACGGGTCGATCCGCATGGAATTGTGTATTAGGTTTTGTTGAATTAAGGTTTGAGAAACAAAGAATATGAATTAGTTTGGTTGTCACTAAATATAAAACACGAAAACAAAGAAAACAAGTTAAGAAAGAAATGGCCGTGGCTTTGGCTTGGATGGTTGAATCACGACGATTCCTTCGACGCTCCCTTACTTATGAGTTGTCCGTCCTTGTGTCGATCCTGGCCCGTAGCATGACTTGGCAAAGCGGTTGCAAAGCACAAATCATCAAGTTCTCGGATCTCGACTAAAAATACGAAACGAGTCTGCATTGTTCACTTGCCGTTTGCATGTCCAAGCTTGAGGTATCAACACTAAGCACAAGGGTTAGCAAGTATACGAAAACATCAAAAACACAAATTAGCGAGTGAGAGCAATTAGTTTTAGTGTTAATTTTGCTAAGTGTTTGTGATAGTATAGGATATATGAAACCAAGTCATTTGTCAAGCCACTTGGTCACAAAATACCGTATCTAAAATTAGCAAACTTAACACCAAATTGATTTTAACTTAAGTATTGTAAAATGGGGAAAGGGAGTGGGTATGGTATATGAAGAGGTTACAAACTAACCATGGTTTCAAAATACCATATCACATCAATACATGAAAAAATCTTTAAGTTAGAATCATATTAAGCATATAAAACACAAACAAGAGGAGGAGGAAGGCAAAACCTTTCATCTCATTTCCTCACCATTACCACAACCAAAGAGGATTAGTTACACATAATGATAGCAAAAGAAAGCAAGTAAAAAAAGAATTAAAGAAACAAAACAAAAGCAATATTATTTAACACTTGATGTATTTGAGATACAAGATATTGGTAACTTGTTCAATCTCCATAATGAAGCTCTCAAAAGAGAGCTTCAAGAGGGAAGAAGATAAAGAAACCAAGTTAAAGCCCATACAACTCTCAAGCTTAAACCAAAAACTAAAACAAAACTATAGAATATGTGCATGGTCCCCCTCTCACAATCTGTTCTGGTATTTATAGGAATCAAAATAGAATAAACAAACAATATAACTAAGATGATGTGACCCTAACAAACAACCAGAGAAAAAATGGAGACATAAGGAGAAGAGGGGACCGGTGATGCCGGTCTTTATTGGGGGTCTCGCCGGTCCAAGTCAGGGCAAAGTGGCTCGTGTTGGCATGGTGAACTCAAGTGCTCTCCAACATCATCCTGGTGCTGCTTGATTTCTGTATAAACTCATAGTTACTACTCAGGGATTTTGGAGGAAAACATGACGCTTCATATTACATCAAAACTTTTAGCATTTAACACCCATCACACCCGCATGTGCCCACTTGTGCCAAAATGTTTGTCATGGAAGCCCCACCATGGTCCAAGTCATCAAAGAGCTATGTGCACACTTGTGTTGGACCAAAATTGTGTACACTTGTTTATTTCCAAAAGAGCTCTTTGAATATCGGTCGGTTTTCTGTTCTTTTTGCAGTGTCGGCTCCCAAACGTTATATCCGTGATTTTGAGTGTGTTTCCAGTATTATGTCATGAATACCTGTAATCTGTATTTACTGAGCAGACACTGGTTAATGGTACCGATATATAACAAAATAGATAATGAATGAGTGGTATTAAACTGCAGTTTTCTGTGATGAACAAGTGTATTACCCTTGTAGTGACCATCTAGAACATGACTCAACCTGTTTACATGCTTGTTCTATTTATTGTTGTATCTATAATTACATGTGCACGAGGGCATTTCACGACACCCACATATTCATGTTGTCACACACATACACATACACTTTTACGTTGAGTACTTGTCAGGTGTTCTGACACCCCTGGGACCTGTCATCCCAGGTTTAGAGATCGACTCACAGGCAGAGCAGGATCAGAGTGACTTTCAGGAGCTGGCTGAAGATTAGTAGTTAGTGTAGGGTTCTTTATTTTATTTTATTCAGTTGGATTTAGCATGTGAGCCATCGTGGGACATTAGGAATTATGTATCTCTATTTTCAGATATTGTATTTTTCTTTATTAGAACCTATTGTCATTCCATGGATTTTATTTGAATATATTATTTTCTGTGGACCCATTTTGGTATTCCTTGTTATATGTGTAGCATGATTATTGGCGATATATCTTTGGTATCTTTGTGTATATATTGGATATCATTGTTACAGGTTTAGTTTAGATAGCCTTAATGTGACCATGGAAGGATATTTTCTTAGCGTAGATAGAATGGATGGTCTTCGTTGCACTCTATATTCCATATTTTGGGAAGTGGGCCATGATAAGTTTTTTTTGGCATCAGAGCCAGGTTGACGTTAAAGTTAGACTTGGTTTCGACCGACCTTTTAGGTTAGATTTGCGTGCCTAGAATTCCCTTAATGTGTCATGTTGTATATTTCATTGACTCTGATTGTACGATTTGGAAGATTTAGAAGGAGTTATGTTATTGATTGGTATATTTTAATGCATATTTTGTAACCATATTTATTTTTATTATGTCACATTTAATGATGCACGTAGGTATTTTATGATATTTGCAGGTGACATGGACTAAAGTGCAAAAGGAGAAGAAAAATGACTAATACATGTGTTTTACATGCAAAATAAGTTCATAGGAGCATAAAAACAAAATATATTAAATTATACAAAATATATTTGAATGGATTCAAAATAATATAAAAGATCCAAGCCCAATTCAGCATAAAGGTCCGATATCAGAGCAAACTTAAAACGATCATATCTCGAAGACTGTGACTCCGATTTCAATTTGGTACATACCGTTGGAAAGATCTTGACGAGAAGAATCTTCAAACAAAATTTAAGGCCCAAACTCTACATAATTTCGGCCAAAATTGCCAGAATAGAAGATTCAGCCGAAATTCAATCAGATCAGGGCTCAATATTTTTAAGGAAACTTTTGGTTCTTTGTATATTTTAGAAAGTTTGTTTCGAATCTCCATAAGTCACATAAATACTCTGTATAGTTCATTAGGTTTTCATATCTCTCATAGCTTTGATTAGTGTTTTCTTTTAGAAATAGATCAAAGAAATTGTAAGTTTCTATTTTATTAATGAAGACTTTTATTTCTTTTATATTGTCTCTTCAATTATGAATAACTAACTTTTTATTCTAGGGTTTGAGTTACTTGATAATGTGGTTGGATGTTTTTAATTTTACTTTCTTTCCTTGCTTTTAATATGAATTTCTTTTGAGATAAATATTGTCTCTTTTTGTTTTTTCATCTTAAAAAATTAATTTTTATATTGAAAGTTGACACTTTTAGTAAGATTAGGGATAGATGATAACAACTAGAAACTAATTAGGTTCATGATAGATTAACATCCTAGAAATCTAATTAGGGAAGCTAAGAGATGATTAAAAATTAAAAATATTCAATCTAGGTGGTTAAGGTGATTTAAGTTAACCTATAATATGGTAGTTGTAGATTGATCGCCTATAAATATTAATCAATGGTTAAACTTAGGTTATTTTTAATGAACCAGAACTAAGATTTTAATTAATTATAAATTTTTTTTTTATAATTGATAGGATAATATTAATTACATTCATTTACGCTATTCTTGTATATGATTAATAAATCATTAATTAAAACTAAGAAAAACAATAAAAGTATAATCATATAAGCCAACCACATTAGAAATGCAATTCAAAACCCTAGGATTCCTTTTCTATTATTCAAACCAACTTTTAAATTCATTACTTTTAATTTTAATTTTAAACAACAACAACTTCGTTACTTAGTTAGAATTGATTAAAATCACACACCTCTCTGTAGATCGATCCGCAAGTACTACTATGATATAACTGTGCACTTACGGTTAAAGTTGGTAGACTAATAAAATCTCAATAAAGTTTTTGGCGCCATAGCGGGGGAGGCGTAGTATTTTAATTAGTTTTAATTTAAATTAATTTAGTTTAGTTTAGTTCTATTCAATTTGATTCTGCAGATTTTTATTTTTTTTATTTCAGGAAACGAGACGAACATCCAAAGATCTTGGATTGTGCTAAAGACGGAGAAATTTTCTCAAACCCCAAACTCTTCAAAATTTCGGCCGAAACCACCATTAACCCTAATTCGGCCGAAAATTTTAGGATTCTCCCCCATCAGTTTGTTGCTGGTTGACACACTTCACATCTAGTTTCCAAATCTATAGCCCAATTTTGATAGGAAAGATTCTTTTCTTCCCTAAACCTTCTCTCCAATAGATTATCTTTTCTGCAGGATTCTTTGAGCCGCAAAATCAAAATAAATAAAAAATCTTGTTTTTGGTTGATTTATTGTTATTTGCATATTTTAAAACGGACTTTAAAAGGCAAGAATAAAATTAGGTGGGGATATCATCACTCTTTCTAGGCCCCACAAATCAAAAACTTAGAATACACATTCACCCACATTAATTCAAAAATATCTAGACTCGGCTCCATAAGGACATTCGCGTTCACATAAGACTGTTGGTTATAGTGCCCTCAAGGCAATTATTGTAATTGCAGGCAGACGATTATGATGATTGAGGGAGGACCTATACGGGTAGAATAGTCTTACTCGAGATGATAATATGCTATCTGGTTCATCTCTATCATCATGTACATGTATTATGTGGTATTATGTGCATATATTATGTAGTATTACAAATCACTATTACGTGCTGATAGAGCCCTTACAATTCCTGCTTGACTTCTAGGGTTATTATGATGATCACACTTGTGAGAACTGGGTAATTTATAAGCAAATCCTTAAATGTCCCTAATCATGGGAATATCGTGATTAGGCATCTATATTCCAGAGTAGACTAGTGTATAAGTTTCTTAACCCCGACGAGGGGCGATGGCCGGTCTCACATCCATTGGTGTTAGTAAGTCACCAAAGATAGTATACATGTACTCATTGGGTTATAAGTTACACTGGACGGACTCGTTGGGAACATGCTAGATGGTGTTATACCTAGTGTCAGGTAGCAGTTCTCTGGTGACATGAGTATAGGTTAGTTTGTCGTCCTGAGATCATCATTTATCTCGTGTGAGTTCCTACCGTGTATTGATTCTTACCCTACCACGGCTCTACTGAGTCGTCCAAACAGGTTTTAGTTAGGTACAGTCCCAAACCACGTAGAGGCAGTGAGTGGATAGTCGGGGATTTGTCTCTCCCAGTATTGGAGGTAGATGTCGTGCTGTGCACGGATGGCCATCACTAGAAATGCTTAGCCAAATTGATTGAGAATTACTAATTTGGATCAGTAGTTTCTCAGTGGGTGATGGGCTTCACACCGACACAACTTATTGCGTTATTAGAGGTCTGATTTTATCCAATCTCGTAGACCCGATATGCGATCCTCTTAGACGAACATACCAGACTGTACAGAGACTGTCACTTTCAGACTTAGTAGGGATACGGACAAGTTTGCTTGTCAGCCTTCTTTTCGTTCAATACCTGGATAGCCGTTACGTACAGCTAGTGCCGCTAACGTGCTTGTGGTTAAATCTACTGCCAGCGTATTGTCGAGTCTTTAGAGTCCCATACAGAGGGCTTCCCAGCTCGGGCGAAATGATGTAGTGTACACATTGTAATACGTACTTAGGTTTGATTAAAACACGTATTTTTGTACACGTGCTTTTAATCGGATAGTTTGTTAATACTAGACGATTTGAAAGATATCCAAGTTATCACATTCTGGATTAAATGTGAGGTAGTATTATATATCTCTTTTATACCTCTCTGTTCGGTATTCGTATTTTGACAGAATATGACATTTATACGAATACGGGTATTTGTATAAATGTTAGTTGTATGTATGCCCTAGATGCCATTATTGTACATGAGATGTATATTATAGTGGATGCTTGGACATATATAGGGAGGACTTTCTTGTTCGACATGATAGTATGCTATATGGTTGCTCTTTTTCTTAACATGTATGCCTACTGTCTCTCTGTTATATGTTGATAAAGCCCTTAGGATGTGTACTTGACTTTTAGGATTATGATACAGATCATACTAGTGGGGCCTGGATAGTCCATGAGTCCATCCTTCATTGTTCCTAGTCATGGGAATATCGAGACGGGGCATCGATATTCCAGAGTAGACTAGCGTATATCTTCTCGACCCATGTGATGGGCGATGGATGATCCCATATCCATTAGTGTTTGACATCAGAGATGGTATGCGGGTGCTCAGTAGAGACTGGATACACTGAACGGACTCACCGAGAACTACTAGATGGTATTATACCTCACGTCAGATAGCAGTTTTCTGGTGACACTGGTACAGGTTAGTCTGTCGATCTGAGATCGTCATAGAGTCTTATGTGTTTCCTACTGTGCTTTGATTTCCACCCTACCACGGCTCTACTGAGTTGTGCAAACAGGTGATTTTTAGGTACAGTCCCGAGTCACATGGAGGCAATGAGCGATAGGAGGGGATTCGTCTCTCCCGGTATTAGGGATTGATGTTGCGCTATGCTCGATTGGCCATAATTGAAATACCTGGCCAAGGTAGATGAGATTTACTGGTAAGTGCTATCAGTAGTTTCTAGACCCGTTATGGACCTTACATCGGCATGACTTATCAAGCTATTGGGATATGACGTTTACCACCCCTAGGCGAGATATGCGACATATCAGACGAACAGACCGGACTGTATGGCAGTGTTACTAATTGGATTTGCAGGAGTATGAGCAGGCTTGCTTGTTGATCTTCTGATCGCTCAATACTGAGGTGGCCATTACGTTTAGCATGCCTTTTGCGGCTTGTGGGTGTTTGATATGATCATCACCAACTGCCGGCGTATTGACGAGTCTTTAAAGTCCTACACAGAGGTTTCCTGGCTCAGGCAAAACGGAGTAGGAGCACATATGAGATATGTGCGGGACCGAGATTAATACGAGTATGTGATACCGTATTCTATTCTCGCGATTTATGTTATCGGTCGGTTATATGTGATATAGCCGGGTTATCGAATCAAGTGTTGATTCGATAAATTGATACACATGATACTAGTTGGTTATATGTGATATAGCCGGATTATTAAATCAAGTGTTGATTTGATAATCTAATGTATAATTATATATTTGATATATTAATTTATATTAACTAGTATTAGCTCACTCAAGATTGCTTTTCTCACTTGATTGTGCACAAAGTGTATATGTGATATATATTTATGTACATAGTTTGTGTCATGCTTGATGATGCATGCAACTTGGATGTGTGTGTAAGTGCACGGCGGCGCCCAGGCCTCCATCCCGAGGCCAAATGCGGAAGCGATGGCTAACTTTAATTTTTCTTGACCGGCACCACCGCGCACTAAAACCCGGATCGAACCATTAACTAGTCCTAGCTAAACTAGAGAAAGGGAAAGAGATATACCGACTGATCCGTGTCCTCCGGTCTTCTCCTCGTCGTCCCGATCTCCTGCGGAAAGTCCTGTCTCCACCTCGTCGCCGGAAGTGCACCACATCGCCTGCAACTTTTACGGGCTCCCACCTCTATACCGAAGCAACTCGGGCACGAAGTTGGCGAGCCGACGTGCCTAAGGTTTGCTGTAGAATATGTGTAGAACCATGTCTCATTTTGGGGTTGTAGGAATTGCCATATTGGTGGAGGAATGATACAAGCTCATGGAGATTGATCTTGTGGGATTTTTATCAAAGCAAAAGCACAAAAATCCCACCTCTAGAATTTTGGACAGCCCCAAGAAGCTTGGCCGGCCATGGCATTAGCAAGAGAGTGAGAGAGTGGAGTGTGTATGAAAAGAATGAGAGAGCCATCCCATAATCCAAAAGAGAGAGAGAGAGAGAAGGCTATCATGCAAAGGAATGATCACTAGGAAAGTCCAACACTCAAACAACAATCATCACACTTCATCATCAACAAGCATGATGACAATCAAAGGCCAACACTCCACCACAACCATCATCTCAAGCATGATGACTCCAAATGGTCAAGCCATCATGACACAAAGAAAGTCAAGTGATGGTGAGCCATCATGATCCAAAAAAATGCAAAGAACACCCTCCACAAATACTTATTTGCAACAATGCAAATAAGCCCTCCCCCACCAATCTTCGGCCAATGAACAATACAAATGAAAATGGCCGAAACAGAAAGCAAACTGGCAACTCCAGAAAACTGGTCCCGTAATAAATTACAGGAAAAACCCCGAAACTGTATATACACACCCGCATCTATATTCCAACCGAAATACAAATGCAATGAGACAAAATCTACACTGTACTATACTAGGATCCGGCTTAAACCAAAGCCGGCTAGTAATATCCGTCCGATCCTGATCCGTGTAATACCACACGTATCTGATCGAACCTTGCCATATCTCCATACGGCCTCTACAGCGTTTCGCCCGAAAGCTTGAGTAACTGAATGTGGGGGACTCTAAAGACTCGTCAACACCTTGGTTGTGGATTTAACCACTAGCACGTCAGAGGTATAAGACAATACGTAACGGGCTACCAGGTATTGACCAAAAGGGACGTCGATGAGCGAACTCATCCTGACACCCTACTGAGCCTGTCAGTGACAATATCCGTACAGTCCGGTCCGTTCGTCTATGAGCATCGCATGGCGGGCCTAGGGGGTTGGTAAAAGTCAGACCCCCAAAAGCGGTACAAGTCGTGTCGGAGTGTAGCCCAGAACACCCTGAGATACTACTGGAATACCTACCAGTAAATCTCCTGCCTCGGCCGAGGGCTTCGTGTAATGGCTCTCCTAGACACAGCGCGACCTCACCCCCAATACCGGGAGAGACGAACCTCTGAAGATCCGCTCACTGCCTCCATGTGGCTCGGGACTGTACCCAACTAAAACCTGTTTGCATGTCTCCTTTGAGCGTGGTAGGGTAGTAATCAAAGTATAGTGGGAACTCATACGAGACAAATGACGATCCCTAGGTCAATGAACTAACCTGTACACATGTCAACAGGGAACTGTTATCTGACGTCAGGTATAAGACCAACTAGCATGTTCCCGGCGAGTCCTGTCCAGTGTACTCATAACCCAATGAGCACCTGTATACATCTTAGGTGATCCAACTGACACCAGTGGCTTGTGAGACCGGCCACCGCCCCTTGTCAGGGTCTCGACTGTATACACTAGTCTACTCTGGAGTATCGATGCCCTATCTCGAAACTCCCACGACTAGGGACCTTTTAAGGATGTGCTTATAGACTACCAGCTCCCACGTATATGATCGCCCTCATACTGCTGGCAGTCAAGCTAGAATCCTAGGGGCTCTACCAACGTGTAATAGCGACCTGTCAGGTCACCTAAAGTAGTACACGATGATAAAGATAAACCAGATAGCATACTATCATCTCGAGTAAAACTGTCCTACTAGGACAGGTCCTCCCTCAATCATTGCAATCACGTGCCTGTGATCCAATAATTGACTCTGAGGGCACTATCTCCAACAATCTCCCACTTGCACTCAGGGCTAATTATTGCGATGTCGCATACTCACAGCCCGTGTGATACCGAACACCCAACTCCTCTACTGGTCAGTCTCACAAAGCTCGCTTGCGAAACTATTGCGTTCGAGGAATAGCCTTAGTGAGTGAATCCGCCTTGATGTCTCTTTCTATGTCTCTCTATATCTCAAGTTCGCGGAGAAAGCTATCTCCCGAAATGAGCAATACTTGTCTTAGAATGTGTCTGGATGTCTGATGGGACCTAGCTCACAAATGAACTCCAAATCCAAACTTCTTAGACTGTATCGTCAACTGAACTCAATCAGTATCCTGCGCCATGCCTCCCTCAGTATTGCCTTGGACCACCTGTCCAAAATACTGCCCCTCGTCAGAAGGAAAAACTGTAACTCTGACAACCTCCTTGTCGTCCATGTCACCTTGGAAGCCTGGAATGATAACTGTCTCCCGAAAGAGGCTGTCGTTATCATATCGTTAGAACATCCACTTATGTTCTAAAACTGCTTCCGACTGCTTCTCCAGGATTGGATCAATGTCAATTTATTGCATGTAGTGCAAGAATAATATCTGGTGTGGTACTTGACATCTCATGATTGACTCAATTGCCTGAGCAAGTGATCTGCCAATCATGCACATCCCTATCCCCTTTAGTCTGTACGACACCTTTAGAGAGGGTGACTCCATTACCCGCAGGTACACTACCGTGCCAGGATTCGTCCATTCTAAATACTCTTAGAATGCTGTCTAAGTACCCTGATTAGGAAACAACCCAAATCTAGATCTAAAACCATTGATCTAGTAACCAGTATGTCTGATATAATGTCCAAGTCCCATATGGAGAAACTACTGTGTGACGACCAAAGTATAACCGATCGTAGTATAGGAGTTTCTTTTCCTATTCTGTGTATGTCATCCAAATACCATAACATCACACCCTACTACCTTCTCAACAGATCCATCCCCTATTCTGACTAAATCAAACCTATGACTGTCACGTCAGAAATTGATGATCTATCTCCGCCATATCTGCTTTAGTCTATAAATAGACATAAGCCACTTGTCCACCAATGCTTCCGCTGCTCCCACTGACTACGACAACCCTCTGGCAGAGTCATATACACGTACACTTCTAAAACTAGTTTAGAACGACGCTATACTCATCCTCTTGCCGGGTCTCATAGTCTGGAACAACAGCAATGGTAAGTGTGGGTAAACAAGAACCTCCCTGCCACCGTCCTTGAGGCTACCGAAGTACCTCTCGGGTGCCTGAGGTTACCCACCTTATCTGCGGAGTGGCTAATGGAATGTCAAGCCAGAATGAATCTTTAGGTTCCTATCAAATCTTCAGTAATCGTTTGTGGTTCTGGAATCACTTCCAGTTCTACCATACTCCCACTACTGTTTTTCTGAAAAAATCCATTTTATTTAAAACTGTGGCGAGTCTGGAACAATATCACTATTGATCTTCCAGATGGTAGAAAATCAACCCTCGTCATAGCCTGGGTCAACCCACAAACAGCCATTACAAAAAACGTGCCTTGAGTTGTCTAGTGTCTGGTTTTAATCATAAGCCGGACAACTCCCCGTACCTTAACATCGTTAAGATATGAACTGCTCTATATCAAATATAGAACCAGAGGCACTGATTTAATTGAACCAGATTCAAATCATGCAGCTGTCTCCAGTGCATGTCAACTAAATGGAAAGAGGGCGATCAGCGTTACTCAACTTAGGCATGCTTCCAATTATGAATAACCTGAAAGTGAAGCAAGATCTCTTAATCATTACTATCAACTGAATACCATACACAAGTATCTACATCTTCGATCACTTTGAAGAATCCCGATACTTGCAATACATGGTTCTCTACTTTATTCAAATACCTATAACTTCTCAAAATTCGGACCCTGTGTTTCCACGAAACACCTGTCTAAAAACTAGAGAAGTCATAAGTAAACCGAATATAGTACGAGGACCAACCCCTCTGTCCTGATGGACCCTGGACAACATACAATACTCTGTATAAGCCCCTTGAGTCTGATAACGCATTCACTGTGTGTCGTAGGTTGAAAACTGTACCTTTGGTTATGAAGAATTACACCGCTGTTTAATGCTCCTTTCCTAACCATCCACTGATATAGGTAAATGTCATCGACATAATTTCAAAAAGGTATGTCTCTCTCAATAAAAATAGACGTACAGATATATCAATTTGAAATTGGTGCATAACAGCGGATATTCAAAATCAAATATTTGCCGTCCGGCAAACAACCCAGGCGACTTCCTCAAATATCACTGATTACAACGAATCCCGATATAATGAGGATGATCACCTAATTCCCAATAACTTACTCCCACTCATCATCTGTAAAACCATACAGATGTGAGAATCATACCTGGTAAATACATACCCTGGAGTAAGGACTAATTGGGAAATCAGTTTTCCTTTAACAGTACACAGTGACACTGAAACATTGAAATGTTCCGATGGGGTATCCTGGTATTCTTAGTAATGCCTCTTCCAGATTCACGACTGTAACCGTATAATTCTTTGCCACCTCTCCAAATGCCTTTATATGTCTTTGGTCATTACCTTCTGCACACCCCTTTAGGCCAAATGGTTTTCTTCCTTCCCAACCGTTCGGCACCAGCCTATGGTTTGGAAGAAGACTATCCAATAAGTATAATGGGTGTACTGTCCTAATCATAGGAGCACTCGCAATGCGAGAGAATGTGATAATAAAAGACAACTGAATAAACATTATTCCTATTTCTCCTGAACCAGAATCCATCCCCGAACTGGAACAAGTTCCTTTCGAGTTCGTATATAACCATACGATGGAGTATCCAATAAACTGTGGATCTTCGTAGTGATACGGAGTGTTCTGGAGAAATACAAAGGTGATTTAGGATTGGCGAAGAAATACTTGGTTTGGTCGTGAATAGCAGTCGCATTTTACTTTGCCCTCTTACTAATCCCTTTCTTTGTCTTAACTTAATACCTTCTGCACACCATCGTTATGCCAATTGGTTTTCTTCATTCCCCACCGTTCGGCACCAGCCTAAGGTTTGGAAGAAGACTATCCAATTTGCGTAATAGGTGTACTATCTCCTAAACCAAGGAGTACTCGCAACCTGAGAGAAGGTAAAAGGAAAAGACAACTGAATAGTCCTATCCGTTTTCTCCAGAACCGGAAACCATCCTCGAATAAATTCCTTCGAGTTCGTATCTAACCATACGATGGTTTTGTCCAATGGAAGTGGACGTTCGTAGTAATACGGGGTGTCCTGGAGAAAAGGGTAAAAGTAGGAGTGGCAATGAGGTTTGCAACTCTGACAATCCAAAAGCCAGTTTTTAAGAAGGTTTGGTCAACTTGGTCACTGAGTCATAGTCTTAGGGTCGGGTCAATGGTCGCTGCCAAAGAGAGAGAGAAAAGAAACACTCAGCGTGCACTCTAACCTAGATCAGAATGGTTACCAATTTATCTAATCTGGAAACCTCCCACTGTACCGTCAAATTCTCCTCCAAACCTGAAAGAAGAATTAGCCGGGATCACCCGAGGAGTAAACGAACTCATCAGTGGGAATCGGGATCCAACTATCATCGCATGATAACGTGACGGAATCCGCTCACGGTGTCACACTCCAGAAGGTATGCGCATATCTGGCAAGTTTCAGTTTCTTTAGAAACTCCCGATGTGATTTTTACCCCATGCTCTTATGACCTTGACTTTGGCCAACAAATCATAAGTCACATGTCAAGTTCTACCCGTCATTCTCCAGGTCAATTTGAACCCACCCGTACATACCCTTGACTTTGGCCAACAAGGTAGTACGACTGTCCCAAACCAACGCATCTATCTATGCTGCATATGAATAACCAACAGCTACCAAACACTGTGCCTTGACTTTGGCCAACAAACACAGCTTGAATACTATTGACTACCCATATGAAACGACGGAGGGCTACGAATGGTTTCTGGAGAAAAACTTTAACGTAATGAACTTGATATCGTTGAAGGAACTGATAGCTTTTAAAAATATAGTGATGAAAACCTTTGCTAAAGAGGTCACTCCCGGTGAAGGGATCTCGGCTCTTTCCCCGTAGAATGAGGTGCAGGATATTCATACCACGGTGCAAAGCAAAAGTAATCGGCTATAGTGAAGTTATTTCCCTGACGCAAACTTTTGTCCAAGGGGTCACTCCCGGTGAAGGGATCTCGGCCCTTGCCTCGTCGACTGAGGAGCAGGATATTCCAACTGAATACCACGGTGCAAAACAAAAGAGAACGTCCTTGCAATAACAGCTTTTTGAAAAGTGTTCCAACAACATCAGAATAGGTTTGTTTTTAACTTGCGTTGATCCGAATCAACGCAGTCCCATCAATTGATCACACCATAAAAAACGAAAATAATATGACGTACGTATATGCCATCCGCATTCGCCACTGGGTCCCGTCATTACCCGTTAGGTTAGCTAACTAACGACAGAGCGGGGACTGGACTAGCGCAGATGCAAAACATATACAACATCTATTAATATATATACCAATATATTATATTTCGCTCAAGGCGTGAAAAAAATGCAACATCACAGAAATGTACAGCATCACAGAACAATACAGATATCTGGGATCCCCGGGTTTCACAGAGCCACTACTGAAACCCGACGTTCCCCTGGTCGTGTGGATAGCCTGTGCAATGAAATCCTAGACCCCTATGGGCACGGCAAGTTACCCACCAAAACCTGAAGCGAGGCAGCTCCCTTCAGCAACGTGAATGGACCACCCGACACTTCACGGAATCCGGTAACTTGGGCACCCCTCCTGGGTCAACCTGTACCCCCTACGTGTGCGGCGAATAGCCCACCAATTCTATAGTGAAGCCCCCTCCGTCTCAATGCCATGAGATGCGGGCTTGTTGCCCTCTAGACCCGGCTATCCGTGCACCCCACCTTAGGGTAATCCTAGTACAGAAAGTAAAATATACATACAACGGGTACATCGACCACAACCTGGCCGTGCCCCAAAATAATAATACAATCAGGCAGTGACGGCAGTCCACATGTCGGACGCTCGCCCCGCAATATCAAATGTACATAATACAACAAAAAAAACTATACTAGCATTGCATCCAGGCTATCCCCCACGACCAATCCGCAACATCACAGCAAAATCACAAAACATCAACGTGAATGTCACGTTCGCAAATCCGTCTAACCGGGCTATAGTAGTTAGACAGGATTTACCGATCAAGTGACATTCACGGTCGCAGATATAATATAAAAACTGTGAACTAATGTATTTAAAATGTCCGATTGATCAAAAATTACCAAGTGGGCCCCCAAGTACTACTGTAGCACATCAAGAAATTCTGGGCCCAAATATAATATTCCAAAAACCCTAAAAACAACCCAGAGAGCAACTGCAGAAATTTGATGCAGTGATCTCAACATAGTGCGGCGGAACCGCGGCCCAAAGGGGTGTTTGGCCGCGGTTCCGCGCTCCCACTGTGGAGTCACTGTATCGAATTTCTACAGTGTTCTTAGAATTTTCAGTACATCACTTTTTTACAACATGAAAAAAATTTCGAGCAAGGAAAAATTCAACAGAAAACTGATGTATGTGAAAACGCGGGTTTTTGGAATTTTGGTCGATCGGAAATGTAAACACATTAAACAAAGCTAGACTATGTTAATGGCGTGGCTCTGATACCAATGTAAGTGCACGACGGCGCCCCGGCCTCCATCCCGAGACCAAATGCGGAAGCGACGGCTAACTTTAATTTTTCTTGACCGGCACCACCGCGCACTAAAACCCGGATCGAACCATTAACTAGTCCTAGCTAAACTAGAGAAAGGGAAAGAGATATACCGACTGATCCGTGTCCTCCGGTCTTCTCCTCGTCGTCCCGATCTCCTGCGGAAAGTCCTGTCTCCACCTCGTCGCCGGAAGTGCACCACATCGCCTGCATCTTTTACGGGATCCCACCTCTATACCGAGGCAACTCGGATACGAAGTTGGCGAGCCGACGTGCTCAAGGTTTGCTGTTGAATATGTGTAGAACCATGTCTCATTTTGGGGTTGTAGGAATTGCCATATTGGTGGAGGAATGATACAAGCTCATGGAGATTGATCTTGTGGGATTTTTATCAAAGCAAAAGCACAAAATCCCACCTCTAGAATTTTGGACAGCCCCAAGAAGCTTGGCCGGCCATGGCATTAGCAAGAGAGTGAGAGAGTGGAGTGTGTATGAAAAGAATGAGAGAGCCATCCCATAATCCAAAAGAGAGAGAGAGAGAGAAGGCTATCATGCAAAGGAATGATCACTAGGAAAGTCCAATACTCAAACAACAATCATCACACTTCATCATCAACAAGTATGATGACAATCAAAGGCCAACACTCCACCACAACCATCATCTCAAGCATGATGACTCCAAATGGTCAAGCCAACATGACACAAAGAAAGTCAAGTGATGGTGAGCCATCATGATCCAACAAAATGCAAAGAACACCCTCCACAAATACTTATTTGCAACAATGCAAATTAGCCCTCCTCCACCAATCTTCGGCCAATGAACGATACAAATGAAAATGGCCGAAACGGAAAGCAAACTGGCAACTCCAGAAAACTGGTCCCGTAATAAATTACAGGAAAAACCCCGATACTGTGTATACACACCTGCATCTGTATTCCGACCGAAATACAAATGCAATGAGACAAAATCTACACTGTACTATACTAGGATCCGGCTTAAACCAAAGCCGGCTAGTAATATCCGTCCGATCCTGATCCGTGCAATACCGCACGTATCTGATCGAACTTTGCCATATCTCCATACGGCCTCTACAGCGTTTCGCCCGAAAGCTTGAGTAACTGAATGTGGGGGACTCTAAAGACTCGTCAACACCTTGGTTGTGGATTTAACCACTAGCACGTCAGAGGTATAAGCCAATACGTAACGGGCTACCAGGTATTGACCAAAAGGGACATCGATGAGCGAACTCATCCTGACACCCTACTGAGCCTGTCAGTGACAACATCCATACAGTCCGGTCCGTTCGTCTATGAGCATCGCATGGCGGGCCTAGGGGGTTGGTAAAAGTCAGACCCCCAAAAGCGGTACAAGTCGTGTCGGAGTGTAGCCCAGAACACCCTGAGATACTACTGGAATACCTACCAGTAAATCTACTGCCTCGGCCGAGGGCTTCGTGTAATGGCTCTCCTAGATACAGCGCGACCTCACCCTCAATACCGGGAGAGACGAACCCCTGAAGATCCGCTCACTGCCTCCATGTGGCTCGGGACTGTACCCAACTAAAACCTGTTTGCACGTCTCCTTTGAGCGTGGTAGGGTAGTAATCAAAGTACAGTGGGAACTCACACGAAACAAATGACGATCCCCAGGTCGATGAACTAACCTGTACACATGTCACCAGGGAACTGCTATCTGACGTCAGGTATAAGACCAACTAGCATGTTCCCGGCGAGTCCTGTCCGGTGTACTCATAACCCAATGAGCACCTGTATACATCTTAGGTGATCCAACTGACACCAGTGGCTTATGTGACCGGCCGCCGCCCCTCGTCAGGGTCTCGACTGTATACACTAGTCTACTCTGGAGTATCGATGCCCTGTCTCGAAACTCCCACGACTAGGGACCTTTTAAGGATGTGCTTATAGACTACCAGCTCCCACGTATATGATCGCCCTCATACTGCTGGCAGTCAAGCAAGAATCCTAGGGGCTCTACCAACGTGTAATAGCGACCTGTCAGGTCACCTAAAGTAGTACACGATGATAAAGATAAACCAGATAGCATACTATCATCTCGAGTAAGACTGTCCTACTGGGACAGGTCCTCCCTCAATCATTACAATCACGTGCCTGTGATCTAATAATTGACTCTGAGGGCACTATCTCCAACAGTGTGTGTGACTTACACCATGCTTATATGCAATGTAGGGATTTTAATGGATTAAGTAATTCAAAATAAGTGGTATTTTGTCATGGCTTGTAAGCTTGTGGAAGCTTGTAGATCATTTGACCAAGTCCACTTGTTTGGTTTCTCTTGAGATATTTTAAACCCATCCATTATAATTAAGTCATAGTTAAGTCTCTACAATGGTTAGTATATGATACTAACTCACCCATGGTTGCCATTCACCACTTGATTTTATTCATTCTTCATTTGCTTCATCTTCTTCCTCTAGCTCTTTAGCTTCATGAAAAATGGTGAAAATGAGTGAGAAAATAAATTCTAAAGTGAGCCCACTTCATACTTCATCATCCTCTACTACTTGACATTTAGTTTAGGGTGTTCTCTTCACAAAGTTCATCTCCTAGTGAAGAGGTAGCTTGAGTTTGAGTCTTCCTGACGTAGATCATCTTCGGCCTCGAAAACTTCGAGCAAGGTTGTTCATTTCTCCAAGGGAACCCATACTAGAGTTCAGGAGATCTCCACTTGCAGGGAAGGGACTTCTACACGGAGCTTTAGAAGTGAAGGACCGGTCTACAAAGGTTGTATTCCTTATTCACTACTTGTAATGTTTGATTACATGCTTGATTTCGTCTATTTACTCTAACTAGATCCTAGGTTATGGTTCTTTAGCACCCATGAATTTTTGAAATTGGAATGGCAGTTGCTGTGAAAACCCAGTAGGGTGCTAAGGAATCCCAACAATTAGTATAAGAGTCGGGCTAGAGCATTATACGATGTTTGGTAGATTACAAAACCAAAACTACTCCGAAACATGCAACATCAAACCCTAGTTTCTTTCGAATTTTAAATGGTTTCTAAAATCTTTTTAAACAAGTTCAGAATGTAGTATGAGATGTGACATGAACACAGAAGAAATTTGAGCATAATTGGCTGAAATGTGGCCGGCCAGACTTGCCAAAAATCCGGTGTGCTCGGCCGTATTAGGGTATTTGTGCCTCAAATTTTTCATGTGTTCCAGGCAGTGGGGTTTGGTGTTTCAGGTATTGTTTGTTTAGTCCAAAAATTTCATGTGATGTTAATTTGTTAATGGACTAATTCGGAGTATTTCGTATTCATAGTTTAACATGGTTTCGGGTTTTCACATATTATCTAGGCGAACTTAAAAAGTTCGAACGAATGTCAAAAACCCATTTTTCCAACTTTAAGGTATTCGAAAAATCATGCAAGCGATTTTGTGGACCCTCTAGAAGAATGAAACCCTAACTCGACATAATGACCATGGAACCTTTTTCGAACCTTAGGGTTTGGGGCAGTTCCGCGGTGCCATTAATGAGACTTGGGTTTGCCCTTCTACGGCTGATCCATAGGTGCTGTGGCATGATTCCGGGTATTTATAAACTATGCTCAAGTGTTGAGCTTTCGGGGAATTGTGGGACATTGATTAATCGATCGAAAAGTTTAACGTCGTCCGGATATTTATGATGGGATACAATACTTGGAATCCACAATATTTGAATTTTATAAATCTAGTAATTTATTCTCATTTGATCGGTTGCCACGGGATTTTGATGCGATCAAAAGTCCGTCGCAATCACGTAGTTTATACGAAAACTCGCCGGGTAACCTTACTAGATAGCCACGCCCCATAGCCCCGACCAAGTGACAGTAGGAGAACCCCGTTGTCAAAAGCATCCGTCTGGGTGCTCGCGGCCGCGTTGTTCCGCTTAAGTGCGCTTCGTCGACGGCATCGGGGGTACGACCGTCAACTAAAGTTTCCGACGAGCATTCGATCAGGATGTTGGGAATCTTGTTGAATTGCTCGACTTGTTATTGAAAAGAGTTTTCAATATCGAGACTAAAATGAGGGGTTTATAATTGTTAGGCATGTGATGTCTAAGGAATTCATATTGTTAGGCATGAAATCCGGAATATGAGATATTTCGGGTTTATGATGTTTAAGGTGGTTGCGGATTCCAACTGTTATAGTTTTCACTTTCTTTTCTACGACCGTAAGTATAATATGTGGTGTATCACCGGTTTTGTTGCTATACGTCAACGACAATTGGGATACACATATTTACTTACGTTGATGACATGTGATGTTATGTGTTGCTGTGATATGTTATATTGGATCGTCGTGTTTGAATAGCTGGGTTTTTTTTTTATGTGAGATGAGAGTTTTTTTCATTTTCATTCATGTAAAAACTTGTATGTAATATTCTTGTATTGGGGCATTTCCGGATTGAGGAAGATGTCACCGTTGATGTAAATTATTTACTTTTCCGCATTATGATAGACCCAAGGAGGGGAGCACAAGTAACCGGGTTCTAGAGTCCAGAGGGAGACCATCTCGAGGCGTCAAGTCCGGTTCTCCTAACTCTAGAATTGGTAGGGTTGCTTACCGCTCTCGTAGGGGTCTAGGGATGTGGGTTTGGCTATTCTTCATGACCGTGGAATCCGTGTTTTATACAGGCTTAAATTAAAACCCGGAAATCCTAGTATATCCAATATTTCATATGTTGTCTTCTGCTGCTGATATTCTGTGATGTGATCACTTGATATTCTGAGATGGATACATTATATAATATATATGATATATTATAGGCGTTGATTATGTTTTTCATCCGCGCTATCCCTGCCCGGCTCTGCCGTTAGTTACCTAACCTAACGGTGCACGACGAGACTTCGTGGCGAATGCAGATGGTATAAGCGTACGTTGTATTTATCCGTGATGCTTAGGTAACTTAAATGATGGGACATTCATTAATAAGATTAATGAAAGAAAATAAACCTAAAGATGTTGTAGAATCGAATTTGAAACCCATTCGGCTTTTTACGAAAAAGCAAAGTTTCAAAAAGCGGAGCTTAAGCCACTCCTTTTAAAAACTATTTGATTCTGCAGCGAGATCAAGTTCAAAGCGTTAAAGGTTTTTTATAAAACCCATCTGGAACCCTGTGTCATTTTAGGAAGTAGAGTACTTAGTATTCGTACTGTGTTTGTTAACCATAGTTAAGGCACAGTGTACGGTAGCTAAGTGGTGTCTTCCTACACAGCATATGATGCGATTAATTAGGACAGTCATGTGACTTTGTTGACCATGGTTAAGGTTCATGTGGGTGGGACTAATTAATCATGAAATGACGGGTAGAACTTGACTAGTGCTTGTGATTTGTTGACCATAGTTAAAGTCATGAGCCACTAGGGGTAAAAACCATTATCGAGAGTTTCAAGTGTTGAAATTTGCAATGAGATTGCATACCTTCTATGAGATAATTGGATCCTGATACCCACTGCGAGTAATTGTTACTCCTGGGAGAGTTTTGCACTTTACAATTAGCCAATCAAGTAGGTGTCTAGAAAGGTGTCAACAGGGTTACGCCCCTGGGAAAACAATGTTTATTTTAATTAGGTCTGTACGAAAGCACGGGGAACCTCCCTCAAAGTATCGGCACTAGCCTGGCTGAAAGATTGATGAACTTGTAGGGTGTAACTAATCCTGGCTAGTCTTTCTTTTTAAGGTTTGAAGGAAGATTTGATAAAAACAGTGGGAGCCATCCTGATTAGATAAAATATATAACCAATCTAATCTTGCAAGAGCGCACGTAGAGTGTTTTCTTCTCTCTCTCTCTCTCTCTCCAGGTAGCGACCATATCACTCCTTAATCAAGATAATAATATGGATGTATCAACTGAACCCACTTGTTATACTGAGCTGGGGAACGTTGGTCCCACTCCAACTTATAATTGTTATAAGACCGAGCAGGAAATAGAAAAACACCAGGATTCCCATGCCGCCCAAACGAAAAAGTGCATGATTGGTTCATCTTCTTCAGGTATGTTCATTACAGAGAACTGTTTTGCAGTATCCTCTACGTCCTGGGTATATGATACCGGATCAGGATCCCACATATGTAATCTGTTACATGGGCTACAGAAAGGTGGAGAACTGGAAATGGGTGATATGTCTTTAAGAATAGAGAACGGTGCAATTGTTGAAGCTAAGGTGTTGGCAGTTATCACCTTGTATTACCAAATGGTAATACATTGATTCTGAACGAATATTATTAGATACCGAACCTGATATGCAACATTATATCAGTCTCTTTATTTACTAAAGAAGGATATAATTTTGTATTGTTGGATAATATTTTGAACATTTCCTATATCAAGAGTTGATCAGATCAGGTACGTTATCTAATAGCATATACGTTCTAAATCAAACGACAGTTCTTAACGTACAGAACACACACAAGAGGAAGATTTCAGAAATGAATGAATCCTACTTAGGGCATTGTAGACTAGGTCATATCAATGCGACCCGACTAGGTAAGTTACATTAAGATGCATATTTAAATCAGTTTGAATTTACATCTTGTGAAACTTTCCAGTCATGTCACAAAGATAAGATGACCATAGCTCTGTTTACTTGAAACAGAGAAAGGGTTAGTGAACTCTTGGGACTGATACACGATGATGTATGTGGTCCCCTGTCTGCACATGCCAGGACTGGTTCTTTATACTTCATTATATTCACTGATGATCTCTCAAGATTCGGACATGTGTTCCTGTTGAAACACAAGCATGAAGTTTTTGAGAAATTCAAATGAATAAAAATCCGAAGTAGAGAACCATAACGGGTATAAGTATTATGCCTTTTGATGGGATCAGAGAGGAGAATACTTTTGCATGGAATTCTTGGACTATTCTAAAGGAGAATGAGGTTCACTCTTAGCATTACTCCTCCGTATACACCACAGCACAACGGTGTATCGGGGCGGAACAATCGCACCCTATAAGATATGGTGCGCTCTAGAATGAGTACTGCTGAGTTGCTTGTTTTCTTTTGGGGTTATGCGCTTGAAGAAGCAGCATACCTATTAAATTGGGTTCCAATCAAATCAATGCCTACCACTCCATATGAGATATGGTATGGGAAGAGCCCATCTTTTAAGCATGTTAAAATTTGGGTTGTCCGGCCTATGTCTAAAAGCAAAATCCGGACAAGCTCGAAGCAAGGTCAGTTCTATGGAAGTTTGTTGGATATCCTAAAGCACTCGCAAGGGAATATCTTCTACCACACCGAGAAACAAAAGGTGTTTTATTTCTGGGCATGCCACCTTTTTAGGAAAAGGTATTTATTTTGGATAGAAATTTGTGGTCATGAGGTAGAACTGGAAGGAGTTCCAGCTATACAAACTACAGCTGATGATTTGGTAGAACCGAAGGATTCAATAGTTCCCAACGAACCTCAGCCTCTCCATCTAGTAGGGTTCCTCATCCGCCTGAGAGACACTATGGTTTCCTCGATGACGGTGGGAGCGAGGATTGCATCATGGAGATAATGACCCAACTAGTTTCGAGCAGCCATCATGAGTGGGGACTCTGTAAGAATGGCTGGATGCTAAGCGATCTGAGATGGAATCTATATACACCAACAAAGTATGGACTTTGGTTGCTATATCTAAAGGGTTAAATCCCCATCAGGATCAAGTATATCTTGAGAAGATTACTTGGTGTAGATGGAAAGGTTGAGACTTTCAAAGCTAGACTTATTGCAAAAGGTTCTCGTCATTGACCAGGCTTGGATAATGATGAAACCTTTTCTCCAGTAGCTATGCTTAAGTCCATCCGGATCCTACTTGCCATTTCTATATACCATGACTACGATATCTGGTGGTTGGGTGTCATGACTGCTTTTCTGAATACTGATTTAGGAAAGAGCGTTTATAAGTACACAGCCGAGGGCTTCGTAGACAATGGGAGCAACAGAAACATGTGCAAGTTGCTTTATACGTTAAAGCAGGCATCGCGGAGTTGGAACATTTATTTTGATGTCATAGTCAAAGCGTTTGACTTCATCAAAATGGTAGATGAACCTTGTATATACAAAAGGGTAGTAGAGAGTATGGTGGTCATTCTCGTATTGCACGTGGATGATATACTCTTGATAGGGAAGGTGTTTCCTATGCTACACTCGGTCAATCTCCTCTTATCACACTAATTCTCCATATAAGATCAAGGTGATACCTCTTAAATCCTGGGTTTTGGATCTATGAGATAGATCTAAGTGGATGTTAGGATTCTCACTAGGTGTAGTAAGATGGTATCAATCGATCCTGGGGAGAATCACTGGATAGATTCCAAGGTGGTAAGGATGACTGAAAGTTAGTTACAGGCATTGTCTTTACCCTCAAAGGAGGGACGGTATGTTGGAAGAGCTCCAAGCTAGATACCGGGGCAAACTAGAGGATAAAGGCTGGATATATCGCTATCAACGATGCTACCAAAGAGGAAGTCTGGGTGTATATTTGTTCATGAGATGAACTAGGTTCCTACCATTGTGTGAAAATGGAGGTGTGGCTTTGGCCTATGAAACCCGGTCCCATCAGTGACCCAGACATATTCTAAGGCAGATTAAGAGAGTAGACTCAGAGGTTAACATGGCGGATCCACTCACTGAGGCATTTCCTGCGAGAGACTTTTATAGGACGTTGGGTATGTTATACTACAACAACTGGTATTAGTGCAAGTGGGAGATTGTTAGTTTTATGTATGCCTTAGAGGACATTATTGTACATGAGATGTATATTATAGTGGATGCTTGGACATATATAAGGAGGACTTTCTTGCTCGACATGATAGTACGCTATCTGGTTGCTCTTTATCTTAACATGTACACCTACTGTCTCTCTGTTACATGTTGATAAAGCCCTTAGGATGTGTACTTGACTTTCATAATTATGATGCATATCATACTAGTGGGGCATGGGTAGTCCATGAGTCCATCCTTCAATGTTCCTAGTCGTGGGAATATCGAGACGGGGCATCGATATTCCAGAGTAGACTAGCATATATCTTCTCGACCCATGTGATGGGCGATGATGATCCCATATCCATAGGTGTTTGACATCAGAGATGGTATACGAGTCCTCAGTGGAAACTGGGTACACTGAACCGACTCGCCGAGAACTCATAGATGGTATTATATATCACGTCAGATAGCAGTTCTCTGGTGACACTGGTACAGGTTAGTCTGTCGACCAGAGATCGTCATAAAATCTTGTGTGTCTCCCACTATGCTTTGATTTCTACCCTACCATGGCTCTACTGAGTCGTGCAAACATGTGGTTTTTGGTTACAGTCACGAGTCACATGGAGGCAATGAGCGATAAGAAGGGATTCGTCTCTCCCAGTATTAGGGGTTGATGTTGCGCTATACTCGATTGGCCATAACTGAAATCCCTGTCCAGGATAAATGAGATTTACTGGTAAGTGTTATCAGTAGTTTCTCGACCCGTTATAGACCTTACATCAGCATGACTTATCAAACTATTGAAGTCTGATGTTTACCACCCCTAGGAGAGATATGCGACATATCAGACGAACAGACCGGACTGTATGGTAGTGTTACTGATTGGATTCGCAGGAGTATGAGCAGGCTTGCTTGTTGATCTTCTAATCGCTCAATACCCGGGTGGCCGTTACGTTTAGCACGCCTCTTGCGGCTTGTGGGTGTTTGATATGATCATCACCTACTGCCGGCATATTGACGAGTCTTTAGAGTCCTACACAGAGGTTTCCTAGCTCAGGAAAAACGGAGTAGGAGCACATATGAGATATGTGCGGGACCGAGATTAATATGAGTATGTGATACCGTATTCTATTCTCGCGATTTATGTTATCGGTCGGTTATATGTGATATAGCCGGGTTATCGAATCAAGTGTTGATTCGATAAATTGATACACATGATATTAGTCGGTTATATGTGATGTAGCCGGATTATTAAATCAAGTGTTGATTTGATAATCTAATGTATAATTATATATTTGATATATTAACTTACATTAACTAGTATTAGCTCACTCAAGATTGCTTTTCTCACTTGATTGTGCACAAAGTGTATGTGTGATATATATTTGTGTACATAGTTTGTGTCATGCTTGATGATGCATGCAACTTGGGTGTGTGTGTGACTTACACCATGCTTACATGTAATGTAGGGTATTTAATGGATTAAGTAATTCAAAATAAGTGGTATTTTGTCATGGCTTGTAAGCTTGTGGAAGCTTGTAGATCATTTGACTAAGTCCACTTGTTTTGTTTCTCTTGAGATATTTTAAACCCAACCATTATAATTAAGCCATGGTTAAGTCTCTACAATGGTTAGTATATGATACTAACCCATCCATGGTTGCCATTCACAACTTGATTTTATTCCTTCTTCATTTGCTTCATCTTCTTCCTCTAGCTCTCTAGCTTCATGAAAAATAGTGAAAATGAGTGAGAAAATAAAATCTAAAGTGAGCCCACTTCATACTTCATCATCCTTTACTACTTTCCATTTAGTTTAGGGTGTTCTCTTCACAAAGTTCATCACCTAATGAATAGGTAGCTTGGGTTTGAGTCTCCTTGACGTCGATCATCTTCAGCCTCGAAGATTTTGAGCAAGGTTGTTCATTTCTCTAAGAGAACCCATACTAGAGTTCGGGAGATCTCCACTTGCAGCGAAGGGACTTCTACACGAAGCTTTAGAACTGAAGGACCGGTCTACAAAGTTTGTATTCCTTGTTCACTACTTGTAATGTTTGATTACATGCTTGATTTCGTCTATTTACTCTAGCTAGATCCTAGGTTATGGTTCTTTAGCACCCATGAAGTTTTGAAATTGGCATGGTAGTTGCTGTGAAAACCTAGTAGGATGCTAAGCAATCCCAACAATAAATATGTATATTTGTGTCTTAATATTAATACGGGTATTTGTATCATTAGTACAAATACGGGTATTCGTATTTTGATACGAATACTGGTGTATATATTTGTAGCATATACTTGTATTAGTATATTTGTATATATATTTATATATGTACATATGTGTGTGTGTACAATGAGGTAGCATTCTCTACACTTCTCTTTTCTTTCATGAATCTTGTAGAATATGGTGGACTTATGACCCACCATGGTGGGTCACAATCCACTCATAATCAAATAAGAAAAGAAAAAGAAAAGATAATGAGAGAGGATTATTCTTGAGTTGCCATTCTAGCTTCCTCACTTGATCTGAGTTTTTGTAAGAACAGAAAAGAGAAAGGGAGAAAGAGAAAGATTAAAGATTAGCTACTACTGTAACACCCTAATACGATCGTACGTTATTTAACGGTATTAATTAGCATTTTTTGAATTTCTTTAATTATTATTGTTTAGGTTGTGATTGGTGTTTGGATAGTATGTGTGTTTATCGGACCCGACCCACTGGCGTGAAATCCGGTATGGGTGATAAAGTATATTTTTATTGGTATTTATCCATAGACCATATCTATCTGAATCCCAAATAATAGATATAAAACATTTATAATATATATTCTGGTAGCCATATGTTATGGGTATTTTTATATTAATTGTCAGTATACTTTTATTCTATTTAAATATGTCATGATATTTTATTGACGGTTATTTATTACACCTAAATCTTAAACATCCTAAGATATTGTGTATGATATATTACATTAGTATATATTTTTCAAACCATTAGATTTATGGTTTATGTGGGCTATGTATGTTTAGATAATTTCTACTGTATTTTTAGGATTTAGTAGAGATGGATCGGAGATTTTAATATCTTTATATAATATTATTTAGTTATTTAGTTATATATATATATAATATAAACTTATACCTAATATATTATAAAATAAAAAAATATTTTTCTAAAACTATCTCTCTTTCTCTCTGCCTCGAACTCATCTCTCACTCCCTCTCCCTCGTTTCCTTCTCTTCCCCGACTCCTCACCATCAACACCCATCACCGCGACCATCACCTTCAAACCCACCACCTCAGCAGTCGAGATCATCACCTATGTTACCACCTTCCTCTTCTTTCCCTTAACCCGACCACCACCTCATGTTCTCGTCGTCATCTCCCTTCACCGTCTCCATCTTCCTTTTCAAACCTCAAACTCTTCACCTCGAAACCCACCTCCGATCACTTCCAAACACCGAGCACCCTCCTCTCTTACCTGTATCACACTCATCGGGATCCCCTCGTCACCATCAACCACCTTCACCGTCTCCACCTCCGACCACCAGCATCACCATCACCTCCCTCTTCCTCCACCGAACCCAACTCCATCACCCGAGCATCCATCATCCTTCACCATCACTATAGCCATCACCTTCATCTCCATTTCATCCCCGTCTACCTCCTCCTCCTCCTCCTTCTTCTCAAGCCAACTCAAGAACCCATCTCCATCACCGACGCCTCCTTCTTTCGCTCGAAGCACCCACCGACACCTTCACAAACACGACTTCCTTCTCCATCAACCATCACCCTACAGCCACCATCATCGTCATCTTCATCGTCACCTCTCGCAGAGACCTCACGGGTCGCCTTGTCACCGTCGATCAACACTAGTCAACGCCACCCCATCCTAGTTCTCACCATCAACCAAGAGCAAGCTTGAAGTTACTTCATATTTTTCATCGTTCCGTGTCCATTCGTGTTCATATCCGCATTAGTCGAGACCGAGGAAAGTTTATAACTTGCTACATGATATACATTATGCCATTTATGTATATGTGTTATATTATTATTATTATTATTATTATTATTATTATTATTATTATACAACTATATCTATATAATTTTTATACCGTAGTTATTTAATTTTAATCAGTTTTACAATATACAATGTATGCAAGTCTATTTAAATAATATTACCTGATAATTATGACCAAACTATTATAACACGGTCAAATGGATAAATTGCACTGAAGAATTGATATGGTTGTACTATTTACCTCATAACTTGTGTACGTGATATTATTGCAAATAACACTTCATATAATTAATTCATTATCCCTGATATGTTTGTTATCTTCCAAACTATTACTAGTTTGTTATCATGTTAACACATGTTGCCTGTAATACTTACCGATGCCAACAATCCTTACTTATTTTCCTTATAAATGTGACATGTTGTCTTAATAGACATAACTTATACCTGCATGTTCCTGTATTGGTATTAGGTAGATATTATTCATACCTGATTTGAAAAACGAAACCTGAGGAAATCAAAAGTGTAACTGAAGTGTAACTTAAAAGGATATTACATGTTTCCGTGGTTCCGGGAGGTAATGGAACAGAATCATTCTTGATTCATACATCTTGCATCCGTGGTCCCAAGAGATAACAGGATATATCTTGCGTCAGTGGTCCTAGAGGGTAACGGGATATGTACTTTTGGGTTACATAGAGGAGTACATTCATTGGCTTCAAATACCTAAAAGATAGTTAACCTAGAAACACAGAGCTTAGAATACACGTGACATGTTTGACTACCTATAGCCTAATGTTATAACACCTGTGTTTGATTTTGTTTATATGCATACCTCACTCTTGCATGTGACATCCTATACAGCACACCGTTCAGTTTATTATTACTATTATGATATTTATGACGCACTGACGTCTGGTTTTTGCATAACCCGGTTCCTTTGATCTTATCGCAAGAAGATCAAGAATATTTTAACAGGAAAGCCAAGCAGTGAAGAGCTTTCTGTCGATTTAGTTTAGTGACGCTTTAGATTTATTTTATAGTTATGGATTTGTCATTGTGATTCCATAAGGGACGAAACTAGGATATTATTTTTTTTTGTTCGATCTTTATTTGTTTTTGCTACGTTTTCATTATTATTTACTTTGGTAGTTTGGACATGTGATTGGTAGATATTTTTTTACTGTTCTTAATATCTGATTGACAGTCGTAATATGACTATGAAAGAATATTTCCTCACTATAGGTAGCATGGTTGGATTTTTCATATTCCGTATTTACATATTTTGGGAGGCGAGGCGTGGCAAGGTTTTGTTGGTATCAGAACCTAGGTTTTAGGTAAGCTGGGTGTGGTTTATTTTGTTGTTAGGTATTGTACCCAATACACTAACCTGAAAACCCGGAATTAAAAACGTGTCCTGCCACATTACTAGCTTGTCATTCTTGAATCTATAGTTTAATGATTCCTTGTTTTATTGAATCATTTTTTCGTTGCTAACCTCTCCAAATGTTCTTGACTCCAGAATCATGGCGGGAAGAGATTTATGGGTATATCAGAGGCGTGTAAACGACGCCGCATTACTTAGGGTCATACGAGGTATGCTGGAGAACCAGAAACATTAGACAAAGCTGAACCAGCGATAGGCCAAGGCTTTCCAAGAGAGCTTGAGGATGGCCCAACAGACTGCTATCACGGCAGCTGAGAGAGCGGCAGTTCCTAGACCAGCTCAGCATGAAGGTATTATGGCAGACTTCAGGAAGCTCAGTCCGGCCACGTTTACAGGATTAGAGGAGCCATTACCGGAAGAGCAGTAACTGGTGGATACAGAGAATCTTTTGGTTGCCGTACAGATCCCGAATGAGAAAAGGATGGATGTGGTATGCATCCAGTTGGTGGATTATGCTCGTGAATGGTAGCTTGTTGAAGAGACCCGTTTGGTAAAGCCAATCTGCTGGGCGACTTTTACATGGAGTTTCTTGGAGAAGTTCTTTCTGAAATCTTCTAGGGAGGAAATGAAAGAGAATTTTATTAGCTTAAAACAGAACGGCGGATCTGTTGATACACATGCGGCTGAGTAGACCCGGCTCAGTCGATTTGCGGGGCCCTTGGTTGCCAAGGAAGTAGATAGGATACGGTGGTTCATGCGTAGTTTGGATGTGGAGAGTTAAAGGCATATCACATCGTTGGATTTGACCACCTTCTCTCAAGTTCTCACGACGACTAGAGAACAACAGAGATTATCGGTGAGAGTAAAGGGTACTCAACAGCAAGAGGTTATGGTGCGGAAGACCTTGTATGCACCAACCAGAGCTCCTGGACATAAAGGGATTCTGGTTAATAAACAGGGGACAATACCTATGAAAAGGCCTTTCGTATCAAATCAGAAAAGGAGTGTAGTTTGTGATTTCTGCCGTCTACCCGGTCATATGCAGAAGGATTGTCGGAGGAAGCTTGGACTCTGTTTAGTTTGTAGATCAACTGACTGTTCGAATTGTACGTGCCCTTCGAGACTACAGTTGAAAGATGATGTCCAGAAAACACCATAAAAGCAGACTTATGGGCAGAAGCAGATTACTCAGAGGCCTAATCAGGGACGGGCCTTCACCCTGACAGCCGAAGAGGCCAAAACTTCAGACAATGTTGTTTTAGGTATCCTACTTGTCTATAATTTTCCCGCATCGACATTATTTTATTTTGGTATATCCCATTGGTTTATGTCGTCCAAATTTATTGGTGCACACTCTATTCCACACACGGACCTATTTAGAAGTTGAGACATACACACTGGGAATGGGAGAATTATATCTAGTAGTGAATGCAAGGGTTGTTCTATTGTTATTTGCGGACGGGAGTTGTTCGCAGATTTCTTGGTGATAGATATAGGCAGTTATGACGTTTTCTTGGGAATGGACGTTCTTATCATTTTCCATGCTCACATAGATTGTAGAGCAAAGAAGGTGATTTTCCAAATTCTCGGATATCCGGAGTTCAAGTTCTTGGGGGCAGTAAATCAGTCGGGCCGGTCGAATTTAGGATTAAACCGATAAATGCTGTTTTTTCATTGATGGAAGTGATCAAGGACGAAGCACCAGTAGTAGTTCGGGATTTCATGGATGTGCTCAAGGACATCTCGGGTTTACCGCCAAAACAAGATGTGGAGTTCGTGATTGATCGTATTCCTAGAGCTGTGCCAATTTCGAAGGCTTATTATCCTATGGCACCGGTAGAACCGAAAGACATAAAGAGACAAGTTTCTAAATTATTAGAGAAGGGTTGGATTTGCAGTAGCGGTTCATCGTGGGGAGCACCAGTTCTTTTGGTCATAAAGAAAGATGGCACATGGAGAATGTGCATCGACTATCGAGAATTAAATCGGGTGACCATCAAGAATAAGTACCCAATTTCTCGCATAAGCAAATTATTCGATCAACTCAGTGGTACGAGAGTATTCTCGAAGTTGGATTTGCGATCGGGTTATCACTAAGTTCGGGTGAAAACAAAAGACATTTGTAAAATGGCGTTCCGAACTCGATATGGGCATTACGGGTATTTAGTTATGCCATTTGGAGTTACAATACACCAACAATATTTATGAACTTGATGAATCATATCTTTTCACCATTCCTAGATCAGTTTGTGGTAGTATTCATTGATGATATTCTGGTTTACTCGATGAGCAAAGAAGAGCATGAAGAATACTTAAGAATCGCACTGCAGACGTTGAGACAAAAAGCTGTATGCTAAGATGGGCAAGTGCGAGATATAGCTCGATGAAGTGAGGTTCTTAGGTCATGTTGTATCCGGAGATGGAATCGCAGTTGACACTGAAAAGATTGCATTTGTTCAATGTAACAACTCTAAAATCTTTGTACGGAAATTTTTCTGTTAATATACAAGAAATGAGTTTTAGAGCCTGAGTTTGAGTTATACGTCACTTTTATTAAATAAAAGCAAAAACCACTTGTAGCTCACTTGTAAAGCCTCTGCACTGCTGTAACGTATCCCCTATGTTCGATTCCCATCAAACACAATTATTTTTCTGATTTTTCTTTTTAACTTTTTGGAAGCCCAAAAAATTGCACGTGCAATATACGGGGAAATGAAAAGTTCAGAAAAATCAAATATGTAGAAAATGAAGTAAACAGAGTTTTAATAAGATAGCACGAATCTCGAGGCAAATGCCTCAAGATCGACCGGCCAATATTGCCCATGGACCGGCACCGATGGTGAGATTAGGGCCAAATGCTCCGTTCTTTGCACACATGACTCTTCACCTCCTCTTAACTTCTCTGCACTGTTTGATTTCCCTGCAATCAAACAGAGACCCTTCAAATCACCAATTAACACATTTTAATACTTTTTAATCTACATTTTTAATTCTCAAACCCTAATTTTCCACTATAAATACCATCCTACAATTTGGCTCAACACCATTCCAAAATTTCTAGCCAAAACTCTCTAAAAAGTTCCTAAGTGCAAGTAGAGTAAAGTGGAGTTAGCGAGCAAGTTTCCGGCGAAAATCGAAACCAATTCTGGAGCTTCCGCGATGCTACGAAGACTCTCTTCCTTTTCCTCACCCTCTTCCTAAGTTTTTCATCACGTAAGTCCCTCTCAATTCTCCTCCTTTTCATTGATACTCATTTTAAATCAAATATCGGTAAAAGTGGAGTTATTACCGATATCATATTTTCTAAAACCTATAACTCAATTTTCTTTTATCATTTGGACAAACCAATTTTACCACTTCACTTCTAATCTTAATACTAATGTTTAGAATCAGGTTTAACCAAGAATCTCATGTGAAACAACCATAATTGAACTTTTACATTAAAATACCTTGAACTTTGTTATCACACCTGTTCATCACAGAAAACTGCATTTTAATACCACTCATTCATTATCTATTTTGTTATATATCAGTACTATTAACCAGTGTCTGCTCAGTAAATATAGATTACAGGTATTCGTGACAAAATACTGGATACAAACTCAAAATCATGGATATTACATTTATGAGCCGACACTGCAACCGGAACTGCAAACCAATCGATATCCAAAGAGTTTCTTTTTGCAACATGCATGTGTACAAACTTTTTATCTAAAATGGTCCAACACATACATGTGTGAACACCTTTTGTGGCACATGGACCATGGTGGGGCCGCCCATGGCACAAGTGGGCACAAGTGAAGTGATGTGTGATAAATGCAAAAAGTTGTGATGTGATTTAAAGCATCAAGTTTCCCTCCAAGACTATTGAGTATAACCCAAGCTAATATGAAGAAATCAAATATTACCAGTGGATTTGTTGAGTGCACTAAAGACCACCACACCAACACGAACCTATTTGCCCTAGATTGAACCGGCGAGATGCTCAAAAATCTCGGCGCCACCGGTCTTGTCATGCCCAAATGTCCACATTTTTCTTCTGTCTATCTCTTGTTGTCATATCATCCTTACTATATTATTTGTTTATTCTTATTTTGTGCCTATAAATTCCATATCAGTGAGCAAGAGAGGGTATACTTTAGAAGACTTGGATACACTTTTTGTTCACTTTCCATTTTGTTTTAGTTCTTGTACATACATAGTTCACCTTGAGTTCTTTGCCTTCTCTTGATCTTGCAACCTCTTCATTGAGCTTGCAAGTTTAAGTTTTGGTTATTGAACTCATGATTTCTATTATCATTCGAAGTTAATAAAGTTTTCATTTTTGCACTTGGGTTCTTAGTATTCATTTTCTATCTCTTTTACTTACTTGCATTTTATTTCATGCCATTTACTTGCAATATTGTGTTATTCTTCTTTTAACATTTCATTTGCTCTTTCTTGTTGTTGTTTTGATGGTTTGTGAATAATGGTGTTGTTAGGAAAAGAGAATGGTTGTGTAAGTTAAGGTTTTTTTTGCTCATTTCCTTTGCCCGATATTTACTAATTGAACTCCACCCAAACCTTACGCAAGCGCTCTGTTAGGTATCCTACCCTATTAAGGTATCGGTGATCCCTAACCGTGACTAGTTGCATTCGGTTTGGCCGGAGGCGAAATTCAAGAGACAAGAACGGATGGACAAGGGTCAATAAGCCGAATTTCACAAATACCATGCTTAAGCACCCTAATCCACGTTGTTGCCAATTGCTCTAGCTTCAATAGTTAAGCTCAGCACAAAGGATTAAGTACGGACTTCCCTAACTTACAATAACCTACCTTTATTCCTAACAAACTTATACTTTGCATATACAAACACATAGGTTAGAATCAAACATTTTCGACCCTTGCTTAACTCGTCATAACAAGAACGCAAAACGCATTGTCTCCCTGCGGACGACCCATACGCATCGCGGCTAGCTACACGCGACGCCGTCTTGATTGCGGTTAACTTTAGAACAAAAACGATGCGCGGAAAGCACGCGATAATCAAATGGCGCCGTTGCCGGGGAGACGGTAACGTTTTTATTCTTGTTATTTCGGGTTAATCTATGTATATCTTGTTTATAATTCTAAAACCATTCTAAAAACAAAACTAAAAAATCAAAAAAATTCAAAAAACCAAAACAAAAATTGACATTCTAACTTTTTGCTCTCTGGATATTAGACCTGCTAATATTCTGGGACTAATTAGAAAAATTAAACAATAATATTGAGACACTAGTAGAACAATTAGATTATTGAAAAAATTTGGAGCCCAAATTCGCCAAGAAGACCGGCGAGATCCCCATAAAAACCGCCGCCGCCAGATTCTTCTTCTCCATTTGCTCCTAAATTTTGTACTGTGTTCTATTGTTCTGTTATTGTCCTGATTCTATTGTTTGATTTTTATAATTTTGTGTGTGCAGGAGTTTGGGCATTCATATCCCTTTTTCACACTAATAATCCATTTTTCCGACATTTGCAGATTTTGACGGATTTGCGAACTGCGATCGTATGGAGCAAAGTGTACATTCAAAATTAAGGTGATTGCGAAGTACAGTGCCAAAGATCTGGGTAGTTTGACCCGCGCAAGCGAACTTTTCAAGCTAGACGGATTCACTTCAACGGGGGTTTCTTAACCTAAAAACTTATCGGTATGTATTTTACTAACACCTTCTTCTCAAATCCGACGAATCCAATATATTATCTTTGCAGGATTCTTTGTAAGATTGCTGTCAAACTATAAAAGTGACTAACTCGTATTTGTTGCAGTGCCATGCCTAAACATAAAAAAATGGTTGTTTGATATTTTGAATAACTTTTTCATTGATTTGCGCATTGCATCTATTAATACGGACTTAAGGGCAAGTGAACCCCACAACATACGGTAAAGGATTTCACCACCTTTTCCGTGGCCCACAAATCACGAAATTGAGCATAACATTTACCCGCACAAATTTTAAAAGAAACTAGACTTTAAGCCGTTAAGGACTTCGCGCTCATTAGGAGAAGTTAACTGTGTTTAGAACACCGCTTTACGGTATATCGTTCACGGAGTGTCTAGGAAAGTGTTCACGGCGAAACCGCCAAAAGAGAAAGGGTTATCTAATTAAGGAACTTCACGAAAGCGTTGGAAAACATCCTCTTATCTCTGCACTTACCTGGCCTCGTGATCAGTATATCTTGAGCCCGTTTCTCGACACAGTTTTACTTCAACAATCAAGTTCTTGAGCAGGTCTAGTTGACCTTGGTGAACCCTAGACCGATTGGGTGTGTGGTATTGTGTCTGATTATTTTTCTTCTTTATCCTTTTGTGTGTATATTTCATACTTTTGTTGATAACTAACATAAAATAAAATAAAAAAAACTCACATTCCTTTTCTTATTTTTCTTCTCTTTATATCATGGGTACCCAACATAGACCAACTCTTGCTGAACTATGGTACCCATAACCAGACATTACTTTTTACGGTTCTTGTTTTGGTAGAATTTCGAACGATCCCTCCATGCCCAAAATTTCTTTGAAAGATCGAATAGACGTATTTAGGAAAAACAATTGGACTCCGCAATCCACTTCATATCAACCGTTTCAATCTCCCCCACCTTCTTACGTTGATACCCCTTTTGAGAGTCATATTCCGACTCCAAGATCAATGTCCATTGCTGACCGAATTGAACAATCTCGTAACTGATCTTTCACTCCTTTCACCACTTGTTCATACCATAATATTACATTATTATATTCCCCATTCTTATTCATTTTATAAATAAACAGGTGCTTTTGATGCATGTCTGCTACATATTACAGGTTACAGGTTCTTGGATCTAAAACAGTGAAAAAGATAAAAGATGGCGAATCAATTGTAACCTAAGGTTTCCTATCCTCTATAAATAGGAACTCTAAATCATTGTAAAGGCTATGCCTCCCTATGCCTCTTCTTGTGCCTCATTATAAATCTCCAAATTCAGATCTGTAAATTTCTGTAAAGAAGGAAGAGAGCATCAAATAAAAAATGGCGCCGTTGCTGGGGATGGCGTGCTATTTTCTTTTTGCAATTTCGGGTTAATCTAAAATTAAAAAAATCATAAAAATCTGAAAAATCAAAAAAATATAAAAATATATCATCTGTTATTTTTGGGAAGGGTATTTTTGTGTGAATTTTGCAGAACCACGAACAAATTCGGATCTGGAAATCTACAGAGATCAAAACAGCAAATATCAAATCGGAACAAACAGAGGAATGTCAAAATAGACAACAGAAGAAATTTGGAGGACCGAGTCAACAAGAAGAATCGCGGTGATCTGGTCCCCAAAGAAAAAAAAAACGCCGAAGCGACCAACACGCGGCTGAACTGCCGCGCGACCCCCATTCCGGCCGCTGAACCGCCGCGCCCTTGTGACATCACCAGAAAAAGAAAAAAAACAGTTCTGCCACTGCAAATCTCTGTGAGTTTTCTCTCTCCTCCTCTGCAAATCTCCGATATATCTTCTGAAAAAAATCTCTTGCAGGATTCTTTGCGCTTAAAAAAATCTTTCCCCTCCCAAATAACAATCTTGTGCAGGATTCTTTGCGCCGCGTATAAAATAAAATGATTTGATTGCAAGTGATTTTTCTGTTTTGCATATCTTTAAAACTGACTTTAAGGGCTTTTTGACCAATTCAGATTGGGTGGGGATTTCATCACCCTTCCCAGGACCCCAGAAATCACATAAGGCATTTGCATTGACCATTCTTAATTAAAAAAATACTAGACTCAGCCCTAAGGACTTCGAGCTCAATAGGACAGAGGACTAGTTATAGGCATCGACCGTTTATCCTAACCTGACTTTGCGGTGTCTAGGAAAGTGTGTCTAAGGCAAGTGGTTACTTAATTAGGACCGCTACTTGTAGCGGGGAGCCTCCCACTTACTTGGCACTTACCTGGCCGCAATTGGCGGTGAAGAGGCGGTTTGAGGTCCTATTTCTAGCCCTTTGGAACAGTTAAGGAGCTGTCTAGCTGACCTAGGTGACCCTAGATCTAGACCTGATTGTGCATTTTTGGTTGATCGAAAATGTGTCTTAGCTCTTTTCTCGAAAATCTTTTTGCAAACAGTTCTAAATAAAGGAAAAAAGGAAAAAAAATTTTAAAAAAAAGACTTGCAACTTTTGTCGCTAAGAAATCCTTGCACCACCTACCTTATTTCTCTTCTCATCATGGGTACCCCACATCACAAATCTCTTGCCGAACTTTGGTATCCCGAACCTAACTTTGCCCCGTACGTCAATTGTTTCGGTCGATTTAAGGAAGATCCCTCCATGCCCAAAATTTCTTTGAAAGATCAAATAGAAGCGTTTAAGAGAAACAGTTCGACTTTGCAACCCACTTTATGTTGACCAAGTCAACTTTTACCATCTTCATATGTTGATACCACTTTTTCAAGTCCTGTTGTAACTCCTAAACCGATGTCTATTGCAGAGCATATCGCTCAATCTCGTAGCCGATCTTTCACCCCTCTCAACACATCTAGTTCTAGGGATCAACAAGTCCATTCACCTTTTTATCCACGCGTTGACCCTACTCCTGTCCAACCATCCAATTCCTACCAGTCCTACCCGACTTTCCCACCTTCACTAGATATTGCCTCTACACAGCCTTTTGGGAGTTTCACGTATCCAAACAATTTCGAATCTTTTACCGAAACCCCTTCACCACTCATGTCTAGTTTGGAACAGTCGTTGGCAGCTTATATTGCAGCAACAAACAAAATTATTAGGAATGTGGATGCGTCCGTAGCCGCTCTTATACAACCTAGTGAACCGGTTGCTAGTTTCCAACTAGCTCCAAATTTTTCAATGTATAAGGAGGCGGTTGGACAGAGTGAGAATTTGAGAGGAGCGAGTGAGTTCTACACATTTCCAAATCAGACCTACCCATACCAACTTGAAACCCAAAACTCCGGTTTTCCATCGATTGCCCCAAATATTTCACCAGTTGAAAATAAAAACGAGTTGTGTGATTTTGTAGTGCTTGATTTGCCAGATTGTGAAGAACCCCTTTCGAGTGAAACCACACTTAATCCTTTTGAACTTTACACCTCCAATCTAGAACCTACATTGATAAATATCCATGCTTTTGAGGAGGTGTCAGAAAACATTGATTTTCACTTGATTGAGGATATAGGCGCCGGGAATATTTTAGATGATGAACCCGTCGATTTGATTGAAATTTTATGTCCAATTCATCATCCCGAGTCATTAAATGTTTCTCCCGAACCTCATATGCGTCTTGATTTTGATGATAATGGCATGGATAGGCTAAATATTGAGGAGAATTATGAGGATAGTATTAAGGAGAGTGTTGAGGATAATATTGAGGATGAACCATTTTTGTTTGATGTGTCGGATTTTCCACTTCATCCTCGTGAACCTTTAACTGTTATACTTCCTAAATCAAACCCCCTCCTTTCCATCGTTCCGACCACGCAAAAGATCATGCAGGAGGATTGTAAGCTTGAAACATTTCTCTTTGAATCTGACACAGTTCTCACAGACGATACTGATTACGAGTGTTTCACTTTATTGGACGATGTTGAAAACTCACCGCCCGAGTTTGAGTCCTTTACATTTTCAGATGAGTTAGTTGAACCATCAGACTCGGTTGCTTACAGTCATTTCGAACCATTGATGGAATCCTTCAAGTTCGAGACAGATTACTTAGGTGAGAATAAGACTATCCCTAAATCACTCCCTTTCGTCCTTCCTATCATTTCGACCACGCAATACTCCGTCGCGTTTCCATTTTCAATGGAGGGTTTACCAAGTTCGACATACCCATGCTTTCTTGCGAATCTTGAGGGATTTAACCCCATTTCTCGACGGGTTGATAGGTTAGCACAATCGCTTTTAACACATCGGTCATTATAAATTGCGCTAATTTATTCACTCGATTTACACCCTCAAGATCGTACTCCACTTCTTTCTCTCTTCCGCCATTCTTCTCCTCTACCGAGACCGTATACCGCTTCTATATCCACACGGTCTCGTGTGCTTCTCATTTCTTTTCTTTCCACTCCATTCTTTCACCAACTCTATCATTACCATGATAAGATTTTTGAATGGTTGGTGCTAACCTTTGGCTTGTGTAAGGCCAAGCTTAAGTTTGGGGGGGAACCTTATTGTATATATGTATATATATTTTTTGTTTTTCTATTAACAATGAAAAAAATATTCAAAACAATAAAAACAAATTTTTTTTATAAATAAATAAACAGGGGAGTGCCGACATTCTAACCCTCTTGGTGTGGCATGACAGTGAGGACACTGTCAAGTTTAAGTTTGGGGGTGTGCTCGGTAAGCCTTCTTCCTTCGCATTCATGTGTATATTTTTGCATTTGCATACTTATTTTAAAAACCCATAAAAAATTGAAAAATTTAAAAATCATAAAAATTAATGTATTCAATTTTGGCCTCATTTTGACTTGAGTTTGACAAATAGGTTAACTGGCTAGGAACAACTAGATCTTAGATTTAGTAAATTAAAAACCCTAAAAATAACCTTCCTTAAAGTTTAACGGTAGAAAGTATATGCATTTGTAGTTTATTTAGAAATAGGCAAATTTTGAGTTCCCTTTTTGGGCTAAGTTGAAACAAAGGAAAAGTATTGATATTTTTATTAGAATATAAGTTTGAAAAATAATTCCTAGCTTAAGTCTAGATTCTGAAAATTTATACCCTACAATTTGCACAATCACGCACCTTGAAACTTGGAATAGTACAGGAGACCTTGAAATACTTTTGTCTAAAGTCCTTAGTACGAAGAAAATGAAAATAAAAAATTCAAGTGTGAATAAAGAAAAAAAAATGAACACTGTTTTTTGTGATTACTTAAGGCTGCAAAAATAGAAAAATATTTAGTGAGGGTGCTTCATCACCTAGTGCCTTAGACCAACTGGTTTGGGAGTCACTGCTAATGCCTTGGGTGTTGCAAGACTAGGAAGTATGCTTTAAAGTGCAAACGCATCTTGTAATCGGTTGTTGGTACCTCAAGAAGTATTAACGGTCGCATGAAGGATGTGTAAGAAAAAATTCAATTAAAAATTCACCAATTAAAAAGTACTTTCGACAACGGACAAGGGTATGATTGCTTGATTTGAATTTCCAAGTGTAGGGGTGATTTATACACACACGTAGCGATATGTGATTGGAGTTTAAATGCGAGAAAGGAGTGAAGAATAGAACTTGTATCTTTAGTAGAGTTGATAGAAATTCCTAAGTGGAGATGGACCCTAGGAGAAAAACTTAAGAAATGCCGAAAGCTAAGTTGGTCTGCAGAACATATATAATCTTAAGTAAAATGATGAGAAAGTGTGAAGAATATGGGTGGATAATTTACGGGTCAACGATAATAGAATTCCTTGTTAGAAAACCTAATTGGAGGACAAAAGTCGAAAAGCCGAATTGATAGGATTTTGTGGGTAGTATCCGCTGAAAACCCTCAGGAGACAACACTCCTCCTACTAGGGACACCTAGAGGTTTAACGGCTTGTTTCACGAGCTCAGTGCAATCGCGTTTCCCTGCGAAAGTGCGGTTAGGTTTTGTCGAGAATAAAAAAAATAAGTTTGCTCGAGGACGAGCAAAAGATAAGTTTGGGGGTATTTGTTCATACCATAATATTGCATTATTATATTCCCCATTCTTATTCATTTTATAAATAAACAGGTGCTTTTGACGCATGTCTGCTACATATTACAGGTTACAGGTTCTTGGATCTAAAACAGTGAAAAAGATAAAAGACGACGCAAAAGTGGAACTGCAACCAACTAATAGAAGGATCTTGATCATGCTTACATAAGAGATCAGTTCACAAAATACAAGGTAGCGCAAGGTCCAAGATTTCGTATTGAAGAAACGGTTAAAGTTCAATACAACTACTCACTGTGAAGATCTGGAGAATACCTGGAAGCCAAATTGAGAAAAGACCTGTAGAAAAAGGAAGAACATAAAGCCCAAAGCCAGCCCAGGAAATATATCAAACCAACTCCATACTTGGGCCGCGGAACCGCGGCCCAACCCATGCTGGGGCCGCGGATCCGTGGCCATTAAGAGCCTTCAGTGGATTAAATTTTTACCATAAATCATTTCGGCGCTGAATGGGTCTTCCTAGGGGTATTTTGGTAAATGTAGACATGCGAATCAATTGTAACCTAGGGTTTCCTATCCTCTATAAATAGGAACTCTAAATCATTGTAAAGGCTATGCCTCCCTATGCCTCTTCTTGTGCCTCATTATAAATCTCTAAATTCAGACCTGTAAATTTCTGTAAAGAAGGAAGAGAGCATCAAATAAAATTAGGAGTAAGTTTTCTTTTCATCGTCCTAATTAAATTTATTTTCCTGTCCTAGTATAGAATTTATTTATCTGCCCTAGTATAAAATTTATTTATCTTCCCTAATATAGATTTTTATCTGCCCTAGTTATAACTTTTAATTAATTGCCCTAATTTAGATAATTAGGTTTTTAGTGATAATCGATTCGACAACAATCGGAATTAACTCGTTAGAACAATTAGAGAATACAAAAAATCCCTGTGGACCGACCCGTACTCACTGGCTAGCTACTAAGCGACGCCGTTCTTGATTGCAGTTAAATAATTCTTTGATCTAAAATCTCTTTCATTCACCACTTCCAATTATTTTGATCAACAATTCCAATCACATCCTTATCATAACGTTGATCTTATTCCTGTCCAACCATTCGATTCCAACCAATCCTACCCGACTTTTACACCTTCCCTAGACATTACTTCTGAATAGCCATTTGAGAGTTTCACGTATCCAAACAATTTTGAATCTTTTACTGAAACCCCTCCACAATCCATGTCTAGTCTAGAACAGTCATTGGAATAATTTCAGGTAGCATCATGACAACAGATGATGGATTTGAATGCGTCTATGGCCGCCCTCATACAACCTAACGAACCAGCAGCTAGTTTCCAACTAGCTCCAAATTCTCAAATGTATGTGTTGGAGATAGTGCCCTCAGAGTCAATTATTGGATCACAGGCACGTGATTGCAATGATTGAGGGAGGACCTATTCCGGTAGGACAGTCTTACTCAAGATGATAGTATGCTATCTGGTTTATCTTTATCATCATGTACTGCTTTAGGTGACCTTACAGGTCGCTATTACACGTTGATAGAGCCCCTAGGATTCTTGCTTGACTGCCAGCAGAATGAGGGCAATCATATACGTGGAAGCTGGTAGTCTATAAGAAAATCCTTAAAAGGTCCCTAGTCGTGGGAGTTTCGAGACAGGGCATCGATACTCCAGAGTAGACTAGTGTATACAGTCGAGACCCCGACGAGGGGCGGTGACCGGTCTCACAAGCCACTGGTGTCAGTTGGTTCACCTAAGATGTATACAGGTTCTCAATGGGTTATGAGTACACCGGACAGGACTCGCCGGGAACATGCTAGTTGGTCTTATACCTGACGTCAGATAGCAGTTCCCTGGTGACATGTGTACAGGCTAGTTCATCGACCTAAGATCGTCATTTGTCTCGTGTGAGTTCCCACTGTACTTTGATTACTACCCTACCACGCTCAAAGGAGACGTGCAAACAGGTTTTAGTTGGGTACAATCCCGAGCCACATGGAGGCAGTGAGCGGATCTTCAGGGGTTCGTATCTCCCGGTATTGGGGGTGAGGTCGCGTTGTGTCTAGGAGAGCCATTACACGAAGTTCTTGGCCAAGGCAGGAGATTTACTGATAGGTATTCCAGTAGTATCTCAGGGTGTTCTGGGCTACACTCCGACACGACTTGTACCGCTTTGGGGGGTTTGACTTTTACCAACCCTTAGGCCCGCTATGTGATGCTCATAGACGAACGGACCGGACTGTACGGATATTGTCACTGACAGGCTCAGTAGGGTATCAGGATGAGTTCGCTCATCGACGTCCCTTTTGGTCAATACCTGGTAGCCCGTTACGTATGGCTAATATCTCTGACGTGCTAGTGGTTAAATCCACAGCCAAACTATTGACGAGTCTTTAGAGTCCCCCACAGACCGTTTCTCAAGTTTCGGGCGAAACGCTGTAGAGGCCGTATGGAGATATGGCAGGGTTCGATCATATATGTGCGGTATTGCACGGATCATGATCGGACGGATAATATAAGTCGGATCCTAGTATTGTACAGTGTAGATTTTATCTCATTGCATTTGTATTCGGTCGCAATACAAATGCGGGTATGTATATACAGTAATGGGGTTTTCCTGTAATTTATTACGGGATCGTTTTTCTGAAGTTGCCGGTTTGCTTTCCGTTTCGGCCATTTTCCATTGTTCTTTCCTTGGCTGAAAATTGGTGGAGGAGGGCTTATTTGCAAATGTGCAAATTAGCATTGTGGAGGGTAGTCTTTGCATATTGTTGCTTCATGATGGTTGCACCATCATTTGACTTCTTCACTCATCATGGCTTGACTTTTGGAGATTTGATAGTTGATGGATTTGGGTATGATTTTTGAGGTGACTTTCTTCATGATTATCATTCATTCACTCTTGCATTATTGCCTCCCCCCTTGACTTTTCTCTCCCTCCACTAGACAAAAGAGCCGGCCACTATTGTGGTGAGGTTGATTCATTTTTGGGTGTGGCATTTTGTTTCTCATTTTGCTAGAAAAAGCTCTCTAGTTCATCTCCAAAAAGTCTATTCTTCACCTCCACCAAAATGGAAACTTCACAACCCTTTGAGACAAAGTAATCCATACTTATTCTATAGCAATTCTTGGACACGTCGACTCGCCAACTTCGTGCCCGAGTTGCCTTGGTCCAGAGGTGGGAGCCCATAAAAGAACCCGGCGATGTGGTGCCCGTACCGATAAGGAGATGAAGACCGGAGATTCCGCGGGGACATCGGGACGACGACGAGAAGACCGAAGGACACGGATCGCTCGGTATATCTCTCTACCCCCTCTCTAGTTAGCTAGGATTAGATTAACGGCCCGATCCGGGATTAAAGTGTGCGGTGGTGCCGGTTTACAAGTTTTGTAAAAGTATCGTTTCCGCATTTTGGCCTCGGATTGATGGCCGGGGCGCCGCCGTGCACTTACAGTATGATGAGGCGATAGGACAGATTGAGGATTTGAGTCATGAGAGTGAGAGGTACACCCTTCCAAATCAAACCTACCCATTGCAAATTGAATTCCACAACTCTGGTTTTGAAATTCTATCGAGTGTTCCAAATGATTCACCAATTGAAGATAGAATGTTTAATGAGTTGTGCGACTTTGTAGTGTTTGATTTACCCGATTGTGAAGGGACCCTGTCAAGTGAAACCACACCTAATCCCTTTGACCTCTACACCTCCATCCTAAAACCACAATTGATTAAAATCCATACTTTTGATGAGGTGTCTGAGAAATTTAATTTTCACTTGATTGGGGATATCGACGCTGGGAATATTTTGGATGATGAACCCACATGTTTGGATGCGTTTTTCTCACCAATTCATCATGTCCTTTCACTTCCGTGTGGACATCATCCTGAGTCATTAACTGTTTTTCCCGAACTTCATATGCATCTAGATATTGATAATAAATGCATGGATGGGTTAATTTTTTAGGAGAATATTAAGAATTTTTTTTAGGATAAACCAGTTTTACTTTATGAGTCGGATTTTCCAATTCATCCTATCCCTTTCATTGACTGTGTACACCCTCCTGAATCTTTAACCGATACCATTTCTCGATCACTCCCCTCCATCTTTTCCATCATTCCTACCTCGCAAGACACCGTATCACTTTCATTTCCTGTGTCTGGTTTACCAAGTTCGGTCTACCCATGTTTTCTCATGAATCTTGAGAGGTTTGACCCCATTTCTCAACGGGTTAATAGATTAGTACAATCGCTTTTTACACATAGGTCATTACAAATTGTACTAATTTATTCACTCTATTTCCACTCTCAAGTTCGTATTCCATTTCTTTTTTCCCTCCGCCATTCTTCTCCTCCACCGAGACCGTATCCCGCTTCCATATAGTCTCGCGTATTCTCCATTTATTTTCTCTCCGCATTCTTTCACCAACCTGCACATTATTGCGATAAAAATTTTGAACGGTCAGTACTAACTTTTGGCCTGTGTAAGGCCTTGTATAGATTAATACTGATCTCTCCCCCCTAATTCTGAACATTGACGCTTAATCAGTGGAAACACCGTTTCACTTAAGTTTGGGGGGATCTTTTTGTGTATATATTTTTAGTTTGCTTTTTGTTTTGTATAAATTTTTTTTAAAAATTTAAGAAAAACAGGGGAGCGCCGATAATTTTGACCCTCTTGGTGTAGTGTGACAGTGAGAGCACTGTCAAGTTTAAATTTAGGGGTGTGCACGGTAAGTTTTCTACCTTCGCATTCATGTGTATATTTTGCATTTGCATACTTATTTAAAAACCTTTAAAAATCAAAAAAATTTACAAAAATATAAAAACTTTGTTGTAAAGTTAGCTAATAGGGTAACTTAGATTTTTATTCCGAAAGTTTAGTTGATAGGTTAGAAATAACTAAATCTTAGGCTTAGGAATTGAAAACCCTAAAAATAACCCTCCTTCTGTTTAACTTTGATAATTATATGCCATTGCAGTTTTTTTAGAAGTATTGAGTTCAGTTCTTGAGTTAAGTCGAGATGAAGGGAAAATATTGAATGCTTTACTGAAGGATAAGTCTGAAAAATAATTTCTATTTTTGAGTCCAAATTTAGAAAGTATATACTCTATAAACTGCACATACACGCACCTTGAAACTTGGGATAGTAGAGGATACCCAGAAATACTCTTGCCTGAAAACCTAGTATGAAAGAAAAAACGGTATTTAAAACTAACCACCAAAAGAGCATCATTGAAAAATGTATCCGGTCTTGAAAAAAAGAAAAAGAAGAAAGAAGAAAAAAAATAAATAAAGTCAAGACCTGGAAACTGCTATTTACGCTTTACGTTCGCACATTCAGTAATCGGCTGTTAGTGCCTCAAGAAGTATTAATAGTCGCATGAAAGGTGTGTGAGCAAAACCGTCCATCATTAACGAAAAGAAGTACTATTAGGAATTAGGGCAAGGGTATTATAGCTTGACTTGAATTATTAAGTGTAAAGGGTGAAATTTTACACACACGTAGGGGTATACAATCGATTTTTGGAGGAAAGATAGGAATAAAGAATAAGACTTATGTTTTCCGTAAAGATGATAAAAATCCCTGATTGGAAACCGCACTTTAGAAGGAAAACTCAAGAGAAGCCAAGATCTTTCTAAACTGCAAAAACGTATAGGATCTGAGGTTGAATAAATAGGAGGCGTGAAACATAAGGGTTGAATAATTCTAACTTAGGATGATAGAATTTCTAACCTAGATACTAAACTGTAGGAGTAGTTTTTTATGAGTGAACTAGAAAAGGAATTTTCTTTTTTTTTGTTCGAGGTTAACTTGTGAAACTAACTTGACGGGATTTTGTGGGTGTAATCCGCTGAAAACCTTCAGGAGACAACATTCCTCCTACTAGGGACACCTAGAAGTTTAACGGCTTGTTGCACGAGCTCAGTGCAATCGCGTTCCCTACGAAAGTGAGGTTAGGATTTTGTTTTGCTCGGGACGAGCAAAAGATAAGTTTGGGGATATTTGTTCATCACAGAAAACTGCATTTTAATACCACTCATTCATTATCTGTTTTGTTATATATCGGTACTATTAACCAGTGTCTACTCAGTAAAAACAGATTACAGGTATTCATGACAAAATACTGAAAACACACTCAAAATCACGGATATAGCATTTGTGAGCCGACATTGCAACCAAAACTACAAACTGATCAATATCCAAAGAGTTTCTCTTAGCAACATGCATGTGTACACACTTTTTATCTAAAATGGTCCAACACATACAAGTGTGAACACCTTTTTGTGGCACATGGACCATGGTGGGGCTGCCCATGGCACAAGTGAGGTGATGTGTGATAAATGCAAAAGGTTATGATGTGATTTAAAGTATCAAGTTTCCCTCTAAGACTACCGAGTATAACCCAAGCTAATATGAAGAAATCAAATATTACCAGTGGACTTGTTGAGTGCACTAGAGACCACCACACCAACACGAGACCATTTGCCCTAGATTGAACCGGCATGATGCTCAAAAATATCGGCGCCACCGGTCTTGTCATGCCCAAATGTCCACATTTTTCTTCTGTCTGTCTCTTGTTGTCACATCATCCTTACTATATTATTTTTTATTCTTATTTTGTGCCTATAAATGCCAGATCAATGATTAAGAGAGGGGATACTTTAGAAGACTTGGATACACTTTTTGCTTACTTTCCATTTTGTTTTAGTTCTTGTACATACATAGTTCACCTTGAGTTCTTTGCCTTCTCTTGATCTTGCAAGTTTAGGTTTTGGTTATTGAGCTCATGGTTTGTATCATCAGTCGAAGTTAATAAAGCTTTCATTTTTGCACTTGGGTTCTTAGTATTCATTTTCTATCTCTTTTACTTACTTGCATTTTATTTCTTACCATTTACTTACTTGAAATATTGTGTTATTCTTCTTCTATCATTTCATTTGCTCTTTCTTGTTGTTGTTTTGATGGTTTGTGAAAAATGGTGTTATTAGGAAAAGAGAATAGTTTTGTAAGTTAAGGTTTTCTTTGCACATTTCCTTTGCCCGATATTTTCTAATTGAACTCCACCCAAACATTATGCAAGCGCTCCGTTAGGCACCCTACCCTACCAAGGTATCGGTTATCCCTAACCGTGACCGGTTGCGTTCGATTTGGCCGGAGGCGAAAGTCAAGAAACAATAATGGACGGACAAAGGTCAATAAGCCGGATTTCACAAATACCTGCTTAAACACCCTAATCCACGTTGTTACCAATTGCTCTAACTTCAATAGTCAAGCTCGGCACAAAGGATTGAGTACGGACTTCCCTAACTTACAATAACCTACCTCTATTCCTAACAAACTTATAATTTGCATATACAAACACATAGGTTAGAATCAAACATTTCCGACCTTTGCTTAACTCGACATAACCGGGTTTCTTTTAAAACAGTATTTCATACTCCTTTGCAATTATGCATTTATAACCCTCTTTAGGGGACGCTCTAATGGATGGTGCGGATTATCACACATCCTGGGGATAGTAAAGCGAGATGCAGACTTCCTCACGGAGTATTCGATCTCGAAAGGATATAAATACGTTTTTTAAGAAAAACAATTTCTAAATAAAACTAATTTTTAAAATTATATAAAATTATAAATCTATATTTTCAAAATATAATAAACCTATATTTTTTCTAAAAATGAAAAATTAACAAATGCCAATAAATGCCATCAAGATACCAAAAAGGACAAGTTTTTCAATAAAATACCATGAACTTTCAAATGCTAAGTGTTTATCATTAAAATACCACAATACTTAAAATCCATGCTCATGAAAACCCTAAGTAATACTAATCTCCCTCGAGGTTTACTTTTTAATTATATTAAAATATTTTTCATAAAACCCCCTCAAGATATACAAAACAAAATTTAAAGACTTTAGTAAATATAGGTTTAACCGGGATCAATTCTCTTGAGCCTCAGGGAGCCGGAGAAAGTGAGTGCTTACCTATTCAGGTTAGAAAACTTAACAGGAGTTATCAATGGCAATTGTCTTGGAAAAAGACAAAAATCATACCGTTCATGTGCAGCAGTTGCTGATAATTCCCGAACCTAAGAATTCCAGAGTTAGATCAGTATAAGTGTCTGACTCAGTCTGAGTCCAAATCAAACCTGAATCCAAATTCAAACACGAATACTTGATCATGAACATGAACACTTGAATTCAAACATCAATTTCAAACATGTATACTTGACTGGACTTGACCGAACCATGGTTATAACTTGACATGACTACTTGATTAAATCCTGACATGAATACTTGAACATTTTATATCCATTGTTTCAGCAAAACTTATAAACATAATCTATACAATACATTACGCGGGGATAAAAGGGTATAATGGTACGGAACGTATATCATGGTACGAGAGGTCACTTAAAAGACACCTACATGAATTCTCATGTTGTTGTCCCATGGGTTATGACGGGGCCTTGTACTACATGTTACCATAGTCCACGGGATAAGATGGACTCCTCTCGTATACATGAATACCTTCTTTACCAAACTATAAATAACCACGTTATAATAACTATCATATACCTGTAATCAGTCATATACACTTTACCCGTTCATTTCATTTAATATACTATCTTCTCTTTCTTCTTTTGAGACTTACCGAGCGTTAGTTCGCCGACGACATTCCTTTCTGTTTCTTTCTTTGGAATGTTCGTCAGGAGGACCAGACTTTGAGGAGATAGAGCCGAGCCAGGAGGACTTGGACCAGATTACTGCTCAGCCGGACTACTAGATCTTCTTGCACTTATTTTCAGTATGCCACTGTTTAGGAATTTGCTTTATATCATTGTACTTTTCATTTTAAACAGTTGTATGTAAAATTGAATGTAAATAAATTTGTTGTTTATTTTTACTCTTGTCATTCTTGTTCATATTTATATATTTCTTAATTACGCTTAACGTATTTATTTCATAGTAAATACATTACGGCCTGCTACGTCACTATTTCCGTCTACTGGGAACCAGGGCATGATAGGTTTTGTTGGCGGCCCATGCAGGTCAGTTCTGCATGAAGTCTTAAGCAATATATCATAATAATTATAAGAATCGGCAACTATATATTCCTTACATTTCAAATTTCTTGAATCTATCCTAACCATTCCTTTTCTATCAAGGTAATGGATTCTCTGAACAACACCAGCACGAACGTCAACGACAATACCCCTCCACTTTATTTACCACTACCACCTACCGTTGCAGCTCCCATCAATGAGCAAACGATACTGCTTGAGGCTATTAAGAGCCTATTGGAGCGTCAGCAGCAGCAGACTGCTATCCTCATGCACCGTCCCGAAGCTGAGGCACCCGGAGTCAAACAATTTCGGGCACTGCATCCAAAACACTTTTCGGGAAAAGAGAGCCCACTGGAGGCAGAAGAATGGACTCGATCAATTGAATATGATCTAGCAGCAGCTCAAGTGCCAGATATTGCCTGGGTGAGAGCTGCTAAGCTGCAACAGACAATGCAAGAGTCTGGTGGAAGGCTAAGGAAAGCCGTCTCATCCAACCTTATCAAGTGGAATATGTTTCACGATCTTTTTGATACGAAGTTCTTTCCAGAGACCGCTCGATTTGAGATAGAGCAACAGTTCATCCACCTACAACAAGGTTTTATGTGGATAAAATCAGTGGATGAAAATGATGCCGAATTCATCATGCTCAGCAGGTAAAGAATTTGTCTCAAATACTGTTCCATTAAAACACACATCTATCCTGACATCAACATCTTATCAGTTCGCGGCATATTTAATCCCGACTGATGAGATTCAGGCTAGACGATTTCAACAGGGCTTAGACCTGGACATTTAAGCGGCGTTAGCCACAGGCGATTATCCGACTCATGAACTTGCCCTGAAGGTAGCTCGTAGCTATGAAGCTATAGTGATGAAGAAGGGCAAGCCCCAAATGACTGGAATCAAATGCCCCGCCGCACAGATGACAGGAGGAGCCTCTTCTAGGCCGACCTTTGCACCTAGGAAACTGGGAAGATCGTTTAACCGGTCCATTCTAGACTTTTGTTTCTACTGCAAGAGGCCTGTACACCTGGCGAAGGACTGCAGGTGTGCAAACGGCCTTTATTTGGCTTGTGGCGTATCCACTCAGGCAATAGGAGCATGTCTATATCGTTTCAATACAGCACCAGCAACCAGACCCACAATCACAGTTCCACAGCGGGCAACCATTCAGGCATCTGCACCTCGCCTAGCTCTCTCTGCACCAGCTCCACATGGACCCCTGCACAGCCTCAACATCAATTCCATCAGGCACAGAGAAATATGCCTCAAGGGCAGAGAAACTTTCCCCAAGGACAGAGAAATGTGCCTCCAGCTAGGAGGGATGTACCACGACGTCAGGCTTTTACAATGACGGTCGAAGAGGCCGAAGCCAAAGGACAATTCATCACTGGTAATCCCCCAATTCTTTCAATTTTTCAATCTTTGTGTATCACTATAACTTTTCCTATACCTAAACCTATCCCACATAACTTAGGTACAATCTTAGTAGTCCCCCTACCTGCTTTAGCTCTCTTGAACACTGGGGCATCACATTGCTTTATGTCGCAACTGTTCGTCCGAACTCATGCGATTCCAGTTAAACCGCTCGTATCCAGTTGGAATGTCAGTTCAGGAAATGGCGTTCTAAAAGCAACTTTGGGATACGATATGTGTCTGGTGGTCGACTGCAGTAGAGAATTTTATGCGAACTTCAAGGTGCTGGACATATCGAACTTCGATGTAGTCTTGGGAATGGACTGGATGGGAAATTTCTTCGCTACCATCGACTGCCGCCAATGGAGGGTAGTGTTCAAAATACCAGATCATCCAGTGTTCTATTTCAAGAGTGGAGACCGTACCTTAGAACCTAAATTCTACAAAGCAAAACCAAAGAAAGCAGTGGTTGCAGCATTGCAAGCGGAAGAATCGAAGCCAGAGGTAGTTCGAGAGTTCGAGGATATATTCCCGGAAGATATATCAGGTTTGCCTCCCGATCGAGCTCTTGAATTCAGCATCGATTTACAACCTGGTGCGCAACCTGTAATTAAAGCTCCGTACCGGTTAAGTCCAGAAGGATTGAAGGAGATCCGCATTCAGTTGGACGAACTCCTAAAGAAAGGTTGGATTCATCCCAGTACTTCAAGCTGGGGATCTCCGGTATTACTTCTGAAGAAGAAAGAAGGTTCATACAGCATGTGTGTAGATTATCGAGCTCTGAACGAAGTGACGATCAAGAACAAGTATCCACTACCGCGCATCGATGACCTTTTCGATCAGCTAAGTGGGTCTTGTGTATTTTCGAAGCTAGATCTTCGTTCGGGTTATCATCAGATGAAGGTCAAAGAGTCCAACATTCTGAAGACGGCGTTTAGGACTCGATATGGTCATTATGAATATCCCGTAATGCCATTTGGAGTGACCAATGCACCTGCCATCTTTATGAACCTGATGAACCAAGTTTTTCGAAAGTACTTAGACAGGTTCGTTGTCATCTTCATCGACAATATCCTGGTGTATTCAAAGAATCGGAAAGAACACGCCGAGCACTTACGGATTGTCCTGGAGACATTACGACAACATCAGCTCTACGCCAAGTACAGCAAGTATGAATTTTGGTCAGATCAAGTTGGATTTCTCGAACATATCGTTTCAGGCGAAGGAATCTCAGTAGATCCAGCTAAGGTATCAGCTGTCAGCGAGTGGCCAACACCAAATACGGTGAAGGATATACAAAGTTTCTTGGGATTAGCAGGATACTACCGACGATTCATTGAAGGCTTCTCAAAGATTGCAGCACCCCTAACCAAGCTCACACGTAAAGATGAAGTATTCGTGTGGTCAGAAGCATGTGAAAATGCTTTCATAGAACTCGAGTCAAGATTAACTTCTGCACCTATTCTTGCAATACCAGATCAATCTAGAGGATTCGTTGTGTATTGTGATGTGTCCGGTAAAGGATTAAGATGTGTTCTACACCAGCATGGAAAAGTTGTGGCCTTTGCATCAAGACAACTGAAAGTTCATAAGAGCAACTATCCAACACATGATCTGGAGTTGGCAGCCGTCATCTTCGCACTTAAGATTTGGCGCCACTATCTCTTGAGAGAACGGGTAGATATATACACTGACCACAAGAGTCTGAAGTATGTATTTACTCAGAAGGAAATAAACATGCGGTAGAGAAGATGGTTAGAACTCATGGCGGACTTCGGCATCAACCTATAGTATCATCCTGGGAAGGTGAACGTAGTTCCTGATGCACTTAGCCGCCAGCCATTTGCACGGATTAGAGATCGAAGTAGATATGCCAGGTAACGCTTCATATTTGATGAACTTACAAGTCCATTCCACTCTTGTCAATTAGATCAAGGCAGCTCAAGCAAATGATACCAAACTACAAAAGATCCGAGAACAAGTAGAAAGTGGACTTCGAACTAACTTCATCATCCACGAAAACGGATCCTTGCAATATAGAAGTCGATTATGTGTGCCAATCAGCCCAGTTCGAGAAGAGTTGGTGAAAGAAGCTCACAGCTCTCCTTATTCTGTACACCCCGGTGGCACAAAAATATACAAGGATCTACGACAACACTACTGGTGGAATAGAATGAAGCAAGAAATAGCTAGAAGCATAGCCAAGTGTTTGGTGTGTCAGCAAGTGAAGGTTGAACATCAAAGAACTGCTGGTCTACTTCAGCCATTACCAATCCTATAAGGGAAATGGCAGCACATTACCATGGACTTCGTGACCGCCCTTTCTCACAGCACGAAGGGTAACGACGTAATATGGGTTATTGTTGATCGACTCACCAAGTCGGCTCACTTTATTCCATTTCAAGGTGGCCAGTCAATCGAGACGTTAGCAAAGAAGTACATGGAGGTAAGCATAAATCTAAAGTAAGATTTAAACCTTCAAAATGTATCATATTTGATACATATGAACTCATGTAGGAGATCATGAGATTACATGGAGTACCTGTTTGCATCGTTTTCGATCGTGATACAAGATTCCGATCACAATTTTAGCAGAGTCTGCAAGCTAGCCTGGGAATGGGTCTGAATTTCAGCATGGCTAATCATCCACAAACGAATGAACAGCCCAAGCGAACAATCCAGATTCTAGAGGATATGCTAAGAGCTTATATGTTAGACTTCGGAATTTGTGGGAAGATCACCAACACCTGGTGGAGTTTTCATACAACATCTATCAGGCAAGCATTAGAACGGCACCATACGCAGCGCTCTACGGACAGAAGTGTCGTTCACGCTAAGTTAGGACGACATCGGAGATCATGAACTCCTTGGACCAGAGATGATCGTGGCAACTGTGGACGTAGTTTGCACGATCAAGGAAAGGATGCGCATAGCCCAAGACCGACAGAAGTATTGGACAGATGCAAAGCGCCGACATCTGGAATTCCAACGTGGGGAACATGTATTCCTGAAGATTTCTCCAAAAAGAGAAATGGTCCACTTTGGTAAGAAGGGTAAACTCAGTCCAAGATATATAGGACCGTTCGACAAACTCGAACGAGTTGGAGAAGTGGCATACCGTTTAGCACTACCTCCCTCATTGGAAGGTGTGCACAACGTGTTCCACATATGCCATCTACGACGATATGTAAGTGACCCCAACCACATACTCGATCACTCAGAGCTCACAGTACAGACTGACCAAACTTGCGAGCAACAACATGTTGAGATCCTGGACCGAAAGGTGAAGACATTACGGAACAAGGAAGTAAACTTAGTCCGAGTGATGTGGAGAAAGGATTCGCAAGGAGAATCAACATGGGAACGAAAAGAAGACATGCGTGCAAGATACCCTTATCTATTTGAAAATTAGTCTCTATGTAAATTTAAATTTCGAGGACGAAATTTTTATAAGGAGAGTAGAATGTAATGACTCTAAAATCTTTGTACAGAATTTTTTCTGTTAATATACAAGAAATGAGTTTTACAGCCTGAATTTGAGTTATAAGTCACTTTTATTAAATAAAAGCAAGAAACCACTTGTAGCTCACTGGTAAAGGCTCTGCACTGCTGTGACGTAGCCCATGTGTTCGATTCCCATCAGACGCAATTATTTTTCTGATTTTTCTTTTGACTTTTTGGAAGCCCAAAACATTGTACATGCAATACACGGGGAAATGAAAAGTTTAGAAAAATCAAACATGTGGAAAATATAGTAAACAGAGTTTTAATCAGATGGCACGAATCTCGAGACAAACGCCTCAAGATTGACCGGCCAATATTGCCCATGGGCCGGCGCCGACGATAAGATTGGAGCCAAAGTGCTCCGTGCTTTGCACACATGACTCTTCACCTCCTCTTAACTCCTCTACACTGTTTGATTTCTCTGCAATCAAATAGAGACCTTTTAATTCACTAATTAACACATTTTAATACTTTTTAATCCATATTTTTAATTCCCAAACCCTAATTCTCCAGTATAAATACCATGCCAAAATTTGGCTTAGCACCATTATGAAAATCTAGCCAAAACTCTCTAAAAAGTTCCTAAGTGCCAATGGAGTAAGGTGGAATTAGCGAGCAACTTGGTTCCGGCGAAGATCGAAGCCAATTCCAGAGCTTCCGCGACGCCACGAAAACCCTCTTCCTTTTCCTCACCCTCTTCCTAAGTTTTTCAGCCCGTAAGTCCCTCCCAATTCTCTTCCTTTTCATTGATACTCATTTTAAATCAAATATCGGTAAAAGTAGAGTTATTACTGATATTATCTTTTCTAAAACCTATAACTCCATTTTGTTTTATCATTTGGACAAACCAATTTTACCACTTCTCTTGTAATCTTAATACTAATGTTTAGAATCAAATTTAACCAAGAACCTTATGTGAAACAACCATAATTGAACTTTTACATTAAAATGTCTTGAACTTTGTTATCACACATTTTCGACTAATCGTTTAAACAATACCTTTAGTAAAAACTTCACGGGGTAACGACCTACCCCACACACACACTTGGTTTCATAGCACGATGCCTAATTATATGTATTTTTTGTTCGAAGATAGTATTTACAAAAAAATACCACATAATTTAAAACCGGATTTCTTTTAAAATAGTATTTCATATTCCTTTGCAATTATGTATCTACAACCCTCTTTAGAGGACCCTCTAATGGATGGTGCGGATTATCGCAATCCTTAGAATAGTAGAGCGAGATGCAGACCTCCTCAAGTAGCATTCGATCTCGAAAGGATATAAATACGGTTTTTAAGAGAAACAAATTTCTAAATAAAACTAATTATTAAAATTATATAAAATTATAAATCCATATTTTCAAAATATAATAAACCTATATTTTTTCTAAAAATGAAAGATTAACAAATGCTAATAAAATGCAGGACAAGTTTTTCAATAAAATACCATGAACTTTCAAATGCTAAGTGTTTATCATTAAAATACCACAATACTTAAAATCTATGCTCATGAAAACCCTAAGTAATGCTAATCACCCTCGAGGTTTACTTTTTAATTATATTAAAATATTTTTCATAAAACCCCCTCGAGATATACAAAACAATATTTAAGGATTTTGGTAAATATAGGTTTAAGCGGGATCAATTCTCTTGAGCCCCAGAGAGTCGGAGAAAGTTAGTGCTTGCCTATTCAGGTTAGAAAACTTAACAAGAGTTATTAATGGCAATTGTTTTGGAAAAAGACACAAATCCTGCCGTCCATGTGCAGCAGTTGCCGATAATTCCCAAACCTAATAATTCCAGAGTTAAATCATACAAGTGTCTGAATCAGTCTGAGTCCAATTCAAACCTGAATCCAAATTCAAACACGAATACTTGATCATGAACATGAACACTTGAATTCAAACATCAATATCAAATATGTATACTTTTCTGGACTTGACCGAACCAAGGTTATAACTTGACATGACTACTTGATTAAATCCTGATATGAATACTTGAACATTTTGCATCCATAGTTTCGGCAAGACTTGTAAACATAATCTATACAATACATTAAGCAGGGATAAAGGGGTAGATTGGTACGGAACGTATATCGTGGCACAAGAGGTCACTTAAAAGACGCCTACATGAATTCTCGTGTCGTTGTCCCGTGGATTATGACGGGGCCTTGTACTACATGTTAACATAGTCCACAGGATAAGATGGACTCCTCTCGTATACATGAATAACTTCTTTACCAAACTACAAACAATCACGTTATAATAACTATCATATACCTATAATTAGTCATATACACTTTACCTGTTCATTTCATTTAATATACTATCTTCTCTTTCTTCTTTTGAGACTTACCGAGCCTTAGTTCGCTGAGGACATTCCTTTCTATTTTTTTCTTTGGAATGTTCGTGTCACGCCCCGCTTCTCAGAGTACGCTAAGATCGGCACGTGACAGAGCCAACCATGCTACCTGTGGCTAGGAAATATCCTTCCACAGTCATATTACGGCTGTCTAGAAGATATCAAGAACAGGAAAATATAGTAAACTATCTAGTACATGTCCAAATGCCAGAATAAACGAGTCAAGAAATAATATGCGGAAACAATAAATCCAATAAACAGTAACATCTGGAAAGTACGGAAATAACTAGACTAACTGGATACTAACAGGATCCTCACTGTTCGGCCTAACGGCGGAAATACTCCTGATCAGCCTACGATAAAGGTAGAGAATCTAGGCCATGCAAAACCCAGACGTCAGTGCGTCATAACATCAATAATAATATAATCAGGGGGTAACAAGTCATGCGGGCAAGAATTATAAAAAGGTACATGAATGTAATAAGTAAGCAGGGATATAAACAGTGAAGTGTAACAATATATGTGAAGTGCAGCGGTGAAACCAAATTGTGCTACTGGGTTACTCTCAAGTCTGTGAAATCAATTTAATGAATCGTCGATGTAACTCAATAATATCCCGTGCATGCCCGGGACCACGGTCAAGACTCTCGGGATGAATCCGAGACGTGCCGCTAGGAAGTTAACAGGTAACATGTACAGACGAATGATGTCAGCAGCAGCATCCCGGGGCTGGCCTAGCCCGTAAGACTGATCAGTATAAGTATCGAACTGTCGAGTTACAAGTCAGGTTTCATCATTGATTTCCCCATTCCCCCAAGTTATGTGTTCAAGTCTGGTATTGATAAATCTGGGACTAATGCCAACACAGGATCAAGCAGGAACAGGTTTTTCTATACAAACAACAGGATATGTCCATCGGGACAACATGTCAGGATTGTCGGCATTAGAAACAGAATCAGGTAACATGTCAAGTAGTGATATATCAGGTCATGCCAGGTAGTGTACATGTATCAAGTCATGTCAAGTAGTGGTGTATCAGGTCATGTCAAGTAGTGCAAAGGTATCAAACGGGTGCTCATAATCAAACTGTAACATGTATTGAATCAGGGTGAAAGTAGGGATGTACAATAAAAGCATTGATGCACAAATATCGATCAGGGGTTACATCATGACTATGTAGGGTGCACAATATCAAGCATGGGATATCAATATAATAACAATATGTAATAATGTGACATGGTATGCGAATGGATATAGAATTAATGGTATGGATAAACAATAAAACACGGATGCTCAATTAACTATCACGGGTTATAACTATCGTTCCATGACTATGTAGGATGCACATTATCAAGCATGGGGTGTTAGTATAACAATAATATGAAATAATGAGACATGGCATGCAACTAGATATATAATTAATGGTATGGATGCACAAATATCGATCAGGGGTTACATTTACACCTCCAAGACTAAGTGGGATGCACATTATTAAGCATGGGGTGTTACTATAACAATAACATGAATTAATATGATCTGTAGATACAGCTACATATATAATAGATAATATGGATGCATACGGTTATCCGAAAACGGTAAAACTTTAATATGGATGTATAATGCAATCAACATGTAATATTTGTATTCATATGGATGCAAGATAAGTATTATAGCATGTAGCAAGATAAATTTGCATGCGATTAGATATGTAAATAATGGTACGGATGCGCACGGACGTCATATAACAGTAAAATGATAAACTGGTAAATGCAGGATGTACAACTAAACAATATGAGATGTAAATATTCCATTGGGTGCAGTATATTGTAATATAGTATGTAACAAGATAGGTTTGCATACACTAGATGTGAAATAACTTGTACGGATGTATACGGATGTCGTAAAACTGTAAAACTAAACATGGGATGCATGATTTAAAATACAAGTGTTATATTTATTTAAATAGATGTAAAATACAGTAACATAACATGTAGAAAGATAAACTTGCCTGAGCGGAACACACGACGGTTGCGTACGGCACGTCGGAAGTCGGTAAAAGTTGCGATGCACACACGCGTGCCCGGAACGGAACCAGCTAATGCAAGAAGTGACCATGCTGCACGAGAACGTCTTCTGGGTCGCCCGGATCATCGGCGACGTTCGCTACTCCGGCGATGGCCGGAAAAACCAAGAATCAAGAAAAGAAGAAGAAGAAGAAGAAGGAATAGAGGAAAAGAGAAGAAGAATGGGTTGGCTCGGCCGTCGGCTCTAGGTTCAGAGGACAGAGGGGAGGTGACGTTGAAGATGGGCCGTCGACGGTGAGATCCACGGCAAAGGTTGGTTCTTGGGTTGGTTGTTGGGGCCGGGTTCTAGTGTAGGGAGTTAGTCGTGATGCAGGGACTGCTCGGGAAAAAAGGAGGAGGTTGTGGTAAGGTAGTGATGAGGAGGTGAGACGGGGTGGTGGCGACGGCGAAATTTTCGGATGGTAGAGGTCTAGGTCACAGTGGGTTTCTTGGTTGTCGGGAGTTTGCAATGGTGTCGGGGTTTGCTGGGAAGGTGAGGAGAAGAGAGAGGGAAGAAGAAGGTGAGGTGATGAGGCGGAGATGGTGTAAGGGGTATCGGCGACGAGGTGGTGAGAAGTCGCGGGCGTGGGCTGCAGTAGTGGATAGGGTTTTCTGTAGATTCTCGGGGTGAAGTCGATGTCGGGAGAGGATATAAAGGAGACGGAGAGGGTGGTCGTGGAGGCAAGGTGATGGTGGCGACGAGGAGGGCAAACAAGGGTGGAAATGGCTAGGGTTTGAGGAGATTTTGGGTTCTCGTGGGCTCGGGCTTAAATAGAGGAGGAGAAGAGATTTGTGAAGGGAGGTGACGA